>JBBGZY010000281.1:5317500-6567500 GCA_037952925.1 Lithobates clamitans
CCCTAAATTTATCCCATAGTTTGTAGACCTGATAAGTTTTGCGTAAACTAATTTTAATAAAGAATATATTTCAGCCTAAACTGATGAATACATTTTTTTTTTTATATTTTTTGGGGGATATGTATTATAACAAAAAGTAAAAAATGATTTTATTTTATTTTTTCAAAATTGTCGCTCTTTGTTTATAGCGCAAAAAATAAAAACTGCAGAGGTGATCAAATACCACCAAAAGAAAGCTCCACTTGTGGAAAAAAAGGAGATCAATTTGGTTTAGGTACAACGTCGCACGACCACGCAATTGTCAGTTAAAGCGACGCAGTGCTGTATCGCAAACAATGGCCTGGTCATTAAGGAGGCAAATCCTTCTGGGGCTGAAGTGGTTAAATAAGCTTTAGGCTGTGTTTATATATGCGAATTGGATGCGTTTTTCAACCACATCCAATTCGCATGACATGTCAACCGGCAGCCATTTCTATGGAGCCGATTCACATATCTGCAGGCCGCCTACGGAGCATTTTTAAGAGCCTTGGGCATTTTTCAGTCCACTTCAGGTACGATTTTAAGTAAAAATTTGCATCTAAATCGCACCTGAACCAGTGAGCAAACCTGCACTGGACTCCTTTTAAAAATCACGCTGAAACCGCAGACGGGCATGTGTTAACCAAGCTGTCATTTGAAAACCTTCATTGGCCCTCTGACATACTCCGTGAGACCACCACTTATACTCCAGACTTGGAAATGTTAATCACCCATTGTCATCAATACAAGTGCAGAATTAGCTGCTAATGTGCTTGCACTGGATTGGAGGATGGTTAGAGCTGGGGGCAAAGCTTAGCATCATAGGAAGGATATCAAAGTTAAATTCAGACACCTTCTAGTCCCTTTTCTTAGGGAAAACTTAAATTCTGATACTATGAAAAGCTGACCTGTTTACTTTATTTAAAATAGTGAAAAACATACACGCACATCATCCTAATGTATGCCCATGTACTATGAAGGAGTATCCTCACAATGGTAAGGCCCTCTTGTGCTGTGACCCACAGTAAACTACTTAAATAATGCCATTCCAATACATTATGTAATCCACGTGTTCTTAAACTCTACTTCCTTTGGTTTGGTAAATAAGAGCGCCTAAAACTTGGTGACTACACCTGCTTTTAGCCATACCAACAAACCACAAGGGAGCTTGAAGTGGATTTATGTTTGCTTGCTGGTAGCTCAGGCCATCCTCAAGAAATGAGTAACATCATTGATATCAAAAAGTATTTGAGAATCCTATTATACAAAGAAAAGCTGGACAGAACTATACTTCCACTAAACGGTTTGTAAACAGTTGGGAGGCCTGTATGGAATCCACTCTCACAGCCTTTGAAAAATGATCCTTGCTATCATCCTATCACTGTATGAAATGGTACGCTAAAGCAATGTCTGCTACTCCAAAAAGTACCAACTTACATAGTTCGGAGCTATCTCACCCCTTCAGGTTCGCTCCACTTTCCCTACTACAAGACCATACCTTGCTGCTATCTACATAAAGCAGTTCCTACTATTTATTTACTTTGTATGGTTACTGCCCCTGGATTTAAAGGTATCTCCCTTTTTTTTAATCGTGCTTTGCTCCTCCCTTTCCTTTTTTTCTTTTTTGCATGATACCTATGTTTTAAAAATCTGTGTATACTTCGAAAACATTTATTTCAAATGAAAAAAAACTTGGTGCATGTCAATCTGCTGGCTCACACTTGTGTTTCCCTGCATTGCAGTAGGAACTTTTTTCTGCAAGGAAAATTTAGACTCGGTATCTCTGCATCATACTGTGAAGCTCTAGCATGATTATGGGGGGAAGTTTAGATACACTGGGACAAGGCCTACTAGAAAAACAGTTTGCATGTATGAAATATGCTTTGGGTGGGTGGAGATGGAGCTGGTTTGAAGATGCAATGCGCAAAAGGGATTGAGGGAAAACTGTACTGTTGTGTATTTAACAGGGTATATTGTGTGAGAAGAGTGGTGCAGAGCAGATTGGTTAAAACGTGACAGGACAGAATAAAAAAATCTCTAGTGTTTAGGATGTCTTACCCATAGGCATTACTAGACTGGGGGATGCAGGTCTTGGGTCAGTGACGTCACTCTCAGAAGTAGTATAATATTTACTACTGTATATAACTGCTGCACTCTACAGTGACCAGGCATAAGGGTAATCATTAATTGAAAAGCTTACCTACTTGTCAGATAAATGATTGGTGCACATTGCCTGAAAGTAGAACCCCACTTCTCCTGCGCTTTGTGTTTTGTGAATTATGCCAAGTACCATTTCCCAGTGCTAACTAGTTGGTTGGCATTTAGGAACTGCTTATGTCAGAATAATGCCACATTGTTGCTGGTGCCTGTCTTGTTGGAGCTGGCTTCTAGAATATGGGGAGATCTGGTTAAACCTTGGATAACTAGTGAGCATATCTTAGAACTTTTAAGCCTGACATTTGGGTGGGGTGAGGGGTAGAGCATGGAGAGGAGCTAATAGGCACCCATGACAAGAAAGCGGTAGTTGCAAAGTAGTGTGCAGAGCTTGTCACACCAAGTGGCAGCATTGGCTCAATAGTAGCACAGTGTATTGCACTCAAATGTGGGCTAACAATGCCGGGGCTGGATAGTAAAAGGCCTGATGGGGAATAAATTATAGTAATTAACCCCTCTAAAGAAAAAGTACTGACTTGACAATATGGAGGGGAAACAGAAGGGACATTCCTGACAATAAATGAGCCATAAACTAATAATTTTTAATGAATAAATTATAATTTTTTTTTTTTAAATACATTAGGCAGCAATTGCGACAATATACAAGCAACAAATAGGCAATTGTGTCCATTTGTCAGGAGACTGACACTGAATATGATACGAATGGAGCATTCGTATCATATTCAGTGTCAGTCTCCTAAGCTGTTTAATAGCTGAAGTCCTTCTAAAGTCAATGATCTTATCTTAGCCGGTCTATGTGCTAGTAAATCATATATATGATAAGAATAGCACTACAAACTATGATTCCTTTAGATCAGCATCCAGGGTGTGCTTGTAAGGTAAAGATTAAAAGGTAAGCTTTTTAATGTAACAAAATGTTTTTCTGCATGAACACAGAGGAAACCACCCGCAGCAATCGTTTTCTATAATGCTTGAGTTTCTCAGAAACATGCAAGTGTGTCTAGAGCCTTCAATATTACAACCAGGACTACAAAAGGTTACTCACCTTTTTGCACAGCTGAAAGGTGGCCCACTGTGCCTTGTGTATGGTGCTGACTTTCCTAAGGGAAACCTTTCATGGTAAAGGCTGCCACTGCAGACATATCTATGAAAATGCTAGTTGCCTGGCTGTCTTACTGATCCTTTGGCTCCAACATTTCTTAGATCACTGGCAAAAAGTCTTGCAGATCGCAGGTACTGACTACTTCTGTGTCAGGGAATTTAAAAAGTTTTTAAGTTAGATAATCAATAAGACAGACAACTAACATGGCGGTGTCTACTTTTATATTTCCTTTGTGATAGTTTCCTTTAACGTTACAGTCCAATCCACCCAGCTCCATGACCTTTTTCTCAACTGGGGGTGCACGGCCCCTTATTATAGCCTATTTAAATAGTCAGCACACCATATATAGAACCCCAATTGTTAAAATGTTTGAGGTTCCAATTTTTTTTTAACTTTTAGTATTTGGTGTGCTGCCTATTTATTTAAATGATTTTCCTGTACCAGACACACGAGACCCTTCACCTCACCCATCAGGTTTTTGTAGCCCCATACCCCAGGTAAGTAACATGGATTTCGGGTTTGTCCTCCTCCTTGTAAGTGCTATACCCTGTTTATATTAATATATTTTACAGTATTTAAAAAAGCCTAAAATAAAATAGAGTAGCAATGAGCGATTTTTAAGTGTTCAGAAAGTTGAAAAAAAAAATCAGTAACCTTCATCCTATTTAGCATACATCGCAGTATATGCTTGTGAGAAAATATGAATTCAAGGTAGAATAGAAGCCTTTTGATGAAATGTTATCTTGGAAAAGATTGCCACCTAGTGGTGATTGTGTATGATTGCTTTTTAGCTTCACACAGATCCTATTTTTATTTATTTATTTTTATTTTGGCAGAGCAAAAAATGACTATGATACTATGATAATAATTATTATTTGAAAGCCATCCTGTCTCATGCCTCTGAAAGTTGTTAGTTGGTATGTTGCATTTTGAATTAGCTGCACTTTTTCTCAAATATAATCCGGTGGAACACATTACTGTAGATTTATCCATAGTTCCACTGGGTATGTTAGTTATTATGTGCCAAGGCAGAACATTAGTCCTTTTTTAGGTAAATCAAAGTTTTCTGCACATTTAAGGAAAGTTTATCGTGGTAAAATTACCTAGGGCTACCATTGCTGACCTTCATCTGAAAAAAATAGTTGGCTGGCTTTAATGCTGATCTTATAGTAGTTGTTGCCTTTTGTCATCACCTGTATATTACATCATCAGTTTATATAGATCCCGCATATTTTACATTACTGTGTAATAGGCCATTCATTAACAAGTGCCTAATGTCAAAGGACCCTTTTAATTTAAAACCAGGGCCCCAACACTGCAGGGCAAGCTAGAAGGTATCCATTGTAATACCCTTGTTGGTTCTTAAATGAATAAAATATAGCCTAACTTCAATAATTGTCGCTTGTGATTATGTAGGTATTTTTAGATTATCAGATTTAATACTGTATACATGTTCAAAACTGTATGAGGAAACTAAAGTGCTGTATGCATACATGTACAGTATATGTAATGTTTTTACACAAAAAAAGTGTTTTGGTGTGGGTGTTGTATAAGTTTGCTACAAGACTTGTCTTTGGAAGTGAACGGAATATATATATTCTACATGTACATTAAAGTTTTTCCTTAAAAGATAGGTTCACTATCACAGATGTCCTAGATGTCAGTGATGTGACCCGCACAAGGCCAGGCACAGTTTACATCCTTCCATCAATGCTTTCACTGTAATATACCACAAATGTAGCAGCCAAAGAGTTTAATGGTATGCCTCCAGAGACATTCTGTAGGTGAACCATTATACTCTATGGTCCATATATATTGTATGTGGGACAAAAGAAGTATTAACAGCAGTTGTAATCATTGCTTTTCCTAGTGCTGAGATCACCTTTTTACTCACTGAAGTCTGCATATGACGAGAAGGGCAAGTTTATAACTGCTGTATTAGGCTTATGACTGGTTTGCTTTAATAACCATTCATGTTTTATTGGTATGTGGTGGGGAACATGAACATCAAACGTTGCCAAAGTAAAATAGAAGTTCCCTGCCATTTGTCTAGTATAGGTTAAATATGAACAACTAAGTTTCTTTTCATTGGCAAAATACACATTCTCATACCCTAGCATCTTAATGTGTTTCTGAATGATCCGGTAGATTAGAAGAAGTGACCAAGAGAAGCAGCTTAACATGAGAAATTAAAGCTGTATTTGAAGCCTGCTTTGAATATTCAGCAAACAAGCCAGTCTGATTTCCGTGCAAGACATCAACCATTATTGGAATGTCTTTTCATTTTCATTTTTCAGCAAGGACTTTTACAAAGTGAGCATTGATTTCTGTTGCTTTCTAGCCTTCTCAATCCATTATTTTTGATTTTCAAAAATAATGAAATATAAATATATATGTCCTTTCTACTGACATCTGACAAACATCATATGGAAGTCATTTTATCTACCAATAATGTGTTTGTCAAAAGGTATCAGTCACTAATGGATTTCACTTCCTTGCAGTCCATTCCAACCACGTTAATGTCATCGACATAACTCTTAGAAACATTTAGCCATATATTTATTTATTTTCATCCCTGTCCCCGCCCTTTGCAATTTCTTTCTGGCTGTCACTTCTTATCTGTTGGTTCATTATGAATACTGCATACAAATATAGCTAATGGTTAATGATAAATTATGGGCAGACAGCTAGATTAGAGCCTTGATTTTGCCCTCAGCATTTTGACAAATTGTTTTCTGTTTCTTCGGATTGATGGGAAGTCCAAGTCTCCTGATCTTTCAAGTTTGAGTCTAACATTTAAAGGGTAATTGCAGCCTAAAGATGTATTTTCATATTAGATAGATACTGAATGGATACCAGTGAATTGGCTCAAAAGATGCTAGGTTTCAGTTAGTTGACCACCTGTTTGAGTGAAACTTCTTTGGGGGGGGGGGGGGGTGCAACAAGCCAGGATCTTTGGCTTAGAAATCTTGCCCCTAGAGTCCCCAACATGCTTGAAGCTGATGGGCTTTTTATCCTACTAGCATACTCAATTACTGAAAAATCTGTTTTGAGGGCACTTAAGAAAGCTCTCCTTTGACAGTCTTTTTCATCTTGTTTGTTCTTAATTTGCTGATGCGTGTAAATAGTGTTTACTTTCCATGTCTCCCGCATGCACAGGCTGGACCACAGGGTTTTTTCAGTCTCCTTCCAGAACACCTTAGGAATCCCAAAAACTCAGGGCCTTATAATATGAAAATATTAACTTTACCTACATAGCAATTATTTTGGCCCTTCTTCTAGTCCTCGGTATTGGCTGCTAAATATGATGGGTAGCCTCAATAACCTGCAGTGAAAGGTGAAAAGTGCCAACCTCCTAGGGAAAAGGAACAACCCAAATAGCAAAAAATCCACAGGTGCTTTATATTTAAGTCGCCTGCAGTAGCTAGCAATTTTTTACACTGCAAGTCACTACAGGTTTGCTTTAATGTCTATTTTAACTCAAAACTAATATTTCATCTATAACCACTCTCTATTAATATGGCTTCTGTAAATTTCTTTACCTTTCAGACCAGGCTATACTTATAGAACAAGCACAGCGTGTGAAGGAATTTGAAGCTATTGAAAGTGACTCCTTTATACCACAGGCCTTCCGGTCAAGTCGAGACAATAAAGCTGTAAGTTTCTCCGTATTTTTTTTTTTGCAGTGTTCTGTTTTGCTTGAAACCAGAGCTTTAGCTAACTCTGTGCTATGTAACTTTGGAACAACCAGTCAGTTTAAATGCTAGCCTATGCTAAGCCCATAAAAGGCAGAGGGAACTGTACTTGCCTTCACTTTATTCCCCTGTCTCCCTGATATATTACTGAAGCACCCTGGGTTTCCCCCACAAGTACTAACATTCTGAAAGTTGAAACCTGTTCAGAGCTCAGCCTCCTCCTTCTAATCCTTACAATGAAAGCAATCAAGTCTGGCAATTGGCTACTTAACCACTTCAGCCCCGGACCATTTGGCTGGCCAAAGACCAGAGCACTTTTTGCGATTCGGCACTGTGTCACTTTAACTGACAATTGTGTGGACGTGCGACGTGGCTCCCAAACAAAATTAATGTCCCTTTTTCCCCACAAATACAGCTTTCTTTTGGTGGTATTTGATCACCTCTGCGGTTTTTCTTTTTTGTGCTATAAACAAAAAATTAGCGACAATTTTGAAAAAAATGCATTATTTTTTACTTTTTGCTATAATAAATAACCCCAAAAAATATATAAAAAAAATTTGTTTCCTCAGTTTAGGCCAATATATATTCTTCTACATATTTTTGGTAAAAAAAATCGCAATAAGCGTTTATTGATTGGTTTGCGCAAAAGTTATAGTGTCTACAAAATAGGGGATAGTTTTATGGCATTTTTATTAATATTTTTTTTTACTAGTAATGGCGGCGGCGATCAGCGTTTTCTGTCGTGCATGCGACATTATGGCGGACAGATCGGACACTTTTGGCACTATTTTGGGACCATTCACATTTATACAGCGATCAGTGAGTTTAAAAATGCATTGATTGCTGTGTAAATGTGACTGGCAGTGAAGGGGTTAACCACTAGGGGGCACTGTAGGGGTTAAGTGTGTCCTAGGGAGTGATTCTAACTGTGGGAGGGATGGGCTATGTGTGACACGACACTGATCACCGCTCCCAATTACAGGGAGCTGTGATCAGTGTCCTGTCACTAGGCAGAACGGGGAAATGCTTGTTTACATCAGCATTTCCCCGTTCTTCCTCTCCATGAGATCGCGGCGAGCGCACGTGCGCCCGCAAGCCGCTTCTTAAAGGGCAACATACAGGTACGTTAATATGCCTGTACGTGCCCTTCTGCCGACGTATATCGGCGTGAGCCGGTCGGCAAGTGGTTAAGCATCGAGTGCTTCGTTTTGGAGGCAGGGGGAGTGCCACTTGTTTTACCCATACCTGAAAGCACCAAGTATGTTGGAGTGATGGAGAAACACGAGAGCGCTGGGCCCTGACTTGAAACTAAAGCCTAGTAATGGGCTACATGTCAGGCGGCATCAGCCCCTGTGTACGGCACCTATTCAACCGGCTTCTGCCGAAGGGTTATGACTGGAAAAGGTCTGCCGACCGGCTCCCTGCCACTGCTCTCAGCCAATGGGAAGATCGCTGTACTAACATCAGATTATTAGTACAGCGGCTCTGACCTAAGCTGTCTTTTTTTTTTTTTTTTTTTTTCAACTCAAATAACTAGGCATGTGTATGAGGCTTTAGGCTGGCCATACATTATATAATTTTCTTATTCAATTTCCTTTAGATTTACCTTCAACTATGTACTGTATTTTTTTTTTTTCAACCCTAAAAACTAGTAGTGTGTATGAGGCTTTAGGCTGCCCATACATTATCCAATTTTCTTATTCAATTTCCTTTAGATTTACCTTCAACTATGTAGTGCAAAGAAAAAAAGAATAAGCTATTGCGCTGACTGGAACCCAACCGTCATTGAATGGGTCACATAAAGGGGCCAGGAGAGTGGTAGGGAACACAAGGTAAAACGGATGCAGCTCCTCTCAAATTAGGTCTGGAGATCCTAATGCATAAAAAACAAACACAATAGGGTGCCTCCAACTAGGTGTAGCAATTTAATTAAAAAGGCATAAAAAACAATTAAAATGCACTCACTAGATAAAAGTAGACCAAGGCTTGTCAAGTTTCCTATGGTTTGATAAAGGGGCCCTCCTTTCTGCCCTGAAACATGTAGCCACATCCCCTCCACTTCATGTCTTCACCCAGCCGTGAGAGGTGCTGTTTTGGAGCCGCAGCCATCTTGCCACTTCTGGAAGCTGCTGATGCTTATGTTCCAGCCTGAAGCCTGAAAGGTGCACTTCCTTCAAGAACTCTGCTTCAACCAGCCACTTGCCTGCTGAGCTCTGCGGCCTCACAGTGATCCTATGAAGGTCTATATGGGTCTATGACAAGCCTTGATCTACTTTTATCTAGTGAGTGCATTTTAATTGTTTTTTTTTAAGCCTTTTTAATTAAATCACTACACCTAGATGGAGGCACCCTCTTGTGTTTGTTTTTTATATGTAGTGCAAAGGCCTGCCTGATTGCATATAAATTGAAAGTGTTTAGGTTTGACCTCATATTATATGGTTTTGGTGAATCTAAAGGAAAATTGTTCAAGAAGATTGTATAATGTACGGCCAGTCTAAGGATGATTTCTGCTTCTCTCCTTTCATATACCTCGGAGGATATATGTGCTAAACAAGTCTTAACCAGTCACAGTGTAAAGTAACGAGATTCCTATCAATCGCAATGTATAATAACAAGGTTCTTAACTAATCACAATTGACAAAGAACCATGGTTGTATGACATATACTGCATGACAAGGTATCTTCTCAAACAGTTTTTTTAATTGGTGAGACACTATGGACCTTAGAACCACCCCCATTTCAAGCAAATTTTTCGCTTAGTTAAAACTAGCAGAATATACATATATATTTCTTTCTCGAACATCACAGGACACAGAGCCTCAGTAATTACTGATGGGTTATATAGGTATCACTAGGTGATTGGACACTGGTCACACCCTAATCAGGAAGTTCAACCCCCTATATAATCCCTCCCCTTGCAGGGATACCTCAGTTTTTACGCCAGTGTCTTAGGTGATGGACGTGTAAAGATGTCCTGTGCTGAGCTCCAAAGGTATTATCCTATACTGGGGCAAGCCAGGCGAACCGGATCCATTCAAAGTGTCCTTTCTAGGCCGAATTGGATGGTACCCGGGCCTCGTGTCCGAAGAAACGAGGTTTTACCCGTAACGCTTCTCTTTTTAGAGAGCTGGACACCGCAGATCAGAAAATGGCTTTAAACTTCCTAATTTCTGGCTGGGTGCTTTACGGGCCCAGAACTGCAGGATCCCCCTATTCATAGGGGGCCCCAGTCTCTGACGGTTTTTTCGAACGGAGCCCACCGTGAGAGGTGAAGATTAGGTCTGTGTAAACTGAACCCTGCGGCTTGATAAGGTAAGAGGAGATTCCATAGAATTTTTGAGTTCTAGTGGCTTTTCTCCTTTAAGGTAAGTGCATGCTGTGCCTATTGTGACCACCGGGGGCTGCCAAGAGCACAAACCTTCACATGCTGGACTGTCTGTCTCAGTGATTCATCGCTGCACATGTTTTTTCAGCGTCTCAGGCCGGCTGCAAAGGTAGGATGGAAGGGGGCATTTCTCATGTTTGAATGTTCCCCCCCAGGCTAGAGAGGGGCCACAGGGGTCTAGAAAGTGGTTATACCGCTCGGGCTCCGCTGCCTCAGGCCACCATTTCTGACCATTGCTGTTTAGGCAGGTCTTCACTACCAGCTTCTCTCCCTCCTCCCCCTCCTCCAGCCTTCCTCCATAGTATTACAGGAGAGTCGGCCAGCGCGGGAAGCGCTCGTTTTTTTCAAAACTCGAAGGGGGGGGCAGTAGAGGGGGGGCGGGACGTCAGCACAGAGTGCTTAGACTTCCACTCAGGCCAGCTGCAGGCTATTAAAGGCACTCTGTACAGGTGCACACAGCCTTTTTGAGAGACACAGAGCTGACGGTCGCATGTAAGGTGGGACACAGGCATTCTCCTAGGCAGCATTTACCGGAGTAACACCAGACTGAGCATTGGGTAGCAAGGCCAGAATACATCGCTCAGCAGTCAGTGTTCATTTGTATACCTCACACCTTGTTGCTTTGCACTATGGGTAGAAGAGATTCAAGCACCCCAAGAACCAGAGACGCTAGGGGATCTCGTTCAGGTTCTGAGGGCCCCCTGTCAGCAGCATCCTCCCCCCCTGATGGGCCAGGGACGGCTAGCCAGGGAGAGCCGTTGGGGTCAGGGGCTACACCTGCTTCTGGCACTTCAGCCCCTGTATATATTACACAAGAGGTTTTTTCCTCAACCATTAATGGTCTAGAGGAAAGATTAATGGCCGTGATTACGTCTTCACTCAGTAGAAGAAAACGCACTAGGCCTTCCTCTGTTCCCCAAGACCCTCAGGAAGAGGAGTTCTGGGATAAAGGAGATGAATCCCTTTCAGAGGATCAGGATGGGACGGATGATTCCTCTTCGGAGGATTCAAGTGGAGAGGGACCCTCTGCGACTTCCCAAGAGGAGAAAGTCTTAGTGCAAATCCTTACTGGATTGGTCCGCTCCACATTTAAGTTGCCCGTACCTGAAACTGCTAAAGAATCCTCTTCTGCTTTGGGGTCACTGAAACCTTTCCAAGCAACACATGCTTTTCCTGTTCATAAATTACTTGAAAAGCTCCTTTATTCTGAGTGGAAGCACCCAGATAACCGATTTCTTCCGCCGAAAAAGTTTTCAACACTTTATCCTATGGAAGAAAAATTTATTAAGATGTGGGGAATGCGGCCATTTCCTCTGTAAATAGTAGTCTGACTTGTCCTGTAGACAATGCTCAGATGCGCAGGGATCCTGTGGATAAAAAGATGGAATCCTTATTAAAGGATGGTTTTTTCCTTAGCAGGATCAGTGGCCCAACCTGCAGTAGCAGCGATTGGAGTCTGTCATTACTTAAGAGACCATATTAAGCAGGTCATCAAAGTATTACCTGAACAACAGGCCCGGGGTTTACTAACCTTGCAGCGGCCTTATGTTAGGTTGTTGATGCCATCAGAGATTCTATCAGGCAAACCTCCCGTCTTTCACTGGGGTTGGTGCATATACGTAGAATCCTATGGTTGAAAAATTGGTCAGCCAAAGCGCCATGTAAGAAGCTGCTGGCTGGGTTTCCTTTTCGTGGTAAAAGGTTGTTTGGAAAAGACTCGGATAACTATATCAAGAGAATCTCCTGTGGGAAAAGTACTCTCTTACCTGTTAAGAAGAAGAGTAAACGTCCCTCTTTCAAACGGACTCTCTCCCCAGCGCCAGGGGCTTCAGCCTCCAGGCAGTTACGACGGCCTCCTCCGTCTGGGGCTACAAACAAGAGTCAACCCCAGGGACAAAAGAAGTTCTGGGGAAGAAGTCTTCTAGACAAGACACTAAGGCCTCTTCATGAAGAGGCGCCCCCGCTCGCTCGAGTGAGGGGAAGACTGCTACAGTTCTCAAAGCTCTGGCAGGAGGACTTTCAGGACAGATGGGTAATCTCCACGGTAACCTTAGGGTACAAGCTGGAGTTCCAAGAATTTCCCTCTCCTCGTTTCCTCAGATCAAGTGTTCCCAGAGACCTAGAGAAGAAGCAGTCGCTCCTTCTAACGTTAGGGAGACTTTTGTCGCAAGAGGTCATCAGGGTGTTCCCACAAAGGATCAAGGATTGGGTTTCTATTCCAACCTTTTTACGGTCCAAAAACCAAATGGGGATGTCAGACCCATTCTGGATTTAAGACATCTGAATCGATTCTTAAGGATTCAGTCCTTTCGCAGGGAATCAATTCAGACTATAGTCTCCATCCTGCAGGGAGGAGAATTATTGGCATCGATTAATATCAGAGATGCATATCTACAGGTGCCCATTTTTCCTACTCATTAGAAGTTCCTGCGCTTCGAAGTAGGAGGGCACCATTTCCAGTTTGTGGCTCTGCCCTTCGGGATAGCCACTGCACCTCGAGTGTTCACAAGGATCATGGCTCCACCTCTGGCCAGATTAAAGGCTCAGGGTATGACTGTCATAGCATACCTAGGCGACCTGCTCTTGATAGACCGGTCGGTAGCTTCCTTGAACGGGAACTTGAGGACCACGGTCAAGTATCTGGAACATCTAGGTTGGATCCTCAACCCAGGAAAATCTTTCCTAAACCCAGTAAGAAGACTGGAGTATTTAGGTCTGATCATAGATACAAGCCAGGGGAAAGTGTTTCTTCCTCAGGCAAAAGATATCTGCTTTAAGGGAGCCGATTCTGACAGTCAGGACCAAGAAGGGGCCTTCTGTCCGCCTTTGTATGAGGCTGCTAGTAAAGATGGGGTCTTCATTCGAAGCAGTTTCCTATGCTCAGTTCCATTCAAGACTACTGCAACACAGTATTCTGTCGGCCTGGAACAAGAAGGTTCAGGCATTAGACTATCCGATGCACCTGTCGCATGCGGTGCGTCAGAGCCTCAATTGGTGGCTCATACCCGAAAACCTGCAGAAGGGGAAATACTTTCTACCGGTTACCTGGACGGTGGTAACAACAGATGCCAGTCTGTCAGGTTGGGAAGCAGTTCTGGAACAGTCTGTGATCCAGGGGCTATGGTCTGAGACCGAGAGGACCCTAACCATCAACATTCTGGAGATCTGTGCGGTATATCTAGTTCTAAAAGCCTGGACTATCAGGCTACAGGGTTGGCCGGTCAGGATCCAGTCCAACAATGCCACAGCAGTGGCTTATGTAAATCATCAGGGAGGCACCCGGAGCCGAGCTGCTCAAAAGGAGGTGATCCAGATCTTAGCCTGGGCAGAGATGCAGGTGCCATGCATATGCCAAAGATGGGGGGTCTCAGATGTAGACCTCATTGTATCCCGATGCAACAAAAAGGGATAGACAGATTTGTGGCAAGGATGAGTGATCCTCTTGCATGCGGGACGGATGCGTTGGTGATTCCGTGGCATTGGTTTTCACTGATTTATGCATTCCCGCCTATTCTGCTACTGCTACGACTCCTTCGCAGGATCAGGCTGGAAAGGAAGTCGGTACTTCTGGTGGCCCCCACTTGTAAGCAAGGCATTTCCCCATTCTGCCTAGTGACATGACAGGGATCTACTGTTCCCAGTGATCTCTGTCTTGTTTCAGTAAGCCCACCCCCCCTACATTTAGAACACGCTGAGGGAACACACTTAACCCCTTGATCGCCCCTAGTGTTAACCCCTTACCTCCCAGTGTCATTTTTACATTGATCAGTGCATTTTTATAGCACTGATCAATGAAATAATGTAACTGGTCCCCAAAAAGTATAATTTGGGGTCAGATTTGTCTGCCACAATATCGTAGTCCCACTAAAAATGGCAGATTGCCGCCATTACAAGTAAAAACGATTAAAAAAAATTAAAGTCCCTGAATTTTTCCCATAGTTTGTAGACGCAATAACTTTTGCACAAACCAATCAATACACGCCTATTGCTTTTTTTGGGGGGGTTTTACCAAAAAATATGTAGAAGAATATATATCGTCCTAAGCTGATGAATAAATTAGGTTTTTTTTATATATTTGTTTTAATATGTATTATAGCAGAAAGTAAAAGCATTTTTTTTTTCAAAATTGTCGGTATTTTTTTGTTTATAGCGCAAAAAATAAAGACCGCAGAGGTGATCAAATACCACCAAAAGAAAGCTCTATTTGGGGAAAAAAAGGACATCTATTTTTTTTTAGTTCAAAATCACACGACCGCGCAATTGTCAGTTAAAGTGACACAGTGCCGTATCGCAAAAATTGCCCTGGTCATTAAGGGGGCAAATCCTTCTGGGGCTGAAGTGGTTAAAGGAGACGTACAGCCAAAGCTTGTTTGGCTGTACTTCTCCTATGGATCACAGGCGTGCAGTTATGTTTTGCACTCCTGTAGGCTGAAGTCCACTCTCTGCTGTCCTCACAGAAGATTCGCCAGATCCCTGGACCGACACCCGGCTCAGCCTCTCAGCGAGCCCCCACCCCCTCCACAGCCCAGCGCTCCCAGTGAGTGAGGAGGGGGCAGAGCAGAGAGCTGTGATTGACAGTCAGCAGCTCTCTGCTCATGGAGCACTGAGAACTGAGTAACCAGCGGTGTTCGGTGGCTCAGTTCTCAGTGTAGACGCGCCGGGGGACGCCTAGGTAAGTATAATTCAGGAAAAAGTAAAAAACATACTTCTCTTTTAAGCCAACACTTGATGTGTATAATCAAAGCTCGGATGATATTTCTTGTAAAGTGTAAATATTTTATAAGTCTTACAGGAAGACTTTTTCATCATGATATTGATATTTCAGAACAAAGTTCTCTTTTTTTCGTTTTGTTTAACAGAAAAAAGAACAGTAGGTACAAAACAGAACAAAACAGAACAAAGTTACTTACAGTAAAGGAGAAAGGTGGCCTACAACCCACTGGTTACAGATGTATCTTGTAAAATTTTCCGACATAACTAAGAAGTGCAGCATTTTAGTAATTACATGAAAATAGTATTGTAGGTGTGAATGAAAAATACAATAAAAAATGTATATATGGTTGGGAAATAACCATGGTCTGTGTATCTATTGTTGTATCAATCATTTATAGCAGTGGAAATGAATAATGGGTATAGGGAGGTAAAGTTCAACTGTCTATCCTGAGGACTATGATCTCCAAAGAGTCTGTGCATAACTACAGCAGGGGGTGCCAAGGTGGGTTCATTAAGGCATTAAAATGATTGTAAGGGTTAGTTTTACAAAAAAATAACAAACATATCATAGTTACCTCCACTGTGCAGCTCGTTTTGCACAGAGTGGCCCCGGACCTGGTCTTCTGGGGTCCCCCAGTGGCTCTCACAGCTCCTCCCCACATCAGATAACCCCCTAGGAGAAGCAATCTCCCGGGGGTTACCTTGCTGGCGTGCTCCTGAGTCCAGCATTTGCGTCCATAGACACGAATGCCGATCTCGACCCCACCCCCCATCGCTCGCATCATTGGATTTGATTGACTGCAGCAGGAGCCAATGGCTGCGCTGCTATCAATCTAATCAAGAGCTGGGACCCCGTGTAGAGAGGGAGAGAGTGTCTTTGACGACAGAAATACGGGGCTCAGGTAAGTAAAATGGGGGGCTGGGGGGCCGGTCACTGCCACATGGTTTTTCACCTTAATGCCTAGGATGCATTAAGGTGAAAAAACACGAGAGTTTACAACCCCTTTAACTAACTTCTCATTTTGCGAGAGCAGCGTCTGCGGGTATAGGATAAGTTGTCTACATGTAGGATTGCAGTCACCTTATCAATCCAAAGAAATGTAATAGGGGTTTGGGCAATAACCAATGTTGCGCTATGATTTCTTGGCCAAGTACAGGGTTCTTTATGTCCTTTAGGGGGTGCACCCCAAAAGCTCAAAACACATGCGCGTGTGTGTGATATATGTATATTCATATTATACAGGATTTATATAGCCCCAACAGTTACAATACAATTCAATACAGGAGGAATCAGAGGGCCCTGCTCGTTAGAGCTTAGATATATACATATGTATATTTATGTATGTATATATTTATATATATATATATATATATATATATATATATATATATATATATATATACTAGGGTTGTACCGATACTAGTATCGGTATCGGCACCGATACCGAGCATTTGCCCAAGTACTTGTACTCGGGCAAATGCTCCCGATGCTTCCCCGATACCTTGACTGTCAGCGGTGATCGGCGCGTGGGGGAGTTACAAGCTTCTCCCCCCGCGGCTTTCAGCTGCTTTAGTGACACAGCGGTGATCGGTGCTTGTAACTCCCCCACACACGATCACCGCTGACTGTCACCTCATCCCCCTTAGTCCCCCTCCGTTCCTCTGTCCCCCTCCGCTGTCCTGCTCTGTTGCTCTGTCCCCCTCCGTTCCAATGTTCCCCTCCGCTGTCCTCCTCCGCTGCATTGTCCCCCTCCACTGTCCTCCGCTGCATTGTCCCCCTCCGCTGTCCTCCACTGCATTGTCCCCCTCCGCTGTCCTCCGCTGCATTGTCCCCCTCCGCTGCATTGTCCCCCTCCGCTGTCCTCCGCTGCATTGTCCCCCTCCGCTGTCCCCATCCGTTCCAGCTTTCCGCTGTCCCCCTCTCTCTTCCTCTGTCCCCTCCGTTCTGCTGTCTCTCCGCTGTGTGAATGGAGAGAGTCAGCTGACTCTGTCCATTCACATAACTGAAACATTGTAATCTCCTGTGATTACGATGTGTCAGTTTATGAATGGAGAGGAGCCGCTGTCTTCTCTCCATTCATTGTCAGTGCAGCTGAGGCTGCAGAGAAAGGGACTGGGGAATCTCTATCCTCTGTCTCTTTCTCTGTCTCAAGGGGGAGATATCAGAGGTCTGTTAAGACCCCTGATATCTCACCAAAGCCCCCCAACAGGGCTGATTAAAAAAAAAAAAAAAACACACACACATAGTGTAATAAAGAATAAAAAAAAAATTGTAAAAAATAATAAATGTAAATGAAAAAAAAAAACAAAAAACAAAAAAAAAAACACACACACAGGCACCGTTCACTCCCCCCCCCCCCCCCCAAAAAAAACCAAAAAAAAAAAAACACTGTCACGTGACATTAAAAAAAAGTATCGGTATCGGCGAGTACTTGAAAAAAAGTATCGGTACTTGTACTCGGTCCTAAAAAAGTGGTATCGGGACAACCCTAATATATACACACACACTCTTATAAACAAGCGTAAAACAAAGATTTTAAAATGTATTCAAATATGCATATGTGTCAGTAGTTTTTTTTTTGTTTTTTTTATGTGTACCGTATATACTCGAGTATAAGTCGAATTTTTCAGCACATTTTTTAGTGCTGAAAGTGCTCCCCTCGACTTATACTCGAGTCAAGCACTTTTCTGCAGCAAAAAATTTAATTTTCCGAACCGACTTTGGGGCCCCGTATCTCAGGGCCACTTGGTGCTAGGAACTCCAAATTTGGTGTGCAAACCCAGTGGACCTGGTACCACAACATATCCAAAGCTGAAGTTCCTAGCACTAAGTGGCCCCGAGATACGGGGCCCCAAAATCGGTTCGGAAAATGTCATTCTCTGCTGCAGAAAAGTGCTTGACATTTTCTGAACCGATTTTGGGGCCCCATATCTCAGGGCCACTTAGTGCTAGGAACCCCAAATTTGGTGTGCAAACCCAGTGGAACTGGTACCACAACATATCCAAAGCTGAAGTTCCTAGCACTAAGTGACCCTGAGATATGGGGCCCCCAAACCGGTTCGGAAAATGTCATTCTCTGCTGTAGAAAAGTGCTTGACATTTTCTGAACTGATCTTTGGGGCCCTGTATCTCGGGGCCACTTGGTGCTAGAAACCCCAGCGTTGGAAATTTTATGGTGCTAGTTCCACTGGGTTTGCACACCAAATTTGGGGTTCTTAGCACTAAGTGGCCCTGAGATAGAGGGCCCCAAATTCGGTCAACTGTGTCCATCTGCTGCAATGTCATTTCGGGGACCCTTTGGGTTCAGAGACCCCAAATTTTGGTTGCAGCTCGGGGGCACCTAGGAACCCTTAACTACCGAGTTTGAAGTTCAGGGGACCTATGGCTGCAAATGGGCACAGTGAGGCTGCAAATGGGCACAGTGAGGCTGCAAATGGGCATTGTTGACCCTCTTTTCCACTTACAGTAGCTGTGCATTTCTCACCCTCGTCTTATACTCGGGTCAATAAGTTTTTCCCATTTTTTTGTGGTAAATTAGGGCCTCGACTTATACTCGGAACGACTTATACTCGAGTATATACGGTATTCTTTTTTTTTTAACAATATTTTTTTTACATTTTTTTTTAGGAGCCCTGCTGGGGGGCTTTGGTGAAATATCAGGGGTCTAAGACCCTGATGTCTCACTTTTGAGACAGAGTAAGGGACTGAGGACAGAGATTCCCCAGTCACTTTCTCTGCAGGCTCAGCTGCACTGGACAGTGAATGAATGGAAAGTGCTCTGTGCTGAGCGGCTTTCTGTTCATTCACAAACATTCATAAACACGGTTTACTATGCTTTAATTATGAATGAACACAGTGAGTGATCGGTACCGATCACTCACTGCGTACATTCAGAAAAGGAAGGGGCCAGTAACTTTATTTACCGGCCCCCTTCCCCTGATCTCTATCCTGAAACATCCCCTGCAGCAGGTGTGGGGGGGGGGTGCATAGTGGGGGGGAATCAGCGCAGCATGGGTTGATTAGGGTGTGCCCAGGGACACCCTGTGTGTATGAATATGATAGTTAATGATATCAAACACATCTTGCCAGTATTGAACTAGTTTAAGAATCTCTGTCTCTGTACTGAGGTGCACCTAGTGCACAGTGGGGAGTCTCTGTGAGAAAGGAAGTCCATTTCTTAAGGGAGTCCTATATAATCTGGGGGGAAATTGGAGCAGCCAGAATCTGTAGCAACTGTGTATGGTAACCAATCAGCTTCTATATTCAGCTTGTTTAGTTAAGCTTTTAAAATGAAAGATAGTATTGAAATGATTGGTTGCCATGTACAACTGGTCCAGATTCTGGCTGCTCTGGTTTTGATCAATTTTCCTCACTATGTAATAGGAATAACTGCCTAAGTCACATGAATGCAGATATTTAAAGGGGGAGATATCAAAATCCGAGGTAATTTTTGCAGAGCTTTGAGCCACGGTTAATTTGTAAATAGATCTAGGTACTGTATCCATTTTTTGTGCTTAGTTTTAACAGTGGGTTGTGAGATCTGGCAGTTCGTGCATTATATGTTTTAGCTGTAAGACCCTTAGACGGAGAAAGAGTTATAAAGGAAATCAATTCCATTTTATGAAGTGTAAAATCATTAAGTTTGTACTGACTATTAAGGGCATGTTGAATATATCTTAAAAAAAAAAAAAACAAGGTCTTGGAAGAGAGAACTCTGCAGTTGTTGGGGGGATTTGACTGTATCAGCAAGGTGTAGTTGAAAGAAAAGAGTAAAGCCACTTTTTTCTCCACAGATGAGATCCTGTAAAATGAATTGACTCTTTAAGGGCTCGTTCACACTTGATTATGAAGAATAAACCTATGCTGACTACTGCGCCTATAGCATTTATGATGTGTTTATGACGTGTTTTCATTGTGTTTTTGAAGCGTTGAAAAAGTTTCAAGAATGCTTGATAAATACCCATGGAAGTGTTGCTTTTCTACATAGTTACATAGTTAGTCAGGTTGAAAAAAGACACAAGTCCATCTAGTTTAACAAAAAAAAAAATACAATCCCATATACACAATCCTTCACCCACAGCTGATCCAGAGGAAGGCAAAAAAAAACCCAGCAAAGCATGCTCCAATTTGCTACAGCAGGGGAAAAATTCCTTCCTGATCCCCCCGAGAGGCAATCGTATTTTCCCTGGATCAACTTTACCTATACTGTAAATGTTAGTACCCAGTTATATTATGTACATTTAGGAAAGAATCCAGGCCTTTTTTATAGCAATCTACTGAGCTGGCCAGAACCACCTCTGGAGGGGTATTCCACATTTTCACAGCTCTTGCTGTGAAGAAACCTTTCTGTATTTGGAGTGCCCCCTTGTCCTCTGTGATGACCTTAAAGTGAATAACTCAACACCAAGTTCACTATATGGACCACTTATGTATTTGTACATGTTGAGCATATCCCCCCTTAATCTCTTCTTCTCAAGAGGGAATAGATTCAGTTCCTCTAATCTTTCCTCATAGCTGAGCTCCTCCATGCCTCTTATTAGTTTGATTGCCCTTCTCTGCACTTTCTCCAGTTCCCCCATATCCTTTTTTAGAACTGGTACCCAAAACTGAACTGCATATTCCAGATGAGGTCTTACTAATGATTTGTACAGAGGCAAAATGATATCTCTCTCTGGAGTCCATACCACTCTTAATACAAGAAAGGACTTTGCTCACTTTGGTAAACGCAGCTTGGCATAGCATGCCATTATTGAGCTTATGATCTAACAAAACCCTCAGATTCTTCTCCACAGTTGATTCCCACAGATGTACTCCCACATTTATCAACATTAAACCTCAGTTGCTACTTAGTTGTCCAATTAGACAGTGCATTGAGGTTGGCTTGTAAATTGGAGACATCCTGTAAGGACGTTATTCCACTGCATAGCTTGATGTCATCTGCAAAGACATAAATTGTATTTTTAATCCCAGACCCTATATCATTTATTTAGATATTAAAAAGTAAGAGTTCCAGCACTGAACCTTGGGGTACACCACCGATAACCTTAGACCATTCAGAGTAAGAGTCATTAACCACTACTCTCTGAATTCTGTCTTTTAGCCAGTTTTCTATCCATTTACAAATTGATCTTTCCAAGTCTGTAGTCTATACCTTACACATTATACGTGTGTGGGGAACTGTGTCAACCACTTTTGCAAAATCCAAGTATACCACATCCACAGCCACCCCTCTGTCCAAGGTTTTACTTACCTCCTCATAAAAAGAAATCAGGTTTGTTTGACAACTTCTGTCTTTCATGAATCCATGCTGCCTGTTGCTTAAAATATTTCTTTCCAGCAAGAACTCGTCTATGTGGTCTTTTATTAAACTCTCCAGTTTCTTCCCGACTATAGAAGTTAAACCAATAGGTCTATAATTACTTGGTAAAGGCTTTGATCCCTTTTTAAATATGGGCACCACATTGGCCCTGCGCTAATCCAGTGGTATCATTCCAGTCATTAAAGAGTCCCTACGTATTAGAAACAATGGCCTTGAAATGACAGAGCTCAATTCTTTTAGGATCCGTGGGTGGATGCCATCTGATCTAAGTGCTTTATCCACCTTTATTCTGTCTAAATATTTCTGGACCATTTCACTTTTAAGCCATTGTGGATCATTTGGGGCTGTGTCACTACCACCTCCATTATGAACATGAGCTCCCCCCATGCTCCTTTGTATACACAGAGCTGAAGAAAGTATTTAATAAATTTGCCTTCTCTTTGTCCCCAGTCACTCACTCTAGATTATTTTGTAAAGGGCCTACATGCTCAGACCTGACCTTTTTACTATTAATATGTTAGAATAATTTTTTGGGGTTTTGTCCTACTATCTTTTGCAATCTGTCGTTCGTTTTGAATTTTTGCATCCTTGATTTACTTTTTACATATTCTGTTATATTCTTTGTAACATTAAGGAACAATATCATCGTTTAAATTTTTATATTTTTAAAAGATCGTTTTTTTTCAAGTGTGAAGTGCTGAAAGGAGAAGTCATGCAGAGGAAATGCTCTGCTTTGAGGCGTGATTAGGTTGTGGTACAAGAGCAGACATTTTTGTGAACTGTGCAAGATGGATTCATATACTTTGAACTCTGACATTTGGCTTTGTCAATCTCAACTTTTTCTGAAACAAAAAGCTGACAAGAATGCTCAATGCCTCTGCTCCTGCCTGGTCCTGGCAGTATTGCTGGCTGGCTTGATGCTTTTGCCTGCACGCACAAGCAAATGGCGTTACCACACGGCTGCTCTGGGAAACCAGGAGGTGGCTGGAGCTGCTCTGTCCTATTTCTCTATTACTTTCCAGCAAATCCTGGGATACAGGAACCTCCACTGGCTTTCCCCCAATGCCCAGTTAACACTTTAAATGCTTCACTAACACACTGTAAATGCTATAGGTGCTGTAAGGGGCGGTTACAGAGCATTGCCATTGAAATCAATGAACAAGTGTTGATGCCTCATGAAAGCAACATGCTGCTTAATTTTTAACACAACTCTACCTCTCCTGTGTGAACAACACTGTGTGATACCCATTGTAATATTCATGGCAGGCATCGAATTGCAGTTATGAGGCTTTAAAAACAAATAAATGCCACATAAACACAAGGTATTGACACATGTGTAAACAAGCCCTAAGACATTTATTATTTTATAGCGGGGTTTACTCATTATAAGAACACTTTAATAGTTGAATTGAATGTTTCATTTAAGAGATACTTTGGTTATTGGTAATTTAAATTTGATATTGTTACAATAATTTGGCCATTAGATGGCACTGTTTACTATTGGTGAAGAGCGTTCACTACCTAGCAGTTTACAATTTCAGGGACTCTGGAGATCTCAGCTCTTGAGCCCCCAGGTCTACAGACCTGCTGCACCTATTAGGAGTCCCACCATCCCTTGGATATGCCTTTTATTATTACATTCTAAACACAGCTGTAGTAACAGAAGAAGAGCGCAGCCAAACTGGACTGAAATGTTATAGGGTGGTCTGCTGCTGGGGTCAGATAAGAGGCAAAAGGTGCCACTGGGAGACTGAAATCACTTATTTCACATAAAACTGAAATGTTACTTTGTGGATGTGTTAAGTGGCGTAGCCTCAAAGAAAAAAAAATGGTTTGACATTTTGGTTGTGTGGATGCATTCATTAAAATACCCAAGTTTACAACTTACATAACTGTTCATTCCGGTGAGCCCGAAAGTGTGCATAAGATAAAGCGAGATATTTTTGATTACACATGGGAGAATAGTGATGTTCATTTATTGAAAACGAGAACATTGCCATATGTGCTTTGGTTTCTGAGTGGGGGAGAAGTGTGTTTTCAGTACTGGATGAAACAGGAGAATGAATAAGGCCTAAGGGCTTCCTGATTTCTCATAAGATTTGTAAGTAGTGCTGCAGATTTATAAATGACACAACTTTGTATATCACCTGGGATATTTTGAGTTATTTAAGAAGTAGCTAACAAGTGAATATGAACACTTGCACTATTGAATACATTTTCCACCTCCAATCTCTGTTAAAATGTTGTAGTCTAGATAGAAAAAGCAAGGACACCACAAACGTGGGGTTAAAGTAGAACTGTAGGTAAAACATTTTTCTTCATTTTGGATAGAGTAAGGGAAGGTTATAACCCCTGTAAGGTTTATTTTTGCCATCTTTGTCTCATTGGGGAGATTTACTTTCACTTCCTGGCCCATAGCCAAACAGGAAGCGAGCAGAAATCCCTGCAAATTAAGGAAATGCATTGGGGACCCCCAGGTCACCAGAACTAGTGTCCTCCTTGGAAGATTTTCCCTCTGGAGACATCCCAAAATTTGGGATTTTCTTTTACTTTAACTTTCAATGATAATGGTAAACAGGACTAATATAGAGGGTGAATCTCCCTAATGGGGGCACAGACAGCAATGAAAGCTGGCAGGAGTACTAATCCCTCTCCACCCTATCCAAAACTAAAAAAAAAAAAAAAAAGTTTTGCCTTTAGTTATACAGCATCACAGAAGATACCTTCAGTGTGGCAGATCTCTTATGAACTTTTATTTCTTAGTAAAAAGCCTGCCTTGTACATGTGCAGTCCAAAGATATCTATAGGCTTGTGACAACCCACCTGCATATTACACCTCTTGTGGAGCATTCCTGAGTGAAAGAGCTATTCGCTGTGCTGGAAATTTTTAGCCAGTCATTGTTGTTTGTCCCAGGGTATGCCAGTGCAAAGGTTAGGGTGCATCAACCCTTTTTCTTACATGGATAAACGAACATGCTCAAATTCAAGCATGCATGTTTTTGGAAAGATGCTTCAAAAGAAGTTTTTTTTCAGCAGTTACTGTTTATCATGCCTGCACATCCAGCTACCCTCCTGTACTTTTACCAGTTTAAGTCATAGCCTTGTGACCTACTGAACGTTTAAAAATATATTTCCATATACAGTAATAAAAAGCTTATTTACTCAGTTATCCAATTGCTGAAGCACAGTTGGTCTTTCACTAGTACACTCACACATACATCTGAAGGCCTGAATCAGAGATAGCTGATTAGGGAATAAATACGGCTTTATAGATTAAAGTAGTTGATTTGTGGAATTGAGTCCCAGTGGACAATACAGACTAGAGAATTAAAGGCAGCATGGGATCTACTACCTATAATTTAATCTATGAAGATTAACAAATTGCGTAACCCACAGCCATTAAATTCTACCCTGAAGCGGTTAAACATATTTATTATATCTATCTGAAAAGTACGGGAGTGGGGCGATATTCTCAGCGAGCTATCATCTCGAAAGTAATTGACAAAGGGGTGGAGGGCTGAACGTAGCTTGAAATGAGTTTGTCAATTCTCTGTGCCTGCCGTACATGTCTGCAGAGGGGGCAGTTTATGAGCATAGCCTTTCTTACCCGACATACTTCATTGAGAATCATGCACTATGACAGCCCCGAAGGTCACAGCAGAATTTATTTAGCACACACCGCTCAACGAGATCTTTATTCACATTTCTGTCCTGTGGAAATGAGCAGCAACCATTTTAAACTGATTTATGGGGATAATTCATGCTCGACTTGGTTGTATTTCAAGACATTTAATATGCTTTCCATGGTGTATATTTAAGTACCACAGCTTAATAATGTTGTTTTTTTATTATATATTTATTTCCAGCTGCTGGAGCTGTACGTCTCGCCACGCTGTAAAAGCTCAGCAGCATTTTATAAGTGTTCAGTGAAGTATCTTCATAGAGAAAACAACGAAAGCTGTGTTTATATAGATATAGGCTCTGCAGTGGACAGCTCTCTTGTCAACAGCAACCAGCTTCTCCTATACTGCACCAGATACCTGAAAGGAAAGGTCTACCTGATTGGTTTAAGCAATAAGGATGGTGCTTTTTTCACAAATTGGTCTGCATAAGGTCCAATGTTTCATTCCTTGTAAGCAAGAAATGTAACTATATAGTGCATTTACATTTTGTGATCAAAATCCATCAACTATACTTTTCAGCTAAAGTCATTGACAAGTTTTAGTAATCCCATCACAGAATGCTGTACATAACAAATGCATTTAGTCTGCTGTAGCTTATAATGGCTATTAGCACCATTGTTGGTTTCAGCTTCAAAGCAAATGTTCACTTATACTGTATATGTCAAATCCTGTCAAAATACGAATATATTTTATGTAAAGTACTCTGCAAAAGTTTTAGGCAGTTGTGAAAAAATGCTGTAAATTAAGAATGCTTGCACATATAGAAGTGTTAATAATTTATTTTTATCAATTAACAAAAGGGAAAATAGCTGAACAGAAGAGAAATCCAAATCAAATCAATATCTGGTGTGACCACCCTTTGGCTTCAAAACAGCATTAACTCTTCTTGGTACACACAGTGCTTGTTTTGAAGGCACTAAGCAGGTGGTTGTTCCGAACATCTTGGAGAATGAAGTATAGATCTTCTGTGGATGTAATCTGCCTTCAATCCTTCTCTCTCTTAATGTAAGCCCAGACAGACTTGATTTTGAGATCAGGACTATGTGGGAGCCAAACCATCACTTCCAGGACTCCTTGTTCTTCTTTACACTGAAGATAGCTCCTAATGACCCTGGCTGTATGTTTGGGGTCAACGTTCTGCTGCAGAATCAATTTGGGGGCAATCAGATGCCTCCCTGATAGTATGGCATGATGGATAAAAATCTACTTGTATTTCTCAGCATTGAGTACACCATTGATTGGGCAATGTTGAGGACCATAGATGCAGTGGTTGGTGAAGGAAACTTATTGCAGCAGATGAAAGGGTAGTCACACCAAATATTGATTTGATTTAGATTTTTATTGTGTTCACTTACTTTGTATTTTGTAAATTGAGAAAAAATAAAGAATTCTAGGCACCCAGTTACCCTCGGAATACTTGCTGCTCCTGAGCCTAATGAGAGTGGCAATTAAGATTTATCACTGGGCTTTGACTCCATTGTTTGTGGTTTTCCCTTTTTTTTTTCATGTTACCGTATATACTCGAGTATAAGTCGTTCCGAGTATAAGTCGAGGCCCTAATTTACCACAAAAAAATGGGAAAAACTTATTGACCCGAGTATAAGACGAGGGTGAGAAATGCACAGCTACTGTAAGTGGAAAAGAGGGTCAACAATGCCCATTTGCAGCATCACTGTGCCCATTTGCAGCCTCACTGTGCCCATTTGCAGCCATAGGTCCCCTGAACTTCAAACTCGGTAGTTAAGGGTTCCTAGATGCCCCCTAGCTGCAGCCAAAATTTGGGGTCTCTGAACCCAAAGGGTCCCGAAATGACATTGCAGCAGATGGACACAGTTGACCGAATTTGGGGCCCTGTATCTCAGGGTCACTTAGTGCTAAGAACCCCAAATTTGGTGTGCAAACCCAGTGGAACTAGCACCAAAAAATTTCCAAAGCTGGGGTTTTTAGCACCAAGTGGGCCCGAGATACAGGGCCCCAAATATCAGTTCAGAAAATGTGAAGCACTTTTCTACAGCAGAGAATGACATTTTCCTAACCGGTTGGGGGCCCCGTATCTCAGGGCCACTTAGTGATAGAAACTTCAGCTTTGGATATGTTGTGGTACCAGTTCCACTGGGTTTGCACACCAAATTTGGGGTTCCTAGCACCACGTGGCCCTGAGATATGGGGCCCCAAAGTCGGTTCAGAAAATGTCAAGCACTTTTCTGCAGCAGAGAATGACATTTTCCGAACCGATTTTGGGGCCCCGTATCTCGGGGCCACTTAGTGCTAGGAACTTCAGCTTTGGATATGTTGTGGTACCAGGTCCACTGGGTTTGCACACCAAATTTGGGGTTCCTAGCACTAAGTGGCCCTGAGATATGGGGCCCCAAAGTCGGTTCGGAAAATGAAATTTTTTGCTGCAGAAAAGTGCTTGACTCGAGTATAAGTCGAGGGGGGCACTTTCAGCACAAAAAAATGTGCTGAAAAATTCGACTTATACTCGAGTATATACGGTATATATAAAATGAGTATGACAGCAGAGCAATGTTTAGGCTGTGATTTCATCTTTTTGTTACTGATCATGCTAACTTTATATTTGCTTTGTACTCTGAATTGCCCCTCAACACTGTATCCCTCTTTGCCTGAAGGGGTACGGTATGTACCTATCTCAGAAAAATTCTGAATATATGAATATGAATATATGGCTCTGTTTGCTTGAACCTGTACAGCCTGTATCCCCTATATTACATAAATGGACTGCTGAATGTTTTGTTGTTAACTATTAAAATATATATTTTTAAAAACATTGTTACTGTGCTGCCTAAAACTTTTGCCAAGTATTCTATATTTATGAAAATTTTGTTATATTTTAATGAATTTGCTGGTGCTTAGCTTCCTGTTTGGCTTACAATTCAGCATGCTGGTAGGACTGTGACTGTATCCTTTTTATGCCTTCTGATGCAGTTATAAGTACTAGGGGTATAGAAACAATACTCTTAACTAGGTATAGAATCTATGGCCGAGTTAATGATAAAGTTACATTTGCCATTCTCTCTGGGTGCCTGACAAGAAATAATTAATTTTGGTGGAAATAGATCCTCATCCTTGCATCCTTTACATAAATGTCTATAGATGGCTCTATCCTGACGAGTGACGTTTTATTGGACACATAATCCATAATGGTCAGAGCCTGCTATAGATTAGTGCTCATGTCATGACATCCATTGTGATCCACTTTAAGGCTGATCTCCCGCACTCCCACACATTACACAGGCCTGTACAAGAGGTATTCATTGTTAATTAGAAACACAATCCATACAATTATACTAAATAAGCTGCCTTTCACTTAATACTCCAGTTGTCATTAATGGTTGCAAGTAAAGCCACATCTAGAAATGTAACCTATTTTAATGTCATGTCTAATTTAGCTGATTGGACTCATTTGCTGCCCTATGGTTAGATGTGGCACCATGACTGTTTTATAACCATTAGTTAAATATAGGACAAGCACTAATTAAGATATACTATATACTGTGTATGTGTGTGTCTATATGTATGTATATATATATATATATGTATGTGTGTATATATATATATATATATATATATACACACACACAAGCTTTATACTCATGAGATTTGAAAAGAATATACAGTGCCAGGACAAGGACAAAGATGCCAAACTGCGCCTCTGATCGTCTTCTGTAGTCCCACTTCCAGCTGCCATCCTGCTTACCTCCGCTTTTCACATAGACCCAGAAGTGCGCAGTGATGATCTATGACCATATTGGTGTTTGTCCTCTGCCTCTTACATTCCCCTTGTGCTGACTGAAAACAGTATCGGACTGGCCAGATGCAAAATGAAAGGCAGGGCATGTATCTAGATTTTGCAAAAGCATGTGACACAGTTCACCATAAACGGTTAAAAAATATAACAGGAGTTTGCCTGGATCGACCAAAATTAATTACTAAAAAATTTAAACCACAATAGCAAGTAAGTATAGGGAGGATGGGATAAACAGTTCAATCTCTTTATTTGCGGACAATACTAAGCTAAGCAGGGCAATAATTTCTCTGCAGGATGTGGAAACCTTGCAAGAAGATCTGAACAAATGAATGGGGTGGGCAACTACATGGCAAATGAGGTTTAATACAGAAAATAGTGCAGCGCTATAAATCTCAAATCATATTAAAATGTCCGTAAATGAATATCAACGATGGTGCAGGGTGTTTCATGCAAATCCACAGTGCTTTTAAATCCGTGCTCCCCCTCTTGTCAGCCAAACCGCTCACCTTGTTAAAGGGACCCCTGAACTAACAGGAAGGTCTCATAAGCGTTCACCACTCAATTGGTGGTCAGGGTAATAACTTGGCTGAAAAACCGGAACCTCTTCCTTAATAGGGATCAACACTTTTCTTCCCAGTATGCATGGAATAAACAAAGAAATACATAGTGCTCTCTGTATAACTTTTAAAACGGTTCCTTTAATAAAGACAGGTACTCACATACTAAGCACTTTGGCCAGTGCTAGGCTTAAAAGCGCATATTAATAATAACAGATGACAGTATAAGATGGCTGCAGCGGCGTCTAAACCAGGATAAAACCAATCCGCACGCGTATCGTCCGGTAGGACTTCCTCAGCGGTTTAAACCGCTGAGGAAGTCCTACCGGACGATACGCGTGCGGATTGGTTTTATCCTGGTTTAGACGCCGCTGCAGCCATCTTATACTGTCATCTGTTATTATTAATATGCGCTTTTAAGCCTAGCACTGGCCAAAGTGCTTAGTATGTGAGTACCTGTCTTTAATAAAGGAACCGTTTTAAAAGTTATACAGAGAGCACTATGTATTTCTTTGTTTATTCCATGCATACTGGGAAGAAAAGTGTTGATCCCTATTAAGGAAGAGGTTCCGGTTTTTCAGCCAAGTTATTACCCTGACCACCAATTGAGTGGTGAACGCTTATGAGACCTTCCTGTTAGTTCAGGGGTCCCTTTAACAAGGTGAGCGGTTTGGCTGACAAGAGGGGGAGCACGGATTTAAAAGCACTGTGGATTTGCATGAAACACCCTGCACCATCGTTGATATTTATTTACGGACATTTTAATATGATTTGAGATTTATAGCGCTGCACTATTTTCTGTATTGTACCACGTGAAAGGATTTATATATTTGCCTTTAGTGTTCAGCAGCTTTGCTTTGTTTTGAGGGTTTTTGCGCTGACTGTTCGTTTTCTTTGAATATTTACTAAATGAGGTTTAATGCAGAAAAATGTAAAATCATGCATTTGGGTGGCAAAAATATGAATGCAATCTATACACTAGGGGGAGAACCTCTGGGGGAATCTAGGATGGAAAAGGACCTGGGGGTCCTAGTAGTAGATAGGCTCATTCATGGCATGCAATGCCAAGCTGCTGCTAAAAAAGCAAACATAATATTGGCATGCATTAAGAAGGGGATTAACTCGAGAGATAAAACGGTAATTCTCCCACTCTACAAGACTCTGGTCCGGCCTCACCTGGAGTATGCTCTCCAGTTCTGGGCACTGGTCCTCAGGAAGGATGTGTTGGAAATGGAGCGAGTACAGAGAAGGGCAACAAAGCTAATAAATGGACTGGAGGGTATTACTTATGAAGTTATTGAGTGTGAGCACTGAACTTATTCTCTTCTGAAGAAGAGACGCTTGAGAGGGCATATGATTTCAATTTACAAATACCATGCTGGTGACCCCACAATAGGGATAAAACTATACCGCAGAAGGGAGTTTAATAAGACATGTGGCCACTCATTAAAATTAGAATAAATTAGATTTAACCTTAAACTGCGTAGAGGGTTCTTTAGTGTAAGAGCGGCAAGGATGTGGAATTCCCTTCCACAGGCGGAGGTTTCAGCAGGGGGGGCTTCAATAGTTTCAAAAAACTATTAGATAAGCACCTGAATGACCACAACATACAGGGATATACTGACATATAATCACACACATAGGTTGGACTTGATGGACTTGTGTCTTTTTTCAACCTCACCTACTATGTAACGTTGCATACAAAGGTTTAACTAAAAATATAGAACTGTGGAGTGGAGGTTGTACAACATGGTATAGTGAGTAGGGTAGTGGGTATAGGGAACATTTATCATGGTATAAGAAATGAGGTGGTAGAGAGAAAGAGAACATACAGCATGGTATATAAGGAATATATGGCATGACATATGAAAGGAAGCAGTCTGAAATAAGTACAGCATGTTATAAGGATTGAGGCATTGCATAATAGAGAGCATACAGAATGAGGCTCAGTGGCACAGGGAATGTACAGCATTGCATATGGAATGAGGGTGTGCAAAACAGGGAATGTGTAGCATTACATATAGAATGATAGGTTGTGAAATAGGGAACATACAGCATGGCATATGAAATGATAGGCGTTGCGGAAAAGGGAACATAAATCAGAGTGAGACAGTAGAGAGTAGTTACAAAGCACCTTAAAAATTGCTTAATTCTTCTGCTCAGGCTGACCCTATCCAGAACTCTTTTGTCCATTTGGATAGGGGACACCAGGGATGAGAAGTGTTGGGCAGAAGATATTTGGTTCTGCCAGTCACACTGCGAGCCTGACCCCATCCAGACCTCTGTCAGCACAGAATCTGATAGCTCACCTGACTGCTGCTGTCCTTTGTAAACAGGAGCAGGCAGTTGAAGTCTTCTACTATAGGCTTCCACTGCCACACTCTACAATCAATGTCATAGAGATCTGGATGGGGTCAGCAGCGCTCGGCACCCCCCTCCCAATCGACAATACTGCACCCCCCCTTTTCCTGGAACTGCCTATATATTTGAAACCTATATATATACACACACACATATTTATATATGTATAAAAATGTTTTACTGTTGACCCACATCTTATAATTTTGGTGTTTTTTTTTTTCAGTCTACAGAGAGTACAGAGACCAAGCATGACTCTGCTATATTAGGGACAGGAACCCTGGATCTTTTTGCAGAGGAGAAGGAAACTGATATTAGTACTATCCCAACTGCTATCAAGTACTTGGATGATAACTCAGTCGCACACCCAAATGTAAGTTGCATCATAAACTTTGCTCAGAGTGAATACAGAGCCATTAATAACAGTTCACCAGTGAAAAAAAATCTAACATCTGTATAGCCTATTGACTTATCTCCCTGTTAAATGAGGATGTTCAAACACTTGCTAAAAATGTATTAAACTTTCTAAAGTAATTTTATATTCACAATTGAACCCAACAGCTTTTATGCCCCCCCAAAAAACACATCTGCCAATATATGAAGGCTGTATCTTTATGTTCATTAAAAGAGAAGTATGGCCCAAGCTTTTTTGGCCATGCGTCTCTTGTGGGTCACAGAAGTGTACTACCTTTTGCTCTCCTGTAACCCAGAGTCAGCTTTTAGCAGGCTGTTGCCCACTGTCAGCTGACATAGCAAAACTGCTTCAGGTTCTAGAAAGATCCCGACAATATTGTCGGGTTCCACCCAGCTGCCCGATTAACAGCTGGCTCTGGCTGTAAGCACACAGCTAAGAGCGCACACCCCCTCTCCAGCACGGCACTCCAGTGAGCACTGGAGGAGCAGGGAGAGGGAACTGACAGTCTATACTTCGTACAGAAAAAAAAAACAAAAAGGTTTTGCCTGGATCAACCGAATTAATCAATAATTGGCTGTTTTTTGCAGGTGAGTATAAATCAATCATGCAGACATAAGTCTGAATGCAGTTCAGGTTGCCCTATATGCGTATAAAGAAAAAAACAGAGAGAAGATTCTCTAAAGAGGGTCAACGAAGAACACTGTAGAAAATACAAACCAGCTTTATTACCAAAAAGATAAACACCAAATAAAAATTTAAACAGTGAAAAAAGAGCAATGTAGACAGACGGCTACCACAGCCAATTAAAAATGGGACAACGTTGTCACAGGGGGTTATAAAAACAGATGGGAGCCGCGGCTATACACCGACACGTATACACCAATCAAACCATCATCCATACATATTGGAGTATCTTAATGTTGGTCAAGTCCAGGTTAATTAAGTGTAAATTCCAGATAAAAACTTATCCAATAGGAGAATATTCAGCGTGACACGGACAGTTCTTATACCAACAGTGTATTAGGGATGTAGAGTGGGTGCACGATCTGGCCGTCAGATCTGAATGCAACGAGATCCAATGTGGATGGATTAAACTGTTTGCAAGTAAAGACACAGGTGTAGTGAGTTGACAACCAGCTGTTTGTCAGACTGCATAGCAAACCATTTCCAGATTACAGCATAGGGGGATGTAGATCAATTTACAAGAGCAATACAGTGATTTTCCATGGAGATAACTATGGAGGGATGCAAAGAACCGACATACGTTTAGAAGCGCTGAATGGAGTAGGGAAGTCTCACTAATCGCACTGTCTCCGTCGTCAGATAGTGGCTATCCTTCGTTCCAGGTCTTTGTATGGATGAATACCACTGTGTAGATGAATGCCACTTGTAAGCTCGGTACTCCCAGGATGAGGAACCATCTCTACCTGTAAAGCCGCTATGGAGCGGTTACTTCAATGCGATGCATAGCTGAACGGGGAGGCTGAGATCAGCTGGTAGATTGTAGTGAGGAAGACAGGCCAAATCGAATAGCGCGCGGCTCCGACTGACATGCTGACGTCACACCACTGACGCGTTTCACCAGCCAATAGCCGCTGGTTTCTTCAGACCACAAACTGAACCATTAGTTCATGTGATTGTTCAGGTCTTGGTCCTGGAGCTGACATGGGACAGCTGCAACATCACACTGATGCTGCAGCATAGAGGTGAGCAGTGGTGGCTAGTGGACTTTTCTTCTGGGGCGGCTGTAATCAACCAGCACTACCCCCCCTCCCTCCGCCCGCGGAACTGTCAGCCAGCACCCACCCACCCCTGGACGTCCAGCATGTACATTGCAGGCTGTGTCCTCCTCTCCCGCTGTGTCGTCCTCCTCTCCTCCTGTGTCCTCTGGGCAGCGATGGGTCCGGCTCCAGCGCGTCTTCTCTTCCACTGTACTAAGCATCCAATAGGATCACCTTGTGCTTTGGCCAATCAGGAAACAGGTCTCCCTGATCTGCCTCCTGATTGGCGGGGAGTAACTGTAGTGTGAAAATAGTGAAAATTAATTCGCTATGGTCACACAATTGGGTGGGATCGGGGCACACTCTCTGCACATATTTTGTAGTCTATTAGAGTCTCTGGCTGTGATCATGTGCTTCAAAAAACACACCCCCGCCAACCCCCACCATAGGAATTCATGTGTCCGGCATCCTGAAAGGCAGAGGTGTTGGGGGAGGGGACGGCGCATGGGCCGCCACTGGAGGTGAGTATGTGTGTTTATTTTTTATATACTCCATACTTCTCCTTTAAGGTTGGCACATGAATAACAGACTCCTCATGGTTGAGCGGTCATGGCAAGACTATGATCTAAAGGTCAACTTCTCAGTTGCATCCCTTATACATCACAACGCCCTTGACTATCAACCTGTTCACCGCTGCCAAACTCAAAGGGGGCATTCGTCCCAGATTTCAATGATAACATTAGTGTATAAAAAATTTCTGATACAGGACTCAAGTTTGTGTATTAGCAGTGCATCTTTTCAAGGCCACCATCTTTTCAAGGCCTGGAAATTCCCTGCCCTCAGTTTTGAGTTGGTGAAAAACCGAATATATGATATCATGTTTATTGAAAAGCTGATGGTTATGTTGGCAGACTCCCAAGACAAATTTCCTAAAATTTGGTGCCCATGGATTGAATATGCCTATCCCTCTAGAGTTGATCATCTCCTCCTGACAATTTATCTTTTCAGCTATCGAAGCCCCCTGGGACCCTGTCTCTCTTCTTATCCCTATTTCTCTGCTCTTTTCTAGTTCTCCCAGTCTTTTTCTTCTCTTTCCTTCCTATGCCCTTATTTTAGCTCCTCCTGCCACCCCCCCCCCCCCAACGACTTAATCATGTGGTATTCCCCTTACTTAGGTAGTTTCCAGTTGGCTCCACTCCCCTTTCTGGAGGAGCCTTATCTCCTCTGTAGTGCCTGCTGCTAATTTGACTACAAATATCTAAAAATATCTTTGTTATAGGCCCAGACACAAATGCCTTTTCATTTAACGTACTCTTCTTTTTGTATGTTTTAGTGTAGACCCTTTATGGCTGTTTTTCCATATTTAATTATGGAAATCATCCATATTTTTCAATGCACACTTAATTTCTAATTAAACAGTGAGCTAATTCAGTGTAATGTGAAAACTGCCAATAAACCGTTAAATACACCGTTAACCGTTAATAAACAAATTCTAATAGAAATAACAAGATCAATTATTGCTTCTCTTTATCAAGGGGACCTTCTGGCCTTGGTGGACATAAAGGTTGCCCACTTACATATACCAGTTTTCTTAGTGCATCAATGCTTCATTTGTTTTGCAGTGGGGCCACCTGCACTACCAGTTCATAGCCCTTCCATGCAACTTGTCTTCTGCATTGCGGTTGTTCACCAAGCTCTATTATTGCCATCTTACACACTCTGATGTGTCCATGACTGTCCAGATATTGCAAACCTTCAGATAGATCCTGATGGATAGTAAATCTTTAAAAAGGCATTGCTGAGTTTGCCCATCACTTGAAATATCTGGTGCTGGTTCTGGGATTTTACTGGTCCAGCCTGTGCCTTCCACACAAGAAACTTCAGGCTCGCCAGTCTCTGGTTTGTGCGCTTCAGTGCAGGAGCAGTTTGACTTTCTTTTTTTTACTTTAGAGGTTTGGGACTGATGGTGGACTCCCCAGTTCCATTCAAGGACTCTGCAATGCAATAGTCTGTCATTGTGGGAAAGGTCAATTCTGTCTGTACACAGACCAGTTAATTTAATACCAAGCACCAGACTGTCTCTGTCCTAGTGCATTCAGAATTTGTCTCTGACATTGGGGAAGTCTTCCCTTTTGGCGTTTTAGAAAATATTGATGACACACTCCAGCCTGTCAGGCTTTGAGGGGGAGTCATGGGTACTTGGTGCAGTGGACTTGGTTGGTGGAATCTCATCACTTGTTAAACATCCCAGAGGTCCAGGTGATTTTGATATCTCACCAGCTTTGGGCTGCTCTATTGTCAGGTTATCCACTTTGGATTCACGCAGACAACAGTGTATGAAGATACGTGTGTATATCTCCTTCATTCTGCAAGACAGATTTAATTTTTGTAATTCTGGGTGGGCTTAGAAAGGGAACCCTGGCTTCTAGTTCCACCATTTCTATGTAGCTCAGACAGACAAAGAAGATTATTGTCTCAAGGATCCCCCTTTCCAGTCAAGGCTCACTCCACCAGGGCTGTGAGTGTATCTTGGGTGTTTCATCATCAGGCCTCTGTTTCCCAGGTTTGCAAGGTTGGTCTTCAGTTCACATGTTTTCCAAGTTTTGCCAGATGGACATTTCAGTCTTTTCTGATGCCAGCTTTGGGTGCAATGTCCTTCTGGTGGCTATTTAAAGAGGAACTACAGTCATTAAAAAAAGAAGCCAGCAGCTACAAATTCTGCAGCTGATGACTTTAAAAAAAGAAAACAGACACTTACCATCCCAGGAAGCCCAGGAGTCCAGAGCTGTCTTTGTCTGTCTTTGGATCCCTGGTGCCACCTTGGCTGTGGGAAGCTGGCTGAAACTCCATGCTGTTTAACAGCCTGCTCCCCACTGCACATGTGCAAGATGAACATTTTAGTTTCAATTCTCTAACCTACACTGATAAAATCAAATAAGAAATTTAATTTGTTGATTTTGGACTGTCTCCACCTTTCTCTTCAGTATTTAAAATAAAGGCTGTTGTTTAGTTATTACATTTTTTTTCAGAATGCAACATGCTTGGTGCCAAACAGTAGACCTTTGTTTCCAGTATCTGTCTCTTGATATTTGACAAGTACATCTAACAACATTTTTTTTCCTCTACAGCTGTACATTGAGAAGGCTGAGGCTGAGGAAAAATGGTTTAAAAGATTAACTTCTCTGCGACAAGAGAGACTGATGGGAAGCCCAGTAGCGTGAACATTGGCATTACTGAGTCACCTTCACATTATGGTGTTTTTACTTCTGTGTCATTCCTTTAACTTCATTATAGTTTTTTAAATAATGGCTTAGACTAGTGTGTGTTTCATGAGACCTTGGAAATGGTATACATTGTACGTAGCTGTGGGTACTTATTAAATTGCTGTACAAATACATATTTTTTTTTTTTTTTATTCCATACAGTTTTTATTGAGTTTTACAAACAGGAAAGAAGAGCAAAGACATGGCGACATAAAATGTATCTGTTAGGCTCCTTTCACACATGCGGACCGTTTAGGTCTGCCTGCAAGTTTTTCAGGTGGACCTGAACGGACGCTCCATGCAGTTCTATGGAGCGACAGATGTCCGCGGTGACACTATTACCAAATGTTCTGTCCAGAACATTGAATGTAGGGGTGATCTAAGAAGCATTAGAATTCTCCTCCGCTAACCGCACCTATTATTTTTGGTTGACCCAGCCAGGATTGTACTTGAAACTGACTTTTCACTTCCACAGACTCCCACATATTATGATTGCCATTGCGAGCTTAATTGACAGTAATTAGAAATACTGTTTTGTTATAAATGGTTTATAAATTAAAACCCATAATGTACCATCTGGAATGATCATGAATTACAATATACCCAGTTTTGATATCCTTATTAAATGACTGTATTAAAATATTTTCAGTAAATACTATATTATAGCATTGGAAATTGCCAGTGATAAAAATATTAGACAGAAAAATATTTCTGGAAATGAGGATAAATTGGCAGCTGCTACTGACATTACATTTCCAACGGGGTTGGTAGCAAATGTCTTGCTTTTATACTTCTACTCTTTCACGTGTTTTACCTATCTGCTCCTCTATGCCAGCGGAGTAATGGGATCCTTCATAATGCCCAGATCTGAATATTGAAATGGTGTCGGGCAGCAAATACACCCTTCACTTCTTGTCTGGGACTGTATGACAGTGCAGATTGTCCCATAAATCTCAGTTGTATAGTCTTAACAAGTGGTATCTCCACTTATAAAAACGCTACCTGCATTATACATATATTTTTAGGAACACATAGGGGTGTTTTTTTTTTCTTGTTTTTAATTGTCAGGTAAATATAAAATATGAAGATACATAGCCGAGTGACAGCAGAAAAAAGATCCAGTGGTCCATCGAGTCTGCCTCACTTTTTTTTTTTTAATACATTTTTTGCATTTTTTTTTTTTTTGTCTAGAGTATAGATTTGTGATTATCCCAAGTTTGTTTGAATTTGCTTATTGTTGACTGGCTCACTACCTCCACTGGAAGTCTATTCCAAGCATCAGTAATAATATAAGGATTTATCTGGAAGCTGCAATAGAGGCAAAAAAAAAAACGATCCACTGAATAAAGTAAAAGCCAGAAGATACTTGCACTAGTCGTCCCCAGTACAGCCTGTTCAGCTGGCCCTCAGAAGAACAATGAGCAGCACAAGAGTAACATCACCTACTCTCAGTCTTAGCTACAGAATAGAACTGCCTAGGTACAGTAACATGCTTTTCTCAGGGATTTTCAAGGCAAAAGGTAGATTTTAGAAGGTTCTAATGGCAATAAAACATCAGTATCTAGATATATGACCTGATCTCACTTTTTCTTACACTGATTTTCATTCTTAAGCTTGTGTGCTCATTTGTGAGTATATTAGGAACATTGAGTGACAAACTACAAAATTACAAATATATTAGATCATTCAGTTATAATACTGCCAACTAGTGCTATGCCATGAATTTATACAGATGAGAAGTTTATCTTAGCCATCATTCTGTGTGAGGCTGGTCCAGAACATGTGACATGTGGGTGTCACAAATGGGTGAACAGATGGGGTTTTCAGTACATGCAGGCTGCACTCACTGTAAAGAATTGGGTTGTTATGAATTGGCTGTGCTGACTCTCCATTAACACCTCCTGTAAGCCCTTTTTTTTAGGAAAAGTGCTGAAATAGACTATAGTATGGGAAATTAGGAATTCTGAAAATGGTTCTGGGGATTTGTATTCATTTCTTATGCAAAATTACATTACACACAGACCACAGGAGGCACCTCTTACATACTCTAGCGTAATCTAGAAAGTATTTCACACAAAACTGTTGTGGAAAAGGCAGTAGGAGAAGTTCAAGAGCATTATATAAATTTGAATCAGAATCAGAAACACAGTCCATTGTATGTAGAATTGACCATACATGAGTTGTACTTTGGTCTAGCCTTTTTTCATCTTCTTTTGCTGTGTGTCATTTAAACTGGAAGAGGATCAGCACAGAATAACTAAGAATGATCCAGATGGCAGCACTGGAGAGTGAAGAGGATAGGTAGGGTTTTTTCCTTAAAAAATTGGGCAGCAAATGCATTTTTAAAGTTGAACTTTAACCATAACTTTATAATTAAATGTTCTTTAGCGAGGAACATACATTCTACATTATTATGCTACCAAAATTAGTGTGTGCTGTAAAATGCCTCCAGCATTGTTCCTTTTTTTTTTCTTTCTGGAGGCTGCCATTTTTCTGAAGCACAGAGCCCCTGAGCAGCAGTAAATCTTCAGCAGATCGGGCTCTAGTGGCTCTGATTTTCAGCACAGTACCTAAAACAGTACCTAAAATAGCAACTGTGCATGTGCAGAGCAGGGTTAGAGTGTATTACTGGATTTTAACCACTTCAATACAGGGCACTTACACACCCTTCCTGCCCAGACCAATTTTCAGCTTTCAGTGCGCTCACACTTTGAATGCCAATTACTCAGTCATGCATCACTGTACCCAAACAAAATTTTTATCATTTTTTTTTCATACAAATAAAGCTTTATTTTGGTGGTATTTAATCACCACTGGATTTTTTATTTTTTGTGACATAAGTGAAAAAAGAGCAAAAGTTACGAAAAAAACACTTTTTTTTTAGTTTCTATGATAACATTTTGCAAATAAGACATTTTTGTTCATAAATTTGGGCCAAAATTTATACTGCTACATCTCTTTGGTAAAAATAACCCAAATTAATGGATATTATTTCGTCTCTGTGAGCGTTATAGAGTCTACAAGCTAAGGTGCAAATCATCGAAAATTGATCACCCCTGATGTACTGACGGTCTATCTCGTTTCTTGAGGCCCTGGAATGTCAGGAAAGTACAAATACCCCCCAAATTACCCATTTTTGAAAAGTAGACAGTCAAATGTATTTAGTAAGAGGCATGGTGAGTTTTTTTGAAGTTGTAATTTTTTCCCACAATTCTTGGGAAAATTAAGATTTATTTTTTTCACAAAATTGTCATAATAACAAGTTATTTCTCACACACACACAGCATATGCATACTTCCAATTACACCCCAAAATACATTCTGCTACATCTCCCAAGTTATGGCGATACCACATGTGTGCGACCTTTACACAGCCTGACCACACAGAGAGGTCCAACATGCAGAGAGCACCATCAGGGGTTCTAGGAGCATAAAATACTTTAATTAAAGTTCCTAGGGCATATCTCCAATGCTCCTCCCTCCAACCCTCCTTACCCCCATTAACTTTTGCCTACAATTCTTGGTTGTGAAAATGACAATCGGGAACTTGCTAGGTATGATGGGAGCAGTGGCAAATGTCAATGACCGATGATGTAACATAAGTGTGTTTACTTCTTTTCATTCAATTAAAGCAACTGTATAAGTTTATTGTAAAATAAATTATGTTCCTATTTAACCTATTATTAAGCCTTAGTTAAAAATGCTTAAAAATGGAAAATAAACTTTTTTGCCATACTTTGTACCAGAAATGCTATTTTATTATAGATGGGGCAAACTATACAATATAATGTTTATCTACAGTTACATTACTTATTTTAAAGCGGAGTTCCACCCTCAATTTTTTTTTTTTAAAGTCAGCAGCTAAAAACACTGTAGTTGCTGACTTTTTATAAGGACACTTACCTGTCCAGGGAGCCCGCAATATAGGCCCCCTGAGGCCGATCCATCCATCGAATCAGATGCAGGCGCTGCCATTGAAACTAAGGGAAACCGGTAGTGGAGCCTTCAGGCTTCACAGCCGGTTTTCTACTGTGCATGCGTGAGTCGCCTGGTGCTTTCTGAATGGCCCATCATCTTCTGAGACATGCACAGGTCCCAGATGGCAGTGGGGGGGGGGGGGGAGGGGCAGAGCCAGAAGAGAAAATGACATACCTCGCCGCGGCTAGGACGGAACTTCACCTGTTTACTACTAAGCTAAGTAAAAAAAAAAAAAAAAAGTGTATCCAAAAACAAGGGGTGGAGGCGGGTCTTTCATTTAAGACCAAGTCGTAAAGTTGGGTGGAACTCCGCTTTAAAATTAACCCTGCTCGCAGAGGAAAAAAATGCATTTTTTCTTCCTTATTTTTGTCTATAGCTTGCAGAGTATAAAATAATTCTTACAAGACAGTGTTGCCAATAGAAAGCCTCATTCTTCCTCCAAAAACGTATGTTTTTTATCTTAGTTTTATAACAAAGTTATCTCAGAATAAATAGACATATAGTGGAAATGTTTGCTTTTGTCCATAAGGGAGTGTACAGATGCTAGAGTTAAACTGGAAGTCCACCCTAACACTTAAATTCTCCCCTGCAATCATTAATGTGAGCTAAGTTCAGCATTATGTCTCAAAATGAAAAAATCCCAGTTTTTCTACCTTTATTTTGCAGTATCCAGTGCCATCACATGACTTCAATTCTACTTCCTTCTGAGACTAAAATCAGGCAGTGGGTGTGGTTACTGAATGCTAGAAGCCCCCGTGGCATCAGAGGGTGATCACTCGTTTACGTCACTGGGTGGCCTCGCCCTCAGTTATATAAGAACTGTCACAGAGAAGACGCGTCAGTCGGCGGATCGGTTGCGGCTTCTTTTTTTTTTCTTTTTCGGTCTGTCAGGCGGCGTGATAGAAGAAGATGAATAGACATCGCTGAACATTTTTATTTTTTTAATAAAGGACTTGTCCCAAGCTGTCTCTTGTCTTTTTTACCATTTTTGACACTTTTTTTGTGAAATGGTAGAGGTACGATGTACCCCATTACCATTTCACATGGGGGGAAGGCCAAGGATCTGGGGTTCCCATTGTTAAAGTTAAAATTCTAGATTCTGATAAGCTCCCCGCCCGCATACCCCCACAACCACCGGGCAAGGGTTGTGGGGATGAGGCTCTTGTCCCCATCAACATGGGGACAAGGTGCTTTGGGGTCAGACCTCAAAGCACCCTCCCCATGTTGAGGGCATGTGGCCTGGTATGATTCAGGAGGGGGGGCTCTCTCTCTTCCCCCCCCTCTTTTCCTGCGGCCTGCCAGGTTGCGTGCCCGGATAAGGGTCCCCTACGCCATTTACGTTTTTAAATTTTGGGTTCCTCTTTAAAATCTTCAGGTCTGGTATGGATTTTGGGGTGATCCCTATGCCATTTTTTTTTTTATTTGGCGCAGGGTTCCCTTTAATTTCCATATCAGACCTGGTATTCGTTTTAGGGGGACCCCCACACTTTTTTTTTTTTAAGTTTGGTTCGGGGTTCCCCTTAATATTCATACCAGACCCAAAGGGCCTGGTAATGGACCTGGGGGGGACCCCATGCCGTTTTTTTCAATGAGTTTTATCTATATTGCCAAGACCTGACAATTTATTACAGCCGCAATCAGTTTTAAATGACAATTTTTCCTTTAGAAATGTCATTTTGCTGTGGTATTGTTCTAAACACGGGAAAACTGCGCCACTTTATAGGCATACTATAGACACCACCCAGGTACGAAATTTAAAGGAATATTTCATTTTTATTGTTTCACTTTAAGCATTAAAAAGAATCACTGCTCCCAGATTTACCAAAACCATGTAGTGCAAGGGCCTGCCTGATTGCATACAAATTAAAACTCTTAAGGTTTGACCTCATATTATATGGTTTTGGTAAATCTGAAGACAAAAATCTGCAGAAAATCTAATAGTGTGTATGGGGTCTAAGGCTCTGTTTCCACTAGTATGAATTGTCATGCGACTTTGGACACAGTCGCATTACAAGCCACAGCCCATTGATTTCAATTGCATCCGTTCCCATTTATGCAGCTTTGAAAATCAGCGACTTTGAAAAGGTACCTGCAATGCTTTGATGCAACTTTGATCCAGAGAGTGTAAAGTTGAAATCAAAGTTACTCTCCAAAGTCGCACTCTAGGCTTAGGCTACATTTCCACTAGTGCGACTCTAAAGCTGTGCAATTTTGAGTGCAACTTTGATCCAACTTTACACTCTGGATCAAAGTCACATCAAAAGTCACATCAAAGTAGTGCAGGCTCCTTTTCAAATTCGCATAGATGGAAACGTTTGCCATTTAAATTAATGGACTGTGACTTGTCATGCGACTTTGTGTCCAAAGTCGCATTACACGTCGCACTAGTGGAAACTGAGCCTTAAACTCATTACTCACATGTAGCTCCCTCAGCTCCTGCCCACGCTATTGAAAAATGACGGTCAAGTGGGAACCCTTCTGTTCTGGGAGGATGCCATATGACATCCTTCTGAGAACAAGCTCCGGGCCACGCTCCATCGCAATCTGTCATCCGTTGTGTCCACCGGACAAAGTGAATGACTGATCAGTGTACCGGCCCTTTGTCAGTACCATGTGATCGCTGTGACCAATCACAACAGATCACATGACAGTTGTAAACAATGGATGGCTTCCTTTCATGCCATTCATTGTATTCAATTGTGTTGCTAACTGTGATTGGTCACAGTGAACACACGGTACAGACAGGACCAATCACAGCCCATTTGTGCAATGTGATTAGCTGTGGCAAATAAATTAATGAAGAAAGATTATTTATTTGCAAAATTTTACAACCGAAATTAAGAAAAACGCTGTCGTTTTTTCAAAATTTTTGGTCTTTTTTCGTTTAGTTAGCAAAAAATTTTAAAGAATGGCAGTTGTGATTAAATACCACCAATAGAAAGCTCTATTTGTGTGAAAATATTATACAAATTTCATATGGGTACAGTGTACATTACTGCGCAATTGTCATCTAAAGTGCGACAGCGCTGAAAGCTGAAAATTGGCCTAGTTAGGAAGGGGAAAAAGTGTCCGGTATTGAGGTGGTTAAAGTGGCTGTGGCATTACCTGCATTTAAATTAAAATTTGTGCGCTAGCAAAATATAATGAAATAATACAATTAGGAAGCTCTTAGGGATGAAATCCGGAGCCACAATGTGCTTAAATCCTAACATAAAAAAATACCAAAACAATAGATACTAACAAGTGCATTAAATCATATCTCTATAGAAATTGAAAGTGAAAAAGTATAAAAAAAATTGAGTTGAAAAGAGGTGAAAGTTCTGAAGGTACGATTGATCACTCAATCCTTAAAAAGCACCACATTCAGTCCATGAAGACAAGTTAGCAAAAATAAGTGAAAAAGAAAAAAGGAGACGTTCCTTCGGTGTATCACATCAGAAGCAGAGAAGTGAAAAGATGCAAAAACGCTTCCAAACCACCATTGATTGCAGGAGATGAGTAATGGATGTGCCCTTATCCCATTCGTTGGACCTCCTCTATGGCGAGGTCATACGGGCTTGCAGATATAACCCTCTGCGGGGACAGATGGAATATTGGTGTCTGGGTTAATGCATTACCTGCATTAACCACTTGCCTGCTGGGCACTTAACCCCCCCCCCCCCTCCCTCCTGCCCAGACCAATTTTCAGCTTTCAGTGCTCTCACACTTTCAATGACAATTACTCAGTCATGTAATACTGTACCAAAATTTTTTTTGTCCTTTTTTGGTAGTACCACCAAAAGAGCTTTCTTTGTTGGTAATTGATCACCTCTGGGTTTTTTGTGTGCTATAAATGAAAAAAGACCGAAAATTTTGGTCTTTTTATAACATTTTGGCCTTTTTTTAAATGAAAAAAGACCGAAAATTTTGAAAAAAATGCATTTTTCTTAGTTTCTGTGATGCAATTTTGCAAATTATTAATTTTTCTTCATACATTTTGGCCACAATTTATACTGCTACATTTCTTTGGTAAAAATAACCCAAATTAGTGGATATTATTTGGTCTGTGTGAAAGTTATAGAGTCTACAAGCTGTGGTGCAAATCATAAAAAATTGATCACACTTGATGTACTGGTGGCCTCTCTCATTTCTTACGACCCGAACAAGCCAGCAAAGTACAAATACCCCCCTAATGACCCCTTTTTTTAAAGTAGACATTCCAAGGTATTTAGTAAGATGCATTGTGAGGTTTTTGTCCCACAATTCTTTGCAAAATGAAGATTTTTTTTTTCCACAAAATTGTCATTGTAATAGGTTATTTTTCTCACATGGCATGTGTATACCACAAGTGACACCCCACAATACTTTCTGCTACTTCTTCTACATGTGTGGGACTTTTTCACAGCCTCGCCTACATAGAGAGGCCCAACATACAGGGAGCGCCATCAGGTGTTCTAGGAGCATAAATTACACATCTAACTTGTTGACTACCTATTACACTTTTGAAGGCCCTGGAGCACCAGGGCAATGACACTGATGACAGATGGCACTGATGACACGTGACACTGATGTGGCACTGATGACAGATGGCACTGATGACACGTGACACTGATGACAGATGGCACTAATACGTGGCACTGATGGCACGTGACACTGATGTGGCACTGGTGTCAGATGGCACTAATACGTGGCACTGATAAAACGTGACACTGATGTGGCACTGATGACAGGTGACACTGGTAACAGATGGCACGTGACACTGACAGGTGGCACTGGAGAGAGATGGCACTGACAGGTGGCACTGGGGACAGATGGCACTGGGGACAGACATGTACTGTGGGCACTGTGTTTTAGTTCGTGTTCACTCACGCTGCAGCACAGGTCACTCTCCCTCCTCACATGCGGTCTCTGTGTGAGGAGGGAGAGCCGACAATGAGAGATGATCTCATATGTTTACACTTGAGATCATCTCTCATTGTACACGCCGAACGAGTGCTAAATGGCATTTAGCACGATCTGTGATTGGCTGTGTCCAAGGGACACGGCCAACACAGATTTTCTCAGATGCGCACCCGCGGCATGCGGGGAACGAGTAAACAGGAACGTCCAGGGTCGCCCTCCCGGCAATTGAGCACCGCGCTGTAGCCGTCTTTCGGCTATAGCGCGGGCGCCTAGTGGTTAAGGTAAAAAATGTTTCATTATGTGTCAGTCAAATCCTGTGATGAGGGAGTGGGGGGGCAGGGCAGAGCCTCTCTCTCTGTGTCTATAGACACAGGCAGCATGGCTCGGGATCAAGCCCGCAGGTGTGCCACAATAGAGAGCAGCATCCTATGGTGGCACACAAAGAAGAGGAGGAGTCAGGAGCGCCAGCAGGGGACCCCAGAAAAGGAGGCTTGGGGCCACTCTGTGCAATACCATTGCAGAGAGCAGGTAAGTATAACATGTTTGTTCTTTTAATACAAAAAAAATGCAATTAACAAAATGGAAAGTAAATGAACAGAAAAGAAATCCAAATGAAATCAATATTTGGGGTGACCACCCTTTGCTTTTAAACCAGTATCAATTCTTCTAGGTACACTTGCACACAGTTTTTGAAAACACTTGGCAGGTAGGTTGTTCCAAACATCTTGAAGAACTAACCACAGATCTTCTGTGGATACAGGCTGCCTCAAATCCTTCTGTCCTTCATGTAATCCCAGACAGACTCAATGATGTTGAGATCAGGACTCCTGATGGTGGGGGCCAAACCATCACTTCCAAGACTCCTTGTTCTTTACACTGAAGATGGTTCCTAATGACATTGGCTGTATGTTTGGGATCATTGTTTGACTGCAGAATAAATTTAGGGCCAATCACACACCTTCCTGATGGTATGGTATGATGGATAAGTATCTGCCAACCATACTTCACTGTTGCCTGCAGACACACATTTATGTACTGCTTTCCAGCCCTTCGCAAATAAACTGCCTCCTGCTACAGCTGAATATGTCACAGTTTGGCTCAACAGTCCAGAACATCTGCTGCCATTTTTCTGTACCTCAGTTCCCGTGTTTATTTGGTTTGTTTTCCTGTGCACAATACATGGAAGCAAGGCTAAGCGACTCAACTATGCATTAAAATTTAGGAACTGGGGTGCATAATTGTTCGCATCATATAGGTGTTTTGCATAAAAATACATTTACACACAACGTGTATAGAGTTGAATGAACAGTTTTTTTGTAAAGGTAAAAGCAAAAATGTGAACACTGCTACAAAGCATTGTTACAATGCATCGTACTGCCCCTACACAAGCACACCAGTATGGGAGTTTTATGAATAACATTGGCCTACTGATGTGAACGAGCCCGTAGGATTTACATCTGCATCAGTACTTTGTTAGACAATGACCTTGAGCAAGAACCTACTTCAGGACTTCTGACTGCACTCTGATTTCAGAAGAGTTCAGCAATGACAGCTCTATGTATCTCTTTTATTAGTTTTTAATAGAGAAGGTGAAGTGCTAGAACTTTTGTAAAGTTTATATTGTTGTTTTTGTCGTGATGAAAGATGAGAGAGTGCATAGACAGAGATCTAAAAATCTGACACACTTGTACATTTCTTTGCTTAACCACTTCAGCCCTGGAAGATTTGGCTGCTCAATGACCAGGCCATTTTTTGCAATGCGGCACTGCGACGCTTTAACTGACAATTGTGTGGTCAAGCAACGCTGTACCCAAACAAAATTTACGTCCTTTTTTTCACACAAATAGAGCTTTCTTTTGGTATTTGATCGCCTCTGCGGTTTTTATTTTTTGCGCTATAAACAGAAGAAGAGCGACAATTTTGAAAAAAACACAATATCTTTTACTTTTGGCTATAACAAATATCCCACATTTTTTATGAAAAAAACACATTTTTTTCTCAGTTTAGACCAATATGTATTCTTCTACATATTTATGGTAAAAAAAATCGCAATAAGCGTAAATTGGTTTGCGCAAAAGTTATAGCGTCTACAAAATAGGGGATAGATTCATGGCATTTTTATTGTTATTTTTTTACTAGTAATGGCGGCGATCTGCGATTTTTATTGGGACTGCGATATTGAGGCAGACAAATTGGACACCTTTGACACATTTTTGGGACCATTGACAATTATACAGCGATCAGTGCTATAAAAATGCACTGATTACTGTATAAATGTCACTGGCAGGGAAGGAGTTAACACTAGGGGGCGATCAAGGGGTTAACTGTGTTCCCTAGGTGTGTTCTAACTGTGGGGCGGTGGGACTGTCTAGGGAGAGAGAAAGATCGGTGTTCACCCTTAGTACCTCTACTCCCCTGAAAGAACCGGGATGTGTGTGTGTTTACACACACACATCCCGGTTCTCGCTCTGTCACCAGTGATCGCGGGAGCCCGGCGGTCATCGCGCCCGCTGGGCACTCGCATCAGCTCCGGGCACACGCTGTGGGTGGCGCGCATGCGCCCCTAGTGGCCAAAAGGCGAAGCGACAAAAGATAACGTTGTTTCGCCCAGCCGTGCCATTCTGCCGCAGTAAAACTGCGGCAGCTGGTCGGCAAGCAGTTAACTAAACTAAAATAAGAAAAAAAAATATATATATATATATAAAAAAAAAAATATTGGCGTGTGTAACATTTGGAAAGATACCCTTCTCTGGCTTGTTGAACACTGTCGCTAGGACAGGAAGTAAGGGGAGTTACAACAATAAAACCCCTGGCAGAGGATGTAAGCCTTTCCTTCTCTATCCATATACAAAAAGCATAGTTGTGGCTGGAGATCTACTCTAAAGCTGAACTCCAGCAGGAACAATATAAGGTAGATGTTTTGCCTTGCAAAGGATTTGCATGTCTATCTATTCTTTTCTGTGATTTAAAGTGATTGTAATTATACTTACCTGCTCCGTGCTATGGTTTTGCACAGAACAGCCCCAATGCCTTTCTTTTTGGGCGCCCAGCGAGTGGTCCTGACTCTTCCCCCCGCTGAGTCCCCCCAATAGCAAACCTTTGGATTAGTATTCAGGCGGTTCAGCAGGGACAGGTTGAATTTTAATCCATGTGTGGCCTCCTCTTTTAACAGAAGTCAAACGGAAATGTTGGAAAAAAAATTTCTATCACTGGTTGCATTCACTGATCAGTGTATTATGACAGTGGAGAGCCTTGCTGTTGGAATACAATGTCCCTGCAGGGAGGATTCTTCCATCCACCTTGCTTTTGTGGATGGAGGAATCTTTTTTTTTTTTCTTCGATCAGCCAGCAGGCTAAACAAATAAAAAAAAGAAGAGTCATCCTTGGCCAGCTTTACAAGGTCCTGCCACGGATGACACCACTGTCTTTGCAGCAGTATACCCTGATTGACTCCCAGTACTGCCCATCACTATCCCTATCTGGGTTCTGCTGTACAGAGCATTGCAAGAGACTGAAATCAAGTCAAATTCAAACCTTTATATTTGTTGCATTTTTATAAAACACATTTAAGGATTTATCAACATAGCTACATTAGTTTGTGTCTTATACCTGATTGGCAGTCAGGTTTAAGTATTTTTTTTTTGTTCTACTACATATTTCCAGCACAAAAAGTGTTAAATTTAGCAAATCCTTTAAATAAGCATCAATTAGTACATGCCACATAGTGACTGTGAGATTAAAAAGTAAATTCTAACAAGCTGCAACTTCACAAATAACATGGATTGTACCTAACTCTGCAAATTAATACCAGAGGGAAATTACCTAGTATCTAATTAGCAGTGGAGTAACAAACCCTCAAACTTTTAATTACAAATATTTATTTAAAACTAATTGCAGGCTCCTTATTGGGACTGTGCTTTCAGTCGCACAGCAAACTTTGCACGTAATTATTAGTCTCTTAAACACCTTTCAGTAGAATCTGAAAGCACAAGTCAGAAAGGGACCACTTATCAACTGCTATAGATGATAAGAGAGCTACAAGCATTCAGTTATTGGAGGCCAGATGCAGCAAGCTGCTTTCTCCTATCTCCTAGTTCTTAGTTACATAACATCTGGGGAGCCTTGGGCAATGGGCATATAAGGCAAACCTATTGTATATATAGTGAACATAAAAAAGCGTCTGCTCCCCTGTGATACAAACAATAAAGCTGCCTTCCTTTTAGTGAAACACTATAAAAACATTAAACAAAAATAGGAAACGGCACTAATACACCCTTATTAACATTCATTGAAATAATCAACTAAAAAGTCCAAAAATAATTGTGGTATATCCCATAAAATGCGATCATCTTATATTCTCGTGAGTGACGCCAAGGGCCACCGCCACTGTGAGAAGTGCGCACTCACTGTCACTACATTTAAATGAATAAAGGTCAATATGTGCTTTGGTATATTTATTGACTCATCCAAACTGATCACAGCCTCACCATCAGATCTTCCAGTATTGTCCTATATCTGTTCATCCTCTCTACAAAGGATATCCCTACTATAAATCAAAGAGAATCCTATAGTGTAATAATTTTATTGCACCAGATTTGAAAATGACAAAAAAATATTGCACTCACATTTGACTGTGCCCTGACTCGGCACAAATGTATACAGCCTTATTGGTGTGAGCACCACTGCGTCTCCCTCCCAAGGACCGGGCGCGTTCCAGCAACAGGAGGTTCGGGCCTGACATGATGTCAGAAACAGGTTGGAAGGGACAACGCCTGTGAGGCTTCCGACTAGAAAAGCCACCCTGAAGATGCAGTTTGCAAAACTAGTCGGAGGCTTCACAGGCGTCATCATTCATAACAGGTTTCGTTAAACTGAAAATGATGAAAAATGATAAATGTGGTTGTCAACCCATACACAGAGATTAAACTTTCTTTATCGTACATCATGGGACACAGAGCACCATAGTAATCACTATGTGGGTATATGGGTATATAGGCACCTTCAGGTGATGGACACTGGTATACCCAAATGAGGAATTTCACTCCCTATATAACCCCTCCTCCTACCAGGAGTACCTCAGTTTTTTCGCCAGTGTCTAAGGTGTTGGTCACGAGTGAAGATGTGCTCTGAGGAGCTCCAGGAGGGATCCATGCTGGATTTAAACAGCCTCCATAGACCGGATCTATCCAAGGTGTCACTGAGGCCAAGGTGGATGGTACCCGGGCCTCGTTTATGAAGCACAAGGTTTTGCCTGTAACGCCTCTCTTTGCAGGGCTGGACCCAGGGCTTTGGTCATGCTACAGTTTTTCCTGGTGGTGTGCTAATACAGGTCCAAGGGAGTGGAACCCCTATAAAAGGGACCCAGTCCTTGAAAGTTTGCTAACGCAGCCCACCATGATGGGTGAAGTTTGGATCTGTCTGTTACAGCAGTATCCTGCAGCGAGGATAAAGTAAGGGAAGAAGCCTAGGAACTGTAAAACGTTCACCTATGGTTCTTTCTTCTATGAGTAAAATGTCATGCCTTAAAATCTCCACTAGAGGGAGTAAGTGCACATACCTTGATACTTTGCTTCTCGGTCAGCTCAGTCCAGTTTAAAACAGCATGTGTGTGTCTCAGCAGGCAGGGGGGATTTTTTTTTTATCATGAACAAACACAGCATGTTCTTCTCCCCCCTGGGGGAACTAATGGGGTTGGGAGGTACAACAGTGTTGCTACTCTCATCCTCAGCCTTTTTCTTGCCATATTGCAGCGGCTGAAATTTCCCCCACTTAAAGGTTTATCCCCCCCCCCAACCCTGTCCATACTTGTTTTTTTTAGAGGACAGAGCCTCCCCTCCTATGGGTCTGCACTGGCAGACAGACCCGAATGCCAACTGCGCGCACAGACCGCTGTTAATTTGAAACAGAGGGGAGGGGCAGGTTAGTGGCGAGGGGGCATGGCTTAAGTGCGGCACCATGTGCGGGACGTAGCGTCCACGTGGAGCACACGGCGCAGGCGCTGGGGATACGAGCAGAGCTCGCACCTGAGACAGTTTAAACAGACGCTTCTCATTAAACAGGAGATCTCTATCAGATCGATCACAACTGAAGAGATGGATGTCTGACACACAGGAGCGCTGGGGCACGTAAGGGATGCATGCAGGCATTTCCAGTACAGGAAATACAATTTACTTAGCACCAAGCTGAACTTTATAGCAGCATTGTATTGCTAGACTATTACTCAGCAAATAGTGCATTTACTTAGTGCCTCTGCTTTTGTGCTTAGCACTATGACTTCTAAAAAAGACACCACAAAAAAGGTACTAAAAATTCCACCCTCAGGTGCTGGGAACTCCAGTCATGCCTCCACACTGTCATCCTCTCCAGATATACCAGATATGGCAAACCAGGGTGAGTCATTGGAACCAATTGGTGGTGCAGCTGCTTCTCACACCTCAGCCCCTGTATACGTGATTGAAGATGCATTTTCCTCCACCCTGCAGGGCCTAGAAGGAAGATTAGCGGCTTTAATCGCATCCTCCATCCAAAAGGATAGGAAGCGTGATAGATTCCCCTCCCCCACCACAGACCCCCTACCAAGGGAACAGTGGGTACAGGATGAGGTGTTACCCTCAGGCGATTAGGAGGAAGGGCAAACCTATGACTCCTCTTTGAAGGAGGCAACAGTGGATTAACCTTTTTCAGCCTCACAATCTGAGACATTGCTGGTACAATCTCTTATGGAGATGGTTTGTTCCTCTTTCAAGCTACCCCTAACAGAGTCAGCTGAAAGTTCTGTTTCTTCTTTAGGTTCCTTAAAACCTTCACAGCCTTTTCATGCGTTTTCTGTCCATGCTCCTTCAGACCAGTTATCTGGAAAGTGGTAACGACAGATGCCAGCCTGTCAGGCTGGGGAGCAGTACTAGAGAAGACAACTGTCCAGGTACAGTGGTCAAGAACCGAAAGAGCTTTGTCCATCAACATCCTAAAGATTCGGGCAGTGCGTCTGGCTCTGAAGGCCTTGACTTTCAGGGGGAATGGTCCCTTCACCCCGACATTTTTTGGGCTCTTTGCCAAAGATGGGGGACTCCGGATGTAGATCTTCTGGCGTCCAGAGTCAACATGAAGTTAGTCAACTTTGTGTCCAGGACAAGGGATCCACTTGCATGCGGAACAGATGCGTTGGTGATCCTGTGGGATCAGTTCTCACCGATTTATGCATTCCCCCCCCCATTCAGTTGCTGCCACAACTTCTTTGCAGGATCAAGCTGGAAAGAAAACCGGTAATTCTAGTAGCCTCAGCGTGGCCCAGAAGGTCATGGTATGCAGAAATCGTAAAGATGGCGGTGGAGGATCCATGGGCCCTTCTACTACGGCCAGACCTACCTTATGAATGCTAAATTTAATGGCTTGGCTATTGAAACCCACATTCTGGAGAAATGTGGGCTTTCCGGGTCTGTTATCTCTACCTGGATTAATGCAAGGAAGCCAGCTTCCAGGACTATATATTATAGAGTCTGGAGGGCTTATGTTTCCTGGTGTGAATCCAAGGGTTGGCACCCTCAGAAGTATATCATAGGCAGAATTCTTGCCTTTCTACAATTAGGGGTAGAGATGAAATTGGCCTTGAGTACTATTAAGGGCCAAGTTTCAGCTTTATCGGTCTTATTTCAAAGACCACTTGCTACACATTCTTTAGTCCGAGGTTTTATGCAAGGGGCGATGTGGATTAATCCGCCAGTTAAATTTCCTCAGTGTAACAAAAACAGCCATTTGAACCGATATAGCAACTTCCCTTAGTCCTTTTGACAAGGAAGTTGGTGTTCTTGGTTGCTATATCCTCAGCAAGGAGGGTTTTGGAATTGGCTGCTCTTTCTTGTAAAGAGCCATACTTGATTATTCATGAGGACAGAGTGGTGTTGCGCCCTCGTCCAGGTTATTTGCCAAAAGTGGTCTCAGGTTTCCACCTGAACCAAGATATTGTCCTGCCATCGTTTTTTCCAAAACCATGTTCCAGGGAAGAGAAGTTACTACATTGTCTTGAGTTGGTGAGAGCGGTCAAAGTCTATTTAAAAACGACTGCTCAGATCCAGAAGGTTGATGTCTTATTTATACTGCCAAAGGGTCCTAAGAAAGGACAGGCAGCATTGAAATCCACTATCACTAAGTGGATTCGGCAAGTTATAATCCAGACTTATGATTTAAGGGGTAAGATTCCACCTTTTCAAGTCAAAGCACACTCTACCAGGGCAGTTAGTGCTTCTTGGGCAGTGTGTCACCAAGCCTCCATGGCTTAGATCTGTAAGGCCGCAACTTGGTCTTCAGTACATACATTCACCAAGTTTTATAAGGTGGATGTAAGAAGGCATAAGGATATCGCCTTTGGGGCGCAGTGTGCTGCAGATAGCAGTATATCAGGTCTGGGTGTGCCCTACGGGTTGTGTCTCCCTCCCCTCAAATAGCATTGCTATGGGACGTCCCACATAGTGATTACTATGGTGCTCTGTGTCCCGTGATATACGATAAAGAAAATAGGATTTTTATAACGGCTTACCTGTAAAATCCTTTTCTTGGAGTACATCACTGGACACAGAGGTCCCGCCCCTCTTTTTGAGGTTTAAGTAAATTGCTTTGCTACAAAAACTGAGGTACTCCTGGTAGGGGGAGGGGTTATATAGGGAGTGAACTTCCTGTATTGGGTATACCAGTGTCCATCCCCTGAAGGTGCCCATATACCCACATAGTGATTACTATGGTGCTCTGTGTCCTGTGATGTACTCCAAGAAAAGGATTTTACAGGTAAGCTTTTATAAAAATCCTATTATTCCTCCTACATCAATTGTACCTGTTCATCTGCAGTCTTCCTTTCTCTACATCCATTTAAAGTCCAGAATTTCTAAAACTCTGAGCTGCCAGGAAACAGGGCAGAGACCTGAAGTTACAATTTGCAGAGCTAAGTGAGGAGAGCTCTGAGAGTTGATTGGATGGAAGGGACACACCCCCCCCCCACTTCACGGAGCACACAGGAACAGATATAAGGCTGTTAATCAGGTGGAGGCCCCTCACCTGTCACCTTTTTTCTCTTAGACCCCTTTCACACTGAGGCGTTTTTCAGGCGCTTTTGGGCTAAAAATAGCGCCTGAAAAACGGCTCCCCTGCAGTCTCAGTGTGAAAGCCGGAGTGCTTTCACACTGAGGTGATGCGCTGACAGGATGTTAAAAAAAAAACTCCTGCAAGCAGCTTCTTTGGAGCGGTGTATACAAAGCCCCATAACAGTTCCTGCTCATTGAAATGAATGGGCAGCGCCACTGAACAACCGGCAAAGCGCTGCTATAGCGGCACTTTGCGAGTCGTTTTAACCCTTTTTCGGTCGCTAGCGGGGGTTAAAAGCACCACGCTAGCGGCTGGAAACCTCCGCAAAAACGACGGTAAAGCGCTGCTAAAAATAACGGCACTTTACTGCCGGCGCCCCAATGTGAAAGGGGTCTAAGTGTCAGGAATACTTTGTCAGAAGTGATTGTTGCTGATAATTGAGGAATGAAGCAACAGACGTGGAGATGACACTTAGTACTCTTAATTGAGACACACACTATAGAGGGATATGCTTTGTTCTTATTTCATGTCTGGCCATTTTAAGGGGTGGTATGGCTAATGTGAATTCCTGTTAGGATAGACAGTAATAGAAAATTTCTCTAATGGAAGCACAACAAAAAAATATAAAGGGGTTGGTTTACTAAAACTGCAGAGTGCAGCTGAAGTTGCTTCAGTGCCTGTAAAGTAAAGAAACATGTATTTATTACTTTGATCTTATCTGTTTTAAATCCCTGTTTAGTACAGTGTGTGTGTGTTTTCCTAAAATTATAATGCTAAATACCGTCTTTGCAGAGTGCTGCTGTGCAGACAAGTGATCTCCTTTTTCAGGTGGCATTCATCAGAGGGGAGGTCACATGACAGGATAGCAGGGCTCTGCAAAGAAGGTATTTAGCATTATCATTTTAGGAAAACACACCCTGTACTGAACAGGGACCTAAAACAGAGAGGATCAAAGTAATTAATACATGTGACTTTACAACCACTTTAAGTTCATCTATCTTTTTTGCATTGAAGCCTACAGGACACTGCAACAGAAATCTGTGTGTAGCACCTTCTACCTTAGGTAGGTAGGTGTGTGGGAAATTCACCTTAGACCACACTCTGGATCAAGTTAAGAAGTTTTATTCATTTGACTCTTGAGACAAGTTACAACAAAAGGACAGATATTGGTTCTGACACTGCAACAGAAATCTGTGTGTAGCACCTTCTACCTTAGGTAGGTAGCACCTTCTACCTTAGGTAAGTAGGTGTGTGGGAAATTCACCTTAGACCACACTCTGGATCAAGTTAAGAAGTTTTATTCATTTGACTCTTGAGACAAGTTACAACAAAAGGACAGATATTGGTTCTGACACTGCAACAGAAATCTGTGTGTAGCACCTTATACCTTAGGTAGGTAGGTGTGTGGGAAATTCACCTTAGACCACACTCTGGATCAAGTTAAGAAGTTTTATTCATTTGACTCTTGAGACAAGTTACAACAAAAGGACAGATATTGGTTCTGATCTCTATGACCTTTGCAATAGGGCAGCATACATAGAGTTCAGCCTTATGGGCTCCTATCTGACTTGTCTGTCTAACAATTGAAAAACTTGCATTTATATACCTTTACAAGCCTTATCTTAGCCATCTCTCCTAGATATGATTGGTTGCTAAGATCTATGTCAATGTAACTAACCATAAATCTGACACTTGTACACTTGTCATACAACCAGACAAACTTATTCATTCCCAGAATTCCTACATGTTTATTAAAATGATTTATAACTGTTTTTGTCTATGGCTTTACCCATTAAAATACTTGTATAGAGACAATATGGCACCCAGTCATGTTAAATCAAACCCTCCTTGTCCTGATAAGACTTCACCAACTTCAAGGATAACAGATTTACTACTTTGTGAGTATGAACTTTCAATAACCCCACCTTATGTGTTATATATCTCACTATATAATCCTATATGTATGTATTCATATATTGGTTCTACAAAAAGGCACTGTATCATTTACATTACATATTGTGCACACACACATATATATACACAAAGCCAACTACTTTATTCAATACTGTCTAATTATTAATATATACATACACATCAGTGTTTTCTTATTCGATGTATTTTAACTGTTTTAATGAGGGCACAAGCAGACCTTTGTTTGACCCTGTCAAACTTAATGTACTGTACATAACTTTCCCATATTCCACATAATTATTTCTAAACCACCTGTATAAGATGTTCTTATCTTATCAGGCTGTAGTTCAACTGCTGTCAAAAGTTTCTTTTCTCATTAGTAAACTAAAAATGAACTATCTTATCTCTGTGATTTATATGCATTTCAAGGACTCGAAACAACTCTGTGTAACTTGAAACTATTCTACTTCTAAGCAATCTTTTGCAAGCATTCATAAATGATTATAAAATAAGTAAAATAACAGTAGGTTGCTATAGTAGTGTGTTTTTGTTACAGCCAGTGCAGGTAAATTTAGGCAGGCCTAGCTGTGAGCTAGGCCTATTTGTTTTTGATCTGGCGGCTGGTGAGTGGTTTAGTGTAGCAGCAGGTGACTGACATGTACTTCATCTCTCTGGCGCCACCTCTGTTTCCAGAGGGTTCTGGAAAAGAGGCAGGGCAGAGGACGGGTGTGGCATGGAGTGTACCTGGGAGCCCTGACCAATCCCAAACTAGAATTGGCAGGGGGCAGGCCTCCTATATATGCTCATGGTCAGCCTGTTGTGGCAGGAGTTGTTGGGGGAAGAACTGAGTGATGGAGTGTTATACTGTTGTGGCCCTCGAGGGAACCCCCTTTCTGGGGGGGTGACCTCAGGCCTGGAGCTTGGGACCTGGGAGGGAGCCTCTCTCTACACTATCATTGAGGAGGGATCCATTCCGGGGTCAGTGAGTGAGAAGCACAGTGAGAAGCTCTGGGAGGGACATGCCAGGATTGGATGTGAAGCTACAGGGAGAGACTGTGGTGTAGTTGAAGTCAAGTTGCTGCAGCCAAGAGGGTTGGCAGGATTTAAACCGGACTTTCTGGGATCAGTAGTCCACCAAGTTTCAGTTGAATAAAATAAATAAAATAACAAAAACAAGCTAAAGGACTGTTCATTGACTGGCAAACTGTGTCTAAAGTGAATACCTGGCCAAGCAGTGTGACGTGTGGAAATACTCTACATGCAGCGACCCCACGGGGGCACCGCTACATGTGTGTTGTGTGTGGAGTGCAATGTCTCCTGTATTGTTTAACCCCAGTTTTAGTTCAATACAGAATTATGGAACTTCTGTTGTGGAACTGGAGGAGGTAAACAATAGATTACATGTGCGGTGACGTCACTGCACTTTTGCTCCATTGCAATCTGTGAGTAGGCTTTAAGCCAGCCATACATGGAACGAAAATTGGCCGGTTTATCAAGGATTGGCCAAATTTCGATCCATGTATGGGTACCCTTCTGACTTCTGTACAACTAGCCTGTCAGATAAATGCCACTCGATCAGTGCTGAAATTCTCCCCACCGTCAGCACACCATAGCTTAGCTAGAGTGATTCCTCTATACACCTCAGGTGGATGGCGGGAATCGGGTCATTTTTTTTCGTTCAAACCACTGGTTGAACGAAAAAAAATGAATCATCTATGGCCTGCTTTAGGGAGAAGAATTTAGGTAAGTGTGTGTGAGAGGGTGGGGGGTTGGGGAATGTTACAATGTTTTTCATATTACCCCTGAAAGTTGTATTTACATTTTATTTTTTTTCCCATCTGCATCTTTTATTAAAAGATTACCTAATGAACCTGCCATAAAGGTCCTTGTTTAGGCACTTCCTGTTTTGGAGTAACAACTGTCTCCTATTTGTGCTCCTGTGTTACACATGCTCCTGGTGAAGACTATAAAAAAAGCGCTGACACAATCTGCAAATCTGCAGGCATAGTCTGTCCTTGTCATTCACACTGAGCAATGGTGGGCAGCCAACCCTGGAGAGCCTATAGACAGAAGTGACTACAAAGAGGCTGCAAGAGACCAGTAGCACTGAGCTGCAAAAATAAAATACGAAAAAAGGTATAAACAGTATTATAAGTAAATGACAATTGTCTATTATATAGAGCTTTTTTACATGAAATGTCACCTAGTTAGGGTTTATATTTACTATGTTATCCAAATGATTTTGTCTCTGGACTTGCACACCCGTATTTCTGTTGCCTTTTTGCATTATTCTTTTTTCTTTTAAAAAGGGGCCATGGACCTCTCTTCTTATTTAGGTCCTGCCAGTCTGAAAATACAGTTGAATGTTTGCATTGAACTTTTGTACACTGTCAGGTGGCTTTGTGTATAAGGAATTAGATTGCTTCCAGGACATATTAACTTCCTAATGCTATTTTTAACGCGGTTCATGTGTAACATCAGCTATTTCTATTTTAGCATGCCTGCCCTTACCACGATTCCTTGAACTGAAAGGATCTGTTCTATTTTTGCTGGTGCATCCTTTGCCAGATGCTCTTTCATTGTAGCTTAAGAGGGTACATTGCAAACCCTTCTACTAGGGAGAAATTTATATCAGTGTTATCTGTACTCCAGTCTGTTCACACTCATCACCAATCTGTATAACTGGCTATATTATGCATATTGTACTGTTTAGTTTTACATGCAGATTTATTACATGAGACTAACTACAAAAATAACTACTAAACTAAAAAAAGCGAGTGTTTTATAAAAAAAATATGTACTAAGAGAAATACAAGTTGCAGTTTCTGACCTCTCCAACTCCAAGGTATTTTTTTATGTCAGTCTGGAGGTTAAAAAACAGCTGTATTACTCACCTCCAATCTGGTGCTGTTACTCGCAGTACCTCTACTCCACCACAAGATGTCGTCAGTTTTCTGAAGACCAAGAAAATACTATGAGTGTAAGGAGTCATGGATACATCCCTTGAGAGAGCATCATTATGGCACCCTGCACTTACATTATATTGATACAAAGAGTAACTCTAACTTCAGTCTCTACATCGGTCTTTCTTAACCCTTTGAACATGGGGGAATCGTTGAAAAAACATTCAGGTCTCAAGGAACCCAAGCTAATAGTTACTGTATCTACAAAATTATGTGTGGTGGGCCAAACCACCAGACATAAGCCCAGCGCTTTCAAACTGAGAACACAATAGGGGCAATTCACTAAAAGTTAAATAACAGCCAATAAAATGTGGTAAAATAGCGCTTGTGGTAAATCAGTTTTGAAAGTGCAATTCACTAAGAATTTTGTGTTAAATAGCGAATGCTGTATTTGTTCGATTGAGTGGTAATTACTGCATTGAGCTGGTTGCTTAGGAGGGGGTCGGTAAGTTGGCCGCCGTGTCCTTAACAACAGATGACTCATCACCTGTCAGCAGGGAACCTGCTGACAGGTGCATGTTAAAAAAACATGCCGGCAATTAAAAAGTATGAAAAAAACAGCGTGCCCCCACCCCCCCATGCATACCAAGCCCCATGCGCATCTGTAGCATGTATAGAACATGTTGCAGCAAAAATTGAATTTCTAAAGAAAAAATTACCAATATAAGAACTGTCAAACGGCAAGCCAGACATTCGACGGTTAGCCTTACTGCCCTGTTTTTTGGTCCAGCGGTGCAGCAGGCGGCGTGATTGACAATGGATTTACATCAGGTGACACTGTTTTTTTTAATTTTTTAATAAATTTATATTAATTTAAATTTATATAAATTAATTTTTTAATAAAGGAATTGTCAAAAACTGTAACACTTTTTTGGTGAATGGGTATGTACCCCATACTCATTCACATGGGGGTAGGGGCTATGATCTGGGGGGCCCCTGTTAAATGGGGCTTCCAGATTTAGATTAAGGGTTCCCCTTAAAAAACCATATGAAGGGAAGGCCGCTTCAATAAGCCTCTGTGATCCCTTGTATGAATCCCATCCTACCGCACTGTGCTGGGCGCTGGCTGTGCTTCAAGTTTACGAGAAGAAAAAGGTCCTGGACTGCCGCACTCCATGCAGAAACATCTTTATTTGAAAAAATTTTAAAATCCAAAAAGGCAAACAATACAAAAGGTGGCTTAGGCTCTTAAGTCCATTTCACAAACGGACCAGAGAGTAAAAAAAAAAACATGCAATATTTATCACCAAGGTTTTGCTGGCGTATAACATGCAATACTTGTCAAAAAACAGCGTGGGGGTTCCCCCAATAGCTAGTTGCGAAGGAGCGCCACCGCGTCCTTAACAACGGATGACTCATCAGCTGTCAGCGGGTTCCCCACTGACAGCTAAATGTAAAAAAAACATGAACAAAAAAACAGCGTGGGTTCCCCTCAATGCATAACAGGCTCTTTGGGTCCGGTATGGTTTTTTAAGGGTACGAGAAGAAAAAGGTCCTGGACTGCCGCACTCCATGCAGAAACATCTTTATTTGAAAAAATGTTAAAATCCAAAAAGGCAAACAATACAAAAGGTGGACAACACAGGCATAAAATAGCTTACGCGTTTCACATTCAGAGATGCTTACTCATAGCTAAGTTTGATCAAACAAACGAAAGTGCATATAAAGGAAAAAGGGGAAGGGAGGAACAGGATGTTAACTCCCATGCTCATTAACCAACAATTAAATGAACACACATGTTGTATGATTAAAATTGAATTCGTAACCATAAAACCCTCCTAAACATTGGAGACAATTCAACAAGGGCAAAAAGTCTGTATGGTACATATTTGTAAACAACTGTCCCAAGTATATAAATGTAAAAATGAGAAACATTGATATAGTATATAGATAAGATTAAAGATGTAAATAGATCCATGGTAGGAATACATCTGAAAAGACAATAAGAAGAAAAAAAAAACTTGGAGTGGAACGCCTATATGAACAAATGATGAATCAAATGTCTAAAACCAGACAAAGAGTGCATCAAAATACATATATAGATGAAAATCAGTATTGAACAGAGGCCATTCCTGTCTATAATTTCAATTGTCAAAATACATCATTGTTTATGATTAACTGTAGCAAAATAACAATAAAGGAAACTTTTTTCTCATTTGTTTAAAAACAAAAGATAAATAAAAAAATACATAAGAATAAATTGGATTGAATACTAAAGTCCATAATTGATGTACAAAAAGCCGGTTCCGTAGCTTCCAGGGTTTAGTAAATATTCAAATAATAAAGTTCAACTAGACCATGGACAAAATGTCTTTGCCCCATTGATAGGAGAAAAATATAGTGGAGCAAGATATTCGATCCTATCTAAATGTAGATGTGTATGTATACATCGCACTGGACATGACAAAAATAGGGGGCAAGGACTAAATGAGAAAGCAGATTATGTTGATGAGAGTTGGAGCTTGTCGCTGATAAAGCTAGTTTAAAAAGGATCCAAACTCGGTGGGCTACATTGTTAATCTAAGCGACAGAAAAAATACTTGGAATATATCCCGTACTATTAGGACATACTGAAGTATTGACAGTGTGGCCGTTACTGTAGCAGACATTTATCAAGTTAAACGCTACTAAAAATGCAACAAAGGATAATTGAAGAAGTTCATAACACTATAGTCTCGCTTCTGGTGCTGCAGAAAAACCTGGAATGCATTGATGTTTGTGATTTCAGAAAAACGATTTTCAACTAACAAAAGTGTATCCATAGTGAAAAAGGTAACAACACAAGGTGGCTATAACTTTACATTATGATAAAGATCGGAGAGAAACCGAAGCAGTCATAAAGGTTATCAACATTAAAGGATATGTTTATTGCTGGTAAAAATGGGAAACATCCCATTCGAAGTTGAGTCCTGAAGGACACCTTGTGTTTAGAAAGAAGATCCATCGGACTTCTCTCTTACACAAAAGGTTACATTTATCTCCACCCCTAGGAGGTTTTACAACTTTATCAATACCTTGAATCACTAAACTGGAGGTATCTTTATGATGAACACTGTTCCAATGTTTAGCGACATTTGTAGCATGATCTTTTTGTATATCGTAGAGATGATCATAGAGGCGATCCTTCAGTCTCCGTATTGTTCTGCCTACGTACTGAATTGAACAGGTGGTGCATGTAATAACATAGACAACATATTGTGTGTTGCAGTTTATGAAGTCCCGAATCTTATGGGGTTTGCCTGTGGACATAGAGAAAACTACATCACCTTCTTTAATAAATGGACAATACGAGCAGGCTCTGCTACCACACTTAAAAGTGCCCTGAAAGGATAGCCAATTTCTGTTGTTTGTTCTACTTGTAAAAAGACTAGGTGACAATATGCTGGCTAAAGATGGAGCTTTTTTGGAGACTGTACGAACCCCCTTTTCAAAATCTTAGAATAAATAGGATCATGAGTTAAAATGGGAAGATGTTTAGTGACAATTTTTTTGATTTTATGAAACTCCAGGCTAAAGGGCGTAGAAAAAGTAGGGATGGAGACAGCGTTTCTGGATCTTCGAATTGTAGAAGGTTTGTCTATAAGTAGATTGGTGCGGGGTGTCTTTTGGGCTATAGATAGCCCCCTTTCTATAATGGACTTGGAATAACCCCTTTCTTGAAACCTGACAGACATAGCTACAGATTTCTGATTCAAGTCTTCCTGTTTACTGCATATCCTTTTAAGTCTTAAAAACTGTCCTACCGGTATGCTATTTAGGGTGTGTTCTGGGTGGCTAGAGTCAGCCCTTAAAAGGGTGTTGCCTGCACTAGGTTTCCTGTATAAATTTGAGACAATACGGTTATCTTCACCAGTGAGTAGAACGTCTAGAAATTCTATTGATTTCCCTTCTAGTTTCCCTGTGAAGCTCAAATTTAACTGATTATCATTCATATAGTCTAACCATTGTTCCAAGTTGATACATGGATCTGAGACTATAAATAGTAAATCATCAATGTACCGACAGTAATAAACTGTGTCTCTGCGACGGGGACTATCAGCCCCAAAAATGCGGAGCCTTTCCCACCATCCCATGTAGAGATTGGTTAGAGATGGGGAGAACTTGGCTCCCATAGAGGCTCCGCATTTTTGGAGGTAATAGTCCCTGTCAAACATGAAGAAATTGTAAGTGAGTAAATACTGCAGAGACATAATGATAAATTCCTGCATCACCAAAGAAAAAAGACCAGACCTATTGAGAAAAAAAGAAACCGCTTGCAAGCCCAAATCATGAGGAATGGATGAATAAAGACTACTAACATCACAGGTAATCCATCTGAAATCATCTTTCCAGGTCTAATTCTAAGTTTAAATAATAATTGTTTCGTATCCCGGAGATAACCTGGCAGTTCCACAATTAAGGGTTGTAACTGCTTATCGACCCATTGTCCCAGACGCTCATTTAAAGAGCCTATGCCTGCGACAATGGGTCTGCCTGTTAGAGGGGTTAAACCTTTGTGTCATTTAGGAAGATGATGAAAGATTGACATGACAGGGAAAGATGGAATCAGGGCTTCTTTATCATTGGATGAGAAAATGCCTACAGCGACCGCCCGATCCAGGAGAGTGGAAAGTTCATTCCTAAAAGATGTGGTTGGGTCACCCTTAAGTTTGTGGTAAGTGGTGGTGTTTGAAAGCTGTCGTTGTGCTTCTTTTTTATAAAGGTCAGCTTCTAGCACCACCACTGCTCCCCCCTTATCAGCATTCTTGATCACTATTGATGAATTCTTATGCAATTTATCTAAGGACAGTTTCTCCTCCACAGAAAGATTGTTCCTATTGTGTTGTGAAATGTTTTTAGCTAGTTTGGACAGATCTCTTTCCACTAGTTTTTGGTAAAGGTCCATGTCCTTACTTCTTGAGTTTATAGGGTATAAGTCTGGTTTCTTTTTAATAGATTCTGTGTTGTAACTTGTAGCAGTGTCAATGGTATTACACTTGGATTCTACAGCAAGATCTAAAAGGTCTGTTAGTGCACAAACTTCAGTGAAAAGTGTGGGAGAGGACATGGACTCACCAGTTGATGACAAATCGACTGAGGAATTGATTGAAGTGTCTTCATCTTCAGTATAGTAATGTTTCCTAAAGGTTAAAGAACGTGCCAAACAGTTGACATCCAAAATGGTGCCAAAAAGGTCAAAATGATTAGAGGGACAAAAATTGAGGCCCCTGGAGAGGATAGAGATGTCCGTGCTAGATAAGGGGCATGCTGAATGGTTGACGACATTTTTAAGATTGGAACAATGGTTAGACTATATGAATGATAATCAGTTAAATTTGAGCTTCACAGGGAAACTAGAAGTGAAATCAATAGAATTCTTAGACGTTCTACTCACTGGTGAAGATAACCGTATTGTCTCAAATTTATACAGGTGACCTACTGCAGGCAACACCCTTTTAAGGGCTGACTCTAGCCACCCAAAACACACCATAAATAGCATACCGGTAGGACAGTTTTTAAGACTTAAAAGGATATGCAGTAAACAGGGAGACTTCGATCAGGAATCTGTAGCTATGTCTGTCAGGTTTCAAGAAAGGGGTTATTCCAAGTCCATTATAGAAAGGGGGCTATCTATAGCCCAAAAGACACCCCGCACCAATGTAGTTTTCTCTATGTCCACAGGCAAACCCCATAAGATTCGGGACTTCATAAACTGCAACACACGATATGTTGTGTATGTTATTACATGCACCACCTGTTCAATTCAGTATGTAGGCAGAACAATACGGAGACTGAAGGATCGCCTCTATGATCATCTCTACGATATACAAAAAGATCATGCTACAAACGTCGCTAAACATTGGAACAGTGTTCATCATAAAGATACCTCCAGTTTAGTGATTCAAGGTATTGATAAAGTTGTAAAACCTCCTAGGGGTGGAGATAAATGTAACCTTTTGTGTAAGAGAGAAGTCTGATGGATCTTCTTTCTAAACACAAGGTGCCCTTCAGGACTCAACTTCAAATGGGATGTTTCCCATTTTTACCAGCAATAAACATATCCTTTAATGTTGATAACGTTTATGACTGCTCTGTTTTTTCTCCGATCTTTATCATAATGTAATGTTACTCTTGATTTAGTTTTTACCATTCCTACTGTATAGCAGTTACCTAACCATCATTTACTATTCTTAACCAGCCTTTATTATCAGCAAAAGAATGTTCATCATAATATGACTTTCTTTGGGTTTAGGTGACTAGCCCTTCATAGTAATGCGGTTTATAGCAGGCCAGGACACAGTCACATAGGGATACTATTGCGTGATGTTTTTTCTCTGCAGCATCATAAGTGAGACTACAGGGGACCCAATCATCCCTTATCTTCTTTTTTTCTCTGTAGTGTAGCCCAGCTCAAAAGCGCTGCCCTTAATAATCTTTGATTATATAAATTTTACTTTAGGGTTTTACATCGGAACCTACCCCATATGTTCTCTGTTATATCTCGTATATATCTTTCAGGTATTTTTAGTGCTTCACAGTAGGCTAAGTTATAGCCACCTTGTGTTGTTACCTTTTTCACTATGGATACACTTTTGTTAGTTGGTTGAAAATCGTTTTTCTGAAATCACAAACATCAATGCATTCCAGGTTTTTCTGCAGCACCAGAAGCGAGACTATAGTGTTATGAACTTCTTCAATTATCCTTTGTTGCATTTTTAGTAGCGTTTAACGTGATAAATGTCTGCTACAGTAACGGCCACACTGTCAATACTTCAGTATGCCCTAATAGTACGGGGTATATTCCAAGTATTTTTTCTGTCACTTAGATTAACAATGTAGCCCATCGAGATTGGATCCTTTTTAAACTAGCTTTATCAGCGACAAGCTCCAACTCTCATCAACATAATCTGCTTTCTCATTTGGTCCTTGCCCCCTATTTTTGTCATGTCCAGTGCGATGTACACATACACATCTACATTTAGATAGGATCGAATATCTTGCTCCACTATATTTTTCTCCTATCAATGGGACAAAGACATTTTGTCCATGGTCTAGTTGAACTTTAATTTATTATTTGAATATTTACTAAACCCTGGAAGCTACGGGACCGGCTTTTTGTACATCAATTATGGACTTTAGTATTCAATCCAATTTATTCTTATATATTTTTTTATTTATCTTTTGTTTTTGAAACGAATGAGAAAAAAGTTTCCTTTATTGGTATTTTGCTACAGTTAATCATAAACAATGATGTATTTTGACAATTGAAATTATAGACAGGAATGGCCTCTGTTCAATACTGATTTTCATCTATATATGTATTTTGATGCACTCTTTGTCTGGTTTTAGACATTTGATTCATCATTTGTTCATATAGGCGTTCCACTCCAAGTCTATTTTTTCTTCTTATTGTCTTTTCAGATGTATTCCTACCATGGATCCATTTACATATTTAATCTTATCTATATACTATATCAATGTTTCTCATTTTTACATTTATATACTTGGGACAGTTGTTTACAAATATGTACCATACAGACTTTTTGCCCTTGTTGAATTGTCTCCAATGTTTAGGAGGGTCTTATGGTTACGAATTCAATTTTAATCATACAACATGTGTGTTCATTTAATTGTTGGTTAATGAGCATGGGAGTTAACATCCTGTTCCTCCCTTCCTCTTTTTCCTTTATATGCACTTTCGTTTGTTTGATCAAACTTAGCTATGAGTAAGCATCTCTGAATGTGAAACGCGTAAGCTATTTTATGCCTGTGTTGTCCACCTTTTGTATTGTTTGCCTTTTTGGATTTTAACATTTTTTCAAATAAAGATATTTCTGCATGAAGTGCGGCAGTCCAGGACCTTTTTCTTCTCGTACCCTTAAAAAACCATACCAGACCCAAAGAGCCTGTTATGCATTGAGGGGAACCCACGCTGTTTTTTTGTTCATGTTTTTTTTACATTTAGCTGTCAGTGGGGAACCCGCTGTCAGCTGATGAGTCATCCGTTGTTAAGGACGCGGTGGCGCTCCTTCGCAACCAGCTTATGGGGGAACCCCCACGCTGTTTTTTGACAAGTATTGCATGTTATACGCCAGCAAAACCTTGGTGATAAATATTGCATGTTTTTTTTTTTACTCTCTGGTCCGTTTGTGAAATGGACTTAAGAGCTTACCGCATGGTTTTTAAACAATATTTACTGGCACATTTTGCAGTAAATACCGCATAATCATTATTTCTTTTTTGTAAATTGGACTTTATTTACCGCATGCAGTAATTTTTGCAAATGAGTCATGTGAACGTGTTACCGCATGCGGTAAACTATAGTGAATTGACCCCAATGTAACAAATATATAACAAATACTCTTCAAATGTTACAAAAACAAAACACAAATAGTGCCCATGTGTAGTTCCTCCTGATATTCAAAAATGTGTGTTCACACCAGTGTCTAAAACCTTTAAAAAGTATGAACAACCAAATTTATATAATATTGTGTGTAACTCCACCGGTGACAACTCCCACCCAAACAAAGGTCCTCACTCACCAAAAGCAGTTGTCTTAATGAAAAGAGAGGCAAAAGCACTTGACTCTATTACTGCCAGCCAGCAAACTGCTCTCTCTTCCTCCTCTTCCTTAGGGGGTTAATGGGAAGATCACAGTCCGCACTAGATATCTTATTTGCCGCTGCCTTTGCAGATCTCCATCATGATTTTGTCAAATTTCCATGGAGGAAAGAAGTGAAACAATGAACTGTATAGTGTGAAGTTGGGATTAAGCTTGCTTTTGATCCACTGTAAAAGATCACTTTATTTGATGTAAAACCATCCCATGCAGATATAATCACTGCATTCCCCATATGGCTACAAGCAGGCTTTTTCGTAACTGGGAGCACAACCACTCCTCTGCTCCAGACCTGATCAGGCTGCAGTCACAAAGGTATCCCTTATTGCTTGTTGCCCCAGCCAGGTTCAGCCTCTCCTGGGTGGAAGTCCTTCCTGTACAGCCTCTAAATGAGCTCAGTCTCCAGTCTAGTCATTTGAAGAGTATCTGTTATATATTTGATAAATTGCTTTCTCAGTTTGCAAACATTGGGCTTATGTCTGGTAATTTTGTTCATATTGTTAGGGGTATAATTCTAGCAACCAATCACCAGCTTGTAAAGTTAATCCGGCAGCTCTCTTCCTACATCCAGTGCTGCTATTCCTCTGCCTTCAGTCCAGGATTGTCCCACCTCCTGTTCTGTGTGTTTGGCGGTCATGTACAGGGGGGCAGTGCTGTGTGTGTGGGGACATGTACAGGGGGGCAGTGCTGTGTGTGTGGGGACATGTACAGGGGGACAGTGCTATGTGTATGGGGGGGTCATGTACAGGGAGGCAGTACTGTGTGTATGGGGGGGTCATGTACAGGGGGACAGTGCTGTGTGTATGGGGCATCATGTACAGGGGGGCAGTGCTTGGTGTGTGGGGACATGTACATTGGGCAGTGCTGTGTGTGTGTTGGGGGGTCGTGTTTGGGGGTCATGTACAGGGGGGCAGTGCTGTGTGTATGGGGGTCATGTACAGGGGGCAGTGCTGTGTGTATGTGTGTGTGGGGGGGTCATGCACAGGGGGGCAGTACTGTGGTGAGGGGGTATGTAAAGGGGGGAGTACTGTGGGGGAGGGGATGTGTGAAGGGGGCAGTGCTGTGTGTGTGTGTGTGTGTGTGTGGGGGGGGGTGATGTAAAGGGGGACAGTGCTGTGGGGGGATGTGAAAGGGGCAGTGCTGTGGGGGTGATAAGTGAAGGGGAAGAGTGCTGTGGGGGGGTGAAAGAGGCAGTGCTGTGGGGGGGGGGGGTGAAAGGAGGGCTGTGGGGAGGATGTGAAAGGGGCAGTGCTGTGGTGGGGGAGATGTGAAGGGGGACATGCAGCCACACACAAAATGAGGTGCTGCACATAAAATGTGTGGGGGTACCATGAACTCTTAAACGCACTGAAATACATGGTACGGATTCCCACACATGGAAATTGCATGGTATAAATGCACCATGCGGTTTCCATGCATATAAAATGTGGGGGGGTACCATTAACTCTAGAACACACTGAAATACATGGTGCAGTTTCCCACACATGGAAAGTGCATGGTACAAAACGCACCATGTGGTTTCCATGCGGCTGCATTTTTAAAAAGATGCCAGGACCTTTTCCCAGCAGATAACGCAAGCACAGCAGCCCCATTCAAATGAATGGGCTGTCATGGCTGCACGCCTGGGCTGTGATGTAAAGAATCTGAGTTATCGCACAAAAATGCAGTTCGGACCTCTGCTGGAAGAAATTTTTACTAATCGACCTCCATGAATTTAGTTCAATACTCCTGCTCTGGAGGAACCCTGGTTGAGAAAGACTGCTCTACATCACCTCCAAACACCACCAGAAGGAGATCCTCAGAGGAAGAGGACCCTGCAAGTCATGTGGTTAGCCGAATGACTCCTAGAAAAGGTAGTGCTAAAATACGTGGGGGGGGGGGTGCTTAAAACTCCTGGTCTACTCACACAATTATAATCTTTGAAGAGAGGTCAGCTATGGCAACATATTGTACATGTTTCCTTTAACCACTTGCTTACTGGGCACTGGTATGGTATGTATGGTATGTTGGTATGTTGCATTTACCTGCAAACAAGCCCGCTGGTTGCCGCATCCATCTTCGCCCCTCTTCCTACCAGGACCGTGGACTCCGGCTCTGTGACTGGCCGGAGTCACGTGACGTCATTCCCACACATGTGCGTGGGAGCCGCCGGTCACAGAACGTGCCCTTCAGAAATGGCACGATCATGCCCTTTCTTCAGTGCGCATGCACCGTGCAGATTTAGGAGATTCCATATAATATAGGCTTACCTGTACTTACAAGTGGTGTAACTAGATTTACAACCACTTTAAACCCCCTTCCTGGGCAGGTTAATTTTCAGCTTTCAGCCCTGTCACACTTTGAAAGACAGTTGCACGGTCATGCTACACTGTACCCAAATAAAATTTTTATCATTTTTTTTCACACAAGTAGGTCTTTATTTTGGTGGTATGTAATCACTACTGGGGTTTTTATTTTTTGCTAAACAAACAAAAAAAGACCACAAAAAAAAAGTTTTCATACTTAGTTATAACATTTTGCAAACAGCTAATTTTTCTCCTTTATAGCGCGGGCATGAAGAGGTTAAAGTACAACTAAAGGCAAGAAATGTTTTTCCTTTTTGGACAGAGTGGAGAGGGAGTAGAACACCTGTCAGATTTTTATTGCTGTCTGTGTCCCCGTTAGGGAGATTTGTGCTACCCAAACATCACCTCCTGTACCAGCGCTGAAGGATATTTATGACGGTTCTGACGTTTTTACCATTTCGCTTGATTTTTACTGTAAAAGTGTGAGTACCCTTTCATTTTGTGTAATAAAACCTTTTTAAAGCAATTTTATGGGCACTCCCTCTCTCTTTATATATGACATACCACGATCCTGAGCCCGCCAGCGATCGCTGTACAGTGGCGATAAAACTGTAACCGCCTACTACCCCCGCAGGGGTGAAGTGATCTGGTGAGTGGCTGCACTTTCAGAGCAAAGAGATATTATAAGTGAAGGATTATCACCACAGCACAAGAATATGGCACAAGAGACTTACTAAAGAATTTTGAAGCACGTTTGCACCTTATCTTGTCACTGTTGCCTTTTGGATTGCACCAGCACATTTGCACTTTATCCTATTATTGTAATTTTTCCTTAGGAACAGACTTCCTACACCCCCTCCCCACTTCCCTATCTCACTCTCCTCCCCCCCCCCCCCTTTCTTCCCCCATTAGCAATATCACATATGTAAGCATTTAAGTTATGTATCACCTATGACGGCATAATATTGCAGCAGAATATTTAATTGACTCATGCACGGTATACTTGGGAATCCATATTGTATTTAATATTTGATATATGCACGGTGCACCTAAGAATTTATTTTAATCCAGTAACCTATATGGAGGTAGGAAACTAAATAGGAACAGCGCCAAACCCTTCTACCATTTTTAACAAACAGAGGCTAAGATGACAGCTTTTTTAGCTGTAAAGGATAGGAGGGTTTATTTCCACTTCAACACAGTACTCATTATTGCATGATATAACACACATTAACCACTTCAGCCCCGGAAGGATTTACCCCCTTCCTGACCAGAGCACTTTTTACAATTTGGCACTGCGTCGCTTTAACTGCTAATTGCGCGGTCATACAATGCTGTACCGAAACGAAATTTGCGTCCTTTTTTCCCCACAAATAGAGCTTACTTTTGATGGTATTTGATCACCTCTGCGGTTTTTATTTTTTGCACTGTAAATGGAAAAAGACCGAAAATCTTAAAAAGATATTTTCTACTTTTTGTTATAAAAAAAATCCAATAAACTCAATTTTAGTCATACATTTAGGCCAAAAGCGTATATTTATTGGTTTGCGCAAAAGTTATAGCATCTACAAACTAGGGTACATTTTCTGGAATTTACACAGCTTTTAGTTTATGACTGCATGTCATTTCTTGAGGTGCTAAAATGGCAGGGCACTACAAAACCCCCCCAAATGACCCCATTTTGGAAAGTAGACACCCCAAGGAAATTGCTGAGAGGCATGTTGAGCCCATTAAATATTACATTTTTTTGTCCCAAGTGATTGAATAATGATTAAAAAAAAAAAATTACAAAAAGTTTTCACTAAATGATATATTGCTCACACATGCCATGGTTATATGTGAAATTGCACCCCAAAATACATTTAGCTGCTTCTCCTGAGTACGGGGATACCACATGTGTGGGACTTTTTGGGAGCCTAGCCGCGTACGGGGCCCTGAAAACCAATCACCGCCTTCAGGATTTCTAAGGGCGTAAATTTTTGATTTCACTCCTCACTACCTATCTCAGTTTTGAAGGCCATAAAATGCCAAGATGGCACAAACCACCCCAAATGACCCCATTTTGGAAAGTAGACACCCCAAGCTTTTTGCTGAGAGGCATGTTGAGTCCATGCATTATTTTATATCTTGACACAAGTTGTGGGAAAATTATTATTTTTTTTTTTTTTGCACAAAGTTGTCACTAAATGATATATTGCTCAAACATGCCATGGGCATATGTGGAATTACACCCCAAAATACATTCTGCTGCTTCTCCTGAGTATGGGGATACCACATGTGTGGGACTTTTTGGGAGACTAGCCGCGTACGGGGCCCTGAAAACCAAGCACCGCCTTCAGGATTTCTAAGGGCGTACATTTTTTACTTCACTCCTCACTACCTATCACAGTTTTGAAGGCCATAAAATTCCCAATGGCGCTGTTTACATCCACCGAAATCTAAGTCATAAAATGCTCGTAGCTTCCGGTTTCTTAGGCCATAGAGATGTTTGGAGCCATTCTGGTCTCTGATCAGCTCTATGGTCAGCTGGCCGAATCACCGGCTGCATTCTCAGGTTCCCTGTTGGGACAGGAGAGCCAGAGAAAAGCATGGAAGATGTTGGGGGGGCATTCCCTCCCACTGCTTGTAAAAGCAGTCTAGAGCCTAATTAGCTGCTAGGATTGCTTTTACATGAAAGACGACCGCTGGCTGAAAAGAATGATACCAAGATGATACCTAAACCTGCAGGCATCATTCTGGTATAACCACTCAAAGTCCAGCAACATACCAGTACGTTGCTGGTCCTTGTTGGGCATATATTGTAAACTTTTTTTTCATGCAGCCTGCGGGCTGAACGAAAAAAAGAGATTGATCGGTGGGTCTGCCCACCATTAAAATACCTCCCTTCATCCACCCACTTCCAATGATGGGTATACATGCACCGTTTATATATGCCGAAGCATGGGGGCATCCGCCCCAAAAGGTAGGAGCAAATCGCTCCTCCGCCCCTACTGCCCCCATGCTTCGGCATATATGCTCTTTTTTTTAACTGTGGTGGTGAAATCACCTCCAACAGCACTGGAGTCACAGCTTTATGTATCGTGGGAGCAAACGCTATTGCTGTCAAGATGAATAAATCCGCGCTGCAACTGAATGGCGTACCTGCTAAGCAAATGATGGTTAACAATAAAACAAAGTAACATTACAGTATAACAGTAAGACTTACTATACCTGCAAAGCAAATACAAAAAAAACATAGTAAAAAATAAAATATTTTTTGACGCAACCTGTGCCTAAAATATATATATGCCGAAGCATGGGGGCATCCCCCCGCAAAAGGTAGCAGCAAAACGCTCCTCCGCCCCTGCTGCCCCCATGCTTCGGCATATATGCTCTTTTTTTTAACTGTGGTGGTGAAATCACCTCCGACAGCGCTGGAGTCACGGCTTTATGTATATCGTGGGAGCAAACGCTGTTGCTGTCAAGATAAATAAATCTGCTCTGCAGCTGAATGGCGTACCTGAAAACAAAAAAATGGTTAACAATAAAGCACAGTAAACAGTAAAGTATAAAAAAATTGCATACCTATAAAGCAAACATGATAAAACATAATAATAAAACATTGCAGAATAGAATATAGTAAAAAAGAGCAGAACAATAGAGAGAGAACAATAAAACAACAACTATTTTTTTTTTTTTTTATATATACTTTTTTGTTTTTTTTTGGGTTTTTTTTTACACTTTTTTTGTAACTGTAACCGGTTCCAGGTTCGGGTCTCTCAAAATGCAATGGCATCTTGGGAGACCCTGTGTTAGTGTGCCTAGTCTGTGCAGTGCTGTACCCTACGCTAATACTCAACTAGTGTATGGTAGCGTTCAAAACATTCACCAATGCAAAGACCAGGATTGTCAGGACAGGAGGGACAATAATAGCGGGTGTCACGCCTATATCCGCGCTTGCTGCAGACACGACATCTTTTTTGGGGGGCTCGTTGGGTAGGGGTACTCGGGAGGACATAAAGAAAATGCCTCTCATGCAGCCAGATTACTGCATTTGGTTGGGGAAGGTGAGATGGAGCACTGTCTGGAAACAGAAGGGCTCTGACGATCTCTTCCTGGAATTTAAGGAAGGATCCAGTCCATCCTGAAGCTCTGGATAGCACATGAGCGTTCAGCAAAGCCAATTGAAATAAATAAACAGACACTTTCTTGTACCAGCGTCTGGCCTTACGGGCACTTAGGTACGGCACCAACAACTGGTTGTTGAGGTCCACCCCTCCCATATTTTGGTTATATTCATGGACACAGAGGGGTTTCTCCACAACACCAGTCGCCGTAGTAATTTGGACCGTCGTGTCTGCATGAAGGGAGGTAAGAACGAACACATTCGTATTATCCCTCCACTTCATAGCGAGCAAGTTATTACACTTGAAGCAGGCTCTCTCCCCCAGCCTAAGACGGGAATCTACAAGCCACTGGGGAAAGCCCCGGCGATTAGGTCACACGGTGCCACATGCTTCAATCTGCTGTTCAAACAAGTGACTAAAAAGTGGCACACTCGTGTAAAAATTGTCCACATATAAGTGGTACCCCTTTCCGAATAAGAGTGACACCAAGTCCCACACAATCTTGCCAGTGCTTCCTATGTACTCAGGGCAGTTTGTCGGCTCTACGTGGCTATCTTTCCCTCGTAAACCATAAAACTACATGTATAGCCTATGGCCCTGTCACAGAGCTTATACATTTTGACCCCGTATCTGGCACGCTTGCTGGGAAGGTACTGTTTGAATGACAAGCGGCCAGTAAACGTAATCAGGGACTCATCAGCACAGACAACTTGATGCGGAGTAAACAAGTCTGCAAAACGTTGGTTGAAGTGGTTTACGAGGGGCCGAATTTTGTAGAGCCGATTGTATCCAGGGTCTCCACGAGGACGATAGAGTTCATTGTCATTGAAGTGCATGAACCACAAGATCTGCTCGTATCGTGCCCTGGTCATGGAGGCAGAGAACAAGGGCATATGGTGAATTGGGTCAGTGGACCAATATGACCGCAACTCACTCTTTTTAGTTATGCCCATGTTGAGATAAAGGCCCAGAAAGAGCTTAAATTCGGAAACCGTAATTGGTCTCCAATCTCTGGCAAGGGAGGACTGGAGAATAGTGGCGATGTATTGACCAGCGTACAAATTGCTTTGGTCCACAATGGATCTATAGAGATCTTCGGTGAAAAACAACGAATAAAAATCAAGTGACGTAAAATCAACTGTTTCCACCTGAATGCCGGGTTGGCCAGTGAATGGGGGAAGTACGGGTGCTGCAGAAGTGGTGGGTTCCCTATTAGGATTAGCGAATGCAGCAGGAAGGGCACTATGGACCTGTGTTTGTCTTCTTGGTGGCAGTGGGACACTATTTGTGCTTGCCACCTCGCCAGCTTGAACTGCACTTATGGGACTCGCCACGTCACCACGTGATACTGCAGTGCTGGATTGACTACGACCAGGGTGTACTAGGCCTCTGGTGCTTGCCAGTTCACCAGAAGGAATAGCGGCGCTAGTACTGCTCTGCTCCATACGAGGGACCTGCAGTTCTTGCACATCAACGACAGAAGAAGAAGATTGGGGTCTGGTGCGCCTGACCTTGGCAGGGACCACAACTCCATCGTCAGAGCTATCTGTCATGGAGCCGCTGTCCTCTACAGGATCGTATTCTGAGCCTGAATCTGACAGATGAGTGACTTCCTCTTCATTATCTGTCATGCTCAGAAACGTGTAGGCCTCTTCACTAGTGTACCCTCGATTTGCCATTTTTGGCTCTAAATTTAGTGGTACACTAGTGAGACTGACGGGTAAAAAAGCTCCTGACTGTTAGCGACTGTATCAAAACGCTACCAAAAAAACTGTTAGCGATCGCAGGGATCAGACCTGACTCTGCGAATGCTGCAGTTTTGTGTGCTTAGTGTTTTGTAAGTGACAGTGATCGATCTATACTGTACTTGGCTGGGCGATCCAGGGGTCAAACCTTTATTGGGTAATAAACGGCGGGTGCTCTGAAACTCTAAAAAACAAACTAACTAACCAGCGTCACCCGTAACAGTTATACGGTGATCACTAGTGAAAGGGTTAACTAGGGGGCAATCAGGGGGTTAAAACCTTTACTAGGTAGTATATGGGGGTCCCTGATGCTATAAAATGCTGACGGCAAACCTAAATACTTACCTCCCTAACTAGCGTCACCTTGACACTAATACAGCGATCAGAAAAACGATCGCTTAGTGACACTGGCGACGGGGGGTGATCAAGGGGTTAAAACTTTATTAGGGGGGTTAGGGGGGTACCCTAGACCTAAAGGGGCCTAACACTAACTGCCATACCACTTATTACTGTCACAAAAGGACACCAATGCAATAATCAGAAAAAAAAAGAAACTGCTATTGGTGTCACTGTGACAGGGGATACAGGGGGTGATCGGGGGGTGATGGGGGGTGATGGGGGGTGAAAAGTGTGCCGAGAGTGTTCTACTGTTAGTGTAGTGTTGGTGTACTTACTTGGATGTCTTCTCTCCTCGGCACCGGAACAAAAAGACCAACACGAGGAGAGATGACATCACTTCCTCTGCCTCTGTTTACATTACAGAGGCAGAGGAAGATTGTCATTCGTTGGGAACGATCGCGAGGGGATGGCCACCAATGAGTGGCCTCCCCCTCCGCACGGATCGCTCCCCTAACGATGCCGACCGCCTCGGGCAACAGAGGGAGGCAAATCACATACCAGGTACGTGATTTTGCCTGCCCGTGCCATTCTGCCACAGTATATCTGCGTTAGGTGGTCGGCAAGTGGTTAAAGTGTTTGTTACACCAACATGTCATATTCCTGATATGTGTCTGTTGTACCATGTACCTATGTTAAAAAGTATCCTGTTCTCTTTGCATTGCTTCCTTTATGTGCAATACCTGGTGATACTTCCAGTCTCTCTGCCTTCCTATTTCTAACTGACCACACAAGGCATGGAAGCACGTCCATCCCAGCATGATCAATTTTATGGCTGTGCTGGGAGAACAGTCAGCCTGTCCTCCAGTGATCAGGCTTGTGCTGACACACACCCCTGCAGTCTCCACTCCCACCTCTCCAAATTGATTATGAAGCTGATAACAGTATGCAATCACTTATAAAAAAGAAGAGAAAAAAGGCATTTATAAAAAAATGTATTATACATGTATGTATAACCAAACATTTTGCCTTTAATTTATACCGTATTTGAAGCTGAATTGGTTGTTTTACAAGTAAGGCCCCTGTCAGACTTGTACGACTTGCCCTACGACTTGGGACTGCAAAGTCGTATGACAAGTTGTTCCCCATGATTTCCAGTGACAACCATTCATTTTAGTACGACTTCAAGTTGTTCTGACTTCAAAGTAGTCCCTGCACTACTTTGGGACGACTTTGATCCTACTTCAGCCCATTCAATATTTCACTGAAGTCGGATCAAAGTCTGATCGCCATCTTAACTGATCGGACTTTGTCATGTGACTTGTGCTCTGATGATCTTGCAGGGGAACTCTACGCACAATGTAAAAAAAACTGGCATGGGTTGCCCATTCAAGAACACACCAGGCCCTTCGGTCTGGTATGGATTTTGAGGGGAACCCCCACCCAGAAAAAACTGTGTGTTGCCCCCCCCAAATCCATAACAGACCTTTATCCGAGCACACAGCCCGGCAGGTCAGGAAAGGGCCACATTCAGCCTGCGGGACATAGTTTGGAGACCCCTGCTTTAGATTGACAGCACAATGTTCTATCTGCAGGAGCCTTAGTTAAATGGCGTATATGCTCTGTCCAGTCCCTGATCATGATACATCCAGCTTCCCAGTTATAACAAACATTTAAGAGGTAAATTAGATTTCCTTTAAGACATTTAACATGCCAACCTACATTGAAAACATCCGTCTATTACTCAGGAAGGAAAAAAAGAGAGAGCATGATGGACTTTAACTCTACACATCTCAAACATAAACTCATCGTTGTCAATAATGGCATGGATAAGGGAAAAGTTAACTTTAAGACTACAGATATACAATTGGAAAGTGTATTACCATATGGTTTTACATAAACGCATGTCTAACAATTTGCACATTTATGAAAGTATCCCCCAGTGATGTCACATCCATAAAATATAACCAGTATTGAAAATGACCATTGCCGCTTCTGTAAAACATCATTTCAGCTTGAGGAGTTGTAATGTCAGAAGTCACATCTGGAAAACAGTGGAGAGGATGAATCGTTCTCAAAATGTTCCATGATTCTGAATGCAGGAAAGTACAGCACACCAGGATCACGTTGTATAACAAGATTTGATTGAATTTGAAATGCGTGTAATATAAGGAATGATGTAATCAGTTCACTGTAAAACAAAAATGACATTAAAGGCCCGTTCACACCATCCCACACATGTACTGCACAATATTACACGCATTGATGTATGTTGTGAAGGGTGGGGCACTGCGTTGTAACACACACAGTTTACATTTTTCTTTTTTTTACTGTACTTAATGTGAAAAAAAAAAACTTAATTTAACATTCGCCAGCTCACCACATTGTGACACACTGTGGTGCATTAATATGTAGTGGGGAGCATTGGGCTGCGTAAAAAATGCAACACATGCCAGGACACACAGAGAACAACAGTTTCTATGTGACTAGATTGATTAATGCAGATAAATGCACCTTGTGTGGAGTAGCCTTAAAGTGGAAATGGATGAAGTGTGTTGCCAGCACACCAGCAAGATTGTTTCAAAGTGGAAAGCAGGGACTCTTCTTCAGGTATGTCATGTATGACGTATTTCATTCATGATGCACACCATGACCAGTTGAGATTCACTGCAGCACCCGTTTAATCATAGTCAATTCCAGCATGGTCTGTGTGAAAGAATATACCACATTAAGGTGAAACAGAACTAAAAAAAAGTCAGTCAGTGGACAAAGGACTAGTCATCAGTATTGCCTGTGAGCACCTTACAACTGACATTTCCCCATTACTGACTTACCATGCTTTGTTCTGCACTGTCCCTATATGGAGGTGGCTTTGTATGGCAGCCATCCTGGTAGAGGCAGGGTTTTGTTCCTTCAGCTCAGAGCTCTTCCCCCAATGACTAGAGATCTGATAACTGGTGGGAGAATATTCAAGATGCAGCAGGAGAGGGTCACAAAGCACAGATCTACAAAATAAATAGAGCAGAGGCAGGGGGAATTCATGTAGTACAGAATCCTCTCCAACAAGCAACACAGTAATGACATCCCCAAATTTTTCTTCAGATCTCCTGAGATTAGCATGGGCAGATGTGCCTTATATCTCACACTGTAGACATATAGCTATGAGAGTGCAGCCACAACACACATTCACATGAGAGGAAATTGACTGCGCTTCTCGTGAGGAATTCAATAAACAAGCATCCCTCTCAAATCTCTGAAATGAAAAAGGACACCTTTTAACACGCAGTATGTAAGCTCCCCCTTTATGGATCACTGCCTTGTCATGGCAAAGTGCCATTCAGTGAAACTACGTGCTATGCCATGTAGCCAAGATGGACAGGTCACAGCAGAGAATTCTGACAAAACTGGAGGAAATGGCAACCCCAGTATCCTTGCCAAGAAAACTTAATGGACAAAATGAAAAGGCTAACAGATATGATACCGGAAGATAAGTCCCCCAGATGGGAAGATGTCCAATATGCTACTGGGGAAGAGCAGAGGGCAATTACAAGTAGCTCCAGAACTAATGAAATGGCTGGGCCAAAACCGCAAGGACACTCAGCTGTGGATGGTAGGAGTGAAAGGAAAGTCAGATGCTGTAAAGAAAAATACTGCATAAGAACCTGGAATGTAACATCAATCAATCAGGGTAAGCTGGATGTGGTCAAACAGTAGATGGCAAGACTGAACATCAATATCTTGGAAATTAGTGAACTAAAATGGACTGAAATGGGCGAATTCAACTCAGATGACTACTATATCTACTACTGTGGACAAGAATCTCTCAGAAGAAATGGTATAGCCCTCATAGTCAACAAGAGTGGGGAAAGCAGTACTGAAGTACAATCCCAAAAAAGACAGGATGATCTCAGTCCGTACCCAAGGCAAACCACTGAACATCACGATAATCCAAATTTATCCACCAACCTCTGATGCTGAAGAAGTTGAGGTTGACCGCTTTTATGAAGATCTACAACACCTTTTAGAACTAACTCCAAAAAAAGATATCCTTCTCATAATGGGAGATTGGAATGCTAAAGTAGGAAGTCAATGCATATCTGGAAAAACAGGTAAATATTGCCTTGTAGTACAAAAGGCAGCAGGACAAAGGATAATAGAGTTTTGTCAAGAGAAGACACGATAATAACAAACACTCTTTTCCAACAACCAAAGAGGCAACTATACATATCGACATCACCGGATGCTCAATAACGAAATCTGATTGTCTTCTTTGCAGCCAAAGATGGAGAAGCTCTATACAGTCAGTCAAAACAACACCTCGAGCTGACTGGCTCAGACAATGAGCTTCTTATGGCAAAATTCAGGCTTAAAATGAAGAAAGTGGGAAACACCACAAGACATTTCAGATATGATCTAATTTGGATCCCTTGTGCATATTCAGTGGAGTGCCTGAGGAACTATGGAAGGAAGTATGCAACATTGTTGGAGGAAAACAACAGAATGGGAAAGTCTAGAGAGATTTTCAAGAAAATTGGAGATATCAAGTTTTGTGGAAAGATGGGCACAATAATAGACAAAAATGGCAAGAACGTGACAGAAGCAGAAGAGAAGAGATAACAAGAGATAGCATACTAGCTCATTATGTATTACTTGCCTTAGATTGAAGCCCCCGCAGTGGTCCTTGTTCACTGCTCCGGCCAGTAACATCTCTCCCGGAGTTACTTCCAGGTATCGCGGGCTCCGGCGCGGGAGCCACCGGTGAAGGCACAGTCTAACTGAAGCAAGGGCACGTACGTGCCCTTGCTTTCGTTTGCTTCAGTGCGCATGTGCCAATGATGTCGGCACATGCAAATGCAGGGGATATCTCCTAAACCGTTCAGGTTTAGGAGATATCCAGGGTAGCTACAGGTAAGCCTTATTATAGGCTTACCTGTAGCAAAAAGTGTGTTGTAAGGGTTTACAACCACTTTAAAGAATGAAATAATACAATTCAGGAGCTTTAGAACATGGAGGAAGTAGTAGCAACAGCTAACGGATCAATAGAGAAATGTAATAAGATATGGGCACCATGGGTTATTTTCAGAAATTCTCCAGACTTCGCTCAGGTTACAGCTTGGTCAATTGGATAAGTCTGGACCCTTATTTAAATCTTCATTTATGAGTTTACACTAAATCGCTTATTGTTATCTTTATTATTTTATTATTTTTACTCAGATCTATCTTTTTTTCTAATTTTTCTTTCTTTTTTTTTTTTTTACTTCTATATCTTAAATGGTTCATATTAATATACTTTCATATTATTAGTATTCATATTAATATACTTAGATTACTGAATGTTAATTTGGCATTCAATTAATATAACAATGTTGTTTATGTTTACATGTTGTGAAACATTTGTGATTGTATGTGAAATACAAATTCTCATGTATGTTTAATATGTTTAAAAAAATGAATAAAAATGTATTGTACTAGATAAATGGTTTTCCAAATTTTTTACAAATAAATATGTGAAAAGTGTGGTGTGCATTTGTATTCAGCCCCCCTAAACCAATACTTTTTACAACCACCTTTCGCTGCAATGACAGCTGCAAGTCTTTTTGGGTATGTCTCTACCAGCTTTGTACATCTAGAGAGTGAAATGTTTGCCCATTCTTCTTTGCAAAATAGCTCAAGCTCTGTCAGATTGGATGGAAAGCATCTGTGAACAGCAATAACAGCAATTTTCAAGTCTGGCCACATATTCTCATTTGGATTCAGATCTGGACTTTGACTGGACTATTCTAACACATGAATATGCTTTGATCTAAACCATTCCATTGTAGCTCTGGCTGTATGTTTAGGGTTGAGGTCCTGCTGGAAGGTGAACCTCCACCCCAGTCTCAGGTCTTTTGCAGGCTCTAATGCCCCGTACACACGAGCGGAAACTTGGATGGCTTTTCCAACGAAATTTCACTCAAGCTTGGCTTGCATACACACAGTCACACAAAAGTTCTCTGAACTTTCGACCGTCAAGAACGCGGTGACGTACAATACTACGACGAGCTGAGAAAATGAAGTTCAATGCTTCCGAGCATGCGTCGAATTGTTTCCGAGCATGCGTGGGAGTTTTGCGCGTCGGAATTGATACAGACGATCGGAATTTCTGATCTGAACTTTTCCCGACCGAAAAATAGAGTACATGCTCTCAATCTTTTGCTGGCTGGAATTCCGCCAGCAAAAGTCTGATGGAGCATACACACAGTCGGAATTTCCGACCAAAAGCTAACATCGGACTTTTGCTGGCGGAATTTCCGCTCGTGTGTACGCGGCATAACAGGTTTTCTTCTAATGCTGCGTACACACAGGCAGACTTTCCGACCAGACTGGTCCGACAGACCGAATCTGGCGGACAATTCGACCGTGTGTGGGCTGCATCGGACTTCTGACGGACCGTTTCGGTCGGAAATCTGACAGACTTTAGATTTGAAACTTGCTTCAAATCTTTACGTCTTAACTCCGCCGGACTCCGACAGACCAGATACAATGCAGAGGCAGGGTACTACATCTCGCGCTCGCTGCAATAAGAAAAACAAATTTTCCGGCGAGCGCGGGGCATACCAGGCCCTTAGGTCTGGTATGGACATTAAGGGGAACCCCCTACGCCGAAAAAACGGCTTGGGCCCCCCCCCCAAAATCCATACCAGACCCCGATCCGGCCAACCCACCCCAAAGCACCTTGTTCCCATGTTGATGAGGACAAGGGCCTCTTCCCGACAACCCTGGCCGTTGGTTGTCGGGGTCTGTGGGCAGGGGGCTTATCGGAATCCGGGAGCCCCCTTATTAAAGCCAGATCCCAGCTCCCCACCCTATGTGAATGAGTATGGGGTACATGGTACCCCTACCCATTCACCTAGGGAAAAAGTGTCAATAAAAAAAACACACTACACAGGATTTTAAAGTAATTTATTAGACAGCACCGGCGGTCTTCTTCCGACTTCAGGGGTTCCTCCGGCCACTTCTCCCGGCGTCCGGTTCTTCTCCGCTCTCTCCGGCCTCTTCTCCCGGTGTTCTACCTCTTCTCCCGGTATCCGGTTCTTCTGCTGGCTCCTCTGCTATCTTCTGCCGCTCTTTTGCTAGCGGTGGTCCGGACTTCTGCGTCGCCTTCTTCCCTCTTCTCTTCTTCCAATGTTGACATGATGCTCTCTCTGGGTGTAATGCTGTCTGGGCGCTTCGCACTGACTTATATAGGCGGTGACCCCGCCCCCTTATACCGTCACAGTCCCTGGGCATGATGGGACTGTGACGGCATAAGGGAGCGGGGTCAACATCACACAGTGACCCCGCCCCCTTATGCCGTCACAGTCCCAGCATGCCCAGGGACTGTGACGGCATAAGGGGGCAGGGTCACAGCCTATATAATAATACAAAGAAGATGCGGCGCTAAGGAAAATATAGTGAATATAGCACAATAATCAAAATATTAGTGAAAATTGCATGATGCAGTGTCCCAAAACTAATGAAAAAGACAGATGGAATCCAAGACAAAACAAAAAGTCCGTGATAAATCAAGGAAAAGTGCAAATAGGGGTCATAGCAGAGATGAGGGTGCAGTAGAGACAATCTTCCGTAGTTCCTCACACCCGAGGTGATATATCAATTATGCTCACCAGATCCCGTTGACCGCCATTACAGCGGTCAAAGACAGCACAGGGAATTTCGGGGCTCCCCACAACCTCAGCTCAATATTTCCAAAGGGCGACAGATGGTATCTCCTCTGCTGGCTGTACTTGGTAACCGAACAGTATTTGCTCATAACAGCCGCACACTATCTCTATCCGATCCTCATGGAGGATCGGATAGAGATAGTGTGCGGCTGTTATGAGCAAATACTGTTCGGTTACCAAGTACAGCCAGCAGAGGAGATACCATCTGTCGCCCTTTGGAAATATTGAGCTGAGGTTGTGGGGAGCCCCGAAATTCCCTGTGCTGTCTTTGACCGCTGTAATGGCGGTCAACGGGATCTGGTGAGCATAATTGATATATCACCTCGGGTGTGAGGAACTACGGAAGATTGTCTCTACTGCACCCTCATCTCTGCTATGACCCCTATTTGCACTTTTCCTTGATTTATCACGGACTTTTTGTTTTGTCTTGGATTCCATCTGTCTTTTTCATTAGTTTTGGGACACTGCATCATGCAATTTTCACTAATATTTTGATTATTGTGCTATATTCACTATATTTTCCTTAGCGCCGCATCTTCTTTGTATTATTATTTTGGTGGGATTTGGAGACTAGATCTCGATGCAGGCTGCTTAGTTTTTCACTACATTGTATTTTTGGTTCACCTTAAGCGCAGCTTTTATTTTTGTTTTGTTGTCACAGCCTATATAAGTCAGTGCGGGGCGCTCAGACAGCATTACAGCCGGAGAGAGCGTCGTGTCAACATCGGAAGAAGAGAATGACAAGACATAGAGTTTTGTTTTTAGGACAAAAAGTTCACTTTTGGTCTTTGATCTTACCAGAGTACCTTCTTCACCATGTTTTCTGTGTCCCCCACATGGCTTCTTACAAACTGCAAATGGGACTTCCTATGACTCTGGTTCAACAATGGCTTTCTTCTTGCCACTCTTCCATAAAGGCCAGATTTGTGGAGTGCACGACTAATGCCGCATACACACGATCTGACTTTTTGTCTACAAAAGTCCGACGGACGCCGACGGACCAAATCCGGCGGACAATCCGATCATGTGTGGGCTTCCCCGGACTTTCAGCGGACTTTTCCAGCTGCAAATCTGACGGACTTTAGATTTGAAACATGCTTCAAATTTTTACGTCGTAACTCCGCCGGACCCAGAAATCCGCTCGTCTGTATGCTAGTCCGATGGACAAAAACCCACGCTAGGGCAGCTATTGGCTACTGGCTATCAACTTCCTTATTTTAGTCCGGTGTACGTCATCACGTACGAATCCGTCGGACTTTTGTGTGATCGTATGTAGGCAAGTCCGTTCGTTAGAAAGTCCGCCGCAAGTCTGCCAAAAGTCCGTCGGACGGGCTGTCGGACTTTTGTAGCCGAAAAGTCTGACCGTGTGTACGCGGCATAATAGTTGTCCTTTGGACAGGTTGTCCCACCTGAGCTGTGGATCTCTGCAGCTCCTCCAGAGTTTCCATGGGTCTCTTGGCTGCTTCTCTGATTAATGCTCTCCTTGCCCGGCCTCTCAGTTTTGGTGGACGGCCATGTCTTGGTAGGTTTGGCTTTCATAATGCTGTTTGTTGTATACTGAGATGAAATTACACACAGGTGGGCTCTATTTACTAGGTGCAGTGGTGGCTGGTGCTCAAAATTTTTTGGGGGGCGCAAACAAAGGGAAAAATACTCAAACCCCCTCATCAATTAGAGCCTCACTGTGCCCATCAGTTGCAGCCTCACTGTGCCCATCATATGCAGCCACTGTGCCCATCATATGCAGCCACTGTGTCCATCATATGCAACCACTTGTGCCCATCATATGCAGCCACTTGTGCCCATTATATGCAGCCATTGTGTCCATCAAACACAGCCACTGTGCCCATTAAGTGCAGCCACTGGTGCCCATCATATGCAGCCATTTGTGCCCATCATATGCAGCCATTGTGGCCATCAAACGCAGGCACCATGCCTATCATATGCAGCCACTTGTGCCAATCAAATGCAGCCACTTTCGCCCGTCAAATGCAGCCATTAGTGCCCGACAAATGCTGCCACTTGTGCCTATCAAATGCAGCCACTTGTGCCCATCATATGCAGCCACTTGTGCCCATCAAATGCAACCACTTGTGCCCATCAAATGCAACCACTTGTGCCCATCAAATGCAGCCACTTATGCCCAGTATATGCAGCCACTTGTGCCCATCATATGCAGCCACTGTGCCCATCAAATGCAACCACTTGTGCCCATCAAATGCAGCCACTTGTGCCCATCAAAAGCAACCACTTGTGCCCATCAAATGCAGCCACTTATGCCCAGTATATGCAGCCGCTTGTGCCCATCATATGCAGCCACTTGTGCCCATCAAATGCAACCACTTGTGCCCATCAAATGCAGCCACTTGTGCCCATCAAATGCAGCCACTTATGCCCAGTATATGCAGCCACTTGTGCCCATCATATGCAGCCCACCGACCCCCCTTGCGGCTCTGACGCCCCCCCTGTCCGTGGCTCTGACGGCCCCCCCTCGCTCATGGCTCTGATGGCCCCCCTGCTTGCGGCTCTGACGCTCCCCCCATCAATTGCAGCCTCACTGTGCCCATCAAAAGCAGCCACTGTGCCTATCAAATGCAGCCACTATGCCCATCATATGCAGCCACTGTGCTCATCAAACACAGCCACTGTGCCTATCAAATGCAGCCACTGTGCCTATCAAATGCAGCCACTATGCCCATCATATGCAGCTACTTGTGCCCATCAAACGCAGCCACTGTGCCTATCAAATGCAGCCACTTGTGCCCGTCAAATGCAGCCACTTGTGCCCAGTATATGCAGCCACTTGTGCCCATCATATGCAGCCAGTTGTGCCTGTCAAATGCAGCCACTTGTGTTCAGTATATGCAGCCACTTGTGCCCATCATATGCAGCCACTTGTGCCCATCAAATGCAATCACTTGTGCCCATCAAATGCAGCCACTTGTGCCCAGTATATGCAGCCACCTGTGCCCATCATATGCAGCCACAGTGTCCACCGACCCCCCTTGTGGCTCTGATGGCCCCTTCCGCTCTTGGCTCTGACGGCACCCCCGCTCGTGGCTCTGACGCCCCCCGCTCGCAGCTCTGTGGCAGCTGGGATGTCCGTCCTCGTGTCTCCTCTGTGCCACCTCTTCCATGCACCACTGTGCCCATCAATTGCAGCCTCACTGTGCCCATCAAATGCAGCCACTGTGCCCATCAAACGCAGCCACTGTGCCCATCATATGCAGCCACTGTGCCCATCAAACGCAGCCACTGTGCCTATCAAATGCAGCCACTTGTGCCCATCATATGCAGCCACTTGTGCCCATCATATACAGCTATTGTGGCCATCAAACGCAGCCACTGTGCCCGTCAAATGCAGCCACTTGTGCCCAGTATATGCAGCCACTTGTGCCCATCATATGCAGCCACCTGTGCCCAGCAAATGGAATCACTTGTGCCCATCAAATGCAGCCACTTGTGCCCAGTATATGCAGCCACTGTGCCCATCATTTGCAGCCACTGTGCCCATCAAATGCAGCCACTGTGCCTATCAAATGCAGCCACTTGTGCCCATCATATATAGCCATTGTGGCCATCAAATGCAGCCACTGTACCTATCAAATGCAGCCACTTGTGCCCGTCAAATGCAGTCACTTGTGCCCATCAAATGCAGCCACTTGTGCCCGTCAAATGAAGCCACTTGTGCCCAGTATATGCAGACATTGTGCCCATCAAACGCAGCCACTGTGCCTATCAAATGCAGCCACTTGTGCCTGTCAAATGCAGCCACTTGTGCCCGTCAAATGCAGCCACTTGTGCCCATCATATGCATCCACTGTGCCCACCAACCCCCCTTGCGGCTCTGACCCCCCCGCTCACGGCTCTGACGGCCCCCCCCCCTCGCTCATGGCTCTGATGGCCCCCCTGCTCACAGGTCTGATGCCCCCCTTCAATTGCAGCCTCACTGTGCCCATCAATTGCAGCCTCACTGTGCCCATCAAATGCAGCCACTGTGCCCATCATATGCAGCCACTGTGCCCATCATATGCAGCCACTGTGCCCATCAAACGCAGCCACTGTGCCTATCAAATGCAGCCACTTGTGCCCGTCAAATGCAGCCATTTGTGCCTGTCAAATGCAGCCACTTGTGCCCAGTATATGCAGCCACTTGTGCCCATCATATGCAGCCACTTGTGCCAATCAAATTCAACCACTTGTGCCCATCAAATGCAGCCACTTGTGCCCATCAAATGCAGCCACTTGTGCCCATCATATGCAGCCACAGTGCCCACCGACCCCCCTTGCGGCTCTGACGGTCCCTTCCGGTTGTGGCTCTGACGGCACCCCCCGCTCACAGCTCTGACGGCCCCTCGCTCGCGGCTCAGTGGCCCCCCCACTGGCAGCTCTCTGACAGCACCCCCTGCAGGTGGTCCGGCACTTACCGCCAGTCCTGAGTCCACCAGAGCAACCATGGCAGCGGGGATGTCCGTCCTCGTGTCTCCTCTGTGCCATCTCTTCCTAAGCGTAAGTGCCAGGCATCCAATAGGATGCCCTGGTGCTTTGGCCAATTGGGAAACAGGTCTGATGGCCTGCCTCCCTGATTGGTGGGGAGGAGCGTTAGTGTGAAAATAGTGAAAATTAATTCGCTATCGTCACACAGTTGGGTGGGTGCGCCCCGAGCCCACCCTATTTTGAAGCCTATTAGAGCCTATGGCTCTAATCAGGTTCTTCAAAAAGTAGCACCCCCTCCTGCCACGCCATAGGAATCCATGCGTCCGGCGTCCTGAAAGGGGCCGGGCGCATGGATGTGGGGGTGGAGCCCGTACGCCCATAATGCAGGGGCCGCCCCTGATTAGGTGACTTCTGAAGGCATTGGGTTCCACTAGATTTTAGTTAGGGGTATCAGAGTAAAGGGAGCTGAATACAAATGCATGCCACACTTTTCACATTTTTATTTGTAAAATAAATTTTAAAACCATTTATCATTTTCCTTCCACTTCACAATTGTGTGCCACTTTGTGTTGGTCTATCACATAAAATCCCAATAAAATACATTTACGTTTTTGGTTGTAACATGACAAAATGTGGAAAATTTTTAAGGGGTATAAATACTTTTTCAAGGCACTGTAAGTCTTTGAAGAGGCAGGGTGTACATGGGAGAACACTATGGAAGAAGCCAAAAAAAGCATTACTGCATACCTGAAGTTTGCCAACGAGCACCTTTGCAAACCGCAGTGCTATTGGGAAAATGTTTTGTGGGCTGATGTAACAAAAGTTGAATTGTATGGTACAAAAAGGGCACAGCTTGCCAACATCAAACCATCATCCAAATGGTGAAGTATGTTGGAGGGAACATCATCATTTGGGCTGGCTTTGCTGCCTCGGGGCCTGGACCACTTTCCATCATCAAGGTGCAAAATGAATTCCCAAATTTACCAAAATATCCTACAGGATAATGTCAGGGGGGCTGTCTGTCAGCTGGAGCTTAGTAGAGAAGCTGGGTGATGCAGCAGGACAATGACCATAAGCATTGCAGTAAACCTACCATAGACTGGCTTCAGAAAAAGAAAATGTGCCTTTTGGAGTGGCCCAGTCAGAGCCCAGACCCTAACCCCATAGAGATGCTGTGGAATGACCTCAAGAGAGCTGATTGCACCGTGCTATAAATGTGTCTGAGCTGAAGTAGTTTTGAAAATAGAAATGGTCAAAAATTCCTCCTGAACATAGGTGTGCGCAGCTTACTGCATTAGGGTGTGCACCCCAAAGCTCAAACACACATGTCTTTCTGAGTGGCTTCCTGTTCATTCACAAATGGAAGCATAGTAAGCACCGTTTACTATGCTTCAGTTATGAATGGACACAGTGAGCAAGTGTGTTCACTGTGTTCATTTAGAAAAGGAAGGTGCTGGTAAATTACATATTTACTAGCCCCTTCTCCCCGCTCTCCATCTTGAAACATCCCCCACAGCAGCTGGGGGGAGAGGAGGGGAGGGAAGCTAGCAGCATTTTAGGGGTGGGTTGGGGCAGCAGTAGAGGGACTTGGCACCGCACATAGTGATTAAGGTATGCTCAGGCACACCCCCTGCGCATGCCTGTGCTCCTGAATGTTGTGCAGGTCTGATACAGAGCTACCGAAAGCGCTTGCTATAAGTCATTGCTGCCAAAAGAGGTTCAACCAGCTATTAACTCCTATTGTTCACTTACTTTTTCCTCCAATACTGTGACTGTTTAATGGGTGTGTTCAATAAAGACACAAGGAAATTAGAAATGTTTGTGTGTTATTATCAGCTTATGCACACGGTGTTTGTCTATTTATGTGACTTATGGCTAGTAAACACAATAAGAATATTAGACGAATGATTGTTTTTTTTTTTCGCATGCTAGTCTCATATGGAAAACCAATGAAATAGTAAAGTTACGAAAACTCTCGTATGACAGAATAGAACTTCAGAAGTGTTATATATTGTAATGTATTCTTTCATTTCCTTGTCAAATTTGTTTATTGAATTTTAACAATTAGTATACATAAGTACATATGGTGGCAGCAAAGAAAAGATCACATATATGGTAATAATATTGAGTTGTAGTTCCAACATAAACTAAAAGTAGTTTAACTAAAACAATTTTAGCATAGATCTAACTACTCAAAAGATTGCGTAATACATTGTATAAGAATGGATAAAACCAACTTAGACCAGGTTAATATAAGATAACCTCAGATTAAAAAAAAGGGGTCCTAATTATTATCAAGAGTATAGTTTTTAAATAAAAATAAAAAAATAAATAATTTATCATAGAATCTAAAATCTTATACTACTTATTGGAACTATGTACAAATGGTATAATGATAACCAAGGAAATAAAAGTTCTGCTACCAGAACTATATAAAGAGTAAATTGAAAGAGGAGAGAGAGAATAGGGCTGGCCATACATGGCTCGAATTTTGAAAGAATTCTCTTTTGAAAATCAGAAAATTTGTGCGTTTTGTGATCCGATGATGCCATCATTGATTTCGAAATTCGGCCAACCAAGCCTTCAATTTCACCTCATGTTGCTATGGAAAAGCATTTTCGTGGCTGGGAATCTTCTATTCTTTCCGGGAATTTTCTTTTCTTGCACATGCTCATTTCTTTTTCAATTACATTTCTCGCACGATTCTCCCATCATTGATTAGAAAATCGTTTGTTTTTCAAAAGGTTTCCAACATGTCCAATTACTCAAATTCAATGTTGCTGCAGCCCACTAATGGTGAGAAATACGAAAAAAATTCTTAGATAAGGTTTTCAAAAGAAAATTATTTTCGAAATTCAACTCATGTATGGCTTGCCTAGGGGGGAAAAAGTAGAAGGTATTCTTTCATTTCCAGGCATGTGTGGTCTTGGTCACACATTCTGTTATCGTACAAATACTACACTAATTACATAAATGTACATCCTGTTAGAGCTGCACGATTAATTGTTAAGGCCCCTTTCACACTGGGGCTGTTTGCAGGCGCTAATGCACTAATAATAGCGCCTGCAAACCGACCCGAAACAGCCGCTGATGTCTCTGCAGTGTGAAAGCCACTAGGGCTTTCATACTGGAGCGGTGCGCTAGCAGGACGGGGAAAAAAGTCCTGCTAGCGGTATCTTCAGAGCAGTGAAGATAACCGCCGCTAACAATAACGGCGCTTTACCGCCGACGCCGTCCCCGCCCAATGTGTGGGAGGAGAATCGAAATCCAATGCAATCCTTTTCCCTTCCTGATCTTCAAAACAGCATGTCATGATCTTTCTAAAAAGTACAGTGAGTTCTCACAGCTGGAAAAAAAATCCAGGCAGCCTGCCAAGTTTATCACAACAGGCAAATAAGTAGAAACAAAGTATCTTTTCGTTCTTTTATCAAAGGAAAGAACTCCAGCAGTTGAGGGAAGTTTAACCATTTAAAGACCAAACCTTTTCTGACATTTGTTGCTTACAAGTAAAAATCATTATTTTCTGCTAGAAAATTACTTGGACCACCCAAATATGATATGTTTTTTTTTTTAGCTGAGACCCTAGAGAATAAAATGGTCGTTGTTGCAATATTTTATGTCACACCAAATTTGCGCAGCGGTTTTTCAAACGCAATTTTTTAAAAAAAAAATACACTTTAATTGAAAAAAAAAACAGTAAAGTTATCCCAATTTTTTTTGTATAATGTTGTAATAAGGGGTTAAATTCTGTGTTACATTTATTCATAGGTTCATTCATTTAATTAATTTACCCTTTCAGATATGTGGTCAGTATATTCAAGGATTAAAACACACAACACATAAAGAATGTAATAAAGGAGATTTACTTAGCTTCGATTAAAGAGGAAGTAAACTCTCCCTCTCTGATGCTTCTTTTCATTTAGTCCATTATAATAGGTAATTATCAAACTATAGCCACTGTAATCCAGCCCAAATCGCAAATTACTTACTGTTTAAAGAAACTTTAAAAAACTTGTTTCCAGGGGTAAGGCAGCGCCATCTTAAGTATTCTGAGTCCAGAGTAGAGTGTATTTCTGCCCTTACATTTAGCACTTCCTGCACTGTTAACCAAGCCTCCTTCTCAATCCAACGTTTCTATGGCAACCCTGCTTCCCTGCTCATAGCTGACTTGTTTTATTTCATAGTATTTACTTGTGACGATTATCTAGTGTTTGCCTATGTCAGTCTTATCAGCTTCAGCTGATAAGACTGCAGTAATGCTGTCTGATGCCTTTTTTCCACTCCATGTGATGTCACATGGTCACATGAGGGTTGTAGTAGGAAGCTCTGAGTGATTATACAGTGTTGTGGGATTTCAGTGTTGAGCCCTAGGAAGTCCTGATAATAGATAGACAAGCACACAGAGTGTGCTGTAAATCATGGGAGATATGGGAAAGCTCAGTGACGTAATTCTAAAGAACAAAAAGGATTACAACAATACTAAGCAAGTAAGGAGATATCTACAAGCAGTGTTCATTAGGGTTTTTATGCTGATTCACATGGGACAAAGTTGTGGAGGGAGAGTTTACAACCACTTTAACCACTTGCTGCCCGCCCACCGTCATATGATGGCGGAACGGTGCAGCTGTTATCCTGGGCCTTCCAGGCCCTCTGGGGGGCGCGCACCCGCCACGTCACTCGGGTCCCAGTGCACGTGCCCGGCAGCCGCGATGTCCACCGGGCACCCGCAATTGCCTGGTAAATGAGCAGGACCGTGGACCGTAAACACACAGATCCATGTCCTGTCAGAGGAGAGGAGACCGATGGTGTGTTCCTTGTACAGAGGAACACCGATCGGTCTCCTCCCCTTGTGAGTCCCCTCCCCCCACAGTTAGAATCACTCCTTAGGAACATAATTAACCCCTACAGCTCCCCCTCCTGGTTAACCCCTTCATTGCCAGTCACATTTATACAGTAATCAATGCTTTTTTATAGCACGGATCGCTGTATAAATGTGAATGGTCCCAAAAAATGTGTCAAAAGTGTCCGATGTGTCCGCCGCAATATTGCAGTCATGATAAAAATTGCAGATCGCCGCCATTACTAGTAAAAAAAAATTTAAAAAAATAAAAATGCTATAAATCTATCCCCTTTTTTTGTAGACGCTATAACTTTTGCGCAAACCAATAAATATACGCCTATTGCAATATTTTTTACCAAAAATATGTAGAAGAATACGTATCGGCCTAAACTGAGGAAAACATTTTTTTTTTTTTTTTTAAATTTGGATATTTATTATAGCAAAAATTAAAAAATATTGTGTTTTTTTCAAACTTGTCACAATTGTTTTGTTTATAGCACAGGAAATAAAAACCGCAGAGGTGTTCAAATACCACCAAAAGAAAGCTCTATTAGTGGGGAAAAAAATTATAAAAATTTCATTTGGGTACAGTGTTGCATGACCGCCCAATTGTTATTCAAATTGCGACAGAGCTGAAAGCTGAAAATTGGCTTGGGCAGGAAGGGGGTGAAAATGCCCTGTATTGAAGTGGTTAAAGATGTATTACAGATGATACAATACAGGATAAATTCAGCATTCAATCCAGGGAACCCCTCAACTTCTGAAATCGTCAGAAAGTTCTGGAAGTCGACAGTCTCTTCAATGTCGAGGCACATTCATGTCCTGGAAGAAGTTCCCCGCTATTCTCTATTGTCTAACCTTTTAAAGGCTTGAAAGAAGGAACGAAGAAAAGACTAGCCATAATGGTCCTGAGACAATGTGATCATCTGTGAGCTCAGAGAGATCAATGTATGCAGAAACTTTAAAAATATCATAGTTAATAACTCATAATACCAAGTTCTTTGTAAAACAATTAAGAATATAGACCCGTACTACAAATGTGAAAGAAGATGTTAAAGTGAGAGAATCCTGATCTTTATTCTAAGCAAAATAAAAATTGTGATTCTCATTTTAGCCAGAATCGTGCAGCTCTACATCCTGTGAAACACTTTCATGCCTGTCCCTTAGGATAATTCTGCATAAACTGTCGTGATTGGCTCATGAATGCTGGGTACTAACGATCAGATTATCAGACAATCGCTCGGAAAAGCGGTATTTTTCGACCGATTTTTTCATCGCATGTAGAAGGCAGAAGATGAGGATCAGATCACATTTTATGGCAAATTTCTGCAGAAAACCAGCTTCTTCCAGGAGGGGGGTTCACATATTTTTTCTTTCAACTGTAGATTTTTTCCTTTGGAAAGTATACTGTACACAATGTTGCCAACCGCCAGTATTTTTACTGGCAGCCAGTAAAAAATGGGCACTTTTCTCCTGCCAGTAAATGCCAGTGAAAAAGGTTGCCATTAAAAAATATAGCTGTGACGCTTGGCCGAGACCATCCGAGTGCCTGTTACAGTGTGTTCGGACTGTGACGGCAGTGTGTTGGATGAAGTCATGGTGCAAGGGAACGGAGCAGCCAGAGCCTCATGTGCAGGTCTGTGGAACGAGAGGAAAGCTAGCCGGGAGTGGACTGAAGGGACCACTTGGCATGGAGAGAGAGGGTCACTGTGACTCAGGAGGGGACGTGTCATGTCAGTGAGGTGTCATCATCATCTGTGCTGCTGCACACTGCTGTCAGTGTGTGTCACTGTGAGAGTCAATCGCATGTGTGTGTGCCGCCCATTCTAATTTCTTACCCTCTTGATTCCTGTCCCTGAGCTACTTATTTACTATATGGAAAATAAAATAAGAAATATGTTTTTTGCCTTAATATCTACCTTAAATCACATTGCTAATTGCATATTGTACTTGTTTGTAGCCTAAATACTGAAATTTTCCCTTAAAACTATAATTTTGTAACTTTTGGATATGCCAGTAAAAACGTGACTGTGTCAGTAAATTGTGGGTGTCGTGTCAGTAAATTTCAATCTGGTAGGTTGGTAACACTGTACAGATAAAAGAGAGCCGAGCCTGACACGCACAGATGGTCCAGATGAATCCTCAGCGTTACTTTCCTATATTCGGAGTTGATGTATATGGGATATTGGGGGCTGTTAATACCCAGGCAGCCTGTATTTATCCCCTATGCACTAAAGTCTGTCCGGCCGTCATTTCTAGTTATTTCCATCCCTGCCCTCTTGGCAATGACTCTGTTGACAGCGGTTGCCATTGAGACAGAAGAAGCTCCAGAGCTTTCTGCATGAGGCTGAGCAGCCAATCAGGATGCCGGCAGCGGGTCATGTGAGGCGGTGGTGGATTATACACCGTGCAGCCAGGCTTGCTGGGTTTTAGTTCGGAGCTGAGCTGGACTCGGTGCTGGAGGGACGAGCGGGAAGATGTTCGGGAGCCTGATCAGAGACTTCGACGAAGACCCGTTCTTTTCGTGAGTCCATTACATGTGTGACCTGCACATGTGTGTTCTGTACATGTGTGACCTGTACTGAGCTTCGTGCTGCTGTGGGGCTACAACCCATTGCAAGTTCTAGCCTGTATGTGTGTGCGAGAATTCCAGCTGTATGCTATTTGTGGAAATGTAAAGGAATAGAATGAAGTGTATATCTGCTTCTTTCACTGGAATTCGTGTCACTTTGTGGAGAAGCTTTCTTATGCAGCACACCGCACCGCCTCATAATGCATCCACTGCAAGCAAGTGTCATTTTGTGACGCTTCCATAAAGTTGGGGAGGAAAAAAAAAAAAAAGTAAACAGTGCCTTGCATTGACCACTGTGCAAAGTATCGCCCCCCACAATGGAGGTCAGCCCATACGTGGTTTAGGCTTCATTCACACAGCCATATTCATGTTACTGATCTTATTAAGCCCTGTACACACAATCCGAAAATCGTACGGAAAATACCGCGATCGTACAATAATCGGATCGTTAGTACAGAGCTTTTCGAGAGCGGAACAGTTCATCCGATTATTATTCTATGGGACGTGCACGAAAAAAAAATTGGTACGATGCCAGATTGTATGATTCTTGTTTAATCAGTACAGCTATCATTCGAAAATGCATTACAACACATGACATCGCTTCTGCATTTTTTTTTTTTGGCCGTACGGGAATTTTCATGACTTTTTAGTAAAATCATCAGATTCGATCTGAGATTATCATGCCAAAAAAAAAAAGAACGATTGTTCGTCCAATAATCTCATTGTGTGTACTGGGCATTAGAAAATCTCCTGCGTAATGATCAGTAAATTACTTGTGTATGGATGTGTTTAAATGTGAAAGGACATGTATTCATGCATAGCCACTTCAGCTGCGGAAGGTTTTACCCCCCCCCCCCTTCGTGACCAGGCCATTTACTTTAACTGATAATTGTGCGGTCATGCAACACTGTACACAAAGAAAATGTATATCTTTTTTTTTTTTTTTTTTAACAAATAGAGCTTTCTTTTGGTGGTATTTGATCACCTTTTTTTTTTTTTTTTTTAATAATTTGTTTCCCTTTTTGTTTAGACTTAATTTACACATTTACAAACGCGTATATATGCATACACGCGTAAACCGTATGTTCATAGAAGCAGGTTTTTGGATTCTGTGTTACGAATCTGAAAGTGGCTCATGCTTACATCCCCCGTGTGAATGGATCCATTGAAAACATTGCAGATATGTTCAGATCTGTAATTCAAGTGCTTGTTACCCCAGCATTTCATATTCCTGATATGTGTCTGCTGTGCCATGTACTTGTGTTAAAAAAAAATACCCTGTTCTCTTTGTATTGCTTCCTTTGTGTGAAATCCCTGGTGTTCCTGCAAGTCCCTCTGCTTTCCTATTAAAAACTGACCACACTAAGCAGGAGAACACATCGTTGCCAGTTCTCTAGCAATGCTGGGATCTCAGTGTGCTCTCCTCCAATGATCAGACTTGTCCTGACACACCCCCACTGCACAGCCATTCACTGGGAAGCTCAGTGTGTTGCTGCTTCTCCTCCCCCAGCACTTATGCAGCTGAGAGCAGAGGGAATGCAGTCACATAAAAAAGGGGGAAATTGTAGATATAATTTCTATTTAAACTGTTTTACAAGGTAATAGCTTACATTCACTCAGTGTGCTGCTGTTTCTCCACCGCTGTGTGCGTGCAGATAGATACCTATACACAAATGTTTTGCCTTTCATTTCTATTTTAACCAATTCAGCCCCAGAAGGATTTGCCCTCTTAATGACCAGGTCATTTTTTTGCAATACGGCACTGCATTGCTTTAACTGACAATCGTGCAACGTTGTACTCAAACAGAATTGACCTTTTTTTTCCCACAAATAGAGCTTTCTTTTGGCGGTATTTGCTCAGCTCTGCGTTTTTTTATTGTTTGCGCTATAAATAAAAAAAACAATATTTTTTACTTTTTGCTATAATAAATATCCCCCCAAAAAATGTAAAAAAACAAATGTGTTCATTAGTTTAGGCCAATATGTATTCTTCTACATATTTTTGGTAAAAAAAATCGCAATAGGCGTAATATTGGTTTGCACAAACGTTATAGCGTCTATTATATATTATACTAGTAATGGCTGTGATTTGTAGCGGGACTGTGACATTGCGGCGGACAGATCGTACACTTTTCAGACTTTTTTTGGGGACCACTGACATTTATACAGCGATCAGTGCTATAAAAATGCACTGATTACTGTATAAATGTCCCTGGCAGGGAAGGGGTTAACACTAGGGGGCGGTCAAGGGGTTAAGTGTGTTCCCTAGGTGTGTTTCTAACTATGAGGGGATAAGACTGACTAGAGGAGGAGCCAGATCACTGTTTCTACTTAGTAGGAACATGCAATTTGTCTCTCCTCCCCTGTCAGAACAGGGATTTGTGTTTACACACACAAATCCCTGTTCTGGCTCTCACGGGTGGCCGGAGGCAATTGCGCCCGTTGGCCATGCTTATCAGGTCCCCCGCCGTGCAGCGCAAGCCTGCTATAGCTCTTAAGGAAGCCGCCATATGGCGATTCGCGCAGTGGTGCCACTCTGCCACCGTATATCGGCGTGAGCCAGTCGGCAAGTGGGTAAACAGTTTTACTAGGTAATTGTTTACATTCACTTTAAAAAAACAAAATGGCCATGTGAATGAGGCCCAAGTGTGCAGGTATGAATGAGTCCTTCGTTGTCTTTAACCACTTGCCGACTGGCTCACGCACATTTACGTTGGCAAAGTGGTTAGTTCACGCGAAACCCAGTACCCATACGTCGGCTCCTTTTAAGAGCCATAGCATGCGCCTGCTGCACGGTTGGGGACCCAATGCATGTGGCCGGCGGGCACGTTTGCCACCGGCCACCCGCGATCGCGGGCATCAGCGCCAGAACAGGGATTTGTGTATGTAAACGCACAAATCCTTGTTTTGACAGGAGAGAAGAGACAAATCTGCTGTTTGTAGTAATTACGAACAGCGATATGTCTCCTCCTCCAGTCAGTCCCATCTTCTCACAATTGAATACATTCACAAGGGAACACATTTAACCCCTTGATCGCCAACTAGTGTTAACCCCTTCCCTGCCAGTGACATTTACACAGTAATCAGTGCATTTTTATAGCTCTGATCGCATGTATAAATGTCCTATCTGTCTGCCGCAATCCTGTAAAAATCGCAGATCAGCGCCATTACTAGTAAAAATAATAATAATAATGCCATAAATGTATCCCCTATTTTGTAGACGCTATAACTTTTGCGCAAACCAATCAATATACACTTTTTTTTTTTTTTCAAAAAAAATATGTAGAATACATATTGGCCTAAACTGATGAATAAATTAGTTTAAAAAAAAACATTTTTGGGGAATATTTATTATAGCAAAAAGTAAAAAATATTGTTTTTTTTTTTTTTTTTAAATTGTCTCTTTTTTGTTTATAGCGCAAAAAATAAAAACCGCAGAGGTGATCAAATACTACCAAAAGAAAGCTCTATTTGTGGGAAAAAAAAGGACATCAATTTTGTTTGTGTACAGCATCTCATGATCACGCAATTGTCAGTTAAAGCAACGCAGTGCTGTATCGCAAAAAATGGCCTAGTCATTAGGGGAGAAGTCTGCCAGGGCTGAAGTGGTTAAAGCTGAACTAAACCCATCGATTTAGGTCCAATTCACACAAAGTGCAGTGACAGACATTTTGCCGCATGGTAAAACCTCTGTCACTGCAGGGACACAGGAAACAGTTGTTTCCTATTTGTTACATTTACTGCAACACAGCCTAGTGCTGAGCTAAAATGCGGACCTGTTGCATTTTATCGCAGCACACCGGCCCGAATTGCACTGTGATGTCAGGCAGCGCATCACTACCTGACAGTGTAGTTAATGAAATGTATGTCTTGTACACTTCAAATAAAGCTGGTACAAAACAAAGAAACAAATTAAAAGGGATGGTGTGCTCCATCTTGCACCAACCTTTCCCCCTAATCAACCGGCAATACAGAGCATCCGGAGCACTGAATTGCTCCAGCTGCTCTGCAATTGGAGCCCTTGCACATGATACTCCTGTTTGAGCATCTACTTTTTCAGACTTATTTTTTTGCATGTATTTGCGCGTATTTACTGTCATTTTCGCACACTTGTTCCCGTTCTGTACAATATGTAAATGGGCATTTGCATGCATTTGTGTGTATTTGTGCGCATGAGGTGTAAATTACTGACCAAAAAAGCAGATTTTTCTATTTTCTTTCTTCTTCCGTAAAAAAAAAAAAGAAAAAGAAAGAAAAAAAGAATGCATAGCGCTTGTTCATGCGCCTGTGTGCATAGGCACATTACAATTATTGGGCTGTATTTTAGCTCAGTATTAGCTCAATCTGCAGTGTGCAAGAGGCCTTACAGTGTGAATTGGCCCTTAATGGTTTCTCAGAACAGTTCCATTCAAGGCATTCTGGGGATAACTGTCATGGCTGCTTGTGCTCTCAACTGTCATCCTGTGAAAATGGCTGGTGTCATAGCTGATCACATGTGCAGCACCATGGCAGTGGCAGATCAAACCGACAGTAGAATGGCAGCTTCCTTGGCTGAAAAGGATAGGAGGGTTTGGTTCCGCTTTAAAGCCCAATTCTAGGAAAACAAAAACTCCTCTCTTGCAGAGGGGCTGCACAGCCATGTGACCATGCAGACCAATGAGAAGCACATCTGAGACTGCTACTTCTGGTAAGGTGTCTCAGAAGAAAGAAGAGCTTCTCATTGGTCAGTTCAGTCACACTGACCAATGAGCTCTTGCCATTGCAAGCATTATGGTGTACGGACTACTACACCAGCAACGTGAGGCATCACGGCCTCTACGTACAACGGGGTCCAGAGGGGTAGCCAGAATATTTAGAGTTGTAACATTTATTTTGTGGGTGGTCCCTGCATTCCCACATACAATGCCCTGCACTACAATGCATACAATGCAATGCTATTGCCCTTCAGAGCGCCTTAGAGAAGAGGCTGTGGCAGCTGGTCTTATACTGTGGATAAGACATTAGATGAGTAAAGGTCCTTGTTACGTGTACCCTTCAAGCATTTAACATTGCAGTGTGGGGGGAGCCTCACTGCAAAGGAATTTATTTTGTTTTTCCCAGAGTTACGCTTCAACCCCTTCCATGGCGTCCTTTTAAATAGAATGGCTTGGGGGTGGCAAGGATTGTGAACAAGTGACCCCTGTCACATGTTAAGAAGGATCAGCAATCATTAGATCAATGTCATAGTGGTCACATGATTGTAAGCCCATCATACTGACTGCCAATCAGTAGTTTGGCCTAAGAGCTGTCTTTGACAGCTCAGTCTTTGTGCTGGGGGGCATTCTTTTAGCACATAAACACCAGATGCTCAGAGCGTCACCCACTGCACGCTCCCAGCACAAAGGCCAAGCTGCCTGCGCTATGTGCAGTGTCTGGGTATTAAAGCCTACCCTTTTACCGTTGCACATATGTATTGGGCTGTCATAAAGAGGATAAAGTTTAATGTATGTCCTGTAGTCTGTGTTAATAGCATTACTACAGCAGTTTCTTCAATAACTCAATGTTATTACGTGTTTTTCCTGCCAGGATCAGGCAGGGTGTATCAACACTGGTTGCATCAGCACATTCTCGTGTAGTTCATCATGGGTGAGAACTTGGGATCGACCAATATCGTTTTTTCAGTACCGATATTTCGGCAACCTCTTACACTTTATTTATTGCTGTCACAAGGAATGTAAACATCCCTTGTGACAGTAATAGGCAGTGACAGGTACTCTTTATGGGGGGGTCAATAAGACCCCAAACCCCTCCTTTGCACTTGAAAGTATTTAAAACGTCAAGATCAGTGTTTTTGAATATTTTTCTATTTCTTAAAACTGGCACCTTTTTAAGATGCCAGTAATCCGGGAAGCTTCCGGGTTACTAGATCCGAGACCCGAACGAAGCATCGGCTTCATTCGGCTAGTAACGGCTAGTAACGGCTAGTTGCTCGGGCCTCCCGGTGGGACAGGAGAGCCCGGGTGAGTGGCGGAAGGCGGCGGGAGGGAGATGTCCTAACAGTCGAGCAGCTGCTGAGCCTCATCGGTTGTTATTACAATAAAGCCGACCGTCCTCTCTAAAGAACGGTACCGGGGTAATGCCTGCAGCTGCAGGCATCACCCCGGTAAATAGATTTTTTTTTTTTTAAAGAAATGCTGCACCTATGATGCTGCTATTTTAAACTGCTTGATGTATTCAGATAGGCCATTTATAAGCTGAATTCAACTGCCACTACTTAGTTTGAGGATAATAAAGGTGGAAGTAGTATTTGGCACAGGGCCAATCACCACTGTCCAGACAGAGGGTCGGGGGTCCTGCAGCCTCATAGGAAAGTGAGAGGAGAATGAAAGCTCCTCCCACAAGCTTTAACCAGACACTCCTATAAGTCATAAGACTGCTATGTACTACTGATGAGAAAAGGTATTTAGCAGTTTATATTTACTAAAACAACTGTATTTCCATGTTCTGTGTACTGTGGGAGACCAGATATAGTAAATGCAGAGTCCTGGATTTAGTAATACTTTAAGTGTTGGCAATCTTGTCAAGAGAGAATCTCATTCACAGGTGCCACTACAATTCCTGAGGTGACCCTTCACAGGCATAATACATGCTTGTCAATGATTCTCTTCTAGGATGCACTAGAGTGTTGCCACATCACATAAAATGCTGGAAAAAAAAAAGGCTGAACTAATACTATACCCCCTGCCCACCCACCCCCTCTGGTCCTCTCTGGATGTACCTCGGTGGGTGATTCGTTGTCATTGTTCACGCAGATGGTGTTATGGGGGGTTATGTACAAAAGGAAAGTCCACTTTGCACTACAAGTGCAAAGCGCATTTGAAATTGCACTGAAAGTCCTCTTGGAAGTGCAGTCACTATAAATTTGAGGGGTAGATCTGAAATGAGGGAAAGCTTTGCTGATTTTATTGTCCCCCCTCGGATCTACAGCGACTGCACTTCCAAGTGCACTTTCAGTGCAATTTCAAGTGCACTTTGCACTTGTAGTTTGCATTTGTAGTGCAAGTGGATTTGCCTTTCGTAAATAACCCCCTATGTCTCACTACTTGCTGGAGGGCTTCCAGGATAGAGCTTAGCAATGCTCTGTGCCAGTGGAGTTTTTGAAATATCCCTTCACTTCCTGTTTAATAGCCAAAACACGGAATGAGGAATTCCCTGGGGGTCACCAAACTCCTAGAACTAGTGTCCCTATTGGAAGATTTCCCCCTCTACTCCTGTTCGGGCGACGACAACCTCAAATTTTGGATTTTCCTTTCATCTTTAATTTTGGTGATAACTGTCACCAGAATAAATAGAGGGGGTGAATCTCCCTAAGGCTAGGTTCACATCTGTATGGGTGGTTCCCACTGCAGGACTGCATCTGTTCCCACAGCTGCAATCACCTGCAAAGAAAAACACGCTAGATGCGCATATGTGCTATTAATCCTAATGTACCGCCCCACGCGCAGGAATCATTCCCGTGGGGGCTGTGATTTCTAAAATGCTGCAGGGACCTTTTTCCTGCATTTCAGGAGGCACTGCAGCCTATTCAAATGAATGGTCTGCCATGCCCATGCAAAACGTGGCTCGCAGAGCTGCATAAGGCACCTTTCACACGCACATGTCCGTTTTGAAGGACTCCGCTTGCTCAGCAGGGATCGCTTCGTTGATCACTGATGTCCATTTTTCATCCAATTCCATCCAAATCACCAGACAGATGAAAAATTGCGTTTCCATCTGTCTAGATTTGGCGGATCGGATGGTGGCAGGTGTCAGCGGACATGTCACTGCTGACATTGGTCGCTCCATAGAGGTGAGTGGATCGTCTGATCAGGTCCATCTGAAAAACGAACAGGCAAACCTGATCAGACAGCATGTGTGAAAGGGCCCTAATTGTGAACCTAGCCTTAGGCTGAGTTCACACTGGCATTAGGAGCAGGCGTTTGAGAGGCGTTTAATACCCCTCAAACGCCTATGCGCAAGACACAGTAGACAACACATAGTGCTGTTCACACTATGCGTTAGCGTCGCGTCGCTTCAAAATTGAAGCCTCATGTCAAGTCAGGAGGCATTTGAAGCCTTTCAACTATGGTAACGCCTCGCAAATTCTCTGGGAGGCAGTTGTGGGGCGTTAAGATTAATTAATTTACTGTAATGGAATAGGCGTTTGGGGAGCATTTTAAACCCATTAACCTCCCTGGCGGTATGATTATTTTGGATTTTAGGTGCTGAAAGAGGTACAATTATTTTGCATGGAAATTTGGCGTTTTATATTGTAGGTCTGTAAATCTTAACAATAACACACTTAAATCTGTCCTAACAAGAGTCTAGTAGATATCCCGGGTATGATAAAGTTTGAAACACAAAAACATAAATTATAATATAATAAAAAAAAAAAAAAATAATTAAAAAAAATTAAAATAAATAGTAATAAAAAAAATTTCCCCACGATTTACTATCGCTCAATTCTGCAAGTGTTCTAATTTACTATCGCTGTTTTCTAGCTGGTCTAAAGCCATTTTTGATGTAAAGGGACACTTTTTGGTTGCTATGGACAATCTCCAGTTTCCAGGCAGAAAGAACAGTATATGCAATATAAAACTGCATGCAGGGCATGGGCCAGAGCACTGGGGACAAAAGGGATGTAAAATAATTTCATACAGTACTGTAATCTGTAAGATTACAGTACTGTATGTGTTGTGATTTTACACTTTTTTTGAATTTGCCGCCAGGCTCCGCCCCCGTGCGTCGCGCCGCTCGCAGGGAACAGAGCCTGGCACGGAAAGGCTTCGGAGGAGGACGGAGCCCGCAGACACAGCGGGGGACATCGCAGGATCCCGGGGACAAGGTAAGTAAGGAGGCACCAGGATCCTGCGATGTAATCCCGAGTGTGGCTCGGGGTTACCGCTAATGGTCCTGAATTTTAACCCCGAGCCATACTCGGGAAAACCGCCAGGGAGGTTAATGCTTGTAAAACACCTGTCTGACACCCATACCAACACCATACAAACGCTATAGGAGCGTTTGTCGAGCATTAGCAATTTAGTCAAGTGTGAACAAGCCCGGGCACAGACAGCAGTGAATACCTGACGGGTGCTCTAATCTCTCTCCACACCAAAATGAAAGGCTTTCCGTTTTGTTATAGTTTAAAGTATAGTTTTTGTGCAAATGATTTTGCACATGTATTAAGCCTCAGTGGCTTCTTTTCTAGGCTGGGAAAGGGGATGACAGCAGTTCTAGAGGAGAGGAGATTTTCAGACATAAAATCCACGTACATAAAAGGTGTGTCGCATGTAGTCCTGATAAGCGTGTTTGAATGAATCCATGTAAAGGTGGATTATAGCAGAAACCCCCAACATGTTGTCTCTATGTAAAGTCTATCACAGATATCATGCAGTGTGTTTCTAAGCTTATATTTTGCTGGGTCTAGGATGGTAGACTGGAGGCTTTTTTGTGTTTTGGACCAAACATGTACCTTGCATAACTCAAGCTTTCAAAACAGATCATGGTGTCCAGCACTTTTGTTTTGTTTTTGTCCCACTCGTGGAGTTGGACCACCCAGACACATGAAACACATGCAAATGCAGCTTGAAGGACATTTCCCAACATGTCACCATGCACTGCAATAGTCAGAAAGTGTCACATGGAAAAGAATACATTTTATTTTGGTTGGTGTTAACAATCAGTTTTTTTTTTTTTTAATATCACATATTTAACCACTTCAATACAGGGCACTTATACACCTTCCTGCCCAGACCAATTTTCAGCTTTCAGCGCTGTCGCAGTTTGAATGACAATTGCGCGGTCATGTAACACTGTACCCAAACTAAATTTTTATCATTTTGTTCCCACAAATAGAGCTTTCTTTTGGTGGTATTTGATCACCTCTGCAGTTTGTATTTTTTGCGAAACAAATTAAAAAAGATCGAAAATTTTGAAAAAAATAAAAGTCTTACTTTTGTTTTTGTTTAAAAATTTTGTAAATAAGTAAGTTTTCTCTTTCACTGATGGGCACTGATAAGGCAGCACTGACAGGCACTGATAAGGCGGCAGCGATGAGGTGGCACCAATGAGCGGGCACTGACGATGGGCACTGATATGCGGCACTGATGGGTGGCACTGATATGCAGCACTGATGGGCATTGATAGGCGACGCTGATGGGCACTCATGGGTGGCACTGATGGGCACTGATAGGCGACACTGATGGGCACTGATAGGCTGCAAAGATGGGTTCTTATAGGTGGCACTGCTGGGCACTGATAGGTGGCACTGATGGGCACTGATAGGCGGCACTGATGGGCACTGATAGGCTGCAAAGATGGGTTCTTATGGGTGGAACTGATGGGCACTGATAGGTGGCACTGATAGGCGGCACTGATGGGCACTGATACGTGGCACTGATACGCGGCACTGATACGCGGCACTGATAGGCATCCCTGGTGGCACTGGCAGTGGTAGGCATTAGAGTGGGCACTGATTGGCAGCTGCCTGGGCATTGATTGGCAGCTGCCTTTGCACTGATTAGTTTTTCCCTGGGGGTCTAGGGGGCATACCTGGTGGTCCAGTGTGGCTGGTTTCCCTGGTGGTCCTGGGCGGCTTCCCTGGTGGTCCTGGGTAGGACCTGAGGGGGGACTGTGCTGATAAACAATCAACACAGACCCCCCCTGTCAGGAGAGCAGCCGATCGGCTCTCCTCTACTTGCGTCTGTCAGACGCGAGTGAAGAAAAGCTGATCACCGGCTCTTCCTATTTACATCGTTATCAGCCGTGATTGGACACGGCTGATCACATGGTAAAGAGTCTCCGTCAGAGACTCTTTACCTAGATCGGTGTTGCAGGGTGTCAGACTGACACCCCGCAACAACGATCGCCACGATGTGCGCCCCCGGGGGCGCGCAGCGGCTCAATATCCTGGGGACGTCATATGACGCCCAGTCAGGATATTGAAACCACTTTGCCGCCGTCATTCTGCTATATGACGGGCGACAAGTGGTTAAGCACCTTAGTTTTAAGTGGGGTACACACTATGAGAAATTTTTTAAGAAACATGCCGTACGAGACACGATCATTACATTTTTGTATAGTGTGCGCACAACTTTCGACATCTTGATTCTGACTTTGCGGTCAAATTCAAAATTTTTCTCCTACATGAACAGAACAAACGGTTTTTGCTTAATGTGTACTATTTTTGTAAGATTTTCATTTGAGAAAAATCGGTTCAGAAAGACTGCATGATCAGAAACCATAAACCACACAAAAAAAGCCTTTGTCGTATGAGTTTTTGTATATTATTATCCTTCCTCGGTTCTGACTTTCTAAGAGACATTGAGGAAAACTGGACAATCGTTCACCTGATGTTCTTCTAGTGTGTACCCAAAAGTGGAACTCCTGCTTTAAGCACTCCTCCCCCTCCTTACATGCCACATTTGGCCTAGTTTTGAGAAGGACTTCCTGCTTCTGACTTCAGGCCTCCTAGGCGACTCCTCCTCTCCCCCTAGGCGGCTCCTCCCTCTTGGCAATCTTCTGGGACACGTCCCAGAAGATTGCCTGTCCACTCAGAGTGCAGCGTGACATGTACAATGCGCGCCCGGCTGTGAAGCCACAAGCTGTAACAGCCGGGTGCCCACTGTTTCTATGGCGGTGCCGCGGAGAGGGGAGGAGAGGAGCGAGGCTTCGGGTGGCCGCATCGCTGGACTGTAGGACAGGTGAGTGTCTGTTTATTAAAAGTCAGCAGCTACACTTTTTGTAGCTGGTTAACAGTTGTAAAATGTAACATTTTCCTTCAATCCTGTCCTGGTGACAGGAAAAAAACACAGGAGAAGTTATAAGGCTTTATATACACTGGCCTATATTGGCTGCGGAAAAACGCAAAACGTTAAAGTTTTTCCTGCGGCCGACGATCAAGATGTTCCTATCCTGAACGTGATTCTGGACTCAGCATGAATGGGCTGAAATTGCACCACACAGAACTGCATGTGACTTGCACAGGAAAGCACAGCGCTGATGTAAACCAGTCCTTAGTGGTAACAGTGCAAATGGGCTTACGCATTTAGGAAAACCTTGCAATAAGCTAAGGGACATCTTTGCAGTGTCATTCAAGGTTAACCTGCAGTGCAGTTGGCTTGATAGCATGTCATTTTTATTGTAGTCCATTCTCATGAAAACAGAATGCAGATGTCAGTTTCCTGCAGTTGTTAACTGAGAATAGGAATGCAGGAAAAAATTGTAACTTGATTTATGGAAAAAAAAATATCCATGGGAAAATGGACATGGGTGTCCGTTTATGAAGCAGTGATCCAGAGGATCGCAACTGTTCCGTCGATAAACGGTTCATGAAACAGAGATAATTGGGGGAGAACTTGTTTTGAACCTGTTCTCCTGCCCATGATCTCCGTCCGCACCCTGAGAATCCTCATTGACTGACACAGAAATGGCCAGTTTATGAAGCTGCGATCTCAGCACTTCACTGGCGATCTGTGTCAGGATTCACACTCCCCGATTCACCAGCTCAGAGGTGGAGAATCGGGGAGTGAAGAGAATCTCCGGGGAACTAAGGAGGAAGATTATTAACTTCATTCTACCTCTATCAGACACCCCATCAGACACAGTAACCATGCCCCACTGTCATATTTATATGTATGTATATATAATATATATATATATATATATATATATATATATATATATATATATATATATATATATATATACATACATACACATACACAGTGGGGATGGAAAGTATTCAGACCCCCTTAAATTTTTCACTCTTTGTTATGTTGCAGCCATTTGCTAAAATCATTTAAGTTATTTTTTTTTCCTCATTAATGTACACACAGCACCCCATATTGACAGAAAAACACAGAATTGTTGAATTTTTGCAGATTTATTAAAAAAGAAAGACTGAAATATCACACGGTCCTAAGTATTCACACCCTTTGCTGTGACACTCATATATTTAACTCAGGTGCTGTCCATTTCTTCTGATCATCCTTGAGATGGTTCTACACCTTCATTTAAGTCCAGCTTTGTTTGATTATACTGATTGGTCTTGATTAGGAAAGCCACACACCTGTCTATATAAGACAGCTTACAGTGCATGTCAGAGCAAATGAGAATCATGAGGTCAAAGGAACTGCCTGAAGAGCTCAGAGACAGAATTGTGGCAAGGCGCAGATCTGGCCAAGATTACAAAACATTTTCTGCTGCACTTAAGGCTATCGGGGGAGAAGGGCCTTGGTGAGAGAGGTAAAGAAGAACCCAAAGATCACTGTGGCTGAGCTCCAGAGATGCAGTCAGGAGATGGGAGAAAGTTGTAGAAAGTCATCCATCACTGCAGCCCTCCACCAGTCGGGGCTGTATGGCAGAGTGGCCCGACGGAAGCCTCTCCTCAGTGCAAGACACATGAAAGCCCGCATGGAGTTTGCTAAAAAAAACACCTGAAAGGACTCCAAGATGGTGAGAAATAAGATTCTTTGGTCTGATGAGATCAAGATAGAACTTTTTGGCCTTAATTCTAAGCGGTATGTGTGGAGAAAACCAGGCACTGCTCATCACCTGTCCAATACAGTCCCAACAGTGAAGCATGGTGGTGGCAGCATCATGCTGTGGGGGTGTTTTTCAGCTGCAGGGACAGGACGACTGGTTGCAATCGAGGGAAAGATGAATGCGGCCAAGTACAGGGATATCCTGGACGAAAACCTTCTCCAGAGTGCTCAGGACCTCAGACTGGGCCGAAGGTTTACCTTCCAACAAGACAATGACCCTAAGCACACAGCTAAAATAACGAAGGAGTGGCTTTACAACAACTGTGTGACTGTTCTTAAAAGGCCCAGCCAGAGCCCTGACTTAAACCCAATTGAGCATCTCTGGAGAGACCTAAAAATGCCTGTCCACCAAAGTTTACCATCCAACCTGACAGAACTGGAGAGGATCTGCAAGGAGGAATGGCAGAGGATCTCCAAATCCAGGTGTGAAAAACTTGTTGCATCTTTCCCAAAAAGACCCATGGCTGTATTAGATCAAAAGGGTGCTTCTACTAAATACTGAGCAAAGGGTCTGAATACTTAGGACCATGTGATATTTCAGTTTTTCTTTTTTAATAAATCTGCAAAAATGTCAACAATTCTGTGTATTTCTGTCAATATGGGGTGCTGTGTGTACATTAATGAGGAAAAAAAGGAACTTAAATGATTTTAGCAAATGGCTGCAATATAACAAAGAGTGAAAAATTTAAGGGGGTCTGAATACTTTCCGTCCCATATATATATATATATATATATATATATATATATATATATATATATATATATATATATATATCTCTCTCTCTCTATATATATATATATATATATATATATATATATATATATATATATATATATATATATATATATATATATATATCCCGTCTGTCTGTGTACTGAGCAGTGATATTTTATCACTGCTTAATATACTGACATCTCTGTGTTTCGGTGAATTTCTGGTACTGTAATCTTATAAAGTCTCACGAGATTCCAGTATCAGGGGCCGTTCTCCACCGTTTGAAGCGCTTGTAGATTACTTCACTCCTCCGAAGGAGAAGCGATCTACAAAGCTTCATAAACTGGCATCCAGAGGAGAACGATCTCCTTTGAGAATGCCGGAGAATGAAGCAGTGACATTTTTTCACTGGATCGAAAATTTGACTAAGAGGAAGTTACATCACCCATCAGAAAGTGTAGAATGATTTGCTTTATTAATTCAGTGCAGTATTTCCAGATATCATAAAATACAAACATTAATTGTAACTAGAGATTTGGTGTTTGAGACATCATTATAGAGAGGAGTAGATCTACTGAAGACAACATAGCCTGGCCTCAGAGTAACCTTAGAAGTAAGTGAAGGAAGTCGTGTTCTAAGTATAAAGTGGATAGAGAGTGTTGATTGAAGACTTTAAACAGTACACTGTATACTTTTTTGACTCGCATGCAACTGCCTGTTACTTAAATCCATGTAAAGCCCCTATCTAATCTCAGCATTTGTATGGAGAACATTGAGCCTAGAAAACCAGTTCTCAAAGTTAGATGAAAAGCCACATAATAATAATACCACATCTAATTATTACTGTTAAACTCTTGCATTGAGAAATATTGCTACTATAAATGCAATTTTCTGGAACTGTGTGTAAGCCCCTGTTCATACGGGTGCAACGTGTTATGCGATTTAACAGTTTCAAATCACATGACAAGTCCCACCCTATTTGGGATTTTAATTATAGAGTCGCTCAAATTGGTGCGACCCCCAATTTGAAAAAGTTTCCTGCACTATTTCTAGGCGATTTAATGTGCAACTTGCATTGACCTCTGTGCATGAAATCGCACAGATGTCAGCAAGCTGCAGATGAAATCGCATTGTCCTGCGGCTTTGAAATCATGCTGAAGTAACCCGATTTTTAAAGCTACATTCAGTGTGAACGGGGGGCTTAGGGCTTGTTTACACCAGATGCAGTCAAACATGTTTTAATAATGCATACTGTGTGTGTGTGTAAAACTATATATATATATATATATATATATATATATATATATATATATATATATAATATACACTACAAGGAAGTGTCATCACCTGGGGAATTGGGGGGCAATTTCTGCTACCATCAGTGCACTAAATGATTTTTCCCTTACAATCTATCGAGTCATTTTGAGTGTCCCTAGAAGTGAGGAAAATATGGATTGTGAATGAGTTCAGCACCGTTTTCTTATACTAAATGTTTTCATCTACTTTGCATTATTGAACAATCAAAAATATTCTGTGTTACTCTATGTGCTTGGACCAAAATCTTGATTGGTCTGAAGTTATAACAATGTTCTCACTTTTGGTGATTATAGTATAAATAGAAAAAATGGTTATATCGCGCTGACACGCAAAAGTGTGTCTAATAGCAGCCAGCACAACATTAGAACGAGTGTTAAAACTAATATAAAGGTAAAATTATGTGCAGCGCTTAGAAATTTGTATTGCTACAAATTCATGTATATAATAAGATCTAATGTATTGTGTGAAGAATAACCACAACAGTAAAAAGAAGAAATAATCAAAAAACGGTAAAAAGTGTTTTGAAGATTGCACACAATCTATGAGTCCATATGTTGTCATATAGAGGTTAATAAAATGTGAATACAACAGTCCATAGATGAACAGTGAAAAAAACTCAATAGGAGGAAAAGATTTGGGATTGTACACCCCATTAACGCCCATCGTACCATAAGAACATACCTATATAATAAAATAAACACACAACAAGGGTTGTGGAAAAGACCTACATGACTGACAATGGCTGTGCATCGGGGGACATGTGTGTTGTTTTTTTATGTTAAAAACTGTATGTTTATTTTACTTGAATTTTCTGGGTGAATGAGTAGGGGTACTATGTGGGGGCTTCCACATTCCGATAAGTCACCCCAACCACCACCAGGCCAGGGTTCAGGGGAAGAGACCCATGTCCTCATCAACTTGGGGACAAGGTGCCTTGCCACCCATCCGCCCCCCCCCCCGGGCAAAGTACCCCCCATAGAGGGGCACAAGCTTTTAAACCCCCCCCCCCTTTTCTAGCTTGTCAGGCTGCGTGTTCAGATAAGGGACCTACGTTTGTCATTACATTAGGTTTGTTTGTTGCATGCCCTCATGGGGCCATAAGTAGATAGATAGTCTGTTATTTCAAAAGATGGTTTCTGAATTTGGTGGAATGGGTTTACTAGAGCATGATAGGTCTGTTTGTTTTTCTTTGTCTTGGATGGTGTTTGATGTATTTTTATACATTTTCTGTATCCATGTAATATTATGTGAAAAAGCTAAAAGGTCTCAGAATGTCTATGGTATTGCTTTGATCTTGCCACTAGAAGATGTGTTTATTCTTACAATCCAACAGTTACAAGTACTATAAAATACTAAATAATAATGTTTATGATTTCCTTAAAAAAATATTGATGGCATCAATAGAATTAACTAAATAACTGTTTTATGGATGTATGGTGTGAACATTAAGTTACTAAATTGTTTAAGACATCTGGCTATTGCTGTTTGTGGTTCAGGAAGCAATGGGGTTATTTACTGAAGGCAAATCCACTTTGCACTACAAGTGCACTTGGATGTGCAGTCGCTTTAGATCTGAGGGGAAGATCTGAAATGAGGGGAAGCTCTGCTGATTTTATCATCCAATCCTGTACATGCTGTATTTTCCTTGCATGTTCCCCTCGGATCTACAGCGACTGCACTTCCAAGTGCACTTGTAGTGTAAAGTGGATTTGCCTTTAGTAAATAAACCCCAATGTCAGCTATAAATTGAATTGGGCATTTTTTGCTGTTCTTTAAACTTTGCTGATTAAGCGCACTGAAAGATTGGCAAAGGGTTTTGAAGATGGTGTTATCAATATTAACAGGCATGTTTGGAAAACTAGATAACCACTTTTGGGTAGTGAAAATTAAATTATGGGGACAAAAATATTACTGCAGTATAAGGCCTGATGCACATTGGGTTTTTTTTTTTCTCAAGTGGGTTTAGGCGCATCAAGCGCTCTGGTGTAAAAAAACTTTTTTTACTCACCTTGAAGATTGAGGCCACATGGAAAAGGTTGGTATGGTCAGATGAGACTAGAGGACTAGTCTGGTGGAAATCCAATACAGCTCACCATCCAAATAGCACCATTCCTACAGTAAAGCATGGAGGTGGTAATATCCTGTTATGGGGGTGTTTCTCTGCAGCAGGGACTGGAGCACTTGTCAGGATAGAAGAAAAATTGATGGGGCAAAAGACCATCAAATTCTTGAGGAGAATCTGCTCCTTTTTCTGACAGATTTGTGTTATTTTTTTCACTTGGATGTTATAAGTTGTACTAGTAAATACAGCTGGATAAAACAAAAGCTGTGTCTGTCTTCATTTCAGGTTGCAAAGCAACAAAACTTTAAAACGGTTCTCACATCCTACCCCCCCCCCCTCCCCCTTCTAATTTCTATGATGACTACCCTGAAGAAGGAAGATGCTTATACTTATCTATTCTCAGGGTGGTCTGGTCACATGACTGGCTACCAGCTACAGCTTTAGGGGAAAGGAGGGACAGCTGATAACGAATGGCCCATAATAAGCCTGTGGGTGATGTGACTGCCCAGGCATTCCAGATGTTGCCAGCGATTCCCTCCTCTCTCCTGAAGTTGTCCGGGTTAGGAGATCATGTGACCAGAGCATCCTAATAGGTAAATATTTTTTTAGCGTTTTTCCCACATTAGCGTTTTTTTTTTTTTTTCAATGGATCAAAAACTTTAAACGCTGGTGAGCCGCGTTTATCAGCGTTTTTTGATGTTCAAGCTTTTTTACAGCTGAAAGCAGCTGAAAAACTCCTCTCAGAACCCACTAGTTTTGCTTTTTTTTTTTTTTTTTTTTAAAGCCAAAAAACGCCCCAGGCAAAAACTGCTAACACCCTATGTGTTCATGGACATAGGATAAGATGATGGGGAATTTGACTGTAGAAAAAACATTTGAAGCCAAAAACCGCTGCTGTAAAAACATCCAGTGCGCATAAGGCCTAAAGCATCTTCCTTCTACAGGGTAGTTGCCGTCGGGAGAAAGAGGTGGGAGGAGTCTTAAGCCTCATACACACGGTACAATTGTTGGCCAACCGAGCTTCTGATTTTTGTCAAAAAGGCGTGTGCCAGGATCTTGTCTTGCATACTAACGATACACAATTGTCGTGCCACAAACACGAATGTAGTTACGCACTACGAGGAATTTCAGCTCTTGAGCGCCACCCTTTGGACCTCTTCTGCTAATTTTGTGTTTGGTAAGCATTGATTCCGAGCATGCGCGTTTGTACTTTCGACTTTTGTGTGACGGATTTGTGTACTGACTATACAAAAATCAGACGTCAAACTGTTGTCTGCCGAAAATTTACTAGCCTGTCATCCAACATTTGTTGGCAGAAAATTTGACGATTGTCTAAAGGAGCGTACTAACGGTAAGATTTTAGGACAACAGTCTGTCGGCAGACAATCCCCTGCCAACAATCGTACCATGTGTATGAGGCTTAAAGCTTAGTTAGAGCCTAGAATTCACTTTAAAGCGAGTTCCACCCTCATTTTACACTTCTAACCATCCAGCACTAATGTGTACCCTTAAAACTAATTGGCTTTTTCTTTTTTTTGGGATCACCTCCTTTATTTCAGCATTTGTCTGTTTTCACTTCCTCCTTTGTGGCCGCGGCACCGTACGTCATTTTCCAGCTTTGCATTGGCTCCTGGGAGATGTGCGTCATTAATCCCAGGAGGCAATGGGCATCGCCGACTCATAGCAAAGGGGCGGCAACTTCCTTCAACGCAGGAGCTGTTGTAGTGCTCACGCCCCGCATTGTGAAATGGGCAAGATCAGCAGGTGCATGCTGGGTAGCCAGCATGCATGGAATCCAGGAAGGAATACACTGCGGCTTCAGATGCCCACACAGGAGATGGCCGTGGTGTGCTGGGACCTTCGAAAGTAAAAACAATGCTGCACAAATACAAAACGGGCCTTAGTTTACAGCATACCTTTAGTAGACTACACTAAGCATGAGTATTTATAGGTATTTTTTATCTAAAATGTAAAATTTCGGCCAGAACACTGCTTTAATCGAAGAAGCTGAAAACAGAAGCCGATTGGTTACCATGCATAGCTACTCCAGATTCTGTCTGCTTCAGTATTGATAACTTCCCCCCCACAGTATTTTCGCAAGAATAGCTGGTGACAGAACATCTGACCAGCTTGGTGAATGCAACACATATGTTTAAAGCTTTCTTTATTGAAAAGGAAGCAAGCAGCCTTTGTTTAAAAAGGATTTACAGCCCACTTTTACATGACATGCTATACTTTAATGTATACTGTCTAATTTTCTTCTTTGTCATTCTATCTTTTTTTTTTTTTACAGTTTTTTCATTTACCTACTTTAAGACCAAGCCTATTTTGACTTTGTTTTACAAGTAAAAATCGGCTTTATTTTTTTTTTTTTGCTAGAAAATTATTTTGAACCCCCAAACAACCCCCAAGTTACTTCATGGCCTCCTAGACTATAGAGATGGCCAGGGCACTGCCGGATCGGATACTGGACTCCCTGATCTCATGGGAAAGCCCAGAGAGGTGGTGGCAGGGGGCCTCTCCTGTCGCCTGTAAAAGCAATCCAGCAGCTAATCAGGCGCTAGGTTTGCTTTTAGATGAAAGGGCATCACTGGCTGAAAAAAAAACATATTGGGATTATGACCTCTGCAGCCATATTCCTGGTATAACCACTTGAACACAATCGCGTACATGTACAATGCTATGAAAAAGTATTTGCCCCTTTCTGATTTAAATTTTTTTTGCATATTTGTCACACTTAAATGATTCCGATCATCAGACACATGTTATTATTACACAAAGAACCCGAGTAAATACAAAATGCAGTTTTTAAATGATCGTTTAATTTATTAAGGCAAAAAAAGCTGTCCAAACCTGCCTGGCTTTAAGAAAAAGTAATTGCCCCCTAAACCTAATAACTGGTTGTGCCACCCTTGGCGGCAGCAACAACTGCAATCAAACGTTTGCGATAACTGGCAATGAGTCTTTCACATTACTGTGGAACAATTTTGGCCCACTCATCTTTGCAGAATTGTTTTAGTTCAGCCACATTGGAGGGTTCTCCAGCATGAACGGCCTGTGTAAGGTCATGATACAGCACCTCAATTGGATTTAAGTTCGGGCTTTGACTAGGCCACTTCAAAACCTAAATTTTGCTTTGTTTGAACTATTTGGAGGTGGACTTGCTGTTGTGTTTTGGATCATTGTCCTGCTGCATAACCCAAGTGCACTTGAGCTTGAGGTCACAAACTGATGGCCGGACATTCTCCTTTAGGATTTTCTCAGCAAATCCTAGAATTCATGATTCCATCAATTATGATAAGTCGTCCAGGTCCTGAAGCTACAAAGTAGCCCCAGACCATCACGCTACCACCACCATGTCAGACTGTTGGTATGATGTTCTTGTTATGAAATGCTGTATTAGTTTCATGCCAGATGTAACGGGACTCACACCTTCCAAAAAAGTTAAATTTTTGTCTCATCAGTCCACAGAATATTTGCCTAAAAGTCTTGGGGAAAATCAAGATGTTTTTTGGTAAATGTGAGATGAGCCTTTGTGTTCTTTTTGGTCAGCAGTGGCTTTGGCCTTGAAACTCTCCCATGGATGCCATTTTTGCCCAGTCTCTTTCTTATTGATGAATCATGAACACTGATCTTACCTAAGGCAAGTGAGGCCTGCAGTTCTTTAGATTTTGTTCTGGGTTCTTTTATGACGACCTGGATGAGTCGTCGTCATGCTCTTGGAGTCATTTTTGTTGGCCGGCCACTCCACTGTTCCAAGTTATCTCCATTTGTGGATAATGGCTCTCCCTGTGGTTCACTGGAGTTCCAAAGCCTTGGAAATTGCTTTGAAAGCCTTCCTAGGCTGATACATGTTTGTTTCTAATCTGTTCTTAATTTTTTTTTTAGATTGTGGCATGTGTGGCTTTTTGAGGTCTGTTATCCTGCTTCACTTTGTCAGACAGCTTCTATTCATGTGATTTCTTGATTCAACAGTTCTAGCAGTAATCAGGCCTGGGTGTGGCAAGTGAAATTTAACTCAGCTTTCCAAAAAATTGTGGTTAATCACAGTTCATTCATGATTCAGCATGGGAGGGGCAATTACTTTTTCACACAGGGCCAGGCAGGTTTGAACAGCTTTTTTCCCTTTAATAAATGAAATAATAGTTTAAAAACTGCATCTTGGATTTACTCGGGTTATCGTTGTGTAATATTAAAAGTTGTTTGATGATCTGACTTATTTAAGTGTGAGAAATAGGAAAAAAACATTTTGAGACCCCTTTCACACTGAAGCACTGCAAAAACTGCCGATAAAACGCCTGTCGTTTTTGCGCCACTAGCCGTGTGCTTTAAGGTCACGTGACTTTAAAAAACTGAAAGCTGTTTTGCAGCACTTTGGAACTGCTGTCCATTCATTTCAATGTGCAGGGGCGTTTTTGAGGCGCTTTTTAGAGCGTTGCAAAAATGCTGCTTGCAGGACTTTTTTTACCACCCTGCAAGCGCACTGTCCAGTGGAAAAGCATTTATTGAAATGAATAGGAGGCAGTTTTCAGGCGCTATTTTTAGTGCAAGAGTACCTGAAAACCGCCAAACCGCTGCAGTGTGAAAGGGGTCTAATTATAAAAAAATTTACCAACATCCTTAGCGATACCTAAACTAATTTTCTTCGTATATAGCAACCTTGGATAGTTACGCACAGGGTGGATTTGATTGAAATCAAGTCAATTTTAAAATCCACTAGTAAAAATGCTTGATTTAAAGCCACTCTATTTTAAATCATAATCATAATTTTTAAAGAACTGTCAGGTCTGTCCCGCAGCGGCTTCTCCTCTGACCCGCCTACTCACCGACAGTCCCATTCACTTTAATGGGACAGCTGGTGATGCGGCAGTGACACAACAAGGTCAAATGATAAATGACATGGCGGCAGCAGGTGTTGCCCACTAATGGGCGCTGCCATGATGGATCTGAAATGACAGGTGCTCTTTAAATGTAAGGACTTATTCTTGCTGGTGGTTTAGAATCTTTTAATATTTGCAAACAAAATGAAGGTTTCCTATTTAGAATAAGCTGTCAGGTTAGTAAAACAGCAATATCGGAACCGCTTCAATCAAACAGTTTGTAGTGTACATAGATTTGCAAAACAATGGGATAAAGGATAAACTTTGTTTTATCTCATGGTTACTGTGAAATTGTGTGAATGCATCAATGCAGTGTATGTTATTTCAGCTTGCAGAGCTTGGATTCATTGAATGAGTTTACCCAAAAATGTAACTATTGCAGAATCTACAGCCTCATGCTACATAACTAAGCTCTATTTCATGCTGAATAAACACAATTATTAATTTATCTTAAATAGAATACTCTCTTTTTAGATAGATAGATAGTTTTTTATTACCAAAAGCATTTTACACCCATAAGTGCTCTTATGCCTCTCCACCCTTTGACTGGTTTTTGACAAGTGACCGATCCTCTGCTGATACCTGCTTGGAATACATGGTGCTTCTGCTGTCCTCTCTGCTCAGGTCCATTTACCCTTCTTGGTCTTCCTGTAGCCCAGCAATTTTTACGGTTTTGTTGCCCACCTCTATTTATTGGTTAGTGGCATCCCATGGTGTAAGAATAAATTCCTGTGTCCTGTACCATATGATTTAGGATACATTTTTTTTTTTATGTTTATGTCAATTTCATGTGTTGGAGTACAGTACAAGATGTAGGTCCCCCTCCTCTATTTCTCTGTGGCCTCTTTGCTGCTTGATAAAAATTTGGAGCCTCAGAGTTGACTAGGTTATATACGGGCACACTGGAGGGCGGGTCCCAGCAAAGCTTTTGCCAGTGACCAATCACCTAAAGATAACGGCATATAACCCATGGTCTGAGAATTAACTCCTGTGTTCTTTTCTGTACTTCAAGATATTTAATTACAAAGTAGGTCAAATTTCCTTTTTCAGCAGTATACAGTATTTTGTGCTGGCAAGTCATAACTGCTCATAGGAAAATCTTTTGTAGTTCATTTTTTCTTACTTATCAGCTAACTTATCAGCTAGTTTATACTAATACTAATATATGTTTTCTGAATATCGAATTTTTGGATAACTATTGTGTAAAAGAAAAAAGTCTAAAAATGTTAACTAATGCCGCGTACACACGATTGGAAATGCTGCCAGCAAAACTCAGATGAGAGCTTTTTGGTCGGAAAATACGACCGTGTGTATTTTCCATCGGTCTTTTGCTTGCGGAATTCCAGTCAGCAAAAGATTGGGAGCATGTTCTTTATTTTTCGGTCGGGAAAAGTTCCTATTTGAAAATGCGTTCGTCTGTATGTAATTCGGACACGCAAAAAATCACGCATGCTCAGAAGCATTGAACTTCATTTTCTCGGCTCGTCATAGTGTTGTTCGTCACCGCGTTCTTGACGGTCGAAAGTTCAGAGAACTTTCAGAGGCAAGCTTGAGTGGAATTCCGTCGGAAAAACCATCCAAGTTTTTTCTGACGGAAATTCCGATCGTGTGTACGCCGCATTAGAGAAATGCATAAAAGCTAATAATATAATAATAATAATAGTAATAATAATAATAAGAAGAAAAAGAATATAATTATTATTATTATTATTATTAATCATAATATTTGCATTAAATGTCCTTTTCTAGTAAAGGCATCTGAGTGGCAACCAAACATGTTTATTCCTGACATTAATTTTAAGCATTTTAGCAGGAACTTGTCAAGATATAAATTTGAGCACTGCCATAATCGTTTTTGAAGGTTCTAGCTCCTTGGCTGTTCTCCTTAACTTTGATTCACAATTTGGTAAGTTAGTGACCTGAAACAAGCATGCTATGCTGTCTGGTGTTGGGACATCAAATATACATGTTCTTGTTCAGAGTTAAAGACTTTCCAAAGAGCCAAGAAAGGTTAAGGGTCAGTGTTGAAGCTAAGTACAAACCTAGAAATGGCAGCTCCCATATGCCTATGCCGGCAGTTTCCCTTTCAGAACTAATGCGGTCTGATGAACACCAGCCAAAATTACATAAATGTAATTTGTGCCTTGGCCTATAGCCAAGTCTCCTTGGTTCCAGGCAACGGTCTTCTCTGGTTGGTCTGCATATGGACCTAACTGTACATTTCTGGTCTTAAGCTACTTTCACACTGAGGCGCTTTACAGGCGCTACAGCGCTATAAATAGCGCCTGCATAGCGCCTGTAAAGAGCCTCTCCTGCCTGAGGGCTTTCACACTGGCGCGGTGCGCTTGCAGGACGGTAAAAAAAGTCCTGCAAGCCGCATCTTTGCAGCGCTGTAGGAGCGGTGTATACACCGCTCCTAAAGCGCCCCCTGCCCGTTGAAAACAATGGGGCAGCTCCGCCAAACCGCCGGCATAGCGCTGCTGCAGCAGCACTTTGCAGGCGGCTTTAACCCTTTTTCGGCCGCTAGCAGGGGTTAAAACTGCCCCACTAGAGGCCAAATAGCGCCGCTAAAACGACGGTAAAGCGGCTCTAAAAATAGCATTAATTTATTCTTAATGGAAATAGGTTTTCGTGAGCTTTTCAGGTGCTTTTTTTAGTGTGAAAGGACCTGAAGAGTGCATCAGTGTGAAAGGGGTCTTACTTCAGATTTGCCTGGAAACCCACTCCTACTGTGGCAGGTTAAGCCCTCAGTATTGTCTGGGAATCCAATTGGCAGCTGCTTTAGAGCAGGGGTCTCCAAATTTTTTAGCCCGAGGGCCACATTGTAGATTTTACAAATATTCGCAGGCCGAAAAAATGATTTATTATAAATTAATTATTACATTTTAAATAATCTCCTCATAGCCTTTCTGTGTCCCCCTCAGAGCTTTTCCGCATGTCTGTGTCCCCGTCAGAGCCTCCTTGCACATTGTGTCACCATCAGAGCATTTCCGCACATCTGTGTCCCCCATCAGAGCCTTTCAACATGTCTGTGTCCCCACCAGACCCTTCCACACATCTGTGTCCCCATTAGAGACTTTCCGCACCTCTGTGTCCCCCATCAGAGTCTCCCCAATATCGGTGTCCCCCCAATATCGGTGTCCCCCATCAGCGTCTCCCCAATATCGGTGTCCCCCATCAGCGTCTCCCCAATATCGGTGTCCCCCATCAGTGTCTCCCAATATCGGTGTCCCCCATCAGAGTCTCCCCAATATCGGTGTCCCCCCATCAGAGTCTCCCCAATATCGGTGTCCCCCATCAGTGTCCCCCCATCAGAGTCTCCCCAATATCGGTGTTCCCCATGAGTCTCCCCAATACCAGTGTCCTTCATCTCTGTGTCCTCCATCCATCAGAGTCTCCTCATCAACATTGTTCCCATCATCGGTGTCCCCAGTATCAGTGTCCCCAGCAGAGTTTCCAAATCCTCAGTGTCCCCATCAGGAGTCTCCTCATCATCAGTGTCACCAGCAGTCTCCCCATCAACAGTGTCCCCAGCAGTCTCCCCATCATCAGTGTCCTCAGCAGTCTCCCCACCATCAGTGTCCCCAGCAGTCTCCCCACCATCAGTGTCCCCAGCAGTCTCCCCACCATCAGTGTCCCCAGCAGTCTCCCCACCATCAGTGTCCCCAGCAGTCTCCCCACCATCAGTGTCCCCAGCAGTCTCCCCATCATCAGTGTCCCCAGCAGTCTCCCCACCATCAGTGTCCCCAGCAGTCTCCCAACCATCAGTGTCCCCAGCAGTCTCCCCACCATCAGTGTCCCCAGCAGAGTCTCATGTACATGTACATTTGCCATTTGCCTCTTTCATCTAGCAGCTCTCCTGCACCTACCGACTCCCGGCCGCTGCTACACACGTGGAAGGATCTCTAATGCAAACAGCGGACAAGACGCTGGGAGGTGGCGCGTTGATGTTGTCATTGGTTGCTAGGACAGGCAGTCCCAGCAGCCAATCCTCAGCACAGCGTGGCAGCATGGGAGGGTGTGGGGGAGCGGCTTTGTTTGCGGGACCTGACAGTCATACTGCCGATCTGCTGCTTTTAAAGGCAGCAGATTGGCAATGCTATGAGTCTGGGTGAGCCGCGGGCCAGGGAAAAGGCACAAGCGGGCCGGGGTTTGGAGACCCCTGTTTTTAGAGGAACAAAATGCTGTAAGGCCGGGTTTACACTGTAACCCGCTGCGGATTGCACAGGAGCGCTGTGCGTCCCTGTTCCCCATTTCAGGGACAAATCAGGGCCGATTTTATGCCTGAATTCGGCCCTGAAACGGAGTCAAAGATGCACAGCGTTTCTGTGCAGTGCGCTCCGCAGCCGCAACGGAGATATGTGAACCGGCTCCATAGGGAGCCGGTCACATTCTCCTGCTATGTGAATTGGATGCGGGGAAACCCGCATCTAATTCGCATAGGTGCAAACCCGGCCTCAATGATTTAGGTAGTGACAATCCACACAATTAATGTAGGCATACATGTGTCTTTGGATATGCTTTTGTTTTTGCTGACTGTTAATTTGATTAATTATGTTGTTCTTTATTTAGGGAACATAGCCATCGAGGTTCTGTTTTTAAATAGATGACAACATCCTGGTTTTGTTTATTGTTAGACTGGATGCATTTTATTCCTGTATGTCTTGTATATCGTACGCTTTGGAAATTGTTTGTGCTTTCAGTGGTCAAAATAGCTGTTTGTTTTAATCATAGTCCGTTTCGGGTCTGATCATCAGTGCCCTGATTACAATTAAGTGCCCACCAGTGCCAGCAGTGATTGTCCACCATTGCCAGCAATCTGTGGCCATTCAGTGATGCCAGTCAGTGCTGGCTATCGCTGCTGCCCATCAATGCTCATCACTGCTGCCCATCAATGCCCACCAGTGCCATCTATCTGTGCCGCCTCATGAGCGCCCATCAGTGAAGGAGAAAAATTACTTATTTACAAAATTTACTGACAGAAACTAAAACTTTTTTTTTCAAAAAAAATTTTTTTTTTCAAAAATAAAAATAAAAATCCAGGAGTGGTTAAATACCACCAAAAAAAACTCTGTGTGAAGAAAATTATAACAATTTCACATGGTTACAGTGTAGCATGACCGCACAATTGTCATTCAAAGTGTAACAGCGCTTAAAGCTGAAAAATGGCCTGGGCAGGAAGGGGGTGTAAGTGTCCGGCATTGAGGTGGTTAACCTAATAATTTAATTACCAGTAATTGCAAAATGTTCTTTCAGCTCTTCCTTGTTAGTACGGCTTTGCCAGCTTTTTGTTGCTCTGTCACAACTGTTTTGAGACGTGTTGCTGCCATCAATTTCAGATTTACCTTTTTTCTTAAAATGGTACATTTTCTTAGTTTAAACATTTGATACTTTCTATTATGACTAAAATATGGGTTTATGAGATCTGCAAATCAATGCATTCTGTTTTTTATGTAGATTTTACACAGCGCCCCAACTTGTTTTGGAATTGAGGTTATAGTTCTGCACAGACTTCTCTCCAGTGCCACCTGGTTTGGTAAATTGAGGAAAGATCATTTATTTTCTTAGTTTTGGGTGTAATTGTCATTTGATATGGCTGGTTTTACATGGCCAGCATTTAGTGTACCATGTGGTGATTTAAAAATAGTTTTCTTAAAATAACAAAAACTTTTCAAGTCTGGGCAGGTTTGTCATCAGTTCTGGGAACCTGAGTATGCATCTACTAAATATATATTTGTCACAATTCCTCAATTATCACATGTCCAAAAAAAGCAACACCGTAATCAAATTTGTAGCCAACACATGTCTGACAAGTATTTTGGTACCTGCCCTTTTTCCCAATTTATGCTAGTGAGCAAATGATTTGTCTGTCTGGCTGATCTTTTTCTCATTCGTTCATTGACAGACACAGCCTTCTTTATTCAGAACGGTAGGGTTATATCATCTCCGCAGGAGTAGAACTAGGCAGAACAAAGAAACAACCCCTGGCTACGCCCATGGGCTGTCCTCCGTCAGTATATAATCCCCTCCCTTCTCTAGGTATTCAGTTTTTATTCTGCCTAGTCAGGAGTAAGGACCTAGTTCCCTGCTGGGATCTCTAGTCCTGGGAATTTTTTTGTTTGTTATTTTCTCGCGTTACCCGCGCTTTTCGTTGGAGAGGTAAGTAAGGGGTCCCCTCTCCTTACTCAGAGTGGCATGGGGCGTGGGTACTCCCCGGGGTGAGGCCCAGGCTCCGGCCTAGGGGCTTTGGGACATGGTTCCCCTTTTTTCCACCTTCCAGTTGTTACTGGGGGAGGCATCTAGGGTTGGGCCTGGGAGGTGAGTGGTTGCTGTAATTTAGGCCGCGGCTTTGCGGCCTACCAGCTGGGGGGGCCCCTCTCGCGGCTGAAAATTTGGGCCGCGGCTTTGCTACCTAGCGCACTTGCGGCCGGCGGCCAAGGCTCTTTGGCCTACCGGCCTGGAGGTCCGAAAGTTTAGGCCGCAGCCTACCGACCGGCTGTCCTGTCGGGCAGTCAGTTCCCACTGTGGGCCGCGTGCTCGTGGCGGGCAGCCAAAATGTATTCTGCAGCCTTTGCGGCCTACTGGGCCACGTTTTTTGTTCCTATTGGGCTGCGGCTTCTGTGGCTTCCTGGATCGGCGCCCCTGTGAGGGGCCCCAGTCTGTGCCCCTGTGAGGGGCCCCGGTCTGTCATCGGTATGTCAGCTATGCTTCTTGGCCGTAGTTCCCCTGGTTGCTGAGCTTCTAAGGTCTCCTTAGTGGTGCTTAGACAGGTATTTTGGGGGCTACCCTGGATGTCAATACTTCCAATGGGCGTCTACTGCTGGACCGCTTGCTGTTCTCTGCGGGGAGAGGGGGGTGTGCAAGCTCCGTTGCTGCAGAGTGTGGTTGTCATGGTTCCCGTGTAGGGAACAGTTTAAAGCCCTGACCTGCCTTGTGTGGTACAGAAGGTTAGGATGGAGTCAGTTAGCACGGCGGTATCACCCCTTCATCATGGGGACCTTCTGGTTTCTATCGACATCACAAATGCTTGTTTACGCATTCCGTTATGTGCCCGACTCCAGCACTTCCTCCGTTTTGCTGTGGATGCGGTGCATGATCAGCGCGTAGTCTGTCCTCCACTCCCCGGGTATTCGCGAGGTGTTGGCCCCGGATCGGCGTGGTTGCATCTGTGGGGTTTGCGGACCTGGCTGCCTAGACGATCTTCTTCTGCCACTCTTCGGCTACCCCGAGGGGCAATGTAGTTTCTATACAGGCCTTTCAGTAGGCATCTATACTCTCTGAAGTCTGCTTGGGCCCTTCCAGAACGTCGGATTATCTGAGCCCAAGCTTCAGCTCTGGTCAGCGTGTTTTCTTTTCTTGGACAAACTCCAGAAGTTGCATGCTGCGTTTTTTATTCTGTCCGGCAGGTAGGCCCTCTGCAGACCTGCGTGTCGGTATTGGGTCTGAGAGTTTCTACCTTTTTTTTAAAACTATTCCATTTGCGCAGTTCCATACTAGCTCCCTTTGGGGAGATCCTGGCATGAGACACAAATGCCCAAGGTCTCGGGACAATCGGATTCAGCTGAGTTAGGAAACCAGGGTTCCCTGGTCTGGTGGCTCGCTCTCCGGTTCTTCTGTGGGATAAACCCTTTCTCCCCTTGTATTAAACAGTGTCCCAGGGCTGTTCTTCCATCCTGCCTTAGATTCACTGGTTTTAACAGCCTGGCTGTGTTGAGCCAGGTGCGGCATTTCCGACACTGTTGATGGCTAGGGAGTCCAATTTTTAGGAGGTTTTAACCTCCGGGTGTGGAGAGCGCATATATCTTGGTGTGAATCACCGGGTGTTCATCCTTGTTCTTTCTAGGGGACTACAATTCCGAGCCACATTTACGGGAGGGGGGGGTTTAGCAGGAATGCGCCTCGAGTACCATGGAGGGCCAGGTGTCACCCTGGGTGGTCAGCATCCCCTGGTCTCGCGCTCCCTGGTGCGTACCTTTTATTCAAGGGGTTAGATGTCTGTTTCCACCGGTGCGTTTTTTTTTCAACCGCCGTGGGATCTGAACTAGGTGTTTTCGGTTCTCCAGGAGCCTCTCTCTCTCTCTCTCCCTCTCCCTCCCCCTCTCAAAATATCAGGAGATTCCACTGCTTACTCTGTCTCAGAGAGTGGCCTTCACCTCTGCTCACAGGGTGTCAAAAAGGGTGGTGTTATCTTCTCGTTCACCTTACCCAGGTTTAGGCGGTGCTTCACCCTTTTCTATAGTTCCGTCCCTGGGTTTCTATTTGAACAATGACATTGTGTTTCTTTTCTTGTGTCCCTGGCAACACATCCTAAGGAATTTGCCTTATTTGCCCGGGATGTGGTTTGGGGGATTTGGTTGTATTTGCCAGCCACTGAGTCTTTTGGAGGTCAGGCTCTCTGTACTCACAGACAGGCCAAGAAAGGGGCTGTCTGCTTCTTCTGTGACCTTCTTCTGGATGGATCAGACAATTATTACTCTGGGCTATTCTGCCAGGAATCGAGTTCATGCTTTCCCTGTTACGGCGCATTCTTCTTGGGCGCCTAGTGCATCTTGGGCCTTCTGTCTTCAGGCGTTCATGGCGCATTTTTCACAAGTTCTACGAAGTGGATGGATTGGCATCTGCTGGTGCTTTTTTTTGGACGCAAGCTTTTTGCAGGCTGCTGTAAGAGGGTCTAATCCCCTCTTGAAGGGGTATCGTTCAGATTGGGTTCCAGCTTGTCCTGTGTGAAACTCCTGTTACCTGGTTGGCTTTTGTGTTAGCCTTGGGATTTTTCGCTGTCCCCTCATGTTCAGCACTGCTTTGGGATGTCCCTACCATTCTGAATAAAGAAGGCTGTGTCTGACAATGAACGAATGAGAAAATAGGATGTTTTACTTATCGTAAAATCCGTTTCTCTGAGTTCATTGACAGACACAGCACCCATCCCTCTATGGAGTTTTTTGATAATTCTATTACTGCTTGCTACTAAACTGAATACCTAGAGCAGGAAGGGGGTTATATACTGACGGAGGACAGCCCATGGGCGTAGCTAGGGGTTGTTTTTTTGTTCTGCCTAGTCCTACTCCTGCGGAGATGATATAACCCTACCGTTCTGAATAAAGAAGGCTGTGTCTGTCAATGAACTCAGAGAAATGGATTTTACGGTAAGTAAAAAATCCTATTTTCTCTATTAGGCCTGATTCACACCTATGCATTTTTTTTGTGCTTTTTGCATTTTGTAGATTTGCACTACAGAAGGTGTTCTATAGGAAACCATGTTAAATGGACTGTAGTGCAAATCTGCAAAATGCAAAAAGCACTCAAAAAAATGCATAGGTGTGAATCGGGCCTTAAAGAGTAGCTCCAGGTTCCCCCAAATAAATTAAGTCACCATCTACTAATGCTGTAGTTGCTGAGCTTTTAATATCAGAGCACTTGCCTGTCCAGGTATCTAGCAATGCCCTTGCCCAGGCCGTTTCTTCAACTGGCTTTGGGTGCAGGCACCAGCATCTCAAGTAAGGAGAACAGGCAGTGAAGACTTGTGAATGGTCCTGTATGTAGTCTTCTGAGACCTGTGATGTATCCCAGAAGACTGCTGGGGGAGGGGGGGGGGCGCACTCCTGCTTGGATCACTGTAGTGCATCTGATCAGAAGTGGGAGCAGGTACCTGTCAAAACCAGTGCCAAATGTGGCAGTGGAGGAGGAAGCAGAAATTGCACTTTAAAATAGTCTTGTCTAATCATCATGTGTTTGTTTTAGATTCAACACACATAGAGACGCACAGGAAATCGTACGTAATCAGGGTGGATTTGATTTAAGTCAAATAAACAATCACTAGTAAAAAGGCTTGATTTAAATCATAATTTTTAACCACTTCAGCCCCAGAAGATTTTACCCCCTTCCTGACCAGAGCACTTTTTGCGATTCGGCACTTCGTCGCTTTAACTGACAATTGCGCGGCCGTGCGACGTTCCACCCAAACAAAATTGATGTCCTTTTTTTCCCCCACAAATAGAGCTTTCTTTAGTTTGGTATTTGATCATCTCTGCGGTTTTTATTTTTTGCGCTATAAACAAAAAGAGCGACAATTTTGAAAAAACGCAATATTTTTTACTTTTTGCTATAATAAATATCCCCTAAAAATATATAAAAAAAAGTTTTTTCCTTAGTTTAGGCCGATATGTATTCTTCTACATATTTTTGGTAAAAAAATCGCAATAAGCGTATATTGATTGGTTTGCACAAAAGTTATAGCGTCTACAAAATAAGGGATAGTATTATGGCATTTTTATTATTAATTTTTTTTTTTCTTTACTAGTAATGGCAGCGATCTGCGATTTCTATCGGGACTGCGACATTATGGCGGACACGTCGGACAATTTTGACACATTTTTGGGACCATTGGCATTTTTACAGCGATCAGTGCTATAAAAATGCATTGATTACTGTAAAAATGTCACCGGCAGTGAAGTGGTTAACCACTAGGGGGCGATCAAGGGGTTAATGTGTTCCCTAGTGTGTGTTCTAACTTAAGGGGGGAGAGGACTGGGTAGGGGAAGATATAGATCGCTGTTCATACTCTGTATGAACAGAAGATCTGTCACTTCTCCCCTCAGAGAACCGGAAACTGTGTGATTACACACACAGATCCTGGTTCTCCGCATGCCCCCGAGCGATCGCGGGAGCCCAGCGGTGATCGCGACCACCGGGCACTCGCATAGGCTCCGTGGGCGAGCAGGGGGCGCCCCTAGAGGCCACAGGGCAAAGCGACATTACATAAGGTCGTTTCGCCCAGCCGTGCCATTCTGCCGCAGTACAACTGCGGCGGCTGGTCGGCAAGTGGTTAAAGAGTAACTGTCATCTCTGTCCCTCAGCGGCTCCTCCTCTGACCCGCTGTTGACTCACCAACAGTCCCATTCACTTTAATGGGATGGCTGATGATTCGGCAGTGACACAACAATGTGAGGGACGTGACGGCAGCAGGTGAGTGGATGCCTGCTACCAGGCGCTGCCATGATGGATCTGAAATGACAGGTGCTCCTTAAATGTAAGGACTCATTCTTGCAGGTAGCTAAAATCTTTAATATTTGCAAAAAAATTAAGCTTTCTTATTTAGAATAATAAGCTGTCAGGTTAGTAAAACATCGATATCAGAAACGTTTCAATCTGTTGTTCAATCTCTGTTTTATTTCATGGTTACTGTGAAATTGTGTGAATGCATGAATGCAGTGCATGTTATTTCAGCTTGCAGAGCTTGGATTCATTGAATGAGTTTACCAAAAATGTGAAAATTGCAGAATATACAGCCTGATGCTACATAACTATGCTCAATAAACTAAATTATTAATGTATCTTAAATAGGAAAATATCTTTAGATATATTTTTACTCTAAAAGCATTTTATTTAAATAAACTTGATAAAAATAAAAAAAAATCTGATTTTAAATTAAAAAAAAAGTTTCATACATTAAAAAAAAAAAAAAAAAATAAAACAGTAAAGTTAGCCCATTTTTTTGTATAATGTTAAAGATGATGTTACGCCGAGTAAATAGTCACCTAACATGTCACGCTTCAAAATTGCGCACACTCGTGGAATGGCGCCAAACTTTGGTACTTGAAAATCCCCATAGGCGACGCTTTAAAAAAATTTACAGGTTGCATGTTTGGAGTTACGGAGGAGGTCTAGTGCTAGAATTATTGCTCTTGCTCTAACGTAGAAAAAAAAAACAGAAGGGATTTTTTTTTTTCAGCCTCTAAAGGCTGAGCTTAAAATATGCCTCTAAACGTCCATGTGCATGGACCCATAGGATAACATTGAGCTGCTTCCACAGGCAAAATGCTAAACTCCTCCTAGAAGGAGGTGTTTTTTTTTTGTTTGTTTTTAAGCCAGTGTGTATGGAGCCTAACAAAGTAACTTCATGTTGGTGAAAGCACTGCCCACCGGCAGGGGACATAACAGTAGAAGGAGCAGTCTAGGGACCAGTCTCCATGTTAGAACCAGCTGCTCTTATGAACACTTGCCAATGCTGTCTTCACAGCAGAGTATCCAGCTGAAATGAAAACATTACAAGTACACATGTAATCAGTCTGTTTACAGAAAACTAATGCCAACAGATGCTTGTGTGTCCTGAGCCTCTAGGTATATATTATCTTTTTTCCAAGGCAGCAAAAACAGACATTTATAATGTGCAGATTACAGTAAACCATAGCAATCAGTTTCATCCTACAGTACTATGATAGGGGATTTCTGATTGGCTGTTAGGAACTACTACAGTGTGTAAATCTTGTTCTCTTCACTACACTTACTGAATAAACTTCAAAAGGATACTGTCAGATATATTTTTTTCATGTTAAGCGCTTGCTTGCTAAGTAGTGTATAAGGCCGGTTCACACTAGTCCCAATTTCAGATGCGATTTTGAGTCACGCACAACTGCATGGAATGGAAATCGCATTGTTTTTAATGGTGCCTATTCACATCCTGGGGAGGGTTGTACTGATGGAGGGGGTAGTTTGTCCTGGGGGGGCTGTACTGATGAAAGGGGTGGTTTGTCCTGGGGGGGTTTGTACTGATGGAGGGGGTAGTTTGTCCTGGGGGGGCTGTACTGATGGAGGGGGGTGGTTTGTACTGAGGGGGGTCTGCACTGATGGAGGGGGTTTATATTTAGTGAGGGGTCTATACTGCGGGAGGGGGGTCTGTACTAAGTGGGGGGGGGTCTCTACTGAGGGTAGACTATACTTGGAAGGGGGAATGTACTGAAGGAGAGGGGTCTGTATTGAGGGGTGACTATAGTTGGGGGGGTGACACCATGTTTTACCGCATCGGTTGACACCCACCCTAGTGACGCCACTGGCTGTTTAGTCCTACATTATGCTTAAATTCTCCATCCCTTAACCTAATCAATACCTATTTTGTTTATACTTGCTGTAAATGTACCTTTTCACCAAAAATTAATAGGTGAACTAACACCATACACCCTCCCCACCCCCCCAGTCCCCGCTGCACTTACCCCCGTGGGTGGTTAGCTATCACTGCCCATACATCCAGTGCAGTGAATTGTGGATTTAAAAGCCCTGCTCTTCTTCCCCTTCTTTCCTTAGGGCTTACAAAATGGATTAGAGTGATTGTTTTGACCAATCGAAATTGCTCTGATCTGCCCCAAAAGCCCTAAGGAAAGACTGAGAAGAAAAGCGGGGCTTTCAAATCCCTGTATTCAAGTAAATTACTGGAGCAGTAATTAACCCACAGCATTCAAAAAATAAATCACAAATTAAAACGCATAAAAATTATGCATAACAGTAGTAATGAGGTGAAAGGAGTCCATAATGAATGGTAGTGTTATAAAAGTCCAAAGAAGAGATGGAGAGATGATGATACAGGGGTCCACATTCAGGGCTGCCGTCAGAGGGGAACCGAAACCAAGCTCCAAATATTCTAAGAAAGATACAAGGGGAGAGGTGCCTCTGGGTGTAGAAGTAAAACAATTTATTCACAATTCACATGTACAGGCAACTCACATTTTGTGAAGTTATCAGTAAGCGTGTGTATTAAAATAACCCATCATGGGGGTGGTCATCAGGTCCGTCTTTCTGTTCCTGCTTGCTGGGCGCTTGGCTGCTCATTGTAGACACCGCAAGAGGGTAAAGCCGGCCACGGTGGAGCGAAAACTCAAAGCGAGGCTTGGGGCGCAGTTGGAAGGCAGGCGAGAAGAGATGACGTCACTGGATAGGAGACGCGCTTCTCAAGTGTTCGAGCTGCGAATAACGTGGCAGCCGCGCTCCTCCTTCAAGCTTGAAGAAGGAGCGCGGCTGCCAAGTCATTCGCAGCTCGTACGCTTTTGATGGACGGACCTGATGACCGCCCCCATGAGGCGTTATTTTAATACACAGCTTACTGATAACTTCACAAATGTGAGTTGCCTGTACATGTGAATTGTGAATAAATTGTTATAATTATACACCCAGAGGCGCCTCTCCCCTTGTATCTTTCAAATCCCTGGACTGCAGCGTAGTCAGTGACCACTAATCACCAGGGAGGTAAGTGCACTGAAATCCTAAGCAGTAACATCCCTGCCTGAGTTTTTCTTTCTGAACTACAGATTTCTCCCCAATGTTGCAGAGGATGGGGGTGTTCTGTAGTCCAGCAGGGGTAGCTGGATAGGGCTAAACACTGCTTTGGGTATTCGTGTAGCAGAGTTGTCAATCTGAACTGGAAGTCAGGACACATTGGCCTTCAGGCAACTAAGCTGTTATTTTTCTGCACTTGCAGCATTTTTTAGGAATAAAACATTGAGAAATGTACAGGTATACTTTTAGAAAGAGAGACAAAAATAATTTGCCCACAGTTACACTAAGGCTGGGTTCTCACTACTGCGAATTGGATGTGGCGAAAATTCGCATCCAATTCGCATGTCAGGAGATTGTGACCGGCTGTCAATGGAGCCGGTTCACACATCTCCAGAGCGGCTCCAGTGTGAATTGCACAGGAGTCCTGTGTTTCAGGTCTGAATTCAGCCAAAAGTTTGGGCTGAAATCGGACCTAAATCGGTGGACAGGGATGCACCAGACCCCTGCTGTGAGCTGCTCCGTGCTGCGGTGTGAACCCAGCCTAATAGGCTTTTTATTGCAGGTTTTTTTTTTTTTCCCAAGTGTATGTAAAAAGCCTTTCTTTTACATTAAGCTTAAATTTTAGTCCTTAAAGCGGAGTTCCACCCCAGAAATGGAACTTCTGCTTATCGGACCCCCCCTCCCTCCCTCCGGTGTCACATTTGGCACCTTTCAGGGAGGAGGGGGGAGCAGATACCTGTCAAATCCAGGTACTTGCTCCCACTTCTGGGCATAGATCGCCGCACTTTCTGCGGCAATCTACGCCATGCCCCCCCCGCTGTCTTCTGGGAGAGACACAGGTCCCAGAAGACAGCAGGGACCATCTAGAATGCACAACGCTGCTCGCGCATAAGCAGTAAGCAGCCAAAAGTCTTCACTTCCTGGTTCCCTTACCAGGAATGGCGGCAGCAGCACCCTGTAAGTGTCCATATATTTAAAGTCAGCAGCTGCAGTATTTGTAGCTGCTGATGTTTTAAAAAAAAAATTCCCAGGCGGATCTCCGCTTTAACAAAATACGTTGCTCCATCCAAAACCATGAGTCACTTATTACAAATGCCTGCAAGATTTGCTCACTGGAGAGTACAGTTTTACTTATCCAGTTCTGGAATGGTTACAGATGGTCTGAAGATGTCATATGAACTATTAGGAAGACTCACAAATCCCCAAATCCTACACAGCTACTCTAATCCTTTTTGGTCTGGGCATTACATGGACCTCTCAAGGACATTCCTTTTCTGTAGCTGAGAAGTCAAGTGCTGCTTTTTCCTTTTACTTAGGAAGACGCTCCAGCTGAAGTGTGAATATTTTCCCAGTCCCAAATGGTGAACAGACTGGAACACATTTTCCTGTGTTCCATGCTTGTTTTATTTTACTGCCAGACATGTGTCTGCTGTCTTTTGTGCTTTAATATGGATGCAAGTTTCAGAATTTACTATTTTTAAGGTTGTTTTAAAGGAAGGTTCACATCTATGCATGTTTCTTTTGAGCGTTTCTGCAGTGCTTTTTGCGGTGCTTACCGCGTTTTTGAACATGCGTTTTTGCCGCATTTTGCATTATTTATATATTATTATATATTATATATATATATATATATATATACACACACGCACGCTGAATTTGCATCGCATTCGGACCAAACTCGCGCAGTCGCGCAGGGCCTGTTTTTTTGGCCGCACCAGAATACTTTTTCTCAGCAGTTAGAGCAGTCTTGTGACTTCTATCAGTGTCTAGTTAAAGCTTGCAGAAGGAGTTTTCATTCTCCCCTGATTGACCTATGAGGCTGCAGGGCCCCTGACCCTCTGTCTTGACAGTGCTGATTGGCCTTGAGCTGATCGCATGCACCCCCCCAAGAAAAAAAAAAACTCTAAAAAAACTCTAGCAATACACCCCAAACTGAGCATGTGTAGCTTGCCCCCAAGGAGATGGTTTGGGGACTGTGGAAGAAGGGGAGGATCAGAGAAGACAGGATCAAACAGCCTTTTTACACAAGGCAGACGATTTAACCCCTTAGGTTTCATGATGAGTATAACAAGCATGCTTTATTGCATATATATACTGATTTTACTGTTGTGGGTTTAATAACACTTTAAAGCTAACCGCTCACTTCTACTAGTAGAGCTGCTCATCACAAACAAAAGATTTTTGCATTTGTTGTGTCATTATAGCCATGCCCTAGAGTGATTTTTGCCTCTAATCTAGAGCTACAACAACACGGTGGGTGTGCTTTACTAAAACTAGAGTGCAATATCTGGGGCAGCTCTGCATTGAAACCAATCCGCTTCCAGGTTTTTTGTCAAAGCTTAATTGAACAAGCTGAAGTTAGAAGCTGAGGTTTTAAAAAGAGAAGGGAGGGATTAGAACACCTGTCAGGTTTCCAGGATTACCCCACCTTGGATGGATTTCCTCACTTTCTGTTTTGGCTATGGGACAGGAAGTGAGGGGAAATCTCCCCAGTGGGACACAGAAGGAAAAAAATGATAGGAGTTATAACTCTCCCTTACTCTATCCAAAATGAAGAAAAAAACATTTTTGTCTTTAATTCTACTTTGAAGGTGAAGTGTGGGGTCCTGAAATAAACAAACAAACATTCTCGCCTTGTTATGCTTTAGCATCAGTCTGATGCAAAAGTTGTTCTTTCCCTGCTCTAAGACAGAGAATGTAGTGCTCACATGACCACTGATCAGTTCTCGGTCTTCTGGAGCAGAAAGCGTTTACTGTTAATTACTGCTCTTTGCTCAGCCCCTCCAGGGCTCACTGGAGCGCCGGGCTGGAGAGGGGGCAGACACAACTGACTGAGCTGAGAACCAGAGCCAGTTGGCAGTCAAGCAACTGGGTGGAACCCAACAATATAGTCCGAATCCTTTCAGAGCCTGGAGCAGCTCGGTGATGTTAGTCGACATTTCTTCTTAGTCGACACTGTTCTTCTACACATGCCATTTGATGGTAAACTCTTTGGAAAACCTCTTGGCAAATTCATCAAGAAGGTAATGGGGTGAAAAGTACCCCAACCCCACAAGAAATAGCCTAAGACTCCTACAGATTCTGCCTCTACTCAAAGAAACAGGATCTTTCCATTCTTTTAGTAATGAACCTCAAGCAAAGGCTTAGACCCCATTTACACTGTGCCGCCACCGGCGTCAGTGGTAAAGCGGCTCTATTTTTAGCACCACTTTACCTTCGTTTTAGCAGCGCTATTCGGCGCAGTTAAAACTGCCCCGCTAGTGGCCAAAAAGGGGTTAAATCTGCCCGCAAAACGCCGCCGGAGCGAGGTTTTGCAGGCGGTATCGCAGCGCTGCCCCATTGATTTCAATGGGGAGCAGCAGTGGAGGAGCGGTGAGTTCACTGCTCCTTCACCGCTCCAAAGAAGCTGCTGGCAGGACTTTTTCTGACGCGCCGGCCAGCGCACCGCTCCAGTGTGAAAGCCCTCTGGCTTTCACACTGGAGTGAATGGAGCAGCTGTTTTAGGGTGGTTTGCAGGCACTATTTTTAACGCTATAGCACCTGCAAAACGCTCCAGTGTGAAAAGGGTCTAAACGTTTCATTTTGTTGCAAGTCCTAGCCCAGAAAGCCTTTCAAGTACCCCCTTGGAGTGGGTGGATGTTTGTTCATGTTTGTGGCACTCTGGATCCAAGACTTCCCAGACCTCTGTGTATAATCAGTCCTTTCAAATGGAGTACAAATTTTCCCTCCTCGCTTTTTGCCCTCCAAACTACCAGCTTCAGACCAAAAAAGGAGGTTTAATGACTCTTGCACAAACTTCAGGCAGAAGGGGTAGTTTTACCAGTTCCTTCAAAAGAACACTTTCTGGTTTTCAATTCAAACTTAATCAGAAAACCAAATGGAGGCATTCACCCTATACTGGAGTTAACATCCCAAAGCAGATTTCTTTGTGTACCGAAATTTCTGATGGAATCAAATATCTGTCATTGCTTCTCTTAGACAAGGGCATGTTCTGGCACGGAAGACCAACATGCCTATCTTCCCTTCATCCTGTTACATCAACACATTCTGCGTTTTGCTGGGGGAGACCAACACTTTCAATCTGTAGCAATCGGACTCTTCTCTACACCCTAATGCCCCGTACACACGGTCGGACTTTGTTCGGACATTCTGACAACAAAATCCTAGGATTTTTTCCGACGGATGTTGGCTCAAACTTGTCTTGCATACACACGGTCACACAAAGTTGTCAGGAAAATCCGATCGTTCTAAACGCGGTGACGTAAAACACGTACGTCGGGACTATAAATGGGGCAGTGGCCAATAGCTTTCATCTCTTTATTTATTCTGAGCATGCGTGGCACTTTGTCCGTCGGATTTATGTACACACGATCGGAAATTCCGACAACGGATTTTGTTGTCGGAAAATTTTATATCCTGCTCTCAAACTTTGTGTGTCGGAAAATCCGATGGAAAATGTGTGATGGAGCCTACACACGGTCGGAATTTCTGACAACAAGGTCCTATCACACATTTTCCATCGGAAAATCCGACCGTGTGTACGGGGCATAAGAGTTCACAAAAGTGTTTGCCCCTGTCATGAAGATCCTGCCAGTAACCAGCGATCCAGGCGCACGGGAACACGGCCACGGGTTCCACTGCGCATGCGCGCGCGTTCACGGGTGCGTTCACGCACGGGGACGCGCGCGCACTCCCGCTGGTGTCAGGCGGGCTATTTAAACCGGTCTGTCACACTCCATCCCCGCTGTCTGCTCTACAGCGTTCTGTGTGTGTTCCTGATCTGATCTGTGTATCCTGTTATCTGACCCGGCTTCCTGTTTGACCATCCTGCTATCCGCCTGCACCAGACCCTCTTGGCTTGCCTGACCACCCCTCTGCATCACCCCTGGTACCTCTGCTGTCCGACCGCTACCGACCACCGGCTTGTTGACCCTCCGCTGTGTGTACCGGCTTCCAGTCTGCTATTACCTGCTGTTGTTCCTGGTTCCAGTCCAGCGTTCCAGTCTGTTACCTACTGCTTGTTCCTGGTTCCAGTCCAGCGTTCCAGTCTGTTACCTACTGCTTGTTCCTGGTTCCAGTCCAGCGTTCCAGTCTACTACCTACTGCTTGTTCCTGGTTCCAGTCCAGCGTTCCAGGCTATTACCTGCTGTTGTTCCTGGTTCCAGTCCAGCGTTCCAGTCTGCTACCTACTGCTTGTTCCTGGTTCCAGTCCAGCGTTCCAGGCTACTACCTGCTGTTGTTCCTGGTTCCAGTCCAGCGTTCCAGTCTGCTACCTACTGCTTGTTCCTGGTTCCAGTCCAGCGTTCCAGGCTACTACCTGCTGTTGTTCCTGGTTCCAGTCCAGCGTCCCAGTCTGCTACCTGCTGTTGTTCCTGGTTCCAGCCCAGCGTTCCAGGCTCCTACCTGCTGTTGTTCCTGGTTCCAGTCCAGCGCTCTACTATCCGGCTTGCTTACCTGTTGGGTTCCTGGTCCTATCTGCATTCCAGTCTCTGTCTTCAGGTTCCTGATTCCAGAGGGTGCCACCACTACTGAACTTCCAGCAACTGTTGATCCTGCCAGGCACCCATACCACTCTTCACTCCTGGCCCTCTGTTTGCATTCCAGGGGAACGGGAGTGGGAGCTGTAAGGGAGGTCTTTCCCTGCACTTCAGGCTCACAACCTACCAGGTACGTGACAGCCCCACTTATGGCTGTTCTGCAGACTCAGGCATTCATGCCACATGTTACCTGGACGAGCTCTTGCTGAATGACTCCTTCATCACAACCTTGTCCAGCAATGTGCAAAACCTTTGGCTTGATGGTCAACTTTATAAAAAGTCTGCTCTGCAGCCCTCACTACATTTGGAGTACCTAAATGTAATCTTGGACACAGCCTTAGCTAGAATCTTCCTCCCTCAAAAGATTGCCTTCTTATAGTTCAGCTCTTTGACCCCGGTCACAAACAAACGCAATGTCCCCCATGCACACATTCAAGAAAACCAACTGTTCAGTGATGCTGGGTGCTGTAATGGCCATAGGCTGGAAACCGTGGATAATCAAAGTGAAGAAAATGTCGTCCGCACACCAAGGATTTCTTGAAAGGGTCCAAAGCTTTAATACATGATAAACATACAGCAATGTTTCGGAGCCATGCAGGGCGACTTCGGGTCACTTGCCTGATGAAGGGGCCCTGCGTGGCTCCGAAATGTTGCTATATCTGAGTTGGCAGCATTCTCTCGTAAAGACCCTTTTCTTGTTTTGGAAAAGGACATGGTGGTTTTGAGACCAGAACCTTCTTTTTTACTTTAAGTGTAAGATATTGTCCTCTCTTCCCTCTCTCCTGCCCAAAACATGACAAGGAAATTGCCTAATTATCCTAACTTTGTTTTGGATGTGGTTAGGGCTGTCAGGGTCTACTTGGTACCCTAAATCCTACTAGACCATTGCCATGTGGATTAGGCGACGCATTTCTAGGGCCTACATAAGAAACGTTTCTCTTTCTCCTATCACCTTCCAGGATGGCACACCTGTGAGATGAGGGCTCCTCCCTACAGGAAACACAATCAATTGACAGTTTGTTATAAGACCCCACCCTTCCTCTTAATCCCCAGTATTGATTGTGTTTCTCCCGAATAAAGCAGCATGTTTTGTTTAAAGACCAAATGACCGAGGAGGGTCGGATGGTCCCCTGTTGAGACAGGTTTTAGGGAGGCCGGGGAGGGCTGAACTTACCTGCAGGCTTGTCCTTCTCGCAGGTCGCCCTCAAGGGTGGACCAGTGATCTGGCCGCAGGGATTGCGCGCCTTCGCTGCAAGTGCATAAAACGCCGCTGCCAGCCGCTCTCTGCATCCCTGGGGGAAAGCCATCCTGCATGGTAAGGTCACGGCCGCATCACAAGAAGTGGGCCGTGCTAGAGGAACAGCGTGACTTGGAAGTGCTCTTAAAACATCGGGAGAACAGCGTCGAGAGCGGTGTGGGGAAGAGGGAGACAGAGCAAGATGGCGGACAGCAGTCGGCTTGCTGTACTAGCCCCTCAGCTGTACCAGCAGCCCAGGACCGAGCCAACCTCCTCATGGAACAGGAGAAAGGGATGGCGACTGCAACTGCGGGCAGATCCAGGTCGGAGCCCGGTGAGTAAAAACCCCCCTTCGGAAAAGGGGGGTGAGAGACTCTGGCTTCTAAGGGGTCCCTCAGGTGTGCCGTCCTGGAAGGTTCTTAGACATATCGGTAATGGTATTTCTAATGTAGGTTTTCCCATCAGATCCCATCCCACCAGGACTGTTGGTGTCTTCTAAGCATCTAGCAACTGTATCCCAAATTTGCAAGGCTACCACCTGCTTCTTTGTTCACATTTTACCAGGTGAACATTCAAGCCTCACCTGATGCATGCTTCGGCCACAAGGGACTTCAAGCTGTTATCTGTTATTAGTATTTTGTTCCGTCTCTTTAAAGTGGTTATAAAGTCACAACATTTCCCCCTCAAAACTTTGCCTATCTGCAGCAGCGCTTCTCTCTTCCTCTTCTTCCCCTATTCAGAAGGCTTGGTGATAGCGGGAGCCGTTGATTTCTGCTCCTGTCAATCAAATCCTGTGAGGGGGGAGCGGGGGGGGGTCAGGGATGAGGTCTGATGAGGGGACACTTGTAGAACAGTAGGAATGTACAGAGCTGGCAAGGGACCCCAGAAAAGGAGGTGGGTGGCCACTCTGTGCAACACCATTGCACAGAGCAGGTAAGTATAACATGTTTTATTCTAAGGGAAAAAAATCCTTTATAACCACTTGCGTTTCTTGCGGGCCTGTTGGCAGTTTATGTTGCTATATTGTTTCCCTCAGTTTTATTGCTTGTGTACGTCCCATGGTCTCAATTGTATAAACTCGATTGAGAGATTGCAGAAATGTTGAGGTTAATTCAAAATTCCTATTTTGTACAGGACACAAGCTTCTTTAACCTCTTGCTGCCACGTGACGTACCTGTACGTCGCCCAACTTTGAGTGCTTATGCCAGTATCATATTTTTTTTTTCTTCTTTAGAGCCAGCATAGCACTTTCTTGTAAAAGCAATCCTAGTGGCTAAAAAGAGGCTGGATTGCTTTTACAAGCGGCAAGAGGGGGTCCCAACGCCTTCCCGGACTCTCCTGTCCTGCCGGGGAACCCGGAATTGCAGCTGGCGGCTCCTTCGGCTGACCATATAGCTGATCTCTATGGTCTAAGAACTTCCAGTTTCACCGGTTGTAAACAAACCATTGCTGGTTTGGAAAAAAGCATCGGATCATATCTTGGTATGATCCAAAGCTTTCAAGGGCAGAGGAGACATCTGGGGTCTAATAGTATATCTAAGTAAAGAGGACCTGTCACTGCCTATCGCTATGACAGGGGATGTTTGCATTCCTTGTGACAACAATAAAAATGATTAAAAAATTTCAAGGTACAGTTTAAAAATAAATAAAAAAATACATTTTAAAGTGCCCCATCCCCTTGTGCTTGAACGCAAAGGTGAATGCATGCGTTGGTCCCACGTCGTACCGCAGGTGTGATGTATCACCGCAAATGTCAGATCAAGAGCAAGAATTCTAGCACCGGACCTCCTGTGTAAATCTAAAGTGTAACCTATAAAGGGTTGCCTATGGATAATATAATTTACGTAGTTTGTCTTCATTCCACAGGCGTGTACAGTTTTAAAGCATGACATGTTTGGGATCTCTTTACTTGGCGTAACATCTTTTATATTTTACCAAACAATTGGGTATTCTATTGTGTTTTTGTGCATTAAAATTAGTTAAAGTGTATTTTTCTCCCCCAAAAAAATGCATTTGAAAAACCGCTGTGCAAATACCATGTGACATAAAAAAATTGCAACACCCACCTTCTCTTTTTCTTTTTTTTTTTTTCTCTCTAGGGCCTCTGCTTAAAAAAAAAATTATAGAGTTTGGAAGTTTTAAGTAATCTAGAAAAAATACAGATTTTTACATGAGAGAAATGTCATGTCAGGTCATAAAAAGCCTGGTCTTGCCTACCTTCGGGTGATTGGAAACTGGCAAAAAAGAGGCTGCAGGGGACCCGACATAATCCTTCCTTCTCTATTCTCCTTCTTCTTTTTCAATGCTTCAGATCAGTGAACTCTTTGAAAGTAGCTTGGGGGGGGGGGGGGGGGGGTCTTGGGGGGGCTCCAGACTCCACCTGATGGAAGACACAGGGTTAGCCTGTAATGTATGTTTTGAACTGGATCCTGCTGTGGGTGCTCCCCCTGGCGTGTAGTGTGTGGAGTTAGCCTTAGGGTGCTTTTACAGGTCCAGACTCGTGGTCTGCTTGCATGGACTGAAATGCTTTCTGCATGCGCACCCTGCCTATTTGTACTTTGGCCATTCAACATTTCCTGGCTCTCCTATATGAAGACACATTAAAGGTAGTTGCAGATTCTGGGTTACAGCTTCTTGAAGGTGTGACATCACACCTCTCCACCTCATCCAAAGAACATTTTGCATTTATTCAGAGAATTTAGCGCAATCGCTGAATGGCAAATGTACTGAGCAGACAATCTCCTGTATCTACAATGCATCAGGCCAGCCGCTCAACTCAGGATCCCAAAGCAATCACTGGAGTAGCGGCAAATACTTCAGCAATTTCCAGCTTCCAGGGGGGCCATCGGGCCAGGTATAGTATATACATAGTTGCATTGGTCTAAGCTGGACTAATGTAACTATGTAAGACTATACCATGCCTGGAATTCTTCTTTACAATCTGTGCAAGACACATGGCTAGTAAATAGCAATGTCTTTTTCCCATCTATTTCTAAAGTGTTTACCATTATTAGGAGAGTCATTTATGTGTGCCATATTTTATTCAGAAATTCGTGCCAGAAACTGAATGATTAATGAACTACACTGCAGTTCAATATGGACTGCATACTAGACTTTGGTTTTGTTTTGTTTTTTTATTTTTTTATTTTTTTTTCGGTGGAAGATTATTTTAATATTTATGATTATCAACGATTTTTGTTTTAATGAAGAAATATGCCTTGTTCTTAATTGAAAAAATATATCTGTTATTTAGTTATGGATGTTCATTAGAACAGCTAGGGCTCATGCACAGTGGATGTAAACTCTGCTTTTAGGCGTTTGGCTTCTTCCCTTTTTCTACCTATACATACACCTCTGTTGCCCTGTGTGTCCATTCACACATTGGCTTTGACAGGCAATTTAGAAGAGAAGTGTTTACAGGCAGGAAAAAACCCATCACCAGCATGTTCAGGAGAGGAGCTTTTGGGCAGTAGAAATGTGGAACGCACATAAACGCTAGGCGCATTTGCATGTTAATGCATTTTAATTGCCATCATAAATTTATATTCTGGCTAATAGAATGCATTAATGCATAAATATGTGTGCATTACGCAGCTTTTACCACTTCATGCAGAGGAGCTGAGCAATTGCTTAGTGTGCATGAGAACATAAATGTAATCAGATGCGAATATGTGTATGTATATACAGGGTGATTGATGTGTGTGTGTATGTGTGTGTGTATACATGTGTGTATATATATATATATATATATATATATATATATATAATTTTTGTTTTTTTGTTTTGTTTTTTCACAGGGATCCATTCCGTGCACACCAAGAACATGTCAGACAGATAATGAGAAGCTTCTCTGATCCCTTTGGCCGGGATCCCTTCTTCAGTATCACAGATGGCAGATCTCATGGCCGAAGAGGGCAAAACCCTTCCCAGGTGGCTCTGAGAGAAGATCACAGGGTAGGCATTTCCTCAAATTGCAGTGCTGTCATCAGCTTAGATTTTATAGCCAGATTAATTTCAAAGACCTGATTGTTAGCTTAGGTATACACTGCCAGCGGTAATACCAACCTTTAACTGCCCCGATTTGCTCTTTTCTTTCCTAGTGATTTAATCCACAGCTGTTTTCACCCTGTACTATTCCTATAATAGTTTAACACTCTTAACTGTTTAACTACCTAGAAGGCACATAATTACAGTTACAGACACTGATGTACAAGTTTAGCACTGTTGAGCCTGTACGACAGATGTCAGTTCCTATACTCCTGGCTGTGTAACTGATAAAAGCAAGCCTGGCATTCTTCCATCTGCTATATATAGTGTGCCAAAACCCTTTGCTGAAAGCAACCTTGTGGTTCAGACACATGAATGCTTTTCCTTAAAAAAAATGGTAGGAAAACCACACAGACAGCATGGGAAAGTTTTTTTTGTTTTTTTTTTGCCAAGAGCAGGTTAATTTTAAGGGGTGTGGTACTTTTATCAGCCCTATGGCACTTAAGACCTCAAGCATAAGGACACTGCAGGGGTCCTTGGAGCCCTGCCAGCCACTGGTAGTGTAATCTGAACTTGCTTATCTGTCGCTCAATAAATGGGCAGTCATCCATCTGCAGGTCAAAAGGAAAATGTGCAACAATTCTGTTTTAAAAATCCTTTTTTTTATTTATTTTTTATTGGTCTTAAGTAATATTCTAATTTTCTGAGATACTGAATTTTGGGTTTTCAAAAGCTGTAAGCCATAATCATCAAAATTAAAAGAAATAAACGTTTGAAATATCACTCTGTGTGTAACGCATCTATAGAAAATATGAATTTCACTTTTTGAATTGATAAACTGAAATTAATTTTTAGATCTAATTTTGAGATGCACCTGTATATATTTGAAATCACTTCTGAATAAATGCATCTCATTATTTGTAAAAACAATGTAGGGAGCACAACAGAGCCATCTTAAAACAGAAGGTACAAAGCTTATACTAATGAGATGTACATTTTGACTGGGGTTTGCTAATGAAGTAATAATATAGCAGTCATTTATTAAAGATTGATGAAGCTACATGTAGAACAATGCTATCTATGTATATGAGCTGTAGGAAGAGATATATTGCTGTAGTGATCAGTCAGATAGGCTTTAATAAGAGTTCAGTGCTCAATGTGCAATATGCTATGTTTCCTGTTTTTAGTGAGGTTAGAGCAATCCGAGATGGTTACTGTATCTGACACATTGGGTTCTGCTCTTCAATTACAAATGTATACAATTTGTCTTTTCTGAAACTACTATTTTGTAGTTTCCTCAGTAACAGATGTAAACATGATTACCTTTAAAATAGGCTAAATTTGCCCTCTATCCATTCCTTTAAAGTGGAGCTATAGTGAAATTATAAATATCTTGAAAATGGCTAAAGGAAATACTTTCCTGTCTTGCAGAAAATGCTATTCTGGGCTCCTATTGCAGCAGGTTACTTGACCAAATGCTAGTGTTCTTCGCTGGTCTTGGGGTCCCCAGCGTGACATGTTTAATATGTGCAGTCAACTGTAATTCCTTGTGGCATCACAGCGGCCTGCCTATTGCACATGCGTGAGCCACACGACTTTGAATGGTCCCGCAGCATTCTGGGACCTGTGATGTGTCCTAGAGGGTTAAGGGTGGAGGGGAAGATATGAACTTCTGGTGGATGCACCGCAGCAATTAGATCAGAAGTGGGAACCGATACCTGTGAAAACTGGGTATCTGCCAAAAAAAGTAACAAAAAATAGAGTAGGGGAGGTAGGAGGGCATAAAGCAGAACTTCCCCTTTAGGGTGAAGTTCCGCTTTAACTGAAAGTAAGGATCAGACGTTGGGCTGATCACCATCTCTCAATGAAAATCGAAGCATGGTCAAGTTGAGGGTAGAGGTGGAGCTTATACTACTCCACACTCTTTAAGGTAACACGGAGCTTTTCCCCTACATCCTAGCTTATCATTTATTATGACATATTTGTTACATTTTATATGCAGATGAGGTATTTGGAATTTTAAGGCTTGTTTAATACACAGCTTCTTTTTAATTTGGTTAAATCGCATTTGATTTAGGTATTTTAAAGTGGAGTTCCACTCCCCCCCCCCCCCCCACTGGTGCCACATTTGGCACCTTTCAGGGGGGACAAGTACCCGTTCCGCCACTTCCGGGAGAATGGGCCATGGCCTGGTCTCCCGGAAGTTCGGCTCCTTTCTCCACCGTCGGGCCAATTAGAAAGCGCAACGCACAGTAGGGAACCGGCTGTGAAGCTGAAAGGCTTCACTGCCGGGTTCCCTTACCAAGAAAGGCGGCGGCTGCACCCGACAGCCGATCCGAAGATCAACTGGGGTGCCAACATTGCGGGCTCCCCGGACAGGTAAGTGTCCATATATTAAAAGTCAGCAGCTGCAGCATTTGTAGCTGCTGACTTTAAATTTTTCGTGTGGGGGGGGGGGGCTGGACCTTCTCTTTTAAGATACAACACAATCCTTAAAGCAAACTTATGCTTTGTGCATGATCAGCAAAGAAAGTGGTTTACTTTAATGTATCCCTACCCAGCAGCACATACACTCCTACTTTACCAATCTCCTCACTGCACTTTCAGCCACTGGCTATAAAATAAAGACCCTGTATATCTGAGTATGGAGGAGCTTGTGATGACGCTGGCGCTTGGTGATTGGCCCATGGCTGTCATGCGATGGACCCACCCCTGTATTTTGTAGTGTTGGAAGAGTTGGCAGGAGGAACCACCAAGCGCGGCAGGAGGAACCACTAATTCAGCAGGAGACACAGGAGATTTGCACTCCAATAAGTGTAAGTTTAGAAGAAACTGCAGGTGGCAATTCCTCTTCACTATAGTGGTGTTCAATGGCATGGGCAGCTGGAGGGGTATTTACTATATTCCTTAAAGGTAAATGCGTTAGTTAACTTTTCATTTTTGCAATAGGTATACCTTTTGCCCAGATTGTTTAAAATGCCTAGTTTGCGTATTTTAGAAATCTATAATGCTCAGCTTTATTTATCAAAGTCTTGCCTCTAATAGCCAGACTCTTATTTTAATTCATAAGATCTGCTTGCTGAAAGGACCATTTTCTTTGCATAAACTAATAAGTAAAGGTAACAATCTTTTATAGACTGTAGATTTTTCTATTACAGCAAACATTTGAAACAACAGCATTTATTCAAAATTGTTCATTTCCATTGATACTTTTCTTGCAGGCATCGAGTCTAAGCCACATGCCTAGTGCCTCATTACCTAGTATGGTCAGTACTTTGGGTCTTTTTGTATTTTTTTTGAAAGCATGGCGTTTTTTTACTCTAACCATAAACCAGTGTTTGTTTTATGCCTCACCTTTTATTCAAGGCTGTTTGGAATAACTGCAAAATGATGGCATGGTGTATTAAGAATATTAACACAGCTTTGTGACATGGATGCATTAAGATAGTTAAAATAATTCAGCCTTTCTCTCAAATCTTGTTCACAAATCTGTCTAAATCTGTGTTAGTGAGCACTTCTCCTTTGCCGAGATAACCCATCCACCTCACAGGTGTGCCATATCAAAATGTTGATTAGACAGCATGAACATTGCACAGGTGTGCCTTAGGCTGGCCAAAATAAAAGGCCACTCTAAAATATGCAGTTTTATCACACAGCACAATGCCACAGATGTTGCAAGTTTTGAGGGAGCGTGCAATTGGCATGCTGACTGCATGAATGTCCACCAGAGCTGTTGCCCTTGAATTTGAATGTTAATTTCTCTACCATAAGCTGTCTCCAAAGGCGTTTCAGAGAATTTGGGAGTACATCCAACCGGCCTCACAACCGCAGACCACACCAGCCCAGGACCTCTACATCTTGCATCTGCACCTCCCAGCTGAGACCAGCCACCTAGACAGCTGCTGCAATAATTGGTTTCCATAACCAAAGAATTTCTGCACAAACTGTCAAACCATCCCAGGAAAGCTCATCTGCATGCTCGTTGTCCTCATCGGGGTCTCGACCTGACTGAAGTTCATCGTCGTAACCAAGTTGAATCGGCAAATTATCATATTCGATGGCGTCTGGCACTTTGGAGAGGTGTTCTCTTCACGGATGAATCCCCGTTTTCACTTTACAGGACAGATGGCAGACAGTGTATGGCATCGTGTAGGTGAGGGGTTTGCTGATGTCAATGCTGTGGATCGAGTGGCCCATGGTGGGGGTGGGGTTATGGTATGGGCAGGCGTATGCTATGGACAACGAACACGAGTGCATTTTATTGACGGCATTTTGAATGCACAGAAATACCGTGAAGAGATCCTGAGGCCCATTGTTGTGCCATTCATCCATGACCATCACCTCATGTTGCAGCATGATAATGCACGGCCCCATGTTGCAAGGATCTGTACACAATTCCTGGAAGCTGAAAACATGCCAGTTCTTGCATGGCCAGCATACTCACCGTATATATCACCCATTAAGCATGTTTGGGATGCTCTGGATTGGTGTATACGACAGCGTGTTCCAGTTCCTGCCAATATCTAGCAACAGCCATTGAAGAGGAATGGACCAACCTTCCACAGGCCACAATCAACAACCTGCTCAACTCCATGCGAAGGAGATGTGCTGCACTGCGTGAGACACATGGTCACACCAGATATTGACTGGTTTTCGGACAGACCCCCCCCCCCCCCATACCAAAAAAAATGCACATTTTAGAGTGCCCTTTTTATTGTGGCCAGCCTAAGGCACACCTGTGCAATAATCATGCTGTCTTATCAGCATCTTGATATGTCACACATGTAAGGTGGATGAATTATCTCGGCAAAGGAGAAGTGCTCACTAACACAGATTTAGACAGATTTGTGAACAATATTTGAGAGAAATAGGCCTTTTGTGTACATAGAAAAAGTCGTAGATCTTTCAGTTCAGTTCAGCTCATGAAAACACAAAAGTGTTGCGTTTTTATAATTTTGCTCAGTGTATAAGAAGGGCATTCTTATCACTGACTACCAATGTAAAGTGGGGTACACACTGAGGAAAATCAGAAGAAAAATTTGGTACAAGGCATGATCTTTCGATTTTTGTATAGTGTGTACACAACTTTCGACATCCGATTCAGACTTTGCAAATGAAAGTTTCTGAAGGGTCGAACTCCAACATTTTTTCTCGTATGTGAAGAGAACGAACCATTTTTGTTTAATGTGTACCGTTTTCATACAAGAAAAATCAGACAGATTAGAAAGACTGTGCATGATCAGAAACAATAATCAACCAAAAAAAGCCTTTGTCGTACAAGAGTTTTCGTACATTATTTCCTTCCTTGGTCCCGACTTGCTGTGAAACATTGAGGAAAACCAGACGATGATTCGCCCGATTTTTCCTAGTGCGTACCAGTCTTAACAAGCATCCTTCTCACTGACCACCATGCCTAATATATTGCGAGTTGTAGGTATTGTAATTATTGGCAGAGGTTCCCTGAGGCCAGAATGTTATTTCAAGGGTTCCTTCATGTTAAAAGGGTTGGGAAAGGCTTGTATAAAGTGTTTTTTGGGAGGTTCATGTATTATGAATGTGCATGCCATCGTAGAAGAAACAAGATGGAAAATGTAAGGTAAATACAAAATCAAGTTTGTTTTTACATTTGTGTCCACTTTCTTGGGGCACTGTTGGTGGAGCAGTCAGTTTTATTCTGCCAGTATACAAGAGTGCCATCCCATTGCAGTGATTTATCAGTTAAACATTTCCCTTCATGTCATATTAAGATTGAATACATATATTATAAAAGTATAAATATACTCCTTACAGTGAAGTTATATAACCTAATGCTTACACTATATCTCACTGGGAGAAGGGTAAGTTAATATTTAAAAGGATAGCTACAATAGGGTCTCGATGCTCATTTTATAAGAGTTTGGCATTCTTGGTGCCCCTCTACTCTCATTCTACGCTCTCTAATATATCCATTAATTATCTGAGTGGTCAATTAGACTCACTAAGCATATTTTCATTTTATGTGTACAATTCAAGGAATCTCCTCATTGCTGTCCGTGAGGCAGTTTTGGGACCATACAGTATGTTTTGTTTGTCTCCATTAATAATTCCTAAGCATAAATTCCAGCCATATAATTGCTAATTATGCTGGAATCGGTGTTTTGTAGACTAGTAGTATGATTTTTCTTGTGCCAAACATGGGGGGAGATTATTGCAATGTAATAGCAAAGCACATGTGTCATGCAATGGTCCATACTCATCTTTTCTGGAGCTTGTTTTTCTCAAGTCTGTAACACTGCTCCCATGCCTCTTGCTATGTTTTGCTTCTGGCACTGTGGTGTACATGTACACAGAACGTTCTTACAACCTCTCCTGAACAATTTAACTTGACAGATGGTAACCGATGTTTAAAAGGTCAGTTTTGCCGCGTTTACATGCCGCGTTTGGCGTTTATTTTTCAAATGGCCAAAAATGAAAAACGGCTGTAAACGAAACGCGGCTTACTGCGTTTACAAGCTGTTACTGTCGTTTCAAATTCCTCTGAACATCCGTCCTCTTTATTCATTTTTTTTTTTCCGTTCCAAAAAATGCTTCTAAACTCAACTGCCTAGAAACTACTATAAACGACCCTGTGTACATGTACTGATGAGATAACATAGAGGAGAGTTCAGGGGTAGCTGAAAAAAAAAAAACGCCCAACTGCTCCTAAGCGTCCGTTTACCAGCAGCAGTGTACATGAGGCCTAAAGGCATTGACCAGAGACAGTTGGATCTGGGCATAAAATATTCATGATCAGTTTGGTGAGTGCTAGATGCACTGAGCAGAGCTCCACACAATAGGAAACTCAGCCGGAAGTTCGCCCCCCTCCCTTCTCCTTCCCCTGCAACCAGCCCATTCAGAGCACAGTGCATTTTGCGCATGTAAAGTAAGGAAACGGCTGTGAAGCAGCAAGGCTTCACTGCCGGGTTCCCTTAGTAGAGATGGTGGTGGCAGCAGATTGAAAAATTGGCTCAGACACCGGCGAGGTGACGACACCGCTGGATTCCTGGACAGGTAAGTGTTCTAATAAGTCAGCAGCTACAGTATTTGTAGCTGCTGACGTAATTTTTCTCTGAAAGCGCCTGGACCTCCTCTTTAAGTTGACGACAGACCTCAGAAGAACATTATTGTGCAGGCACAGTTGAGAAGACTAGGTCTGCTGGTCCGGTGTTCAAACTATGGAGCTGGGAAGGAAGCGGCACATGTAGACATTTCTAGTGCTGATTTTTCTCCAAAGAGACTCTCTGATCCTTCCTCTGATGTCTGTACACCGGTGATGTTAACAGATTCATAGACACATTGTTGTCAGCTGATCCAGCCAAAATCTGTAGGACTGGGTAATTATCTTATCATAGGAAACAATTGTGCTGAAGTACAGTGGTTTTTAAAAGTTAGTCTTTAAATTGACCCTGATGTTCTTTGCATCCTAGACCTGGAGTGAGTAGGTCTAACAGCTAGGGCACGTGCAGCTGTCAAATGGAACGATCAACAGTCTCTCAACGTGAGACAGATTGTGGGCAGAAAGGGACACGGGAATTGATTTATAGACTAGAACCTCAGCACTATTGTCGCCTTTAGGCACTTTAAACCAGGACAACTTTACCACACAACTAAATAAGTATATGTATTAACACCAAAGACTAAAAAGGGGATACTTTTTTGTATTGTTTGGATCTCTAAAAGCAGGCGCCTTTTAGGGAACAATTTATGTAGCGACAAGAGCATTGTTGAGTATAATCTGTATATAGTCACTAGATGATACATATCATAAAAGCACAAAATAATAAAATGATTGTGAATACCTGAACTGTCCATGTTTTCGATTAAATAAAACTTTAAATATACATGCTTATTAAACTACAAATGGACTTCTGAGATGACAGCAAGAGTACTTCTGAGTAGCTGCTATGTCTCCATTTGCATGATCGTGTTATGTAAAAGTCTTGTAAGTCAGCCTACTCGACGGTTAAAGATGATAGCCTGTTGATGCTGAGAACGCCTTTATGTAAAAAGTAGATGATGTGTATACTGTGTAGAAGACCACAACGTACCCATACATGCATAGTTGTAGTCCAGTTGGATATTAAAAAACCTTGAAATCTGTAACGCAACCTGAGAGATCTCAGTCACTATGTTAATTAAGGAAAATTCTCACAGCCTATTTTTTCATTGGTGTCTGGTTTCCTTTCAGGATGCCTCCTCATGCTTCAGTTATATATGTCTAACCTGCCAGCAGATGAGGATGACACTCCCTTCATATATTAAAACATATTCAGTAACTTGAGCAGCAAAGTCTGCTTGCTATCTTAGATCTGTTATCACACTATATACAGTTGTGCTCATAAGTTTACATACACTGGCAGAATTTATGATTTCCTTGCCATTTTTCAGAGAATATGAATGATAACACAAAAACATTTATTTCACTCGTGGTTAGTGTTTGGTTGAAGCCATTTATTATCAATCAACTGTGTTTACTCTTTTAAATCATAATGCCAACAGGAACTACCCAAATGACCCTGATCAAAAGTTTACATACCCCAGTTCTTAATACAGTGTATTGCCCCCTTTAACATCAATGACAGCTTGAAGTCTTTTGTGGTATTTGTGGATGAGGCTCTTTATCTTCTCAGATTGTAAAGCTGCCCATTCCTCTTGGCAAAAAGCCTCCAGTTCCTGTAAATTCTTGGGCTGTCTTGCATGAACTGCACGTTTGAGATCTCCCCGGAGTGGCTATTATTGGCCTATTGAGGTCAGGAGACTGAGATGGCCACTCCAGAACCTTAACTTTATTCTGTTGTAGCCAGGTGGACTTGGCCTTGTGTTTTTGGATCATTGTGATGTTGGAATGTCCAAGTACATCCCAAATGACCCTGATCAAAAGTTTACATACCCCAGTCCTTAATATAGTGTATTGCCCCCTTTAACATCAGTGACAGCTTGAAGCCTTTTGTGGAATTTGTGGATGAGGCCCTTTATCTTCTCAGATGGTAAAGCTGCCCGTTCCTCCTGGCAAAAAGCCTCCAGTTCCTATAAATTCTTGGGCTGTCTTGCATGAACTCTGCAGGTTTGAGATCTCCCTGGAGTGGCTATTATTGGCCTATTATTGGCCTATTGAGGTCAGGAGACTGAGGTGGCCACTCCAGAACCCTCACTTTATTCTGCTGTAGCCAGGTTGTCTTGGCCTTGTGTTTTTGGATCATTGTCATGTTGGAATGTCCAAGTACGTCCCATGCGCAGCTTCCTGGCTGATAAATGCAAATGTTCCTCCAGTATTTTTTGATAACATACTGCATTCATCTTGCCATCAATTTTGACCAAATTTCCCTTGTTGACTCCTCTCCAAATGTAGCGTTTATGGTTGTGGCCACAAAGCTCAATTTTGGTCTCATCACTCCAAATGACTTTGTGCTAGAAGGTTTAAGGCTTGTCTCTGTGCTGTTTGGTGTATTGTAAGCTGGATACTTTGTGGTATTTGCGTAGTAATGGCTTTCGTCTGGCGACTCGACCATGCAGCCCATCTTCAAGTGCCTCCTTATTGTGCATCTTAAAACAGCCACACCACATGTTTTCATATTCCTGTATTTCACCTGAAGTTATTTGTGGGTTTTTCTTTGCATCCCGAACAATTTTCCTGGCAGTTGTGGCTGAAATTTTAGTTGGTCTACCTGACCGAGGTTTGGTTTCAACAGAACCCCTCATTTTCACTTCTTGATTAGAGTTTGAACACTGCTGATTGCCATTCTCAATTCCTTGAATATCTTTTTATATCCCTTTCCTGTTTCATACAGTTCAACTACCTTTTCCCGCAGATCCTTTGACAATTCTTTTGCTTTCCCCATGACTCAGAATCCAGAAACGTAAGTGCAGCACTGGATGAAAGATGCAAGGGTCTGTCAGGAGTCTAGAAACGCATTGACCTTTTATACACACACACACTAATTACAAGCAAACAGATCACAGCTGAGAACGGTTACCTTTAATAGCCATTCAAACCCCTTTGTGTCAACTTTTGTGCATGTTATCAGGCCAAAATCACCAGGGTATGTAAACTTTTGATCAGGGTAATTTGGGTAGTTTCTGTTGTCATTATGATTTAAAAAGAGTAAACACAGTTGATTGATAATAAATGGCTTCAACCAAACACTAACCATGATTTTTACAAAGCCCTTGCTCTAGGTAGTAGATGTGCCTAACTGTTTTCAGTTGTTGTAAAAGCATGTGTGCTGGCTTCTGTTTTGTAGCTACTGGCTAATGAATGCAACATTAACTAGTCCATGACTGCCTACTTGAATTAATTTGTGAACTGCTTTAGTTATATTCAAGTATATGTAAACCTTAACATGGAACATCTCTCTCAATTAACATGGACTATTTCTAATCCTTGTAGCATTTCTGCAGTTACTTCCTGGTTTCCAGACCTAGGCAAATTATGTCATCCCAGGAGTCTTCAGGAGGGTTCTTGGCTCAGCCTATGCCTGAGCTAAGGGCAGAGGGATCCTAGTATTTAAATGCTACACAAATCATCTGCCCTTTCTTAAGATGGCCACTGCCAGAAATGCCAGGGGGTGTTTTTGAAAATGATTTCTCAGCAAAATATAGCATGGAGACATGGATGGATGGAGGAGTTTGCTTTGAATATTAAAAATTAATTCTATAGCATATTTGATTTGTGGTGCTCAGATGCAGTGTAGTTCCACTTTAATAATCTTTTCCTATTTTACTTTTTAGGCTCCGTGCACACTGAAGCTCATAAACGACTGTTTTTGGGAGTTTGGGCGTGTTTCTTAACAACCTATAAACACCCCTCTATGTTATCCTATGTGTCCATGCACACATGGACGTTTATCAGCGGTGGAGTTTATGGGGTGTTGTTTGAACGCCCTAAAATCGCATTCAGGAGCTGTTTTTCTGACCACAAAAAACGCTTAAAAACGTTAAACGCTGAAAAACATGGCTCACCAGTGTTTTTTAACGTTTTTGATCCATTGGAAAAAAAAATAACTCACTGCAAAGCTACTGCCATTTTTATAACGTTATTTTTAATGTCCAGTGTGCATGGAGCCTAAAAGTGGAACTTTAGTCAGAAAATGAAGTACTGGTAGGTCACCTCAGGCTGGCCCCTTTAATTGTAAAACATTAAAAAATAAGTGCCTATACTGTTTAAAATCCCATAATGCACTGTCTCATCCTGCCCATGCTCAGTTGTTCTGTATTCTTGGCACTGTGCCTAAAATCAGAGCCACTAGAGATCGATCAGCTGATCGCTTTTAAGATTTGCTGTTGCTGAAGAAAACCAGAAAGACACAGACTGTATGGAAGGAACACAGAATGGGGAGAGAGAAAAGAAAAGCAGGAGAGCTGACAGGACAAACTCTGCTGCCACGGAGGGGTAGATTTAGATTTTGTCTAAATTCACACTGCAGTGCAACCAGCCTGCCCATAGATGGATCGAAATTCAGATGGTTCAGTGGGAATGCCTGTCTTTAGGGTCCATGCACATGTCTAGGCAGCAGAAAAAAATGGCAGAAACGCTAGCAAAAAAAATGCTCCTATGGATGCGATTTGCGCTTATCATTTTTCCTCAAAACACTAGAAAACTTGTACACTTTAAACGCTTGACGCGTATGCTCTCTATGACTTGGATTCCTATCATTCCTATTTTACCGCTGAGACAGTTTATTCTTTGTGTTCTCTGCTCCTTACCCTGAGCTTTTCTGCTTTTCTACCTTTTTGTTTTATAATGCAAAACAATAAATAAAGAATTAAAAAAAAAACAAACAAACCTTGACGTGTCTAAACTCAGCGTTTAGGCTTGTCAAACTTTTTTCTGCCCAAAAGCTTCTCTCAAAAACGCACTTGTGATGGGTTTTTTTTTTCAGCCTGTAAATGCTCCTCCACAGATATGCCTATAAGTCCGTAAGTACCCAAATGTGCATAAATACATAGCCTGACAAAGAGTTGCTTCTCCAGGCTAAAAGAAAAGACCCCAAACACCTGTATAACCAGCATTCTTTTTTTTTTTTTTTTTTATGCCCAATGTGCATGAGGCCTAAAGCTTCTAACAGCCTTTCTCTCAATCTGAGCCAAGCCACACAATAAAGGTGGGAAACGTACATATTTTAATTGAAGACAGTATATAGTTTTTGAGACCAAGGAGAGGAGGAGAGTTTCTAATTCACTGCACTGAGCTTCAACAAAATGTCAGCCACCAGCAAGAAGAAACATGAACAATGCTGGAGGCAATTTACAACACACACTAGTTTTTATAGCATAATTATTAATGTGAAATGCATGTTCTTATGTTGTAGCACATGAATTATCAAACTGTTATGAGTAAAGTTCCGCTTTAATTTTCTGCTTTAATTTAGTCTGCCAAATATATTATTGAATGTGACAGAAAATCACTGAACTGAAAACGTCATGTGCTGCACTGTTCTCAGCATTATTCCCAGTTGTCTCTGTGGACTACAGAACACCTCCTCCTATGTTACAGAAAAGGGGGGGTGTTCCATATTCCTAACACACTTGCTGTCCTTAAAGGGTAAGTTCACCTTTACAGAAAAATCTGGAAGGTGAACTTACACAGGACACCCTCCTTACCCCCCCCCCAACCCCGCTGACTTGGAACACGGCGATCATCGGGTCTCCACCTCACCATCCGGGGCTTAGAAATCTCCCACAGCTTGAATAGGAACTGCAGCCTGCTCACAGAATTTGTAATAAAAACATCTTTGCCATTCTGAAGCGTTCCTCCAACCACTTTGCATTATATTTTATATATACTGTGATTCTATACTTCCCAAATATGCCACAGAAATCTCCCTCCACTGGCTTCATCCATTTTAACTGTGGGCAGCTTCAGCTGCTGCCTGTTCACTTCCTGGATTTACACAGACACTCCTCCAGCTCTCCAGCTCTGCAGTTCTGCAGCTCTCATTGGCCCTGTTATGCCTTATACCCCTCCCTTCCTGGCAAAGGAGGGAGGGGGATAAGGCATAACAGGGCCAATGAGGTCAGGAGGCATGTTTAGGAGCATTCTAATTGATCGGCGCTGACCAATTGGAACCTGCTTAGCCCATCCTGTCACAAAGGGCATAGAGGAGGGAAAGCTGCGGTGGATTTCAAATCCCCGGATCGGTACAGCGGCGATACAAGCTGTCAAAATTGGAGATCGCCGGACTCCAGGTTAGCGGGACATGGGAGGAGGGGGTCCAGTATAATTTCACCTTACAGATTTTCTGTAAAGGTGAACCTTCACTTTAACAGATACAGTGTATTGAGAGAGTCTGGTCACCCTAAGAAAATGTGTGTTACTGGCAGGGTCCCCAGGTGCAAACAAATGCAGACCTTTACTCACTCCCCTCCCTCCAATCCACTTTCCATCATTCTACTACTTACTCCCCTTGTCTCACACAATTGCACATTTATTTTATACTTGGGAACACTACAGCACTTTATTAGGGGCCTGCTAAAAGAACCAGAAAGACAGCCAGCCCCGAGATGACTTAAGAGAGGAAAATGGCAGTGTGGGACCAGGTGGGCAGCAGTGAAACGGCAGATTAATGCTGGTTTCCCTTGGCATACGAGTATGTTAATGGAGAGAAACTTGGCGATGAAGGAAAGTGGGGATTTGAAAATACAAAAAGGGGGGGGGGGTGAAGTTCTTCCTTAAGTAACAAAAAATTGCATACATTTACATTTATACACAGGACCCATTTTCATAATTTGGAAGTAAAGAAAAAACAGAAGCAGAGTTGTTTCTTTCAACTCTGTATTTGGTTATGAGACATGTTCATGTTAGTTTGTTTTGCCTAACTTTTGTGTATTTCAGAAAAACACTTGAAATGAATAATATACAGTATATATGCCGGTGTTCGATAAGTAAACAAGGTTAATGTGCCAATTTTTTGTTTTTTCTAAATTGTATTTATGTTGCTTTATTTTAGGTCTCTGATATTAAGGACCCTTTCCATTCATTTGATAACATGATGGCCAACTTTAGAAACCGAATGACTGACATGCACAAACAATTTGTAAGTTGTTTTACTTCTTTTCATTAAAATAGCTGGCAGAGTTAAAGAGGACCTTCAGTCATTTTTCAACTTTCCATCTATTAAATCCTCTGCCCTTGTTTTATCCTTGGATAGTAAAACATTTTTTTCTGCCAGTAAATACCTTATACATCCCACTTCCTGTTTCTTGTCTGGTCATTAGCCTAGGCTTATGACATCATGCACAGATCTATCTATCTATCTATCTATCTATCTATCTATCTATCTATCTATCTATCTATCTATCTATCTATCTATCTATCTATCTATAGAGATTGCCAGTAAGGGAGGGGGATGAGTCATATAAGGGCCAATAAAAGCTGCAGAGCTGGACGTGTGTGTCTGTGTAAATCCAGGAAGTAAACAGGCAGCAGCTTCAGCTGCCCACAGTTAAAATGGCTGCAGCCAAATTTTTGCAGCATATTTGGCAAGTACAAAATCGCAGTATATATAAAATAATAGGCAAAGTGGTTGGAGGGAAGCTTCAGAATGGCAAAGATGTTTTTATTTACAATGTATGTGAGCAGACTGCAGTTCCTCTTTAAGCATGCATTCCGGAGTGTTTGTAGGCCGGAGGTGCTCTGCGTTAGCACTCATAATAACAAATGTGGAAGTTAGAGGCCTGCACATTCAGTTGCCATTAAAGTTTAACATCCAAAAGCTTCAGCAAAAATGTGTTGTTGTTTTTTGGGCAGAGCTGGAATGAGTTAAAGCCTAGAGGATACAGACACATGTGTAGATAGTTAGGAAGGCTTATAACCTCTTGTAATGTTTGTAGTACTGTTTGCTCTTCCTGTCTGACAACTCATCCCTGTTTCTTGCCTAGTGTCACAGGGAGAGGAAGTGAGAGAAAATGTACTCAATGGTGTCACATAGAGAACCTGGAATTTTAACTCCTCCCCACTCTAAGCAAAGCTAAATAAAAATCTCCTAGGTTTTAAAATGTTTATTAAATTGTGCTAGTTGTAGTAAATGGCAAGCAAGCGTACCTGTATTATTTATATTGCAGTAACTCCTCCTACACAATGGCTGCCAAAAAAACATGTTCCCTGTGACCTGACAGCAGCTTCATTCACTGGCCCTGCCAGTGATGAACAGATTCTTTTCAAGTCCCTGGAATCCTCTGTGTATGCCAAAGATCTGTTTAGCCTTTCCAAGAAAATGCCTGGTCTATAGTTCCATTTGATTTAATGCATCATTTTTATACTTGAGTATGTATCACTATTAATAACATTTCCCTTCACATACAGGCTATTGTAGCTTTCTGCCATGTTTGGTCATAGTGCAAGGCTGGGTGAGGTGCTTATGTGTACAGTGTAGCAGCCAAGTCTATATATGAGTGACTCATACTTTAATGTAGTAATATTATCTCCCTCCCAAGGCTGCATCTCCTGTGTTAAAAAAAAAAAATCCTAATCTTCACTCGCACATCAGACACTCTAGCTCTGGGATCATTATACTATAATCGTGCTATCTGCTCTCATGCTCGCATTTGCTCTTCCAAAAACTTAGACACACTAGTAACCGTAGAACAAGTGTATATTAAGCAGCACTTCTCTGTGACTGCTGCAGTTATCATATTGCTAGGTGGCTGCATGTTTGGACACATCCTGTACTATCAAAACACCCCTGCTATGATGTAAACAGTGTTTATGTATTCATTTTTTTTAGGGCCCGTTCACACTAGAATGCAGCGTCGGAGAGTTAATTCCAATTGCACTGCCCTTACAATCTACTGTGGAGGTCAGCTGAAAGTTAACGACACCCCAAACACAGTGTGTTTGCATGCACCAGATGGCATGGAACAAAAGTACCATGCCATGCTGTTGCCATGCGCTTCACAAAGTAGTACACTAGTTTTGGAGTGGTGAGATTTCAGCCCATTCAAAATGAATGGGCTGAAATTGCACTTCACAGAACTACATGTGAATCGGACAGAAACCGCACAGCTTTCCTGTCCGATTCACATGCAGTTCCTAGTGTGAATGGGCCCTAAAGCTTTTACTTTTATACTGAACAATTAGGCCCCTTTCACACTGGCACTACCTGGTCCGATCAGCTGTGAATCTGTGAACAGATTCCTTGCTGAGGTGGAGCACATCTGTGCCAGTTCAATTTTTTCCCCCTGATTTTTGGATCTATGGCTGGCTGGATAAAAATGGACTTTTCCATCAGACAACCCCGATCCATCACGTTTAGGTCCAGAAAAATTGAAAAAGGACGTAGACCTTTTTCAGTTCTTTTCTGCAACTGGGCAGACTTGGAGGTGATTGAGTGTAAATGAATGCACCTATACAGTACCTGCCCATAGACTTGCATGGAGCTTCTGATTAGGTCCACCAAAAAACTAAAAGGCAGACCTTGAGGTATTTGCACTGTGAAAGGGGTCTTAGATAAGTTACAGTGTTGGTAGATTTCATATACAGTATCTCACAAAAGTGAGTACACCCCTCACATTTTTGTAAATATTTTATTATATCTTTTTATGTGACAACACTGAAGAAATTACACTTTGCTACAATATAAAGTAGTGAGTGTACAGTTTGTATAACAGTGTAAATTTGCTGTCCCCTCAAAACAACTCAACACACAGCCATTAATGTCTAAAACGCTGGCAACAAAAGTGAGTACACCTCTAAGTGAAAATGTCCAAATTGGGCCCAATTAGCCATTGTCCCTCCCCAGTGTCATTCGACTTGTTAGTGTTAAAAAAAAGAATTGTTGCTCTACATAAAGATGGCCTAGCTATAAAGAAGATTGCCAAGACCCTGAAACTAAATTGCAGCATGGTGACCAAGACCATACAGCAGTTTAACGGGACAGGTTCCACTCAGAACAGGCCTCGCCATGGTCGACCATAGAAGTTGAGTGCACGTGCTCAGCTTCATATCCAGAGGTTGCCTTTGGGAATTGGACGTATGAGTGCTGCCAGCATTGCTGCAGAGGTTGAAGGGGTGGAGGGTCAGCCTGTCAGTGCTCAGACCATACGCCGAACACTGCATCAAATTGGTCTGCATGGCTGTCATCCCAGAAGGAAGCCTGTTCTAAAGATGATACACAAGAACACTTGCAAACTGTTTGCTGAATACAAGCAGATTAAGGACACGGATTAATGGAGCCATGTCCTGTGGTCTGATGAGACCAAGATTAACTTATTTGGTTCAGATGGTGTCAAGCGTGTGTGGCGGCAACCAGGTGAGGAGTACAAAGATAAGTGTGTCTTGCCTACAGTCAAGCATGGTGGTGGGAGTGTCATGGTCTGGGGCTGCATAAGTGCTGCTGGTGTTTCATCAGATTAGGCGACCTGTCAGAATGTGTAACGGAAGTGACGTTTAGTCGCCGCCATCTTGCTACACCCCGCACTCCTCCACAGTAAGGATACATTCAGAAGGGGGCAAGCAGACATCTTGTTACACCCACCGGATTTTTTTGCATTTAACACTTATTTTTAACAGTAAACTGAGTTTATATAGTGAAATGCAGTACTTAGAACTTCATCTGACTGTTTAGATTTTGAATTTTAAAAGAAGCGGCAAGCAGTATGTTGTCTACCGGGCGCTCGGGTTCGGCACATCACGGATCTTGTGGACAGATTACTGGGAGGGGCTGGGGAAGACCCGGCTGTCATGGTGCACGTTGGCACCAATGACAAAGTCAGAGGCAGCTGGAGTGTCCTAAAGAACGATTTTAGGGACTTAGGAGCTAAATTGAGGAAAAGGACCTCCAAGGTAGTGTTCTCAGGAATACTACCGGTACATCGAGCCACACCAGAGAGGCAGAGGGAGATTAGGGAAGTAAACAAGTGGCTGAAAAGCTGGTGTAGTAAGGAGGGGTTTGGGTTCCTGGAGGACTGGGCCGACTTCTCAGTCGGTAACCGGTACTATAGAAGGGACGGACTGCACCTAAATGAGGAGGGTGCAGATCTGCTGGGAAGGAAGATGGCCAAAAAGTTAGAGGGGTTTTTAAACTAGGCGATGGGGGGGGGGGGTCCAGAGACAGTGATAGCCAGCGCGGAAGATATTCCAGAGGGTAGTATTGGGGGCATTAGTGGTAGGTTAACCAAAGCACAAAAACACAAGGTGAGTATAGTAGCAAGTCCAAGTTGCAATCTTGAAACACCCAATACGAGGACAATATGCGACCGGTCTAAACTATGTGGCATGTTCACCAATGCCAGGAGCCTGGCGGACAAGATGGGTGAACTAGAGATACTGTTGTACAAGGAGGATTTGGATTTTGTGGGAATTTCAGAGACCTGGTTCAACAGCTCTCATGATTGGCTGGCAAACATTCAAGGGTATACCCTATACCGCAAGGATAGAGAGGGTAAAAAAGGGGGAGGGGTATGCCTATATATCAAGAATAATGTACAAGTGAATGTGAGAGATGACATCACTGAGGGGGCTAGGGAGGAGGCGGAATCTTTATGGGTAGAGCTCCAAAGGGATGAAGCTAAGGGGAAAATAATACTGGGAGTATGCTATAGGCCCCCTAACCTGAGGGAGGAAGTGGAGACGGATCTCCTATCACAAATTGGATTAGCAGCAAGGATGGGAAGTGTTATCATAATGGGGGATTTTAATTATCCAGACATAGACTGGGCGGAGGGAACCGCGCATTCATTTAAGGCTCGCCAGTTCCTTAATGTCTTGCAGGACAATTTTATGGGTCAGATGGTAGACGCACCAACTAGAAATAAAACATTACTAGATCTACTGATTACCAACAATACAGACCTGATAACAGATGTGGAAATACGGGGCAATTTAGGTAACAGCGATCACAGGTCAATTAGTTTCAGTATAAATCACACAAATAGGAGACATGAAGGGAACACAAAGACACTGAATTTCAAAAGAGCCAACTTCCCTAAACTACAAACCTTGCTAAAAGGCATAAATTGGGATAAAATATTAGGAACAAAGAATACAGAGGAGAGATGGGTTTGCTTTAAGAGCATATTAAATAAGGGCATTAGCCAATGTATCCCATTGGGTAATAAATTTAAAAGAGCAAACAAACATCCTGGATGGCTTAACTCCAATGTAAAAATGCATATAAAAGCAAAGGAGAAGGCCTTCAAAAAATACAAGGTTGAGGGATCATCCACAGCATTCAGAATTTATAAAGAATGCAATAAGAAATGTAAGGGTGCAATTAGGATGGCTAAGATAGAACATGAAAGACACATAGCGGAGGAGAGCAAAAAAAATCCCAAGAAATTCTTTAAGTATGTAAACAGTAAAAAAGGGAGGACAGACCATATTGGCCCCATAAAGAATGAGGAAGGACATCTGGTTACAAAGGATGGGGAGATGGCAGAGGTATTGAATTTATTCTTCTCCTCAGTCTTCACAAGTGAATCGGGGGGCTTCAGTAACCAAAACTGCAGTGTTTTTTTCCTCATGACACAACACAGGAAGCATCTACATGGTACTTAGGGAACTCAGTCAGGTGATTGCCAGACCGTTGTTCCTAATTTTTACAGACAGTCTATTGACTGAAATGGTACCAGCTGATTGGAGAAAAGCCAATGTAGCACCAATATTTAAAAAGGGCCCAAAAAACATCCCTGGGAATTACAGACCAGTTAGCCTAACATCAATAGTATGTAAACTCTTGGAGGGGATGATAAGGGACTATATACAAGATTTTAGTAATAAGAATGATATTAGCAGTAATCAGCATGGATTCATGAAGAATCGTTCTTGCCAAACCAATCTATTAACCTTCTATGAGGAGGTGAGTTGCCATCTAGATAAAGGAAGGCCCGTAGACGTAGTGTATCTGGATTTTGCAAAAGCATTTGACACAGTTCCCCATAAACGTTTACTGTACAAAATAAGGTGCGTTGGCATGGACCATAGGGTGAGTACATGGATTGAAAACGGGCTACAAGGGCGTGTTCAGAGGGTGGTGATAAATGGGGAGTACTCAGAATGGTCAGGGGTGGGTAGTGGGGTCCCCCAGGGTTCTGTGCTGGGACCAATCCTATTTAATTTGTTCATAAACGACCTGGAGGATGGGATAAACAGTTCCATCTCTGTATTTGCAGACGATACTAAGCTAAGCAGGGCAATAACTTCTCCGCAGGATGTGGAAATCTTGCAAAAAGACCTGAACAAATTAATGGGGTGGGCGACTACATGGCAAATGAGGTTCAATGTAGAAAAATGTAAAATAATGCATTTGGGTGGCAAAAATATAAATGCAATCTATACACTGGGGGGAGAACCTCTGGGGGAATCTAGGATGGAAAAGGACTTGGGGGTCCTAGTGGATGATAGGCTCAGCAATGGCATGCAATGCCAAGCTGCTGCTAATAAAGCAAACAGAATATTGGCATGCATTAAAAGGGGGATCAACTGCAGAGATAAAACGATAATTCTCCCGCTCTACAAGACTCTGGTCCGGCCGCACCTGGAGTATGCTGTCCAGTTCTGGGCACCAGTCCTCAGGAGGGACGTACTGGAAATGGAGCGAGTACAAAGAAGGGCAACAAAGCTAATAAAGGGTCTGGAGGATCTTAGTTATGAGGAAAGGTTGCGAGTACTGAACTTATTCTCTCTGGAGAAGAGACGCTTGAGAGGGGATATGATTTCAATTTACAAATACTGTACTGGTGACCCCACAATAGGGATAAAACTTTTTCGCAGAAGAGAGTTTAATAAGACTTGTGGCCACTCATTACAATTAGAAGAAAAGAGGTTTAACCTTAAACTACGTAGAGGGTTCTTTACTGTAAGAGCGGCAAGGATGTGGAATTCCCTTCCACAGGCGGTGGTCTCAGCGGGGAGCATTGATAGCTTCAAGAAACTATTAGATAATCACCTGAATGACCGCAATATACAGGGATATGTAATGTAATACTGACACATAATCACACACATAGGTTGGACTTGATGGACTTGTGTCTTTTTTCAACCTCACCTACTATGTAACTATGTAACTATGTAGCTTGCTGATCTCACAGGTTTACTAATCGGACAGAAGTTCGCTGCTTTTAAAATTCAACATCTAAACAGACACGGAGTTCTAAGCACTGTATTTTAATATATAAACCCAGTTTACTGTTAAAAAAAAAATTAAAGTGCAAATCTCCGGTGGGTGTAACAAGATGTCCACTTGCCCCCTTCTTACTGTATCCTTACTGTGGATGAGTGCGGGGTGTAGCAAGATGGCGGCGACGGAACACCACTTCTGTTTCACATTCTGATGGGTCACCTAATCTGACGAAACACCGGCACTGGGGAGCTACAATTAATTGAGAGAGCCATGGGCCAACATGTACGTGACATACTGAAGCAGAGCATGATCCCCTCCCTTCGAAGACTGGGCCGCAGGGCAGTATTCCAACATAAGGACCCCAAACACCTCCAAGACGACCACTGCCTTGCTATAGAAGCTGAGAGTAGGGGGACTGGCCAAGCATATCTCCAGACCTAAGCCCTATTGAGCTATCTGTGGGGCATCCTCAAAGGTGGAGGAGCGTAAGGTCTCTAATATCCACAAGCTCCGTGATGTCATCATGGAGGGGTGGAAGAGAACTCCAGTGGCAACCTGTGAACTCCATGCCCAAGATCGTTAAGGCAGTTCTGGAAAAAAATGGTGGCCACACAAAATATTGACACTTTGGGCCCAGTTTAGTCATTTTCACTTAGGGGTGTACTCGGTTTAGACATTAATGGCTTTGTCTTGAGTTATTTTGAGGGGACAGCACATTTACACTGTTATACAAGCTGTACACTCATTACTTTACATTGTAGCAGTTTAGCTGAATGCGCACGATTTCAAACCCACATTTCAGTGTGAGTTGGGGCGATTTGAAAGATATCTGGCCCCAAAGTTGCCAGGAACTACTTTTGGAATCGTGTGATTTGTCAATGTCAATTTGTCGTGTCATGTAGGCTTATAGGCTATTGGTTTCCTCTGGGTTGCTTCTGGATGATATATTAGCTAATTTGATCCTTTCATGTGTTTCTGGAGCTGTTGAAAAAACAAAATGTTTTGGAGATGATTAAAGTACAAACTGCGGTGGGGGGGCATGTCTGGATGTGTAGGAGAGAGGACGCGTAAGAGAGCTCCGTTTTCCAGGCTGAAAAATCCTTGGCATTTCTTCTGAACAAGGCACCATCGAATAAAGCAAGCTAACGGGATGGGCACTCTCCTTTGATCCATCAATGCCGTCCAGGAGACGTTCATCCAAGGAACGGCTGCCTCCTAAGGTCCTGGGCTCCCGGGTGCTCACACATGCGGTAGCCATCTTGCCTTTGGGAACCTAGCAGGCTGTGTCAGTGCAGACTGATCTGCGGCTACTGCTGGACATGGAACAGGATGTAGGTGACTCTGCAGCCTACAGGTATGGAGCAGCCAGTGGCCACAGCCTCCACAGCAGCCATAGAGGAGAGTAGAATGCTGGTAATGGGCAGAATAGATACACTGGCCATGGAGTACGGTCTCATCAGACAGGACCTTGGCAAGTTCAGGGGCCGCAATACTTCTGCAGAAAATCATATCTCTGATATAGAGGATACTGTGGCCACCAACACAAAAACGTGAGAGTGGTGGGTCTTGCAAAGGTTCTGAACCCTACCAGCTTTGCTGAAAAATTCTTTAAGGATATTCTCACTTTACAGAAAGTCTCCTCCGCATACATTTGGAGCGTGCCCACAGGGTCCCGACGGGTCAGAGATGGCAGGGCGTAGCAACAAGGACGTTCCTAGTTCGCTTCTATCGTGACAGAGACCTCATCCTAGGAAGCTAGGAAAAAAAACAGCTCCGATTTTGAAAATACTACACTACATTCTTACCGGAATTTTCCCCGGAGTTGCAGAGGCGTCAACGCACATTTGTGGAGCTACGGAAAAGGCTGCAAGAAAAGGGGCTCAGCTATGGCATGTTATATCCCAATAAGCTCCGCGTTGAATATCAGGGCTCAGTGAAATTTTTTGAGGTTCCCTCTGATGTTTCTGATTGGCTGGATACCCTGAATTAAATTTCTCTTTTGGGAGGGAACGGGTCGACTGTTTGTTTTTTGTTTTTCTTGTAAACCTGCAATGTGCAAGCCAAGCACATCCTGGTTACCATGTCTGAACATTGTGAAAGCTTATTGCTGTGTTATTTCTCAGATTGCTTCACTGATATGTGTCATTTTAGCGGGTTGCATATCCTGGTCTTACTTGCTCAGTTTACTGACCTCCATTATGTTGCTTTCAATGCATGGCTACCTAGTCTTCCATATCCAAAGTCTGCGTGGAGTTCGGAGTCCTCTCTAAAAAGTTTTGGGTGTTCAAGAACTGCACTGTGTTGTCAGACTTGACTTCTCCCCCTTCAAACACCCTATTTTTCTCCTACTGGAGCTCATGGAGTGTATCTTAAAGAAGTGCGCTCCAGTGTTGAGTTTTTTGTTTTGGGATCACGTCTGCCTGCTAGTTTATTTTACTTTCTGCTGGTGTGACAGGGACTGATAGACTTTTTGATTGGACTGTTTGATTTTTGTTCCATTTTTTTGTTTTTCTTCTGGGGTTTTTTTTTTTTTTAAATTTTACCACTTCTGCACCAGTGGGTTTGTGGTGCCAACAGTTCCTCCCTGATTACGGGAATGGTGGCATCCAGAAGCAAAATGTATTGTAATATTGTGTGGGTTATTGGTGTACCTGTATTCTTTAGCATGATGTGGCTGTGTGACTCTGGAACCTTACTTTTGACCCTAGGTTTCCATCTTGTGGCCTTTTTGAGAATTACAGTCATTAAATGTTATCTCCTGGAATGTCAAGGGACTGAATTCTAAATTTAAGAGAGCCCTGGTGTTAAAATACTTACAGGCCCGTCATCCTCACATTATGTTCCTGCAACAAAAAAAAAAAACATTTGTTGGGAATAAGTTTTTAGCTATGAAATGTCCCTGAATGCACAGAGCCATACATGCCACATTTTCTTCCTATGCTAGGGGTGTGTCAATACTGCTACATAGATCATTGCCCTGCTCCTATAGAGACAGTAATTATCGATCCTGGGGGACAATATTTAGTGATATTGATTGATGTTTATCCGCATCGCTTAATTTTGGTTAATATGTATGTATAATAATGTATAATATGTATATTCCTCCTCTGTTTTCTGGGAATATCCTGTACTAGGTACTGGAGAAACTTGCGCCTCATGTCTCATTTAAGTTGCTTGTGGGCGGTGATTTTAATATCTTAGACTATGCACTGGACACGTCAAATCCACATAGGACCCGTTGTTGTTTATTTCTTTCACTGGGCAGAGGCTACAGGTCTTACTGAACTTTGGCGGTGGAAGCATCCCACGGAGAGATGTTATTCGTATCTGTCCTCAGTACATACTTCCTCCTCCAGGATAGATATGGCTTTAGCAAATGAGGCCCTTTTGCCCCTGGTATCTGAGACTTCATATCTCCCTGGGGGAGTCTCAGATCACACCCCATTACAGATTATCCTGCAATTGGGCCCTCATGGGTCTAGGAGGACTTGGCGTCTATCCCCTGGTTGGGTGGGGGATGCCTTCAAGGCCGCAACTAGGGGGATGTGTATATATCCGCCATAAAAGCCCTTAGAAAGGAGTGCAACAGTGTAGAGAAACACCTTCAGGATTTAGAACAGGAATGTGCATGTACCCTGACTCGCCCTCCATGGACACGTTGGTTAGGTTGCAGTTTGCTAGGAGGAATGTGTCTCTTCATTATCAAGACATGGCTACCTGTCATCTGCAAAAGAGTACAGACCACATTTTCGAAAAAGGGATAAAAATGGTAAACAATTGGCTCTATTGATGTCAGTGGCTACATCTCTGACCATAGTCCCTTGTATCTTTTCCCCATCTGGAATATTCTTAAATGACAGAGGATATTTTACAGGCATTTGTATGCTTTTATAGGACTATGTACTCACCTATAGCGTCATATGATGTGGAGGACCTTTTGGCTACCTTAGTGGCCTTGCAGTTACCTACGTTGCCTGTGGCCTCTAGAGATTTTTTAGATGCCCCATTTTTAGAGAGGAAGAGATAGATTCTGCAATCGGGTTGTTTCCTACAGGTAAGGCTCCTGACCCAGACGGTATGCCAATAGAGTTGTCCATCGATACTCGGAAGCCCTTGCACCCAGATTGTTACAACTATATGTGGACTGTTTCCAGGAGGGGAGCCTTCCTTGTTGCTTTTATGAGGCCCACATAGTACTCTTAGCCAAGCTAGATAAGGATCTACTACAGTGCTCTTCATACAGATCTATATCATTAATAAATATGGATTTCAAAATACTGACTAAATTGTTAGCTACTAGATTTATGTCGATCTTGCACCATGTTATTTCCCCTGACCAGACTGGTTTGATGCCTAAGAAAGCCACGGATATAAATCTACGGAGGGTTTTCATGCATACTCAGTTAGGCCCAGATATTTACAGTGGTAGGATATTGGTCTTCCTTGATTTGGAAAAGGCCTTTGATTCCGTGGATTGGAAATATATGTTTACAGTGTTGGAAGTGTTTGGCTTCGGCCGTCACTTTAGAAAGTGAATTGACATTCTCTATCACTCCCCAACTGCGGCCATAATGTTGAACGGCATGTTATCAGAGTTTTTCTCGGTGGGTAGGGGCAGTCGTCAAGAAAGCCCTATGTCCTCGGGACTTTTTCCATCATGATTGAACCCTTGGCTGCAGCTTTGATGGTTTCCACGGAGGTGCGGGGATAACTGTGGGCAGCTTGTATGAAAAAACTGCTCTATATGCCGATGACATGGTTCTTTTTTTGCGAGACTGAGAATTTCTTGACGACGGCATTGGACATCTTAAATTCTTTTGCAAAATTTTCAGGACTGAAAGTCAATTGGGGTAAATCCCAGATCCTCCTACTCAGGACACCGTCTCCTAATTGTAAGGTTCCTGCCAACTGCCCCTTGCAAAAGGTAGAAGTGATCAAATATCTGGGTCTGCACATTTCCAACTCTGTGTCGGATTTGATTGCATTGAATGTCAATTCACTTTTGTTAAAGCTCAAATCTAGGCTTCAGACATGGCAAAATTTACCTTTTTAACACTCATTGGTATGGTGAATCTATTGAAGATGAAGTTTTTACCTTTATTTTATTTTTATATATATTTCGGAACTCACCTATATGGATACAGAAATATATATTCAAGAAGATTGATTAGCTGGTAAAGACTTTCCTTTGGCAGGGGCATCGCCCTCAGATCAAACTCCAGGTGTTGCAATTGCCGTGGAAACAAGGGGGGGCTGGAGGTCCCTAATTTCTATAGATACTTTCTAGCAAGTCAGCTGGTCTTCACCCATAGATGGTATAGACTTTCTGAGGATGATGCTGCTAATGCCCTGGAGGCGGCTATTGTCAGCTCTTATGAGGCACTGGCACATCTGTTGCTACATGGAAATAGGGCTCCGTATAATGTTACAGTATCTGTGTGTGCAACTGGTAGGGCATGGGTGTGGTTAATAAGATTAGTAGTGCTACAGCGATTTCTCCTCACACACCGTTATGGAGGAATCCCAACCTGATACACTTCTTTGAATACCCTGATCCAATTACCTGGACTAAATATGGTATTAAAACACTGAAGGATACAGTGGGTAACAGGAAACTCCTATTCTCCCCAATACTCAATTGTTCCGTTATTTGCAGCTTAGACATGCGTACAATGCCCAATTTGGCGATACCAGTCTTGAACTGCAAATGAGGGATCTGGAATCTTTGCTCAGAGAAAACGATTTAGAGAAGGTCCTGGCTACTATTTACAAATAGTTGTTTACAGCGGCTGGTAATCTTCTTTCACAATGTAGAGAGGCGTGGGAGGCAGTGTTCCCCCAGATGGATGGGGACGACTGGGATTATATTTGGGATATTCACTTTTCCAGACTGGTGCCAGCCAGGGATCAGCTTATCCAATTTACATTTTTACATTGCACATACAGTGGGGCAAAAAAGTATTTAGTCAGCCACCAATTGGAGAGAGGCCTGTAATTGTCATCATAGGTATACCCCAACTATGAGAGACAAAATGTGGAAACAAATCTAGACAATCACATTGTCTGATTTTTGAAAGAATTTTTTTGCAAATTATGGTGGAAAATAAGTATTTGGTCACCTACAAACAAGCAAGATTTCTGGCTCTCACAGACCTGTATCTTCTTCTTTAAGAGGCTCCTCTGTCCTCCACTCATTACCTGTATTAATGGCACCTGTTTGAACTTGTTATTAGTATAAAAGACACCTGTCCACAACCTCAAACAGTCACACTCCAAACTCCACTATGGTGAAAACCAAAGAGCTTTCGAAGGACACCAGAAACAAAATTGTAGACCTACACCAGGCTGGGAAGACTGAATCTGCAATAGGCAAGCAGCTTGGTGTGAAGAAATCAACTGTGGGAGCAATAATTAGAAAATGGAAGACATACAAGACCACTGATTATCTCCATTGATCTGGGGCTCCACGCAAGATCTCACCCCGTGAGGTCAAAATGATCACAAGAATGGTGAGCAAAAATCCCAGAACTACACAGGGGGACCTAGTGAATGACCTGCAGAGAGCTGGGACCAACGTAACAAAGGCTACCATCAGTAACACACTACGCCGCCAGGGACTCAGATCCTGCAGTGCCAGACGTGTCCCCCTGCTTAAGCCAATATATGTCCGGGCCCGTCTGAGATTTGCTAGAGAGCATTTGGATGATCCAGAAGAGGATTGGGAGAATGTCATATGGTCAGATGAAACCAAAGTAGAACTGTTTGGTAGAAACACAACTCGTCGTGTTTGGAGGAGAGAGAATGCTGAGTTGCATCCAAAGAACACCATACCTACTGTGAAGCATGGGGGTGGCAACATCATGCTTTGGGGCTGTTTCTCTGCAAAGGGAACAGGACGACTGATCCGTGTACATGTAAGAATGAATGGGGCCATGTATCATGAGATTTTGAGTGCAAACCTCCTCCCATCAGCAACGGCATTGAAGATGAAACATGGCTGGGTCTTTCAGCATGACAATGATCCCAAACACACCTCCTGGGCAACGAAGGAGTGACTTCGTAAGAAGTATTTCAAGGTCCTGGAGTGGTCTAGCCAGTCTCCAGACCTCAACCCCATAGAAAACCTTTGGAGGGAGTTGAAAGTCCGTGTTGCCCAGCGACAGCCCCAAAACATCACTGCTCTAGAGGAGATCTGCATGGAGGAATGGGCCAACATACCAGCAACAGTGTGTGACAACCTTGTGAAGACTTACAGAAAACGTTTGACCTCTGTGATTGCCAATAAAGGATATATATCAAAGTATTGAGATGAACTTTTGATATTGACAAAATACTTATTTTCCACCATAATTTGCAAATAAATTCTTTCAAAAATCAGACAATGTGATTGTCTGGATTTGTTTCCACTTTTTGTCTCTCATAGTTGAGGTATACCTATGATGACAATTACAGGCCTCTCTCATCTTTTTAAGTGGGAGAACTTGCACAATTGGTGGCTGACTAAATTCTTTTTTGCCCCACTGTACATTACTCCTGCCAGATTAGCTAGAATGTTCCCTACCCAGTCGCTCTATTGCTGGTGGTGCACTTCATCCACTGCAGATTTTTACATGTAATCTGGAATTGTGTAGCTATCCAAGTTTTTTTGGCGTGGAGTAAGAATGTATAGAGGTTACTGCTATTCATATACAGCCAACGGTGGAAATGTGTCTCTTAGGACTAGTCAACGCCCATGCTCCGAAACGAGTGACACATACTTTGCTGGCAATTCTATTTTATTACGCTATGAAACTAATAATGCTTTCATTTTAAAAAGTCTGCCCCTCCATCTGTCTCAGCATGGAAGGCTCTTGCCAACAAGGCCGCCCCCTATACAAGGCTACTTATAATAGCAGAGGTATACCACTGAAGCTTGATAAGGTGTTGGGTAGTTGGATGAATTAGTGCATCCACGGTGGCTTATTAAATGGCTATTTTTGTGATAAATATATATGGTAAACTATAATATGTGTGGAGATTGATATGAGGATGTGGGTAATTTGCCTGTTCGTACCATTGGAGTGACAGTGGGCTCATTCATCAACATAATTGTCAAGGGTGCTAATTTTTTGCAAGATGGGTTGGGCCAAAGTGGTATTTACTTTCTCACTGGAGTTTTATATTTTGTTCATGAAGGTCTTTACTCTTATTAATTTATTCTTAGGTATGGGTCTTGGGATTGTACAATGAGCCAAATGCTGAAGAAGTGTGTGTTGTAATAATCTGTGGCCCGTCAGGCTTTCGTTAATGTTTGTAATTTGTTATTGCAAAACTTGATGGATAAAACTTTTCAAGAAAAATAAAAGGACAAACTGCATAGACACCAAAACTGATACTAATGAAAAACACCCTTGGATCTGTAGCATTTTTTTGGAGGTTGTATGTTTGTGCATAATATTATCACTGTATTAAAACCACCATCACAACCACTCATACAAACTTTTTGATCCTTTTGTATTATTTAAAGCATGTCCTACTTGGGGTTCATGCAAACTAGACGCCTTTTCTCCTGGCAGTAGAAAAATGCTGGTAAACGCGTGTACTGCGTTTTACCACTTCAAGAGCTTGGGCGTTTATTTTTCTGGTCATTGAAATTTATTAAATCTCAAGCACTAAACATGCCTAGCGTCAACACATATTTAGGCGCATTTACACGGGTTTTTGCCAAAATGGTCCTCTCCTGAACACGATTCTTCTGAGTTCAGGAGAGTAACATTTACTGCCTCTATAAACAGCTGCTCCTAAACTCTGGTAAAAGCTTATGTGTGCATTGCTTTTATTGTGTTTTGTCCAGGGGCTTTGGCAAAAAATGTCAAAAAGCCCCAGAATAGTGACTTTAGGAGCAGCAGTGTGCATGGGGCCTTTAACCAAAACCATTTTAGACGGTTATTGGTAAGCTTTTTGCGTAATGGCTGATTTCAGAAGATGCTTGCTATTACCTTTTTTTAATAGCTGAAAAATCTTTTCTGATTTAGTTTTACTTTGCTCCTGGGTACTCCACAAACTGCCTTCCCTGTAAAAAAAAAAAAAAAAAATTCCCTTACTGGCTACTAAGGAAGTTGCATTCGAATGTCAATGAAAAATCATCATTCTATCACTGTTACATGAATTAATATGCATTGAGGTCATATTTGTTGTAGTATATTTTACCTATTTTGCTTTTTCTTCCTTTAGGAAGGATTGCCAGACAATCCTAACACTCATTTATTTAAGTCTTCTTCAGTAATGACATATTCCAAGACTGGAGATGAACCAGCAAAGGTTTTCCAAGCTAGTAGTCAAACACGTCAAGCTCCCGGTGGTGTGAGTATTAATTAGTACATCTGTCCTTACATTTTGTTTTGCTCTGTTTACACATTTATTGACACGTACAACAAGCTTGCTTCTTTAATGCAAGGTTGGCAAGCTTGTTAGGATGTTAAATGTGATTAATTGGCTTAATTTGTAAAAAATTGACTCTCAACATGTCTTTTTTTTTATTTGAATCTACAAATCATATTACCCCGCCTTTATTAAAAGCCTTACTTTATGTTTAAAAAATATTGCAGCACCGTTAGCCATTTTAAATTTTGAGGTTTATAAAAAGGATTTACTATTTCAATCTGTAGACTTTCTAATACTGAAAATGTTTCAAAGGTGCGTCTGTGTAACTATTTCAATGATGATAACACTGGGGATGTTCTTTTAATAGTGTTTGTTTAGAGCACTCCCAGAAAAGCCTGTTATTGTGATTACTGACTGCTTTTCATAGTGGATGTTCTGTTAAATAGACACTGTGCATTGAAAAAGAGTTGGAATCAACCATTATGCTTTGAGCTTTCTGGGTTTCGGAGCTGCTAGGGCACTCTACAAAGGGAGAAAGAGAGAATTCATAAGTCTAAAGGAGGCCGTAGCTGACAGATTGAAATCTCAGAGTCAGAGTGTCTTAGAGGAGTGAAATGAGTGACTTCCTGCACAAAGGCCTTTACCAGAGAATGAGAGGCCAAAGGATGCTGGAAGAAGATAGGCTAAAATCTGTCCTTTGAGGATGCTGCAGGTCAGATGCTGATCTATACCTGACTGGAGAAAGGCCACGACATGTCCCACCAAGTATTGACTAGCATGAGACTTTCTCTGCTCACACCAAACAAAATAACCATGCCAGTTTTGATGGTATAGTTTTTCCTAGCATGAAGAATGTCAGGATAACCTCATCCAATAAGCTCCTATCTTTCAGGAACTGGGCTTCAACAGCCAGGTAGTCAAAGCCAGTGACAGAGACAGAAAATCAATCTTGAAAACTGCTAAGAGGAAGGTGCCAGAGTATGTTCAAGCTCTTAGGTCAGTTCAATGCCAGAGAAATCACCAAAACACCCTCTGACTCGATCCTGTAGAGCAGCTGTTGAAGAAACTTTCATGTAGGGAAAAGCATGGATCAGGTGAAACTGATCTCAAGGCTTCACCAGAGCGTCCACTGTGAAAACACTCTGGATCTCTGGACCTGGCCATGAACCTGTTTGGTTTGATGTTGAAACAAAATATTAACAAGTCCATCTGGCGTCCCCCACCTAAGACAAAGGTCCTGAAAAACCTCTGGGTGAAGGGATCACTCTCCTTGATCCAGATGCTGACAGTTGAGGTCAGTCTGCCAATTTTCTACACCTCAAATGTGTACCGTAGTCGGAGCCAGAATGTGACTCTCCACCAAGGTCAGAATCCATTCCACGTCCTGCTCTGCCGCATTTTAAAAAAAAGGCTGGATCGAAAGTCCCTGACCTGAGACATCAAGTGCTGAAGTGACCGTTGAATGAGCTCCAAAATGTTTGTTGGAAGTTCCTCTGCTGACAAGGGTCCCTAAAAACTCAACCATCTGAGAGGACTCCTCCCCAGCCTGACATACTGGCATGCATTGTGATAGCCTGCCAGGTTAGTGAAATAAATGACTGCCTGAACTGCCAGTGCTGGATTTTAAAATCCACCAAGTCAGGAAGAGGCGGGCTAACACAAATGAATGGTATGGTCCAGGGACTGAGTATGCCTGTCCCCACGCAGACAAAATGCTGAGTTGCAGAGGTCTGGAGTAAATTGGGTACATGGCACTGCCTTGAATGAGACAGTGTCTAAATTTGAGCTTCCATGCTTGAGAGCAGAGACGTGTTTTTTTCCTCTAAAGGGAGAAAGACCTGGGTCTGGTATGGATCCAGCACAAACCTCTGAGAGCTGAGGATCTGACCAAATTTCTGCAGAATCTGTACAGTCTGTTGTATGTTGTATACGAGTAAGTGCCCTTATTAATTTAAAAATAAAAATGTAAGTTTTTTTTTTTTTCTTTAGTGTTCACTCTCATTCCAAAACGGTTTCTACAGCCATCCACTTACTTCCTTTAAAATGGCAGTAAAGTTTGATCTGTAACTTTTACCTATAAGTAAGCCTATAAGGCTTGCCTATAGGTACTGTAAATATCTCCTAAACTTGCACCGTTTAGGAGAGATTTACATTACATGCAGCCAGTGACATCACTGGCGCATGCGCTCTGAAGGAACGGCCACCCGTGCTGTTCCTTCAGAGCCCTGTGCCTTAATAAGCGGCTTCCGCACGCATGCACGGGAGTAACGTCATCGCGACTCTGGCCAGTCGGAGTCCGTGAACCCGGAAGCAAGACGGGTGAAGATGGGAGCCCCAGCAGCGCTGACATCTCAGCGCTGGAAGAGCTTTGTTTTAAGGTAAGTTTCACATGATGTGCTAGTATGAGATGCATACTAACATATTGACACGGTAAGAAGAAGAAAAAAAGTCCAACGGCTTACAACCGCTTTAAATAATGCATTGGCAATTGTGAATCTCGGTGAATAGTTGAAGTTGGAATAATTTAACATGGACTATTTATGTGATGATCATGCCAAAGTTTACACTTTTAAATTTTTTTTCTATTCAGATCAAGGAAACTAAGAAAGCCATCCGAGACTCTGAAACTGGAGTAGAACAAATAGCTGTTGGGCATCACATCAAAGATCGGGCCCACATTGTCAAGCAATTACAGAACAAAAAGACTGGGGATCGTGAATTTAACCAGGAGTTTTTAAATATGGATGAAAGTGAGTGGTAGTAACATGTGATGGCATCTTAACCATTTAAGCTCTGAAAGATTTTACCCCCTTTATGACCAGGCTATTTTTTGCTATTCAGGAGACTTGGAATAGGAATAGGCAGCTGCACACTGTAATGGGATAACAATAAACACTTCTTTATTGTAAAGTTAACAGATGCAGTCACAGGAATGAATGGAAGATTAACATGTTTCACACATCTTGCGCTTCTTCATAACCTGGTTATATATATAATTATTATAATTTAATAATATATTACACACACAGTATCTACAAAAGTGAGTACACCCCTCACATTTTTGTAAATATTTTATTATATCTTTTCATGTGACAACACTGAAGAAATGACACTTTTCTACTATGTAAAGTAGTGAGTGTACAGCTTGTATAACAGTGTAAATTTTCTGTCCCCTCAAAATAACTCAACACACAGCCATTAAAGTCTAAACTGCTGGCAACAAAAGTGAGTACACCCCTAAGTGAAAATGTCCAAATTGGGCCCAAAGTGTCAATATATTGTGTGGCCACCATTATTTTCCAGCACTGCCTTAACCCTCTTGGGCATGGAGTTCACCAGAGCTTCACAGATTGCCACTGGAGCCCTCTTCTACTCCTCCATGATGATATCAGGGAGCTGGTGGATGTTGGAGACCTTGTGCTCCTCCTCCTTCGCACCACAGATGCTCAATGGTTTAGGTCTGGAGACATGCTTGGCAGCCCATCACCTTTACCCTCAGTTTCTTGAGCAAGGCAGTGGTCGTCTTGGAGGGGCGTTTGGGGTCGTTATCATGTTAGATTACTGCCCTGCGGCCCAGTCTCCGAAGGGAGGGGATAATGCTCTGCTTTAGTATGTCACAGTACATGGTGGCACTCATGGTTCCCTCAGTGAACTGTAGCTCACCAGTGCCGGCAGCACCATTTGAACCAAATAAGTTCATCTTAATCTCATCAGACCACAGGACATGGTTCCAGTAATCCATGCCCTTAGTCTGCTTGTCTTCAGCAAACTGTTTGCGGGCTTTCTTGTGCATCATCTTTAGAGGCTTCCTTCTGGGACGACAGACATGCAGACCAATTTCACGCAGTGTGCGGCATATGGTCTGAGCACTGCAAGACTGAAACCTCACCCCTTGGCAGCACTCATACGTCTATTTCCCAAACACAACCACTGGATATGATGCTGAGCACGTGCACTCAACTTCTATGGTCGACCATGGCGAGGCCTGTTCTGAGTGGAACCTGTCCTGTTAAACCGCTGTATGGTCTTGGCCACCGTGCTGCTGTGTGTTTCAGGGTCTTGGCAATCTTCTTATAGCCTAGGCCATCTTTATGTAGAGCAACAATTCTTTTTTTCAGATACTCAGAGTTCTTTGCCATGTGGTGCCATGTTGAACTTACAGTGACTAGTATGAGAGAGTGAGAGCGATAACACCAAATTTCACACACCTGCTTCCCATTCACACCTGAGACCTTGTAACAATAACCAGTCACATGACACCAGGGAGGGAAAATGGTTAATTGATCCCAATTTGGACATTTTCACTTAGGGGTGTACTCACTTTAGTTGCCAGCAGTTTAGACATTAATGGCTGTGTGAGTTATTTTGCGGGGACAGCAAATTTACACTGTTATACAAGCTGTACACTCACTACTTTACATTGTAGAAAAGTGTCATTTCTTCAGTGTTATCACATGAAAAGATATAATAAAATATTTACAAAAATGTCAGTGGTGTTCTCACTTTTGTGAGATATTATTATTTTACACACACACACACACACACTTTACATGCGCATGAACTTTAATGGCATCCCGGTCTGAGTCCGTAGGGTTCAATAATGAGTTGACCCACCCTTTGCAGCTATAACCGCTTCAACTCTTCTGGGAAGGCTGTCCACAAGGTTTAGGAGTGTGTCTGTGAGAATGTTTGACCACTCTTCTAGAAGCACATTTGTGAGGTCAGGCACTGATGTTGGACGAGAAGGCCTGGCTCACAGTCTCTGCTCTTATTCATCCCAAAGGTGTTCTATCAGGTTGAGGTCAGGACTCTGTGCAGGCCAGCCAATGTCCTCCACCCCAAACTTGCTTATCCACACTTAATTTGAAGCAAAACAAGGGTCAGTGCCCATCAATGCAGCCTTATTAGTGCCCATCTGCAGCCATGCCATTGCCCATCAATGCAGCCTGATCAGTGCCCATCTGCAGCCTCTCCATTGCCCATCAGTGCAGCGGAAATCCTTCCAAATTAGGGAAATTCCTTGGGAACCCCCAGGACAAAGTTTTTATTTTTTAGTTATATTTTGAATTCATTGGAAGGGATCCCAGGGATACGCGAACACACACACACACACACACACACACACACACACACACACACACACACACACACACACACACACACTAGATGATAAAGAAGTATATAAAAAAATGCCCAAAGTAGGCCAAACACATTATCTGTGCTGCCACAAATGAAAACCGGGCCGGGTACAACACTTATGTTGAGGAGGTAGCTGTAGAAGACTATTACTTCTGTTAATTGGTGGATCAGTTGGTGGTTGATGGATCATATAGGTTCTATTAATTAGGGTTCAGAGGAACTGGCTTGGTTAAAGGTTAATAAAGCAATGGGTCCTAATGGTAGTCATCATATTTATAGGATAGAACAAGTCCAAAGATGAGCAAGAAAAATGGTAGAAGGCCTATGCGATACAGTAATACAGTATGTACAATGTGAAACAAAACACTGGGAATTGACCTCAATCTATCAGGAGAAAAGTTCAAAACTAACCTTAGGAAGTAGTACTTTACAGGTAAAGCAGTTGATGCTTGGAATAGGCTTTAGCAGAGGTAGTGAGTCAGTCAACAGTAAGTAGGTTCAAAGGTCTATCTACATAATTGCACTCCTCTACCTTTTTGATACACCTGCTTTTTTTCTTCAATTTTTTTTATTGAAATTTACATAAGAATAAAAGATAGAAAAGCATGTAAACTCATAAATGGGAGACATTCATAACCATTAATCGTGATTTTAAGTATACAAAACAGTTAAAAAGCAAAGCAAAAATAATAAGCTCTAGTAGCAATTCAGATAACAAGTAGTAATGGGACTGTAATAAAATATTCTTAGTAGTCATTAAATCTAATAAGCCATGCCTCCAGACCACACATCCACCCCAAATGGGCACAAACTGTGGATGAGTGGGGGCACATTATAAACTGATAAGAGTGTATTCATTAAAGTATCTAGGTAAATTGAAAGAGATGTGAAAGGGTGAAGATTCTCATTTTATAGATCTTACAGTAGATGCTCATGTTTTCGAATAAATAGATGAAAGGTAAAGATCAGAAAATATACAATATGGAACTTTCTCTGATCATATAACTATGAGTATCGAAGAAGAAGTATCCCATAAATATAGGTTATTTGAAAGGAAGTAAGGGAAGTAGTTGGAGAGGAAAGGGCTAGATACGGAAGAGATGCGGGACAATATAATTCAGTGATGACTGAAATAGTGATGCCAATCTAAAATACCCACCACTAATAGAACAGTATGAAATAGGAAAGTAGGGGTAAAATCATAGAGAGAAAGAGGGAGAAGGGAGTGGGGAAAATCTCCCCTGATGGTAGCGCAGCCCACGTCCAGGAAATGCTATGATCAATAATTAGATTGAAGCGTTATTGAGGCAACAACAAAGAACAATCGAAATCTGAAGGCAGGAAGTGTTTTACCCAGGGTTTCCAGATCTTGTGGAATGTCAATATGTTATCATCCTCAATAGCTGACATTTTGGCATAAATAAGTGTGTTATGCATCCTATGCTTAGCTTCAGCCACGATCAAAGTTGGTGATTTTCCAAGCCTTGGCTACGGTTTGTTTGGCTGCAGTTGTAAGATTAATGAGGAGTTGAAATTGATGTTGGGTAAGCACAATAGGCTTAAGATTCAGAAGGGCCACTGCTGTGTCTGGAAGGATAGATATTTCCAAGGCTTTAGAGGCCATGTCAAAGATTTTTTTCCAAAATTCTTGGGCCAGTGGACATTGCAACCAAATATGAAAATGGGTACCTGGTGTGGTGCAACCTCTGCAACAATTTTTTGGGTATGATAGGCTAAATTTTTCTATTCTGGCTGGTACTAAATACCATTGCGCCATAACTTTAAAATTAGTTTCCAATGCAAAACAATTAGGAGAAGAGGTTTTGGTGGCTAACCAAATATTGGACCAGTCATCTTTATCGATTATTCGGTTTACATCTAGCGACCATTTAATACCATAGGAGGGTAATGTTTCATTGGAATTAGAAGTGGGATGTTGGTATAGGGATGAAATCAGTCCTCTGATGTGTGGGTCACTCTTGCATATACGTTCAAATTGTGACATTTGGTGAAGTAATGAACCCGTGCTAATAAAGGGTGTATAAAAATTCTTAATTTGTAAGTATCGGGAAAGTTCAGTTTTTAGGTGTTCTAAAGGTTGATGGGAATGTATGGATAGAATAAGAGGAGCCTAGTTTATGTAGTTGGGTTAAACCAGTAGAAGACCAATTTTAAAAAGTTGGAAATTTCTAGGCAGGATAAAAAGCAGGTTTTCTAAGGAATGAAAGAAGGGGATTATGTGAGGATTGGAGGCTATGGGAAGTCCTAAATTTGTCCCAAATAGACAGGGAGTGTTTAGTAATGGGATTAGAGAGGTGGGCTCTATCTTTGGGTTGGAGCCATAACAGGTTGGCCACTGTCATGCGGTCAATGTCAACAGATTCGACAACAACCCATAGAGGGATTTTCACGTTGGCATGATACTTAGGGAGCAGTGATAATTGAGCTGCGTAGTAGTAGAAAGAAAAGTTCGGCAAGCCCAATCCCCCTTTATGTTTAGGTAGATAAAGAGTGTTTGTACAGGTATGCAAGGTTTGATATATTTCCCATATAAATGACAGAACCCTATATTGTAAAAGCCGTAAGAAATAAGATGGTAATGAAATAGGAAGCACTCTAAATGGGTACAAAAATTTTGGTAATATCGTCATCTTTACAGCATTAATCCGGCCTAGCCAGGACAAGGGAAGGGAAGACCACTGCTTCATTAAGTTAGTGACTTGTTTTAATAATGGAAGATAATTGGCTGCGAAGATGTCAGATAAAGAGGTCGTGATTTGTACTCCTAAATATGAAATTTGGTGAGAAACCCAATGAAATGGTAGGGAGGATTGGGCCTGAAGAACTTTGGTTTGTGTCAACGAAACATTTAGCGCATTCGATTTTGTGGGGTTGACATATAGTCTGGAAATATGTGCATATTTGTCCAAAAGGGCTATTAGATTCGGGGCGGACACATGAGGCTGGGTTAAGAAAACAAGAATGTCATTTGCGAAAAGACAGCCCTCCCAATTCTATGCATTTTGATGTTGTGATTAGATCTAATTAATATTGCCAAGGGTTCTATAAGTAGGGCAAAAATAAATGGGGAGAGGGGGCAGCCTTGTTTTGTTCCCCTCCTTAATGTCTATCATCACTGATTTGTAGCCAGCATACTTAACATATGCCCGTGGGTTATTGTATAGAGAAGAGACCCATGTCATGAAATGTTTCCCAAAGCCCCATTTTTGGAGTATGTACCGCATGAAAGGCCAAGTGACCGAGTCAAATGCCTTTCTAATATCCAAAGATAAGAGACAGTTCGGAATGTGTCAAACTTTAGCTGCATGTGTGAGTAAGAGGGCACGTCTGATATTGTCACCCGCTTGGCGTGTGGGCATGAATCCCATTTGGTCACAATGTATTAGTCGGCCTATAATAGTATTAAGTCGGTTCGCTATAATTTTGGCTAATAATTTAATGTCCAGATTTAGTAAGGGTATGGGGTGGTAATTTGTCTAGGAAATAGAATCAGATTTAGGTTTAGGAAGCATGGTTATGATGGAGGTTAGTGTTTCAGTTCTGAAGGAATGTCCAGTAAGTATAGAATTGAAAGCTCTAGTTAATACGGGTGTCAAAGTTGGCGCAAAGTGTTTATAATAAGAAGCTGAAAACCCATCTGGGCCTGGTCTTTTACAAGGTTTTAAGGCTTCGATGGCATTCTGGACTTCAATTGTTGTTATGGAGCTCTCAAGGTCAGTATACTGTTCACTCTCTAGGGTAGGAAAAGTGATATTAGCAAGCAATGCATCTGCTTTTGTCTTATTAAAAATCTTGAGTAGGGGAATATAATTTAGCTAGATTAGAACGGAATACTTCTAATATTTTAATGGGATTACTAGTATAGGCGTCACGGGATGTTTTCAATCTTATAGGTGTCTGTGTGTGATTAACTGCTTTTAAACTATGTGCCATAGAGGTATCAGGTTTATTAGCTTTGAGATATTGGATATGCTGGCGCTTATGTATGAGTTTATGCGCTGAGTCTGTTATGCGCTGAGTCTGTTAAGAACAAGTCTAGATCTAGATGGCTTTATCTAATTTTGCATTAGTGATGGCATTGAAAGGCTATGTGACATGCATTGAAGTCAGCCTCCAACTTAGCGAATAGGGCTTTGCGTTCTTTTAAGGGTTACAGCTTGTTGTATAAGTTTGCCGTGGAGAACAGTTTTATGAGCTTTCCATAGTGTAAGGGCAGAGATATCTTCTGTGTCGCTGGTTGAAAAGTATTCTGTGAGTACTAGTTTAATCTCAAGACGATAAGAGGGGTGGGTTAATGTAGAGTCGTTTATATACCAAGTCCTATCTTCTGACCTGAGCATAGAGGAGGCTAATGAGGTATATACTATGCAATGGTCTGTCCACGTGGAAGGAATAATTTTAGAGGAAAGAATCCCTGGGGTCATGCCAGAAGAGACAAATATGTGATCAATGCGCGAGAAGGAGTTATGTGGGTATGAGTAGTGTGTGAAGCGTCCACTAGTGGGATTACGTTCACACCATGTGTCTACTAGTTTATATGTGGTAAGTAGTTGTTGGATCGTTGTCGGGTTAGGACTGGTAATTGGGACTGATGGGGATTTGTCTAGAAAAGGAAAAATAGTCACGTTGGAATCTCCGCACAAGATAACTGTTCCGAATTTGTGTTTCTACCACCTGGAGTAAATGTGATAGAAAAGCCGCCAGGCGTTTATCAGGGGCATAATAAGATACAATTGTGATTGCAATGTCTGAGATATGGCTCATGAGCAAGAGATATCTACCTTTGGGATCATTCAGTTGTGAGGTGAGGGTAAATGGCATGGATCGATGAAAGCCTATAAGAGTGCCTCGTTGTTTGACAGTGGCTGAAGCTGTGTTAAACTTGAGGGTAGGAGGGAGAAATGAATTTAGGAGAGGTTTTGTCATTAAAGTGAGTTTTCTGTAAACAGATAATGTGGGCCTTTTTAGCTGAAAAAACGCATTGCTTTAGTGCGTTTATGAGGAATGTTGAAGCCTTGTACATTTAGGGATAAAATGTTTAGGGGGCCATAACAACATGTCTGGGATAGACGTTATGAATAGAAAAGCATGACCTATAACGAGAGCTGCGGCCACCACCAGGGGAGAAAGAGGAGAAGGGGAACGAGAAAAAAGAAAACATTTCATTGAACAACCCTAGTATGTGTCAAAAATGTCAACAGGTAATAACATGAGAATAGGGTGTGGGAACGTCTATAGGGAACATTCAAAGGACCCCGAGAGGTTCCAGTGCCACCATCAGAAACCCGCATATCAATAACAGGAGTCTAAGGGTGGTAAAGGGTGTAGCAAGACATTCCTAAGGGAGGAACAACACCGGAGAACCACAGAATACTGCAGTTAAATTGTATGAAAATATAACTTAAATGCCAACAGAATGAATCTAGTTCAAGATAGCCAAACCTGAACGGGAAAGAGGCTTGTTAAATACCTGTTAAAACAAAAAATTGATTAAATAGTAGGGTGATAAACATGAGAATTATCCTAAACATTCAGGAGTAATATATAAATAAAGCTATCGAGGTTAGATGTATAACAAGTATGTATCAAAACAGTCATATGTTCAGTGGTAAAATTGTACTATACTGAAATATATTGTACTATATTGAACTATATGTGACCTGAAAATGATTATGCAAAGACTGTTTATAGTGGTCACGCATGAAATCGTAGTGAGTCACTGCAATTTGTAAAAAATAAGTTTAGGTTTATAGGTGGATTAAAAGAATACTAGGATCTTTTGAAAAAAATAAGGGTTCCTGAAAAAAGGACAAAATATTAGGTTATGTCCAAATACAGATGTCGAAGTCTGTGGTATTTCCAGCAGTAATGGTCATCCGTCAGTATATGATACTGAGGGCCAAAGAAAAAAAAAAGGAGAAAAAAAGGAATGCATCCGAACAGCAAGTTAAAGTCAGTCCATCGAGTCCTCATTGAATATAGTTGGATTCTCAAAGCGTCCACGTTTATGTAGATTCTGACGAGCGTGAATTGAAGAACCAGAGTCTGTCGCTGCTGCTTGTTGTGAAGATGATCGAGAGGCTGAGCATCTGCTATTTTGTTCTTTGGGAGGGATTTGATCGATGAGGCCTATGTCGATCTGGGCTGACTTTAGCTCCTCTGAAGAGCGACAGACATATTTCGTCTCAAGGTGAGTAAAGCGTAATGAAAAAGGAAACCCCCAATGATATGCTATTTGGTTGTTTTGAAGCACTAGTAAATGGGGTTTGAGTGCGCGTCTTTTAGCCACAGTGAGGGGAGAAATATCTGCAAAGAGCTGATAAGTATAACCCTGGAAATTGAGGGGGGCTTTACCTCTAGCTGTCGCAAGTAATTTTTTCTTAGTACGATAGTAATGAAACTTTAACTATTATGTCCCTGGGTTTCCGTGGAGCCAAGGCCCTATGCACTCTATTAATTTCTAACCTCCTCAGCAGGGATGCCTGGTAACAATTCCTGAAAGAGGGCTAACATAGTGGACTGAATGTCCAAGACAGTCTCAGGAATTTCTCTAATCCTCAAATTAGAACGGCGGTCCCTATTTTCTTGGTCCTCCAAGCGGGACTGTAACAGAAGATTTTCCAATTCAGGGATGTAATGTTGTGTTTGATTCTCTATTTCGTCCACTCGCACCTCTAATTCTACTGTTCTTTGTCCCAGCTCTCTAATTTTCTTTGTTAACTTCTCTGTAATGTGGTCAGAAGTTTGTTTTAAAGCTTTCTGTAGCATGCGTTCAAATTGTTTAAATACACTGGATTGTATCACTGTCTGAGAAGTGCCAGTATCAGAGTCAGACTCACCGACAAAATCCTGTTGTTCCAGGCTGTGAGTAAGGGCTTTGAAAGCGCGCTGTGAGCTAGTCTGTGAGGTAAACTGTGAGGGGGCCGGCGCCGCCATTTTAGATGACGGCTTAGACAGCGCTTCCTTGGAGCCGACGGTTTTATACTTCAGTTTAGAGCCCTTAAGGGCCATAGTTATGGTGCCGGTGGGCTCTGTGAGCGTTTAGGTGACAGCAGGAGTGTTTCTCAGCGCCTCTGAAGTTCGCAGTTCTCCGGCGGGTTCAGCCCAGGAGCGGAGCTCTAAGACAGCATGTCCGCATGTCTCTCAGGCTCCGTGCATGCGCCCCATGTACCTGCTTTTTTAAAGAAGGAAAGATGCATAGGCAAGCAGTGCTTTCAAATAGTCCAGGGAGCTTAGTTATGTAAACCTTGGCTGTAGCTCACCAAGACCTGCATACCTCCTCTAGTGCCTCACTATTGGTCATTGAGGCAACCCATCAGATAGCGAAACTGACCAATAGTTACATACTGGATGAAGGAGGGGACAGAGCTTGACTGCACAAAGTTGCATATTTCAGTTCCCTGAGTTTTGGGACACCTATTTTGCTATGAAAGCTATCTTAAAGATAAATAGGCTGTAGGTGGTTATTTGTCCTTTGCAGTTGTCTTGTGTGAGAATTTAATCATAGCAAATGCTGATTTTGGGTGATGTATATTATTTTACAAGTAGGTATTTCTTCTATTTCAGCTGAGGCTCCTTCATTTAACAGTGAATGGGACAGAGAGCTCTCCAGATTCAAACCTTTTGAGCACAAACTATCCATAGATGCTCCTAAACCCAAACACCACAGTACTCACTATTCTACTAAGATTGGGCTCCCGGATATGCCCAGAAGGTAAGTCTACTACTTTATCAAGGTAAATGGGCAGTAATGGTAGTAAGTTCATTTTTGTTAGAAAATAATGAGGGGGGATGGGAAGGGAGGGGAGGGAGTTTGTACATGGAAGGGGGCTTTTGAGAGTCTGTTTTCTCTCTGGTTGAAGCCAAAGTTTCAATATCTATGTTGATTGTCCAGGTGCTCTTCTTCTGAGCGGTTTTCTAGTAAAATATGATATGCGTATAAATAAAGAGCTGTTTATTATAATAAAAAAAAAAAAAAAAAAAAGGAAAAAGAGCAAAATAATTAGGTTGACTGAGGTAAAAGATGGTCTTCATATGGAAAGCAATAACTACAAAGCATGTGTAACTGGATGAGCCATATGTGTAGAGGTAACATGTTATCGATTAATGAGATGTACAGTGACCCATTGCTTACAAAATGTGATGTAACATGTTAATATGCTCAATAAAAATCTTGTTTAAAAAAAAAAAAAAAAAGTTCATTTTTGTTAGTTGCAAATTGTAGTAGTAGTATGGGACTTTTGATGTTGAAAAGTAAAAGCCATGTTTTCCTTTGTGTGCTAACCTGTTGTCAAGATCCGGGTCTTAACCCGCAAACTCTGCTGTGTCTTGTGATGTTTCTTCTTGCTAAGCCTCCTGGGATGCTGGACCATCTTTCAGATAATCTTGCCTTGTACCTTGTTTCTTGTGAACCTTGACCCCCTTGCTCCTCCCATGAACTTCCTATTTAAGCCATGCTTGCCAGCTCCAGATAATCGGATTTATGAAAAGAGTGTGAAAGCAATTTGAGAAGTTACCTTCATGTTCTCTATTGTCAATTACTGGATGAATCCAGTATTGGCACCTCTTCCTCTGCTCCTCCATTTTAATCCATATCGCAGCAGTTGCGAAAAGTGGCATAAAAACTGACATTTTTCTCTACACGAGACAGTCAAGAGGCAGATCCAGATTCTCAGTGATGTGACTGCAGGAAATGAATTCTCTCTGGCCAGAGCTAAAAACACACAACACAGGAAAAGTCCTGGTAATGCATCAAGAAGGCTCTTCCCTACAAATAGAAAATGTGCCTCGCTCTTCGCTGCATATAGAAAACACACCTCAACATTCTAAAATGCAAAATAGTAATTGTACCAAAAAAAAAACAATAAAAGCAGACATCGATTTAAATGTGAACCTGGCCTAACTTTAACCCCTCTAAGACTAACTTTGCTTATCCAAATCCCTAATGCTGACTTAACCTCTTGAGCAGAATACGCACTATATGCGTTGTTCTGTCAGAATAGCGAACCCGTCAGATTAGGTAATGGAAGTGATATTTCGTCAGCTACGCATGTGTTCCACTGCTACCATGTTTGCTAATCTGACAGAACACCTGCAGTCAAAAGGCGGCAGCGGACATCTTACTACACCCAGCTACGTCTTGAGTCCCAAAGTAATTTTAGCAATAAAGTGAGCGTATATAAATAAATATAGTATATTGACATCTGTGATGCTGTTTGGATGTTCAGATTTGAAAGCCTAAAGGTTTAGCGCTGAGCAGTGCAGGGGTGTACCAAGATGGCCTCCGCCACTTTCCTACTGCTGGCGTCCAGCTTCTTTCAAAATGTAACATCAAAACCACATCACAGATGTCAATATACTAGATTAATTTATATACGCTCACTTTATTACTAAAATTACTATGAAATTCAAAGCGTAGCGGGGTGTAGTAAGATGTCCGCTACCGCCTTCTGACTGTAGGTGTTCTGTCAGATTAGCAAACCTGGTAGTGGTGGAATGCATACACAGCTGATGGAATGCCACCTCCGTTACCTAATCTGACGGGTTCGCTATACTGACAGAACACCGGCACTGGAATCATGAACACTGAACTTGGTCATAGAGCCTAGATGCTGAAACCTGGCGATTTGCAGTAATAGACTTTAAGTGGTTTCCGAGTTCGTGTGTGTGTGTGTGTGTGTGTGTGTGTGTGTGTGTGTATATATATATATATACACCCCTCACATTTTTGTAAATATTTTATCATATCTTTTCATGTGATGACACTCTGCTACAATTTGTGTACAGCTTGTACAACAGTGTAAATTTGCTGTCCCCTCAAAATAATTCAACACGGACTGAACTTCCGGGGAGTGTGGCTTAGGCATGATGGAGTCAGGAGGTCCCGAACCAGAGCTCAGTAATACCCAGTGGACTGCCGATTAATACAAGCTCTATAGCCCATACCGAGGTGGGGAAAGACTACAAGAGCGCTCTATGCTCCTTGTCACTCCTATATCATCAGATACCTGATGGTAAGAAGAGACGTCGGGCAGTCCGCTGCTCCTAATATGGCGCCACTACGGGAACCACAGTCTGAGATGGCTCAGCAAACACAGGATAGCTCCACACTGTCGCCTGATATAGCGGCTGTTGAACGGCCTTTAACAGCAGGGCCGGAGTCTCATACCTATACTGATGATTCCTTGTATAGACTCGCAGCTATCCTTACCGAACCCACACAGCCAGGAGCACACTGCTGAACCAGACATCCGACAGCTTATTCAAGCTCTCCCCACCAAAGAGGACATACAGAAACTGCTGGGCAGTCTGACTGGTACTCTACGGGAAGACATAGAGGTTTGCATTAAAACCACAAACTGCTCCACGTAGAAACTCAGCAATCTGTGTCTGATGTACGCATTGATGCTATGGAAGAAAGAATACACATTCAACATCAGAGACTGATCATGTTGTAATTGCAAGCAGAAGATTCTGAAAATAGAAGTAGAAGGAACAATATCGGGATCAGGGGGATCCCAGGGACGGGGATAGGAGGCTATCTAAGAGACAAAGTGTCTGTCATTTGCAACCAGCTGTTGGAGAATTCACCAGACACTCTGATTGAAATGGACTGTGTGCATAGGGTCCCTACTACTCGTAATCCCGCACAGGCTGACCCTAGAAACGTTTTGTGCCAGGTACACCTTTTCGGGATAAGACGATATACTCAGGGCAGTATGGCAGAAGGGGCCATTGTACTTTGATGGGGTACTAATGCAGCTGTATCCCGATTTATGCCGTCAGACAAAGCATAGACGCCAGTTGCAGAAACCATTATTGGACCACCTACGCTCCATGGGAGCTACGTACCGTTGGGGCTACCCACTCTCTTTGTTTATTAAAAAAGATGACGGTAGTTATACCCTATATGATCCTGCTCAATTACCAGACTTATTTCATTTTCTGGGCTCACAGGCTATTGAAATTCCCAACTGGATAGACCTTCCATTAATAGTGGAACGGGGTCCCCAGCAGCAGCCAGGACAACAGTGGAAAAGGAGATCCAGTTCAGGATGATCACGCAATGGATCGGGCCGGCAGGCTCCAGAAGATAGGGAGGTTTCATTTTTATACTTAGTAGGGGGTCTGCACTTACTACCCTATACCTAGTCTATCTTTTTTGTATCATTTTCTGGAGATTTTCTCAGGTTAAACTGTTGCTCTTTTTTGAATGTTCTCGTTATTTTTTGTTATTCTTTTTAGCAGAAGTTTCAACCCTACATAAGGATAGGGGGAGCCTCTAATGAGCAAATTATAGGAGTTGGGGGGCGCAGGGTTGGATGCCTGATGTTGTTTGGTGTTTAGTTAATGGAGGTGGTAAAATGGGCAGATTTTGACATGAATACAGGCGAAATAGAAGCCAGTGCCTCTTTATTAAGGATTGGTGGGCGTAGAAGGTGATGGGAGTGGCCCATGATTCTCCAGAGGATATCTAACATATTATATACGTCAAATACAGATACACAAATCCCTGTTCTGTTCTGACAGGTCGTGACAGATCGTGTGTTCCTGTTGGCTAGGAACAACAATCCGTCACTTCCTTTAGTCAGTCCCCTCCCCCTTCAGTTAGAATCACCTCCCAGGGAACACAGTTAACCCCTTGATCGCCCCCTAGTGTTAACCCCTTCACTGCCAGTGAAATTTTTTACAGTAATCAATGCATTTTTATAGTACTGATCGCTGTATAAATGCCAATGATTCCAAAAATGTGTCAAAATTGTCCGATGTGTCTGCCATAATGTTGCAGTCACGATAAAAAACGCAGATCGCCGCCATTACTAGTAAAAATAAAAAAATAATAAAAATGCTATAAATATCCCCTATTTTGTAGGCGCTATAACTTTTGCGCAAACCAATCAATATACGCTTATTGCGATTTTTTTTTTTTTTAACCAAAAAAATATGTAGAAAAATACATATGGGCCTAAACTGAGAAAAAAATAGCTTTTTTTTAAAAAAATGGGGATATTTATTATAGCAAAAAGTACAAAATATTGTGTTTTTTTTTTCTTCAAAATTGTCGCTCTTTTTTTTGTTTATAGCGCAAAAAATAAAAACCAAAAGAAACTCTATTTGTGGGGAAAAAGAACAATTTTGTCATTTTTGTTATTAAATTGACGCAGTGCCAAATCGCAAAATATGGCCCGGTCATTCAGCAGCCAAATCTTTCAGGGGTAAAGTGGTTAAAAGCTTCCCCTTTGTGAGAGCTAGCTAATTTAAGGTATGGGGTGTATGAGGATATTGAATCCAATCTGTAGCATATATGGGTTAATGCGCTCACGACCCTATTATATATAGGTGTAAAATGCTTGTTTTATTTGCGCTTGGGCAGGCATTAATGATTAATGTGCAGTGCCCTTTCCCCCTTTGGGGAATTAGCCCTGCAGAGGGACCTGTGACGGCTCTAAGCTATAGAGTTTTGATATGTAATACCCATGTCATTTGTTTAATGGGGTTAATAAATTGTTTGAGTATTCTTTATATGTTTCAGTATGATTAGGAATGTAATCATGCTGGTATGACATCTCAGATCACTCCCTTGCCTGACCACTTCCCCTACTGTAAACATCTCTCTATTCTGGAGGAAAGCCGGAAACATTTCAATTCTTTCTGTTTTATGGCTTGATTTGATTGTAGACGTATTAGTGCAATTGTGACAGAGAAAATTGAGTACTGTCCGTGATACTTTTTTTTATTTGCACTGACATACAATTTTCAATTTTTCAGGACAAGCTTTCGGGGTATGTCCCCTTCTTCAAGGTCCAAGCAGTACTCACTGCTTGGTACTGCTTGGACCTTGAAGAAGGGGACATACCCCGAAAGCTTGTCCTGAAAAATTGTATGTCAGTGCAAATAAAAAAAGTATCATGGACAGTACTCAATTTTCTCTGTTTTACGGCTAGCAGACAGACCTGAAAGTCGTGCTCTGTCTGTTACCCCTTTTTTTTTCCATCTAGCCCTAAACCATAATTGAACGCTGAAATGACTAGAGTAACTCTAACTTCCTACAATCTTAAGGGGCTAAATAGCCCAGAGAAACTCACTAGGCTTCTAGACGAATTGGGGAAACTTAAATCTTATATTTTTTTTTCAGGAGACACATTTTAGAAACTATAGAATTCCAAGATTAAGGAACTTTCGGTTTCCGGCAGTTTATCATAGTGCCTCTCGGACCTCCAAGTCAAGAGGGGTATCAATTATTCTATCCAAACAGATACCTTGGAAGGAATTGAAGATAATTACTGATGATGAGGGTCTTGTTTGAGCAAAAAGTTACCTTGGTTAACTAATGCTGCGTACACATGACCGGACTTTCTGACTGACTAGGTCTGACGGTCTTCCCGACGGACTTACGACGGACTTTCCGAATGAATGGACTTGCTCATACACCGAGTAAACGGACTAAAGTCCATTCATTTTAAACGTGATGAGGTACGACGGGACTAGAAAAGGAAGTCAATATCGCCGCTTTTATCTGCGAGATTGACACCTTGCGAGCCCCATCGCAGAGCATACCAGGCCCTCAGGTCTGGTATGGATTTTAAGGGGAACCCCCTATGCCGAAAAAAACGACATGGGGGTCCCCCCAAAATTCATATCAGACCCTTATCCCAGCACGCAGCCCGGCCGGTCAGGAAAGGGGGTGGGGACGAGCGAGCGCCCCCCCCCCTCCTGAACCGTACCAGGCCGCATGCCCTCAACATGGGGTTGGTACTTAGGGGAAGGGGGGGCGCCCTGCAGCCCCCCCACCCCAAAGCACCTTGTCCCCATGTTGATGAGGACAAGGGCCTCTTCCCAACAACCCTGGCCGTTGGTTGTCGGGGTCTGCGGGCGGAGGGCTTATCGGAATCCAGGAGCCCCCTTAGATAAAAAGCATCATTAGATAAAAATCATCATTTATTCGCTAGACAATTACATAGAACTCCAAAACATATGTTTTTTTTAGCAAAGACCCTAGAGAATACAATGGGGTAATTGCAACTTTTTATCTTGCACGGTATTTGCGCAGCAATTTTTCGAACGCGGTTTTTTGGAAAAGAAAAAACAGTTTTGTGCTTTAAAAAAAAACAAAACAGTAAAGTTAGCCCAATGTTTTTGCATAATGTGAAAAATGAAGTTATGCCGAGTAAATAGATACCTAACATGTCACCCTTCAAAATTGCACACGCTCGTGGAATGGCGCCAAACTTCGCTACTTAAAAAATCCCCATAGGCGACGCTTTAAAATTTTTTACTGGTTACATGTTTTGAGTTACAGAGGAGGTCTAGGGCCAAAATTATTGCTCTCGCTCTACTGATCGCAGTGATACCTCACCTGTGTGGTTTGAACACCATTTTCATATTTGGGTGGGACTTACGTATGCGTTGGCTTCTGCATGCGAGCACATTTTATTTTAACTTTATTTTAGTTTGATGCTTTTGTCCAAAAAATACATTTTTTGATCACTTTTATTCCTATTACAAGGAATGTAAACATCCTTGTAATAGGAATATGGCATGACAGGTCCTCTTTACAGTGAGATATGGGGTCAATAAGACCCCACATCTCACCTCTAGGCTGGGAAGCCTGAAATAAAAAAAAACAAAAAACAATCCTGGCTTCGATCATAGCAGTGAGTCGGTAGAATCACCTGAGGGCGGCGGGAGGGGAGGACGTCCCCTCTTGCCTCCTGTAAGTGCAATCAAGCAGTGGAACAGCCGCTATGATCATTCTAATGGTGTAGGGAATCGCCGGCTGAAAAAGTTGATATCTGAATGATGCCTGTAGCTGCAGGCATCATTCAGATATCCCCGCACAAAGTCAAGGACGTCGTATGACGACCGGTGGGCGGGAAGTGGTTAAAACGCTTTTTTTTTTTTTTTTTTTTAACACAAAGTTGTCAATTTATACAATATTTCTAACACATAGCATGTACATACCAAAACTGACACCCCAAAATAGATTTTCCTACTCCTCCTGAGTACAACGATACCACATGTGTGAGACTTCCACAGCCTGGCCACATACAGAGGCCGAGTACCTCTGAGTATGGCAGAGTATGGCTGAGTATGGCTGAGCATGGCTGGGTATGGCAAAGTATGGCTGGGTATGGCAGATTATTGCGGGGCATTGCAGAGTATTGCGGGGCATTGCAGAGTATTGCGGGGCATTGCAGGGTATTGCGGGGCATTGCAGGGTATTGCGGGGCATTGCAGGGTATTGCAGGGCATTGCAGAGTATTGCAGGGCATTGCAGAGTACTGCAGGGTATTGCTGAGCATGGAGAGATGGCTGAGCATGGATGGATGGATCCATGAAGTGACTGCACATGTCACAGAGCAGCGCTGTGGGCACCACACATCCAGCCCACAGCGCTGCTGCCATCCGATCCCTCCCCGTCTGTACCGATCGGTACAGAGAGGGGAGAGAGGAACCGGCGTGATATGACGCCGGCTTGTTTACATGTGATCACTCCGTCATTTGATGGAGCTATCACATGGTAAACGGCCGCAATTAGCAGCCGTTTACGGTGACCCGTGATGCGCCGGGTCCAGGTCACAGATGTTCCTGTGTGTGCGCCCCAGGGGAGGAGTTATCCAACCGCCCTGAAGCCGTCATTTGGCTATGGGCCGGTTGGTAACTGGTTAAAAACCTGTGTAGTGTTTTTTACTGACACTTTTTTTTCCCCAGGTGAATGGGTAGGGGTATGATGTACCCCATACTCATTCACATAGGGCGGGGGTCTGGGATCTGGGGGCCCCTATATTAAAGGCGGCTCCCGGATTCCGATAAGCCCCCCGCCCGCAGACCCCGACAACCAACGGCCAGGGTTGTTGAGGATCAGATCTCTGCACTTGAGACATGCCTACATTTGGTGCATCAACATAATGAGGGTCTCTTGTTGGTGGGAGGGGATCTTAATATGGCGTTGCAGCCCATGCTTGCTGTGTCTAAGGGTGTTTCCCATTTATCCTATGCAAAATTATGCAGAGCTAAAAGACTACTCCAGGATCTACAATTGGTGGTTAGCTGGAGATCTCTTCATGTACAAGATAGGGATTACACCATTTTTTCAGCTAATCATGGGACATACAGCAGAATCAACTATTTTTGTTGACACCATCTGAACCAAACAAGTTTATCTTGGTCTCATCAGACCACTGGACATGGCGCCAGTAATCCATGCCCTTAGTCTGCTTGTCTTCAGCAAACTGTTTGCGGGCTTTCTTGTGCATCATCTTTAGAAGAGGCTTCCTTCTGGGATGACAGCCATGCAGACCAATTTGATGCCGTGTGCGTATGGTCGGAGCACTGACAGGCTAACCCCTTTCCCCCACCCCTTCAACCTCTGCGGCAATGCTGGCAGCACTCATACGTCTATTTCCCAAAGACAACCTCTGGATATGATGCTGAGCACATGCACTCAACTTCTTTGGTCAACCATGGCGAGGCTTGTTCTGAGTGGAACCTGTCCTGTGTATAGTCTTGGCCATCGTGTTGCAGCTCCGTTTCAGAGTCTTGGCAATCTTCTTATAGCCTAGGCCAGTGATGGCGAACCTTGGCACCCCAGATGTTCTGGAACTCCATTTCCCATGATGCTCATACACTCTGCAGTGTAGTTGAGCATCATGGGAAATGTAGTTCGAAAACATCTGGGGTGCCAAGGTTGACCATCACTGGCCTAGGCCATCTTTATGTAGAGCAACAATTCTTTTTTTTGATCCTCAGAGTTCTTTGACATGAGGTGCCATGTTGAACTTCCAATGACCAATATGAGAGAGTGAGAGCAATAACACCAAATTTAACACACCTGCTACCCATTCACACCTGAGACCTTGTAACACTCACTACTTTACATTGTAGCAAAGTGTCATTTCTTCAGTGCTGTCACATGAAAAGATATAATGAAATATTTACAAAAATGTGAGGGGTGTACTCACTTTTATGAGATACTGTATATTATATTTACTGCTGATATATAATGTTGGGGACTACACAAGACTGCTGCTTATGTATATATTTTACTGCTGATATAATATCAGCAGTAAATATAATATATACAAAAGCAGCAGTCCTGTGTGATTCCCTATATTATATAATTATATTTTTTCTTGGGGGGGCGCAAGTAGATGGGTCTTGCCTAGTGAAGTGACCAGCCTCAGGTGATACGCAGAGATGAAACAAATCTTCCTACGTAAGTTGTACTTGTTTATCTGCAGTCTTCTCGTCTGTATATCTGTTCAGAGTCTGGAATTTAAAAAGCTTATCTGAGCAGTCAGAAAACAGGGGGCTGAGAGCTGAAATTGCACTCTTCAGAGCTCAGTGAGGAGAGCTTTGAGAGCTGGTTGGAGGGAAGGGACCCCTTCACACAGCACAGGAACAGAGCTGAGGCTGTCAATCTCAGACTGTGCTGGAGATCACCTATAGAGGGATATGCTTTATTCATATTTCATGTCTGAGGTTTACAACCATTTTAATACAGAGAATATGTTTACAAAAACCTTTTTGCCAGCCACTTTAACCAGATCTGCTCTCGCCACTGAATTGTGGCTAGAGGACCTGCAGAGAAACAATGTTGCACAAAGATAAAATGTTGCTAGTTCAGTAAAATCACAAACACTACGTTTAAGTTTAGTTTAGCCAGACATTTCTCAGTGTGTCCACATCACAACTTCAGTGTGTGTTTTGAAAAGCCAAATACAAGTGCAAAACAGTGTTTATTAGGCCCTGTTCACCCCTGATCGATTTTCTGAAGCTCCAAGGTCTTGAGCTTCTTCTTGAGCGGTGCTCCCCGGTTTGTTCAAAATAGTGAACGTCTTTTGTTGAGCGGTTCTGCTGGAAAGCCAGCATTCGATCAGCGCTTGCAGCTAAAGGTTGCAGTGCTGAACAGTGTTCTGACAAAGGGGGAATGCTTGTGTGGATGTGAGAATCTGTCAGGTTTATTTTTTTTAACCTGTGTATACCCAGCTTAACTCTTAATGGAAAACATTAGCACTGCAACTACACCAGTAAATCACTGGTCCAATTAGTCATTGCTTTATTCATTTTACATTAAATAAACTTGACTTTTTTGTTTTTTTCAATTGTAGGGATCGGTGCATTTCCAAAATGGTCATCTAGAAGGCAAGTTCAAATCTTTGGCTAAGGACTGAATCGGAATAATAGGAAATGTTGGTCATCTAGGAGACAATTAAAGGGACTTGTGTCATCTAAGTTGTAAAAGGGTCTTATAAATAAATAGGATCTGCACATATGATCGGTTCTGCCTTTTCTCTGTAAAGTCTACCATTACTAATGAGGTCTGTAGGTCAGTTGTAGCACTTCTCTATCTAGTACGTAAGCTTCGCATACCAGTGAATCATGCACTTTAGCAAACCAAAAGACACATTTCCGTTATTACCAGCCATGCAATTGTAAGCATTTTATAAGAAAAAATAAGCTGATACGGCATTATTTTTCAAATAAAGGGTCTTTAAATATCTACAAATTTGGTAAAAACACAAAATATAACAAAGAATTGTACTATGTTAAAGCAGAAATATGCGCTTGCCCTTTGTAAATGTCTATTATGCACTTAATGTCTATACGTTTTTAAAAGGACTGTAGATTTATATTATGGGCTTAAAAAATAATGCTAACCTGTCAACACTAATCAACTCAAACTGCACATACAGTGCCTAAAAAAACAAAAACATTCACACCTTTGGAAGTTATCTTTATTGTCACATAACATTGAATCACAGTTGGGTTTTTTTTTTTTTTGCCCTGATCAACAAATACTTTTCCATGTAAAAGTGAAACCAGATTTCTGCAAAGTCATTGAAATAAAAATAAAAAAATACCCCCTTTTAATATGATACACCATCATTCCAGTTCAGTCATTTCATTTGAATGGGGATGAATACAGTAAAAATAGGATTTTTATAACAGCTTGCCTGTAAAATCCTTTTCTTTTGAGGTACATCAGTGCCTCAGTAATTACTGATGGGTTATAGGGTATCATCAGGTAATTGGACACTGGTCACACCCTAAACAGGAAGTTCAACTCCCCATATAACCCCTCCCCTTCCTGGGGATACCTCAGTTTTGTAGCAAAGCAATATAAGTGTATTAGAAGAGGGCGGGACCTCTGTGTCCCGTGATGTACCTCAAAAGAAAAGGATTTTACAGGTAAGCTGTTATAAAAATCCTATTTTCTTTCTCGTACATCACGGGACACAGAGCCTCAGTAATTACTGATGGGATGTCCCAGAGCAATGCTATCTGAGGGGAGGGGACCACACAATGTAGGGTGTAATCAGACCTGTGGACCTCGTACTGCTGCCTGCAGCACACTACGCCCAAAGGCGATATCCTCATGCCTTCCCACATCCACCTGATAAAATCTGAATGTATGGACTGAAGACCAGGTTGCGGCCCTGCAGATTTGAGCCATAGGGGCCTGGTAGAGCGCAGCCCAAGACGCACTAATAGCCCTTGTGGAGTGTGCCTTGATTTGAAAAGGTGGAACTTTTCTGTTACAAACTGTAATCCTGAATAATCATTTGTCGAATCCACCCTGAAATGGTAGACTTTGACGCTGCCTGTCCTCTATTGGGACCTTCTGGCAGTACGAACAAAACATCCGTTTTGCGAATTTGAGCAGTTGCTTTCAGATAGGCCTTGACTGCTCTTACTACATCCAAAGAATGTAGTGACCTTTCTTCCGTAGAACAGGGAACTGGAAAAAAGGAAGGCAGAACAATATCTTGGTTTAGATGAAAACCTGAACCCACCTTCGGTAGAAAGCTAGGATGAGGGCACAATATCACTCTATCCTTGTGTATGATTAAATAAGGCTCTTTACAGGAAAGAGCTGCTAATTCTGATACTCTTCTAGCAGAAGAAATGGCTACCAGAAAAATTAACTTTCTTGTCAATAAGACCAAGGGAATTTGACGTATTGGTTCAAAAGGTTGTTTCTGTAAAACTGACAGAACCAAATTCAAGTCCCAGGGGTTTGTGAGTGCCTTAACCGGAGGATTTAAGACGCGTCACCCCCCGCATAAAGCTTCGAACCAAAGAATGCGAAGCAAGTAGCCATTGAGATAATACTGATAAGGCCGAGACCTGGCCCTTGATGGTACTCAAGGCCAGCTTCCTTTCTAATCCTATTTGTAGAAAGTCAAGAATTCTACCTATTACATATTTTCTGGGGTGCTAACCCCTGGAATCACATAAGCTTTCCAGACTCTATGATAAATCACTCTGGAAGCTGGCTTCCTTGCATTGATCAAGGTAGAGATCACCGGACCTGAAAGCCCACGACCCTTCAGAATGTGGGTTTTAATAGCCAAACCGTCAAATTTAGTGTTTGTAAGGCAGGATGGAACACTGGACCTTGAGATAACAGGTCTGGATGTGACCGTAGTGTCCCCGGGGAATCCACTGTCATCCTTACTATCTCTGCATACTAAGCTCTCCTGGGCCAAGCTGGGGCCACTAGAAGTACCGACTTCTTTTCCTGCCTGAACCTGCGAAGGAGTCGTGGCAGTAGCAGAACAGGAGGAAATGCATAAATCAGTGAGAACCGATGCCACGGAATCACCAACGCATCTGTCTCGTATGCAAGAGGATCCTTTGCCACAGACTTGTCGATCTTTTTGTTGAATCTGGATGCAAAGAAATCCACATCTGGAACCCCCGATCTTTGGCATATGGCCCAAAAGACGTCGGGGTGAAGAGACCATTCCCCTGGTACTAACCGCTGGCGACTCAAATAGTCCTCCTGTCAGTTCTCTATCCCCGGAATGAAGACTGACGATATGCCTGGCACATGCTTTTCTGCTCAGACTAAAATCTGGTTCACTTCTCTCTGAATTGCCCGACTCCTGGTGCCTCCTTGATGATTGATATAAGCCACTGCTGTGGCATTGTCGGACTGGATCCTGACCGGGCAACCCTGTAGCCTGAGAGTCCAGGCCTTTAGGGCTAGATATGCCGCACGGATCTCCAGAATGTTGATGGGTAAGGTCCTCTCAGTTTTGGACCATTCCCTTTGGACCGCAGACTGTTCCAGAACTGCTCCCCACCCCGAAAGACTGGCCTCCGTTGTTACCACCGTCCAGATAACCGGTAGAAAGGTTTTCCCTTTCTGTAGGCTCTCGGGTATTAACCACCAACTGAGGCTCTGACGCACTGCACGAGACAGGTGCATCGGAGAATCTAATGCCTGAACCTTCTTGTTCCAGGCCGACAGGATACTGTGTTGCAGTAGTCTTGAATGAAACTGAGCATAGGGAACTGCTTCGAATGAAGCTACCATCTTACCTAGCAGCCTCATACAAAGGCGGACAGAAGGACCCTTTTTGGTCCTGACTACCAGAATCGGCTCTCTTAAGGTAGTGATCTTTGCCTGAGGTAAAAATGCCTTCTATTGGCTTGTATCTATGACCAGGCCCAAATACTCCAGTCTTCTTACTGGTTTTAAGAAAGATTTTTCTAGGTTGAGAACCCAACCTAGGTGTTCTAGGTAGTTGACTGTGGTCATCAAGTTTCCGCTCAAACAGGCTACCGACCGGTCTATCAAGAGCAGGTCGTCTAGGTATGCTATGACAGTTCTACCTTGAGCCCTTAATCTGGCCATAGGAGGAGCCAAGATCTTTGTAAACACTCGAGGTGCAGTGGCTAGCCCAAAAGGCAGAGCCACATACTGAAAATGGCGCTCTTCTATTTCGAAGCGCAAGTACTTTTCATGAGCAGGAAAAATGGGTACATGAAGATATGCATCTCTGATGTCAATTGATGCCAGAAATTCTCCTTCCTGCAGGATGGAGACTACTGACCTAATTGATTCCCTGCAAAAGGATCGAATCCTTAGGAATCGATTCAGATCCTTTAGATCCAGAATGGGTCTGACATCCCCATTTGGGTTTTGGACCGTAAAAAGGTTTGAATAAAATCCCAATCCTTGATCCTTCATGGGAACCACCATGATGACTTTTTGTGACAAAAGTCGCTCTAACGCTAGAAGGAGCGACTGCTTTTTCTCTGGATCTCTGGGGACATTTGATCTGAGGAAACGAGGAGAGGGGAATTCTTGGAACTCCAGTTTGTAACCTAAAGTTACCGTGGAGATTACCCATCTGTCCTGGAAATCCTCCTGCCAGAGCTTTGAGAACTGTAGCAGTCTTCCCCCCACTCGAGCGAGCGGGGGCGCCCTTTCAGAAAGAGGCCTTAGCGTCTTTTCTAGCAGGCTTCTTCCCCCAGGACTTCTTTTGTCCCTGGGGTCGACTCTTGTTTCTAGACCCGGATGGCGGAGGCCGTCGCGACTGCCTGGAGGCTGATGCACCTGGCACTGGGGAAAGAGTCCGTTTGAAAGAGGGACGCTTACTCTTCTTCTTAACAGGTAAGAAAGTGCTTTTCCCACTAGAGATCTTTGGATATAATTGTCCAGATCTTTTCCAAACAGCCTTGCACCACGAAATGGAAACCCAGCAAGGAGCTTCTTACATGGTGCTTCAGCTGACCACTCTTTTAACCATAAGATTCTACGCATATGCACCAACCCAAGTGAAAGACGAGAGGTTTGCCTGATAGAATCTCTGATGGCGTCAACAGCAAAACATAAGGCCGCTGGAAGGTTAGGCAACCCCTGGACCTGCGTTTCAGGTAAAACTTTGTTGACCTGCTTAACATGGTCTCTTAAGTATTGACAGACTCCAATCGCTGCTATTGCAGGTTGAGCCACTGAACCAACTAAGGCAAAAACATCCTTTAATAGGGATTCCATCCTTTTATCCACAGGATCCCTGAGCATCTGAGCATTGTCTCCAGGACAAGTCAGATTTTTATTTACAGAGGAAATGGCGGCATCAACGGCCGGTATTCCCCACATTTTAATAAACTTCTCTTCCATAGGATAAAGTGTTAAAAACTTTTTCGGTGGAAAAAAACGTTTATCTGGGTGATCCCACTCAGAATAAAGGAGCTTTTCAAATAAACTATGAACAGGAAAAACATGCTGTTTGAGGAGGCTTCAGTGACCCCAAAGAAGAAGAGGGTTCTTTAACTGCTTCAGATATGGGCAACTTAAATGTGGAGCGGACCAATCCAGCAAGGATCTGCACTAAGACTTTCTCATCCTGAGAAGCTGAAGAGGGCACTTCTCCACCTGATTCCTCAGAAGAGGAATCATCCGTCCCATCCTGATTCCTCTGAAAGGGATTCTTCTCCCCTATCCCAGAGCTCCTCTGCCTGAGGTTCCTGGGTAGCAGAGGAAGGCCTAGTGCGTTTTCTTCCACTAAGTGAAGATGTGATCACGGCCATTAATCTTTCCTCTAAACCATTAATGGTTGAGGAAAAAACCCTCCTGTGTAATGTATACAGGGGCTGAAGTGCCAGAAGCAGGTGTAGCCCCTGACCCCAACGGCTCTCCCTGGCTAGCCATCCCTGGCCCCTCAGGGGGGAGGATGCTGCAGACAGGGGTCCCTCAGAACCTGAAGGAGATCCCCTAGAGCCTCTGGTTCTTGGGGTATTTGAACCTCTTCTACCCATAGTGCAAAGCAACAAGGTGGAGGTATCACAAAATGAACACTGACTGCTGAGCGATGTAGTCCTAGCCACAGCTTTGCTACCAATGCCCAGTCTAGTGTTTCTTTAGTAAATGCTGCCTAGGGGAATGCCTGTGTCCCACCTTAAATGCGACCGTCAGCTCTGTGTCCCTTCAAAGGCTGTGTGCACCTGTAAAGTGTGCCTCTTATAGCCTTGCAGCCGGCAATGTGGGCGTCTGAGCATGCTGAACGCCGTGCTGACGCTCTGCCCCCCCCCTCTACCACCCCCCTCCTCTTTCAAACAAACGCACGCGTCCCGCGCGAGCCGACCCTCCAGGACAAGCGTGGAGGAAAGGCTGGGGGTGGGGAAGGAAGGAGAGAGGCCGGCAGTGATGGGGCCTGCACGCGGCAATAGTGGCGGTGATAGTGCGGTATACCACTGCCTCACAAACCACCTGCGGCCTCCCCCTATTCTGGGGAGAATATCCAGAGGAGAACCCCCCATCCCATCCTACCTGGAGATCGACTGGAGGAGCTTGTGCAGCGTGAAACACTGAGACAGACAATACAGCATGAGAAGGTATGTGCTCTTGGCAGCCCCCGGTGGCGACAATAGGCATAGCATGCATTTACTTAAAGGAGAAACCTACTAGAATTTAAAAAATCTGTGGTATCTCCCTTACCTTATCCAGCCGCAGGGTTCTGTAATACAGACCCAATCTTCACCTCTCACGGTGGGCTCCGTTTGGAAAAACCTTCAGAGACTGGGGCGGATAGGGGTATCCACAGTTCTGGGCCTGTAAAGCACCCGGCCAGAAATAAGGCTAGAAAAACCATTTTCTGAAATGCAGGGGTCAAGCTCTCTAAAAAGAGGAAGCGTTACAGGTAAAACCTCGTTTCTTCGGACACGAGGCCCGGGTACCATCCAATTCGGCCTAGAAAGGACACTTTGAAATGGATCCGGTTCGCCTGGCTTGCCCCAGTATAGCATATAGGATATTCCCTTTGGAGCTCAGCACAGGACATCTTAACACGTCCAACACATAAGACACTGGCTCAAAAAACTGAGGTATCCCCAGGAAGGGGAGGGGTTATATGGGGAGTTGAACTTCCTGTTTAGGGTGTGACCAGTGTCCAATTACCTAATGATACCCTATAACCCATCAGTAATTACTGAGGCTCTGTGTCCCGTGATGTGCGAGAAAGAAATTTCAGTCTCCTTAATACCTTGTGAAGTACAATCCAAACAATAATAAAGTGATGGAAAGGGTAAAGCAAAGTTGTAATTCTATGGAAAAAAAAGGCCACCTACCAAAAACGTTAGAGGATGTGTGCAAGAAGGTAGACTATTGAAGGCCATCATGAGATATATGGCCACTGTGAATGAGTTACAGGCCTCAGTGGCTGGACTGGAGAGACAGTGCATATAGCAACTGTTGCCTGGGTGCTTATCCAGTTGTAGCTGTAAGACCGTGGTAAAAGAGAACCACTGTTTACTAAAATGCTTACCTACAGTTTGCCAGAAGACACTTTGGAGATGCTTATGTCAGCTTGAAGAAGAGTATGTGATCTTATAAGACCAAAATTGAATTTATGGCTATTAGACCAAACACTGCACATAATCATATATGCACCACCCCCGCCGTGAAGTTTGGTGGTGGCACCATTATACTGTTGGGATGGTTCACTGCAAAGGGCCCTGAGAGGCGTGTGAGGGTAGAAGGTAGATAGATGCAAAATACAGGGAATTGTTGGAGGAAATGTTTTCTTCCAGCAAGACATTGGGGCTGATTTACTAAAGACAAATAGGATGCTAACTTTGCAAGTTGAGCCAAATTCTCAATTGGATTAAGTCATTGGGGTTGATTTACTAAAGTTGACTAGGCTGTTCAGTTTTCAAGAGAGTTTTCACTTAGTGAATGAGGTAAAACCCTGCTGACTTCCATCATCCAATCACGTACAAGCAAATATATAGTTTTTGTTATGTTCCTTGCATGTTATTGGGTATTCTTTGCAAAGTAAAATTTCACCACATTTACTAAGCTAAGGAAAATTCCCTAGCAAAGTAAAAAGTCACTGCAAAATATGCTTTTCGTATATCAACCTCAATGAGCATAAAGCCAATGCTACCCAAGAATAGCTTGAAAACAATGTTAACGATGAAATGCCCAAGACAAAGTCCAGAACGTAATCCAATAGAGAATTTGCAGCTGGTCTTAAAAGGGCTGTTCAAACTCCCACAAAGTCAGCCAACGTCCAAAAAGCTTTAGAAAGAAATAGGGAAAATGTTAAGCTCTTCAAAGCTGATAAAGACTTGTCCATAAAGACCTCCTTCATTGTCTACCAAAGGTGCATCTACTAAATACAGTCTTAAAGGGTCTGTATACTTATGTACTTATTTTGTTTTTCTGAAATCTGCATTTTTTTTAAACCCACTGTGATTCAGTGTTCTATGTCAAAATGAGCCCTTTTTATAGGCGCTATATGATGATAAACACATAAGCAGAGGTTATTTTCAGTCAACAAAGTAACTGATCCAGAGAGATATAAGAGGGGGAAATAATTTCCTGTAAAACTGAGCTCTTAACCTTGCCCCCTTTCTACCTTTTTTATTGATCATTCAATGTGCTTGTTGGATCCAGCTTGACTTTTACAGGATAAAAAAAGGAGGATCAACATATTCGCCTAGTTGTAGGTATCTTTGTACCTCCTGAACATTTCTCTGTACACTTAGTTTGATTTGGTGAGATTTGTGACAGGTTTATTTTGTGCTAATGCATTCAAGTCATACATGAGCAACTAAAACCAGTTTTTCACTGTGTTTCATCTTAGCTAGGAGAGAAGTTATATCATATTCTTAAAAGAGTATTTTTTGTTTTTCAATATCCACTTGCTTCTGACAAAGTCTCAAAGTAAGTTGGCCTTTGTGAGCAAGCAAGGGAAGAACCTGGATGGGGGGGTGATTTGCCCCAGGCCAGCAATAATATATGTTGGTTCTTAAGCCTCCTACACGCTACTAGTTTTTTTTTGTTGACCGAAAAAGAAACTGACAGCTCAGGTCAGAGCCGCTTTACTAACAAATATTAGTACAGCAATCTCCCCTGCTGTGTTATTTTGTTCTGACAGGGGGACGGCCCCCCCGCCAGAACACTCCGATCAGCGCTCCCAGTTTCTATTGAACCGGCCGACATTCGGCCCGTGTGTACTAGGCTTTAGTGGCAACGCTTCACCATTCAGACATTGATCTGCAGTCAGTGACACATGTGGAACATCATGTAGCTATCTGCTTCCTGTTCAGACCTGCAATCACAAAGTTTGGAGTGAAGCCTTCCAGTACTGACTGACTTAGAAGTCCATGTGAACTAATAACCAATACCCACAAAGAGAACTGGAAGATGTGAAAAGATGTATCCAAAATAAACTGTCTTTTAGGAGCACCCACTTTTTATCATGCCTACCAGTCACTGTGACACCCTTGTGGTACACTTTCTTTAGCTCACATAAGGCTGGCCATAGAAGAGCCATTCTCCCATCCACACACTCAGTGTGGATGGTGAAAGCCTCCCCGCTGCGCTATTGTATTTTGACAGCAGTGAGATTTCTCAGCCGACTACACAGAGCAGCACTGCCAGCTACTGATCAAGTGGTAAATCGATTTCTGTACAGTCACCCTGCACATACATGGATCGAAATTTGACCAGTCTCTGCTGATCCCAACCAAGTATAGGCTTAAAGCAGAGGTCCACCCAAAAGGGGAAGCTCCGGTTGTCAGATCCCCCCCCCCCCCCCCGCCACATTTTGGCACCTTTTAGGAGGGAGGGGGTACTTGGTTTTGACAGGTACCTGCTTCCCACTTTTTGCTTAGTTGACCATGGCCAACTGAGCTGGAAGTTCGGCCCCCCTCCTTTCCCCACAGCCTTCTGGGACACTTCACAAGTCTATGGGACAATGGCCCATGCAGAAAGCGTAGCACGCTTTGCACATGTGCAATAGGAAACCAGCTGTGAAGCCGCAGGGCTTCTCTGCCCGTTTCCCTTAGTCAGGATAGTGGCGCCAGCACCCAGGTGGGCAATTGAAGAATCAGTTTGGGTGAGGACACCGGTGGATGCTCAATGTAAGTTCCCTAATATTAAAAGTCAGCAGCTATAGTATTTGTAGCTGCTGACTTACCATTTTTTGGGATGGATATTGGTTATTATGTTACAAGAATTTTTTTTTTTATTGAAGTCCATAAAAAAAAAAAAGAAGTTGATCAAGTTATTTAACAAGATAACTCTTCACTGTCATTTGGGCAATATAGTTGTTATAGTGACTTATATTGTGATTGGACAAAAATATAATGATCTCGGATATTTATGAGATTCAATAGGTCATCTGTTTCTACTGAAACCAAAAATTAGGCATTACAAGTTTGAACTATCTTAAAGTGGTTGGTAAAACCTTACATATACCCAGTGAAGTGTCTGGCCTCAGGTGATACAGAGATGAAACAAATACTCCTGTATAAGTTGTACCTGTTTATCGGAAGTTTTCTCTTCTCTACAGCTGTTTTAAAGTGCAGTATTTATAAAGTTTGTGTCTAAGCTGTCAGAAAAAAGGGGGTTGGAGAGCTGAAATTCCACTCTGCAGAGCTCAGTGAGCTGATTGGAGATAAGGGACACACCCCCTCCACACAGCACACAGGAACAGAGCTGAGGCTGTCAATCAGCTGGAGCTCCCTTGTCAATTTTTTTCCTCTTGGTGTCAGGAAAACTTACCAGAAGCGATTCATGCCGATAGAGGAACAAAGCAGGAGACAGAAATGACACTTGGTACTCTGGATTGAGACATGTGCTTAGTTCATAGTTCATGTCTAAGGTTTACAACCACTTTAAATTAAATGCTGCACATTGGAAAATCATTGTAGTGGTCAGAAACAAAATTACTTTAAAGTGATTGATTCATTTTTATGATGTTTCTTTTCTCTTTTCATTCTGGTCGTATTTTATTGTTCATGTTGTAATGGTGTAATAGAAGTTACAAAAAATTCAAAATAACTGGAGCCAGCACGTATATGAACTGCTTTGTAATTACAAAGGCTGTATGTAATCTCATAAACATTTTTACAGAAACTCAAATACCTTAAAATGAAAATATGTAAATGGTAAATGTAATGTTACAAAATAAATTTCATTATAAACATTTGGGTTCATTCATTTTTTTTTTATATTGCTTATAAACACTTACCAGACTTGCTGTCATTGCTTGTAGGAAAAGGACACCTATACTAATCATCAGATTTTAAAAACATACAGGCAGTGGATGCAAATTTCTATAACCCATGAAGATCACAAGGATGTGAAAGGCTTCCATATAATGCAAATTTGCAGCAGCAAGGTGGATGGGCTTTAGCACCTGGCCGCCGCATATATGCATTGCAGTCTTGTTCCTGGGTGCGCTCCATTGGTGTCCCCAGAACCATGACCAAGCTGTCAGCAACAGCTCACAGTCAACTAATAATGATCGAGAGACGGTAGGCACAACCTCCAATGACGTCAGCACTGTGCAGCTGCACACTGCAGCAAGATTGAGTGCCTTGCCTACCAGCGCCGAAAGTCACGGCCCATTTAATGCTACAGCCAGTGTGTACCTTTTTATATTCTTTCTGAATATTACACCTTTTAAACTATAAACAATGTTTCTTAAGATTTACAATTCAAGTAAGCCCATAAGTAGCCGATAAGTATACAAAGTCAAAACAACCATCAAACATTGTTCCCTGAGTTATACATCCACACTACTGATAAGCAGATAGTGTTGGGTTGTGAAAAACAAGACCTACAAGGGTTCATTATATCAGGATGGCAAGGGGATTGTAGGGTACAGGTAGGCATAGTGGAGTTGATGTCATATAAGCATTGTCCTTGCTCAGAGAACCAATTTGACTTTGCACAAAAGGGTTGTAAACCTCTAAACCTATCTAGAGAACAAATAAGAAAACATTAAGAATGTCTATTCACAAAGCACAGGTAAAAGGAGAGTTATGAGGAAAATACAGTAGGTGGTGGAAAGGGGTAAAAAAGAATATAAATAGAGCAATAAGAATGACAAGGGGGGGGGGGTTACATGTAGAGATTATATTGTCCCAGTCTACCCCCAGCCAGGAGATGTTTACATTCATTTTAAATTGACATTTACAGATAAAACAAAAACTGATGCTTTGTATTTTCCTCAGTACACTAACAGAGTTGTATATACTTAATGAGTGTCCCTTTAATGGGTCAGTCCACCCATCAGAAAGAGGGCGACTTTCTGGCTGGTGCAAATTGACCAGTAGGGAGATCGTTCCACTGGAGCTCCAGATAAAGTTAAAAACAGTGGGGGATTAAGTCCATAGAAGTACACCAGTAACTGACTTAACCAATATGGGTGGTGTAAAGGAAAGCATCATGAATGTAACACTGAGGCTGCCACTGCTCACCTCCCCTTCTGAATATACAAGTTACCTGGCTATAATGGTGACCCTTCTACTTCAGCATATTGATAATACACTGACCCAGGTCAAGTATGTAGATCAGGGGTAGGCCGCAAGCGGCACGCAAAGCTTCTTTTGCCGGCACTCGACTCCCTCCACATCAGCAGAGCAGTGCAGGGAAGTGTCAGTGAGACATTAATGCATTCCAACTTCAGAGTTCTCCACGCCACACCTGCAGTGAGGGGGAGGCACTGTACCCCCACACATTGTAGGAGATGGGAGGCTTTGTTTGGTTCTTTAACTTTGATGTAGCTGCGATCGTCACCTTTTGTGAAGATATTGGGTGCAGTTCTGCTGGGGGGGGGGGGCGGGCGGTACCTGTTTCCAGGAGGAGGACTGTCATTGGCCACTGCTAAAGTCAATTGCAGTCCTGCTAGCCCCGCCCAACATCTGGCGGAAGATGGCTCAATTGGTTGCCACTAAAAATCTCAGATAGGGTGACCGGATGAGTGGAGGAGCGAGTGAACCTCCCCCAGCCCGATGCCTCCGTGTCTACAGGAACCTATTCCAGCGCCTTCGACCTGGCTGTGAGTGCTCTCTCCCCCTAAAGATCTTGGCCCCTAGCCAGCTGATCGGCTCCCCTGCCCCTGTCTGTCCCGGAGCATGGCGCCGCAGCACCAGCTCAAGCCGCTCGGGAGAAGCGGCATATCTGAATCCCTCGGAGCGGAGAGGAGGGGCAGTTGCGGAAAAAACCCTCCTGTGTAATGTATACAGGGGCTGAAGTGCCAGAAGCAGGTGTAGCCCCTGACCCCAACGGCTCTCCCTGGCTAGCCATCCCTGGCCCCTCAGGGGGGAGGATGCTGCAGACAGGGGTCCCTCAGAACCTGAAGGAGATCCCCTAGAGCCTCTGGTTCTTGGGGTATTTGAACCTCTTCTACCCATAGTGCAAAGCAACAAGGTGGAGGTATCACAAAATGAACACTGACTGCTGAGCGATGTAGTCCTAGCCACAGCTTTGCTACCAATGCCCAGTCTAGTGTTTCTTTAGTAAATGCTGCCTAGGGGAATGCCTGTGTCCCACCTTAAATGCGACCGTCAGCTCTGTGTCCCTTCAAAGGCTGTGTGCACCTGTAAAGTGTGCCTCTTATAGCCTTGCAGCCGGCAATGTGGGCGTCTGAGCATGCTGAACGCCGTGCTGACGCTCTGCCCCCCCCCTCTACCACCCCCCTCCTCTTTCAAACAAACGCACGCGTCCCGCGCGAGCCGACCCTCCAGGACAAGCGTGGAGGAAAGGCTGGGGGTGGGGAAGGAAGGAGAGAGGCCGGCAGTGATGGGGCCTGCACGCGGCAATAGTGGCGGTGATAGTGCGGTATACCACTGCCTCACAAACCACCTGCGGCCTCCCCCTATTCTGGGGAGAATATCCAGAGGAGAACCCCCCATCCCATCCTACCTGGAGCTCGACTGGAGGAGCTTGTGCAGCGTGAAACACTGAGACAGACAATACAGCATGAGAAGGTATGTGCTCTTGGCAGCCCCCGGTGGCGACAATAGGCATAGCATGCATTTACTTAAAGGAGAAACCTACTAGAATTTAAAAAATCTGTGGTATCTCCCTTACCTTATCCAGCCGCAGGGTTCTGTAATACAGACCCAATCTTCACCTCTCACGGTGGGCTCCGTTTGGAAAAACCTTCAGAGACTGGGGCGGATAGGGGTATCCACAGTTCTGGGCCTGTAAAGCACCCGGCCAGAAATAAGGCTAGAAAAACCATTTTCTGAAATGCAGGGGTCAAGCTCTCTAAAAAGAGGAAGCGTTACAGGTAAAACCTCGTTTCTTCGGACACGAGGCCCGGGTACCATCCAATTCGGCCTAGAAAGGACACTTTGAAATGGATCCGGTTCGCCTGGCTTGCCCCAGTATAGCATATAGGATATTCCCTTTGGAGCTCAGCACAGGACATCTTAACACGTCCAACACATAAGACACTGGCTCAAAAAACTGAGGTATCCCCAGGAAGGGGAGGGGTTATATGGGGAGTTGAACTTCCTGTTTAGGGTGTGACCAGTGTCCAATTACCTAATGATACCCTATAACCCATCAGTAATTACTGAGGCTCTGTGTCCCGTGATGTGCGAGAAAGAAATTTCAGTCTCCTTAATACCTTGTGAAGTACAATCCAAACAATAATAAAGTGATGGAAAGGGTAAAGCAAAGTTGTAATTCTATGGAAAAAAAAGGCCACCTACCAAAAACGTTAGAGGATGTGTGCAAGAAGGTAGACTATTGAAGGCCATCATGAGATATATGGCCACTGTGAATGAGTTACAGGCCTCAGTGGCTGGACTGGAGAGACAGTGCATATAGCAACTGTTGCCTGGGTGCTTATCCAGTTGTAGCTGTAAGACCGTGGTAAAAGAGAACCACTGTTTACTAAAATGCTTACCTACAGTTTGCCAGAAGACACTTTGGAGATGCTTATGTCAGCTTGAAGAAGAGTATGTGATCTTATAAGACCAAAATTGAATTTATGGCTATTAGACCAAACACTGCACATAATCATATATGCACCACCCCCGCCGTGAAGTTTGGTGGTGGCACCATTATACTGTTGGGATGGTTCACTGCAAAGGGCCCTGAGAGGCGTGTGAGGGTAGAAGGTAGATAGATGCAAAATACAGGGAATTGTTGGAGGAAATGTTTTCTTCCAGCAAGACATTGGGGCTGATTTACTAAAGACAAATAGGATGCTAACTTTGCAAGTTGAGCCAAATTCTCAATTGGATTAAGTCATTGGGGTTGATTTACTAAAGTTGACTAGGCTGTTCAGTTTTCAAGAGAGTTTTCACTTAGTGAATGAGGTAAAACCCTGCTGACTTCCATCATCCAATCACGTACAAGCAAATATATAGTTTTTGTTATGTTCCTTGCATGTTATTGGGTATTCTTTGCAAAGTAAAATTTCACCACATTTACTAAGCTAAGGAAAATTCCCTAGCAAAGTAAAAAGTCACTGCAAAATATGCTTTTCGTATATCAACCTCAATGAGCATAAAGCCAATGCTACCCAAGAATAGCTTGAAAACAATGTTAACGATGAAATGCCCAAGACAAAGTCCAGAACGTAATCCAATAGAGAATTTGCAGCTGGTCTTAAAAGGGCTGTTCAAACTCCCACAAAGTCAGCCAACGTCCAAAAAGCTTTAGAAAGAAATAGGGAAAATGTTAAGCTCTTCAAAGCTGATAAAGACTTGTCCATAAAGACCTCCTTCATTGTCTACCAAAGGTGCATCTACTAAATACAGTCTTAAAGGGTCTGTATACTTATGTACTTATTTTGTTTTTCTGAAATCTGCATTTTTTTTAAACCCACTGTGATTCAGTGTTCTATGTCAAAATGAGCCCTTTTTATAGGCGCTATATGATGATAAACACATAAGCAGAGGTTATTTTCAGTCAACAAAGTAACTGATCCAGAGAGATATAAGAGGGGGAAATAATTTCCTGTAAAACTGAGCTCTTAACCTTGCCCCCTTTCTACCTTTTTTATTGATCATTCAATGTGCTTGTTGGATCCAGCTTGACTTTTACAGGATAAAAAAAGGAGGATCAACATATTCGCCTAGTTGTAGGTATCTTTGTACCTCCTGAACATTTCTCTGTACACTTAGTTTGATTTGGTGAGATTTGTGACAGGTTTATTTTGTGCTAATGCATTCAAGTCATACATGAGCAACTAAAACCAGTTTTCCACTGTGTTTCATCTTAGCTAGGAGAGAAGTTATATCATATTCTTAAAAGAGTATTTTTTGTTTTTCAATATCCACTTGCTTCTGACAAAGTCTCAAAGTAAGTTGGCCTTTGTGAGCAAGCAAGGGAAGAACCTGGATGGGGGGGTGATTTGCCCCAGGCCAGCAATAATATATGTTGGTTCTTAAGCCTCCTACACGCTACTAGTTTTTTTTTGTTGACCGAAAAAGAAACTGACAGCTCAGGTCAGAGCCGCTTTACTAACAAATATTAGTACAGCAATCTCCCCTGCTGTGTTATTTTGTTCTGACAGGGGGACGGCCCCCCCGCCAGAACACTCCGATCAGCGCTCCCAGTTTCTATTGAACCGGCCGACATTCGGCCCGTGTGTACTAGGCTTTAGTGGCAACGCTTCACCATTCAGACATTGATCTGCAGTCAGTGACACATGTGGAACATCATGTAGCTATCTGCTTCCTGTTCAGACCTGCAATCACAAAGTTTGGAGTGAAGCCTTCCAGTACTGACTGACTTAGAAGTCCATGTGAACTAATAACCAATACCCACAAAGAGAACTGGAAGATGTGAAAAGATGTATCCAAAATAAACTGTCTTTTAGGAGCACCCACTTTTTATCATGCCTACCAGTCACTGTGACACCCTTGTGGTACACTTTCTTTAGCTCACATAAGGCTGGCCAAAGAAGAGCCATTCTCCCATCCACACACTCAGTGTGGATGGTGAAAGCCTCCCCGCTGCGCTATTGTATTTTGACAGCAGTGAGATTTCTCAGCCGACTACACAGAGCAGCACTGCCAGCTACTGATCAAGTGGTAAATCGATTTCTGTACAGTCACCCTGCACATACATGGATCGAAATTTGACCAGTCTCTGCTGATCCCAACCAAGTATAGGCTTAAAGCAGAGGTCCACCCAAAAGGGGAAGCTCCGGTTGTCAGATCCCCCCCCCCCCCCGCCACATTTTGGCACCTTTTAGGAGGGAGGGGGTACTTGGTTTTGACAGGTACCTGCTTCCCACTTTTTGCTTAGTTGACCATGGCCAACTGAGCTGGAAGTTCGGCCCCCCTCCTTTCCCCACAGCCTTCTGGGACACTTCACAAGTCTATGGGACAATGGCCCATGCAGAAAGCGTAGCACGCTTTGCACATGTGGAATAGGAAACCAGCTGTGAAGCCGCAGGGCTTCTCTGCCCGTTTCCCTTAGTCAGGATAGTGGCGCCAGCACCCAGGTGGGCAATTGAAGAATCAGTTTGGGTGAGGACACCGGTGGATGCTCAATGTAAGTTCCCTAATATTAAAAGTCAGCAGCTATAGTATTTGTAGCTGCTGACTTACCATTTTTTGGGATGGATATTGGTTATTATGTTACAAGAATTTTTTTTTTTATTGAAGTCCATAAAAAAAAAAAAGAAGTTGATCAAGTTATTTAACAAGATAACTCTTCACTGTCATTTGGGCAATATAGTTGTTATAGTGACTTATATTGTGATTGGACAAAAATATAATGATCTCGGATATTTATGAGATTCAATAGGTCATCTGTTTCTACTGAAACCAAAAATTAGGCATTACAAGTTTGAACTATCTTAAAGTGGTTGGTAAAACCTTACATATACCCAGTGAAGTGTCTGGCCTCAGGTGATACAGAGATGAAACAAATACTCCTGTATAAGTTGTACCTGTTTATCGGAAGTTTTCTCTTCTCTACAGCTGTTTTAAAGTGCAGTATTTATAAAGTTTGTGTCTAAGCTGTCAGAAAAAAGGGGGTTGGAGAGCTGAAATTCCACTCTGCAGAGCTCAGTGAGCTGATTGGAGATAAGGGACACACCCCCTCCACACAGCACACAGGAACAGAGCTGAGGCTGTCAATCAGCTGGAGCTCCCTTGTCAATTTTTTTCCTCTTGGTGTCAGGAAAACTTACCAGAAGCGATTCATGCCGATAGAGGAACAAAGCAGGAGACAGAAATGACACCTGGTACTCTGGATTGAGACATGTGCTTAGTTCATAGTTCATGTCTAAGGTTTACAACCACTTTAAATTAAATGCTGCACATTGGAAAATCATTGTAGTGGTCAGAAACAAAATTACTTTAAAGTGATTGATTCATTTTTATGATGTTTCTTTTCTCTTTTCATTCTGGTCGTATTTTATTGTTCATGTTGTAATGGTGTAATAGAAGTTACAAAAAATTCAAAATAACTGGAGCCAGCACGTATATGAACTGCTTTGTAATTACAAAGGCTGTATGTAATCTCATAAACATTTTTACAGAAACTCAAATACCTTAAAATGAAAATATGTAAATGGTAAATGTAATGTTACAAAATAAATTTCATTATAAACATTTGGGTTCATTCATTTTTTTTTTATATTGCTTATAAACACTTACCAGACTTGCTGTCATTGCTTGTAGGAAAAGGACACCTATACTAATCATCAGATTTTAAAAACATACAGGCAGTGGATGCAAATTTCTATAACCCATGAAGATCACAAGGATGTGAAAGGCTTCCATATAATGCAAATTTGCAGCAGCAAGGTGGATGGGCTTTAGCACCTGGCCGCCGCATATATGCATTGCAGTCTTGTTCCTGGGTGCGCTCCATTGGTGTCCCCAGAACCATGACCAAGCTGTCAGCAACAGCTCACAGTCAACTAATAATGATCGAGAGACGGTAGGCACAACCTCCAATGACGTCAGCACTGTGCAGCTGCACACTGCAGCAAGATTGAGTGCCTTGCCTACCAGCGCCGAAAGTCACGGCCCATTTAATGCTACAGCCAGTGTGTACCTTTTTATATTCTTTCTGAATATTACACCTTTTAAACTATAAACAATGTTTCTTAAGATTTACAATTCAAGTAAGCCCATAAGTAGCCGATAAGTATACAAAGTCAAAACAACCATCAAACATTGTTCCCTGAGTTATACATCCACACTACTGATAAGCAGATAGTGTTGGGTTGTGAAAAACAAGACCTACAAGGGTTCATTATATCAGGATGGCAAGGGGATTGTAGGGTACAGGTAGGCATAGTGGAGTTGATGTCATATAAGCATTGTCCTTGCTCAGAGAACCAATTTGACTTTGCACAAAAGGGTTGTAAACCTCTAAACCTATCTAGAGAACAAATAAGAAAACATTAAGAATGTCTATTCACAAAGCACAGGTAAAAGGAGAGTTATGAGGAAAATACAGTAGGTGGTGGAAAGGGGTAAAAAAGAATATAAATAGAGCAATAAGAATGACAAGGGGGGGGGGGTTACATGTAGAGATTATATTGTCCCAGTCTACCCCCAGCCAGGAGATGTTTACATTCATTTTAAATTGACATTTACAGATAAAACAAAAACTGATGCTTTGTATTTTCCTCAGTACACTAACAGAGTTGTATATACTTAATGAGTGTCCCTTTAATGGGTCAGTCCACCCATCAGAAAGAGGGCGACTTTCTGGCTGGTGCAAATTGACCAGTAGGGAGATCGTTCCACTGGAGCTCCAGATAAAGTTAAAAACAGTGGGGGATTAAGTCCATAGAAGTACACCAGTAACTGACTTAACCAATATGGGTGGTGTAAAGGAAAGCATCATGAATGTAACACTGAGGCTGCCACTGCTCACCTCCCCTTCTGAATATACAAGTTACCTGGCTATAATGGTGACCCTTCTACTTCAGCATATTGATAATACACTGACCCAGGTCAAGTATGTAGATCAGGGGTAGGCCGCAAGCGGCACGCAAAGCTTCTTTTGCCGGCACTCGACTCCCTCCACATCAGCAGAGCAGTGCAGGGAAGTGTCAGTGAGACATTAATGCATTCCAACTTCAGAGTTCTCCACGCCACACCTGCAGTGAGGGGGAGGCACTGTACCCCCACACATTGTAGGAGATGGGAGGCTTTGTTTGGTTCTTTAACTTTGATGTAGCTGCGATCGTCACCTTTTGTGAAGATATTGGGTGCAGTTCTGCTGGGGGGGGGGGGCGGGCGGTACCTGTTTCCAGGAGGAGGACTGTCATTGGCCACTGCTAAAGTCAATTGCAGTCCTGCTAGCCCCGCCCAACATCTGGCGGAAGATGGCTCAATTGGTTGCCACTAAAAATCTCAGATAGGGTGACCGGATGAGTGGAGGAGCGAGTGAACCTCCCCCAGCCCGATGCCTCCGTGTCTACAGGAACCTATTCCAGCGCCTTCGACCTGGCTGTGAGTGCTCTCTCCCCCTAAAGATCTTGGCCCCTAGCCAGCTGATCTGTCTGTCCCGGAGCATGGCGCCGCAGCACCAGCTCAAGCCGCTCGGGAGAAGCGGCATATCTGAATCCCTCGGAGCGGAGAGGAGGGGCAGTTGCCAGGGTGACGGCTTCGGCTCCAGCACTAAGGGGAAGGAGACGGTGTGGACGGTGTGTGCTCTCAGAGAAAGGAGCCGTCAAGCATCTCCAGAGAAAGGAGCGTCCCTGTGCTGCCCAGGTATCCGGCAGCGCCAAGGTACAAGCTCTTGTGGCCACATTAGGGGGTGCACTAGAAGTGGACTATCTCTCCCCCCTCCCCAGGGGTTAGCCCATCGTTGTGGATGAAGGGGGAGCGGAGACACAGGTGAGCCCTGGCAGCCTGACATATTATCAGCTTATGACTAGTCCTGAGCCTAGACTGCCTTAAGCAGCCTGTTACACTATCACACAGAGATCTGTGCATATTTGGGGAAAGCTATTATATGACGGTTGGTGGAGGACTATATCAATAAGGGATATTATTGGGCCTGAGACAGCATCGTGCGAAGAGAAGAGGAGTGGGGGAAAGGATAAGAGGGGGGGGGGGGGAAACATTAACCCCACGAGTGGCCAAACCTTCTTACACATCCCCCGGCTTATATAACAAGCCATGACCAGGAAAAAAGGAGAGGAATCACAGCAACAGGACAACACTAGCTCCCAAATGACCCGTACTTCAAAAGAAAAGGCGAACCAGGCAGCAGTCGCAGCAGCGGCCAAACTGGAAAAGTTTGCTCACCCCTCCACTTCACCACCATCTAAAAACACCCAGCAGCAGCAGGACAGGCCGCAAGCAGGGGGCTCAGGGGATAGAAAGAGCTTAGGAAAAGGACCAGCTGTAACGCACACAATGAAAGTGGCGGCCAGTAAAGGTTCTGCGGGCGACTCCGCGGGATTAGCAACCAGCAATGCTGCTGCGCAAAACGCATCAGCAGATGCTGAACCCACGCTGAAAGATGTTCTGCAGGCTGTCAACTCCTGCAAAGCCTCCTTAAACGACCTGAGCGATCAGCTGACGGGATTAAAGGAAGAGATAATTAGGGTAAGCCAAGAACTGCAAAGGACTATAACTAGAACATCTGAGCTGGAGGAGAGAGTAAGCCAGGCTGAAGATGATTTAACCCCACTAAAGCAAGATCTCAAGTTACTAAAAACGCAGATGGGACTATATAAAGCGAAAATGGAGGAAATCGAAAATAGGTCCCGCAGGAATAACGTGAGAGTGGTAGGCCTACCGGAGCGGTGCGAGGGCCCCCACCCTGAGTAGTTCTTGGAGAAGTGGCTTAGGGGTATATTCGGGACGGAAACTTTCTCTCATCTTTTTGCCATTGAAAGAGCCCACAGAGTACCAACTAGGACCCCACCATCAGGGGGGTACCCCAGGCCAATAATAATGAAGCTTTTTAATTATAGAGATAAGGTAACATTGATGCGTAGGGCCAGAGAACTGGGGGATATTCTGTACAATGGAGTTAAGATTTTATTTTTTCCTGACTATTCCCCAGACCTCCAGAAACGAAGGGCTGAATTTAGGGACATCAAGCGTAACTTACGGACTTACAATATAGAATACGCCCTGTTATACCCTGCACGGCTACGCATTACTGCCTTAGGATCTACCCATTTTTTCGATACAACAGCAGGGGCAACAAAATGGCTGGAAGATAATAAAACGGGCCCACAGAGTTAAGGGCCAAATAAGGCTATTTAAACCTGGACAGGAAAGGAGGAAAATGTTTTTTTTTTTTTTTTTTTTTTCTTTTTTCTTTTTTCCTCCTCTTTTGTTTGTTTTCCTTATAATAAATTAGTAGATGATACGGGGGTGGGGGGTTGGGGGGGGCACGAGAGTGGAAGCACGGATGAAGGAGGTGATTCCACTAGTTGCACATATTCTTTTGTGGGCTTGGAAGTGGGAGGGGGGGTGGGGGGGATGAGTGTGCTAGCAAATCACAATGTATCCTTTCAGTGTATGTGTGGGAAGTCACTTCTTGTATGGTTGGGAGGGGGGAAAAAGGTCACAAGCGCAGCCCCTAGGGCTAGCCTAACTAGGCAGGGGGGGGGGTTACGAATAAGGGTGGGAAGAGGGGGGCTGGATAAAGTCGAAGGGGGGTGGGAAGGGGAGTTTACAGTGAGTTACAGGGATAGGCAATGGCGCAAAAGCAAGTCACACATAGGTATGAAGGGTTGGTTCACAAAAACAAATGTAATGTATATTAGCACAAGTAATTTGTATTTGCAGTCAGAAATTGTAGGGGGGGGGGGGTCCCCGGACGCGGGGGCCCCTTGCCCTCCTCACTTCATTTTTTTTTATTTTTCTTTGTATTTTTTCTTGGCTAACACAATCGCAGAGTTCACGATGAGTTTGGAACCCACAAATGCACAAATGATTTTTTCCTTTTTCTTTCTTTTCTTTTTTTCTCTAAGATGCCTTTTAAAACATTAAGGATAGGCTCCTGGAATATCAGGGGCATGGGTGATCCCGCCAAAAGAGCAGCAGTATTTTTGGCAATGGAAGCTCACGGCGTCGGACTGGCTTGTCTGCAGGAAACCCACCTTACCAACGATACTAAATCACAGGTTCGGAACCACAAATTCCAAGAACAGTATCACTCAGTCTACACCTCATATCCAAGAGGGGTGAGCATACTGGTGGGGAGAGGTTTCTCGTTTTCCTGCAGGGAAGCCAGAATAGACGCGTTGGGTCGTTATGTCTTCCTGAGCTGCGTTGTGGAAAATCAGCCCCTGGTGATAGCAAATATTTACATCCCCCCCCCGTTTAAGACAGAGGCTATTTTGGACCTGCTGGAGTTTGTGGAAAGTAAAGTAGACATACCGATCATATTAGTGGGGGACTTTAACACAGTTCTGGATAATAAATTGGATCGTTTTCCGCCCATGAACCGGGCGGAAAGGCTATCAGAGGGCCGCCTAGGCCAACTTCTGGAGGAGGTGGGGTGGTGTGACCTATGGAGATCCCACAACCCAAATACCCGACAGTATTCCTGCTACTCAGGGACACACTCCACTCTCTCGCGCATAGACATGGCGGTAGGCAATGGAGATGCTATGCAATTAATAAAAAAAAAGAAAAAAAAAAAAAACAAACAAAAAAAAAAAAAAATCTCAGATAGAAGGGATTTCACTGTGATTGAGAAAAACACAATCAGGTGAGTTTGTGGAATTACTGTTGAGCTTCTGGGAACTTTTTTGAAATGATTCCTGAACCTTTGTGTCACTTACTACTGAACCCCTGCACTCCCTTTAAGTCAGAGCCCGTATTCAGCACAACGAAAATCACACCCAACTTTTGCTGCACCGCACTATTTCTCAACTGCGGGGGACCAACTTAGGTGAATCAGCAGGATGAGTGTGGCAGGACAGGTAGATGTGTCTCATCTCTGCTTCCTGCCTCCACTCTACATATCATGCATATCATATATAGGAAGAGGGTACAGCGGTGGGGAAAATGAGCAGGGGGGGTTCAAAGGTGAGACAGAAGAGCAGGAAAGTACAGTGGTAGGGCAGATGTGCAGGAGCTATAGTGGTGGAAGAGATGAAACGGGGGTTCAGTAGTGAGACAGAAAAGCATGGGGATACGGCGGTGGAGCAGATGTGCAGGGAGGTACAGTGGGGGGCGGGATGAGAAGGGGGTACAGTGATAAAGAAGAGCAGGGTGGTACAGAGGTGGGGCAGATGTGCAGGGTAGAGCAGTTGGGGGTTACAGTGGTGGGGCAGATGAGCAGGGGGGTACAGAGGTGGGGCAAATGTGCAGGGCGTTACAGTGGTGGGACAGATGAGCATAGGGGTACAGTGGTGAAACAAATTTGCAGGGAGGACAGTGATCTGAGGTGTGAAGGGGCAGGAATTGGGGCTGATCTGAGGCGTGCGAGCGCAGGATGTTAATTTCTCACTACTACTGAAGTAGTTTACAGCATTTACTTCATAAAAAAATCTTTTTCGTCATTGAGAGTGAAGTTGAAATTCTTTTATTATAAAATCGGCACGCTCAATTACTTTGAAAAACTTTTTTAGGCACACTGTGCTCAAAAGTTTACCTACTCCTGATGTAGATAATGGTTTTTAACATTTGATTTAAATTTAACATCTTGGGCAGAAGCACAAATTATACCCCCACATAGCATTTTTGTAAGGCAAAATATATAATTAGAATATATCTTGTTGGAAGCTAAGCAAAGGACACTGGGAAGTTCTTTGATCCTTTCATAACCTTTACTTTTCATTTGTAGTTTGCCGTTTTGTGTATTTAACTTTTGCATATTACATAGGTGTCCGTTTATGAAGCAGTGATAAGCTGTGATCCTGGGGATCACAGCTCATCTCTGACCATTAGCGGTTTATCAAAGTGTGAAGATCAACGGAGAACTTGTTCTCCGTTGATCTTCACAGCCTGCAGTGAAGCTCTCATTAATATGCACAGAAACGGCCAGTTTATGAAGTGTTGATGTCAGCACTTCACTGGCGATCTGTGCTCAAATTCACACTCCCCAGTTCACCAGCCCAGAGCTGGTGAACTGGAGAGGGAGGAGAGAATTCACCCGAGAAGATAGGAGGAAATAGGAAGTTTATTGACTTCCTCCTTCGATCTTGCCGCCAAGAGAGATAGGAATTACATCTCCCCGTGTTTCACCAGCCCCCACCTAAGCTCTACACCAGGTTAGACATATATATATATATATATTTGTGTGTGTGCATAGCTCTATATATGTGGGCATATATCTATATATATATCTCAATATATATATATCTGTATATCTATCTATCTATCTATCTATCTATCTATCTATCTATCTATCTATCTATCTATCTATCTATCTATCTATCTATATAAATAAAGATAGATAGATAGATAGATATCTATATAGATATCGATCGATAGATAGATATATCTATATATATGTATGTGTATATATATATATATCTATGTATGTGTGTATAGATATATGTATGTGTATATATATATATTTATATATATTTATATATATATATATATATATATATATATATGTGTGTGTGTGTGTGTATATATATATATATATATATATATATATATATATATATATATATATATATATATATATATATATACACAGTGGCAGCCTATCCATATGGGGTGCGGGTGCGCCGCCCCCCTAATCTACATGCAGGGCACCGTACACATGGATTCCAACGGGGTTTTTTTTGGAAGCACAAGAATAGCAAATTGGTTTTAATTGTCTTCCAAAAAGGGTTGGCTCGGGACACAGAGCACTGATCAATGCGCCCCATGCCCACCCACTTATGTGACAATAGCAAAATAATATTCGCTATTGTCTTCTTTATTCTCCTCTCAGCCAATCAGGAAGTGGGTCCTGAGACCCATCACCCAATTGGCAGAGGGAAGAAGAAATCCTATTGTCCGCCGAGGAAGAGGAAGCTAAAGACCCAAGGGAAGTCGAGAAGGAGGAGATGCAGGGTGAAGCGCTGCCAACAACCTAGATGGGGTAAGTGTAGGGCTGGTGACCGACCAATCGGGGGGGGGGCTACCTGTGACCTGACTGACCAAGTGGGGGGGGGGGGGTGGATTGTTTCCCGACCCCCAAAAAAAGATGCCACTATTTTAATATAGACTGCCAGCACCCAGCTCCAGTCACATAAAGAAATGTGTGGTTCACACTACACAGGCCACAGCACCCTTGTGAATGAGCCCCAAGACCTTCTCCACACAGAGCTTTATTAACTTAATATAGTTTTGGATTTTAAAATCGTTTTATTTTTGTTCACTAATAATGAGTTTAGTGTATTTAATTTTAAAAAAATGATATTTTTATAAAGGGGGGGGGGGGTGGACCCTCTCAGCTAGGCCTTACAGGACCGCTTACATCTGTTACGTCTCTGTAAGGATCCTGACACAAATGTCGGCATCTGGCTCAGTCTTTCATGGCACTGCTGAGAGCCAGAGTAGGCAGCTCACTCCCACTCTATATCCTGTTGCTCCAGTGAGCACTGGAGGGGACAGAGCAGAGTAAAGTGATTGGCAGTCACAGCTTTATTTTCGGGAAGCGTGTGAACTTAGCGATCAACTGTCACATGATCACTCACTATTATGCATCCCGTTCCTATGACAACGTCCAATAGGACGAAACGTACGTCGGAAGGCAGACGCGCTGACGTCATCGTTTCCACTCCATAACGAACGGGTATTTGCAGGCCGGCCGGCTGATTTTGTATATGCTATTTTAACTATTTCTTTTGGCAGGTGTGCTACTTTATCCTTCAATAAACTGGTCAAACGGATTCACACTATGGTAGATGTATTTCTTATCTTCTTGGGTCTCCATTACCGAGCCAATCACTGCTGATGAATCCTGGGTGATCTCCCCTCCATGCAGAGATAGATGGTGATGTCCCTAACGAGTGGATCTCTGGCATAAGGCTTTATTACAGCTTACCTCTGGTAATCATATACCTTTATAGGTGGTGGATTTTTTTCACAAAGAAGTTTTTAAAGTCTTCAGTCACTTTGGGTGGAAGAAAATCTAATAAGGACTGTTAATAACGGAAGTCACTTTATTTTCACAGACTGTGGTTTTTGTTTTCCTTATCTTTATATAACAATTTTTTATCAATTAATTTTTATATTTATTAATTATTTTTCATACCTTTTGCCTTAATAATTTATTATCTTTATGTGGTTCATAGCGCATTTTTTAATTTTTTTCACATCATATTGCTATATGAGTTTAGCATTTTTGATCACTTTATATATTATTTTTCAATTATTTTGAGTATGGTTTGTGTTTAGCGCGGTTCTTTTATACACTTTATCTATTTTATTCTAAACCTAAGAATTAGAACTGCAGCTTGGAGTTAGAGGGAAGCGCAGTAATTTTATAATATTTTCTGATATTATGCATTAGAGCCATTGAGGGATTGATGCAACACCAGATCGATGCTTCAGCAGGAAAGTTGGCATTTATTTTCTTTTTTTAACCACTTACCGACCGCCGCACGACGATGTACGTCCAAACTTTGGCGGCGGATATCGTTGTTATGGCAGCAGCTAGCTGCCATACCCCGGTATCCCCGTTTTCGTGCGGCGGTCGGCTTTCAGATAAAAGTGGTCCCGCCACGATCCGGTGCCCTCCGCCGCTTACCGGAGCCGTCGGTAGCGGCGGAGGCGATCACATCCGTCTCCGTCCTGTGTCTGGAGAAGAGTGAGGCTAAGATGGCGCCCACTCGTCTCCATGACACTGCTGGGCGGAAGCGACCTCAAAACGTCAGTTCCGTCCACGCCATTTAAAGGCACATTTTTTCAAATGTAATTTTTTTCAATGACTTTTTTTTTTTGAATTGCATTTTAGTGTAAATATGAGATCTGAGGTCTTTTTGACCACAGATCTCATATTTAAGAGGTCCTGTCATGCTTTTTTCTATTACAAGGGATGTTTACATTCCTTGGAATAGGAATAAAAGTGACACAATTTATTTATTTTTTAAAACAGTTTAAAAATAAATAAAATATTGTTAAATAAATAATAATAAAAATTTAAAAAATTTAAACCCCCCCCCCCCCTCCCGACGAGCTCGCGCGCAGAAGCAAACGCATACGCGAGTAGCACCCGCACATGAAAACGGTGGTCAAACCACACATGTGAGGTATCACAGCGACCGGTAGAGCGAGAGCAATAATTCAAGCCCTAGACCTCCTCTGTACCGCAAAATATTCAACCTTTAGAATTTTTGTAAACGTCGCCTATGAAGATTTTTGAGGGTAAAAGTTAGACGCCATTCCACGAGCGGGCGCAATTTTCAAGCGTGACATGTTGGGTATAAATTTACTTGGCGTAACATTATATTTCACAATATAAAAAAAAATTGGGCTAACTTTACTGTTGTCTTATTTTTTTATTCAAAAAAGTGAATCTTTTACAAATAAAGTGCGCTTTTAAGAACGCTGCGCAAATACGGTGCAAAAAAAAGTATTGCAACGACCGCCATTTTATTCTCGAGGGTGTTCGAAGAAAAACCATATATAATGTTTGGGGGTTCTAAGTTCTAGCAGAAAAACCTGTTTTAGACATGTTTTTATTATTTTATGTTGTTAGATAGATTTAACAGTACACGATGTACTGCCATATAAGTATAAAAAGATATGCACACACACAAATATATATATTATATGCATAATAGTTAGCAAAATGAGCCAACATTTGTAAATCTTATATATATTATTATTGTTTATTTCAGACATGGATATTGAGGAGACCACCCTACTATTAGCTGTAACAGCTGTCGCAGCAGCAGCTGTTCGCATTGCACAGGATAGGATCACAAATGTTAGGCTCAGACAGCCTCGTGTGTTCCGGAGACGCACAGTCCTGGATGAGCTGTCTGACAATGATGTCGAGGACATGTTTCGGCTGAACCGTCAGGGGGTCATGGGGGTTTACCACCTCATATCAGATGAAATTGAACCCCTGACGAGGAGAACCCATGCAATCCCTGCCATTGTCAGGCTATTGGCTGTCCTAAATTACTTAGCGACGGGTAACTTTCAGCCGTCATGTGCTCGGATCATTGGAATTAGTCGTCCCAGTCTTTCTAGATTCCTGAAACCGGTTCTGAAAGCTATCAAGAGACATATGGATAGGTACATCCATTTCCCTAGAACCGATGAAGAGTGGCAAGAGGTGAAGGTTGGATTTTTCCGACAAGGAGGGATGCCAAATTGCCTGGGAGCCATAGACTGTACTCATATTCAGCTGATACCACCACATAATAGGGAGGAGCAATTCCGTAACAGGAAAAGCTACCACTCGTTAAATGTGCAAGTGGTGGTAGACTCCCACCAGCGCATTATGAGTATCAGATCTGGGTTTCCCGGAAGTTGCCACGACAGCCATATCCTGCGGCAGTCAGCTCTCTTTGAACGATTCGAAAGAAGACAAATGCCAGAGGGCTGGCTGGTGGGTAAGCACATTTATATTTCTTTATTATCTATTTTAACTAATTGTTAAATATTACTTATGATATTATCATTTGTTATTCTAGGAGACGCAGGATATGGATGTCGCTCTTGGTTGCTGACGCCTCTGTCGAATCCCCAGACTGTGGCCGAGGTTAGATATAATAGTGCACATATCCGTACCCGTTCAGTTATCGAGAGGACATTTGGAATGTGGAAATCCACATTCCGATGCCTCTCCAAAACTGGCGGGTTTTTACAGCACTCTCCGGAACTGGTGTCAGATATCATTATTGTATGTGCAATTCTACACAATATTGCTCTTGCAAACAATGTAGACTTGCACATCAATGATGATCTGCCACCAGAAATACCGGCACTCCCGGCTGCCTCTGAAGATTCCTCAGACCTAGGGAATCATGTCCGTCAGAGACTTATTCAGAATCATTTCAGGGTAATTATTTAATAATTTAAATGTAAATGTATATGTTGTTGTAATGTGCTCTGTTTTTTAATTAAAATTTAATATTATGTTTTCTAGGATCTACAAAGAAGGACGACTAATTAGTTTAATGTTTGTGATCCTATCCTGTTCAAGTGGACACCTGGCATTGTATATGTAAGTCGAATATTTACAAGGATTTCTGTATTTCATTTTTTACTTGAGGATGTAGCAAGGGGCAGGATTTAGCTGCTCTCTGTGTGTCAATGGACACACAGAGCTAGCTAGGGAGCAAGCACACGAGTCACTCCATAGCAAGTGACTTGCTATAGGTGCACTCAGTAGGGGGAAGTGCAAGAAGTGCAAGTGGGGTACCCCACAAGAGGAGTATCATGGCTGTTTTGTGCAAAATCACACAGAGCAGGTAAGTATTACAGTATAGTAGTGAACTTCGTTCTGCCCTCCTGTGACCCGCATTCACCTGACAATGGGCTATAGTCTGCTGTCGGTGAACTTAACTGGCCTGTTCGATACTTTGGCGTTATCCCGGCTTCTTTGTCGGAATACACCAAGATTCAGTAGCAACAGCTGGCTTATTCTCAGTAAGAGACTGAACCAGCTGCTCATGAGCCATCCGCGGCTTGGTGCTCTAGTGAGAGCTGAAGGGGCAGAGTAAAGAGCTGGTAACTAACTGTCACCACTCTTTGCACACAGAAGAGTGAGAACAGTAAGATCAACAGTCTTCTATCACTCAGTTTTCATTCTTTTAAGCGTCAAGGGACAGATGCCTCATTGGACCAATGCTGCATCCACCAATGTGATTATGATTCACTTTTTTTTTTAATTGTAAACTTTTGTTTTAATGTAGTCATGTACTGCTAAAAATGTAACAATTGCATACTAGAATTTATGTTTAGGTTACAGAAGACCGTAAAAAATTCATTATTGAAAGAGAAAGTATGACCAATCCTCTTTGGTCATACTTTTTTGGGTCACCTGAGGGCTATACTTTTGCTCTAATGTAATCCTGAATCACTTGCAAACAGGCTACAGATTGATGTCAGGTCACATCACAGACGCTCTATAGCAGGTATGTACAAAGTCCGGCCTGCAGGCCAATTGCGGCCCCGCATTCTGGTTTAATAGGCCCCCTAGTAATTTGGATATATATATATATTTTTAGGCCCCCGGGGCCACAAAATATATATACCGTATTTATCGGCACTGCCTTGGAGGGGACAGGGAGAGGGTAGGACGAGTGCTGTCAGATTACATACAGGAGAAAGTCCAGTTTACTCCGCAGCGTCTGTATTAGGAAGTCTCATCTCCTTGGCTGCCATTAAATTACTGTCCTGTCTATCATAGAAGGCGGGACTTTGTATTAAAGAGGACTCCGAGTAAACTGGGGATTCTCCTGTATGTAATGTGTCAGCGCTTGTCCCGCCCCCTCCCTGTCCCCTCTGAGGCTGCAGATGGCCATCGATCAGACTGCACTGATGCCAATGGTAAGGCTGCATTCATGGCAATAGTGAGGCTGCAGATGGCCACTGATTAGGCTGCATTGATAGGCACTGACCTTTATTTTGCTTCACAGCTCTTTATTTAAAATTTTAATATTTTTTTTTCTATAAAATTCCCTCTTAAAGTGAAGGTGCGTGATATACGCCGATAAATACGGTATATCCAAAGAACACGCCCAAGCTCATCCTTAGCCCTAAGCGGTGCTCGGGGATTCGGTGGAGGCCTTAAAAGATATATATCCAAATAACACGCCCATGCTCATCACCACTCACAGCCACAAAGGCAAGATAATTCTTGTTGGGCAGTGTATTAGTGCTTGTACGAACACACTTAGACTGAATTTAAATGGTTAAAAAGAATGTCAGGCAAAATGGTTGGCCCACTCGCATGTTCACTTCATCAGATCTGGCCCTAATTGAAAAAATTATGGACACCCCTGCTCTATAGCCTCTGTATGCATCCCGCCAAAAAATGTTTTGCGTCCATCCAGAGGCTAGATCACCAGCTGGATTAGCCCCTTCACTTGACAATTGAAGAGGAAGTAAACCCTAATGGGTTTACTTCCTCTTTGTTTCCCTGCAAACATAAAGCATAATGGGCTACTATGCATCGCATAGTAGCCCATTATGTGTCACTTACCTGACACAGGAGCCTGCGATGTCACCGCTGTCCCCTCTGGTACGGCGCGTCCATCTTCTTCCGGGTATCGTTGCTCCGGCGCTGTGATTGGCTGAAGCAGCGATGACGTCACTCACGCGCATGAGCACGGGAGCCGCCACTAACGGCGTGTTGCCGTTAGCAGCTGTGCGCTCAGTGCGCCTGCGTGCCGCTGTCCACGATGCATGCGCCATAGACAGCGGTGCCTGTCTTTTAGCAAATATCTTCTAAACCGTGTAGGTTTAGGAGATATTTCTTGGACCTACAGGTAAGCCTTAATCTAGGCTTACTTGTAGGTCAAAGTAGGCTGTAAGGGTTTACAACCACTTTAATAAGCAATGAATTGTCATGTCAACATTTATTTCTTGACCATGGAGCTTGTGGGGAACAGATGATATATTTAACAGATGTTTCAATATGCAGAAGAGTATAAATGTCATCTTTAAAATAAAATATTTTCCATTCATGTTAATATGTACTATATTATGTTGTTAAATTTACAGATGCAGAGCAGTTGAGGAAGATGGCAACATCAGAACCCAGGCACATCAGCGACAGCGAGAAGGAGGGCCCTTTACTGCCTGCACCTACTGGGCTTTGCTGCCTGATGCCCATTTCTCCCCTTACTAGGCTGCGTAGCAGGCGGATCGATTTCCACCTAAACCCGGACCTCCTGGAGCACCTCCCAAACCCTCATCCTACGCTTGATTAACTTTTTGAAATAATCAGAGCCTCCAGGTTGATTAGCAACCTCCGTTTACAGGAAAACAGGCTGTTGATCTTACCGGACTACTCGGTGGAGACGCAGAAGCTCCAGAAGTCGTTAGACCAAGTGAAGGCGATCATGAGGGCTCACAACACTGAGAGTTGCTTTTACAGCTTACACGTTGTACTGTTTTTGCACCCTAATTGTTAGCACTAGCTACTTACAACTATGTTTCTGTGCCCCCTGACACAACTTACCCGGTACCCGGTTACTCAGAATAAATTTGATAGACCTATCACGGTGGAGGAAATAATAAAGTTGGTAAAGACACTTCAGCCTGGCAAGACCCCTGGGCCCGATGGCATCCCAGTAGAATTATACAAAATGTATGCTGATGTCTTAAAAATAAAAATAATTTGTGATGTCTTTAAAATAAAAATAAATATGATTTTGATGAGAAAAAAAACAAAACAAAAATGATTCCCTTCAAATAATTGTATTTGGGAATAAAATAAAACAATTTATTTTAAACAATAGTGCAAATTTTTTTAACAATAGTGTAAACTTGGAAAAAATGTAAAATAATATTTTTTAGAGATTTTGGGATTGGTCAGTAGGGGCAAGGTGTTGGGAAATGGACCCCACCACATAAAAAAGGGCAGATGACATTTTTTTTTGTTCTTCCACCATTTGTTTGAGGAGCGCTTGCTGTGATTCCACTAGGTCATTATGCCTTCTTAATTCTGATATAAGGGAATTGCGAAAACTTCGCTCCTCTTCCATCGCCTGATCTTGCTGCTGCTGTCTCTCTTTTAAATTTTCAATCATGGAGTTTAACGTTTGGGACAAAAGCAAAGAGGCATTGCTGGCTTCCTCCTCTCTTTGGGCCAAGAGCTCTCTTCTCCTTCTCCCTCTTGGGACCCGTATGGGACCTGGTGCTGGACGGGGATCAGCTGATGCCTGGTGCCTACCCTCCTCATTATCTGCAACATAATAAAAATACAATTATGAAATGTATTATTCTACAAAAAAAAAATTATATTAAATATCAGTATTTTAAGGTGTTTTAGATTTACTATTTATTAATTCCTCCATATCCATGGCATCTCTCTGATCTTCATCGCAAATAACAGGTGGTTCTGAAAAAAAAGTAATGATTTCTTTTAAAAAGCTTAATCGGAAAATTATACATTTGTAATTCTTCTAATTATTCTAATATATAGTTACCCATATTTGAAGGCCCAGGTTGATTTTCATCTTCAACTGGAACTACAAAGAGAAGAAAATAAAATCAACTAAGAGAGATTGTAAAGGTGACATTTTGTTTTTAAATAACAAGCATCTTTCTACCTACCTGCTCTGTACAATGGAACTGCATAGAGCGGCCTTGAAACTCCTATTCTTATTCAGAGACCCCACCCCCTTCCCTCCCCCAACGTTGCTCCTGGCCACTCCTGTCTGTCCAGTGCCCCCACGGAAAGCCACTGCCCATGGGATCACTTGTGCTTGCTCCCAAGCCCTGCTGCTACATCCATTACACAGACAGTAGATTTTGCCCCGCCCCAACTTCATTGTCACAGGCTTTGATTGACAGCAGTGGGAGCCAGTGGCTCCCGGTGCCCCAGCGTAGCCAGCAAGTCCCGTAAGTGAGGGGAGACAAGACCTGCAGACATGTTGTACCATAATGCAAGGAATGTATTAAAGAGGAGGTCCCGCCTCTCCACGAAAAATTAAAAGTCACCAGCAACAAATACTGTAGCTGCTGACTTTTAATATATGGACACTTACCTGTCCAGGGAGCCAGCGATGTCGGCACCCCAGCTGATCTTCGGATCATCTGTCGGGTGCAGCTGTCACCATTTCTGTTACGGGAACCCTGCAGTGAAGCCTTTTGGCTGCACAGCCGGTCCCCTACTGCACATGGGCACTGTGCTTTTAGATTGATCTGGCGGTGAAGGCAGGAGGAGGGGGCGGCCCGGTCTCCCTAAAGTGGGGACCGGTACCTGTCCAAAATAGGTACCTGTTCTCCCTCCCCCTGAAAGGTGCCAAATGTGGCACCAGGGGGGTAGACAGATAAGCTGAAGTTCACCTTTTGAGTGGAACTCCACTTTAAGGTAAAAATTGTGTATGCTTTAAAACCACTTAAACATCTTCATATTGTAGCACAGCTTCGGGTATTTTTTAAATAAATTATCAACCATCTACATGACGGGATTTTTCACTTACCATTGCTGCTATCATGATTGTCTTCGTTTTCAGGTATTTGAGTGTCATCTGTAAAACACAACAATCATATCAAATTTAATTTGGTTCACATTAATCAGAATATAAACTACTCCATTTTAATATTTATAATAAGGCACCTCTAAAAGATGTGGACAATAACTCCCTATGTAATTAGGCCATATGTGAGACAAATATACAAAATATAGACGATTAATGCCATGTAACACTACCCTCATAGGAGCCACTTATGATATGTTCCTCTGTCAGAATCGAACAGCTCAGCAGATGAGATCACTGTAATAATGTTGTGTTCGTTAGCACAGTGGCTCCCTCAAAAAATTGACAGGTTTTTTTGCTCAATCGACTGGGTTGAATGGAGAAAAACTGTACCAGGCTTTAAACAACAGCCCTCTCAGCCAGCCTTCAGCAGCAAGCAGGTTCAAGGTCAGATTACCGCTGTGTGTCAATATAGAGACACAAAGCCCAGCTTTGGAGTCAGCCAGCAGGTGGGGCCCAATAGGAACTGGCTTCCTATGAAGTCGTACAGAGAAGAGAAGGAGCTGAGAATGTCAGCAGGAGAGGATAGACAAGGAGAGTTGGGGTGCATTTTCGGAAAGCAGAGGCCCTGTGAGATTAAAGGTGACATTTTTGGTCCTTTTTTCTTTGTCCTTTATTAAATGCAACTTTTAGTTAAAAATAAAAATAAATGAATTTTAGTGCAAACGCACACAATTTAATACCCATTGTTTGGTAAAATATTAAAGATGAGGTTGCGTTGAATAAATAGATACCAAACCTGCCAAGTCTTAGAATACAGTGCGGACGTGAAATTACCAAAAATTACAGCACACAAAAATCTCCATAGGTGATGCTTTAAAATTCTTTAGAGCAGGGGTCAGCAAAGAGTAGATTGCGGACAGTTGACTGGTTGACTGTGACTAGTAGATCGTGGTCTGGGCTTGCTGACCCACCATACAAGAGCATCAAAGTGCAATGCAGAGGGACTACTTGTAAAGTTGGAGCTGTAGCAGGGAGCAAGAGCTGCATAAGCTGGTGCTTCCTCTGTGGTGCCGTCCCCTATCCACTGCGAACTGATACCAACTGTACTCCATCTCTTATGCCAGCTAGCAGTCTCCAGAGTGGTGCCAGCAGAAGGAAATAAGAGATCTCCAGTTCAGTGTGAAGCAATACACTGGGCATAATAGTATATGATGCCATAGCTGCTGGGTGTAGCACCTGCCAAGCATGACCCATTCAAGTGAATGAGGCCCACTCTGCAAGTGCCCTGCAACCTTTTTCAGTACAACAAACAAGGGGTTAAAGCAGGCAGCATTGTGTTGCTTTGTCAGTACATTCTTTAACCCCTTGGACTCCGCAGAAGCATGCAGTTGCAAGGCGCTTGCAGAGTGGCCCCATTTACTGGAAAGGGTTGCGATGGTCAGGCTGTAGCAACCTCCAAAAGTAACATGGGGCTGAATTCCTGCCGCGGCATGTGTACACCTTTGAATGCTGCCTCAGCAGCTAAAGGGGGTAGAGATTGGGGGTGATAAAACCATGACTCAACCGCATGGCTTTACCACCCATGAACTTTATGTGTAAACAACTCTTAAGGGTGCCATTGCCGAATGCAACTAAGGGCCCTTTCACAAGTGCAGCAGGCACTGGTGCTCCTCTGAAAAGCGATCAAAGTGTGTTTGACAGGTGATGAAGAGGTGATATATTGCCTCCTCTCCACCTGATTTAAACCCATAAGTGCCGTGTAATGCACGCGATTGTGACATGGTAGTATGACAGATTTAAATCAGGTGGGAGGAGGCGACACTATGCCCGATTATCTTTGACTTCTCCCATGTTGTTCGGGTACAAATGCTTTAATACTGCTGACCTTTAATATTAGGGCACTTACCTGTCGAGAGAGCCCACGATGTCGGCACTCAAAGCCGATCTAGGATGAACTCCAGGGTGCTGCCGCCACCATTCCTTGTAGGAAACCCAGCCTTTTGGCTTCAAAGCTGGTTAACTACTGCACATGGGCACTGAGGGTTCAGCATTGGGGTCCGACTTTGGGGGCGATTTGAGAGATATCTGTGCGGGTTGCACAGATGTCTATTCAATTCGCACCCGAAATCACCAAAAGTAGTGTAGGAACTACTTTTGTGAATCGGTGTGGTGCCGCAAATACAGCATCGCAAGAATTATGACAGCACCATTGCCAGCAATAGGCGGGAATTTGGCATGTGATTTTACATGTCAAATCGCATGTCAAATTGGCCCGATGTGAAGGGGGGCAAAGTGAGCAGTTGTGGTCCGGGCTTCACTTTCAATTTACAGCTGGGTGTTTGCTGAACAAAACCAGCATAGGCTGATTACCGCTACTGTTCAAAGCGGCCCAGTACTGGGACCCAAAATCTGCTGTGTCCAGTGTCGTGGGAGGGGCGTGCTGCACACCATAATGGGCGTGCAATGTGTTATTAAACAGGAGCGGGCTGGATGACGTGAATATACGTGATTCAGCCTGCCCATTCCGCCCGCCCACAATAAATGATCTGTGGGTGGGGGACAAGCGGTTTTAAGAAATTAATATAAAAAACTACTTACCATCATCTTCAAAGAGGAGCATTGTCTCATTGCCCTCATATACTTCGGCTACATTATGGTCTGTACCCGATGGTTCTCCTAACACTGTGAAAAAAAAAATGTTTCAATTAGTTTATAAAAAAATTTTAATTTATATTGAAAAAAAAATAAAAATTTATATTGAATTGAATTTTATAAAGAATTACTTACTATGAGCATCAGAATCATGTTCTCCCGGTAAACCACTGACAACGTCAGGCCCGAGGCACCCCTTCAATTCTTCCTCATAGCAGGAGAAGGTAATATTTGCTGGAGGTCCTCCCCCGGTACCACGTTGATGTCTTGCTATGTAGGTCAGTTTTTTCTTTATCTGAACTTTAATGTCATTCAATCGACGCCTACACGTATCGACATTGCGGGCAATGTCGCCTGCGGCGTTGACTTCCAGGACAATCGATTGCCAAATTTCCGCTTTCCTCGAACAAGAGAGTCTTTTAGACTGGGAACCAAACAATCGGTCCCAGTTATTTACCGCCCTTGACACCAAAACGCAATTCTGCGCATGGCTGAACTTTGCAGTTCTTTTTTTGCTTACACCCTCCATGCTCTCCTTACTCTCCAATCACTAACCCCTCAAATGATTAAAATATAATTTTTCACTTAACTTTTAGAAGAGTGTACCATGTTTCTATTATTGGGTGGTTTTAATTGACAGTACATATATATTTATTGAATCAATATGTTATAATTTATTTATATATATATATATTTATTTTTTTTAATCAATATATTAAAAAAAAAATAAAAATATGAACATATTTTATATTTTATATATATTATTTATTTATATATATATTTTGGCACCCAAAGAGATGGTTTGAACCCATGGACAGGTCAATTTTATTATAGAGGGGAATCTCATTTCACTTTTTTAATTTATTTTTTTATTTTTTTATTCAATATTTGTATTTATATAATTTTATTTTAATTATTAATTTATATTAAAATTAAATTAAAATTTTCATCAACGGTGTACGGATGGTTGACAGATACAGGATAAACCATTTTATATATACACCATTCATGAGAATAAAAGCACATGTTTAATTATTGTGTAAAATGTTAATATTAGTTAAGTTTTACAATAAGGGGGGGTGTATATGTGTGAATGGTGGACTTATAGTTTAATTTTTTCATTTTATTAATGAAGTGTGCTGTTTAATACTTTACTTTCACTTTGTTTTACACTACCGTAGTCTCGGGATCTCTCCCGAGACTACAGCCTCCCATTCACAGGGAGCGTTGTGAACGTTTGTAGATCGCTTCTCTTCACCTGAAGAGAAGCAGTCTACACAGGATGATAAACCGGCACACTCCTGTGAAGAATTTACACAGCGAATGCCGGCGATCTCTGCAGTGATGATTCATCACTGTTTCATAAACGGACACCATAGTTACATAGTAGGTGAGGTCGAAAAAAAACACAAGTCCATCAAGTCCAACCTATGTGTGTGATTATATGTCAGTATTACATTGTATATCCCTGCATGTTGTGGTCATTCAGGTGCTTATCTAATAGTTTCTTGAAACTATTGATTATAAATATTTAATTTATTTTTCTTTGCATCTTTTACGATGCTGTGTACCGTGATCCCCAGATCTAGATGTATGACGATTTTCTTGTTCTTACTGCCATATATTGGCTTCATTGGACACCTTATCTTGCTCTGTATGCCATGTAGCGCTGGACGAACTTTGAGGTCTTTGCTCTTGGTTTTCTTTGATCTCACGAAGCAGGTGAACTAAACTTTGAAGGGAAATATTTGTTTTATCAAGCTCATAAAGCATTTCTCTCTGGAGTGACAGCATCCTTGTTACAAAGAAATCCATAGTGCCCGAGCATTCCTTCATTTAATTAGCAAGCCTATACACTCCTCTGCTCATATAGTGTAGTTCAGATTGAACTTCTGCAAAGTTTCTATCCAGCACATGATATGCATGCAAATACCCTGTGTAATCTTGCTGCACATATAGGGTTTGGTTAAAATAACTGCTATCTTCAGCATTTAGTTCTTGGTGAACGCCATCTGGTGGAGCAGCCGCAGCCTCTTCTGAACGCTCTGTCTTCTGAACATGTGCCTTTTAGATGTTGAGCATACTTCTTCCAATAACTGAGACTGACACTGTTTTTTTCCAGAAGCTTTCTCCTGCTCAGGACCTATAGACAAACTAAAGAAGAATCATTTAAAATGAACCAGTCACAATTTTGTCTTAATTAGTATTTTCATTGTGAAGGATTACTTGTAAAATTTTTTAGGTGTGCACCTTTTATTCATTTAGATTGTCTGTCTATTTAGCTTAAGTGGGTAGTCACCTTTTAGAATAATGCAGATTTGGTTTGGCTTTCAAAAGCCTGATAGTTACCAGTCACCAATGATCAGTTTTCAATTAGCAGATAATCCAAATGTATTGATTTTGTTTTTTAAATATGCTCAAATATGTTGATTTCCTTCCCACTCCAGTACTTTGTGCTAGTAATGGCCACACCCCTATTTACAAGCGTTCTATGTTGTGTGCAGATAAAGGGGTGTGTTGGGCCAGGTCTGTCAGATTAGAGCGCACTGGGTGCCATGGTACCTACTGGACTATGCAGTAATATTTAGCCCATAATGCAGACTGAGATTGGGGGATGTTAGTACAATGGCTAACTGAATATTTACTGATTAGTTTTTATTGCCATCTGTGCCCATGTTGGGGAGATTCTTCCTCTCTATTTGTCCTGTTTACCATTATCATTGAAATTAAAAGAAAATTCCAAATTTTGGGTTGTCCCTAGAAAAGTAAGAGGGGAAATCTTGCAGGGATTTTCTCTCACTTCCTGTATTGGCTATGGGACAGGAAGTGAAGGTAAATCTCTCAATGGGACACAGATGGCAAAAAAGCTGGCAGGGGCTATAACTAGGGTTGCACTGATACTAAGCATTTGCACGAGTATTGGTAACTGCAAATGCTCAGATACCTGAAACCGATACTTTCAGGCTAATTTCTTTCACCTGTCAGCAGAATTCCCCTGTTGACAGCTGAAGTTTAAAAAGGTCTGGTAATTGTCAAAAAAAATAAATAAATAAATAAAAAGCAGCCAGTAATGTTCTTTAATATTGATCAGCTGCTAAAACAAAAAATAAAAATAAACATTGTTTCTTTTTGTATCTTTCTGTTTATTCATCTACAGATCAAAAGGTATGAAATTCAATCTGCAGATGAAGCCAGTTTAAAGCAACCTGTCAAGTAAAAAAAAAATAAATAATTTTTTTTTGTTTACCACCTTAATACCAGGTCAATTCTGACACTTCTGACATACATGTAAAAAATGTATTTTTTACTAGAAAATTACTTAGTGCCCAGAAATATTATATATAATTATTTTTAAGCGGAGACCCTAGAGAATAAAATGGCAGTCGTTGCAATATTTTATGTCGCACTGTATTTGTGCAGCAGTCTTTTAAACTCAATTTAATGAATAATAGAAAAAAACAAAAACAAAAAAACAGCAAAGTTAGCCAATTTTTTTGTATAATGTGAAAGATGTTACGCTGAGTAAATAGATACCCAACATGTCATGCTTTAAAATTGCGCGCGTTCAAGGAATGGCGACGAACTACAGTACTATACTATAAATTATCCATGGGTGACACTTTAACCGCTTCAGCCCCGGAAGATTTGGCTGCTGAATGACCAGGCCATTTTTTTGTGATTTGGCACTGCGTCGCTTTAACTGACAAGTGCGCAGTCTTGCAGCACTGCACCCAAACAAAATTGTTGTCCTTTTTTCCCCACAAATAGAGCTTTCTTTTGGTGGTATTTGATCATCTCTGCGGTTTTTATTTTTTGCGCTATAAACAAAAAAAGAGCGACAATTTGGGAAAAAAAAAATACAATATTTTGTACTTTTTGCTATAATAAATATCCCCATGTTTTTTTTTAAAAAGTAGGAATTTTTTAACAGCTTACCTGTAAAATCCTTTTTTTTTAAGTACAGGGGACACAGAGCCATAGTAGTTACTATGTGGGTTATAGGCCACCTTCAGGTGATGGACACTGACACACCCTATGACAAAAAGTCCACTCCCTATATAACCCCTCCCACTACTGGGAGTACCTCAGTTTTGTAGCAAAACAATACACGTGTATACCAAGAAGGGAGGGACCTCTGTGTCCTGTGATATACTTCAAAGAAAAGGATTCTACAGGTAAGCTGTTATAAAAATCCTATTTTCTCATCGTACATCACGGGACACAGAGCCATAGTAGTTACTATGTGGGATGTCCCATAGCAATGCCAACTGAAGGGAGGGAGACACAACAAAAGTAGGGCACCAAGAGATTAGAGGACTTATACTGCAGCCTGCAGTACACTGCGCCCAAAGGCGATATCCTCATTACCTTTTACATCTACTTGATAGAATCTGGTAAATGTATGGACTGAAGACCAAGTTGCAGCCTTGCAGATCTGTGCCATGGAGGCTTGGTGATGCACTGCCCAAGAAGCACTAACAGCCCTGGTGGAGTGCACTTTAATATGAAAAGGAGAAATTTTCCTCTTTAAATCATAAGCTTGAACAATCACTTGACAAATCCATTTAGAAATAGTACATTTCGACGCTGCCTGTCCTCTTTTAGGACCGTCTGGCAGCACAAACAAAACATATGTTTTACGAGTCTGAGCGGTCACTTTCAAATAGACCGTGCCCGCTCTCACCACACTTTAATTGAATGTAGTGACCTTTCTTCCACAGAACGAGGTTCTGGATAAAATGAAGGCAGAACAATATCCTGGTTTAAATGAAAACCTGACACTACCTTCGGTAGGAATTTAGGATGAGGCCACAATACAACCTTATCCTTAAGAATAATCAAATATGGCTCTTTACAAGAAAGAGCAGCCAACTCTGATACTCTTCTTGCAGAAGATATGGCAACCAAGAAAATTATTTTCCTAGTTAAGAGGACCAAGGGAATATTTTGTATTGGCTCAAAAGGCTGTTTTTGTAATACCGACGGGACTAAATTTAAGTCCCAAGGGTTCAGGGGACTTAATCCGCGTTACCCCCTGAATAAAGTTACAAACCAGTTTTTCCTCTCTTTTTTTTGAGGCCTGCCCCCCCCCTTCTCTACCCCCCTACCTTCAAGGTCCCCCTGAATATTATTAAACTGTTTATACTAAAGAAGCGAGATACCTGCCAATGTATAGCCCTGAATCTACTTCTTGGGAATTTCAACTGTATGTTACTGTAATTGATGTAACTGTTATACCTTTCAACGTGAAGTATCTGTATCATGCCATGATTTCTTTTTTACAATTAAGACCAACCTTGTTGTTAAAAAAAAAAAAAAGTTACTACGAACCAGAGAGTGTGAAGCAAGTGGTCTTTGAAACAACATCGATAAGGCTGACACCTGGCCTTTGATAGTACTCAAGGCCAGCTTCATTTCTAACCCCATCTGTAGGAATGCAAGGATCCTACCTATGACATATTTCCTGGGGTGCCAACCCCTGGATTCACACCAGGAGACATATGCCTTCCAGACTCTATAGTATATGGACTCTGGAGGCCGGCTTCCTAGCATTAACCAAAGTAGAAACTACTGAAGCTGACAGCCCACGGTTTTTCAGAATGTGGGTCTAAAACCGGTAAATTTATCGTTTGTAAGGTAGGATGGAATACTGGACCTTGCAAGAGAAGGTCTGGCCACAGTGGTAGGGTCCCCTACCGCCATTTTTACGATCTCGGCAAACCAAGATCTTCTGGGCCATGCTGGGGCCACAAGAATACCTTCCTTCCCTTCTTGCTTGATCCTGCGAAGAAAGCGCGGAAGCAGCAGAACAGGAGGGAATGCATAGATCAGTGAAAACTGATCCCATGGAAAAACCAAGGCATCTGTTCCGTATGCCATCGGATCCCTTGTCCTTGACACAAGGTTGTCGATCTTGTTGTTGAACCTGGACGGAAACAGATCCACGTCCGGAACTTCCCATCTTTGACATATTGATAGGAAGATGCTGGGGTGACCATTCTCCCGGGAACAATTGTTGGTGACTCAAGTAGTCCGCCTGCCAATTCTCTATCCCTGGAATGAAATTTGCCGATAGGCAAGGAATGTTGTTTTCTGCCCAAGATAGAATATGATTCACCTCTCTCTGGGCCGCACGACTTCTTGTGCCCCTTGGTGATTGATATAGGCCACTGCTGTGGCATTGTCGGATTGGATCCTGACAGGACAATTCCGTAGTCTGAGCGCCCAGGCCTCTAGGACCAGGCGTACTGCCCGAATATTTAGAATATTGATGGGTAAGGTCATCTCTGATTTGGACCATTTCCCTTGGACAGATGCTTCTTCCATGACTGCTCCCTAGCCCAGAAGGTTGGCATCTATTGTTACCACCTTCCAGGTAACTGGTAAAAAGGATTTTCCTTTTTGAAGATTCTTGAAAATCGACCACCAATTGAGGCTCTGACACACTTAGTAGCTAGCAGTAGCTAGACCGAACGGCAGAGCTACAAACTGAAAATGAAGATTTTCTACCTCGAAGTGTAGAAATTTCTGGTGAGCGGGAAAATAGGTACATGGAGATAAGCATCCTTGATGTTGATTGACGCCAGAAATTCTGCCCCTTGTAGGATAGAGACTACTGATCAGATTGACTCCATGCAAAAAGAACGGATATCCAAAAACTTGTTTAGATCTTTGAGACCTAAAATGGGTCTGACATCCCCGTTTGGTTTTGGAACCGTGAAAAGGTTTAAATAAAACCCCAATCCTTGCTCTACCAAGGGGACCACCGATATCATTCTTTGAGACAAGAGATGATCCAAAACTAGAAAGAGAGACTTCTTTTTCACTGGATCTCTGGGAATGCTTGACCTGAGAAAACAAGGAGACGGGAACTCTCGGAAATCTAGTTTGTAACCTAGAGAAATTGAGGAAGCCACCCATCTGTCTTGACATTGTTCCTGCCAGACCTTTGAAAACTGTAGAAGCCTTCCCCCCACTCGAGCGAGCGGGGGTGCCCCTTCATAAGGAGGCTTTAGTATTTTGTTTCGTGGGTTTCCTCCCCCAGGTCCTCTTTTGGCCCTGGGACTGACCCTGAGGTTTACCTCTTGAACCTGATGGTGGAGCCTGTCATAACTGCCTGGAGGCCGATGCCCCTGGGAATGGGGAAGAAGCATGTTTAAAAGAAAAATGCTTAAACTTCTTCATAACCGGTAAAAGGGAACTTTTCCCATTAGAATTTCTTTGCATATACTTATCCAGATCTTCTCCAAATAACCGTTCAAAATGAAATGGGAAACTGGCCAAGAGCTTTTTGCATGGTGCTTCGGCTGACCAATTTTTCAACCATAAGATTCTACGCACATGTACCAGCCCTAGCATGAGCCCTGAGGCCTGGAGAATAGAATCTTTCATAGCGTCGATTGTAAAACACAACGCTTCTGATATCCCGGGCAAATCCTGGGCTTGCTGATCAGGAATAACCTTGAGTACCTCTATAAATTGGACATTGAGATACTCCGATTGCTGCCAGCGCAGGCTGAACAACTGAACCTGTGAGTGAAATATAGTTTTTAAAAAGGAATTCCAACTTATTATCTGTTGGATCCTTTAGCATATGAACATTGTCTACTGGACAGGTCAGGTTTTTGTTTACAGAGGATATAGCAGCGTCAATTGCTGGAATTCCCCATTTCTTATAGAACTCTTCCCCCCATAGGATAAAGTATTGAAAACTTTTTTGGAGGGAAAAACTGTTTATCTGGGTGCTCCCACTCAGAATACATAAGCTTTTTTAGCCATGAATGGATCAGAAAAGCATGAACAGATTGTGGAGGCTTTAATGAACCCAAACCAGAGGTGGGCTCATCGACTGACTGCGTTACTGGCAGTAAAAATGTGGAGTGAGGGATTGTACCAACAACCTTTCTTGCGAACCTGATCCCATATTAGATTCTTCGGAAGAGGAGACATCAGCCTCTTCCTGGTCCTTTGAGAGAAATTCGTCATTTCTCACCCCTTGTTCCTCAGTATGAGGGTCCTGAGCAATGGACGGGGACCTGCTACGCGTAGTACCACTCTGAGATGCGATTAAAGCAACAATTTTTTGCTCCAAACTTAAAATGGTTGAAGAAAAAAACCTCCTTAGTAATATACACAGGGGCCGCAGTGTTAAGAGCAGCTGCAACACTTGCCCCCCTGATGGCTCACTCTGACCAGCCATATTACTCTCGGGAGGATGCCATCTTTTTTGAGAAGGTTCTAGGCTGTCGTGTGACTATAGTCCTTCTGGAGCCCTTTTTTTTAGGTGTTTTTAACCCCCCTTTCCGACCATAGCCCCATGCACAAAGAAGAGGTACTACCAGAAGGAATGCATCCACTGCTGGAGCAATAGTCCAGCTCTGCTGCTGCTGCTATTAATGCTCAGCCTGATGCAGTAGTAAATGTGTCAAAAGGAATGCCTGTGTTACCAAAACCTCTTGCATGCCACCTTTGCTCTTGTGTCCCTCCGCAGCTTGCACCAGCAACAATGGTGCCTTTTAGGATGCCAATGCCGCGCTAAGCCCCCCCCCCCCCCACGTCCTCTACGGCCCTTCCTCTGTTTTTCAAAAAGGCATTTTACCCGTGCGAGCGCAGGCTCCGATCCCAGGGGATCAACAGGAGAGAGGCAGTAATGGCGAAGGGGGGCCTGGAAGCCGCTGAGCGGCGTACCGTTGGCGGCAATTTTTTTTTTTTTGAAGCACTCCTTCCCCAGGAAGAGGGGAAGAAAAAACAGCACAGGGGGGAGTCTGGTGGGGAGGTAAAACCCCCCCAGACTTACCGGTCTGCTGCTGGCCGGAGGAAGAGAAAACTGCTGTTTCCTGGACACATTGTGAGGCTTCTGAGAAGCATGATACGGTGAGTGCTCTATACAGCCCCCAGTGGTGACACATAGGCATGACAACATTTACTAAATTAAAGGAGACATTCATAACAAAATTTTTTAAAATTTCTTAGAAAACCCCACTTACCTTTCCCGCCTCAGGGTTCTCTGTGGTAAACCAACAGACCCAATCTTCACCCTTCACGGTGGGTTCCATTAAACCTTCAGGAGCCGGGGATCCTCGAGGAAACCCACAATCCTGGACCTGTATTAGCACAACCGCCAACTTTATGACTTTACTACTAAAACACTACTAAAACTTTATGGCCTTACTACCAAAAAGTACTGGATCCCGGGGTCCAGCTCTCTAAAAAGAGCAGCGTTACAGGCAAGACCTCGTTTCTTTGGACACGAGGCCCGGGTACCATTCAATGCGGCCTAAAAGACACTTTGAACGGATCCGGCTGTATGGCTAGCCCCAACAAGGATTGCTCCAGTGGAGCTCAGCACAGCACATCTTCACTCGTGACCAACACCTTAGACACTGGCGAAAAAACGGAGGTACTCCCAACAGTGGGAGGGGTTATATAGGGAGTGCACTTTTTGTCTTAGGGCGTGTCAGTGTCCATCACCTGAAGGTGGCCTATAACCCACATAGTAACTACTATGGCTCTGTGTCCACTTATGTACGATAAGGAAAGCTATTATTTTTCTCAGTTTAGGCCGATAAGTATTCTTCTATACATTTTCAGTAATAAAAATCGCAAAAAGCGTATATTGATTGGTTTGCGCAAAAGTTATAGCGTCTACAAAATAGGGGATAGATTTATAGCATTTTTATTATGATTATATATAAACAAATACCGGGGTTGAAAATAACTCCAGTCCTAGCACTCAAAGGATAATAAAAAAAGGTGGAACCAAATCCACTGTATATACAAACTAAGCTGCTGTTATAAAGGAAAAAATACAGATGAATTCAAAATATACTCTCTTATAAAGATAGTATTAACAGCGCTGGTGGTATTACACAAAAACACTCAAAAGATTGAGGGTAATGAACTCAATAGTAATACAATCTCAAATAAGCGAGAATACATATAAATAAATAATCCAATATAGTTACAAGAGAACCAAAGAGTCCCTATGTGATCATTCAGAAAGTCACCAGCAAAAGTACATAGTATAGCAGAGGTGGTATGAGAGACACCGGTGGCAACTGCATAAATACAGGATTTTCTTATTAGCAGTTCATTGCACAGTTGAGACAAGGGGTTAAATTCCTTTCTGGAGTGCACTTTTTCATGGGTTAATATACCTTCACCACACCTCGTGAATGACCCCCTATGGTTATAAGCTTACCAGAGGTAAGACTAAAGCAAGCCTGTTATCTCCTTTCTCCCTTGACTCAGCTCCTCCGCCGCCAAAGTCTTTTATTAGGTTTTTTTTTTTTTTTTTACTAGTAATGCCGGCGATCTGCGATTTTTATGGCGGACACATCGGACTTTTTTGACACATTTTTGGGACCACTGGCATTTATACAGCGATCAGTGCTATAAAAATGCACTGATTACTGTAAAAATGCCACTGGCAGGGAAGGGGTTAACACTAGGGGGCGATCAAGGGGTTAACTGTGTTCCCTCACTGTGTTCTAACTGTAGGGGGATGGGACTGCCTAGGGGAGATGACGATTAGTCTCTTCTCCCCTCAGAGAACCGGAAACTGTTTACACACACAGATCCCGGTTCTCGGTGTGTCACGAGCGATCGCGGGAATGTGGCAGTCTCATTCGCCCAGCCGTGCCATTCTGCCGCAGTAAAACTGCAGCGGCTGGTCAGCAAGTGGTTAAAAAGCCTTTGCAGGTTACCAGTTTAGATTTACAGAGAAGGTCTGGTGCTAGAATTATTGCGCTCGCTCGGACATTCCTGGTGATGCACGGGGGGGGGGGGGAATCCCTTCCTCCACCTGTAAAAGTATTCAGCTGCCCAGCCGATCGGAATACTTTTACATAGACAGAGAATCGCCAGCTCTAAAAAAAGACACCAGGATCATGGTTGTAGCATCAACCATGATCCCGGTATAACCACTTCCTTACCAAGATGTGTATATGTACTGTGGCTGGTAAAACATTCCTCTGTTTAACCCTTAATTTACTCCAATCAGCCTTAACTCCTTATTCTCTGTCTCCATTTAATTATTTTCCTGCTGACTTTTTTTTTCACTTCTATTTTATAAATTATTAATGATTACAACTTTTTTTTTTTTTTTTGCTTTGTTTGTCAATTTTAACACCTTTAACATATATTTACACGTTTCACATTAAAAAAAGCGCAAAATTTTAAAAAAAAAGTGCATTTCATTGTAAATAACTTTTCAATGCTTTTGTACCATTGCTGACAATTGATTTGTAAACAAAACAGTACTCGTTAAAAAAAAAAAAAGTATCTCTGCATCCCTAGGTATAATCTTGCCTTACTCTATCCCAAATGAAAAAAGGTTTGCCTATAGTTTACTTACTTTACCTACTTCCCGACCAACCGCCGCAGTTATACTGCGGCAGGTTGGCTCCCCTTCGCGAGCCGTCGTAGCTATACGTCGGCTCGCGGGGTTCGGGATAGCAGGCGCGCGCCCGCTGCACAGTGGGGGTGCCGGTGTTAGTAGCCGACGGTCGTGATGCGATCATGAGCAGGAGAGATAGAACAGGGAAGAGTGTGTGTAAACACACACTTCCCTGTTCTTGTAAGGAGTGGCCATGGAGTTCCAGATGGCCCTCTCAGATTTCCCCCTGCCCGTTGTGGGTGGAGAACTTAACAAATCGGGGCTTTATCTGGGACTGGCGGGACCCCTGCGCAGCTGGAGCAGACATAAATACCAAAAGGCCATGGTAGCTACAATCTCTACTCTAGTAGATACACCGGACTGGGCAGTAGCTCCAAACAGGGATTGTCCTGGAGGGAACTGTGGGAGGGGGGAGATGTGGCCCTACTCACACCCAGATGAGTATTGACTACTGGGGGGCACACCACATCTATGGAAGAGGATACGGGAGCATCATAATCAGGGGGGGGGGGTATCGCTGGTTTGAGGGAAGTTTTAGGAGCCGTGGAGGCAAAAGCAATAACGGTTGGTTTGGGGGGTACCAGACACCAAATAATCAAAAAACAAACAGCCAGCGCAAAAACCATGAAACTAAATAAAGCTGCTGAACACTAAAGGCAAATATATAAATCCTTTTATGTGATGCAATAAAATAAATAGTGCAGCTCTAAAATCCAAATTAATAATTAGAAATGTCCATAAATGGAAAAAACAACAAATGTCAGCGGTGATGCAGGGTGCTTCATGCAAATCCAAAGTGCTCGTAGAAAACGTGCTCCCCCTCTTGCCAGTCAAACCGTTCACCTTGTTAAAGGGACCCCTGAACTAACAGGAAGATCTCATAAGCTTTCACCACTTCTTAGTGGTCTGGGAGGTGTCTTGACTGGAAAGCTGGAACTCTCTTCCCTAATACGGCTCAACACTTTTCTTCCAAATATGCATGGAATATACAAATAAAATACATAGTGCTCTCTGTATAACTTAAAAAGCGATTCCTTTTATTAAAAAGACAGGTACTCACAAATATAGCACTATGGCCAGTGCTAGGCATTAAGGCGCATGTAAATTACAGATGACAATGATAAGGCGACTGCAGCGACGTCTAAACCGGGATAAAAACCAATCCGCATGCAGGACTTCCTAAGCGGTCTTAGGGTCCCCTTGGTCTAGTCAGTAATTGATATAAAAACCCCTTCATTCAATCATCTGTTGCTAGTTAAGTATCGAGTGGTGGCCGTCCAATCAGAACGCACCACTCGGGAATGGGAAGTGCAAGTAACTCTATGCGATTGTTAGTTGCCATAGCGATCGGCGTCATGATGACACAACGCCGGGTCGCATGGCTTCCTGCTTAAACAGACACACCCCTCCTGAGTATACAGTGAAGGCATCTGACCACTCCTATAGGCCGACACTCAGGAGTGGGGCGTGACTCAATGTGCAAATGAGACGCGATCGCGTGCGTCCGGTTATGTGACCGGCTGCGTCAATAGGTGCCTCCTTCCCCTATTCAAGACAAGCTATGATAGGGCGGTGCTGGATACCTCAGAAGTGGGGCGTGATTCATTAACAAATGAGACGCAATCGCGTCATAACGATAACGCTGCGTCCGGTCATGTGACCGGCTGCGTCAGTGGGTGCCTCCTTCCCTTGGACGAGACAAGCTGTGATAGGGTGAGGCTGGATCACATGATGCTGCTAGCCACCCTTCAGCTAAGAAAGTGTCAGCAAGGGAGGTATGATGCTACTAGCCGTACTAGCCGTGGGTACCAGACACCCACACATGGGGACAGTTTTTTAGGGTTATGTTCTGCTTTATTTTGTGCCTTATACTATCATATACTTTGATTGCAATTGTTGATGGTATGCCAATATGTTATGTTGATGTTTTCTTAATAATGTTGGGCTGGACGGATTGGGGGTTCTGCTCCCGGCTCTGTCTAACCACTCCTCTAGTTAGGAACACACTCGATTCCCAGTAGTTTACTGGCGAGCGTCTTAGCAAATTCTCGCTACTTGTTTTTGAGGTTTCCACCTTTTGCTGTAATCGCCTACCTTTCTGGTCTATTTCCTCTTTACTACTACTTTTTACCTCTAGTCCCCTTCTTTCTCCCCCATCCCCCCTCCCTCTTATTCCCTTAGTGTTTTACCCCATGAACATGGACGTACTCAGAAGTGTCACACTGCGAAGGGGCTCAACGTCTCAGAGAAGAGATGAATGCTCCTGCAAGGACATGCATCGTCTCCAAGCTGACATAATTTTTGTACAGGAAACGCACTTCAGAGATGACAAACTACCAATACTAAAGAACAGGATCTTCCCTATGACATACCACTCTACATTTAAGACAGCGAAGGCTAGGGGGGTATCCATCCCAACATCCGCGAGAGTACCATGGGTACACCTAGACACAAAGACAGACCCTGATCGACGTTTTTTATTTCTGAAGGGCATGGTTGGTGGCGTCAAGGTGACATTGGCAAATCTTTATGTCCCAAACAGTCAACAAGATTTTTTCATCAGTCGGCAAGTTAGATTACTCCTAGAGTTCACAGATGGCCACTTACTTCTGGGAGGAGACTTGAACATTCCATTCCACTGCGGGGACTTTAATTTGGTACCAGACAACCTACTAGACAACTCCTCCCAAACCAATAGATACCCGTCACCAATGGGAACAATGATCTATATGATGTATGGCAATGCCATCACACCACTGAACATGATTACATGTTTTTCTCCCATCGGCTCATACTCCCGAATTGACTACTTCCTGGTAGACATGTGGCTATTGCCAAACATCACCAAATCAATAATCTCTACAATAACCTGGTCAGACCATGCACCCACCACTATCAATATTGACACCCTACCAAAGACCACTACCACGAGACTATGGAGAGCCAACACTTCCATCCTACAATCTCCCACTTATGCGCATTACCATATATACTCAAGTATAGGCCGACCCAAATATAAGCCGAGGCACCTAATTTTACCCCTAAAAAACTGGAAAAAACTTATTGACTTGAGTATAAGCCTAGGGTGGGAAATGCAGCAGCTACTGGTAAATTTAAAAAATAAAAATAGATACCAATAATGTTTTTGAATATTTATTTCAAAGAAAAACAGTAAACTAGCTCTGTAAGTGGAAAAGAGGGTCAATAAAAACAATATGGTATGAACAATAACTTTAAAAGTACAAAAACCTTAGCTCAATCAGCAACCAAGCTAAAACACAAAAGAGTTAAAATCCTTCAAAACTGGATTCCTCCTCATCATCTGTATGTCCAAATAGAGCTTCAGCATAAGCTGGTGTGAGGTTATCAGCATACACATTGTCATCATCACTGAATTCGCAGTCATCACCATCACTGCTGTCGTTCTCATACAAAGCACTGTTTTCACTGCCATCCATAGCATATTACTAATGCCACATTTCTTGAAGGCGCATTGCACCATGTCCTCTGGAAACTCTTCCTATGCATCACGAACCCACTTTGCTATCAATTCTATGTCGGGCTTCATTAGATTTCCACCTTTTGTCAGTCGGGCTTCACCAGATGACATCCATTCATGCCACATCTTTCGCACACGGTCTTTGAAAGGTTTATTTAAACACACATCTAGGAGCTGCAATACAGATGTAAGCCCACCTGGAATAACGGCCAAAGTAACTTGAGAAGACTTTGCCAATTTTTTTATGTCATCAGATGTGTGGGCTCTGAACATATCCCCAAACTAGCAATGATGGGTTTTTCTTTAAGGCTGCTCCTCGTCGTACGTTCCAAATTTCTTCCAGCCATTTTTTGTTCCGTCTTCATCCATCCAGCCTTTTAAATATATGCGCGCACTGTAATTCATGGTGGTAATTTGACCTTTTTAGGCAAGGTCTTTCTTTTAAAAATAAGGACAGGCCACAGCTTAGTTCCATTAGCCAAACATGACAGAGCGACTGTGAAATGTTTTCTTTTACTTTCCTGTGGTTCTAAGAAAAATAGTTTTGTCTCCCAAACTTGCCACAGTTCTGTTGCTTGGAAGATCAAAGGCCATAGGTGTTTCATCCATATTTCCAATATCTCCCAGGTCATAGTTATGGATCCTTCTTTGTTTTATGATGAATTAATGGAATGACATCACTTTTTCATCAAGGACTTTTGGCAACTTCTGTGAAATCTTTGTTGTTTGCCGCAAACATAGGGCAAACCTATTCATGAAGCAGGTACACCATCTTGCTGACGCAACAAAATTTTCAATGCCTGGTGCTTTTAACCACATGCCGACCGGGCCATAGCCGAAAGACTGCTACAGCGCGGTCGGTTTGTTCTGGGTGGGCGTCCATGGACGTCCTCACAGAATCGCACACCCGGGAACATCCGTGACCGCCAGGTCTCAGGGATCACGGTAAATGGCCGCTGATAGCAGCCGTTTACCACATGATCACTCCGTCAAATGATGGAGCATCACTTGTAGTAAACAAACCAGCGTCATGACGCTGGTTCCTCCCTCCCCTCTCTGTACAGATCGGTACAGTGTGAGAGGAGAGGGGGAGAGAGGGAGAGATCGTTTGCAGCCCTGTAGGCACTACAGATCCAGCCCACAGCGCTGCTCAGTGCTAATACTCTGCAATAAATTTTAACAGAAACAAAGAATTTTTTTTTTTTTTTTTTTTTTACCAAATTTTCAGTCTTTTTTGATTTATAGTGCAAAAAATAAAAAGCCCAGCGGTAATTAAATACCACCACAAGAAAACTCTGTGTGAAAAAAGAACAAACATTTCAAATGGGTACAGTGTTGCATGACTGAGTAATTGTCATTCAAAGTGGGAGAGCACCGAAAGCTAAAAATTGGTCTGGTTAGGAAGTGGGTTTAAGTGCCAAGTGGTTAATTTGTCATCTTTAGCCATTTGAAGGGCACGTAAGCAAATTCCCATGCGTGTTACGCAGTAACCATTTTGACGACACTCCATAACCCATTTATGCAATTATAGTAAATATAGTGAAGCCATGCTCATTTAGAGTGCCCAGTTATGTGCAAGGGAAAATAAATAGAAAGATTACACTTTCATGTTATTTGCTAGGTGAGTATTCACATTGCTGGTTGAACAGCACATCTTTAGTAAGTCAAGCTCCCTCTGCCTGTTGTGTGGCTCTAAATGTTACCCTGGGGCAGCATCTACACAGAATCCAGTGGATGCTGCAATGGTGGACAAGTTCTGTATGCATTGCATGTTTTGGGGATTGAAAAAAGTGATCCTCTGCTTTGACATCCTATATTGGCCTCTTGCTGTGCCCTTTATGCAGTAGGGAAGAGATCTGCTGGCATAAGTTAGGTGGTGGGGAATATTCAGGAGCATGGTGCAAAGCTTTATTCTATTTTCTTACCAGGAATGGTATGTGATGCAAGATTGATGTCCCGCTGTGTGCAGATAGCCATGCAGCCACGGTAGCGATGTCACGCCTTCTATGACACACGGCACAGTAATTCCTAGCATTAGATCACTGTGCCGTCTGTCACAAGAGGAGGCGGGACATCGTTATGCGGTTGGCTGTGCGGTGATCTGACACAGCATGGGAGGGAGGGGAAACTTACAGGGGCACTGGGCCGATTCACGAGAGTCACCCAGCGGCACGGCCCCACCCCTTTTTTTCCTCCATTTTAGGCATTTTTGTCACTCACTCGAGTATAAGCCGAGGCAGGTTTTTTCCTGCCAAAAAAAATGGGCCGAAAAACTTGGCTTATACTCGAGTATATACGGTACCGTCGCGAGCAACTGGAAGAATTCTTCACCATCAACAATGGATCCATCTCAGAAAGTACTACCTTATGGAATGTCCACAAGGCATTCATCAGGGGAATCCTTATACAAATAGGTGCTAGGAAGAAGAGGAAAAGGAGGCAACGTCTTAACTCCCTCACTTCATCTATTAAAAAATTAGAAAAGACTAACCAATCTAAACCAGACCCCGACATCAAAACAAAGCTTCTACTTCTTAGACAGGAACTAAGAACATTCCTACTAGAAACTTTTGAACCCCCCCCCCCTCAAAAAATTAAGGCCAAACACTACAATATGTGCAATAAAGCAGGGAAGGTCATGGCCATAAAAATTAAAGACTATCACAACAAAACAAAGATTTCACACTTCTTCCATCCCTCCACCAATACCAAACTCATTGACCCCCAAGCCATAGCTGATGCTTCAGTCATTACTACAATACATTGTATAACCTCAAGGATGACACCACGATCCCCCAACCATCTACTGACGAAATAAGCTCATTCCTGCGGGAAATTAATCTAGCTATGCTCTCTCCAGAACAGCTCTCCATGCTCAATGCCCCTTTTACAACCCAAGAACTGTCAGACATAATCTCAAAATTACCTTCTAAGTCACAAGGTCCAGATGGACTCACTGAAGAATATATTATAAACAATTCAAGACAACTTTAGCACCCTTCCTGACCCAAGTATGCAACGACGCTGCCTTCTCTTCCTCTCTCCCTCCTGAAAGATTTAAAGCTCTTAAAACCCTACCGAAGCCAGGGAAAGAAACTACCTTACCCCAAAACTTCAGACCAATCTCCCTACTTAACATTGACACAAAGATCTATGCCAAGTTGCTGGCTACTAGATTAACCGTTACACCCGGACCAATCCGGTTTTACAGCAGGTCGTCAAACATTTGATGCCACACGCAGGCTCATTAGCATTATACATAATGCAGAAAACACCCGAACGCCCTATCTGCTTTTTTTATTTATTTATTTCAGGTACTTATATAGCGCAGTCAATTTACGCAGCGCTTTACATATACATTGTACATTCACATCAGTCCCTACCCTCAAGGAGCTTACAATCTAAGGTCCCTAACTCACATTCATACATACTAGGGACAATTTAGACAGAAGCCAATTAACCTACCAGCATGTCTTTGGAGTGTGGGAGGAAACAGGAGTACCCGGAGGAAACCCAAGCAGGCACAGGGAGAACATGCAAACTCTGGCAGGTAGTGTCATGGTTGGGATTCAAACCAGCGACCCTTTTTACTGCTAGGCGAAAGTGCTATCCACTACACCACTGTGCTGCTTTTATCTTGAGACGCAGAGAAGGCTTTCGACAGAGTCCATTGGACTTACCTCCAGAATACACTTTGCAAATTTGGGTTCCAAGGTCATATCCTATCAGCCATCATGGCCCTCTATTCATCTCCATCAGTACAAGTCTATTAAGCAGAAATGCTATCCATTCCAAACAATTTCTCATATCTAACGGAACCCATCAGGGGTTCCCCCTATCACCTCTCATATTTAATTTAATAATGGAACCTCTTGCCGAGCATATCAGATCACAACCACACATTTCTGGCTTCCAGATTGGCCCCATAGAACACAAAATTAATTTATTCAATGATGTGATACTTATGATGACCAACCCCACCGTATCCGGTACAATCAGTTCTACACAGATTTAGTAATATTTCTTATTACAAAGTGAACGTTAATAAATCTTACATATTAGAACTCGGAATGGATGGCGTCACCAGCAACATACTTTGTAATATGTATACCTACTCATGGGCTGACACAGGCATTTCCTATTTGGCAATCACGCTCACTAAATCTGTAAAACAACTTTTCAAACACACACTCTACCATGACTTGGCCAAACTTTCCAAATTTGAATTTACCTGGTCCGGAAGGATAACAGCATTCAAGATGATGCTACTACCCAAAAAAAACTTATATCCATTTCGTACACTCCCCATACCATTACCCTTCTCCTACCTCAGGTACCTTCAGTCCACCATTCATCAATTCATGAGGCAGGGGAAAAAAGCTAGAAGTGGTCACAATAAACTCAAACACAGACTAGTTGGTGGTTCAGGCTATACAGACATAAAAGATTAAAAGATTACTACATCGCCACACTACTGACACAAATAAAAGAATGGCTGTCCGCACATAGGATAGCAGCATTCTAGATGATGATACTACCCAAAATCTTATATCCATTTCATACACTCCCCATACCATTACCCTTCTCCTACCTCAGGTACCTTCAGTCCACCATTCATCAATTCATCGGGCAGGGGAAAAAAGCTAGAAGTGGTTACAATAAACTCAAACACAGACTAGTCGGTGGTTCAGGCTATACAGACATAAAAGATTACTACATCGCTACACTACTGACACAAATGAAAGAATGGCTGTCCGCACATACCACAACTTTATGGGGAAACATAGAATCTACCATGATTCCAGGAGGGAATCTTAAACTTTGGCTGTTCAGCATAGCTGTGAATCCTCCCACTTACAAACTTTCTTGCCCCAACCATAAAGGCCTCTGTTAATGCTTGGAAATCACTACGCATCTCTAAATAGTCCCACCTTGCCAACAAAGCACTCCCAATCCCCCTTGAAACACTGTATCTGCTAACCCCAAATCTAATCATACCCTAGATGGTTAACAGACCAAACAACCCTTACTTCAGACCTCCGCGATAAAATAGCTCATAAGTCATTTGCACAAATCCAAAAACTATACCACGCACCATCCAAAGATTTCTTGATATTCCACAGAATTCACCAGTGTACCTCCCCTACTCTCACCTAAAAGGAGCAATACCTACAGACCTGTGGAACTACTTCTTCTCCAACAGTCAGAACTGCAAAGGCATTTCCTTAATCTATTCAATATTACATGAAAAAATAATATTTACTAAATCAATGCCCTTCAGGCAATGGGAGGAAGACCTACAACAACAATCTACTGAACAACAATGGCAATCAGCCCTGCGCTCGATTTACAAATCCACAAACTGCGTGTCACTTCGGGAATTAACCCAGAAACTAACTCTGAGGTGGTCCTTAAAGAGGAGTTCCCACTAAAAAAAAAAAAAAATAATTAAAAGTCAGCAGCTACAAATACTACAGCTGCTGACCTTTAATAATCGGACACTTACCTGTCCCAGGGTCCAGTGATGCGGGGGGGATCGGAAGCCCCGCTCGTCTCCCCCTCCGTTCGGTGGCGCCGGCATTGCAACTGTAGGCGCTCGGCTGTGGCTTCACAGCCAGGAACCCACTGCGCATGCGCAAGCGGCGCCGCGTGCCGTGATTGGCCGCGCAATCATATGGGACCTGTCACGTGTCCCATATGATTGACAAGAGGGAGGGGGCAGAGCTGAGCCCTTCCAGTGCCTGGGCTGATGTCATCAGCCCAGGCACTGAAGGAGGCAGACTATGAGGGACCCCCTAGCAACAGGCATTTAGAAACTCGCAAAATTCCATCTAAACCCTACTCTCACTTGTTGGAGACACTGTGGCCAAATGGGAACCCTATGTCACATATTTTGGTCATGCCCACGCCTGAGTGAGCTCTGGTCAGACATATCTAACATACTATCTGAAAATACACAAACACAATGTAGACTCACCCCACAACTAGCCATCTTAATTAACATTGATTCCATTTTACCATACTTTAGGACAACTACCTATATACTGTATATGCTCGAGTATAAGCCGAGTTTTGCTGAAAAAGCCCCCCTTGGCTTATACACGAGTCTCCCTGCCTCACTGTGCTCATCTGCAGCCTTATGCACCCGATCTCCCGACGCTGTGACATGCAGTGTCACAAAGCCCCACCTTCTCCTCATCCGTGATAGGCGGAACACTGACTCACTGCTGGGAAACTGAATCAGTGTTCCGTCACGGACAAGGACGAGGAGGAGGCGGGGCTTTGTTACACTGGACAGCCGCCGACTAGACTGCATGTCACAGCGCCGGTGTTCTGGAGATCAGGTACATGAGAGGCTGCAGATGGACACAGTGAGGCATGCAGATGGCACAGCGAGGCATGCAGATGGCACAGCGAGGTATGCAGATGGCACAGCGGGGCATGCAGATGGCACAGCGGGGCATGCAGTTGAGCACAGCGGGGCATGCAGTTGAGCACAGCGGGGCATGCAGTTGAGCACAGCAAGGCTGCAAATGGGCACAGTGAGGCTGCAAATGGGCACAGTGAGGCTACAAATGGGCACAGTGAGGCTACAAATGGGCATTGTTGACCCTCTTTTTCACTTACAGTAGCTGCTGCATTTCTCACCCTAGGCTTATACTCGCATCAATAAGTTTTCCCAGTTTTTTGTGGTAAAATTAAGTGTCTCGGCTTATACTTGAGTATATACGGTACTACTAGCAACAAGACTACTGATCGCTAGACACTGGAAGACTGACAAGGTCCGAACAAAGCTATATGTGATAACTCTGGTGCAGGCTCATTACACCTATGAGCGTTTAATGGCGAATGAGTCACTTACACGTTTTAAAATCTTAAACAATGGCTTCCATGGAACAATTGGTACGAAAGACTCGTCAACCTTTGAATTGAATTAGTATATTTTACCTTTGCGTTCTCCCTTTCCCTGCCTACCTTCCCTCATAAAGGATTTGAGAGGCATTGTCTCCCTGCCCCTGACACAGTATGCACCCAGATGGGGTGTCTGGGGATGATAGACAAAAAACTCTTAACCCTACACATAGCATTCAGAATTGTTAACACTGTTAATACTGTTTACAGCTGTTCATATCACATTATGTCATATATACCTGCCTAGTGAATCTTTTGCTACTGAATCTCAATGTATGACAAAGTTTATTACCCATTTGATGTTATTTGTGAAACTTCAATAAAAACTATTAAAAAAATAAATAAATATATAAATGGTAAATGGAAATTACACATACTTGGTTGATGAATTCTCTGCCCTGGTCAAAGAGCATGCACTTCGGACAACCATGTCGGTAGATCACAGATCGCACATAAATGGCGTCCCACGTCTGCTGCGGTCTTTGTCTGCAGTGGAAAAGCCTCCACCCACTTTGAAAAGTAATCGGTGGCCTTCAAAATGTATTGAAATCCATCCTCTGTTTTTGGTAAAGGGCTTGTTAGGGCAATCCCAACAAGCTCCCAAACAGAAGACACCTGTGATTAAAAAAAACATTTTTTATTTTTAATATACTAATGTAATAATATCTGTTATGTTATACTGTAATAGTTATTTACCTTAATACATTGTAAGAGCTGAAGGGCTGCTAAAGGCTTTCCAACCTTCTGGCACTTCTTGCATTCTTCAATCTGTAGGAAAACATTTGTTAATCTGTGTACCACTTTCATAAATATTGCAAGACACTAAAGTAATTAGTGGGTACCCAGTTCCGAATATCTTTGCTTATTCTGTGCCAGAAGAATCTTGAGCAGACTGCCGACTGCATTTGGTTGATTCCTGCATGGCCTCCAATTGGTGATGAGTGGAATTCTTCTTAACTTCTTCCTCCGATTTAATTAATCTTCTTTTTCCAACGAAGATATCGCTTTCTGTAATGAAAGGGAAAAATTAAAAAGCTACATTCATGACAAAGCGATTTTGTAAAATCACTAAAATTTATTTTATTTCTGATACTCGCCCTTTTAGGGTAAATTTAGCAGTGGTCTACCTGAAATTATCTCTCTGCGACTTGTCATACCCGGATGGGTATTCCCCACAGAAAGGAATCTGAAAATGTCCTCGTACCTCTTCTCCATACCTATAAACAGAACACCATTCACAGCTAAAATAGTACAATCACGTGAAATTTTAAAGACGTAGCATTTAGTAATCAAGTGTCATGTGGGATTCCAGCGAGCACAGTGTATTACTGAATGCAGCTACCTAGCAGCATTCAGTAACAGCTAATAAATAGTTACACAGAGCTTCTACACAGGGAAGTACAGACACTTTTTTAGCTGTTATTGTATGCTGCTATGTAGACAGAGAGACAAGTTAAAATGTGAAAAAAAATAATGCTTTTACATTTTTACAAAAACAATATTTTATGCCATTAGTATTTCAACTAACAAAAAAATGGTAAAAGGATAAATGCCCCACCATACTGTGTAAAAAAACAAAAACAAAAAAAAAAACACCTCACTGCAGGGGCTTCCTTCCCTCCTCCGCTTGTCACATCCTCGAAGCGCTCTATGATGACAGAAACACTTTATAGAGGAAAGAGCGCTACACAGAAACCCAGGTAACACAAGAGGGCGAAGACTCCTTGGAGTGTGGCACAGACCACACACTCCTAAACACTGCAACTTCCTAACAGCAGCATCATCATCCACACTGTGATGTAATGGGACCTTCATTCACCAGCCAGCCGCACTGATAGAAATGATAAAGATTTTTGACCCTCTAGCCCCCCCGGCCCAGTCCGCCCCTGCCTCACTGTTTGAAGTCTGATATCACTGGACACTGCAATGCAACTGATGTAAACTCTGTTTATATAGTGCAAAACAGTATTTTCAGGTACCTAACACTGTTTAGATATTGAATTTTTAAAAGCAGCGGCAATATTGCAGACCTGACAGGTTTGCTAATCTGACATAACACCGCTGCTTTTAAAATTCAACATGAAAAGCTCAGTTTAGTGCTAAAAATAAGTGTGAAATGCAAGAGTTGGGTGAGTGTAAAAAGATGTCCGCTGCCACCTTCTGACTGCAGGTTTTTACGGCCGAATGCGGAGTGTAGCAAGATGGCCATCGGTTGAAGAATTTGACATGCAGTGTCCTGTCAGAAATGATACGTTGCACATGCGCAGATGATGTGGTGCGCATGTACAGCGCATGTGGTTTTCAGCAACAGGGTTTGCAATTTGTCAGAACACCTGTGATCTAAAATAATCCTTGACTTATGTGAAATCTCGACCATGTCATTTTCAGTTAGGCTACGTCAGAAAACAGCTGTTCCCAAGTCTTCACCACGCATGCGCAGACTATTTCAGGTCCAGAAAAATGATCCCTGTTCAAAAGTCTGCACATCCTCAGTTTTTAAAGGAACTCTAAAAGGTTCCTTTTTTTTTAAAAACATGTTATACTTACCTCCTCTGTGCAGTTGGTTTTGCACAGAGTGGCCCGATCCTCCTCTTCTGGTGTCCCTCCGCGGCGCTCCTGGCTCCTCCTCTTCTTGAATGATTTAAACAAAAGGTTGTATGGCTCAGAACAGTGGGAAACAAAGTCTTACTTTGGAAGTTTGCAGCCAGGGTGTCCAAGCCGAGGTGTCCTCCCACACACCAATAGACAAATGGTCATCAAGAAAAAGAAGCAGCCGGCAACTCCATAACATCAAGCGTATTTACTGTAAAGCCTGCTCAATGAATACAGTCAGTGGCATTCGCGTTTCAGCGATGAGCCTTGTTCACAGCACATCTCCTCTTCTCGAGTGCCCCGGGGAAGCGCACTCCCTCGGGGCACTCGTGCGGGCGTGCTCCCGTGTCCTGCTGATGCTTATATTGACACAGACAGCAGGACTCGGCCCTGCCCCCGCGTCATTGGATTAGTTTGTCAGCAGCGGGAGTCAATGGCTGCGCTGCTATCTATCTATCCAATCAGGACACGATACACCAGCCGGAGCTGGTGTGCTTGTTTCCGTCACGAGACTTACCAGGCCCAGGCTCAGGAAAGTAAAAGGGGGGCTCGGGGCTGCTGCATGACAGGAGGTATTTCACCTTAATGTATAAAATGAGGGTTTACAACCCCTTTAATACTGTCCATTGCCCCCTTTAGGATTAATGACAGCATGCAGTCTTTTGTAATAGTTGTTCATAATGCCCCGAATTCTTGCAAGTGGTATAGCTGCCCATTTGTCTTGGCAAAATGCCTCCAGCCCATGCAAACATTTGAGATCTCCCAAGAGTGTCTCGATGATATTAAGGTCAAAATACTGAGATAGCCACTCCAGAACCTTCACCTGTTTCTGCTGCAACCACTGGGAGGGTCAACTTGGCCTTGTGTTTAGGACCATTGTCATGCTGGAAAGTCCAAGACCATCCCATGCTCGGCTTTAATGCAGAAGAATGCAAATTAATTGCCAGTATTTTGTGATAACATGCTGCATTCATCTTGCCATCAATTTTCACAAGATTCCCTGTGTCTTTAGAGCTCACACCCCCAAAACATGAGTGAGCCACCACCATGCTTAACACTGGGGATGGTATTCTTGTCGCTATTGACCCCTCTCCAAACATAGCGATTATAGTTGTGACCATAAAGTTCTATCACTCCAGATTACAGTTTACCAGAAGCTGTGAGGTGAGCCAAGGTGTTGCTGGGCATATTGTAATCAGGATTTTTTGTAGAACTGGCATAGTAAAGGCTTCTTTCTGGCAACTCAACCATGTAACTCGTTTTTGTTCAGGTATCGTCGTATTGACTCCTTGAAACAACCACACCGTTTTTTTCCAGAGGAGCCTGTATTTCTTCTGAGGTTGCCTGTGAGGTTTTTTTTTTTTTTTAATCCCGAACAATTTCTCTGCCAGTTGTGGCTGCAATCTTTCTTGGTCTACCTGACCTTGGCTTGGCATCAAGAGATCCCTGATATTTCCACTTCTTAACCACTTCAATATCGGGCACTTAGACACCTTCCTGCCCAGACCAATTTTCAGCTTTCAGTGCTGTCGCAGTTTGAATGACAATTGCGCGGTCATGCTACACTGTACTCAAACTACATTTTTATCATTTTGTTCCCACAAATAGAGCTTTCTTTTGGTGGTATTTGATCACCTCTGCGGTTTTTATTTTTTGCTAAACAAATAAAAAAAAGACCGAAAATTTTGAAAAAAATAAAAGTTTTGCTTTTGTTTCTGTTAAAAAAATTTGTAAATAAGTAAGTTTTCTCTTTCACTGATGGGCACTGATAAGGCGGCACTGACAGGCACTGATACGCTGGCACCGATGAGGTGGCACCAATAAGCGGGCACTGACGGGTACTGGTAGGCGGCATAGATGGGTGGCACTGATATGCAGCACTGATGGGCATTGATAGGCGGCACTGATGGGCACTTATGGGTGGCACTGGTTGGCACTGATGGGCACTGATAGGCGACACTGATGGGCACTGAAAGGCGGCACTGCTGGGCACTGATAGGGTGGCACTGATAGGTGGCACTGCTGGGCACTGATAGGCAGCACTGATATGAGGCACTGATAGGCATCCCTGGTGGCACTGGCAGTGGTAGGCATTGGAGTGGGCACTGATTGGCAGCTGCCTGGGCACATAGTGGCATTTCCATGGGGGTCTAGGGGCATACCTGGTGGTCCAGTGTGGATGGCTTCCCTGGTGGTCCTGGGCGGCTTCCCTGGTGGTCCTGGGCGGGATCCGAGGGGGGGCTGTGCTGATAAACAATCAGCACAGACCCCCCCCCTGTCAAGAGAGCAGCCGATCGGCTCCCCTCTACTCGCGTCTGTCAGACGCGAGTGAGGAAAAGCCGATCACCGGCTCTTTCTATTTACATTGTGATCAGCCGTGATTGGACACGGCTGATCACGTGGTAAAGAGTCTCCATCAGAGATTCTTTACCTAGATTGGTGTTGCAGGGTGTCAGACTGACACCCCGCAACAATGATCGCCGCGATGCGTGCCCCCAGGGGCGCGCAGCAGCTTGATATTCCTGATCATATGATGTCCGGTCAGGAATATCAAACCACTTTGCCGCCGTCATTTGGTAATAGGGCCGGCGGCAAGTGGTTAAAGAGGAGGTCCAGCCCCCCCAATGAAAAAATCTAAAGGTCTGGTCTGAGCACTGACAGGCTGACCCCACCCTTTCAACCTCTGCAGCAATGGTGGCAGCACTCATATGTCTATTTCATAAAGACAACCTCTGGATATGACGCTGAGTACATGCACTCAACTTCTTTGGCCGACCATGGTGAGGCCTGTTCTGAGTGGAACCTGTCCTGTTAAACCGCTGTATGGTAGAGCTGCACGATTATTCGTCAAGAATCGTTATCACGATTTTTCCCCCATTGCGATCTTGACAAAAGTGTTTCACGATTCTGTCTATGCAAAGAATTCTCTCTGCTCTTCTGAAGCCATAGCTGTCAAAAGAAAGGAAGAGAAAAACCGGGCAGTCTGCCAAGAATCACAACATTCTTGCAGCGGTCTTTCAAATGCAATTTTTTTGGAAACAATTAATGAATTAAAAAAAACAAAAAAAACACTAAACTGTAAAGTTAGCCCATTTTTTTTTTTTTTTGTATAATGTGAAAGATTTTACGTTGTGAGAATCGTGATCTTTTTATTCTAAGCAAAAAAATCGTGATTCTCATTTTGGCCAGAATCATGCAGCTCTACTGTATGGTCTTGGCCGCCATGCTGAAGCTCAATTTCAGGGTCTTATCTTCTTATAGCCTAGGCCATCTTTATGTAGAGCAACAATTCTTTTTTTTCCAGATCCTCAGAGAGTTCTTTGCCATGAGGTGTAATGTTGAACTTCCAGTGACCAGTATGATAGAGTGAGAGTGATAACACCAAATTTAACACACCTGCTCCCCATTCATACCCGAGACCTTGTAACACTAAAGAGTCACATGACACTGGGCAGGGACAATGGCTAATTGGGCCCAATTTGGACATTTTCACTTGAGGGTGTACTCACTTTTGTTGCCAGCGGTTTAGACATTAATGGCTGTGAGTTGAGTTATTTTGAGGGGACAGCAAATTTACACTGTTATACAAGCTGTACACTTACTACTTTACATTGTAGCAAAGTGTAATTTCTTCAGTGTTGTCACATGAAAAGATATAATAGAATATTTACAAAAATGAGGGGGACTAACTTTTGAGAGATACTGTATATTGGATGCATATGAGAGGGAACAACTGTACAAAGATGGGTGTGAACAGAAGACTTATGCTGCGTATACACGAGCGGACTTTACGGCAGACTTTGCCCGGCGGACGGGATTTGGTCGGACAATTCGATCGTGTGTGGGCTCCAGAGGACTTTTTTTTCTCAAAAGTTGGACGGACTTAGATTTGAAACATGTTTTAAATTAATCAGTCGAAATCGAGTCCGCCGTCTGTATGCTAGTTCGACGGACATAAAGCCACGCTAGGGCAGCTATTGGCTACTGGCTATGAACTTCCTTGTTTTAGTCCGGTTGTACGTCATCACGTACGAATTCGACGGACTTTGGTGGATTGTGTGTAGGCAAGTCCATTCATTCAGAAAGTCCGTCGTAAAGTACGTGGAAAAGTCCGCCGGGCAAAGTCTGCCGTAAAGTCTGCTCGTGTGTACGCGGCATAACATTCATTTTCAGAGACCACAAACTGGAGAATACTGAAGATGTATGAACATTGTAAACTTCTCAAGAGTTGTAGTATAACTGAAGGCAATTTTGTTTTGGATGGAGTGGAAAGGAATTAGAACTAGGGGTCGACTGATTATCAAAGCGGCTGATTATTGTGGGCCGTAATTCACATTTTGCAAATCGTTATCAGTCAAAAACCTACCGATATTGTTCAGCCCTCTTCCCCCTGTCCCCGTGAGGCGCTCACTGCAGTCTCTGCCAATCTCTGTCAGCGGTGCGGTGGGCAGCTCGCCTCCCATCACCGATGTAACACCCCTACAGCAGGGCCGTGAAGGCTGCTCTTGACAGAGCTGCGGGCGAGCAGAGAGATAGTTATGTCATCTTTCACCGCCCTCCTGCACATGGAAGTTTACCAGCTCGGACACCACTGGGGAGAGGTTGCCAGAAGTAGTGTAAGCAGTGACATGCTTCAGCTGGGTGGCAGGTGACAGTGGCTAGTGACACGCCGCATCTGGGTGGCAGGTGACAGAGGCAAGTGACACGCTTCATCTGGGTGGCAGGTGACAGAGGCAAGTGACACGCCGCATCTGGGTGGCAGGTGACAGAGGCAAGTGACAGGCCGCATCTAGGTGGCAGGTGACAGAGGCAAGTGACACGCCGCATCTGGGTGGCAGGTGACAGAGGCAAGTGACACGCCGCATCTGGGTGGCAGGTGACAGAAGCAAGTGACAGGCCGCATCTAGGTGGCAGGTGACAGAGGCAAGTGACACGCCGCATCTGGGTGGCAGGTGACAGGGGCAAGTGACACGCCGCATCTGGGTGGCAGGTGACAGAGGCAAGTGACACGCTGCATCTGGGTGGCAGGTGACAGGGGCAAGTGACACGTCGCATCTGGGTTCCAGGTGACAGAGGCAAGTGACACGCCGCATCTGGGTGGCAGGTGACAGGCCGCATCTGGGTGGCATGTGACAGAGGCAAGCGACAGGCCGCATCTGGGTGGCAGGTGACAGAGGCAAGCAACAGGCCGCATCTGGGTGGCAGGCGACAGGCTGCATCTGGGTGGCAGGTGACAGTGGCAGGCAGCATCTGGGTGGCAGGTGACAGGCCACATCTGGGTGGCAGGCGACAGGCCATATCTGGGTGGCAGGTGACAGGCCGCATTTGGGTGGCAGGGGACAGGCCGCATCTGGGTGGCAGGCGACAGGCCGCATCTGGGTGGCAGGCGACAGAGGCAAGTCACAGGCCACATCTGGGTGGCAGGTGACAGAGGCAAGTAACACGCCGCATCTGGGTGGCAGGTGACAGAGGCAAGTGACATGCCGCATCTGGGTGGCAGGTGACAGAGGCAAGTGACACGCCACATTTGGGTGGCAGGCGACAGGCCGCATCTGGGTGGCAAGCGACAGTGGCAGGCCGCATCTGGGTGGCAGATGACAGGCCGCATCTGGGTGGCAGGTGACAGGCCGCATCTGGGTGGCAGGCGACAGGCCGCATCTGGGTGGCAGGCGACAGAGGCAAGTCACACGCCGCATCTGGGTGGCAGGTGACAGAGGCAAGTGACACGCCGCATCTGGGTGGCAGGTGACAGAGGCAAGTGACAAGCCGCATCTGAGTGGCAGGTGACAGAGGCAAGTGACATGCCGCATCTGGGTGGCAAGTGACACGCCGCATCTGGGTGGCAGGCGACAGACCACATCTGGGTGGCAGGCGACAGGCTGCATCTGGGTGGCAGGTGATAGTGGCGGGCCGCATCTGGGTGGCAGGTGACAGGCCGCATCTGGGTGGCAGGCTACAGGCCGCATCTGGGTGGCAGGCGACATGCCGCATCTGGGTGGCATGTGACAGGCTGCATCCGGGTGGCAGGTGACAGAGGCAAGCGACATGCCGCATCTGGGTGGCAGGCCGCATCTAGGTGGCAGGTGACAGAGGCAAGCAACAGGCCGCATCTGGGTGGCAGACCGCATCTGGGTGGCAGGAGACAGTGGCAGGCCGCATCTGGGTGGCAGGTGGCAGGCCGCATCTGGGCGGCAGGTGACAGTGGCAGGCCGCATCTGGGTGGCAGGTGGCAGGCCGCATCTGGGTGGCAGGAGACAGGCCGCATCTGGGTGGCAGGCTACAGAGGCAAGTGACACGCCGCATCTGGGTGGCAGGTGGCAGAGGCAAGTGACACGCCGCATCTGGGTGGCAGGTGACAGAGGCAAGTGACACGCCGCATCTGAGTGGCAGGTGACAGAGGCAAGTGGCATGCCGCATCTGGGTGGCAGGTGACAGAGGCAAGTGACACGCCGCATCTGGGTGGCAGGTGACACGCCGCATCTAGGTGGCAGGCGACAGGCCGCATCTGGGTGGCAAGTGACAGTGGCAGGCCGCATCTGGGTGGCAGGCAACAGGCTGCATCTGGGTGGCAGGTGACAGTGGCAGGCCGCATCTGGGTGGCAGGCGACAGCCGCATCTGGGTGGCAGGCGACAGGCCGCATCTGGGTGGCATGTGACAGGCTGCATCCGGGTGGCAGGTGACAGAGGCAAGCGACATGCCGCATCTGGGTGGCAGGTGACAAAGGCAAGCGACAGGCTGCATCTGGGTGGCAGGTGACAGAGGCAAGCAACAGGCCGCATCTGGGTGGCAGACCGCATCTGGGTGGCAGGAGACAGTGGCAGGCCGCATCTGGGTGGCAGGCCGCATCTGGGTGGCAGGTGACAGTGGCAGGCCGCATCTGGGTGGCAGGTCGCATCTGGGTGGCAGGAGACAGGCCGCATCTGGGTGGCAGGCTACAGAGGCAAGTGACACGCCGCATCTGGGTGGCAGGTGGCAGAGGCAAGTGACACGCCGCATCTGGGTGGCAGGTGACAGAGGCAAGTGACACGCCGCATCTGAGTGGCAGGTGACAGAGGCAAGTGGCATGCCGCATCTGGGTGGCAGGTGACAGAGGCAAGTGACACGCCGCATCTGGGTGGCAGGTGACACGCCGCATCTAGGTGGCAGGCGACAGGCCGCATCTGGGTGGCAAGTGACAGTGGCAGGCTGCATCTGGGTGGCAGGCAACAGGCTGCATCTGGGTGGCAGGTGACAGTGGCAGGCCGCATCTGGGTGGCAGGCGACAGCCGCATCTGGGTGGCAGGCGACAGGCCGCATCTGGGTGGCATGTGACAGGCTGCATCCGGGTGGCAGGTGACAGAGGCAAGCGACATGCCGCATCTGGGTGGCAGGTGACAAAGGCAAGCGACAGGCTGCATCTGGGTGGCAGGTGACAGAGGCAAGCAACAGGCCGCATCTGGGTGGCAGGCCGCATCTCGGTGGCAGGTGACAGAGGCAAGGCTGTCCCCAGAACATGAATAAAGGGGAAATCTTCCAATGGTGACACACAGGGATTCCATCACTTTGGAGGCATTCCCTCTAACTTCCTGTTTAGCTATGGGACAGGAAGTGAAAGGAAATCTCCCCCATGGGTAACAGAGGACAAAAATAAACCTTACATGGTTTATAACTTTACTTGATTCTATCCAAAACAAAGGAAAATACTTTGTCTTTAGTTCTTTATATGGCTGCCAATGTTTTAAAAACATGTATATATATATATATTAGTACTCCACTATTAAACACTATTCCTAAACTACAGGGACTAGCTTCACGAATGTATTTAGCATGTTAAACACTTTACCAGCAAACAAAGCGTGGCAGCTCACAGAGGACTGACTACATACAGACATCAGAGAGCCCAGCTTCCAAGGACACTGTTAGCACAGCAGAGCTCCTATGTACGAGTATCCACATGAAGTCATCCTACTAATGGAAGAGTGGAACTACAAGTACCAGCTCACCCTCTCACAAACCCACCCCGGTATGATGTGATAGCCAGGGCCCGATGACACAAGCAGCTTTTAGAATTCCCATTTCTGCCCTGGAAGTCACGCTGATCTCTTTAGAAGAGAACCACTTCCGGGAGTCAGGGAAGCCATTGGAACGCACACTTTACAGGCTTTGTAAAGTGTGCATTCCAATTCCCGGAAGCCTTGTGTGTGACCTTAGCCACCGGCTTTCCTAACTCCCGGAAGTGGTTCTCTTCTACAGAGATCAGCGTGACTTTCAGGGGCAGAAATGGGAATTCTAAGAGCTGCTTGTGTCATCGTGCCCTGGCTATCACATCGTACCGGGGTGACTGCTAGGAATCAGGTATGGTGGGTTTGTGAGAGGGTGAGCTGGTACTTGTAGTTCCACTCTTCCATTAGTAGGATGACTTCATGTGGATACTCGTACATAGGAGCTCTGCTGTGCTAACAGTGTCCTTGGAAGCTGGGCTCTCTGATGTCTGTATGTAGTCAGTCCTCTGTGAGCTGCCACGCTTTGTTTGCTGGTAAAGTGTTTAACATGCTAAATACATTCGTGAAGCTAGTCCCTGTAGTTTAGGAATAGTGTTTAATAGTGGAGTACTAATAAATATATATATATATATATATATATATATATATATATATATATATATATATATATATTCCAAAGACATGCTGGTAGGTAAATTGGATCCTGTCTAAATTGGCCCTAGTATGTATGAATGTGAGTTAGGGACCTTAGATTGTAAGCTCCTTGAGGGTAGGGACTGATGTGAATGTATAATGTATATGTAAAGCACTGCGTAAATTATCGGCGCTATATAAGTACCTGAAATAAATAATAAATAAATATATATATATATATAATATGTGTGTGTGTGTGTGTGTGTTTTTAAAACATAGGCAGCCATAATAATTTAAAGTAGAACTAAAGACAAAGCATTTCCTTTTGTTTTGGATAGAATCAAGTAAAGTTATAAACGATGTAAGGTTTACTTTTGTCCACTGTTGCCCATTGGGGAGATTTCCTTTCACTTCCTGTCCCATAGCTAAACAGGAAGTTAGAGGGAATGCCTCCAAAGTGATGGAATCCCTGCGTGTCACCATTGGAAGATTTCCTCTTTATTCATGTTGTAGGGACAGCCTTGGGTTGTCTTTTACTTTCAGTGGTAATGCAACAACCAGAGTGGGTGTATATCCCCTAATGGGGGCACAGACAGCAATTAAAACCGACAGGTGTTTTAATTAGGGGTCGACCAATATTGTGTTTTTAGGGCCAATACCAATTTATTTATTTTTTGGCTGCCTTTCAGGCCGATTGCCAGTATCATTTGTCGATATTCTGTACATCACAGTCACCTGCCACCAGATGCAGCATGTCACTGGCCACCGTCACCTGCCAACCCAGATGCAGCATGTCACTTGCCTCTGTCACCTGCCACTTGCCTCTGTCACCTGCCGCGGCGCGTCACTTGCCTCTGTCACCTGCCGCGGCGCGTCACTTGCCTCTGTCACCTGCCGCGGCGCGTCACTTGCCTCTGTTACCTGCCAACCCAGCTGCGGCGTGTCACTGCTTGCACTACTTCTGGCAGCCTCTCCCCAGTGGTGTCCGAGTGGGTAAACTTCCATGTCCGGGCAGGCGGTGAGAGATGACATAACTATCCGCTCACCCACAGCTCTGCCAAGAACAGCCTTCACGGCCCTGCTGTAGGGGCGGAACAGCGGTGATGTGAGGCGAGCAGTGAGAGATGATATCATCTCTCTGCTGCCCACCGCACCGCTGACAGAGATTGGCAGAGACTGCAGTGAGCGCTGCACAGGGGCAGGGGGAGGAGGTCTGAACAATATCGGTAGGTTTGTGACTGATAACGATTTGTAAAATGTGAATATCGGCGCACAATAATCAGCCGCTTCGATAATCAGTCGACCCCTAGTTCTAATTCCTCTCCACTCCATCCAAAACAAAATTGCCTTCAGTTATACTACAACTCTTGAGAAGTTTACAATGTTCATACATCTTCAGTATTCTCCAGTTTGTGGTCTCTGAAAATGAATTCACACCCATCTCTTTGTACAGTTGTTCCTTCCTTCTCATATGCATCCAATATACAGTATCTCACAAAAGTGAGTCCCCCTCCCTCCCCCCTTCACATTTTTATAAATATTTTTATTCTATCTTTTCATGTGACAACACTGAAGAAATGACACTTTGCTACAATGTAAAGTAGTGAGTGTACAGCTTGTATAACAGTGTAAATTTGCTGTCCCCTCAAAATAACTGAACACACAGCCATTGATATCTAAACCGCTGGCAACAAAAGTGAGTACACCCCAAGTGAAAATGTCCAAATTGGGCCCAGTTAGCTATTTTCCCTCCCCAGTGTCATGTGATTCGTTAGTGTTACAAGGTCTGAATGGTGTGAATGGGGATCAGGTGTGTTACATTTGGTGTTAACGCTCTCACTCTCTCATATTGGTCACTGGAAGTTCAACATGGCACCTCATGGCAAAGAACTCTCTGAGGATCTGGAAAAAAGAATTGTTGCTCTACATAAAAATGGCCTAGGCTATAAGAAGATTGCCAAGACCCTGAAACTGAGCTGCAGCACGGTGACCAAGACCATACAGCGGTTTACCAGGACAGGTTCCATTCAGAACAGGCCTCCCCATGGTCGATCAAAGAAGTTGAGTGCACATGCTCAGCGTCATATCCACAGGTTGTCTTTGGGAAATAGATTTATGAGTGCTGCCAGCATTGCTGCAGAGGTTGAAGGGGTGGGGGTTCAGCCTGTCAGTGCTCAGACCATACGCTGCACACTGCATCAAATTGGTCTGCATGGCTGTCATCCCAGAAGGAAGCCTCTTCTAAAGAGGATGCAGAAGAAAGCCCACAAACAGTTTGCTGAAGACAAGCAGACTAAGGACATGGATTACTGGAACCATGTCCTGTGGTCTGATGAGACCAAGATAAAATCATTTGGTTTAGATGGTGTCAAATGTGTGTGTGTTGGCAACCAGATGAGGAGTACAAAGACAAGTGAGTCTTGCCTACAGTCAAGCATGGTGGTGGGAGTGTCATGGTCTGGGGCTGCATGAGTGCTGCCGGCACTGGGGAGCTACAGTTCATTGAGGGAACCATGAATGCCAACATGTACTGTGATATACTGAAGCAGAGCATGATCACCTCCCTTCGGAGACTGGGCCGCAGAGCAGTATTCCAACATAACGACCATAAACACCTCCAAGACAACCACTGACTTGCTAAAGAAGCTGAGGGTAAAGGTGATGGACTGGCCAGCAATGTCTCCACACCTAAACTCTATTGAGCATCCGGGGGGATCCTCAAACGGAAAGTGGAGGAGCTCAAGGTCTCTAACATCCACCAGCTCTGTGATGTCATCATGGAGGAGTAGAAGAGGACTCCAGTGGCAATCTGTGAAGCTCTGGTGAGCTCCATGCCCAAGAGAGTTAAGGCAGTGCTGGAAAATAATGGTGGTCACACAATATATTGACACTTTGAACCCATTTTGGACATTTTCACTTAGGGGTGAACTCACTTTTGTTGCCAGCGGTTTAGATATTAATGGCTGTGTGTTGAGTTATTTTGAGGGGACAGCAAATTTACACTGTTATACAAGCTGTACACTCACTACTTTACATTGTAGCAAAGTGTCATTTCTTCAGTGTTGTCACATGAAAAGATAGAATAAAATATTTACAAAAATGTGAGTGGTGTTCTCACTTTTGTGAGATACTGTATGACCTGTTTGTGCTGCATCTGATTGGTGTTATGAGCATTTCTAACTTGGCCCCTTCACTCTATGGCAAAATAAAACCAGGCATCCCAAAATCATCTGTCTTCATGTACCAATGCCAGGAGTAAAAATAGACTGAGACAGGAAATCATAAAATGCAAGGCAGAGCACACTTCTGACAATTTCAGCATGATTGGCACCAAAAGTAGCCAAAAGCTTATAGTTTTGGGCAGAGTAGAGGAGGATTAGAAAACTGTACGTTTGAACTGCCTGTCCCATTTAGGTGGTTTTCTCCCTAACATCCCGCCCTGGAGACAAAACAGGAAGTGTGAGGCAACGTGAGTGATAATACCTTGTTAATGGAATCAGGTGTCTCTCTATTGGAAGAGTTCCCCTCACCTTCTGTTCAGGGGATGACCAAAGAATTTTGGATTTTTTGACCTGGTGACAATTATCACTCAGACAAATGGGGAGAACCTCTAGAGTGGGGACACCATAAAAAACATGCCTTCCCAACACTGTTCAAAAAAAAGAAAAAAAAAAGTTTTTGTTTTGAGATACACGTTAATGTATTGGCTGGAATAAAATCCTGATTTCTGATTGGGCTTACCTTTTTCAGTTACTTCTGAACATCTGCCGGCATTGCTCCTCTGGCATAATTCCAAATGAACGAATTCGCAACATCGGGATATCTGCCCATATTGATTCTGGCAAAACAACTGTGACTGAGCGAATTCTCTTCTACACTGGCAAAATAGCACAAATGCACGAGGTAAGATAATCCCCCATAGGTTTTAGTATATTGAAAGCATATCTGGAATGGTTAAAGCCCAACTCTGGGCACAGACCACTGCAAGCTTATTTTGTCCATGGGGAAGGAGAAGCAGTTTTACTTACCTGATCCCGTGGTCCCCAATGATACGATGGTGGACTGCCCCCTGGCATCCCCACATCTATATCCCTGTTCTGGTCTTGATAATGTTAGGATCCTGGAATGCAGGGGTGTAGAAGCTATGGGGACCGATCTAGCTGCAGGGAAGAGCAGAGGATCTCATAAGTATCTCTCCTTTTATTGTTCCCCTAGACAAAAACTAGCAATTAACCCTTGCAGTGTGGGCATGGAGTCTGGCTTTAAAACCACCGTCAGGTTTTTGTTTTTTTCTTTGCCTTCCATGTGCCATTAGAGGAGATTTCCCTTCACTTCCTGTTTTTTAGGCACAACAGGAAGTGAATTAATCTCTCCAAATTGCGAACAACTTTTGGTTCTGTTGACCGCTCCGAATTTGACATTTTCCTTCATTCGTGGTCACTAGGACAAATTGAAGAGGAGAGTTTCCCTAATAGGGATACATACAGAAGCAAAAACCTGACCAGAGTTCTCCTTAACCACTTCCCACCTGCAATGAACTGCAGATAGGAGGCCGGTGTAGGCAAAGTGACGCACTCGTGCGCCGCTGCCTACTTCTGGGTTTGGGGTGTGCGCATGTGTGCTCCCGGCTGGCATCTGCTGTGAATGTACATGGTGGGAGCCTGTCAGCAAGTCCCGGTCAATGATTCATGGCTGGGACCTGCTGATTGGCTGTGTACGATCACAGCCCAGATTTCTGTGTTGAAAATCAACACAGAGCTCTGTACAGAGAACGATTCTCCTGTTTCTCATCCCTGCAAATCGGGGAAGAGAAACTTATGCCGTGTACACACAGCCGGACTTTTCGACCAAACTTGTCCAACGGAACGAATTTGTCAGACAATTCGACCGTGTGTGGGCTTTATCGGACCTGCAGCGGACCTTTTCTGTCGAAAATCAGATGGACTTTAGATTTAGAACATGTTTCAAATCTTTCCGACGGACTCGAGTCCAGTCGAAAAATCCGCTCATCTGTATGCTAGTCCGACGGACGAAAACCGACGCTAGGGCAGCTATTGGCTACTGGCTATGAACTTCCTTATTCTAGTCCGATCGTACGTCATCACGGTCGAATCCGTCGGACTTTGGTGTGATTGTGTGTAGGCAAGTCCGATTCGATGGAAGTCCAACGAATAGTCAGTTGAAAAGTTTGGTCGTGTGTACACAGCATAAGAGATCTGTTTGTAAAAGCAGCACACTGTGCACACATTACACAAAGGCACATATTTAACCTCTTTCCAGCCAGTATCATTAATACAGTGACGGTGTATAGTATTGTCACTGATCACTGTATTCATTTCATTGGTGATGTCAGTGGCAGTTAATGGTCACGGGCCACAATGAAATCAAACGGTTCAGAATGTCACATTTTTTCCTTTTATTTTGAATGGCATAATGAACATTTTGCGCTGTATTTTACCCACACCATAGGTGCAGCGCAGTGCACCTGCGGCTTTCCTGCGGGTTAGCTGCGCTTTGCCAGGCTTCTAATATGTCTTTGGGTGTGGTGCACTTTCTGAAAGTGCTCCAAAACTCCTGCATTCAGGAGTTTTGTTGTGCATTCAGAAACCACACCAAACCCACAGGGTAATATAGAAGCGTGCTTCCCTGGTTTGAGGTCGAGGGCCACATCAGAGGGCTCCGAGGGCCACAGGTCGAGCACCCCTGATGTATACCATAGTTTATAGGTACTATGACTTTCACACAAACCAATCAATATACACTTATTAAGATTTTCTTTATCGCAGACATGTAGCAGAATATGCTTTGGTCAAAATTTATGAAGAAAGAAGGCAATAAAGAGAAATCTCCTTTAAATTAGATTTTCTCTTATTGTTGGGGGGACATCAGAATATGCCCTGTCTATAGAAAGCTAGAAGTTGTACTATTCACTCTGATCTAGGGGCTCTGGAGATGTTCAAGTAATCATTTCTCTTGCAGGTGAAAGGAAAGGATGGAGTTGGCGCCGTTATGGATTCTATGGAGCTAGAACGCCAGAGAGGTATCACCATTCAGTCTGCTGCCACTTACACCATGTGGAAAAACACCAACATTAACATAATTGATACACCAGGTATGTTCTGTGGTCAAGAGCAAAACTCTTTATAATGTGTTGTATGGCTTCAAGGGGCATCATTTTTCTTGGCTTTATTGCCCTCTATTAACAATATAACTGGCATAACCGCTATTCAATAAAACAATGCCTAAGTAAGGAATGGCTATAGCAACTCAAATGCATTTTTATCTTGGACCAGTTCAATTGCTTACTGTGGGTTTCTGTGCTTATTGCCGTGTGTTTTTTTTTTTTTTTTGTAATCTATTTTACCCCCAAGTTGTTACAAAAATCTGTTTTCATTAAAACCTGTTGTTACTGACCCAATTTTTTTAAACTCCTCCTAACTAAAATATTCTTGGTGCAAGTACACATTTTTTTTGTTTGGAGCTTTGATTCCAGAATGAAAGCCAGTTGTCATTATTATCTCTTTTGTTTAATTTCTCATTAGTAAATTTCAACACCCTAAGGGCTCGTTCATATATGCAACTATATTGTTGCCTCGCACTGAGTGGATTGCTTTTCAGAGGGTGTTTGACAGATGGAAAGTCACCTCCTGGCTGCCTGCTTTGACCCACTGTACTGCAATCATGTTCACTTGAATGGAGTACATTTGGTGGTAGTAGCAGCCTTTAATTTTTGCTGCGGCATAGGTATAATCCTGAGCGGCTGCATTGCTGTATTTAGGCGAGTGGTTGGGGGGCTGTAAAATGGTGCTCCAATGACCTGCTTTTACTCTTTCTCCTCCCTATGTCCGTGGCCACCCAGAATGAAAGATTGAATGTACTTAAAGTTGACCTGTCTTTTGCCCATTTAGGGCCAAGTCACACGTATGTGTAACTGCTGCCCTCCCTAGCTTTACATGCTTACTTTCACTTTAACCTTCTGCCACAGCATACAGGTAGCAAAGAAAAATAAGTGGTATTTACAGTACATGTATGGGGAGCATGTAACTCTCTCCCCTAACCGCCAGCATTGGTGATTGGCTGCCCAGATAAACAGCACCGTCTCATGGGTGCAGTGAGAGAGTCCTTATCTCTGTGTAAGTACTGATCTTGAGCTTACACAGGGTCTGCTCTCTTGTGGCTGAATCGAGTGATGCGAGTGTAAAAAGGAAGCAGAGTATTGGTTGATGGGAAGGGTAGCATACAGTGGGGAATATAATTATTTGATCCCCTGCAGATTTTGTAAGATTTTCTAACTGTTCACTTGAAAAAACAAAATACAATTGTTATAAATTGGGTTGCAGTTCAATGAGTAAAATAAGTATTTGATCCCCTACCAACCAACAATAATTCTGGCCCCCACAGACTGACTAGAATATGTGTTCATGTGGTACACAGATTAGTCAATTTAAGAAGTTGCTCCTAACGACAACTCGTTATGTGTATAAAAGATACCTGTCCACAGAATCTTTCTTCCATTATTCCCAAATGGAAGAAATACAAAATAACCATCAATCATCCTCGGTCTGGAGCTCCATGCAAGATTTCGCCTCGTGGGGTAAGGATGATCAGGAGAAAAGTGAGGGATCAGCCCAGAACTACACGGGAGGAGCTTGTGAATGATCTCAAGGCAGTTGGGACCACAGGAACCAAACAAACCATTTGTAACACAATACGCCGCCATGGATTGAAATCCTGCAGCGCCTACAAGGTCCCCCTCAAGAAGGAACATGTACAGGCACATCTGAAGTTTGGCAGTGAACATCTAAATGATTTCAGAGCAGGATTGAATAACGTGCTGTGGTCAGATGAGACCAAAATTGAGCTCTTTGGCATTAACTTGACTGGCCGTGTTTGGAGGAAGGAAAATGATGACTATGACCCTAAGAACACCATCCCTACAGTCAAGCACGGAGGTGGAAACATTATGCTTTGGAGCTGTTTCTCTGTTAAAGGTTTGGTCGCATTGAGGGGCCAATGGACGGGGCCATGTATTGTAAAACCTTGGATGAGATCCTTCTTCCCTCAGCCAGAACACTGAATATGGGTCCTGGATGGGTCTTCCAGCATAACAATGACCCAAAACATACCCCCAAAGCAACAAAGAAGTGGCTCAAGAAGAAGCACATTAACCACTTAAGGACCAAGCCTCTTTCTGAGATTTGTTGTTTACAGTCAAATTAAAGTTAAAATCTCAGAAAGAGGCTAGAAAATTACTTAGACCCCCCCCAAACATTATACATTTTTTTTCTAACACCCTAGAGAATAAAATGGCGGTCGTTGCAATACTTTCTGTCACACAGTAAAGTTAACCCAATTTTTTTTTTATATTGTGAAAGATAATGTTACCGAGTAAATTGATACCCAACATGTCACGCTTCAAAATTGCACCCACTCGTAGAATGGGGGCAAACTTTTACCCTTTAAAGTCTCCATAGGCAATGTTTAAAAAAATAAACTCCAGGTTGCATGTTATGCGTTAGATAAAAAAATAAAATTGGCCCTTTTTAAGAGCTATGGGCGGAAGTGACCTTTTGACGTCACTTCTGCCCTGCAATTGTATGGAGATGGGTGGGGGCCATCTTCCCCTCACTCGTCTCCATACCTAACACAGAAGAGGACCCTATCGCCTGCAATAAGCGGCGGAGGGCACTCGAGAGTCCGCCACAGAAACCACTATTATCGGAAACCGGACTGCCCGCTGAAGAAGAGGATACCGGAGTTATGGCAGCTAGCTGCTGCCATAACAAAGATATCCCTCTTCAAAGAGAGGACGTATATCGGTGTGCGGCGGTCCAGAAGTAGTTAAGGTCATGGAGTGGCCTAGTCAGTCTCCAGACCTTAATCCTATAGAAAATGTATGGAGGGAGCTGAAAGATCGAGTTGCCAAGCAACAGCCAAGAAACCTTAAGGATGTAGAGAAGATCAGTAAAGAAAAGTGGACGAAAATCCCTCCTGAGATGTGTGCAAACCTGGTAACCAACTACAAGAAATGTCTTACCCCTGTGCTTGTCAAAAAGGGTTTCTCCACCAAGTACTATGTCATGTTTTGCTTGGGGATCAAATACTTATTTTACTCACTGAACTGCAACTTAATTTCTAGCATTTGTTTTATGTGTTGTTTTTTTTCTGGATTTTTGGTTGCTATTCTGTCTCTATTTGAAATACACCTATGATAAAAATGATAGAGCCTTAATTTCTATGTAAGTGGGCAAACTTACAAAATCTGCAGGGGATCAAATATTTTTTCCCCTACTGTATAGGCACCATTGTTGAGCTGTGCTTAGGGCAGTCTAATGTCTAAATACAGCCCCTTCCCACCTGCCCTGGGGTCCCTTTTTAAAAGGTTCTGAACACTCAAGGTGCCGGTAGAATCAGTGACCATGTGAGTAATGTGATTGGCTGTCACAGTGGTCATATGATCGGGAATTGGTCCTGCTGGCTATTGATTGTTAGTGGGGACAGAGAGCTGTCTTCGTCAGCTTTGTCTCTGTGCTGGGAGTGCACAGTGAGCACGCTCTCGGCACAGAAACATTGTCTGCCCAGTGACACATATGTGTGGCATGCGGGGGTTGAAGCCCACCCTTTTGCCCGCACATACAGTGTGTGTTACACAGGCGGCAACAGGTTAAATAAAGTAATGCAAGGACAAACTGGGCACTGTTTTAGACCTATGCATGCAGTCGTTTTGTTTTACTGCAGCTGTAATGCACAGCACTCCATGCAGGGCATTGTGGTTCCATTCGTTCATTCGTTTCCACGCTTGGGGCAAAACGTGCCCCCATGGCAATGCCCCTAACCTACTGGTAATATTTGTCTCCATACCAAAAATAATTATGGTTTAAGCAATAGTCCATACAATGCATCAAGAATCTGCTCTGTTTACCACAGAGGGAATTATCATGATCCAACGCCCTCTTCACTGCCTGTTGGGCATAATCATGCTTGATTATAGTATATAGTGACCCCACATCGGCGGTCACCAATATACTATCTGGTGATACCTCCAAGCATTCTAACTGTTGCAGTATGTGCTTAGTGTCTCTAATGTATGCCCTAGTTTTGTTTTACTAGGGGTTGCAGTTAGCCACCTACATATCCCATGCGTGCTGATACAGAACCGATCCTATTTACTATGGGTCTTCCCTGGGGCCTCTCCAGACCTTTTTGCATCCTAGAGATAGAATAAATGATAGGGATTCTACAGGTGGTCGGTACCAGGTACTGAGCCTCCTTTTATAATTAAGAATTTTTTTTCTTCTTGACTCCCCTTTTGACCAACCTCTCCAATTCTTCCTTAAATTTTGCAGTAGGGTTCCCCATTAGAATGGTATAGGTACTTCCATCCTCCAGTATCCTATTCATTTCATCCTTATCCTTTTTGGACATTACCACAATTCCTCCCGGGATCACCCATGAGGGCAGCAGGGCCGAGGACTTCCGGACGATTATGTGACCCCAGGGACGGATCTGTATTTGTTTTAACTCATCACCTGTATGCACCAGGGCTAGTGCATTCTTAAATGTGAGTGGAATAGTCGCATGTGTTTTAAATAAATTTTGTTTTACAGTATTACACTATGCTAGTTCCTTCTTTATCCTTATGTTACCATCACCTATGAGAGACCACACTTGCAGGAGTCCATTGTTGGGAGCTTAAAAGATACTGGATTGAGACCCCAAAGGGAAAGGCGCTACTTGGCGTAATTGGGGGCCGCTTTGGGAGGTGAGCGCATAGTGTGACTGGTGGAGGGTCCACTGTGTGTCAAGTCACTCATTTACTAGTATTCACCGCTGGATTGCATGAGGATAGCAATTTATTCACAGAAGATATCACTGAATAGATGGACTTTTTCTTGACATATCATGTGTTATATTTCCTTTGTGCACTAGAGGTCACTGGTTACACACATTGCATATGTGTTTTTTTGTAATACCACTAGGTGCTATATTCAACACTCGCACTTGGGGCGTTATTATTAATTTATGATTATATGTTCAAATTATTGAAGTAAGATTATCAAATTTAAAAGAGGTAGCGCTTCACATTTATTTTTTTGCATCATTTAAAATATGTGTTAAGTTCTAGGCCCTTCATATCTTTTTAAGTGGGCAAACTTACAAAATCTGCAGGGGATAAAATCATTATTTTCTCCACTGTATTAATGAAGCTGTTTTGCCCAGCACTCAAAGCACAGATTCACTTTGAGTTGGTCATACACCTAACAACAAGATTGTACAATGTCCTTTACATTTACAAACTACTGAACAATCTACCGGTAATTTGTTATTAAAGCAGGTGGGCCCTAGCGCTTGTTTATGAATGTAAAGATTCTACAATGGGATTGTACTGTTTATGGCCAGCAGTAGACATATTGATTCAGAAGCAACTTAACCACTTAAGGACCAGCCTCGTTTTGAGATTTTGGTGTTTACAAGTTTAAAACAGTTTTTTTTTTGCTGTTACCGAGATATCCATCTTCAAACTGCCAACATATATGTACATGAGTCTGTTGGTAAGTGAGTAAGCATGGTACTTCTACAGGATAAGCATATATATATTTCTGTTTGTAGAATAGTTAAAAACCACTTCAGAAATATGCTATTTACATTTGTACTCCAAAAGGTTGCATACCCTGGCAAAAATCTTGAAATTTTGGCATTGATATTGAAAATATGACTGATGATGCCAAAAAAAAAAAAAAACTGTCTTTTATTTAGGGATAGTGATCATATGAAGTCATTTATTATTGCATAGTTGTTTTGGCTCCTTTTTTAAATCATAATGATAAAAGAATTCACCCAATTTGCCCTGATCAAACATTTACATACCCTGGAATGTTTGTCCTTGGTACAGATACAGCAGAAGGACACACACACACACACAATTGCAGTTAGTGTCTGTGTATAAATAGTCAATGAGTTTGTTAACTCACGTGGAGGCACTGAGCAGGCTAGATACTGAGCCATGAGGAGCAAAGAAGAACTTTCAAAAGACCTGCATAATAAGGTAATGGAACTTTATAAAGATGGAGAAGGATATAAAAAGATATCCAAAGCCTTGAATTTGCCAGTCAGTACTGTTCAATCGCTTACTAAAGCGGAGTTCCACCAAAAAAGTGGAAGCTCCACTTATCTGCTTCCTCCTCCCCCTTCAGTGTCCACATTTAGCACCTTTCGGGGGGCGGGGAGATACCTGTCCCTACTTCCGGGAGACCTAGATGTAGGTGAATGGCCCCCTCCTCCTTCCCCCGCCACTGGGCCATTCACAGAGTGCAGCTCGCTTCACGCATGCACAGTAGGGAACTGGCTGTAAAGCCGGTCCGATTCCCTTAAGGCAATGCCCGCAGCAGCAACCGAGAGCTGATGAACACATCGGCTGGGGTGTCAACATAACTAGATTCCAGGACAGGTAAGTGCCCTAATATTAAAAGTCAGCAGCTACAGTATTTGTAGCTGCTGACTTTTTAAATTTTTTCATTTTAAGAAGTGGAAACTTCAGGGATCTCTTGATCCCAAGCCAAGATCAGGTAGACCAAGAAAGATTGCAGCCACAACTGGCAGAAGAATTGTTCGGGATACAAAAAAAAAAAACTCACAGGCAACCTCAGGAGAAATACAGGCTTCTCTGGGGGAAAAAAATGGTGTGGTTGTTTCCAGGAGTCAATACGAAGCCTGAACAAAAATAAGCTGCATGGTTGAGTTGCCAGAAAGAAGCCTTTACTATGCCAATTTTACAAAAAAGCCTGATTACAATTTGCCCAGCAACACCTTGACTCACCTCACAGCTTCAGGTAAACTGTAATTTGGAGTGATAGAGCTTTATGGTTACAAATATAATCGCTATGTTTGGAGAGGTGTCACCAGCGACAAGAATACCATCCCCAGTGTTAACCACTTCCATACCGGGCCTAGTCTGGTACTCCTCTTTTACATGTAAAAATCATAAGTTTTTTTTTTTTTTTTTTCCTTCTTTTTTTTTTAACATACTCCCTAGGGAATAAAATGGCGGTCATTGCAACTTTTTATCTCGCACGGTATTTGCGCAACAATTTTTCAAACGTGTTTTTAAAAAAAAAAGTTTCATGATTTAAAAAATAACAAAACAGTTAAGTTAGTCCAATTTTTTTATATAATGTGAAAGATGATGTTATACCGAGTAAATAGATACCCAACATGTCACGCTTTAAAATTGTGCACACTCATGGAATGACGCCAAACTTCAGTACTTAAAAAATCTCCATAGACGACGCTTTAAAATTTTTTACAGGTTACATGTTTAGAGTTACAGAGGAGGTCTAGTGCTATAATTGTTGTTCGCGCGGCGATACCTCACATGTGGTTTGAACGGCGTTTACACATGTGGGCGGGACTAACGTGTGCGTTTGCTTCTGAGCGCGAGCTACCGGGGACAGGGGTGTTTTACATTTATTTATTTGTTTTATTATTTTTTTTTTATTTTTACTTTCTTTTACAACATATATATTTTTTTAATCTCTTTTATTCCTATTACAGGGAATGTAAACATCCCTTGTAATAGGAATCATTCGTGACAGGTCCTCTTTATGGAGAGATGCGGGGTCAATAAGATCCCACATCTTTCCTCCAGGCTGGAAAGCATGAGATCGGGAAAAAAATCCACAATCTCATGCTTACCAGCAGTGATCGCGGCTTTATTTACATCCACGGCCTGGACATGATGTCAAAACGTCGCGCCGGGCCTCCGATGGTCATAGAGATGAAATGAAATCGCTCTGATCGTCATCCGTTGGTGGCAGATTCTTTCTCCGGGTCCCCGATAGCACGGGAGAGCCCGGAGAAGCACCGGATGGCTGCGGGAGGGGGAGAGATGTCCCCTCCCGTCATTGTATGAACGATCAAGTGGCAAAACTTCCGCTATGATCATTCTTATGGTGCACAGAATCGCCGGCTGAAAACAAGGATATCTGAATGATGCCTGTAGCTGCAGGCACAGAGGAGGTACGTATAAGATAACATGTTTATTTTAAAAAAAAAAACCCGAACCTTTTAGCGTTCCTTTAAAAATGGAGAATGTGCAGACTTGAACAGGGATCCTTTCATTGGTTTACTTGTTGCCATGTTTTGTTTTATGATTGTGCCATTCTGGTATGACCTACAGTTGATTAGGAATCCCATAAGAAAACAAAGAAATGTGTTTTGCTTACTCATGCTTTCTTTATAGCACATACTGTATATTAGCAATTCTCTAAGGGTACACAAACTTTTGCGCATAACTATATCTTAAAATGAGGATGTCACGTTAATTTGTGGGTGTTTTTTCGTTTTTTTCATGATTTTTTTGACTTAACTCCATTGTTTTGCTCACAAGTGCAGTAAAATGAATGAAAGAAAGTTGTATATCATGACATATTTACTGCTGAGAGTTTTTCAGCAGTTTGTTTCTTATCCTCAGTTTGTATGACATTTTTAAGATTTTATTTCTTTGCTGTCAGCAGTTTTTTTTTTTTTTTTTATTTACTTATTTTTTATTATTTTTTTTTTTTACAGTTATTTAGTCTCGCTTTCATTTATTACTTGGTGTTGATATGTGACAGTGTTTTTTGCTTTTCCCGATTTTTGTCTTCCAGGCCATGTGGATTTTACAATTGAAGTGGAAAGATCACTGAGGGTATTGGATGGGGCTGTCCTTGTTTTGTGTGCAGTTGGAGGGGTTCAGTGCCAAACTATGACAGTTAACAGACAGATGAAGCGATACAATGTCCCCTTCCTAACTTTCATCAACAAGCTTGACAGGCAAGGCTCCAATCCTGTAAGGGCCCTGCAGCAGCTCAAGTGAGTATCACTGAATGTTTTGTATGAATGGAAGAGATCATATAGTGTAGAAGTCACAGGACCTTGGCCATTTTTTTTTTTGTTTTGTTTATACAACAGGTCCAAACTAAACCACAATGCAGCATTTGTCCAGATTCCTATTGGACTTGAGAGTAACTTTAAAGGGATCATAGACCTTGTTGAAGAACGAGCTGTATATTTTGATGGAGATTTTGGGTATGTATAGTTTGCAAAGCGTTTTCTCTATATTATTGTTTGCACTTGTAGAGATAATGAAGCAATTGGCTTTTTATTATTATAGGGTCATAAGCAGCGATGTGCTGTAAGCCACAACATCAGATATAAATCTTTATGTGCTTAGACTGACACTGCTATTATTCTGTAATAAATATGCTCTATAACATTCTTACAGGCAGAATGTGCGATATGAGGATATTCCAGCTGAGTTCAGAGCAGAGGTTGCGGATAGGCGACAAGAGCTGATAGAAAGTGTGGCCAATTCGGATGAAATTCTTGGAGAGATGTTCCTAGAAGAGAAAATCCCATCTGCTGCTGACTTAAAGGTGGACCATGGACATAAATATGACTGTTGTCTTCTTCTCTTTTTTTTCATTTTCTTATATACGAGGAGACTAACATTAACTTTTTTTTTTTCCTCAGTTGGCCATCCGAAGAGCTACACTGAAGAGGGTATTTACACCTGTTCTGCTAGGAAGTGCCCTAAAAAATAAGGGTGTCCAGCCCCTTCTAGATTCTGTATTGGATTATCTTCCAAACCCTGCTGAGGTGTCCAACTATGCCATCCTCAATGAACAGTAAGTCAGCGTTCGATAAGTTATATGTTATGTTTCCTTTGCATTATTAGAAATAAAATGTTGACGTGTAAATTGAGGGCAAAGCCAAAGGTGCTGTTCTTTTAGGAAATATTTTTCATTTCTAATTCCTAGATGCACATCCCAAATAAACTTTAATCAAAAAGCCTGGGGATTAGGAATAAAATCTTAATTTCTATGCTAGGTGTCAACAGCCATACATGAGTCAACTAGCAGGTTGAATGAAAAAAACTGACATGATTACCCCATCCACATATGTTAGGTGAATGGGGGAATCCTCCCCACTGTGTCATTGTATTCTGACAGTAGAAAGACTCCCCTGCCGTCAAAATTAAACTGATCAGCGCAGCAGTCTATAGCCTGTCATGCTGATCAAGCGGCTTTTTTCCAACAGAGCAGTCGAACAGAAGTAATTCAGCAGATCGACTTCTGTTCAAGCATAGTGGCCATATATGGATCGAAATTAGACCAGTCCCTGCTGATCAGACTGAATTTCGATCCACTTAGAGCCAGCTTTACAGTGGTGTGCATGAATGCAGAACATTGTTTTTTTTTTTTTTTTTTTTTTTGTTTTTTTTTTAGTTGCTTATGTTTGGGGTTGAAAATCTGGAAAAAAAACTGCATCAAATTCAAGTGATATGCAAAAATGCATACAAAGTTTTAACATTTATTTTATGTACTATTAATTATTACACAAATTTTAGGAAAAAATGCATGCATGTGTTAGGGCTGGTCTTGTGAGGACTAGCAGGTTATGTTCATGAATGTTGAATAAAGAGTATCTAAATTCTAGAATGAAAGAGTAATACATGGAAACTTACTAACTCTTAGGGGTGGGGGTTGCATGGGCTTTCTTGAAGCTAACATTCTGTGCTTTATTAGCTTCAATGTAGGACTAGTAAGGGGTCTAAAGGAGAACCTGTCATAAAAACAGTATTACATAGGGGACTGTTTGTCCCACATGTGATATAAAAAGTATAGTGAGAAAATAAAGTTACACAAGCACTTAAACCCCTACATATACGCACATATAAACAAAAAATGGGGGGCACCTGCAAGCAAAATCATTGATTGTGCTACAAATGTTACATCTCGTCCTGCACTTGAGAGTGAGAACATACATTCTATGGCCATCCCCAGTAGGGATGTTTAAAGTGGCGCCTATGAAGAATTTAGGGTACCAAAGTTTGCTTTCGTTTCACAGGCACATGCAAGTTTAAGACTTGACTTGTTTGGTATCAATTGTGATATTTGGGGTTTTCGCTCAAGTAGTAGTGCTTTCCAGTGAGATTAGACCAGCCAGGAAATACTGTATCAGGGCGCGTGGCTCACTTTTATTTAAAGAAGAAGTCAGGCAGGGGACCTCCTGTTTCCTGGGTGGAGCCCTCATGCTATGTCCTTGATTAAAAAGGCTGTGTACTGTACACCTGCACACACAAGTTTGCTAGTCTTCAGCAAATCTTGGACCAGGGTTAGAGGCTTCTTTCCTCTCAAAATGTTTAAAGCGGGGGTCCACCTATCCATCTTTTTTTTTTTTTTTAGTTCATTCACAAACTTTTCTTCTCAGCATTACATACTCACATATTGTGTGTAATATGTCCGCCTGTGTCAGATTTTGTCGGAAAGAATAACTTATATTATTCACTGCAGGCGGTTTCCATCTTCATTGTGGGCATTTGAAGCCCACAAGCATTTATTTCCTGGATGTGGTGAATGCTGTGCTCCCAGCATTCACCGCTTGTTCCCGCACATGCTCAGTGGCATCCTGAGAAGCCTGAGACTAGCTCCCAGAAGTCTGGGAGAGGCTAGAAACACGCCTACTCCCACGGGAGGAGAACCAGGAAGTGCAAAGAAGAATAGAAAAATAAAAGGTAATTACGGCGATTTAAAATTTTTTTAAACGGCATGTCAGCATCTAGGCAAGGAAGAGAATACATACAGATATTGTATAAAATTTGGGTGGAACCCCGCTTTAAATCCTCTGGACCCCAAAATTCAGGATTTCAAAAACTGAAAAGCCAATTTTCTTGACTCTGATATGCTGGAGCCCTTCAACCTGCATCCAGGGGAAACCTGTGTAATCTTTAATCTCACTAACACAGTGGTAGGGTCTGGCACTGTCACACCATTTAGTTGGCACAACCTCATCTTTAAAATTTTACCCAAAAAAATGGGTAACAAATTTTATGTTTCCTAAAATTAGGTTACTGAAACAGTTGCGCTAATATCGATGACATAAAATATTGAAACTACCACTTTTTCAGACTACAGGGTGTCTGCTTTCAGAAAATATGTAATTTTTTGGGTGTTTAAGCTAATCTTAAGGCCTAAAAAGATTTTTTAAATGTGTGTAAAAAAATTGCAAAAAAAACAAAAACCTAAACCAAACAGCTCTGGAAGTGAAAGGGTTAAATGCACATATGTCTGTTGGTAATCTGTGTAAAAATGTAGATAGGCATTTGGGTTTTCTTTGTAATGGAGATAGATGTTTGCTGTGTAAACAGGTGACAATTGCTCAATGTGTACTTGTCCATTTATCTTAACTCATTTAACAATGATAAACACTGCCGGGGTGGGTGGGAGACCCGGGTCCTCATTTACAGGTTATTGACCACCCACACCCCACGTAGGCCATTGTATGCATCCGGGGCTCCGGTTTTGTATACTCATTACGTTTATAAAACTTATCCGGTTAGTTTGAACCCCCTGTGGTGACAAATAGGTTGGACTTTCCCAGCCTTGGTCCCCATATTTCTCCCCCTCCCCTCCACATCTACCCCCCTATTCTTCTCACTCCCTATCTTCTCCCCCCCCCCCCCCTTCTTTCACAACCTTTGTGAGATTCTTGACTGCTTACCTTTTCTGTTCTAAAACATGGCGGTAGACTTCCTCAAAGTGACCTCTCTTAACGTTAGGGGTTTGAATACCCCTGAGAAGAGACGTATGTTACTCCATGACCTCAAAAAATCACGCACTGATATTGCCTTCATACAGGAGACACACTTTAAAACTGATAAATCCCCCTTACTTCAGAATAGATCTTTCTCCCGAGCATATCACTCTACTAACTCCAATTCTAAATCCAGGGGGGTCTCCATATTGATCTCCAGCAGACTCCCGTGGCAATACCAGGAGATGTCAGCGGACCCTGAGGGACGCTTTTTGTTCCTTTAAAGGTCTCATGGGCGGAATTCAATTCACACTTGCAACACTGTATGCTCCTAATGAACACCAGGACAGGTTCCTTAGGCACACAATAGACAAGCTGATGGAATATAAACAGGGCCAGCTGATCCTGGGGGGAGACATCAATGTCCCTCTGATCCCTTAAGTGGACACTTCTTCTAGTAGCTCCTCCTTTTCTCCCACACAGAGGAAACGCATAGCACAGACCCTGCATAACGCTCAGCTGTCCGATGTGTGGCGCCTCCAACACTCAGGAGAAAGGGACTATGGATCTCTACTTTCGAGAGAACGACACACAGGATTGTGATCCTGGAATATTGTGGGAGGCTCACAAGTGTGTTCTTCGTAGGGTGCTCATTAAACATGGGGCGAATATCGAAAAGAAATGCTCAAATCGCTAATCTACTTTCCACTCTGGCATCGGTAGAAGCACAACACAAACACTCCCCCACACAGGACCTTGAGACGAAACTGAGGACACTGCGCACACAAATCACAGATTTGTTAAAATACAAAGCAAAGGCGACCTTACAGTTCTGTTGCAAGATATCCTACGAGTCAGGAGATAAGTGTGGGAAACTTTTGGCCAGATCAGTCAAGGAAATCAAACCCGCTTCTTATATCCCGCAGATAATCGGCCCTGACGGTCAGAGAGCCACCACCCCGACGCAAAGGGATTTGGAGACTTCTACTCTGACTTATATAACCTATCTAGTTCTCCTTCCAATCAGTCCAATATCGATAAATATATATCAGACTCCCAACTTCCATCACTTTCGGTAGAAACCCAGGCAATTTTAGATGAACCAATAACTTTAGAAGAATTACAAATAGCGGTGAACTCTATGAAGGTGGGTAAAGCCCCAGGACCAGATGGATACACTGCCCAATATTATAAGGCCTTTCTTCCCATTTTAGGCCCACGGTTGGTGGCATTTTTCAATGCTCTAGGAGCAGACGCTAATTTTCCTAATGAGACCCTAAAAGCCCACATTTCCCTGATCCACAAAGAGGGGAAAGACCCAGGTTCATGCGGAAGCTACAGACCTATCTCTCTTTTAAATATGGACCTAAAGTTGTTCTCCAAAATAATAGCTACCAGGCTAGCACAACACCTTCAAACCCTAATACACCTTGATCAGGTCGGGTTCATCCCCACCAGAGAGGCGAGGGACAATACCATTAAGGTACTCAACCTCCTTCAAGTAGCAAACGCCAACAAGACCCCCTGCGTATTTGTGAGCACAGATGCTGTAAAGGCGTTTGACAGGGTTAACTGGAGCTACATGTTCTCAGTTCTCCGTCATATTGGCCTAGGGGATAGGATGCTGAGATGGATTCACAACATCTACTCAAACCCTTCAGCTCAAGTAAAAGTTAATGGTGTACTCTCGAGCCCATTCCCTATCAGAAATGGCACAAGACAAGGGTGCCCTTTATCCCCCCTTCTTTTCACCCTCTCCCTTGAACCGTTTCTTTGCACTATCAGATCAAATTTGGTTATAACTGGGCTTCAGGTAGGGGATTCTCATTGCAAAATTTCAGCGTAAGCTGACGACCTACTACTAAATCCTAGAATCTCTTTACCAAACCTTCTGTGAGAGTTTAAAATATATGGGGCTATCTCACATCTAAAGATCAACTTCTCTAAGTCCGAGGCGATGGGTATTGCAGTCCCCCCTCACACTTTACTGGATCTGCAATCTAGCTTCTGCTTTAAGTGGACTGATACAGCCCTAACATACCTAGGTACGAAGATCCCACCTGACTTGGCACGCATGTTTGACCTTAATTTCCCTCCCCTACTGACAAAAACCCGAGTTCTATTAGAAAAGTGGCATACAGGTTTCCACTCCTGGTTCGGGAGATGCAACCTTCTGAAAATGAGCATACTTGCTAAATTTATTTACCTCATTCAAGCACTACCTATTCATATCCCACCCTCCTTTTTGAAACAGGTCCAGTCCCTCTTCACCAGATTTGTATGGGCACACAAAAAACCTTGCTTACGCCGCTCACAGCTGACGCTCCCCAAACGTGAGGGAGGGCTAGCACTACCTGACATACGACAATACTACCTAGCCTCTCATCTAGGGCGTATACTTGATTGGAGAAGAAATAAAAAATCCAAACTCTGGGTCCATCTCGAACAATCCCAAACACACATACCATTGAAAAGTGCGCTGTGGTGCTTTGGTGATCTACCCCCTGGACTGCGGTCTCACCATTACTCGCTATTAATCTCACCAAAAGAACAACCACCTCTGCCCTGTCTGATCAGATGGGAGAGAGACCTGAACTGCATGCTTTCAGCAGCACAAAGACAATGTATTATCACTCTTGCCCTCAAAACTTCGCTCTGCACTAAAATACAAGAAACTAATTTCAAGCTGTTCACCCGTTAGTACCTGACTCCCTCCAGGCTACAGAAATGCTTTCCCTCCTCCTCGAGCCGGTGCTGGCGCTGTGCTGAGGATGAGGGAACTCTGATCCATATTTTCTGGTCCTGTCCTAGGTTGAAGGACTTCTGGGGGGGGGGGTCAGGTGCATCACACAAAAGTGTACAGAATATGTCATCCCCGATGAGGCCGCATTCTTTCTCCTACACCTTTCTATGATCCCTATCAAGACATACAAGAGATCTCTTATACGACACTTGCTCAATGCAGCGAAGGCGTGCATCCCCCTCTGCTGGAAACAACCTCTTCCTCCAGCCATAGCATTGTGGCTGTGGAGAGTAGAGGAAATAAAGAAAATGGAAGACCTGATCCTCACTGCACAACATAAACAAGAGGCCCATAAAAAGACTTGGGACATCTGGAACATTTTCATCTACTCTGAGGAAGGACAACACTTACTGGGGTCATAATACACCTTCTACGTTTGTTAGGGTCACACTCCTTTAGATAGTTCACAAACTCAGCTACCGTCATGTCTTCCCCCTTCTCCTTCCCCTCTGTATCTCTCCCCCCTCCTCTCTCTTTCCTACCTCCACTTCACAGGAATTTTTGTTTCCATCTCCTAAAGAAAAGTTGAAAAAGTAGGTGGGGAACATCCCGATACTATGATACCTAACACAAATATTGCTCTTAGCTACTGTGTATCTTGCCAGAGGTAATCACATGTTTTAAAGGTTCATACTCACACATGTACTGTATATTGTCTTGCATTTTTCTGTCCTCTGCATAATAATTATAACCAAGTTTATATACTCACTCATGATTGTATCTCGGGGCCCTCACCCCTGTTTGGAGTTGAATAAACTTTATATTTGAAAAAAAAACATTGGTAAACATGTTTCTTTTTAGAGATGAAGAGTCTGCAAAGATATTGATGAGCCCTCTCAGGGATGGCTCTCATCCATTTGTTGGACTTGCATTCAAGCTAGAGGTAGGTGTATTTTTTGATTTGGTTTTTAATTGAATTTGTCATATGTAAGAAAAGACTATGGCTTGATCCCTCACTTATAGTTTTCACCTTGAGGGAACCTTTTAGGATAAAAATGAGCACCGCTATATATGACTTATTTTTGAAGGCCTATGTTCCAAAGTTGTCTGTTAACTGTACTGCTTGGTGAGTCACTTACCTGGAATAAACGTAACATGTTATTTGTTGGAACCCTCTGATGTGTAACTGGGTCAGTGGCTCCCAAAGTAGTAAAGTAAGGATAAGAATGACAACTCTGAGCATGAACCTTCAAAGTCCACTTTAACTGTTGCTACGTTGCTAGCCTGACAGGTTTTGTTTAAGTCAGTTTTGCAGGTGTTGGCTGTGTACGATCTAATAATCCAATCAGGGAGTAGCATGTTTCTTCAGTGAAAAATGTGCCTTATTATTTTTCGTTTTGTTTAGGCTGGTCGCTTTGGTCAGCTGACGTATGTCCGCGTGTACCAGGGAATGCTGAAGAAGGGAGACTATATTTACAATACAAGAACAGGAAAGAAAGTCCGTGTACAGAGGCTTGTCTGTCTTCATGCTGACGTAATGGAGGTACAGTGTTTTTGATGAGAGTACTGAGAAAATATATTTACCTGATTTGTTTAATACTTGTATAAACTAACAGCCATAGTTTGTGTTAGTGATATTTACCTCTAACCCATTTGCTAATATGAGGAAAAGAAGATAGTCCTGGACGGCCGCACTCTATGAAATGTAGAACATCTTTATTGTAACAAAAAATATAAAAATCCAAAAATGGGTCACATCAGAGGTGGATAGTACAGGCACAACTTCTAACGCGTTTCACATCTACTGATGCTTACTCATAGCTAATATGTACAAGATATAGGAGCTATACTAATATGTGACAACATTAAAAAGCTGACAGAGGTTCTATCATTCCTCTACTTTAATTTATACAGTTTCCTTTTTTTCTTCGGACTGTGTTGTCGTTAGAGAAAGTTCCATTCACTTCCTGGGGGCAATCCTTCTTTTTTTTTTTTTTTTTTTAATCACCAGGAATCTCTTCAACAAAATCTTTGACTGCGGTAAACCCTTATAGGAGTTCGAATCCTTCCCCACTCTATCCAACTAAGAAAAGGTTTTGGCTATGGATGCACTTTTTACCTGATATTTTTTAGGGACTGAGCTGTTAATAAAGAAAGCTTGCTTTAAAGTATATCTAAAGCCAAAACCTTTTTCTCGAAAGGTCTTCCAGGGCTGCATTGGATAGATAGGCTCCTACTCCCTGAAATAGGAAACACATTAGTCCACCATTATAAATTTCACAGTCTTACCTACGTGCCTCAGTTGGAGCTGCAAAGAAATGTTTTCCTTTTTAAATTTAAAGTGTGAATTTAGGTGCATGTTAACATTTCATTAGTATTAAAACATTCAGTTGTTTTTTCCAGTCTGAATAATTACACCCCTTATAATAAACTGTTTATTGAAATTTATTTTTCAAGGATGTAGATGAGGTCTTTGCAGGAGACATCTGTGCATTGTTTGGGATTGACTGTGCAAGTGGAGACACCTTTACCAGCAAATCCAATGACAACCTATCTATGGTAAGTTGCATGCCCATGGTTTTAGACGGACATCCTTAGTACGACTACAGAAACTAAAGTTATTCTGGAGAGGAGCTAGTAAAGAGGGAGATATGGTTGCAATAAACAAAAATATAAATTTTGACTACAGTATCAGAAATGAACCACTAATTCTAAGATCTTTGAAGAAGTCATACAGCCCAACATGCAGTTGGATGAGAAACATTTAATCTTAAACTGTGTAAAGTAGGGTACACACGGGCCAAATGTCGAGACAGTCGCCGGTTAAAAAAAAAAACGATCAAAATTCGGCCCGTGTGTATGTCAGTTTGACCGACAGAAGCCAGCCGTGCATGCTGTAAAGCCAGCAACTGACCGACTCCTGATTAGCGATTTTAGCTAATTGCAGAGAGTGCTGATCATAGGGCCCGGGGGGGGGGGGGTAAAAAAAATAACCTGCCATTTGTAATTTTGTGAAACTTTGCTGATCTTCAGTATCTGGATACCACCAGAAATTGATGCAGGATTAGCTTTCCTCCTTAGAGGCGTTCATTGCCAGGACAGTGAAATAATGCAGCACATGTGTTTAAAGGTTAATTCCCCTTTCTCCTCATTAAAGGGTCAGTTAATCTTTTCACAAAAAATGAAAAAGTCAACTAACAACACCCTCCCCACCTCTCCTGTTCCTGTTGCATGTACATTATGTTATGCCCAGATACTGCCTCCCTCCCCAGTCCGGCATTTTAAAACATTACTATGCAGTGGCAAAGGCTGTGTAAAATTATGCAAGCAATGGAAAACACTTATTGGTCAGCGTTGGTCATGTGACTGCGTAACTGAGTTACTTTGCCTTTTTTATTTGTGAAAACATGAACTAACCCTTCAAAGTCCAATTCCAACTTTAGCAACATATCACATTTTTTACCCATATTTAGAGTGTAATATGTTGCTAAGCAATCCCGACCTCCAGATTTACTTGTATAATAGTCGAAACGGACAGTTTTTAATAAGCGGTGTAAAATTCAAGATCTGTATAGTACTCTGACTCATCTGTTTTCTGTTAGAAATGATAGAACCTCTTCTTGGTTACAGGAGTCCATCCATGTACCAGATCCAGTCATCTCTGTAGCAATGAAACCTGTCAACAAGGTAAGATGCTGACAGCCATCTTGTTTGCTTCGTTGATCATTGTTTGTCTTCAGACTGTTTTTTTTATGTTGTTAATGCTTTCATTATGGCAGAATGTAAATATACCAACATAATTAATATGTTGCCTTGGCTTGCAAACACATGTATATAACTAAAACCTGTTCAGTGACTGTTTCTGACATAATGGGTTTTATTTACTAAAGCTGGGGAGTGCAAAATCAGGCTCACTTCTGCATAGAAACCAATCAGCTTCTAACCTCAGCTTGTTCAATTAAGCTTTGGTAATAAGACCTGGAAGCAGATTGGTTTCTATGCAGAAGTGAGCCTGATTTTTCACTCTCCAACTTTCGTAAATATACCCCAGTGTGTCCACCAAAAAATAACCACCTCTGAGGTCTTGTAAAATTCCAGCCTTACAGTGTGTTAGGAAGCGTATTTTTTTATATGATGTAAGAGAAATGTAGTGTAATACTTTGTAATCTACAAAAGATTAATCTTGGGACTTCACACCATGAGGTGTGTTAGGGCGCACATGCTTTTTTGTGCATTCTAGGGTAGCCCATTAACTTCACAGGGTTGCCTTATTTATGTGAAACATGCAAAAAAAAAATGCAGGTACAATTTTTTAAATCGTGCAACGCCAAAACAAATGGTATCGCAGAACCATGCATTTTGGTGGGCACGAGCGCTTGATGCGCGGGGATGCCACTGAAACATAACTTCACTCTGTCAACATTGACTATTTGTAATCCTTATTCTGCTAGCATTTGTAAATAGAAAGGAAGGTATGTGCTTGTTTAAAGCGCTGTGTTTTTTTTGTTTTGTTGGTTTTTTTTTTACATTTCTTCAGTTACTTCCTGGTTTCCAGGCCTAGGAAAATTATGTCATACATGCCAGGAGTCCTCCGTAGGGGAGGAGGGGTTTTCCCAGCTAAGCACACCCTCCTGCCTGTATGTCTGAGCTAGGGACAGATTGATTCCAGGAAGTAAATGCTACATGCATCATCTGCCGTAGTCAAGATGGCCATAGCCAGAAATGCTAGGGAGTGTTTGTCAAAGTAATATTTTTCAACAAAATAAAGCATGGAGAGATGGTTGGATGGGTAAGTTTGCTTTAAATATTAAAAATGAATTAAATGGCATTTTTGGTATGTGGTGGTTAGGTGCAGTCTAGTTCCACTTTAAACATTGCACACATTCCCGCACTGTACCTGGTGTGAACAAGCCCTCAATCTTACTAGACTTGATGGAATACCACTTCCAGTAAGCACTTGTGATACCCCTTCATTGAGCTATGCCTAGGGGCATGTGTGTCCCTGACAGCTTCCCACCAATCGGATGTTTCATAGCAACTCTAAGGACTTTTGCAAAGCCCAGTTCCAGCTTTATACGGGAATTGAAATGATTGTATCTCTCAAACTGTTATTAGGTAAAATCTGCTTCTTGCTGAAAGCTTAAAACCACTTTAAAGTGTATCCAAACCTAAGAACAAAATACAATATTTTGCAAATTATCAGCCTTACACGTGGTGAATATATTGGTTTTCTATCTTGGGTGACCGTATTGACTGTATTGTATCTATGGAGGAGCCGATTTGTTGCTCTAGGACTGGAAGTAGTAAAAGTAAAGAACACTTCCCCCAGTCCCCTCTCCATACTTCAAGGGTTGTGTAGTTCAGAGGTGAGCTTCACAAGGCTGATGAGGCTGTGAAGTGCACAGGACAGTGCACTGGATTTATGGCAGCATCAATGGGTGTTTTTTACACAGATATAACAAAGTGATTTCAGTGATATGTTTTAACAGACCAAAGAGGAACAAATACAAGTAGTACAGGAGAGTAGGTCAGGTTTAAAGTGTACAGTATGTAAACCCCAAGAAACTCTATCCCAGTATATATTTTTTATCAAGGGCAATATATGAATTTACACTTAAAGTTTGCAAGATATTAAGTGTGCGAAATTTTGACAGTATAAATGACAAGTTTTCTTCTCTAATTTTGTAGCGCATACAGACACAATAGGCAAAATCCATTTTTGTATAGCTTAAAATGTCTGTTTTTCTGTGTATGCATGTTTTTTTTGTAAGAATGGTTAATTTTTTGCTCTAAGGATTTTTTTTAATTAAAATATATTTTAAACAATTGAGTAAACAAAAATGGAATGTTAATCTCGATTGGCCAGTTATTGTTGACCTTTTATTTACTCCCAGAATGATCTAGATAAGTTCTCCAAAGGTATCGGTCGGTTTACACGAGAAGACCCAACTTTTAGAGTGCACTTTGATAATGAGAGCAAGGAAACCATTGTTTCTGGCATGGGAGAGCTGCACCTGGAAATCTATGCTCAGGTAATCAATGATCTGCTTATATAATCACAATGTTGTGTAATACATGATGTAACCCTAAGCAGTAAGCTATTGACATTCTAAAGACCACAATTTACATTTACACTGATTTCTGAAGTACCTAAATAATTCTCAATTCGGGAAATCATAATAAAATATCCACCTGAAATGTGATGACACAATTCATGCTTAGTAAACCAGAGGAAAGACCATATTTGTAAGCTCAGTTATGTGAAAGTCGCACTGACTGGTATGTGGAGTAGATTATGCTTGCTGATAGACATTATAATGCAGAAAGAGGACCACATGGCTACAGATGACACATTGGAGACCATTGCACCTAGATAGTGAAATGAGGGTCAGTTTACCAGTGCATGGGTGCAGGCAAGGTTTCTTTAGAAGGGACGTCCTTCACCTCTCTTATATTCACTATGCCTGCGCTTACTTGCAGATCCATTCTTCTCTGCAGGCAGTGATTGAGGAAAGTTCTGGCATCATGTGACAGTGCTTGACCATAGCAATTGGGAGCAGGAGAGTAGGTCAGGTGCTTCTTTATACCCTGAAGTAAATTCTCACTGGCTGAGGAGGAGGAAGCTGCTGCAAGCGAGTGCAGGTAAAAGAGTATACGGCGGAAGCCCTTTCTTCAAACACTGTTGCCTTGCTTCAGTGGCTGCGTCTTTATTCTTTTCCTGCATTCCTCCCAGGTTTCTCAAAAGCAGTAACGACTAGGCTTCTCTTAGCAATGTCCTAGAAGTTTTCCAGTCAAGCTTCATGAGGTACATAAATGACCTACACCTATAGCAAGGGCATTATTCAGCTTTGGTCAAAACTGTACAGCTTGCTTTTATCTACAGATGTCCCTTATCTACATAGGCATTTTTTTTATTAGTAAAGGTGAACTAACACTTTTAATACAGGGGTCTCAAACTGGTGGCCCTCCAGCTGTTGCTAAACTACATTGCAAGGCTGACAGATACCAGCATGACACCCACAGGCTGAGGCATGATGGGACTTGCAGTTTTGCAACAGCTGGAGGGCTGCCAGTTTGAGACCCCTGCTTTTAATATTAATAAAAATGTACTATTTAAATCTGCAGCACTGTAATTTTTATGTAAAAGTCGATGTAATTTGGAAATCTGGAGGCGTTCTGTACACTGTTGGTGTACAGAAGGCCTTCAAAAATCTAATTTCCTACTTGTGTGGCTCAGATTTTCCCAGAAGTCTGCACCAAGATACCAGTCAGATTTTAGGCACCCTCTGCAAAAATATTTTTTTTAAGTGAGATACTGTTTTGCCATGTACACACAAGCGGAATTTCCGAGAGAAAGAGTTTGATGGGAGCTTTTCATCTTATATTCCGACCGTGCGTATGCCCCATCGGACTTTCTCTGTCGAAAATTCTGATGGACTTCGATAAAGAACATGTTCTTAATTTTTCCGACGGAACAAATTACTATCGGAAAAAATGCTCGTCCGTATGCTGTTCCGACGGAACAAAAACGACGCATGCTCTGAAGCAAGTATGAGACGGAAGCTAATGGTTACTGGCTATTGAACTTCCGTTTTCTAGTCCCGTCGTAGGTGTTGTACGTCACCGCCTTCTGGACAGTCGGAATTTGGTGTGATCGTGTGTATGCAAGACAGCTCGAGCGGAACTCCGTCGTAAAAACCTTCAGAGTTTATTCCAACGGCAAAACCAGTCGTGTGTACAGGGCATTAGGGTTAATTACTTCTAAACGGATGCAGACACTGCAACTTTTCTCATCGGAACACTGAAAGTGCATCAGTCAGTGTGAAAAGGACATGGCCAAACTAACCTCTATTACTTCAGGGTTAAAATCTGCAGCAATGTCTGTTCCCTGCAATGCCCATTGATCACCCAGAGAGGATTGTTACTTTTTCTCAACAAAAGTGGAGTTACTCTTTAGGAGTGGCATTTAAACCAGTCCCTACCACTACTGTAAGGATTGCATTCTGACTAATGACAGCAAATGTAAGGGGCATTTTTGGCATTGACCCCTGATGTTGTGGTTTTAGTATGGGTTCCTCAACACCTGGCCTTTTTTTTTTTTTTAGGGGTTCCTCTGAGGTAGGGCTGGGGAAAAAAATCGATTTTAAATCTTGAATCGAGTTGAGAGGTCGAATCGATTCAAAATTTAAGCAAATCGATTTTTTTAGATTTTTTTTTTTTTTCACCGTGCCGATCCTGAGGAGCTACGGGCAGGAGTTTTTAGACGAGGCCACGGCTTCAGCCTAGTCCGCGAGGCCGGATGCCGCGGACTAGGCCGAAGCCACAGCCTCGCCTAAAAACTCCTGCCCGCAGCTCCTCAGGACCGGCGCGGTGAAAGAAAAAAAAAATCGAATCGTGAACTGAGTTTTTTTTTTTTTTTTTTCAGAAAATCTCCCAGCCCTACTCTGAGGTATACAATTTGAGAGGCTGGTCTAGCTCTTCCACTTAAGTATACTGCAGATTGTTACTAAAAACTAGATAAGACTTGGAAAATAAAGTAACCAATCTAGGCTTCTTGGTCAAATCATCTTTATTTACCTAGTTTGGCATTAGAGCATTTTGTTTTCTTTTTTTTTTTTTTTTTTTTTTTACACACATGTAAAAATCTTTATTTTTGGCCATAAATTTACCTTAAACCCCCCAAACATATATTTTCTAAACCCAGAGACCCTGTACAATAAAAAATGTCACATGATATTTGCATAAATGTTTCAATGTTCAAAACACAAGTTTTCAGGAAAAAATATAATAAAATTAATTTTAGTGCAAATATGCACGACACCCATTTTTTGGGGAAATATAAAAGATAAGGTTGTGTCAAGTAAATGCATACCAAACATTTCAAGTCAAAAAATTGTGTGCGCCTGTGATATCACAAACCACTACAGTACCCAAAAATCTTCATAGTTGACCTTTAAAAGCCTTTACAGCTCATCAGTTTAGCATTAAATGTGAGCTCTTGTGCTAGAATTATTGCTCTCACTCTAACATTCGTGGTGATACCTCGCATGTGGTGCATCGCAGTTTACAAACACATTGACACCCTGGTTGTGCGTTTGCAATTGCTGCTATGTGCAGGCAATAGGGGTTATGAGTAAAGAAGAAGTATTACCAAAGCAATTTTGCCCATACTTCTGTAAGTCACAGGAGTGCACTTAGTTCTGCACTTCTTTGACCCAGATTCAGCCAACAGCGGGCTAAAGTCTGCTGTGGGCTGGCGTCAGAGTTTTCCAGGCTCTGCAGGGATCCCGACAATAATGTCTGGATCCACCCAGATGCCTGATTGGCAGCTAGCTCAGACTCTGTGTGCTGTTAGGAGCCTTAGCCAGCTGCTCCCGCCCCTTTTACAGCCTGGCACTCCAGTGAGCACTGGAGAGGTAGAGCACAGAGAGGTGACTGACAGTCACTGCTCTGTGCTCAGAGCGGATACGAGAACTGAGCAGTCAGCCGCCTTTGATCGCTCAGTTCTCAGTGTAGAGGCAGCAGAAAAGAGATGCAGCATAGATTTGATGCTGCATCTACATAGGTGAGTATGAATATTTATTTTTTATTTTTTTTCAAACCCTGCACTACTTTTTAAAACATTTTTAAATAAATTTTATTTATTTTTATTTTATTTCTATAACTGGTTAATAAACATCTGTGTGATAACATTGGGCAGGGAATGGTAACTCATTGTTGCTTCCAATTTTCATTTAGGGCCAATTCAGACTATATGTGGTGACAGACGTTTTACAGCATGGTAAAACATCTTTTACTGCAGGGACGCACAGAAAATAATTCACACTGCAACGCTGCCTAGTGCTGTGCTAAAATGCAGACATGCTGCATTTTATCGCAGCGCACCAGCTCGAATTGCACTGCAATACCCGACATTGCGGAGAATGAAGTGTATGTTTTGTACATGTCAAATAAAGCTTGTACAAAACAAAAAAAGGGTAGCCGTGTGATGCTCTGAATCACGCACCACACTGTTCCCTAAGGAGCCGGCAATGCAGAGCTTGAATCGCTGCAGCTGCTCTGCAATTTTGCGGATTTGCCCTGTGTGAATTCGACCTTAGTACAGAGGAGATCAAGGCTTCGGTGTGCCTCAATCTACTCCTTAACTTCATCCTGAAGTGACAGGATGTGGTCCTGGGCTCAGCTTGTGCTTAGACATGCGCCCAAAGAGCCAAACTAGTTATTATTATTTTTTAGTTTTTTGTTTTTTTTTTCTTAGAATTGTTTTGTAATTCTTCCCCTTATTCTTTTTACAATTGTGTATTGTTTCCATAGAGGATGGAGAGAGAATATACCTGTCCTTGCACTATGGGCAAACCAAAAGTTGCATTTAGGGAGACTGTCAACAAAAGAGTGCCGTAAGTATAAAATCATTATGTCATGTCCAGTCTCTGGAGTGTCGTCTTTTTTAGTCGTCTTCTTAATTTCTTTTTGGGAGTCGTTTCTGGTTTTTTATTTTTAATCCTTCTGATGGGTTCCAAGTGACTTCTATTTGCCACGGAATCATTTCCTGTAATTCAGAGGTTTGTCAGTGTATTACATTGTACTAAATATTGAATGCATCAGTAACAGCAGAAGGAGTTCACTTACAACATAACCGTTATTTTCTTGATCTGAAATGTTTTGTAGCTGGGTCATACATTTATGTTTCCTGGCTAAATCTAAAGGCCCATTTTCCAATTTGCCAAATGTTGTTTACCTGGCACGATCCAATAGAAAATTAACAAAAGAGGGTGCCCCAGCCTAGTGCATTATCCCAAAGCATTTATTGAAAAGTAACATCATATGTACCACTTGCAAGCATAGGAAAAAAGATTGCTTAGTGAGCCACTCGTTTGTAGCTTAATAGGGCGTACACACGGTCGGACTTTGTTCGAACATTCCGACAACAAAATCCTAGGATTTTTTCCGACGGATGTTGGCTCAAACTTGTCTTGCATACACACGGTCACACAAAGTTGTCGGAAAATCCGATCATTCTGAACGCGGTGACGTAAAACACGTACGTCGGGATTATAAACGGGGCAGTGGCCAATAGCTTTCATCTCTTTATTTATTCTGAGCATGCGTGACACTTTGTCCGTCGGATTTGTGTACACGATCGGAATTTCCGACAACGGATTTTGTTGTCGGAAAATTTTATCTCCTGCTCTCCAACATTGTGTGTCGGAAAATCCGATGGAAAATGTCAGATGGAGCCCACACACGGTCGGAATTTCCGACAACACGCTCCGATCGGACATTTTCCATCGGAAAATCCGACCGTGTGTACGGGGCATTAGAGTCTTAGACTTGGCAGTCTCCAGACCATGACGTCACTGGGATCCCTGCTGGCTAATGTGTTTCAAAGGAACTTTCAAGAACTAGCCACAGTGACCTGTTACTTGGGCTTTGAATGTTGATTTAGTCCCAGTTTATGAAGCTCAATATGGCTTGCCTCTTGTGACCGACTCCATCAAAATGGCGGGTGCCACTGGACCGGAAGTGGCGGCCCGAAATTCCGGTGGCGTTCCAAACACTATTAGCCATTTTTGACACCATAAAGGAGTTTGCCAATTTTGCCCTGAATTTGGCCGTTTTTAGCAAATTGGACACTACAAATTATGAAGCTAGTTGCATTACAGGTATACCATTCTATTACTTTTCTAGTGTTAGATCGTTGGCAGAGTGCAACATCAGAAGGATGGGTTGGCAGCATTGGTATTTTTACATGTGAATTTCTATGGAATAATAGTTTATATTATTATTTTTTTAACCTTTGGGTGGGCCCTTTCTTCTATCAGGCTTGACTTAGGGGTGTGTTCTCGGTTCTTATGATGTGGGTATGATTACATCAGTATGTATATTTAGTGGAAAAAGCCTCTGCTGCTAGGCTCTGAAGAACAAGGATATTTCTTTGAAATGTGTTAGCCAGCAGGGATCCCGGTGAGGTCCCTCCATGATCTGGAGACTGATAAGTCCAGGATTCTTGAGCTACGAATGAGTGGCTCGCTAAGCGATCTTTTTTTCTATGCTTGTGAGTAGTACCTTTTTTCTTTTCAATAACCGCTTTGGGATAATACACTAGACTGGTGCACTCCCTTTTGTTTCATTTTTATAAAGACTCAAGGACATACCCAGTTTTAGAGGGAAGCAAGGCTTCAAGCAATATCTTTTGTGCTGTGATGTATTACTTCTGCCGGGCAATCATACTTATGCGCAAGAGATAATTGCTGTTTATAATCCAATAGATGTTGTTATGTAACCACATCTACCATCTGAGTCATTTACTATCTAAGCAGATATTGATAAGTTACAAGAATCCTATCTGAACCATACTATTTGCCCCAAATATTGTCATTTACTTCAGTTCCCAGCAAATTTTGTGTTTTTTAAATTTACCACTTTTCTACCACCTCCATTTTTCTTTTTTTTAAAAATCACATTTTAGGCCCTAAAATTTGTTAATGTTGAACATGTTCAGGAAATGCATATTTTAAGTAAAATAAATACACTAAAGTTAATTTTAGTGCACACAAACACAATATATTGGCCACATTTTTTTTAAGATACAAAATATGAGGTTGCGTCAAGTAAATAGATACCACACATGTCATGCCCTAAAATTGCATGTGCCTGCAAAATGTTGTTAAACTTTGGAGCCCAAACTTTGTTTATTGACAAAAGCCTTTTATAGGTTATCAGTTTAGGGTTCTCTTTACTGAGTCAATAGACACATGATGTGCTCCCTACTGTCGACTGACTTCTCCAGCCACTGAAGCGACGTAATGCATGTTTATTCACCAGAGGGGAGATAAGCAATTGACTGGTTGCGGTGCCTTAGGTAGGCTGTAGAAGTGATCGGGATGCTTTACAGCTGCCCGAATCACTTCCACTAGAGAGAGCCCATCACTGGCTGAAATTTTAAACACAGTCCTAGCTGCTATGGCACCTAGAAGAGTGCTAAAAATCCTGTTTAAAAATGGTGCTGGTAGACAAGTGGCTAAGGTACTTCTATCACAAACCTGCTCAATTCAGTCTAATGAAAAAAATACACATACATAGGTGAAAACTGCACGTCAAAACAATCTGCAGAAAAATTCTTGTCTTTTCTTTAAAAGTTGAGCTTGGCTCTACATCTCCGACCTCTTATACCTCCCAATTGCACCTTTTTATAGTGACCCTATCAGGAGGTCAACAAAGTAAATGAGGCACTAAGCAGAGCAGAGCTCCCACAGCAATACTTTCCGAATTCTCAGGCTGGTCAGTTAGTGAGGCCCCCCACCCCGTGTCTCTGTGGTTTACCCCCTGACCCCTAGTCCCTGCAGAACACAGTAGTAACCTAGGCGGTCACTGGGAGGAACCAAGGCAGCCAGTGGGGAACACACTCTTCTACATACTCAGAATTGTAGAATCAGACTGGGATCTCTATTAGAGAGGCCAGGAGTGTGTAATAACATTTTGTTGTCAGGTTAGTACTCTTTTCATTGTTTTGTTCACCCCCTGACAGGGTTACTTTAAATGTAATATGAAGCCTTACTGACCAATGAGAAATGCTCTCACAGGATTCAACTTTCACAGGAAATGTCAGGTATAGCACATCATTTCAGCTGACTGCATCTTTTGGTCTACTGCTTATTTGATGCGTGTTTTTCATTGTAGGCAACCTCCGTTTTATTAACAGTATGCTCAATTTACAGCCCCAATTCCACAAAAAGTTGTGACGCTGTGTAAAATCTATTATCACGGAATGCAATGATTTGCAAATTTCATAAACCCATATTTTATTCAAAATAGAAAATAGAAAGCATATCAAATGTTTAAAATGAGAACATTTACCATTTTAGGAAAAAAATAAGGCCATTTTAAAATTTGAAGGCAGCAACGTGTCTCAAAAAAGATGGGACAGGGCAACAAAAAGCTGGTAAAGTATAAACCCAATTTCAAATAAGTTGGGTAAGGGCCATGTTTACAATGGAGTAGCATCCCCTCTTCTTTTAACAATACTCTGTAAACATTTGGGAACTGAGGAGACCAGTTGCTGAAATTTTGGGAAAGGAATGTTGTCCCATTCATGCCTGAGCATGCGCTGCTCTAAAACCTTGATATATCTTTCGGCATTGATGGTGCCTTTCCAGATGTGCAAACTGCCACTTTTCATACACAATAATGCACCCTCACATCATCAGGGATGCAGGCTTTTGAACTGCGCGCTGATAACAAGCTGCAAGGGGCCTCTATTCCTTAGTCGGGAGGACGTTTTGCACTTGGTTGCCAGAAAGAATGCCAAATTTTAATTTGTCATTTAATGCACTTTGGCCAGGAGAATAAGGTGACGTTTCTGAATCATGTTCAGATATGGCTGCGTCTTTGCATTATAGAGCTTTACCTGCATTTTTTGATGGCAGAGTAAACTGTGTTCACAGACAGTGATTTTTGCAAGTATTCCTGAGCCCATGCAGTGATGTCCATCACACAATCATGTCTGTTTTTAATACAGTGTCGTCTGTGGATCTGAAGATAATGGGCATCCAATATTTGTGTTTCGGCCTTGTCCCTTGCACACAGATTCTCAGAAGCTTGTGATATTATGTACTGTAGATTATACATTATTTTGAGATTGCTTGACAATTTTTAGACGCAGCTTTTCACAGAATAGCGAACATCTGCCCATCTTTACTTCTGAGACTCTCTAAGTTGCCCTAATTATACACAGTCATGTTGCTGGCCTATTGCCAATATTTACTTTCAGTTCTTCCTTGTTAGTACCACTTACTTTCCCAGCTTTTGTTGCTCTGTCCCAACTTTTTTGAGATGTGTTGCTGCCATCAATTTCAAAATTACCTTTTATTTTTTTCCTAAAATGGTACATTTTCTCAGTTTAAACATTCAATATGTTTTCTATAGTAAATAAAATATGGGTTTATGAGATTTGCAAATCATTGCATTGCTTTTATGTAGATTTTACAAAGCGTCCCAACATTTTTGATAGGGAGTTGTAAATTGCTAAGGTGTGCCAGAGCTTACACTACCCACTGAAGTTCTTTTGACAGTTTAATGGCAGAGCTGGGTCTTGGTGCCAGGAGGTGTTGGGTTGTAATCTCACCCTGGACAGAAATTGAGACCTCATGTAGTAGTTGTAACCTTAGAAATATTTTGGGCAAGGGTTCAAGTGATACTAAAGTCCTTGTTGGGTTTTTTTTTTCATTATTTTTTCTTTAAAAAAACAACATATTATACTTACCACCTCTGTGTAGTGGTTTTGCACAGATTAGCCCAGATCCTCCTATTCTCGGGTGCCCCCACAGCAAGATGCTTGCTATGGGGGTACCCGAGCTGAGCCGCACCTCCTTGTGTCCATTCAGACAAAGAGCCGCTGCCTTGCCCCCTCTCTCTCTCCTCATTGGCTCACTGACTTTGACAGCAGCGGGAGCCAATGGCGCTTCACTGCAGTCTCAGCCAATGATGAGGGAGATTCCCGGACAGCCGACTCTCTCTTGCAACATCACTGGATCGAGAGGGGGCTCAAGAAGTATTAGGGGGGCTACTGCACACCGAAGGTGTTTTATCTTAATGCATAGAATGCATTAAGATAAAATAAACCTTTTGACTTTACTAGCACTTTCACTTTAAAGCAGGAATTTACATCATATAATCAGCAAAACACATTTACTTTCAATCTGTGCATACCTGAGTAACCATTTCATGGATCTGTAAATCGAAAAGGAGTTCCAGCGCGTCATCTCTTATCTGCAAAAAAACTCAGCTGTTAGTCAGTTTGACCAAGCTTAAAGTTATAGGATCAGGACTTTTTTTATACCATGTGGAGCTGCTTTTTTCTGCACACCATTGTGCATGTATAGTGTGAACAGGGCACATAGAACAATCGGTTTCCATGTGCCTTGTTCCCTTCATACTGTACAAGTGTAGTAGTGTGCAAAAAAATCCAGCTCAGTGGACATGGCGTTAAAGTGTAAAGAATTTGTGACCAACTTAATTATATGTATTCTGTGCTAAATGTTTGTGAAAGAGCATTTCAAATAACATTTGTGAGTTTCCTTCCATCCTTAACACTTTTCTTACTTGATATACAATGAATGTTGTACATACCTGCTGCTCAACCTTGTCAATAACCGTCATTGCAAATAATGTCTCTTCTGTTGAATTTTTCCACTTGACAAAACCAGCAGCAGCTATCCCCAGATTCCATACAGGCTCCATATCTGGTGCTACGTTGCCAAACTTATCTGCAAGTTAAATGGTCAGATAAACTTGTTTGTGTTCATTTCTATATCACAGGCATATGATGACATAAAACAGAGATTACTGTGAACATTACAAAATCAAACCGTTAGTAGATTCAGAGAGAAATGGAAGATACGTTATATCCAAATCATAGTTTTTATGTAAAAGTCAGGCTTGGTACTGCCCTCTTTAACCTCTAAGCTTCCAAGTTGATCCTCTTATGTGATGGCCTCACTGACCAATAAGAAGGATAGAAGTCTGACAGTCTGAAGCAAGTTTGACTTTTTGGGCTCAGGCACACTATATGCGGTGACCTACAGTTTTCTGCACTTGATAAACGCAGATCACCACTAGAGCACATAGAAAATAATTATTATTTTCTATGTGCCCCATTCACATTACAATGCTGGTGTGATGTGTGCCACAGAAAAAATGCAACATTCCACACTGCACTGGACGGCACCCCATGTCTCCGCAATACACATAAATGAAGTATCACATAGTTGGGGGGGAAACAATATGAATAAAACCAAGCAGTGTGATGCGCTGTAATGCTACTGCCAGCACTGCCCTAGCCTGCATGGTAAAAATGATGCATTTAAAATGTACAGGCTAGTGTGAATCATCAACTGCTAATATCACTGGGTCTGCTGATCATTTTAACTTTCATTTTCCCTGAAGGCATCTTGCTTTGGTATGTTTAGTCTTGTGCTTAGACTCAATTACTAGGTTTATTTTAAAGAATTAAAAAAAAAAATACCTGGGATGTTTTCAGCTACCAGCGGTTTTTTATTGTTTTTCATTTTCGTGTAAAATTCTTGGTCCTGAGTTGCTGTGTAATTCTCTGGCTTGGTTTGCAAGGTAAATTTGACATCAGGAGGACAGTTCTTGTCACTGTAATACAAGACCTCTGCAGTGCACATGATTTCAGGTTGCTGCAGAGATATGAAAATAAAGGCATTTTATGGTCTCATCGTACACTTTATTTTTATAACTGTAGAATTGTATACAAACAATAGTAATTTGTGACAATCCAATATAAGTTTGCATGAAAAATCTCCTTTTATGTTGTGAGTTCTGCCTGTCTGCTGGCCATCTTTCCACAACTTCCTGGATTCCCTCAATGCTTTGAAGCTTTGCCTCTGCAGTTTACTTCCAATCTCTAAGCACTACATATCCCATGATGCCTTGCTGCCTGCAAGCAGTGATTTCTGTACTGACTCCACCTCCTGAATCTCCTTCTCTCAGCACCCCTGTAATACAGAAGATGGGCACTGTGAAATCTGTGACACAGCGGTGCCTATCAACAAGGCAAAGTGTCACAGAATTCAAGATCCTTACTATCTAAGTTTAAAATCTTCAAGATTGCTCAGATTAATAGAAGTAGGCTAGAAATAATTGAAATACAATGTGGAAATTAATATAGAATTTTACATTTTGAGCATACCCCTACTGATTTCCATTGTTAAAGCGGAGTTCCAGACCGATTTTTAAAAGGCACAGTTTGGTTCAGATCTGTAATCCTTAAACGAGTTGTATATGCATTCTATACATTAAGATAACAATTATTCTTTGTGTAGCAGCCTCCCCAGCACCCCCTTATTTACTTACCTGAGCCCCATCTCTCTCCAGCAATGTCCATGAATGTCTAAACTGTCTGGGACACCCTTCCTGATTGGCTGAGACACAGCAGTGACACCATTGGCTCCCACGGCTGTCAGTCAGCCAATCAGGGGAGAGATGGGGTGGGGCCAGGTCGGGGCTCAGTGTCTGAATGGACACACGGTGCTCTGACTTGGCTCGGGTGTCCCCATAGCAAGCTGCTGGCTGTGGCGGCACTCAATAGGAGGGAGGGGCCAGGAGCAGAGGAGGATCCGGGCTGCTCTGTGCACAACCAACTGCGCAAGTATGACATGTTTGTTATTTTCAAAAAAAAAAAAAGTCATTACAATTTTTAAAGTGGAAGTCCAGGCAAAAGCTAACTATCGGAGAACCTACTCTCCGCCACATTCTAAACCTGATCTATCTAACCCTGTAAAGCAAATATCGCTGTACTTGCCTATTCTGCAGCTGATCTGGTCCAGTTTCCAGTGGCAGAAGCTGTGTACAGGAGAGGACTGACAATGGCTGTGAAATAATTGGAAAGTGACGTCGCCCATAGAGTTACTATGGGGCTTCTGTTGTTGGCTGCCTCTCCTGCACCTGCCTCCACACTTTGAAGCCGCCGCTGATGCTGGGACCGGGCCAGATCAGCTGCAGAATAGGTAAGTACAGCGATTTTTGCTTTACAGGTTTAGAATGTAGCAGAGAGCAGGTTTAGCTTGGCATTAGTTAGGTTTAGCTTGGACTTCCACTTTAATACATCATTATGTTTTGTTTTGTTTTTTATACAAACCGTGCATGTACCTGTTAACCTCCTGCAGTTTTTCTACAGCAGAGCTTAGAGACAGGAAGGGAAGAAGCAGCACAGAAAGTCTGCCAGGTTTGCTGTAGTACAAGGAGAATGCTGATAGAAGAGGAGAGCAGAGATGGATAAATGAGCTCATCATTCGACTCCTTTTCCCACTCAGTCTTAGGGTGTGGGGGAGGAAGGAGTGAAGCTGCAGCAGAGGAAGATCAGGTCCCCTGCCAAACAGTGCTGTGCCATGTGGCAGAGCTGTGCATCTCAGGGCTGGACACAGAAATACAATTTCTTTTGATGGGTAAAACCACTTTCATATATGTAATTAATCTGTGTATTCAGTGGTTTGCCGGGAGTGCAACTTTTACATTTATGTGTACTCATATATATCATAGGGAATTTGCTAAGCTATCATATCCAGGTGTGTCTCTGTATATGTTAAAGCACTTTGGCTGGATTAAATTAATAGGTGGCTGTATGTTTAGAATATTTATCATAATGGCACTTCTGGGACATTGCCCAAAGGGCATCATCAAGCCAAAAAATTTACAGGCACTACATTTTATTTTTTTCTTACTTCTATTTTCTGACCACCACTTGATAGTTTAGCAAATTTTCCGTAGACAAATAAGGTGCAGGTATGATGTTAAGAGGAGTTGGGGGACTTTCACAATAGTTTTAAGAAGTGAATAAGGCCAGCAATTTTTCAATTTTTCTTTCTCTATACTCAGGATATAACGCACATGTGGCCAGGAAAACCAAAGTGTCTTTTCTGCATAAGTACTGAGAAAACTACCTTTTATATGCAGCAAACATGGTTTAAATGTGGGGGGTACCCTGTTATGTGACCTCTGTCATTTTCTGTAGTTTCTCATTAACTTGTGAGTGGATCAGTTTTTTTTTCTCCTTTCTTTAACCGCTTTCTTACTGGGCACTTAACCCCCCCTTCCTGCTCAGACCAATTTTCAGCTTTCAGCACTGTCACTCTTTGAATGACTATTGCGCAATCATGCAACACTATACCCAAACAAACTTTTTTTTTCCACACAAATAGAGCTGGGTTTTTATTTTTTGCTAAAAAAAAAGTTTCATAGATTTTGTTATAAAATTTTGCAAACAGGTAAATTTTCTCCTTCATTGATGTGCGCTGATGAGGCTGCACTGAGGGACGGGCACTGACTGGCAGGCACTGATAGGTGGGCACTGATCAGGGCTGCAGTTAGAAATCATGGGGCCCCATACAACCTACCTGACAACCTACGATATTCTGTTTACATCACGGGATCAGCTGTCATTGGCTGACAGCTGATCACGTGGTAAGGGGCCGGGATTGGCCTCTTACTACAATCTGTGATCAGCCTTTGTTGCATTGGCGGTTTGTTTTGGGTCATTGTCATGCTGGAAAACCCATCCATGACCCATCTTCAGTGTTCTGACTGAGGGAAGATGGTTCTCATCCAAGGTTTTACAATACATGGCCTTGTACATTGACCCCTAAATGTGGCAAAGTCAGCCTGTACCTTTAGCAGAGAAATAGCCCCAAAGCATAATGTTTCCACCTCCGTGCTTGATTGTAGGGATGGTATTCTTAAGGTCACAGTAGAGCTTCATAATTCTGGCTAAAATGATAATCGCGTTTTTGGTTTTTTTTGCATAGAATAGAGATCATGATTCTCACAGTGTTCATCATCTTTCACGTTGTACAAAAAATTGGACTAACTTTATTATTTTGGGGTTTTTTTTGTTTTTTTTTTTTTATTCATTGAAGTGTATTTTTTCCCCCCGAAAAATGCGTTTGAATAACTGCTGCGCAAATACAGTGCGACATAAAATATTGCAACAGCCACCATTTTATTCTCTACGGTCTCTGCTAAAAAAAATAGATGTTTGTGGGTTCTAAGTAATTTTCTAGCAAAAAAGACTGATTTTAACTTTGTAAGCAACAAGTGTCAGAAAAAAGTGGTTAAACTGACCTAATTTACAGACGGACGTTCATCCCTTTGATCTGAAAGAACTAAATGTTACTTTTTTTTTTTTTAATAGTGATCTATCAGCGCAGACAATGTTGTGAAAAAACTTGGCAGGCTGCCTGTTTTTTTTTTTTTTTTTTTCACAGCTGAGTGAGCAGAGAACTCTCTGCACTTGTTACATGAATGAGTCGGGAAATTCTGCATAGAGATCGTGGGGGGGGTTAAATAGAGTTCACAATTTTTTACGCTTAATTGTGCAGCTCTAGGTCATACTCAGCATTTTTCTTCCTGTAAACACAGCGAGTCCCCTCCTCAAGAAGACACATGTACAGTCATGCCAATGAACATCTAAATGATTCAGAGAAGGGATTGGGAGAAAGTGCTGTGGTCAGTTGAAACCAAAATTGAATTTTTTGGCATTAACTCGACTCGTCGTGTTTGGAGGAAGGAAAATGCTGACTATGACCATAGGAACACCATCCCTACAGTCAAGCATGGAGGTGGAAACATTATGCTTTGGGGCTATTTCTCTGCCAAAGGTACATGCTGACTTTGCTGCATTGAGGGGCCAATGAATGTGGCCATGTATTGTAAAATCTTGGAGGAGAACCTTCTTCCCTCAGCCAGAACACTGAAGGTGGGTCGTGGATGGGTCTTCCAGCATGACAATGAGCCAAAACATACTGCCAAGGCAACATAGTAGTGGCTCAAGAAGAAGCACATTCAGGTCATGGAGTGGCCTAGTCAGTCTCCAGATTTTAATCCTATAGAAAATATATGGAGGGAGCTAAAACTTCGAGCCAAGAAACCTTAAGGATTTAGAGAAGATCTGTACAGTAAAGAGTGAACCAAAATCCCTCCTGAGATGTGTGCAAACCTGGTAACCAACTACAAGAAAAGTCTGACCTCTGTACTTGCTAACAAGGGTTTCTCCACCAAGTACTGTCATGTTTTGCTTGGGGATCAAATACTTATTTTACTCACTGAACTGCAACTTAATTTCTAGCATTTGTTTTATGTGTTTTTTTTTCTTGATTTTGGGTTGCTATTCTGTCTCTATCATTTGAAATACACCTATGATAAAAATGACAGAGCCTTCATTTCTATGTAAGTGGGCAAACTTACAAAATCTGCAGGGGAATCAAATATTTTTTTCCACCACTGTATAGGCACCATTGTTGAGCTGTGCTTAGGGCAGTCTAATGTCTAAATACAGCCATGGTTAACGGTAATTCAGCAATATAAATAAGTGTGCTTAATAACCCCTTCCCACCTGCCCCGGGGTCCCTTTTTAAAAGGTTCTGAACACCCAAGGAGCAGGAAGAATCACTGAGTAATGTGATTGGCTGTCACAGTGGTCATATGATCGGGAATTGGTCCTGCTGGCTATTGATCGTTAGTGGGAACAGAGAGCTGTCTTCGTCAGCTTTGTCTCTGTGCTGGGAGTGCACAGTGAGCACGCTCTCGGCACAGAAACATTGTCTGCCCAGTGACACATATGTGTGGCATGCGGGCGTTAAAGCCCGCACATACAGTGTGTTACACAGGCGGCAACAGGTTAAATAAAGTAATGCAAGGCCAAACTGGGCACTGTTTTAGACCTATGCATGCAGTCGTTTTGTTTTACTGCAGCTGTAATGCACAGCACTCCATGCAGGGCATTGTGGTTCCATTTGTTCATTTAGAACGGGTTCCTATAGCAGTGGTTCTCAACCTCAGTCTTCAGGTACCCCCAAGGGGCCAGGTTTCCTTAGATAAAATAGCTCTCATCTATATAGCATGTCATTGATATTGATTTAAAGCAGCTGTGCAAAGTAAAGGAAAACATGGCCCGTTGGGGGTACTTGAGGACAGAGGTTGAGAACCACTGCCCTAATGCACAAGAATGGTAGGTGCCAATGGGCTCGCACTGCCACATGCCTTACATTGGCATGGACTGCATTAAAATTTTTCTACATTGCCGTTCTTTGGCAGCCAATTCGTAATGAAGTGGTTGCCTAAAAGAGAAGTTCAAGATTTGAAAAAAAACAAACATTTATACTCACCTAGGTGGATGCAACATTGGCCCGATGCTCCATCTGTCTCCCACCGGCTCTGTAGTGAGAACTAAGCGATCAAACACAACTGATCGCTCAAGTTCTCCCCCTCCACTCTGATCAGAGAATCGTAATTGTCAGTCAGTGGCTCTCTGGTCTTCCCTCCGGTGCTCACTGGAGCGCAAGGCTATAAAGGGGGGAGGGAGGGGCTGGCTCAGGCTCTCAGCGACTCGCCGCGAGGCTGAGCCGGGTGCCGATCCTGACTTATGGTCGGAATCTTTTCATAGCCTGTACCGGCTCTGTGACCTCAGCAGACTTCAGCCCGCTGTCAGCTGAAATCAAATCACAGGGGTGCATAACATACTGCACTCCTGTGATCCATAGGATCCATACTTCTTGTTTTAATTCAACACAAATTAAAGTGGCTCCAACGGCAGAAGGTTTTTCTAGCCTAATGCATTCTATGCATTAAGCTAAAAAACCTTCTGTGTGCAGCAGCCCCCCTAATACTTACCTGAGCCCCATCTCGATCCAGCAATGTTGCCTGAGAGCCTCGGCTATCCAGGGCTTTCCCTACTCATTGGCTGAGACAGCAGTGGGCGCCATTGGTTCCCGCTGCTGTAAATCAAAGTCAGTGAGTCAATGAGGAGAGAGAGGGGGCGGGGCCAAGCCACAGCTCCATGTCTGAATGAACACAGAGCAGCGGCTCGGCTCAGGTGATTAACCTGTGATGATTGAACCTGGGTCTAGGGCCGATCAACTAAGATAATCGGTCCATGAGCTGTTACGTGTGACTAGTCAGGTTTAGCTGCGGGATCTATCAGCCTTCTATTACTTTGTTTGGTATTTTTTTTGTTTATATAACAAAAATAAGAAAGGTGATTGAATACCATCAAAAGAAAGTATTTGTCATTCAAAGTGTGATAGCGCTGAAACATGGCCTGGACTGGAAGGGGGTGAAACAAATCCGGACTTGTGGTTACATTTGTTTTAGAAACAAGCACACTTTTTCTACTCTAAAATAAACATGCACGTACCTTATTTACAGTATCTTTTATGGAAAATGTTAGGTGATATTTATTCCCCACTCCAGCAATGCTCTGTAAAATAAATCGAACATCCTGATTATTACACACTCTATCTTCAAAACCTTCATTTTTATTTATACTATGTTTATATTACATTGCATTCTTTTGGGATCTGCAGAATCAGGACTCCCTTAATAAAAGTAAATACTTTATTTTTTGCATTTCAGCTGATTAAAGTGTAAATCACTTCTTTTATAACGGCTGTATTTTCTACGATTTTACTAGTGAAGTGCTAATAACGGCGTCAGTAACTCAAAAGTTCTTTTTTGTCACACACATTCTTAAAATATGCTAAAATGAGAAAAATGTCAGTATAATTCCTGTAGAAAAAAAGCAGATGATCGTGAGCACATATTCACTGAGCTCAGTCATTTTTCTTAGGGGCCTAGTTTAAAATCTGCTCTTAATAAAAGCAAAGGTGTCATTTGTATACGTTTTTCACACACTATTTAGGTGCCTAAACAATGAGAGCACCAACAGTGAGATATATACATAGAGGGAAAAGTAGTTGAATAGACCGTGGCTAGAGATGATCCCAACCCTCCAGAAAGGTGCTACAATCCATTAAAGACCAAATCAAGACGGCTCTAGGACTGGCCATACACTGTTAATTTTGTTCAGTTTTTGTTTAGAAAAAATTTTTCAAATCAAAATTTGCTCAGTGAGTCGCCCTGCTGGGGCCACAATACTCGACAAATGTCGATCTAATCATTTGATTGACTTTTGTTGAAGGAGCCTTCTGGAAAATTTTCTGCCAAACAGCAGATGCATCCAATCAGATGCAACCGCTGACCAGGTATTTTGACAGCTGATGGAGTCAGCTGTCAAAATACAAAAGCTGCAGCAGGAGATTCGTCCGTCCGATTGTGTAGCTTGGAGAGTGGGATCTGTCAGTGTGCGGCCAGCTTAGGCCTCTCATGAACTGCAGAAAGAAAAAAAAACTTTTTATAAAAAATTTTTATTATATGTGTATACATAACGGCAAAAAAACGAATTCTGGGATTAAAAAATAGAGACTAAAATGTTATGCAAAAAAAAAAGTATGCATTTAAACGCATGTCTTTGAGCATTTAAACACATCTAAACAGAAGCATTTTACTGATCCTTTATATGAGAACTTTTGTGCCAGAAATGCCATGTATATAACACAGCCACAAAAGTAATGTTTTCATTTAGTACCATTTTTTTAAAAATTAGTTCTAAATACAGTTCTGTTGTTTTTTTGTTTTTTTTTTTTCTTTGGGACCATGCACTGAGTACATAGGGATTAGTAATAGTGCGCTGCATTTAGATTTGTAAAATATGGGCACACCTTAGCCAGAGAACTGGATAAGCTGGGTTGGAACTGGTCAGGGCACAGATGACCGTGGCACTGCATGTAACCACACCTTTTTGCTGGTATCAACATGTATGTAATCTTGTTCTGTTTGCATTCACCAGTTTCCTAAAATTGAAAGTTCTCTGTGGAAGGAGAAGCTTTTTCCTTTAAGTAAAATTATAGTCCACTGCACTCTGTTTTTTTTTTTTTTTTTTTTTTCTAATATGTAAAATTTAAAGTAATTGCTGGTGTTGTATTTGGTTGCCAAGGCCACACAGTGTAGGCAGGAGATATTTGTTCCCAGCTCTGTTATGCTCACCTCTTTGCTTGCGCTTGTCACCTGTTGCCTTTCATAAAGACGATGCGGTGTCCCCATCTTGTAATTGATGTAGTGCTGTACAACAGCTGCTGCCCTCGAGGCTGGGTAGTGTGAAGGGTTAATGGGCTCCATGTTGCTTGCAGGACAGTGATCTGATACAATGAGCTGGTAATGTTCTCGCACACACACTTACGTTGTTTGGCTACCTTGTAACGAATGAGATTGCAAAACCACTGCCAGGATTTGTGTTGCAGTCTGTGATCAGGAAGTGCTGACATCATGGGGAGGAGCAAAGGATCTTCTCCCTGTGAATGGAAAGTGAACTTCGATCTGTTGTAAATTGCCTGGAAGTTAAATGATAGCATTTCAAATTCTGATATAACAGTAGTTTACAAGAAAAAGTTTTATGTACTATTACAACACTGTTAATGAGAAATAATCAGTGACACAGTAAATTTGGATTTTTGAATGTAATTAACATTGTAAAACAAATGTAAATGTTTTATGGCTTATGGTAAGTTAAGGTTCCTATTGTCGCCCTAGGGTGCTTTATTTATGCCAGTCTTGCACTTCTGGTAAGAAAAATCCTGGACAAGCCGTATAACATTCACAGGGTTGCCACAGGATATGGTTGCATGCATATGTGTATTTTTCCAAATAATGCATTGGGAGAAATGTATATGCAGATTTAGATTTATTCTTATATGCACTCCTTATTATGGCCAAATTATAGCAAGCTGCCAGTATTGGAGCCTTCATGTGCTTTAGCTGATTAAAAATTGGAGATTTCCTCCTCCTGCTTTGAACAAGTTGGATATGTAGGTAACTATCTCAGCCCTTCTTATAAGAGCCCTTGCACGCGGGGGCGGCGTCGGCGGTAAAACGCCGCTATTATTAGCGGCGTTTTACCGTCGGTATTCGGCCGCTAGCGGGGCGGTTTTAACCCCCGCTAGCGGCCGAGAAAGGGTTAAATACCACCGCAAAGCGCCTCTGCAGAGGCGCTTTGCCGGCGGTATAGCCGCGCCGTCCCATTGATTTCAATGGGCAGGAGCGGTATACACTCCGCTCCTTCACCGCTCCGAAGATGCTGCTGGCAGGACTTTTTTTTACCGTCCTGCCAGCGCACCGCTCCAGTGTGAAAGCCCTCAGGGGGGATTCACAAGGACTCCTGGGATATATGGTATCCCGGGAACCCCTTGCAAATCGCCTAGGCGGGGACTCCCAGAAGTGCAGGATAAAGAAGAAAATAAAAGGGAATTTCCATTTAGAAAAAAAATAAATAAAATTGCATTGAAAAAAGGATGAGCTAAGGGGATACCACTGAGAGACAGTGCATAAAATGGGTGGAACTCCGCTTTAATGCTGTATTATTTTTTTGAGACAGGTAGAGCTGGTGGTATTTTATAACGACAGGGCTTTAATTTTTTACTATATAACGGAAACAAAAAAATGGGGAAAAACATGTTTCTTACTTTCTGTATATATATTAAAGTACCAGGATAGTACAAACACAACCAAAGGTGATCACGTTTTTGCTACTTTTTTTTTTTGGAAATGAGGAGACCTGCTGGTATTGATGGGGGTTAAAACATGGACATTGGTAACGCTGCACTAGATACAGCACGTACAGGTCGTACACAGAAGGAGGTGAAAGGGTTAACTTATAGGTCACCCACAGCGAAATGATGGAGATGATGAGGCTAGTGTGCAGAATAGGGGAATTGAAGGGTAAAAAAACATGTAGCATAGAGACAGCATGGAAATGAGAGAAGGGGGTGAAAGGGTAAAGCTGATCATTTATGGTCCAGTTTTGTTTTTTTTTCGTTCAACCAGCTGGCTGAACAAAAAAAACACTGGACCTATTCCCCCATCCACACATTCAAGTTACATGTGGGAATTCTCGCTACCGCACTAATGTATTCTGACATTGGGAAGGCTCTCCCGCTGTCAGAAAACACAGGTCAGCACTGCAGCCGCTGATCAAGTGTCTTTTTTATTCGACAGGGCTGTTGAACAGCAGTCAGCCAGTAGATCGACTTCTGTTCATCTGCATTGGGCACAAATGGATCGAAATTTGTCTGGTCCCTGCCGAAACAGCCGAATTATGATCCATCTATGGCCACCTTTTTTTACAAAAAGATCCCACAATCTGATAAAACTGCTCACCGTTTATCAACTACTGTTGCTAATCCCTTCATTCTACATTCAATGAGGTACAGGTAAGTGAAATTCCTGTGCTACGAAGCATAACAAAAATCTAAAAAACAAAACAAAAAAAAACGATCACCTAGAGAATCCACACCTGTCCCCCTACCACTTGAGTGGCTCAAACGTGCAAAAATTATATGTGTGGCGCTATGGGCGCACTATAATAAACCCCCCTCTTTCTAAAAACTAGATTGAGAAAATAAATCCATTAGATATCAGATAAGAATACCAAACACATCCCAAAAAATTAACCAAATGCTGGAAACATTTTAAGTGTACTACAATACATCTCCCCCTCCCCCTTAAACGCTTAAACGTTTTCTGTAAGGTGAACTTACACAGGACCCCCTCCTCGCCTCCCGGTCCCGCTGACCTGGACCGCGGCAATCTCCTGAGTCTCAACCAAGGTCCCTTTGTTGTGACTACACGCAATACATGAAAAAAAAAGTGCAGAAAAGTTGTTACTATAGCCGTACTACAATACACCTTCCTCTTACATTGCACCAAATCATAAACAAAATATCACATCACCCATGGTGCACAACTTATGTAAGAAAAATCATTGTCAGTGTACTGCAATACACTTTTAAATAACTGTCTCTAAAATAAAAGTTTCAAAGGCAAAAGCAGCCTTTGTGAAATTTAAATAGCACTTTATCACTGTATAGGGAAAAAATTGCACAAAGAATGCTTTTGCCTTTGGAACTTTTATTTTAGAGGCACTGTCCTGTCTTCCATTAGTTCCTATGGGCCTAGCCTATGGGTGTAAAAGGAACACATAAGGGTATGGGGTCATTTTTATTTTTGTTGTTGTTCTTAAAGGTTAAGTTCATTTTTACAGAAAAATCTGGACCCCTGATGCGGATATACCAGGGCTTAGAACGGGAGTTCGCCGCGGTCGGGTTGGGGGGGCTGTGTAAGGTTCATTACAGATTTTGTTTCTGTAAAGGTGAACTTACACTTTAAGTTAATATAAATGACTGAGCACTGAATCCAGAGAAGCCATTGAAGCAAGTTAACTAGTATTTGCAGTAGGTCAGCTGCAGCAGTCTACTTATTTTCTCACACAAAAGAATATTTTTTTTTAATACCTATATCAGGCTGGACTTCTCCTAGAAATCAGATAGCGAATACACTTAAAGCTGTAGTAAACTTGAAACTAAAAAGAAGAAGAAAAAAAAAGTTTTCCCTGAAAAATGTCTGGAAACTTTTCAAAAACGCATTTAAAACGTGCATGCAAAAACGCATCCAGAATGGAACTGTACTGTGCGTTTTTTTGTGGTGTGAACCTGCCCTTAAACTTTTTCAACGGCTGCAACAATTTTAAGATTTTACAAAATATATGCTTAATATCTATTTCAAATGCTATAGAATTAACTTACAAAGTACAGTATACTGCTCCTTGATGTTGTAGTTTTTGTTTCTATCTGAATAAAATGGTCCAACAAGTGCTGACTGCGATATTTATGTTAAGGGTGGCTCCTTCGGGAACCTTATAAATCCAGACTTGCATGCTTGCACCCAACCGGCTGTGTGCTTCAATGCAGACACACAGCCCCACAGCAAGCCACTCCTTTCCTCTAATCTGGCGCTTGCACTGTTCCTTTGTCTCCTGATATTCAGTACATGCACTTCCCAACAGGAAGTTTAGGGAAGCTGCACTAGGAATCTGGACCTGGCAGCAGTGTATAGTGAATAAAGTAAGTGTTTGTGCCCCAGTACACAATAAATTATGTGCTGGCAAATGTTTGATAGGGTGAATAGAATCTATTCTTGAAAAAAAGCTTGAGCATTTAATACTACTCCCACAAACAATACGTTTTTCTTATCTACAAATATGACACATCGAACCCAAACTAAACACACCAGCTGACAGTCAGTGTGGACCTCATTGACTACGCAAAATCCTCTGATAAAGTCCCACTCTGGGAACGTATCTAATACAGTGGTGCTTTCCCTCACGATGTCATCACATCTGTGCAGGTCTGCTCTATGTGAATTGCTAATAGCCAGAATATGAATAGAGTTATTGATGTTGTAGTTGTTTGTTGTTAAAGCGGGGGTCCACCTATCTATTGTTTTTTTTTTTTTTTTTTTTTTTAGTTCATTCACAAACTTTTCTTCTCAGCATTACATACTCACATATTGTGTGTAATATGTCCGCCTGTGTCAGATTTCGTCGGAAAGAATAACTTTATATTATTATTATATTATTATTATTATAATATTATTCACTGCAGGCGGTTTCCATCTTCATTGTGGGCATTTGAAGCCCACAAGCATTTATTTCCTGGATGTGGTGAATGCTGTGCTCCCAGCATTCACCTCTCGTTCCCGCACATGCTCAGTGGCATCCTGGGAAGCCTGAGACTAGCTCCCAGGAGTCTGGGAGAGGCTAGAAACACGCCTACTCCCACGGGAGGAGAACCAGGAAGTGCAAAGAATAATAGAAAAATAAAAGGTAATTACGGCGATTTAAATTTTTTTAAACGGCATGTCAGCATCTAGGCAAGGAAGAGAATACATACAGATATTGTTCAAAATTTGGGCGGAACCCCGCTTTTTGTTTTTAAGAAAATTCATCTATTGTAATGTGAGTGTGTTCACTGCTTGCTTTTTAATGGAAATTGAGTGACTAGGGCAGAGCTCGACAAAGCCCAGGTGCCAGGTTGCCACAGCGACCAGAAATCGGGTCCTGGCGCCAGGCACGAGCAACTCCTCAGGCAGTCGCCCACTGAGCTCCTTGCCTTCTCTCCAATGGCTGCGTATCACATGCCTACCTTGTGTGGTGGAGCAATGATTGGGCAGGCTGTCAGCCTCTCGCCTCTCCATTGGCCGAAGCTTCCCATCCCCTGTTGACCCTCCCCCGATTGGGAGGCAAGCTGGGGACCGTGGCTTCTCCGATTGGTTGGCCAGGAAGATGGCGAGGAGGTCGCATGGAGGAGCTGACAGTGAGCCCTGGCTCTGCGCAGTGGCTGAGAGTGACCTGGCTGAGCCCTGCAGAGAGCCCAGCCTGAAGTGGGGCCCAGGAACCCTACCAACAGGAACAGAGGAGGGGGCACACTGTGTGAGAGGACTGTATGAGGAGAGGGGTTGGGGACACTGTGTGATAGGAATGTATGATTCTGACCACATTGTCCCAGCAATAGGTCTTCCCTGTCTGATGCGTTCTGGAAATTTAGGACAGGCCGCATAGAGACACCCCCCCCTATCAGAGTTCCAAACCCCCCCCATTATATCAGAGTCCCCTTTTAGAGATCAACGGTTGGCTATCTCTGTCGCTGAAAATAAAGCCCTATCAGTCAAAACAAACCTGGCTCCTATATTCAAAATGGGGTAGATTTTCTAAAACTGGTGCACATAAAATCTGGTGCAGTTGTGCATGGTAGCACTCTCCAGCTTTGGTGAATAACCCCCTAGATGTCTTTTGTGATTTCTTGCTAAAGGGGCTCCTATAAGGGAGATGCCATAGGCAGTGATGGTGAACTTTGGCACCCCAGATGTTTTGTAACTAAATTTCCCATGATGCTCAACTACATTCCAGAGTACTTGAGCATCATGGGAAATGTAGTTCCAAAACATCTGGGGTGCCAAGGTTCGCCATCACTGCCATAGGGTGTCTGAAGGCTTGCTGACATGCTGGTGGCCAGTAAGGTATGATCAATCCTGAGGCTGGAGACAGGGTTTCCCCATTAGGCTTATCTTGACCTCCTGCGATAAAGAGGTCTCTGTTCCGGCGAGCATATAAAAAGTTAGAACTTTTGGAGTTGGTGTTTTGGGAAAAGGCTATCTATCATCCAGGTATTTTTTAAACACCTGCACAGAAGCTGTTATTCACTAGAAGTGTTGGACAAAAAATGTATCTATGGAGTGTAAAGGGAATTGCTCTAAATGTCTATGAAGTTTTCTTGTCTCACAAGTCACATATATCCTTACTCAGTTATAAATGGGTGCACATTATAATAATTGCTGATGTAATGGTGACTTTTTTGTTTTGTTTGTTGATGTATATAGAGGAAAACTAGTAAGAATATTTATTTAAAGCACCACACATATGCTTATCTATATTAAAAATTTACTAAGGGGTTTATTTTCATCTGCCTTAACATGCTATTTAAAGAATGCCTAAGCCAAATTTGAAAATGTTTTTTTCTTAATCCATTTTTTATACACTATCACCTGTGTATAGTATTTGTTATATGCAGTTTTAGCTTTACATTATTGATTTTTATTTTATTTTTGTCGTGCAGGTTTGACTACACCCATAAAAAGCAGTCAGGTGGTGCAGGCCAGTATGGTAAGGTCATTGGTTATATTGAGCCTCTTGATCCCGAAAATAACACAAAATTGGAATTTGAAGATGTAACAGTAGGAACAAATGTCCCCAAACAGTTTGTCCCAGCTGTGGAGAAAGTAAGTGCATTGTGATACAAGTATGTTTACCTAGTGCACAATGTGATTTCTTGGCATTACAGTATATATTATGACCTTAAAGTGATTGCAAGCAATCGCCTTGTAAAACAACCCATTCATTTTTAAAAGAGTTGTAAAGTCTCAAGGTTTTTCACCTTATTGAATTCCATGTATTAAGGTGAAAAACCTTCTGTGCTGCAGCTTCCTCCTAGAACCCCCTTTTTCTTACCTGAACCCGATCATTCCAGCAACGAGCTCCAGCAAGTGTCTCGGGTCCTCATTGGAAGTATAACATGTTTGTTATTTAAAAAAAAACAAAAAAAAGAAAACCTTTACAATTGCTTTAAAATAGAAGTGAAAGACAAAACATTTGTGTATAGATTTAAAAACATTATAAATACCTTTTTTTTATTATAAGTGATCACATTCCCTCTGTTCTTATCTGCATAAGAGCTGGGGGAGGAGACACAGCAGCCACTGATCTTCCCAGTGAAAGGCTGTGCAGGGGAGGTGTGTCAGGACTAGTTTGATCACTGGAGGAGAGCAGGCTGAGTTCCCAGCAAAGCTAAAGAACTGACCACAGTGTGCTCTCCTGCTTGGTGTGGTCAGTTTTTAATAGGAAAGCAGAGGGACTGGCAGGGACACCAGGGATTTCACACAAAGGAAGCAATACAAAGGGAACAGGATACTTTCTCATACAAGTGCATGTACAGCAGGCTCATATCAGGAATATGAAATGTTGGGGTAAAAAAAAGACTTTAAAGTGAATCTTTACCCTCTTCTTGGGTTATCTGTCCAAAAGTGCTTACAGTCCATTGGTATAATGAAAGACACACTTATCAGGGAAGTTCAGGTAAACCTGTTATGAGAGAAATAAGAAGCCCTTATACCAATCTCCTTTTACTGTCTGTTAGAATGATCTGCATTCTTTAATACCTTGAGACAATGACCGAGAACAAGTGTGAAAATGTGTATCTGCATACTTGTTCCAGTTCAGTGACTCAAAGTATTGAAGCAAGAGGATAATCATGACAGCTGTCACATGCATTGCAGTGATCCTTCAGTGCTGCAAGGAGTGATAAGCCATAAGGTAAAATCTTGAAGGCGTTAAACAGTTCTACCAGTCAGGCCTTTGTGTATCTCAGGGGAACAGAGAGGTATCATGAACACTGACTGGTAAATAGATGCACCTTGACAGGCTTGCTTTTTTTTTTTGACAACCAATGCTATCTGGGAATCGGGCACACTTGCATAACAATCTGTGTCTACTGTACACACCAGATATGGGTTCCAGCAGTAGATTTGTATCTTTTCAGTTTATGCCTGCAATGACCCATTCTGCATGTTTACAGCTCGCTTTCACTATAGAGGTGAATGTGGATTGTGTGCACGTGTCAATGCTTGTTTAACCACTTGCCGACCGCGCTATGATGAATGACGGCTACAGTGCGGCTCGATAACTCTGGGAGGGCGTACATTGACTGCCCACACTAAGCAGAACACATCGTGATCAGTTCTCTAGCTATACTGGGAACTCAACCTGCTCTCCTCCAATGATCAAACTTGTTTTGACACGCCCCCACTTCACAGCCATTCACTGGGAAGCTCAGTGTCCTGCTGCTACTCCTTCCTCAACAGAGGAATTTGATCACTTATAAAAAAAGGGAAAACATGTATTTATAATGTTTTTTTATATCTGTACGAAAATGTTTTGCCTTTCATTTTAAACTAAATGTTGTTTTATAAGGTGATCGTTTACAATCACTTTTTTGGGTGCTGCAAAAAGACAATCTTAACTACATTTAGGAAGCAGACATGTTAACAATAATAGCAAATTTCTCGACTTTAAAATAATTTGGTCCTGAAGGAGTTCTAAATCTTCAGATAGCAAGAGTTCAGTTAAACTATATGATGTTTGTGAAACATAGGAAGCAGCCTAAAGGGATTCGGAAAAATGAAAGTAGTACCCCCAGGGGGAGCTTGCTGCACAATTTTATTTTTTATTTTTTCCTTTTTCTTTAGTCATTTGATGACATTACATAAAATCACCTAGTTTAATACCTGTGTGTATGTGTGTTAACGTTCACAACACTGTTTGTCCCTGAAGGAGCTACAGTCTAATGTACTTATCTCAGTCCTGTATGGACATTTATTACCAGTTTATGGATTGTGGGAGTAAACTGGAACATCTGCAGTAAATCCCACACAAATGCATGAAGAACATATAATGTCCTTGCAAATAATGTATTGGGAATTCAGCCTTGTCACTGACTGCTTTTCAATTTAATACTTAGATTTTCACACTTGTAAATATTTTATCAGCATGTTCTTTATGTTACACTGGCAATTTGTTTGTTGCAGGGTTTTCGTGATGCTTGTGAAAAGGGTCCTCTGACTGGACACAGGATTTCTGGCTTACGATTTGTCCTGGAAGATGGTGCTAATCACATGGTGGATTCCAATGAATTCTCCTTCATGAGAGCAGCTGAAGGAGCCCTAAAACAAGGTAATGTTTGTTCCTATTGGCTATTTCTTCTCAGTCGACCTTATGACTGTCTACGAAATTTCTTATGCATCTTGGCTGTCCCTCTCATAGGTAGCCAGTGGTATGTGGAATGCATAATGGCAACAAGGGGTAAAATGAGCACAGGGATGTAGACAAGATTACAAAGCTGCCAGATCATTTTCACAGCCCCAAAAAAGCAAGGCCCTGCCCAATGGCACATGCTGATTGGCAGTCTGAATGTTTGACAGAAAATGTAATCTGTGCTCTACCGCATTATTTACAATCTTGCTTCCTCACCTGATATCAGTGTGTGCGCAGTAGCGCCCCATAGATACCTATGGGGTCGGGAGACCGATCCCCCTACTAGGTGTCTCGTGAATAAATTGATAAGTGTGTGGGACAAATGTTTCTTTGGCAAAATAGACAATGAATGTTTCTTGCGAAAAATGTTAGCCGCCAACTATTTTTTTTCAACAGGACTTTAATTCAACTTTGTTGTTCCTTTTGGGATTTTTATGTGCTTCAAGGCCTCATTCACACTGGTGATTTTAGGTCTGGTAGCAAATTCCTATAGCATGAGTCTGCGGGTTCTTGTGCCTGGAATCGCAGGTAGTTCTGGACAGCTGTAGCTGATGAGCCTTTACAAAGAAATGAGAGTCTGATAGGAGCCACATCTGTTCGCTGATCTTTCCATGTATTTACAAATCCAGCGATTACCTGCAGCTAGGACAGATTGTATCCAGGACCAGTCCCTAACTGCAGGTAACCACTGAATGTGTGGATACATGGGAAGATCAGCGGACAGCCGCAGCTCCTGTCAGACTCTCATAGCTTGGTACAGGCAAACTGTGGCAGCTGTCAGGAAACACTTGTGATTCCAGTTGCAGGAATCTGCAAATTTTAGTTGCAGGAATATACTGTCGGACCTAAAATCACCAATGTGAGTGAGACCTCATAAGTAGAAGACCTTGGTATTAAAGGTATTCTGATTACACATAAAGTTTACTGTAGTTTTTAATTCTTGACCTAAAATGTGTTAACTTTTTCTTTTTTGCCCCAGCTTTGGAGAATGCAACTGTGGTCATCCTGGAACCAATAATGTCTGTGGAAGTTGTAGCACCACATGAATTCCAGGGAGCAGTCATTGCAGGTCTTAACCGCAGGCATGGTGTGATTCTGGGTCAAGATGGATCAGATGACTACTGCACTATCTATGCTAATGTAAGTACACATGGGTTTATCTCACAGCTTCTGAGCTTGAACTGTATTCACAACCAAACTTTTTTTTTTCAGTTTAACCACTTGCCGACCGGGCCATTGCCGAAAGACGGCAACAGCGCGGTCGGCTAGTTCTGGGTGGACGTCCATGGACGTGATTCCAGAACGATGCTCCCGCGCGCCCCCTGGGGCGCGCACTCGGGAACATCCGTGACCGCCGGGTCCAGAGGACCCGGCGCATCACGGATTACGGTAAATAGCCGCTGATCGCGGCCGTTTACCACGTGATCGTTCCGTCAAATGACGGAGCGATCACATGTCAACAGACCGGCGTCATCTGATGACGCCGGTTCCTCCCTCCCCTCTCTGTACCGATCGGTACAGTGCGAGGGGAGAGGGGGAGGGATCGGATGGCAGCACCGCTGTGGGCTGCATGTGTAGTGCCCACAGCGGTGCTCAGTGACATTTGCAGTCACATTCATCCATCCCTCCATGCTCAGCCAACCCTGCAATACTCTGCACTATACCCTGCAATACTCTGCATACCACCCTGCAATACTCTGCATACCACCCTGCAATACTCTGCATACCACCCTGCAATACTCTGCATACCACCCTGCAATACTCTGCATACCACCCTGCAATACTCTGCATACCACCCTGCAATACTCTGCATAACACCCTGCAATACTCTGCATACCACCCTGCAATACTCTGCATACCACCCTGCAATACTCTGCATAACACCCTGCAATACTCTGCATACCACCCTGCAATACTCTGCATACCACCCTGCAATACTCTGCATAACACCCTGCAATACTCTGCATACCACCCTGCAATACTCTGCATACCACCCTGCAATACTCTGCATACCACCCTGCAATACTCTGCATACCACCCTGCAATACTCTGCATACCACCCTGCAATACTCTGCATACCACCCTGCAATACTCTGCATAACACCCTGCAATACTCTGCATACCACCCTGCAATACTCTGCATACCACCCTGCAATACTCTGCATACCACCCTGCAATACTCTGCATACCACCCTGCAATACTCTGCATACCACCCTGCAATACTCTGCATACCACCCTGCAATACTCTGCATAACACCCTGCAATACTCTGCATAACACCCTGCAATACTCTGCATAACACCCTGCAATACTCTGCATAACACCCTGCAATACTCTGCATAACACCCTGCAATACTCTGCAATATACCCGGGCACTACTCTGCAATATACCCGGGCACTACTCTGCAATATACCCGGGCACTACTCTGCAATATACCCGGGCACTACTCTGCAATATACCCGGGCAATACTCTGCAATATACCCGGGCAATACTCTGCAATATACCCGGGCAATACTCTGCAATATACCCCGCAATACTCTGCAATATACCCCGCAATACTCTGCAATATACCCCGCAATACTCTGCAATATACCCGGCAATACTCTGCAATATACCCGGCAATACTCTGCAATATACCCGGCAATACTCTGCAATATAGCCCGCAATACTCTGCAATATAGCCCGCAATACTCTGCAATAGCCCGCAATACTCTGCAATAGCCCGCAATACTCCGCAATTTTTAACCAGTTCCCGCCCACAGTCATATGACGTCCTTGACTTTGAGCGGGTATATCTGAATGATGGGTGCAGCTACAGGCATCATTCAGATATCAGCTTTTTCAGCCGGCGATTTCCTACAACATAGGAATGATCATAGCTGCTGTTCCACTGCTTGATCATTCTTATGGGAGGCGAGAGGGGACGCCCCCCCCTTCCCGCCACCCTCCGGTGCTTCTACCGACTCACCGCTACGATCGAAGCCAAGATCGTTTTTTTTTTATTATTATTTCATGCTTCCCAGCCTAGAGGTGAGATGTGGGGTCTTATTGACCCCATATCTCACTGTAAAGAGGACCTGTCATGCCATATTCCTATTACAAGGATGTTTACATTCCTTGTAATAGAAATAAAAGTGATCAAAAAAAATTTTTTGGGGGGGGAAAGTGTCAAACTAAAATAAATAAAGTAAAATAAACAATAAAAAAAAAAAAAAAATTTTTTAAAGCGCCCATGTCCGTGTGCTCGCATGCAGAAGCGAACACATACCTAAGTCCCGCCCACATATGAAAACGGTGTTCAAACCACACATGTGAGGTATCGCTGCGATCGGTAGAGCGAGAGCAATAATTTTGGCCCTAGACCTCCTCTGTAACTCAAAACATGTAACCAGGAAAAAATTTTAAAGCGTCACCTATGGAGATTTTTAAGTAGCGACGTTTGGCACCATTCCACAAGCGTGTGCAATTTTGAAGGGTGACATGTTGGGTATCTATTTACTCGGCGTAACTTCATCTTTCACATTATGCAAAAACATTGGGCTAACTTTACTGTTTTGTTTTTTTTTAAAGCACAAAACTGTTTCTTTCCCCAAAAAAACGCGTTCAAAAAATTGCTGCACAAATACCGTGCGAGATAAAAAGTTGCAACAACCACCATTGTATTCTCTAGGGTCTTTGCTAAAAAAAATATATATAATGTTTTGGGGTTCTATGTAATTTTCTAGCAAATAAATGATGATTTTTACATGTAGGAGAGAAATGTCAGAATTGGCCTGGGCGCTCCAGAACGCCTGGAGGTGCTCCCTGCATGTTGGGCCTCTGTATGTGGCCACGCTGTGTAAAAGTCTCACATATGTGGTATCGCCATACTCGGGAGTAATAGCAGAATGTGTTTTGGGGTGTAATTTGTGGTATGCATATGCTGTGTGTGAGAAATAACCTTCTAATATGACAATTTTGTGAAAAAAAAAAAAGAAAAAAAAAAATCTTGATTTTGCAAAGAATTGTGGGAAAAGATGACAATTTCAAAAAAACTCACCATGCATCTTTCTAAATACCTTGGAATGTTTTCTTTCCAAAAAGGGGTCATTTGGGGGGTATTTGTACTTTTCTGGCATGTTAGGGTCTCAAGAAATTAGATAGGCCGTCAGTAATTCAGGTGTGATCAATTTTCAGATATTGGCACCGTAGCTTTTGGACTCTCTAACATTCACAAAGACCAAATAATATACACCAAGTTGTACTTATTTTTACCAAAGATATGTAGCGGTATAAATTTTGGCCAAAATTTACGAAGAAAAATTACTAATTTGCTAAATTTTATAACAGAAACAAAGAAAAATTCATTTTTTTACCAAATTTTCAGTCTTTTTTCTTTTATAGCGCAAAAAATAAAAAACCCAACGGTGATTAAATACCACCAAAAGAAAGCTCTATTTGTGTGAAAAAAAGGATAAAAATTTCATATGGGTAAAGTGTTGTATGACTGAGTAATTGTCATTCAAAGTGTGAGAGCACCGAAAGCTGAAAATTGGTCTGGTTAGGAAGGGGGTTTAAGTGCCCAGTGGTCAAGTGGTTAAAATTCATGGAGAAGGGATATAACTTTTGACATGTTTATTGCTATTTGTGCTCCATTGAGGAGATTTAGAATTGTTCTAGCGACCACTGTCACTGGGGCAGAAAGTGATCTAAAATCCAAAATGTTACAGTTGACTCTATTTGTGGGTGATTGGAAATCTTCCTATGTGCACACTTGTTCATATGACAACTATTTGAGGGGGGTTTCCCACTTTGGAGACTTTTCTTCTAATTTCCTTTTGCATCTACAGGACAGACAGTGAAGGGAAATCTCAATGGAACACACAGCAATAAACTGACTAATCAGTCTCACTAGTTTGGTTCAGCCAGGCTTGTCATCTAGGGAGCCCTGCCAGATTGCTCCATTTGTGATCTCCATTTGGACTACCTTCAGATAAGCAACTCCTGTTGCTCCAGAATCTTGATCAGCTAATTACTGCAAAGTAAGGAGAAGAAGCACAATGATGAAGTCTGCACTGTGCTAGTAACTCCTTAGGTCTGTTTAGTGTTTGATATCACTGTACAAAGCAATAGAGCCCCAATTTAGTTGCTCATCTGCATTCTTACAGACTGCATGGGGGGATTACATGAGGCTAATAAGACAGAATTAGGTACTTTCTTTTTCATACATCATGGGACACAGAGTTAGGCTAATATTCATTACCTGCTGGGTTATACTTCATCTCCAGGTGAATGGACACTGGTATACCAAAGGTCTTTAGACAGCACTTTAGTTTTTTACCAGTGTCTGCAAGGTGGATGGTACGGTTGTTTGAGCTCTCTGAGCTCCAGGTCACTAGTCCCACAAACGGTTCTTAAATGAATCAAGGGTTTGACCAATCGGATCTATTTGACACAGGCTTTATATGCTTAGATAAATGGTACCCGAACCTTGCAAAGAAGACTCAAGATCCTGCAAGGTTTTGCCTGTAATGTGGCCTCTGGGCGTGGGACCCTGCGAAGTAGAATCCTGGACACCACAGCGCTAAGGCATTCCTGCAGGGTGCTGTACAGGTCCAAGGGAGTGCACCCTAAACATGAAAAGGGTACCCAGTCTTTGAAGGTCCTTAAGTAACAGGAACCCGCCGTGATGGTTGAAGTTTGGGCTCTTAGTTTCTAAGCTGCCCTGCGCCTGGACGGGTAAGTGAACCCCCTTATTTACTTATTGTGGGGTTCCCCAGTGATTGTCACAATCGGTCAAGCTAGCTAGAGGCGGGAAACCTGTGTGCGGTGACCATACGGGGGAGTTTTGGGCTAGCTGTGGGTGTTTACAAAGTGTACCTTTTTTGCTTGTGTCTGGTTGTTTTTTACCTGTATGATGGCGCCCAACAGTGCTCCATTTCGCCTTGGTTCGCCATGGCGGACGTGCGTTTGCAAGAGCGCCGCTGGGATCAACAGTTTGTTTGGCGGACATGGCGCACGCGGCTTTGCCGCATATGCACCGTAGCCTTTATCTGGGCGCATGAAGATTCACGTCATGCGCAAATACGGCCACACCTGTTCACTGGGACCGCACGCATGCGCAGAACAGTCCGTTGCACTGTCAACTTATTTAGGCTGTGTATGCCAAGCATGCGGTGCTTCCAGTAGGCAGCCGTGTGACACAGAGCAGGCTCTGAACCAGGCACTTGCAGCGGTCCATTTCTCCTTACCCAGGTCACGTGAGTCACCAGGTGTTGGTAGGCTAAATGTGCTTAGCAGGATTGTTGCATAGGGGCTTGGTGAGCCCTATTAAAGGGTCTCCCTTCTGAGGTGTGTTAATACTACACCTAGGTACTTCCTTTTTTGTGGTTAGTAAATGTCTTCAAAAAAGAGGAGTGGGACTAACACTACAGGGAAGGGCACACCTATGTCATCAGTAGTTCCTGATGAACCTAGTCGTATCCCTAGTGTTGTATCCCCTGAAGGACTAGAGGCTTCCGGGCAATCTGAGCTGCTGTGTCCATCTGGCATTGTGCCTATAGTCAACGCTGCTGCTTCCCCCTTTATCACTAAGGATGAACTGTCCTCCGCCCTAGCCGTGTTAGAGCAAAGGATTGCTGGCATGATCGCCTCCATCCCACAGGGTGGCAAGAAGCGTGATCGATCCCCCTTCCCGGAGCCTCCTAGTCTGGAGCAGGAATGGGTTAAGGATGGGGAAGAGCTTAAAGCTCCAGATTCTGTGGATGGCCTGGTGGACGAGTCTGCTTCCGAGCAATCTGGACAAGAAGATATACAGTTGGTGTCTGCCTCTCAATCACAGAGGCTTTTGATCCTGACTCTTAACGAAATAGTTCGTTTTGCCTTTAAGTTGCCTCTTGCAGAGGTTACTGAGCCTACCTGGTCCTCTTTGGGATCCCTGAGGCCTCCTCAGGCCACACAGGCTTTCCCCTTACACCCTCTGTTGGAACAGGCAGTGTATGCTGATTGGGAACATCCTGACAGGATTTTTGTTCCTCCTAAGAGGTTTTCCCTTTTATATCCCATGGATGAAAAGTTTGTTAAAAAGTGGAGCATGCAAGGCGTAGATGCAGCAGTCTCTTCCTTAAAGAAGAACTTGTCCGGTAGATAACGCACAAGGCTTGAAAGACCCTGTTGACAAGAAATTGGAGTCATTATTAAAGGCTTCCTTTTCTTTTGCCAGTTCAACTATTCAGTCAGCTGTTGCAGCAATTGCTATCTGCTAGTCCGTAAAGAATCAGGTCAGACGGCCTGACAGACCTAACCAGGAGGATGATCTGCCTAAAAATAGGTGTTTTGCTGTTGATGCCTTAAAGGGTTTAATACAGCAGGTTTCTCGTTTGGCTCTCTTGTCTGTACATATGCGCAGACTTTTGTGGCTTAACAACTGGTCAGCTGAGCTTCCTTGTAAGAAGTTATTGGCAGGTTTCCCCTTTCATGGGGAACATTTATTTGGTGATCATTTGGACAAATCTATCCAAAAGATTTCCGGAGGGAAGAGTTCTCTTTCCTGTGAAGAAAAGCACCAGGCGTCCCTCGTTTAAAACCTCAGGGACTGCTTCCTCAAATGTCTCAGCGCCAAAGCAGTTCTGCCGCCAACAGGGCTCTAGGGCCAGGGGCAAGCCGCAGGGCTAGGGATAGAAAAAGCGCTGGGTCCAAAATTCTTCTAAACCCAGCACCAAGCCCTCCTTTTGAGGGGACGCCCCCACTCCATCGGGTGGGGGAAGGCTGCTGCACTTTGCGGACATTTGGAGAACAATAGTTCAGGACAAGTGGGTCCCCTCAGATCCTCCAAAAACAGACTTCTTGCTTCAGGCACTACATCATTTAGTGCATCGAGGAGTGATTGTAGAGGTTCCTGTACCCGAAAGGGGCACAGGGTTTTACTCAAACCTATTTACGGTTCAAAAACCAAACAGGGACACAAGGCCCATTTTGGACCAAAGATCCCTGAACCAGTATCTACTGATCCAGTCCTTTCGGATAGAGTCTGTCCACTCAGTAGTAGCCTCACTCCAGATGGGAGACTAGCCTCCATCAAAATAAAGGACGCGTATTTACACGTACCTATCTTTCAGGCTCATCCAAGTTTCCTGCGATTTGCAGTAGAGGAGCATCATTTTCAGTTTGTGGCTCTACCTTACGGGCTTGCTACAGCTCCCCGGGTGTTCACAAAGGTCCTAGCACCAGTACTGGGTCTTTTAAGGGCCCAAGGGATCCTGGTGCTCGGGTATCCGGATGACCTTCTGCTCAGGGATCACTCGCTACAGGCTCTAGAACAGAGCATTACATGCACAGTGCGTTATTTGGAAAGCTTAGGCTGGATCATAAATATCGAAAAGTCAACCTTGAGACCAGCTCAAAGTCTAAAGTATTTAGGTCTGATCCTAGATACAGTCCAAGCAACAGTATTCTTGCCACCGACAAGGATCTGTGCCCTAAAGGATCAGGTGAGTCAGATAAGGGGCACCAGACAACCCTCCATTTGGCTCTGTAGGAGTCTTCTAGGGAGGATGGTATCCTCCTTTGACATTTTCAACATCTTGTTGGCTTGGAACAGAAGAGGACAACCCCTGGATTATCCAATGTTCTTATCTCCTCGGGCACGCTTAAGCCTAAACTGGTGGTTGCAGGATCAGAACTTGCGAAAGGGAAAATCCTTCCTCCCGGTAACTTGGAGAGTACTGATTACAGATGCCAGTCTCTCAGGCTGAGGAGCGACCCTAGAGGGGCTCACAGCTCATGGGAAATGGTCAAGGACAGAACAGATCCTGCCCATCAATGTCCTGGAATTACGGGCAGTACGACTGGCCCTACGGTCCTGGACGGTGGAACTTCAGGACTGCCCTATCAGGGTGCAGTCCGACAATGCCACTGCAGTGGCCTATATAAACCTCCAAGGCGGTACCAGGAATCGTTCAGCTCTGAAGGAGGCGAACCACATAATAGCCTGGGCAGAGGGACGTGTGCCGATTTCTATCGGCAGTCCATATCCCAGGAGTAGAACTGGAAGGCAGATTATCTCAGCCGCCAGCAGATCTGCCCGGGGAAATGGTCCCTACACCCAGGGGTGTTCCAGGGAATGAATGCTAGAAAAGGCTTCCGTCTTGCCACTCTACCCCATAGCCCAGACATATGAAGAATACGGGAGATTGTTGTCACATGTACCACACAGCCAACACTTGCCAGATATTCCTGCAGCTCCTTTATTGTTGCTGTAGGCCTCTTGGCAGCCTGCCTGACCAGTTTTCTTCTTGTCTTTTCATCAATTTTGGAGGGACGTCCAGTTCTTGGTAATGTCACTGTTGTGCCATATTTTCTCTACTTGATTACTGTCTTCGCTGTGTTGCATGGTATATTTAATGCCTTGGAAATTCTTTTCTCCTGACTCATACGGTAAATAATGACATCCAGAAATAGACATTAAATCCATCACTTCAAATAGGCAGAGGATATCAACGAGAAAACCAACAAAATACCTTAACAGCCATATGGAAAAAATTATCAACAGTAGGTTATTGCCTCTACATCAAATATAGCCTGTTTTTCAAACAAAACTGTGGTGGGAACCTCAAATTATAAAAGAAAAATAGTTTTATGGGTCATACACATACCTATGAGAAAAAGAAATAGGGTGAGACGAATGTGACCCTAACTAGCAGGTACCGAGCCATTGTGAGGTAGGGAGCATAACGTATATGTCGTAAACTGTACCAGACACGGCTCTCTTCCCCGATATTGTAGGGGTAGCACCTATTGATCATCGCATACCGGTAGATTTTTTTCTGGGTAATATAGAAAAATGGAGGACACCTTAGGTGTCAGGAAGGTAGAGAAATGGGGAGATGGGATGAAAGGGAAAAAAAGAAAAGGGGAAGAGGGAATTAAAAGTACAGAAGGGGGGAGTAGGAGGAAAGGGAGGGTAGAGAGTTTTGGCGGGGTCCTCAGCTCAAGGCCTCTGATTCTCATGAAGGAAATTGCTCAAGTGTATGTCCCATAATCATTCGAGAACCAGAACAAATCCCAGTGTATCCAATGTGTATTGTGTTCCTCCACTCATTCACCAAGGACTGCTGTCAGGCGTTCAATCTGTTGTATGTTGTTCACCCTGGCAAACCACTGCAACACCAAAGGTGGACACTGTTGCTTCCACGTGCTGGGGACACAGGCCCTTGCTGCATTAAAAAGGTGTTTCAGTAAAGATTTGTGATATCGCTTACAGGACATAGGGGTCCAATTCAGGAGTACAGCTGCCAGATTGTCATGAAGGGAGATATCCGTAAGCTTGTGGATGATCTTCAGGACCTGTCTCCAAAAAGGTGCCATTATCGGACATTCCCAGAAGATGTGGATTAATGTGCCAGTCTGGGTACCGCACCTCCAGCACAAAGAGCTATGTCCTGGGAATATTGACGCTAGCACCGATGGGGCCCGGGACCAGCGTGCCGGAATCTTGAAAGTGATATTTGCTGCACAGGGATGACTTGTGCGCAAATAAAGGGATACGATTCTTTTGATCTTCGGTGAACGTAACATTGAGGTCTCTCTCCCGTTTCTTCAGATACGGGGGATCATGTTGAGATGTGGCTGTCAGTAGAATATTCTAAGAACAGGATAGAGATTTCCGTACAGGCTCATCTCCTAGGCATAGATCTTCAAACAGTGTAGGTTGTCTACGAAAGCAGCCATGATCTGGGAGGGATCTAAGAAAGTGGGATAATTGTGAGATCATCCACTTGCCCAAAATGGAGGAATTGGGGGGGGTATAAGCTTGAGGGGTTAATCCACTCATAAGACCCAAGAAAGGAAGAGGCTCTAAACAATCTCCTGTCAGGCTGAAGCTAGAAAGCCCTGTCAGAGATGCCCGGTATAAAGCCCGGGTGTCCAAAAATAGGCGTTAACGGAGAGGGAAAATTGGTCGTCTCTGCTATCCTACAGTATCTGCGGAGCTCGTGTAAGGTGGGTTCGATTAATGGGTGTGAAGAAGAAAAACTGGAGTAACTGATCCCACTCCAGGGTACGCCTGCCAGGGGGGTCGGCACTATTTCCTGCTCCAAGGAGACCCATAATTTATGAGTTAGGTGTCTACTACTCTATTCATGTGGACCGCTGTGCAATTTTTAGAGCTAGGTCGGGGAGTCCAACCCCTCCTCTGAGCTTTGGTCGCTGTAAAAGGGTTCTCCTGAGCCACGAAGGTTTACCCTGCCAGACGTAATTAATAAAAGTCGTTCGGCGCTTACGAAAAAAACTCTGCTGAATCCTAATTGGTAATGCTTGTAAGAGGTAAAGCAGCCTCTGCATAATGTTCATCTTTAAAACATTGCATCTGCCAAATCAAGAAATCGCCATGTTCTTCCATCTGTCTAAGTCTGTACAAAAAATGTTCAGAAGGGGCTGGAAGTTGAGCTGGTAAATGAGGAGAAGGTTGGAGGGGATCTTGGTGCCTAGATATTGGATAGCTTGAGGAGCCCATCAGAAGGCGATCGAGAGAGCTAGGAGTAAGAGAAATGTTGAGCGCTTCCGACTTTTGCAATTTCATTTTTAAATCTGAGAAGGTGCTATAATCGCATATTGCTGATAAGAGGACCCTTAGAGAGATATGCGGTTCTGATGTGTAAAACAGTAGGTCGTCCGCATAGGCGGCAAATTTATGGTGGTATGTGCTGGTTTCGAGTCCTCTAATGTCAGGGTTGTGCCTAATGTCTTGCAGCAGGGGTTTCAAAGAAAGTATGAAGAGGAACGGGGAAAACGGGGAACCTTTTCTTATGCCGTTGCTTATCGTGAAGGAGTTGGAAGCTACTCCATCTATCTTGACCTTTGCTGTAGGGGTTGAGTAGATGGAAGAAATCCAAGATAGGATGGTTGTCAGCATCCCAATATGTCACAAGGTGGCCAAAAGGAAAGTCCAATTCACCTTGTGAAATGCTTTTTCGGCATCTGTAGATACCGGGATGAATGGGGAACTGACCTGATTCAAGGGGATTATACGCTGGAGGATTAACCCCAGTCTCTCCGCCAGGATTTTTGTGAACAGCTTAAGGTCACAATTAAGCAGGGAGATGGACCTAAAACTGGCGCAGAGGAGTGGGTCTTTCCTAGGCTTGGGGATTACAGTGATGCTTGCTTATAGGTCTGTTGGCATGTTGTGGTTGTCTAGAATTGCATTAAAGGCGGTAATAAAATGGGTTGCTAGTTGTGTTTGGGAGGTTTTGTAACAAGAATTTGAAAAAACGTCAGGGCCAGGTGCTTTCCCCTTGGGGACCCTGCCAGGATGGGCGCTCGTGATTTCATCCTTGGATATAGGTTACGAGAGCAACTCTACATCCTCCGCATTAAGAGAGGGCAGGTTAGCTGCTCCAAGATAGGCATCTATTGCCTCCAAACTATCTGGGGGTTTCTCCATAGGAGTGTTGGAGTGCAGGTTGTAAAGTGCCTCATAGAAAGCATGGAAGGACTCCGCTATCTCCAGGGACTTATGGATTTTGGTGCCCGCAGGAGTGGCTAATGCTGGAATTTATGACAAGTTATGTTGGGTTCGAATTGCGTTCGCTAATGATCTACTGCATTTGTCTCCATATTCATATAGGGTTCTGCGTGCCTTCAATAGCTCGTTTTTGGCTTGAAATAAGGAGTGTTCCCTAACTTGTTCTCGTGGTTTGGTTACTTCCACTTCTAGGTCCTTGTCTGGGTGAGTTTTATGTCGCCTTTCGCAGTCGTGGAGTTTGGAGAGCAATCCGGACAGTGTTTTCGCTCTCTCAACCTTGAATCTGTGTCCATGTTTAATAAACATTCCTCTAATTTAGCACTTATGTGCTACTCATATAGAAAGAGTGTTGGAGACCAAGTCTTTGTTACTTTCGAAAAAGAGGTCTTAACTTTCGCAGAATGTCTGCTTTAATCTCCGGTTCCTGTAAGAGGGGTTTATTTAATCACCAAGTGGCTGATCTAGGAGTCTGGTATTGTGAAACAATATCCAGTGTGAGTGGAGCGTGGTCCGATATGGCCAATTTGAGCACAAGAGACGATCAGAATCGTTGCATGGGATACCAGGAAGAGAGCTATACTAGAGTTACGAACCGTGCACTGGGGAGAAAAAGGTATGGTTTCTCTCCCTGCGGGTGTAGGATACGCCAAATGTCCACCAGCTGATAGGAATGAAGCAGTTCTCTAACCCGAGTTTGGGTTCTCTGGGATAGGGCAGAGGAGCTTGTCGAAGAATCTTTGCGGGGATCCATGGTGAGTTTAAGGTCTCCCCCTAACAAGAGAGTGCCCTCAGCAAAAAAAGCCAAGGCGGATAGACATGTCTCAAGCACTGGGAGCTGCTCCACATTTGGAAGAAACAAGATAGCCAGGGTGAACGTCTGCAACTGGAGATAAGTATGGAGGTCTTAGAGCTGCCAGGGTACAGTTTTGGCCAGGAGGATACGTGCCTTTTGATTTAACTGAGGGCGATACACTATTGCAGTGATGGCGAACCTTGGTACCCCAGATGTTTTGGAACTACATTCCCCATGATGCTCATCTACACTACAGAGTGCATGAGATATCATGGGAAATGTAGTTCCAAAACATCTGGGGTGCCAAGGTTTGCCATGTTATGCTGTTGGGAAATGTTTACTGTATAGTTTCAGAATCCTATCGGCTCAAATGTGTTTCTTGTAAGAATACAACTTGAGGTCTCTGCTGCCATAGTTCAGCAAGACAACTGGATCTCTTTTCAGGAGCATTGAGGCCCTTCACGTTCCAGGACACGAGTTTCAAAGTCATTTTTAGGGAAGCAGAGTCCGGCCGTCACCCTCCGCCGAAACTTGGAACAATGGGTATTGTGAGTCGGGGGGAAGAGGTTAGGAGGATAAGACATGAGAAGGGAAGAGAAGGGGGCGAAGGGGAACAGTCAAAGATGGTAAAGAGAATATAGGAAGTAAGAGGTAAGGAAAGAGGTGTGGACAAAATGGGCAAAAACTAAGTCTCCAGATGGAGGGCTACTGCCAAAAAGGGCAGCTAAGGTCTAGTAGGGGATGAGGTAGGGCACTTCAGAGGTTGAGTCACCGGGCCGCGGGAACTCCCCAGACAGCCTTGTGCCAAAAGCGGCTCTAAAAGTTGCAGTTCTAATAAGAGAAAAAAAAAAATTTACTTCTCACGCATTTGTCTTGTTCTGTTTTTAAAGGTTCCACTGAATGATATGTTTGGATATGCAAATGAACTCCGGTCGTGTACAGAGGTTTGTTTATAACTTGTTTTGTTTTGTCTACACTGAATTGGGATATTGTAATTTTTATGTATTATGAAAATTGACCTAATCTCAAAAAGCAATCATTTTTTTTGTTATAGGGAACATACAGTTGTGCCTAAGCATTACCCTGAAAGATTTACCTTTTGAATTCCTGCTGAAAAATAGAAGTGCACTTCCTTTTATGTTGGGATGCCAAGGCATTTGTGCACCTACAGCCTTATAGCTGTGTATCTACAGTGTGAGATCTAAGACATTGCTGCCCCTGGGTTAATTTTAGGCTATTTGAAATGAGATTTGATGATGCTACTACTGTGCTTTTCACTGTTCTTCTTACTGGAAGCTCTGATATGAGAAAGCAGAACAAGGCATTGTAAACCAGTAATGGGGAATAGATCGGCTACAGGGTGAGCACAGACAATACTAACAAATTATATTAACAAATAATACATGTGCCATTGTACAATAGTGTAGATGTAAGAAGTCAATGCATTCATCTTAATGGGTATTGTACACAATAAATCTCATTATGTAGTAATTGCCTACCATTTGGAAGATTAGGCACAACTCTCTATCATTTACTTGCTTCCAGCCAAGTGATGTGAAAATATTTGTAATTGACCAGAACAGTCCAGTGCAGTGTGATCTAGATCTCTAATAGAAAGCTGTTAGGTGTTCCAGTATTTGATTGTCAAATTCCTTTCTGATCTTTTGCCCCGTGTGCCAACAGTTAAAGTGGTTGTTAAGCCACACTAACCTGTATACACCATCAGCACTGCCTCCTGTTGTTGAGTTGAATTTGGGATATGAATTTAAACGGGGTCAGCGCGTCCTGTTCTGTTTTATAGCCTCTAAGCATTTAATAGATTTTTCTAACTTTTAGTTATAACAGATCAGCTAAAGACAATGCCTTTTTGTGCTGTGTTGTGCTCATGCTTTTGATTCTTTGTTTAGGGGAAGGGTGAATACACTATGGAGTACCAGAAGTACCAGCCTTGCTTAGCCAGTGTGCAAGAAGAAATCATCAGCAAATATCTTGAGGCAACAGGCCAGCTTCCAGCAAAGAAAGGAAAGTACAAGAGTTGATCTTGCTTCTGATTCCTAAGTAGAGACTTAAGCCCAGCTCTGCTTTTTTTTTTCTGAGATTTTCCACTAATGGTTACCTTTCTATTAAGTCACCTTTACATTCCAGCCATGCATGGAGTGTGGTCACAGCAGATATTAAAGGTTTGTGGCTGGTTTTTGTGAAACCCCTTAAACCTGTAATGTATAATCCACAAAGCTCCAACTGAATTTGGATATGGATATGGTGAAAACTTAGTGTTCATCTTATAAAGCAATACCATGTTCCTACAGGCTGTATGGGTGAAAAGTCTTCATCTGCTCTCTCAAGACTACCCAAGTGATGGTGAATTCAGACAAAATTGTAGACTGCTCTTTTCTTGGGGAAGGAAACCATACTCTTCCAGTATCCTGGAAATTCAACAGCTACGTGACTGTCCAGCATTTCACTTCCGACTTTTTTTTTCTCTTCAAGAATCATTACAGTGATTCACCACAGTGAAATAAAGTTTGTTAATGCTGACACTTCTGCAGAATTTTGTCTTTTCATCAGTCATTTTTGTTTCTAAAACTTGTTGCTGAGTTTATCTATGATCACCAATGTTGTATGTGGCTTTATAGATGTTATCTAATTTATTTGTTAGGTAAGCCTCTTTGAAATATATCTGCCTCCTGACAAGTAAACCTGGTTACAACAGTGATGTTCCGGTTGTACAGTCTCCTGACATACAACACATTTATGGATCACTATACTGGAATGAGATTTATTGTTTTATTTTATAGCCCTCTAAGGATATTATATATTTTTACATAACTTTGAAATGTAGCAAATGCTCCTTAAATAGGTTGTTGTACTGCATAATGTTGGTTATAGTAAAGGCCTTTGCATACAAATCGTATAATCAGCTTTTTGCATATTATAATCACCAATGCAAGCCAGATACAGTGCCTTGCAAAAGTATTTACCCCCTTGGCTTTTTACCTATTTTGTTACATTAGTTCAATGTTTTTTTAATCTGATGGATCAGAACACAAGAATCTAAATTGTTGAAGTAAAATTAGAAAAATATATACATAAAACTATTTTTCAGAAATAAAAAAACTGATAATTGGCATGTGCGTATGTATTCACCCCTTTGCTATGAAGCCCATAAAGAGCTCTGGCACAACCAATTACCTTCAGAAGTCACATAATTAGTGAAATGATGTCCACCTGTGTGCAATCTAAGTGTCACATGATCTGTCATTACATATACACACCTTTTTGAAAGGCCCCAGAAGCTGCAACACCTAAGCAAGAGGCACCACTAACCAAACACTGCCATGAAGACCAAGGAACTATCAAAACAAGCAAGGGACAATGTTGTTAAGAAGTACAAGTCAGGGTTAGGTTATAAAAAAATATCCAAATATTTGATGATCCCTAGGAGCACCATCAAATCTATCATAACCAAATGGAAAGAACATGGCACAAAAGCAAACCTGCCAAGAGACGGCCGCACACCAAAACTCACGGACCAGGCAAGGAGGGCATTAATCAGAGAGGCAGCACAGAGACCTAAGGTAACCCTGGAGGAGCTGCAGAGTTCCACTGCAGAGACTGGAGTATCTGTACATAGGACGACAATAAGCTGTACGCTCCATAGAGTTGGGCTTTATGGCAGAGTGGGCAGAAGAAAGCTATTACTGTCAGCAAAAAACAAAATGGCACGTTTTGAGTTTGCAAAAAGGCATGTGGGAGACTCCCAAAATGTATGGAGGAAGGTGGTCTGGTCTGATGAGACTAAAATTGCACTTTTTAGCCATCAAAGAAAACACTGTCTGGCGCAAACCCATCACATCATCCAAAGACCACCATCTCCACAGTGAAACATGGTGGCACCATTGTGATGTTTTTCAGCAGTCGGGACTGGGAAAACTGGTCAGGGTTGAGGGAAAGATGGATGTTGCTAAATACAGGGATATTCTTGAGCAAAACCTGTACCACTCTGTGTGTGATTGGAGGCTTGGACGGAAGTCCACCTTCCAGCAGGACAATGACCCCAAAAACACTGCTAAAGCAACACTTGAGTGGTTTAAGGGGAAACATGTAAATGTGTTGGAATGGCCTAGTCAAAGCCCAGACCTCAATCCAATAGAAAATCTGTGGTCAGACTAAAAGATTGCTATTCAAAAGCGCAAACCACGCAACTTGAAGGAGCTGGAGCAGTTTTGCCAGGAGGAATGGGTAAAAATCCCAGTGGTAAAAGGTGGCAAGCTCCTAGAGACTTATCCAAAGCAACTTGGAGCTGTGATAACCACAAAAGGTGTCTCTACAAAGTATTGACTTTAGCGGGGTGAATAGTTATGCACATTGACTTTTTCTGTTATTTTGTCTTATTTGTTGTTTGCTTCACAATAAAAAAAAAAATAAATTCAAAGTTGTGGGCATGTTCTGTAACTTAAATGATGCAAATCCTCAAACAATCCATGTTAATTCCAGGTTGTGAGGCAACAAAACACGAAAAAATGCCAAGGGGGTGAATACTTTTGCAAGGCACTGTAAATCTCTGAATCAGTATCAGTGGATATCACTGGGTAACCATAAAAAGGATGATGCTGTCAGATATTAATACTGAAATATTAACAGTATTATATTTATGGAAATATGCAAAAATCTATGGTTAAAGCGGAGTTCCACACAAAAAACTTCTTTTCGGAACCCTCCCCCCCTCCGGTGTCACATTTGGCACCTTTCAGGGGGGAGGGGGTGCAGATACCTGTCTAAGACAGCTATTTGCATCCACTTCCTGGCATAGACTCCCACGGGAGTCTACGCCTCTTCCCATTCCTCTGCGCTGTCTCCTGGGAAACACATAGGTCCCAGGAGATAGCAGGGACCAGTAACGATGCGCAGCGTGACTCGCGCAGTAGAGAACCAGGAAGTGAAGCCGCAACGCTTCACTTCCTGATTCCCTCACCTAGGATGGCAGCCACCTAGGATGGCGGCGGCAGCTGCCGAGAGTCGAGCGAGTGATCGCCATTGGCTGCCGAAATCGCTGGACCCTGGGACAGGTAAGTGTCCATTTATTAAAAGTCAGCAGCTGCAGTATTTGTAGCTGCTGGCTTTTAATATTTTTTTTTTTTTTTCAGGTGGACTCCCGCTTTAAGGAGATTTTCATGTCTTTCCAAAAAAATTCAAACAAATAATTCAAATTCGTTTATCCATGGTAGTTTGAAGTCAAAAAGGAACAAAGCGGTGTCCTAAAATATATATATTTATTAACTAAAAACTCAAAATAATATCAAATATAATTGGTGATGATACAAACACTATAACTTCAAATATCAATTACCCCGTATTTATCGGCGTATAACACGCACCCCAAGTTTAGGAGGGAATTTTAAGGAAAAAAACTTGCATTTAAATGCCCATCAATGCAGCCTTATCAGTGTCCATCTGCATGCTTGTCCAGTGTCATTTGCAGCCTTGGTGTCATTTGCAGCCTTGGTGTCATTTGCAGCCTTGGTGTCATTTGCAGCCTTGGTGTCATTTGCAGGCTTGGTGTCATTTGCAGCCTTGGTGTCATTTGCAGCCTTGCAGTCATTTGCAGCCTGATCAGTGTCCATTTGCAGCCTTATCAGTGCCCATCTCCTGTTTTGTCATTGTCCATTTGCAGCCTTGCCCAGGCTGCAGTTAAACTGCAGTGACTTGCTAGTGTCCCTGCAGTTTGAAAATGGCGCCGCCGAGACACACAGAGCCGGTCCTCGGCTCTTCTCGGCCACTTTCGGCTCCGCTCGTAGTCCCGCCCGGGATGGGCGTGACTGAGCGGAGCCGAGTGCCGCCCATATACAGATAGCCGAGTGTACTCTGCTAGGTTCGGCTAGCTCCGCTCACAGTCACGCCCAGTCTCTGTGTCCATCATAGGGCGTGACTGTGAGCGGAGCTAGCCGAACCTAGCCGAGTACACTCGGCTATCTGTATATGGGTGGCGCTCAGCCCCGCTCATAGTCACGTCCATCCCGGGCGGGACTACGAGTGGAGCCGAAAGTGACCGAGTCACAGCTCTATTTATCTCAGCGCCGGCGGCGCCATTTTCAAACCGATGTCAGCAGGGGATTGGCGTATAACACGCACCCGCAATTTTACCCTGATTTTAAGGGGAAAAAAGTGCGTGTTATACGCTGATAAATACGGTATATGGGTGATACAAATGATGAGAAATTTTACCACAAGCTCTTGTTACAAAAATACCTTTCTCAACACTTCATGATGGCTTAGTAAATAGCTTTCCGTGACTTTACAGACTATGAAAACAATCATCAGGTGTTGACTTTAACACTAAATGATTTCTTCTCACACAAACAGATCTACAAGTTTAAACCTCTTTTACGGTATATGGACAATTTTGGTAACCATATACAAACTTGGTAATTTAACCAAGACTTTTTTTTTTTTTTTTTAATAAAGATAAATTTAGAATGAATTTATGTTTAAACACATCACAACAAAACCATTGTACAAGACTTTGGAATTGGCTTTTGTAGATATATACAAATATGTGCATTTCTCCTTATTATTGAAATAGAATTATCTCATGCTGCAGGTAGAAATAAAACAATTTCAGTGCTATGCCACAAATAATAAATGGCTCCATTTTGTATATGTTAAAACAATTTAATTACCAAAAGGTAAAAATATGAATTAATACTTTACCGAGGATTTAAGAAATTTGTTATTTTGAGAGATATCAGCTGTGTGTCCCAAAGGACATCTCTACCATTCCTACGTTTCTCCGTTCTCTCCTCGTCCTCCTGCTCTCTCTCTCCTTCCGTTGTTCCAATCTCCCCTCTGTCATGTGTATACACTTTTTTTTTTTTTTTTTTTTTAAGCAAAACTTTTTTATTGATATATTGCTCTTTCAGTGTATATAGTATTTGCATCCGGTAAGTAAAAGAGTATACATATTATACAGATTGTAGCAGATATCTATAGTACATGAGCAATGACAGAAGGCAACACAGATATTGTGACTTTTCAACTAAAACGCCAACTAGCACTGTCAGTCCAATGTATTAGAACAGTATTAGACCTTTCTTCAACCATGACCTAACCTGTTTCTCCTGCCTTTTTCCCTCTCTCTCTCTCTTCCCCCCCCACCCCTTCCCCCGATATCAATGGCAGGTCTCTAATGCAGGAGTCTGTCCATCACCAGTTGTGGTGGGGCAAGATTGGGATCATCCAGCCATGGTTGCCAAATGAGGTCGAATTTTCTCACAGCTTTCCTGCAGCTATAAGCTAGTCGCTCCCTAAGAAGGAGTGAGTTAACATAGGTAATCCATTGTTTCCTTGTGGGAACTGTAGATGCCATCCAATATCTAGCTATAAGTTTCCTAGACAGGTACAGTAGCCTGGTTATCATGTAGTATATTCCCCTTGGGTACATCTCATCAATTGCCCCCAATAAGTACACCAGGGGGTTCAGGGGTACCGTTACCTGAGCCAATCTAGAGATACTTCCGCCCAATATCAGTGAAGTTGGGGGCATCTCCAAAGTAGGTGTATAAAGTCCCCCTGGTGCACTTTACATTTTGGACAGAGAGGAGACTCTCTCCTGCCCCAACCATGGAGCTGTATGGGTGTTCTATAAGCCCTATGTAGAATAAACAGTTGTGAGCGTTTATGAGTGGCTGAGACCAAGGTTGCAGGTATTGATTCCAAAGCCATGTCCCATTGATCCCTATCTATATCTCCAATATCTTCCACCTGGTTCTGCATTTAAAAGAGGCGTGATCTTGGACAGAGGACAACTCCAAATATATTTTAGATATCAGTCCCTTCTGGGTGTCCGCCCAGAGGACTTCCATCAGCAAAGAAGAGGATGATACAACTAAGGAGTTTGTTTTGTTGCTGTGCCCGCAAGGCATGTCTAAGTTGAAGATATTTATAAAAGCCCCTTGAGGGGAGCTGGAATTCTGTGCATAACTGTTTGTATGTTTTCAGGACCGTCCCCTCATAAAGTTGAGGGAAGAACCATATCCCCGTCTGTCTCCAGGGAGAGAACCCCTGCAATTCAAGGGGTTCTGGATACCTGGGATTATTCCATAAAGGTGTAAAGGACAATGGGCCCCTAATAGTCAAAGCTTTTTGAAATTCTTTCCATACCTTCCGAAGGAGATCCCCGGTTGGGGACAGAGATGGGACACTTGGTAGATCCATCTCCATATGGGAGGCGGCCTTTAGTGCGGTGTAAGAAATAGTCACCAATTTAGCTACAGGATCCTCACCTGCATCCTGCCCCCACCCCGCTAGTTGTTGGATTTGTGCAGCTAAAAAATACATTTTGGGGTGTGGTACTGTATTTGAAGCTGTTTGCTATGTTAATTTGGTTCGCTCCCGTGGGCAAGGGTGCTGTCAGAGGGTCTATGGGCATCAATATTGACTTGGACCAGTTTATGGTAAAGTCCGAGAACTCGCCAAAGTCAGTTATAATCCCCATTACTGTTCGCAGAGAGGCAGCCATGTCTACCAGGTAAATAAGTACATCATCCTCATAAAGCGATATCTTGTCTTCCAGCAGACCTCTACAGAACCCCACAACCTCAGGCGTGTTGCGGATCAGAATGGCTAGAGGCTGTCACAGATACCACTTCCTTGTAGTCTGGATACAGATATCAGATATTCCAACCTCTCTGAGCACAAAACAAGGCGACACTTGCTTGTTGCTAACATGGACTATATTTATTAGAACCAGAATACAGTCTTATATACAGGAGAAGATGAGGTTCCCCCCTCCTGCTCATGTTACTCTAACAATACAAATGTAACCTAATTAACATGAGCTAGTTTACTAAATCATTTACCCAGACCAGATGACTCAGAGACATGACCTGTAGGACACAGACTTGTGGGCACCAAGCCTCACACAGTAACGGAGTTAATTATCATAAGTACAACCACAGGACATTTTCTCACAATAGCAGAAGCTCCAATAGGTGTCGGCCAGTCTCCTACATTGTATAGAGGACAATGTGATCAGCTCACTCAATTAACATGTTGAGTTCAGAATCAATCAAACCAAGAATAGTCTCTACATACATCCTGGGAGATATTGTGGACAAATATTACTGTCCCATTTTAAGTAGTCCAAGATATATTTTCTCACTCACCCTGTGCCAGTATAGCACAGGGTGATTTAGACATAAGAGGTGTATGGGGAGCTGAAACAAGGGCATCCCCTACTTAACAAGAGATTCTGAGTTCCATGGGCCCTCCCGTCACAGAGGCTCTACCGCCAGAGCGAACAACAATGGGGATAATGGGCATCCCTGACAGGTGCCCCTATGTAGAGTGAAAGATGGGGAAAGATTATTATTAATATGGAGTCTAGCTCTGGGTTTTGAATACAGAACCTTCACCCACTCTATAAAATGACTCCCCAGACCAAACTTTTCCAGGATCTCCAGGAGGTAAGGCCACTCCACGCTGTCAAAAGCCTTTGCGGCATCTAGTGATAGAATGGCCCTCCCTCCAGGATCATCCACTGGTATCTGCAGATTCATGAACAATCGTCATTTGTTATCAGCCGTGGATCGAGTGGGAGTGAACCCAGACTGATGTCTATGAATTAGCCTACCTATCGCCCTAGAGAGTCTGGTGGCCAGAACTCGCACCAGTAGCTTAACGTCCGAGTTGAACAAAGAAATCGGATGATATTAATCTGGCAAAAGTCTATCCTTACCTGGCTTGGGAAGCACCACTATAATGGCCTCCTACATGCTATCAGGTAAGTACCCTGTCTCAATAGCTTCAGATAGGGCCTGCAGCATAGGTGGAAGAAGGACCTCACCATAGCATGAGTACACCTCAGCTGGCAGGCCATCCGAACCCGGAGATTTGTGGTGTGGGCCCCCTCCAATGTTTCTGTTAGTTCCGCCAGGGTAATTGGAGAGTTCAGTGTATCCCTCTCAGCATCAGATAGTTGGGGAAAGGGACAAGCCTGTAAGAATAATGTTAGATCAGATGGAGCATACCTAGCTTTAGAGGCACATAAATCATTGTAAAACTGGTGGAAATCATTCAATATGTCTGGATTAAGAGTGTGCATTTCCTCTGTTCTGTTGTTGATCTTATAGCTGTAATGTTAGAGGGATCCCGTTGTTCTCTGGCCACCAGTGCCAGGAGATGCCCAGTGTTTTCCCCCTCAAAATAGCTTTGTTGGAGAAAGTATCTCCTCTTCTCTGCTGTGGACATGACAATGGAGTTATACAAAGATTGAGCCTCAGTCCAAGCCTCATGATTGGACTGGGAAGGGTCAGTGATCAGCGCCTGTTCCCTGCTCTGCATCTCATTATGCACTCTATCCTCCCATTCTCTGGAGCGGTTCTTGATGCCTGTAATCTCCCAAAAAAGGCAGCCCCTCGGGAATGCCTTGAGTGAGTCCCATATCACCGCTGCACTGGCAGATTGTCAGGAACTCCCTCAATGCACCCGGGATGCCCTCTGAAGGCGGGAATAATGTCAGTCAAAAAGGGTTCACTCTCCACAGTGGTCGGCCCGAGGAAGCGGTAGCATCTAGCCGTACCCAGAATGGGGAGTGGTCAGACAGGAGACATGGTTCATAAGCTGAGTCCTGTACCCTTTGCATAAGCATCCCGTTACCCAGCCCCAGGTCAATACGAGAGAGTACACCATGTGTGGCCAAGTAGGAGGAATAGCATCGGTCCGCAGCATGTCTCTCCCGCCACACATCATGGAGTCCCAGCTCCGCAAGCAGAGAGGCAAAAGCAGTCTTACCCACAGTGGGTATAGTGAATCTGGGTATCACGGACATCCTGTCCAGAGTGTTATTAAAGTCCCTCTGGGCCAGTACCGGTAAGTTAGGGTGCAGTACCATAAATTAAGCTAGGCTCTTGAGGGAGACCACTGAAAATGGGGGGGATATACATTGCTGCAATGATACATTTGAACCCATTTAGCTTGCACAGTAAGAAGACAAATCTACCCTCTCTGTCAAATACATTCAAATGAAATGTTGGCTGAGATCAGCATACTGACCCCTCTAGAATAAGAAGAGTGTGTAGAGTGGAATTGCGTTGGGAATTTACGGGAGTGCAGCAGTTGAACAGATTCAGGCTGCAGATGTGTCTCCTGGAGACACACCAGGTGGGGCCGCAGTCTGCTAAAATACTTAAATATTGCATTTCTCTTAACTTTATCCCCCATGCCTCCTATATTCCATGACAGGAGTAATAAGCCCTTAGCAACTGTATATGTCATTTTGAATATTGTTAGATAAGGAGAAGAAGCCTGCGGGCCCCCCTCCTCCATGTAATATATGTACTACAATAAACAGAGGTAAGTGCAAAAAGTGCCTAGGCACCATAGTTGCAGAGATAGAGTTCTTACGTCATCTAATGGATGCTTGAAGCATGACCAGCAATGTCAGGATCAGCAAATGTCCCACCTGCGGAGAGAAAGGATTCAAGGGGAGAGAGAGAGAGTTTCACACGGATTAGGTCTGAGTTAGTACAGTTTGTGGCCAACAGGGCCCGAATAAGAACAAAAGAACACCCCCAAATCTCAGGGGGAAGGGTCTGCTCAGGACCATCTTGTGGGGGCACAATAGCAGCCTCAGGGCTAGAAACCAGTTTGTGCTGTAAAACCAGAACACAGTTAGAACAGTAAGCAATAACTTTGTGCAACTTGGGGAAGTTAAGCTGCGAGAGCTGTCCCCCACTGGTGAATATCAAAAGCACCTTGAAGAAAAATGTAGGGAGCTGATGTCATCTTGGTGTTGCTCCTCTCTGTCAATCCAGTGCAATGCGGACACGGGATTCTCAAAGAAGTGTGTGTTACCATTGGCGATGACCTTTAGCTTTGCAGGATAAAGCATGAAATATTGGAGGTTGAGGGTGTGCAATCTTTTCTTTATGTCCATGAATTTAGATCTCTGCTTCTGTACCTCCGCCGAGAAATCAGGGAACAGGGAAACCCTCGCATTATCAACTTTAAGGGTACCCACTGCTCTAGCTTTGTTCAGTATGGCATCTCGATCTTTATAGTTGAGCAGACAGAACAAAAATGGACATGGTGGAGCACCTTGTGGTTGCGGCCTTGCGGGGACCCTATGCACCCTTTTCACTGCAAACATTGGGGAGAAAGCATTGCGGCCAAATGTGTCTGAGCCATGCCTCAATAAAGGCCACTGGGTTTTTGCCCTCTGCCCTTTCAGGGACCCCCACCGTGCGGATGTTATTTCTGCATAGGCGATTCTCCATGTCCTCCAAACGGGATGCGTTAGCAGAGGCCACTGATTGTATGTGTCTAACATCCCTCTGTAATGGCTGCCATTCATCCACTAATGTACTAAGGCATCCCTCCAAAGCAGGGGTGCGCTCCTGCAGTTTCTGCATGTCATGTCTGATCAGGGATATATCAGCCTCCATGCCCTTCACCTCCCCTCTTAAATCAGCAATAGAAGAGCTGCATGTGGTCACAGCAGTCAGTATGTCCCTTAGTGTGGGCTCCGGGTCAGCTCTATCCTGCTGGGACAGCGCCACCATGTTGAAGGCCTTAGGCCCAGTACTCACGTGGGATGAGGCCTGTGTATTGTCCAGCAGCCTGGGGACGCCATCCAACGATCCCATGTCCGTCTCGCTGCATCCTTCCCCGGGATACAGCAGCCGGGGGGGTTACAGGTCCTTCATGGAGAGGCTTTTGCCAAACATGCATTGTGCTGCTTTCTTCGCCGAGCAGGGTAGGAGGCCGCCATCATGTCTGGGGGTGTCGGGCAGTATTTTAAGTTCTGCTCCTTTTTTGGACATGGCAGCTCAGAAATAAAGCCAGCCGGACATAGCAGAGTGTCCACAGCAGCTGATGCGAGATGTCCTGAGTCCATGCTGGGAAGGGATGGTGGTGCTATGCTCAGGATTGTGCAGGATGGTCAGTGGAGCTAGCCCCAGCATGTCTTACTGCATGCCGTGCGTAGCCACGCCCATGTGTATACACTCTATATCCCCCCCAGGAGTGAGTGTGTATTTGCCTTCTACGTAACTAATAACGTCAAATAACGTAATGTTTGGATTTTAACATAATCATCACCAGGGGGCCTTATTGTATTAAAATTTAATATGGAACTTACTTGAAATGTCAAAAATATTCCTATGAATAACCTTTTAACTTTGGCTTTTAAGAAGAACCTCAATTTGATAAGGATGTCTCTTTAATGGCATTTATGTCAGACTTCCTAGCTCTTCCTGAAATATATGGCCTCTAAGTGAATCTAATGCCGCGTACACACGACCGGACTTTACGGCATACTTTGCCCGGCGGACTTTACGACGGACTTTCCGAATGAACGGATTTGCCTACACACGATCAACCAAAGTCCGATGGATTCGTACGTGATGACATACGATCGGACTAAAACAAGGAAGTTCATAGCCAGTAGCCAATAGCTGCCCTAGCATCGGTTTTTGTCCGGACCAAGTATGCCGTAAAGTCCGATCGTGTGTACGCGGCATAACCCACACAATTAACTCGTGTTCTATATACCTTGGTAGTTAAGTCATGGTTCTGACTAGAAGTATAACAGCTGTTCATGAACATTCTCATTAATAGAACTAAACATACCAACTCATATACAGTATTTTAACCACATACCTCTTGTATACTAATATTTCCCTGATTAATATTCAACAATAGATAATACATATATGAATATTATAAAAATAAATAATATATAAAAACATGCACAAACTAAAATATGTGAGATTATTCAATTAAGTATGTATCTACTTGCCCTATTATAATGTAATAATAATACAATATAACGTATTGCTAATATGATTACTCGTAATTAATAAGGCTTGTTTTGTAAAACCGTTTTTGAATGAGAAAAAAAAATACGTCTGTAAGCTCATGGTTCCCTTAACTTGTTTATTTGACTAAGACTCTTCAAGATATATAACTTGAGAGAGAATGTGCTTTGGAGCTCTAAAAGGGGGCAAAAAAAAACTTGTAAAAGTTTCTATTCATTAGTCATGAACTTAATGTAACCTCTTAAGAAACAATACAAATTAATGGCTCCTCTCATGTCCACAAAAACATATGTAAAAATAATATGATTTTGGCCTTCTTTTAGTTCTTCAATAGTTCTGACAGTGCTGTCACTTTTGCTCCTTATAATAAATGTGTGACTGTGCTGTTTGGGTTAGTAAGTTAGTACGTTTTGATACGCCCAAACCATTTGTTTCATTTGTAGCAATTGTACTTAGCAGCACAACTTATGTTTCCTCATATTTACATCACATATTCAAAATACTGGATGGAGTTTATTTACTTGTTGTGACATAAACCCCTGAAAATGTGTGCGTTTATTATTTCACAACTAAGATTTCTGCCAGATATGTTTCAAGATGAGTGTTTCTTCAGAAGCACGTGTTTGTTCATTGTTCATACAATCATTAATCACACGTTTTATTTAAAATGGGCTTGTCTCCTCATAGTGAGGCTGTCATTCTTTGGTACTGTGCCGCAAACACTTATTCATTGAATGACTATTTGATGGCATAAGTGGTTGAGAATAAAGGGCTTTATCACATTTTGTGACACAAGATTGACAGAATAGCTACTCTTGTTGTCCAACCCATCTCCTGTAAAAAAAAAAAAAAAAAAAAAAACAATTAATCATGTTGCAGCTTTAAAGCAACAAGAACGCCTACTTCACTTTGACAACCAAAGTCCAAGGTTCTGTGGTCTTCCATTAACCCTTTCATGACTTAGCCTATTTCTGACAGTTGTTGCTTGCAAGTTAAAATACGTATTTTTTGTTAGAAAATGACTTAGAACTTAGAACCCTCAAACATTCTATGTAACATGGCAGTCGTTGCAATATTTTATGTCACACTGTATTTGCGTAGCAGTCTTTTAAACGCATTTTGTTAGGAAAAAAAACGCTTTCATGAATAAGAAAAAAAAATTAAACAGTAAACTTAAACAATTTTTTTGTATAATGTGAAATATGATATTACGCAGAGTAAATATATACCCAACATGTCATGCTTTGAAATTGCGCACACTCGTGGAATGGCGACAAACTACGGTACCTAAAAATCTCCATAGGTGGCGCTTTAAAAAAAAAAAGTAATGGTTACCCAGTTAGAGTTACAGAGGAGGTCTAATGCTAGAATTATTGCTCTCACTCCTCTGATGATTGCGGCGATACCTCACATGTGTGATTTGGACACCACTTACATATGGCATGCAACTTACGTGTGTGTTTTCTTTGCTGCAAGCTCACGGGTATGGGGGCGCTTTAAAAAAAAAATAAAAAATTCTTATTCATTTTAGTTATTTTTTATTTTTTTTACATTGTCACTTTTAGAAAAAAAAAATTTGATCACTTTTATTGCTGTCACAAGGAATGTAAACATCCCTTGTGACAGTAATAGGTGATGACAGGTACTCTTTATGGAGGGATCGAGGTCTAAAAGACCCCAAAACCCTCCTTTGCACTTCAAAGTATTCAGATCGCCAAAAACGGCGATTTTGAATACTGTCATTTTTTTTAAACTGTGCTGTTAGCAGCCAAGTAAACCGGAAGTGACACTGTGACGTCGCTTCCATGTTTACAGAAAGAAGACTGGAACAAAGCCGTTTCCGGCTTCATTCCAGTGTCTCTCTAGCCGCCGGAAGTGCCAGATCGTTTCTCGGGTCTCCCGGTGGGACTGGAGGCCCAGGAGGAGTGGCGGAAGGCGGCAGGAGGGGGGGGGGGGGGGGAGTCCTCTCTCGCTTCCTCGGTATAACAGCTGAGCGGCTTTTAGCCACGTCGGTTGTTATCCCTGAAGAGCTGACTGCCTGCTATAAAAAAACGGTCTTAGGCATCATCCCCGTTTAACCCCCTAAAGCCGAGGCCGCATATATGCGTACGCTCAGCGGGAAGGAATTAATTATAAACATGGAGGATTTTATTTTTTTTCTAACTGCAGTAACTCATCTAAAACATGAAAGACAGAGGTGGAAAAAAGATCTCTGTTCACAAATGCAGCCTCTCTGCACAATGTGTGCTTCCCTTCTCCCTGGATAGATATGTGGTGGTGGATCTTTTCTTTTTGCCAACACCTCTGCAGTGGAAATGAGGCCTTCAATAAATTATGATTGCTTTGAGTCCCTCCTTTTTTTATTTAACCACTTAAGGACCGAGCCTCTTTCTGAGATTTGTTGTTTATAAGTTAAAAACAGTTTTTTTTGCTAGAAATCTACTTAGAAACGCCAAGCATTATACATTTTTTTTTCTAACACCCTAGAGAATAAAATGGCGGTCGTTGCAATACTTTCTGTCACACTGTATTTGCGCAGCGGTCTTATAAGCGCACTTTTTTTAGAAAAAATACACTTTTTTTGAATTAAAAAATAAGACAACAGTAAAGTTAGCTCAATTTTTTTTATACTGTGAAAGATAATGTTACGCCGAGTAAATTGATACCCAACATGTCACGCTTCAAAATTGCGCCCGCTCGTGGAATGGCAACAAACTTTTACCCTTAAAAACTCCATAGGCGACGTTTAAAAAATTCTACAGGTTGCATGTTTTAAGTTACAGAGGAGGTCTAGGGCTAGAATTATTGCTCTTGCTCTACCGATCATGGTGATACCTCACATGTGTGGTTTAAACACCGTTTTCATATGCGGGCGCTACTTGCGTATTCGTTCGCTTTTGCATGTGAGCTCGTCGGGACAGGGCGCATTTAAAGAAAAAAATTATTTTTATTTATTTTACCTTCTATTTTTACACTGTTTTTTTTAAAAAAAAAATTGTGTCGCTTTTATTTCTATTATAAGGAATGTAAACATCCCTTTGTAATAGAAAAAAAGCATGACAGGACCTCTTAAATAGGAGATCTGGGGTCAAAAAGACCTCAGATCTCATATTTACACTAGAATGCAATAAAAAAAAAAAATTGTCATTTAAAAAAAAAAATGGCCCTTTAAGAGCTATGGGCGGAAGTGACGTTTTGATGTCGCTTCTGCCCTGCAATGATATGGAGACAGGTGGGGGCCATATTCCCCTCACTCGTCTTCGTGTAAGGCCACAGGAAGGATCCGATTGCCTCCGCCGCTGCCGACGGCCCCGGTAAGCGATCAAGGGCACCAGATCGCGGCGGGAGGGCCCTCTTCCACCGCCGATAAAAGTGATCTTGCGGCGAATCCACCGCAGAGACCACTTTTATCTTAAACCGGACCGCTCACTGAAGAAGAGGATACCGGGTTTATGGCAGCTAGATGCTGCCATGACAACGATATCCTCCTTCAAAGTACCGATGTATAACGGTGGTCGGTGGTCCGGAAGTGGTTAATACATGACAGGATTCCCAGAGCACTATGGGTTAGCTAAAAAAGACAGGTCAGCAGTAATCCATTCTTTTCAGGCAGATACAGGTTCTCAGTGAAACCACAGTCAATCAGTCAAAGCCATTCGGTAAGGGAGAAGCTCTCTGATTTACTGTGTGTATATTCCAGCTTGGGTATTTAGGTTTAAATGTGTTTTTAGCAGGCGCTATTGCAACTGGGTAACATATAATAGAGAGTATAACGCTCTACTTGCTCAAAAGAGTATGCAAAATAATTTATGCAATATTTCATGTTTACCTGTTAAAAAAATTAAATATTTTAGTCTTTACTCTCTGTCATTTTAAATAAAATATGTACCTAGCCACTGTAGAGTCACTTTATCTGTAACATTGAATTGGTGACTTTGCATGCAAAGTACATGAGTTGTACTACATAGAGTGGTAATACAACAGATCTGTTGCTTAAGTGTAGGATTGCTACCTAAAGTGTATGTAAAGGCATTTTTTTGTTTTGTAAAGAGGTTAGACCCTCTGTCAAGTTATTGTGCATTCAAACTGGGGAGATTTACCCTCTCTATTTGTTCTGGTTCCAATTGTGACAGAGACAAAAATGCTGGCAAATCTACCGCAAAAGGTGATGGTTATTTTCCAAACGGGGTTGAATGTTTTAAGATGGTTATTCTCATTTCCTGTTGTGTCTTTTGGGACAGGAAGTAAGGACTTAATCACACCTATGTATTTTTCTTTGAAATCTAAGAAAGTGCATCAAAATGCATGTCAAGGCACGTGTATCAATGTGAGTTGATATGTGTGTTGAAATTTTTTTTTTTATAATTGACAATTTTTTTATAAGTTTCCAATTATACAATACAATTGTTAAAAGTAACATCGTATGTACGAAAAAAAAAAAACATAGAGAAAAAAGAGTCAGTATAAGCATAGCATTCATAACAAATTTCTCTAGAAAAAAGGACGGACCTTAGAAATCTAGACGAACACACAAATAGTGTTTTGTCCATGCTGTTTAAAAAGGGAGTAAGAGAAAAGAGAGAAAAGGGAAGTGAAAGAGGTAGATAAAAAGAACCCATATATTAAGGCTCATCTCTCCAGGGCTCCAGGTGTGTATAGTATACAAGCTGGGGGAGGTCTCATGGAATGGCAGGGGGATCCATTCGCTTGTGCCATGGCTCCCATGTTGTTGTGTGTCTATCCACTCTATCTGTAAGTCTGGCTGTCATGGATTCCATAATCTCTATGTCTTCAATTCTGGTATACAAATCAGATAGAGACGGGGGATTACGATGCTTCCAATGTAAGGATATTAGACATCTGGCTGCCGTGAGTATTTGGGTCGCCAGTTTTTTGGCTAGTCCGGGAAGTGTGGTGGGAGGGAGCCCCAATAAGAAAAATTTAGGAGAAAGAGGAATATCTACCTCAAATAGCCAGTGAAGGAGGTCCTGAACCGCCCACCAGTAGGGCTGGAGAGAGGAACAGCTTCAATAAATGTGATATAGCATACCCCGGTCCCGGCAACACCTGGAGCAGCGATCCGAGGCTGATGGGTATGTGGCCCGCAACCATGATGGGGTAAGGTACCAATGAAGGAACACCTTGTATGAGTTTTCTTTATAAAGTGTGCATATAGAGCTCCTAGCTGCCCATCTCCATATAATGGCCCATTGTTCAGGTGTTAGTTCCTCCCACCTACGCATGTATTTATGTTTCCCCCTAGTAGGCATGTCATACGGGTTTATTATCTTATATATGTCTGAAGTCAAACCTTTCTCTGTGGGGCCTGATAGAACCAAACATTCAAAAGGGGATGGCTTGGAAAATTGGAGGGTAGGGGAGATGGTGAGTGCATAATGCCGTATTTGGAGGTAGCCAAAAAAGGCACTGGGGGGAGCTCATATTTGGCTCTGAGTTTGTCAAAGGATAACAAGATCCTGGACACTGGGTCCACCAAGTGTCCATAATGAAAGAGTTTTCTTTGCAGCCATGGGGAGATCATCTGAGAGGTTAAGCTGTCAGGTAATTTAGGGTTATAAATGAAGGCCGTTACCACAGAGGCCTCAGATTGTAGGGGGTGGTATGGTTTAGCCGCCTCCAGATAGTGCGTAAGAGATGCATAGTGTGTCGTAGGGCAGAGGCGGGGACATCGGCACTGGCGTTCCACAATAAATTGTTCGGGTGGATGGGAGCCAGCCATATTTTTTCTAACTGAGTCCAGCGATTGTAGGCTGGAAGGGTGACCCAAGAAGCTATGGCTCTCAGTTGTGCAGCATAGTAGTAGCGTTGAAGGTGCAGAAAGGCCAAACCCCCATCCCCTCTGGAAGCAAACATTACAGATCGGGCTATTCAGTGTTGTTTGTAATTCCATGTAAAATTTAAAAGGTAATTTTGGAGTTTTGTGAGATGGGCCAATGGGATGGGTACTGGGAGAGTCATAAAGCAGTACAGGAGTTTAGGTAATATGTTCATTTTGATCGAAGCGATTTGACCAAACCAAGACATCGGATAGTGTCTCCATTTGGTCAGAAGGGATCAGATGGATGCGAATAGAGGTCCAAAGTTTGCATTATATAGGGATTCATATCGAGGCGTAAGCTGTACCCCTAAGTATTTAATCGACTGTGACTTCCATGCATATGGAAAGTTTTCCGACAGGCGGCGTACTTCCGCTGAAGATAGGTTAAGCAAGAGGGCCTCCGATTTAGTTGGGTTACCCTTGTAGCCTGATAGGGATCCATATTCCTGCAAAAGTTTATGGAGGTTAGGAAGAGTAATGTGTGGCTGTGTCAGGGTCAAGAGGACATCATCCACAAACAGTGAAATTTTAAATTTGCGACCTCTAACCATTACCCCCTTAATATTTGGGTCTCCCCGGATCTGGGCCACCAGGGGCTCGATGCACAGGGCAAAGAGCAGCGGGGAGAGTGGGCAACCCTGCCTAGTTCCGTTCGAAATGTGTGTTGAAATCTTACTTCAAAGTGCATTGCACTGCTGTGTTTGCTTTTAATGGCAAATACATCAGAAAATTGCAAAAGTGTGAATATGTCCTAAAACAAAACCTCCCCCGTGGGACACAGATAGCAAATCATTATAACCTGATCTGCTTTAACTTTCCCCTACCCAATCCAGAACTAATATAATTTTTAGTATATACAATACATACATTTTAAAACTAAAATATTCAGGCAGCTGCACCTACACAAAAGGTCCCACTACTAATCCAAGCTTTAACGGTTTTGTAAACCTCCTTTGTGATATCGAAACATTACATTTAAGGACCCTTTCCCATGCGTGGACCGATCGGGTCTGCCTGTCAGTTTTTCAGGCGGATCCAATTGACCCTCCAGTCTCCTCTTTGGAGCGGCGTGTCTGTCCGTTGACACCCACCGACATCCCATCCGATCCGGTCTGATAAAAACATTGACCATTGACCTGAGCAGGCAGACTCCAACGTAACCTGCCCGTGGGTAAGGGGTCTTAGGCCACAATTGTTCTCGCTCACATTTCTTTTAGCCTGTGTCCGAGCATCATACATAGGGCAGCCCATTCACTGGCGAGTTTTTAAGCGTGTTTTCTGAATTCCAAAATGTGCATCTGCAAACCAGGTGTCAAAATACAACCTCATCATAATTATTATTGTTTTTTTTAATTATAATATATACAGTGGGGATAATAATTATTTGATCCCCTGCAGATTTTGTAAGTTTGCCCACTTACAAGGAAATGAAGGGTATATTATTTTTATCATGTATTGTATTGTATTTTAAATGATAGAGACAGAATATCAATCAAAAATCCAGAACAAACACATGATACAAATGTTATAAATTGAGTTGCAGTTCAGTGAGTAAAATAAGTATTTGATCCCCTACCAACTAACAATTATTCTGGCTCTGACAGACTGGCTACAGTATGTGGTACACAGATTAGTCCTGTCAATTTTAAGAATGTGCTCCTAACGACAACTCCTTATGTATATAAAAGACACCTGTCCACAGAATCTGTTTCTTCCATTCAAACCTCACCATAATGGGCAAGACCAAAGAGCTTTCAAAGGTCGTCGGGGACAAGTTTTTAGGCCTGCACAAGGCTGGAATGGGCTACCAGACCATCAGCAAGAGGTTGGTGAGAATGAGACAACTGTTGGAGTGAAAAATCACTAATGTAAGAAATACAAAATAATCATCAATCGCCCTCGGTCTGAAGCTCCATTCACGGTTTTGCCTCATGGGCTAAGGATAATCAGGAGAAAAGTGAGGGATCAGCCCAAAACTACACGGGAGGAGCTTGTGAATGATCTCAAGGTAGATGGGACCGCAGTCACCAAACAAACCATTGGTAACACAATATGCCACCATGGATTTGAAATCCTGCAGCACCCGCAAGGTCCCACTCCTCATATACAGGCCCATCTGAAGTTTGCCAATGAACATTTACATGATTCAGAGAAGGATTGGGAGAAAGTGCTGTGGTCAGATGAGACCAAAATTGAGCTCTTGGGCATTAATTCGACTCGCTGTGTTTGGAGTAAGAAAAATGCTGACTATGGCCCTAAGAGTACCATCTTTACCGTCGAGCACAGAGGTGGAACCCTTGTGCTTTGGGGCCGTTTCCCTGCTAAAGGTACTAGAGGTGCACATTTTAACTAGTCTCACGATTTGATTTGGTTACGATTATCTGGTCAACGATTCAATATCACGATTACGGACGATGGTTTCCATCAAAAAAAAATTCAAGCATTTAGAAGAACATTTTTTTAAAATTCTATCTTAAATATAGCAGGACAAGGACGTAATAGAAGAGTCCAGGATCTGAGGAAGGGTTAGGAACTGAAGGATGGAAGAATCCATGAATAAGAAAGGAAGGAAGGAAGGATGGAGGAATCGATGGATAGAGAATTGAAGGCCAGAGGAGTCTGGAGATAAGAACTGAAGGATGAAAGAGTATGGGGATGGAGATGGAGGAATCCATGGATAGGAACAGAAGGATGGAAGAGTTCAAAGATAAAAATGGTGGTGGTGAGGGGGGGACTGAAGGATGGAAGGATCAAAGGGAGGATGTTAAGATGTTCATCATGGAGTCCTGCAGGTGAGGAATATCAGAGGTAGAGGATCCCCTGTGCTGTGTACATGGCAGGGTTGGGGATGTGATGGTCTTTTCCTGGAGTCCAGGATGGGGATGTAATATTGCTTTCTGTATAAACATAATTTTATTAAAGTGGAGTTCCACCCAAAAGTGATAACTTCCGCTTTAGGGAGTCCTGACCCCCTTACATGCCACAACTAGCATGTCATTTTTTTTTGGGGGGGGGGGGGGAGTGGGTACTTTGTTTTGACAGGTATGTGTTGTGTTCATTAAAAGTCAGCAGCTACACTTTTTTGTAGCTGCTGCCTTTTAATAAAACAAAAAAAAAATAAATCGACTGGAAATCTACTTCTGATTAAAAATAATCTCACTCACTTAAAAAGTGCACTACAGGGTACAGCCATTCACACACACTGCTGGTGGGAGGTCAGGAGAAATTAGAATCTACAGCTGACAAACAGTTACCTGTACTGTCTCTGTGCTGACAGTTCCCCTGGGCTTCCCCGTTTGCACCTTCTACCACACTAGGAGTTAACACATTGGAATGTGCAAACGGGGAAGCCGGGGAACTGTCAGCACGGAGCGTTTACGAGGTGTAAGAGTACAAACTCATATGTACTCTACTTACTGCTGTTAAAATAACTGTTTTAATAAATCCCCATGTTACAATCCATTAAGTGCCCCACTGTATGTGCTTTTTAAAAAATATGGAGCTACATACTGCATTCTCAGTGTGTGTACATGCTGCTCATGTGACTGTGCGGCCCGCCTCTCTCCTCTCACATCTCTCCTGACCTCAGCGGGGAATCCTCAGCCATGCCTGCTGACTGTAGCTATCAGATCAGAAGAGAGTTGAGCCAGGCTGAGAATTCCCTGCTGACCTCAGAAGAGACGTGAGAGGAGAGAGGCGGACCAGGCAGTCACATGAGCGGCATTTACACAATGAGAAATGCGGTATGTAGCTCCATATTTTTTAAAAAGCACATACAGTAGGGCACTTAATGGATTGTAAGACGGGATTTATTAAAACAGTTATTTTAACAACTATACACTCAGAGGGTTCTCCCGGGAAGGGCGGGGCAAGTCAGGATGATGTGACCCGTCAATCGATTTTTCTGGACGTATGCATCGATGCCACATCGGGGACACCCGAATCACGATGCATCAATGCTCTGAATAATTTCAGCACCCCTAAAAGGTACAGGCTGACTTTGCTGCATTGAGGGGCCAATGAAGGGGGCTGAGAATTGTAAAATCTTGGATGAGAACCTTCTCCCCTCAGCCAGATCACTGAAGGTGGGTCGTGGATGGATCTTTCAGCATGACAATGGACCAAAACATAACACCAAGACAACAAAGGAGTGGCTCAAGAAGAAGCACGTTAAGGTCATGGAGTGGCCTAGCCAATCTCCACACCTTAATCCTATAGAAAATGTATGGAGGGAGCTGAAACTTCGAGTTGCCAAACGACAGCCAAGAAAATAAGGATTTAGAGAAGATCTGTAAAGAAGAGAAGAGTTCACCAAAATTCCTCCTGAGATGTGTGCAAACCTGGTAACCAACTAAAAGAAACGCCTTACCCCTGTGCTTGCCAACAAGGGTTTCTCCACCAAGTACTAAGTCATATTTTGCTTGGGGAAAAAATACTTATTTTACTCACTGAACTGCAACTCCATTTGTATCATGTTTTTTCTGGATTTTTGGTTGATATTCTGTCTCTATCTTTCCAATAGACCTCAAAGCCATAACATCAAACTGGAATGCTTGGGTTCCTCAAAGTATTTCTACTGGTAAAATGTACGCTTTTGTAATTATGCAGCTGAATGTTCATGAAATGTTTTTTGCCTTCTCGCTAAATGTTTGGATAATTAACTTTGTGTATTAAGCTACAATATGAAAAGGTTTATTTTTATAGCCTTTAATTAGTGGCTGGGCAGAGAAGCTGTAAACAGGATTGTTTGTTAGCAGGCGATTGCTCCAGCACATTCACAGCTCAGTAGAGGGCGACCTGTCCTTTTTGTTCAGTGACTGTATTGGAAGGGATCTCAGGGGACCCTCCCCAGACCACTACCTATAAATAGATGTGTTCAGCTACAGTAAAAGTGTCCCATTAGCAACTTGATGTAATTCAATATTACTCTTTGCACAGGTCTCTGCAAACCAAGGTCATCTTCTGAACACGTACAGGGTACATTTGTCTTTTCATTAGCAGCCACACAATAACAACATGAAAATAGTATCAAACTTTATTTAATTTGTATAAGTAGGCAGAATTTATTAGAGAAGTCATCTTTTTAAAGGTTAATGGAAAATAGATTACACACAGGTTATCTTTTAGGCTGCATTCACACCTGAGCGTTTCATTTTGATTTTGCCGTGGTTTTTTGCCACAATTTTGTTCAGGTTACCAATGTAAAAGGCAGAAAAACGCCTGTATTCTGCCCCATAAAAGCTCATGTTCTTTTTTGAGCTTAGGGCGATTTTCAGGCTTTTTGCTTCAGATGTGAACATGAGTCTTTGAAATTAATGGGATTTTGCTTGTTGGGTCGTTTTTCAGGCGTTTTATGAGCTGAAAACGCTCAGGTGTGAATACATTTACATAAAAGGTGCAAACTAGAAAAGCTTGCTAAACACGTCTCCACCAATAGAATTTAATTTCTAATATAAAATGTGTTAGCTAATCAGTGACAGATTATTTATGTTCACTACCAGAAAGCCAAAACTAAGTTGTACAGACAAGGCATGATACACGGGACAACCTTCTCAGGGTAGGGTTTGGCTAGGGCTTCTTTTACCCTATTGCCTTCTACACTGAAATGCTGCAGTATGTGTCAATATAGTAAAGAATTTAAAGTGGTTGTAAAGGCTGAAGGTTTTTGTACCTTTTATGCATGAAGATAAAAAACCTTTAGGAGCAGCTCCCCCCTAATACTTATCACTGGATCAGGCTTGTCCATGAGAGCCAAGGCTCTCCCAGGTCTCTCCAGCTTCAATGGCTGAGATGCATCAGTGGGAGCCATGGCCTGCCGCTACTGTCAGTCAAAGCCAGTGAGGCGGGGGAAGGGGCTGAGCTGCACTCTGTGTTTAATGGGCGAAGAGAGCTAGCTTGGGAGCGAGCATGTACAAGTGCCCCCATAACAAGCACCTTGCTATGGAGGCACTTGACAAGGGGGAGTGGCCTAGAGCGCCAGCAGGGGACCCAAGGAGAGGAGGATCAGGGCTGCTCTGTGCAAAACCATTGCACAGAGCAGGCAAGTATAACAAGTTTGTCGTTTTGTTTTTTTTACGTTTCCTTTACAAACACTTTAAGGCTGCCATGAAAAATGTGTCTTTTATAACAAATGACACCAAAGTCTTTCAAAATGTATTTTCTTCCTAGAGTTTGTTATTAAATGTTTCTTGGTCAGATTTAACAGTACAAGGATTTTTTTTATCAGATTTGTAGGAGATAATGCTTTTATCTGCACAACTTCTGAAATTTCATGAACATAATATTTACACATGGATTTATATCAGCAGGCAGGAATTAAAGTGCATTTTCTCACCTCCACACAGTGAGAGACATTTTGTGAGCTGTACCAAGATTCATCAAAGAAAGAATTTACAGATTACCATCTCATGCTGAATTGAAAGTAGTGCTTTAAAGTGGTTGTAAACCTCTAAGATGAAAAATAAACAAAGCATATCCTTCTAGTATGTACTTGCTTTGACCCAAAGGACCTAGTGTGATTTCTATCCACTCTGTCATTCATCTGCTATCTGCTTGAGTCAATTCTGACCCCACTTAAAAATCCTTGAAGACCGCCTCACCATCTTAGCACACAGCAGGTGATTGACAGCCTTGGCTGTGCATGTTTCTCTGGGAGACTGTGTATGTCCATTCCCTCCACTCAGGTCTCAGATTACACTCTGCTCTGTGCTATGCAATGTGTGTCATCAGATCCATGCCTTCTGAAGCTCAGAAATACTGTGTAAAATGTGTGCTTTATGAGGATGTACAGGAAAGGGGGCTGCAGATAAACAGGTACAACTTATGTAGGATGACTTGTTTCATCTCTTTGTATCACCTGAGGCTAGTCACTTCAGTGGGTATACGTAAGGGTTTACAACCACTTATATTCTGCCTGTCATAATGTGGATCCCACTGCATACTTGTCTAATTTTCCATAGATTCTTAAGAGTCCAACTCGTAGGGAGTGGGTAGCAGTGAGAAAAGAACCTACAGAAATAGAGAGAGAAGCGCGTAATATTTTATGGTGCACACTCATGTGAACTATCTAGTTTAATTTTGGTTCAGCTCAGAAATGTTGAATCCTTTCAGATTTAGATTGTAAGCCACGTTTGTCAGTATGATAATGATAAACTAAACTAAAAACTACATACATACTTTTTAAAATCCCTAAGATATCAAGGCACACCAATTAGGTTTTACATTTTCTACCAGTTTCAAGAGCTGTCCTGTCACATTCTGCACCTACCTACTGGCCCATCACTATGATGGTAAACCTTACTCATCAATAGACAGCTAAGAGAGAGGCTGGCCAGTGCTTGACTCTTTACGAAATGCTAAAATTAGTATATTAGGGTTTACTTGCATTTTGAGCTTCCGTGGCTCTTGGGAGAACCTCAAAAACATTTAATAACCTAATAGTATTGGCCAATTTACTTTAACAGCTCAAGTACTTGTGAAAAATTGAATCCCTTAGTAGCGTTTTCACACTTCAACATTTTTTCAGATGAGTCAAAATGTCATCAATGGGTCAATTCCATCAAAGTTGTAAAAGTCTCACTTGTAATTAAGCTAAATTAGTATTGCTTTTTTTCTTGTTTAAAAAAAAAAAAATGTAATTAGTATTGTTTTATTGATATTTGTGGTATTAAGTAACTATTTCTAAAACTGTATCCTTTTCTTGTCAGATGTAACAATACTTTATTACTTTATTTATTAGCAGTTTCAAATGTGGATATTACTTTATCACGTGCTTCTGAAATATATATACATCTTATATTAGTTAGACATTTATGCAGCTAGCTGTAATTATCAAAATTATATATAATTAATATATTGTTTAGTCCATCAAGTATTAGCTCTATTTAAAATGTGATTCAACTAGCGGTCCACTAACCTTTGGCCGTTATTATTTGTGTAAGCTGCATGACCACAGTGGGTGAAATAAGACCGATATTAAAGACCTAGTTCTTGGTTCTTAATATGTTAGAAAATGGTTAGCTCAAAAAAAAAAAAAAAAAAAAAAAAAAAAAAAGCTCTGTAATGTCATAGCCTTCATATTAACCATTTGCAAAGTATACCTGCTGTTTAGTGCAAAAAAATAAGCAGCGATGTGCAGCATCCCATAGCAACCAGCTTTCATCGTAGCAGAGTTATGATTGATTGCTATGGGTAAGTGCTTTTGAGCATTGCTCTTTGCTTTTTTGAAGTTAGACCTATTTCAAAGATTTAGGGCCCATTTACATCACATGCATTTAAATGTTTTTTGTTTGTTTTTTAACATATTGTGCAGAGAATAGTTTTTTGTTTTTTTTTTCATGCGTTAGATATGGGAGTGGGGTAGTTGAAGACTTCTCTGCAGCTATATGTATTTAAAAAGCAAAGGCATAGTACATTTTATATGCAGAAGCTAAGCAGGATTTTTAATGCTGACTATAAAAATCCATTGGTGAAAACGGTACCAAAACAATAGGACAGCACTTTTTTTGCACTTGGGAGGTGCAATGTTAGATATGGTAAAGTATAATAAAGTGTAAATGGACCCTAAACAGTTTTGCCAATTTTCTCAATAATTGTTCACACTGCTATGATATTCTCGAGCTAATGTGGAATTTCAGCATGAGAACCCAGATGAATATCAATATTCTTAGCAATGTCTTCATTTGTCTGAGAAAGTCAGACACTCTGTCCAGGCTATAGAATTATATAGTACTTCCAGCAAAAAGGCCAGGCCATAATAATGGGCTGCATAAAAGATGGATGCCAGCGAAAATTTAAGATTTCCATAATGGAATGAAATGAGCTTGTAATATAGAGCCTGGATAAGAAATAGTGAGTCAGAGTTGGCTAACTCGGTCTTTTGTACAATCAGTTTTTAGAAAATAACTTTTGTTGTATTTTAGGAACCAAATTTTATTTAAAATTTCCTAGGAAGGCAGATCCCTCTTCTGCTTTGCTACCAGATCCATTCTCTGAGTAATCATGGCAGCTATAGTCCACTTTGGGCGATCTTCCAGGGGCCCATACCACATGCAGATTACATGGCACCATTTCCTAGAGGAGAGGAAATGTAATAAAATAAATTATGTATTTAATTATATCAGGAATTGATCTCATATACAGTTTATTTACAGTATGTTTATCCACTGACAAGTCATTTACCTCTGAAGGTCTTTCATAAAGATAGAGATCGTAATTGAAGGCAATAAATTTATCCTGTCGTGGCTGAAAAAAAAAAAAAAAAAAAAACATAAAAATGCGACACATTGAACATTTTTTTGTAATTCAAACTTTGGCAGGAAAAAAAAGTTGATACTCATCTCACATTTCCTTATTTTCCAGTTCAGTAACTCAAAGTATTCATTCAAATCAGTAGGTCAACCAAGAAAACAAGCATTTTCAAAAGGAGCGTTTAGTAGGGTATAATATTGTAGGTCACATCCCTGTTTTGCAAAGAGTTGCTTGACTATTTTTCAGAGAATATGAATGATTACACAAACTTTTCTTTCACACATGGTTAGTGTTTGGCTGAAGCCATTTATCATCAATCAACTGCGTTTACTCTTTTTAAATCATAATTGCAAAAGAAACTACCCAAATGACCATGATCAAAAGTTTGACATCTTTGACATCAATGAGAGCTTGAAGTCCTTTGTGGTTTTTGTGGATGAGGCTCTTTATCTTATCACATGGTATCACATGTAAATTCTTGGGCTGTCTTGCATGAACTGCACGTTTTAAGATCTCCCCAGAGTGGCTCAATGATATTGAGGTCAGGGGACTGAGATGGCCACTCCAGAACCTTCACTTTATTCTGCTGTAGCCAATGACAGGTCGACTTGGCCTTGTGTTTTGGATCATTGTCATGTTGGAATGTCCAAGTACGTCCCATGCGCAGCTTCCTGGCTGATGAATGCAAATGTTCCTCCAGTATTTGATAACATACTGCCTTCATCTTGCCAACAATTTTGATCAAATTTCCTGTGCCTTTGTTTCACAGTAGTAATGGTGTACCTTTCATCATAGGCCTTGTTGACTCTTCTCCAAATGTAGCGTTTATGGTTGTGGTCAAAAATCTAAATTTTGGTCTCATCACTCCAAATTACTTTGTCCCAGAAGGTTTGAGGCTTGTCTTTGTGCTGTTTGGCATATTGTAAGTGGGATACTTTGTGGTATTTGCGTAGTAATGGCTTTCTTCTGGCGACTCGCCCATGCAGCCCATCTTTCTAAGTGCCTCCTTATTGTGAATCTTGAAACAGCCACACCACGTTTTCAGAGAGTCCTTTATTTCACCTGAAGTTATTTATGGGTTTTTCTTTGCATCCCAAACAATTTTCCTGAGAATTTTATGGCTGAAATTTTAGTTGGTCTACCTGAACGTGGTTTGGTTTCAAAAGAACCCCTCATTTTCCACTTCTTGATTAGAGTTTGAACACTGCTGATTGGCATTCTCAATTCCTTGGATATCTTTTTATATCCCTTCCCTGTTTTATACAGTTCAACTACCTTTTCCCACAGATCCTTTGACAATTCTTTTGCTTTCCCCATGACTCAGAATCCAGAAACGTCAGTGCAGCACTGGATGAAAGATGCAAGGGTCTGTCAGAAGTCCAGAAACTTATTGGTTACCTTCAATAGCCATTCAAACCCCTTTGTGTCAACTTGTGTTTATGTTGTTATCAGGCCAAAATCACCAGGGTATGTAAACTTTTGATCAGGGTCATTCATTTGGGTAGTTTCTGTTATCATTATGATTTAAAAACAGTAAACACAGTTGATTGATAATAAATGGCTTCAGCCAAACACTATATATAAAATGTATTTATTATAGAAAAAAGTTTAAAGAGTGCGGAAACTTTTTGAAGAACCCTCATATGTGCTCCCCACGAAACCTACACTACAACCTTGACATTTCCATTTTTTTCTAATGCATTGACGTATAAAGCCAACAACTGATTGCACAGCACCTCTAGTTCTCCTTTCCACCGCTTTATTTGTATAATACGTACAAAAGATGCATTACAGTGTACATAAATGTTTCATTACAGCCTGTGAGCAAGGAAGCCTACAATGTAATGCCCATAGTCATCCAGATGCATTAGGGTCAAGTTTGGTGTAAGCCAGTAAACATTACAATATATTTTGGAGGTGTGGGAGAAAACTAGTGCACCCAAAGGAAACCAACACGAATATGCGATATTGATGCAGACTTTGTCCTGTTTACTAAAGCAAACACCACAGCACTGTAAAGCAAGCATGGTAACCATATACTGTAGCCATCATCCTGCTTTTTAAACTTGACACTGGTGGTAATGTTGTGAATGTCTGAATGTAAAGGGTTAGGAGGTTGGCACGGTCCCTCCGCCATCAAACTTCCTATTAAAAAAGAGACTGTCACTGGAAAACTGCATTGGAAGTGATAGCTTTGAAAGTCAACTGTCATAGAAAGGTTTAAAAATGTGCAGGCCCCTATAGATATGCAATATGTAGTTTGGATCATAAGCAGAGACAAACTTAAAGTATGCAGCTCTTCATAATTTTCTCCTTGTCATAAATACAACCTATATGATACATGTACAATATATTACAGATGGAATTGGCAGTTATTGAAATATACCACAGATCTACATGTAAACCTATGAAATCTTTAATGTGTGCTTCAGAAGCACCTATTAGCAATGCACAAAAACCTAACCTTAAAATGGTTGGTGCTTTATACTTACAATTTGCTTTACAGTTCTAATTTGTGCCATAGCATAATCACGATCTTCTGTGGCCTTATCCACTATAACATAGCTGCTTCCCAAGATGGCTAACTGCCACACCGGCTCAAATTGTGGTTCAATGTTTCCATAGCTGTCTGATACCAGAGAAAACAACAGATCATCAATACAGTTTGACAAAACATACTAGGGGAATTTAATAAAAACGGAAGCAGACATAATCTGAAGCAGATGTGCAGAGTAACTAACCAGCTTCTAGCTCTAGCTTGTTTAGTTAAGTTTTGAAAATGAAAAAAGGTAGAAGCTGATTGCTTGCCATGCACAGCTGCTCCAGTTTATGACTGCTCCATTCTCAATAAATTCCATTTATTGTATAACATATAAGATATAGTTTAATGTTACCAGTATTATGTAGCTTGTAAATAGCTTAAACCAATAGGAAAGCTATTAAAGGAGAGAGAATGACACAATCACCTATTTTCTTAGCTGTCATGTCCTTGCCGAACTAATAATAATTAGTGTTACATTTGTCTTGACATATATTTCGTGAAGTCACTCCAGATCGTGTTCTCATATTGTAACAAAACCATAAGCAATGAGAAAAACAGCGGGAACGTGGGGGTTGACTGGGAACTTTTGACCTGAGAGGCAAACACAATCAACTAGTCCATTCAAGGTTAGGACAGTTCTTGTGGGCTAAAAGTGCATCATATAAAGTGCCTGCAGGGATTGGTGGCCATGGAGAAAGGTCGGTGTCGTCTTAAACCACATGGTTCTGAGCACGACAGGGGGCAGATAGCTGTAGAACACCCAAAAGCTGTTACTTACTGCAGATCCTGAGCCAATTAAGGTTTGAATAGGGCAGTTTCTCCATTCAAGGCCACCAACCCAACATTCATCATTTGTACTGGCTGAGGAAAATGCCACCCTGCTCCCTAACCCAGTCCTTCTCTGACTGTTGATGTGGGGAGGTAGGTGCCTCCCTGTCAATGCATGGAAGAGGAATTAAAAACAGATGAATTACGATTTTGAACCAAAATAACAAAAAAAAAAAAAAAAAAAAAAAACCCTCACCAGGAATATTTTCTCCAGTAAGTGGGGATGTTCGCGCTTTTATTTTCTGATAGAACTCATAGTCATCATCTAGAGCTTGCTTCTGCACTTTACTGCCCGAGCAGTTAACAGAAATGGAAGGGCGAGGCTTCTCATCCAGGAAAAACACTGATGCACTGCACAATCCAACATCCTCCTATAATAGGGAGAGGAGATCTCAGTGGGTTAAATTCATGTACAAGTGTCCTTTACCATAAGTGACAGCCATAGCTCAGCGTGTAACATTGATTGTTAGTTCCAGTCATTATTTCATTATTTGAACTTACCATGGTTTGGTAGACATTGGCTGAAAATTCTACGTAATATTTGTGTCCAACAAAGGGAAATGCCTGCAAGAAAAAAAAAAAAAGGGTCACAAAAATGAAGTGGCTGCTTTGGTAGGACATAAAACCATTAATAGATTGCCAAATAGTAGTGCAGCTTTAGGTTTTACTCAATGTCTTTTAAAGGATATACTGAAAGTTCTCCATTCTTTCCTGTCCATCTCTGTCTACTGACAAACCTATCCAATAACCAGGAGGTCAGGCAATACAATACCTGGGAAACCGCCAGCTCAATGAATCTGAGGTAGGACAAATTAACCTGTCAGGTGAGGAAAATATAGGCTGCTAATGCTTGTTCACCATTTTACAAGTGCTGCAACCAGAGACAGCCAAGCAAAGGGCATGTTTGGTGGTGCAATTGCAGCATCTGACTTCCAAAAGAGTAAATCAACTCTATTCAGCACATGCATACACAGACACTCTATCTAGGATCCTACTTGGACTTAAATTATAGAGCAATGCGTAACAGAATTGGCAGCATTAAATAAGCATTAATGGCAACCACATGACACAACCATACTATGCTGCTTCGCCAAATTCCAAATGTTGATTCTTTTAAGTTGTCCTTTAAAGTGAACCAATGCTTTGCACAAACAGGATAAAGCAACTTTTTCACTTTAACCACTTGACCTCTGGAAGATGGAAGAGTTATCCCACTTCCTGACCAGGCCATTTTTGGCGATATGGCACTGCGTTACATTAACTGACAATTGCACGGTTATGCGACACTGTACACAAACAAAATCTATGTCCTTTTTTCCCCACAATTACAGCTTTCTTTTGGTGGGATTTGATCACCTCTGTATTTTTTTTTATGTTTTGTGCTAAAAGCAAAAAAAAAAAAGACAGACAGAAATTATATATATATATATATATATATATATATATATATATATATATATATATATATATATATATATATATATATATATATATATATATATATATAATATATATATATATACACACATATATACACACATATATATATATATACACACACACACACACACTTTTTTTTTTACGTTCTGCTATAAAACACATCCAAATAAAGCGTATATTGATTGGTTTGCGCAAAAGTTAAAGCGTCCACAAACTATGGGATAGATCTCCATTTATTTATTTTTATTTACTAGTAATGGCGGCAATCAGCGTCTTATAGTGGGACGGTTATACTGTGGACATTCTGACAATAATTGACACTTTTTGGGGACCAGTGATACTAATACAGTGATCAGTGCTAAAAAAAAATATGCACTGTCACTGTACTAATGACACTGGCTGGGAAGGGGTTAACATTGGGGTTAACTGTGTGCCTAGCCTGTGTTTCAGTGTACTGTGGGAGGCCCTTTTACTAGGGGAAGACATAGATCCATGCTTTGCAGAGACACAGGATCCATGCCTTACCTGCTGACAGAACGGCAATCTGCCTCTCTGCCCGTGTAACGATTGATTGGCGGGTGCCAGCGGACATAGAGTCCACTGTAGCCACTGATCGGCTCCCACTGTGTATAATCACAGCAGGAGCGAGGCCACACATATGTGCGCCCCCTACCTGGACGAGCTGGATCACGTATATATACTGTACGTGATTCAGTGCACAGCTGCCGCCATGTAGCATTAAAACTGCTCTGGGGCAGACAGCAAGCGGTTAAAGCTGACACCCACAACATCTAATATCTATTTTCCACTCACTCCTCATTGCCCTGTTTGCCACTGGGAGTGAGGACAAAAAGCCCAAGTAAGCTCCAAGTTTACACGGGGTTGAGGGCTCTTACCCCAATGTGACAGCGCTGAGTGAAACACCGCATATGCAGGAGGGCGGCCAGGTATTAAAGTATAACTAAAAGGTGAAGCATTTTTTTGTTTTGTGTTAGATTATATGTCAGGTTTTTTATTGCTGTCTGTGCCCCTATTAAAGAGACCCTCCTATATCTGTCCTGGTGACCATTATCACAGAATGTGAAAGAAAATCCAAAATTTTGGGTTGTAACTAGAACAGATACAGAGGGGGAATCTTTCAATTGAGAACTATTTTGGTGATCCTGGTAACAACCAGAGATTCCCTAACTTCGGAAGGTTTTTATTTCTTGCTTCTAGTTTTAAATAAAAAGGAAATAAAAGGCAAATGTCCCCAATAGGACACAGAGGGCAAAATAATGGACATGAGTTATAACCCTCCCTTACTCTATCCAATATAAAAAAAAAAAAAAAAGTTTTGCCCTTAGTTCTAGTATAAGTGAACCTGGGGTTTTGTCCTACATACTTCCTATGTGACCACACAAATCAAGCATATCACTTAGGGCACCTACAATTACCATGGGATGGATTTACTAAAACTGGAGAGTGAAAAATCTGGTGCAGCTGTGCATGGTAGCCAATTAGCTTCCAGCTTGTTCAAATTAAGCTTTGACAAAAAAAAAAAAAAGAAGGAAGCTGATTGGTTTCTATACAGAGCTGCACCGGATTTTGTAAGTTCCAGTTTAAGCAAACCAAGCCCTATAGGGCCAGTTTTTAGGAAAGCCAATTCGTTATCCAATAGGTTTTTGGAAGAACACTGGAGCATTGGAGAATCCAAACACAAAGGGAAAAAATGCAAAATCCATGCACAGGAGTCCAAAATACTGCCCTTAGCCAAGAAATAAATATAATGGATATTTTACAATTACATTAAATCTTTCCTTTTTGAAGGATTGTAATAAAGCATGTCCAATTTTATTCTTCAAAACAAGCAAACGAGATTTCAGTGGTTACTGTCCATTAATGGTGCTCCAAGATGTCAAAAAGGGAAGACACATGATTGAGTGTAAGCTGTAAACTGTTGATGGGGAAACACTCAGCGTCATAAAAGGAGGCATTAAAAAAAATAAATGGAAAATGTAATAAAAAGCATAAAGTGGTAAAATGTGTTCTGTGTAATGAAAACTTTTCTATGTAAGGAAAAAAAAAAAAAAAGCTTCTTATTCAATAATTCAGTCCTTAATTCATCTGCTTAGCACAATTTGGATTTAATGAAACTGCTAAATTTAACTAAATGAACAGGTCTGCATTTCCTTTAAGCAAGCTTGTAATCAGTCATGCAAGAATTTCAAGTAGTAGTTAACGAACCAAAGCAAAGCCCATCCCAAAACAGCTACCCTGAGCTTTATTTCTGGAGCCAAAATACAGTTATGGCAACTCATTATTATGGTATTTGTTGATGTAGAGGATACAGGAAACTGGATTTCAGACCACAACGCCCAACAAAATCCAAAGCTTCACAAGGAAACTCAGGAATACCATCTTAGAAAGGATGCGGGGGGAATCTATCGTGTGCTATAGTTTGAAAGATCTCAGAATTATCAGCATAATGCTTCTATATTGGCCTGGTCACAGATTACTACCCGTGGGTTGGCTGTATATTTTTATTTCATGTTGAGCGCTTATCTTGAATATAGACCTGAATCTAAAAATGTAAAGATTTGCTATTGTAGAGGGAACAATTAGATAGAATTTCCAATTGTGCCTAAGGAGCTTCCTGAAAAATTTAGCATTTTTCTTGATTTCCTCCTGAAAAGCAATAGCAGCCTGCCTGTGCCCTCATAGCTGTATATCTGCAGTGTGAGATCTAAGGCACCGCTTCCTCCGATTGCTAGTTTCAGGAGATCTGAACTGAAATTTGGGGATGAACAGTCGGTACAGTAGAAAGCTGTAACTAAGCATCTGCGGGGAAAGGAGCATCCTGCTTTTGTGGATCTGTGCTTTCTTTTCTGTTTGGTGCTTCTTGAATATTCCCACAGCAGTCATGAGCTCACCAGTCATCAGGGAAGCAGATTAAGACAAGGAAGCAATGCCCTTCCATTTCTAAGATGACCACCTCCACACAGACAGTGCATAGCAAGGCATGGTTAAAAAAAAAAAAAAAAAAAAAAAAAAAAGGGGATGGAAAAAAGATCTGTTGGAAGGAGCCTATAAACCAGTGATGGAGAACCTTGGCACCCCAGGAGTTTTGGAACTACATTTACCATGATGCTCATGCACTCTGCAATGTAGTTGAGCGTCATGGGAAATGTAGTTCCAAAACATCTGAGGTGCCAAGGTTCGCCATCACTGCTATAGACAATACAATACTTTTGACTGATCTTTCAGTCTCTGGTTCCCTTTTTTTGATGAAACTTCCACAGTTCAGAGCCTCTTTATTCCAATCGGAACCCTTTAATTTGTTATTGTAATGCTGTCAAGCTGAAGATACAGTAACGAAAATTCCTTTTTTTTTTGTTTTAATTTTTTACACTTTGTTTTTAATCTCTCAAGTGCTGCAGTAAGTATTCAAACGGTTTATATATTAAAAGTATTCAATTAGGCTTCAAAGTATAATTACGGTAAAAGGCAAAAACGTTTTTTTTGTTAGGTTTTGGATAGAGTGGAGAGAGATTAGAACACCTGTCCGTTTTTATTGTGGTCTGTGCCTCGGTCATTCATTCTATTTGTCCTGTTTACCATATTTGTTGAAGGTGAAAGTAAAAAAGAGAAAAAAAAAAAAAACAAAAAAAAAAATTTTTTCGAAAAATTCCCCAAGAACAGGAATAGGAGGGGAAATCTTCCAATGGTGACACCACAGGATTCCCTCACTTTGGAGGGATTTTCTGTTTAGACTATGTGACGGGGGGGGGGGGCACAGGTGACAAAAAAAAAAAAAAAAAAAGGGAGGTGAGCAGACACCTTTGAGGGGTCAGTGGAGGCTTTCTGCTTTCATATTTGGAAGATCTTTGAACTGAGTGGGCTAAGCAGTTTACCACAGGGTGGTGTGCACAAATCAAACGTTCACATAGAAGAGTGACAAAAAAAGTCATGTTTATATGATTTACCAATACATTTTTTGGTTTATTCATTTACCACTTTGATACGTTGAAACATATATAATTGATGTATATGTTAGCAGTTGGATTTGAGCACACCATTTTTTAAATTTTTATATTATATATATATATTTATATTTATTACACACACACACACACACACACACACACAAATAAGATAACCATAATCTAAACCTCAAATATAGATCTCTTTCTGTGGGCCAAACACTATTTATGAAGTCCCTAATGGTAGTGACAACTAAAATAGTGACTGCAATATAGCCTGCATGAGACAGGGGTTCCCAGGAGAGAAAGAGCGCCTTGAGTATTAGTCAGATCACATATAAAGTATAAAGGTCTGTGGATGGCTGAGAATAATAATGAAATCTGGCTACCAGGTAAAATAGGGACCTAGGAAAGGATGCTTTATCCCACACAAAGCCTCCAGACTCCAAGACTCAGAACAAAATAAGTTTGTTTTTTACATATCAGTCATTAACTGTAGAGGCTCTTACCATGGGAAGCTAAAAAAACAAAACAAAAAACACACACACATAGTGACACATATACATTACATGGTCCACAATCCTGCCAGCCAGTGCCTCATAATATACTCCAATCAGCCATAACATTATGACCACCCACCTAATATTGAGTAGGTCCCTGTTTTGCCACCAAAACAGCCCTGATCTGTCCAAGCATGGGCTCCACTAGACCTCTGAAAGGTATGATGCAGTATCTGCCACCAAGCCCTCAGTAGCAGAAACTTGTAACTCTTGTAAGTTGTAAGGTGAGGCCTCCATAGATTGGACTTGTTTTTTCAGCACACCCCACAGATGCTTGATTGGATGGAGATCCGGAGAATTTGAAGGCCAAGTCAACATCTCAAATTTGTTTTAGTGTTTCTCAAACTATTTTTGCAATGTGGCATGGCACATTATCATGCTGAAAGAGGCCACTGTCAAAGAATACCGTTTCCACGAAGGGGTGTACTTGGTCAGCAACAATGTTTATGTAGGTGGTGCGTGTCAAAGTAACATCCACATGAATGGCACGACCCAAGGTTTCCCAGCAGAACATTGTCCAAAACATACTGCCTCTACCGGTTTGCCTTCCCATACGTCATCCTGGTGGGATTTCTCCCCCAGGTAAGCATCATACACGCACCCAGCTATCCAAATGATGAAAAAGAAAATGCGATTCATCAGACCAGGCCACCTTCTTCCATTGCTCTGTGGGCCAGTTGCAATACAAGGGGCACATGAGTAGGTACTTTTGGCTGTAGACACAGGTCAGCATGGGCACCTTGTCTGTACTCCTCCTGGCATATCATAACCATAATAAATGATGAACATGACCATGAAAAATGATCTTACAACAAACTAGACATAGATAGCTAGAAAAACAGCTGTGAAATTTGTTTGAAATCTGACTTGGGAGAACATTAATCATAATAGATGTATTAATGTTCTCCCAAGTGGAGGAGCTCTTTAGCGGATTAGACAAATCATTTTGTTGCTTTCTTTTAAAATGATCAGTATCTGTAAGAATGTAAAAGAAAAATGCAGCTATAAAAATATCCTTGTAAAGAGAACAACAAGATGTTCTAATCTGGGAAGAATTGCATAACATGACTTCACTGAACAAATTATTTTACATGTGCTGTTTATAGGGTCTGAGAGACTGGATATACAGATGAATAATGCATTCCCTCAACATGCAGCTCCAGGGCTATTATTACATAACTTGTTTCCATTTTATTGACTAAACCCTGATGCCTTTATGTTATAATAAAAAGACGCTAATAGATACGAAAGATATGGAAGGTTGTTTTGTCTGAACTGCTCAACATTTATAGTCCATTTGAAACAATCATTCCATAGATTCCACAATATGACCCTTCAGGGCATTTCCACCCATTTTTATTATTAAATATATCAGTTATACCAGACAAAGCAGTGTTTTTTTTCTTGTATCTGTTCAGGCGGATGAGGGGAATGAGGGGACATTTACAACATCAGGATAAGAAATGACTGAAGAAATGACACTTTTTTTACAATGTAAAGTAGTGAGTGTACAGCTTGTATAACAGTGTAAATTTGCTGTCTCCTCAAAATAACCCAAAACACAACCTTTAATGTCTAAACCGCTGGCAACAAAAGTGAGTACACCCCTAAGTGAAAATGTCCAAATTGGGCCCAAACTGTCAATATTTTGTGTGGCCACCATTATTTTCCAGCACTGCCTTAACCCTCTAGGGCATGGAGTTCACCAGAGCTTCACAGGTTGCCACTGGAGTCCTCTTCCACTCCTCCATGATGACATCACAGGGCTGGTGGATATTAGAGACCTTGTGCTCCTCCACCTTTTCGTTTGAGGATGCCCCACAGATGCTCAATAGGGTTTAGGTCTGGAAACATGCTTGGCCAGTCCATCACCTTTACCCTCAGCTTCTTTTAGAAAGGCAGTGGTCATCTTGGAGGTGTGTGTGGGGTTGTTGTTGGAATACTGCCCTGTGGCCCAGTCTCTGAAGGGTGGGGATCATGCTCTGCTTCAGTATGTCACAGTACATGTTGGCATTCATGGTTCCCTCAATGAACTGTAGCTCCCAGTGCCAGCAGCCCCAGACCATGACACTCCCACCACCATGCTTCACTGTAGGCAAGACACACTTGTCTTTGTACTCCTCACCTGGTTGCTGCCACACACGCTTGACACCATCTGAACCAAATAAGTTTATTTTGGCCTCATCAGACCACAGGACATGGTTCCAGTAATCCATGTCCTTAGTCTGCTTGTCTTCAGCAAACTGTTTGCAGGCTTTATTGTGCAACATATTTAGAAGAGGCTTCCTTCTGGGATGATAGCCATCCAGACCAATTTGTTGCAGTGTGCAGCGTATGGTCTGAGCACTGACAGGCTGACCCCCCACCCCATCAACCTCTGCAGCAATGCTGGCAGCACTCATACGTCCATTTCCCAAAGACAACCTCTGGATATGACGCTGAGCATGTGCACTCAACTTCTGTGGTCGACCATGGCGAGGGCTGTTCTGAGTAAAACCGGTCTTGTTAAACCACTTTATGGTCTTGGCCACTGTGCTGCAGCTCATTTTCAGGGTCTTGGCAATCTTCTTATAGCCTAGACCATCTTTATGTAGAGCAACAATTCTTTTTTTCACATCCTCAGAGAGTTCTTTGCCATGAGGTGCCACGTTGAACTTCCAGTGACCAGTATGAGCGAGTGAGAGCAATAACACCAAATTTAACATACCTGCTTCCCATTCACACCCGAGACCTTGTAATACTAATGAGTCACATGACACTGGGGAGGGAAAATGGCTAATTGGGCCCAATATGGACATTTTTCACTTAGGGGTGTACTCACTTTTGTTGCCAGCGGTTTAGACATTAATGGCTGTGTGTTGAGTTATTTTGAGGGGACAAAAAATTTACACTGTTATACAAGCTGTACACTCACTACTGTAGCAAAGTGTAATTTCTTTAGTGTTGTCACATGAAGATATAAAATATTTACAAAAATGTGAGGGGGTGTACTCACTTTTGTGAGATAGAGATATATATATAAATCACACACACACACACGCACACACACACGCACACACACACACACACGCGTCATTCCAGTGCATAAAGCGCAGTGTGTATGGCAAGCAGGTGACATAAAACAGTGTCAGATGAGTGAAAGGGTCTGTACCACCTGGTGGTTACAAGTAAAACTTCATATTCGTTATTAGCTTTTTGTCAGGAAATAAATATTAGGCTTGTGTTTTTACTACACTTAATCTTAGCCAAAAGTCTGAGAAATATAGGCCTGTTTTTTGTTTTTAAAGTAAAACTATAGCAAAACTTTATTTTTTTTATTTTGGATACCACAAGGAAAAGTTTTAACCCGTCAGATTTTTTTTTTTTTTTTTTTTTGCGTTGGTGTCCCATAGTCAAAACAGGAAGTGAGGAGATCCCTAAAATAAGAATTCCCTGGGGACCCTAGGTCACCAGAATTAGCGTCCCTATTGTAAGATTTCCCCTCTACTACTTTTCTGGGGACAACCCAAAATTTGGGATTTTCTTTTACGCTCACTTTCAATTATGAATGGTAAACAGGACAAATAGAGGAGTGGGGCCCTCCTTTCCGGGGACACAGACAGCAATAAAAACGGACAAGAATTCTAATCACTCTGCATTATATCTAAAACTAAAAAAGGTTTTGCCTCTAGTTATACTTCAAGGTGCATTCCTCATAGCTTGCTCCCTTCACTGATCATTAAAGCAGATCTAAACCCCAAAATAAAAAAAATGTAATAGATTGCATCTTACTAATCTTTAGATGTGGTGGCTCCATTTTTTCACCTTCATTTCAAGTCAATAACACACTTCTTGCCTTTGTCTCCACTATGAATGGAGGAGCAACAAAGATACCCTTGCAATGCAGCACTGTCTGAAGTGTTAGATGGACTAGTTAGATTTAGATCAGTGGTTCTCAACTTCAGTCCTCAGGACCCACCAACAGGCCAGATTTTATGTATTACCTTGGGGAGATGCAGACAAGAATACTGCAATCACAGAGCAGCAAATTATATCACCTGTGATGTATTTCAGTTATCTTGCAAACCTGGCCTGTTAGTGGGTCCTGAGGACCGGAGTTGAGAACCACTGATTTAGATGGACTTTACATAAGTGTTTAACAAATGAAAACCCAACTTCAGCTAACACTTTTTAAGCAGTTACAGAAACATTTATTTTCATTGGGGATAAAAGGTTCTACATAAATAATAGTTGACCATTGTAAGCACCCTTGTCAGTGGTAAATTGTTTGTCTCAACCCTCCAACTGCCACTTTTGCTGGGCAGCTTGGCCTATTAAAGGAAGTTGAAGTCAGAAATGGTGTAATCCTCTGTTGACACAATTCCCACTCCAACAGCTATCCACTTCTCTATCCCTGCCCACAACAGCATTGGAACTTGGATAAAAATCTGACTGTTGTAAGCACTTCCAGCAGTATTACATAGTTTGTTCCTATCTCTGTAACTGCCACCTTTGCTGGACAGTCTGGCCTGTTGAAGGACTTGGTAAAATAGCAGATCTACTGGCAAGATCAACAGGTCCTTAATTTGTTACAGGGGGATTCAGAAGTATTGCTGGGTTTCTGCTATTGAAAATCTGTATAATGTATTTATTTTCCCAAAAACTCCACTTCAGGATCAAGAATGAATATTGTTTAGAGAACAGAAGGAGTAGGCAATGGATAGCTGATAGAGAAGCCAAAAAGAGGGAAAAACAGGAAGTAAAGAGGTGGATTGGAAGCAGACAAAATTAAAACGGAAAAAAAAAAAAAAAAAAAAAAAAAATAGAGGAAACAGATGTAAGGACTGGTGTACACACAGCTTAAACGTTTGAAAATATTGGGCAGCTGACATAAGAAGTAATGAAAAAAAAAAATAATATATATATTTTTTTTTTTATTAGGCTTTTAGCATTTGTAAATTAAATTAAACTGGTTGTGAAACCACTGTATCATAAACATGCCATCCCCTCCGTTCTGTTATTTAACAATATGTGTTCCAGTGTCTGTGCTAAAAAAAAAAAAAAAAAAAAAAAAAAAAAAAAAGGTATACTTTATATCAGAGCGTCTCCCGGCGCTCACGTGACTGCTTGGCTCTCTCCTCTCCCTGAAATTAGTTTTTGCAGGTTGGGATGTCTAGATAGGGTTTGCTCTGCTTTATCCCCCAATATTTGATTTTATGATGTAGAAAAGCATTGCTGCTCCTCTGAAATGGATAACAATGATAAACATAGGGCAGAGCCTGCCATGCACCTAATAGGATGCAGTGTTTCATTGTTTCCTCCTAACCCATTTTCTGCTGTTACTGTAATCGGTCATGCCACTTCCTTCAATGGGAGAAAACTTTAATGTGAACGCCTAGAAACGGTCTTGTTTTAATAGATAAATGCAATTACTTTGGATAAATGAGTCTCTCAAATGGCAGGTGATGTGTGAGAAGGCAATCTTTGGTATAAGCATTGGGTTATACAGACTTAAATCTGAATTAAAGTATATCTAAAGCCGACATTTTTTTGTTCATTTGGGTAAAGCTTGGAAGGGTTAAAATCTGTCAGGTTTTAATTGGAGTGTCAACGATTTACCTCTTTTGTCCAGGACAGAAAATAGTGAACAATCTAAAATATATGTTACAGTTCTCAGTGGAAAGGAAATAGGAGGTGCAACTTATAACAAATACAAAAGAGATACAAATCAAATTGATTCTGTATATTTTAAAAGGCCTTGGATGCAGGGACCTGGTCTCTATGGTAAACATATCTCATTATTTCAGTATTACTCAAGTCATTTTTAAATCAGAAAATAAATAAATATACTTACATACAAAATATTGTATATTTAATAAAGGAAGGTTTATAATATGTTCAAATTCAACAAAAACACTAACTGCCACTGATGTTGCTATGAATGCGAGTTTGGTTGTACAAATGATATAAAAAAGGTATGGAATGTAGCATGTGACATGCGACCACAAGCTTGTATTTGAGTTCTTGGCATGTGTGGAGAAAATAAAATCATTGTCAGATTGAGCCATTTACATGAAAATGTCCAAGCCATTTATATGTCAGAATCAGTGGGACCCGATATGAACAAGAATACATATAAAATAACATAAATAAATCAGCTTTAGTCTCAAGTGATTATAAAATATTATCATTTGCAGCAATACAAAAAACACATGGGCGTTGATTTACTAAAGGCAAATAGGCTATTCACTTTGCCAGGGAAGTTTCACTTTGCAAGTAAATTTGCCCCAAAGCTTAGTGAATGAAATGAAGCTCTGCTGACTGCCATCATCCAATCAGGTGCAAGCAAAAATGCCATTTTTTTTCCCCCCACTTTCATGTGATTGGATTATCTTTGCAAAGTGAGACCTGTCGATTTGCACTTAGTTTGTTAGTTCTTGAACAAGACAGGAAAGCAAGTTGTATTTCTGGGTGAGGAGTGAAAATAATGATCAGCAAGTGCAAGAACTTATAGCAACCAATCGGATTACAGGTTACTACTGTCTGTTCCGTGCAGATAATTTTTTATTGGTCACAGAGAGCAAATGCATTGTGCACATTTGTTTTCCTAAAATGTTTAAATGGGTGCAGGGGATCCACTTTAGAAACGTAAAGCTTTGGTTGGTAAGTAGCGAGGACCTTATCTTGAGTAGCAGAGGCTCCAGTGTTTCTTGATAACGCCACAAGCAAAATTATGAATGTATAAGAAGTCCTACATATTGTAAAACAAAAAAAACAAAACAAATTGCCACCTGGATGTGTATAGATTGTGCAGGAAAGGCAGTGCCATGACAACAAGTTTGCAAAGGAATAGCTCAGTTCCAGCACAGAGCCCCGGAGATGTAAACCCATAGTAACATTCCTATTGCAGTCACCAAGGACCAGTCTGTGTTCTTTGTGTTCATACAAATGAATTCCCTCTTCCCTTCTTCAGGCAGACTGCAAACATTACATTTATCAGCTAGGCACAGCCACTTCAGCCTGGGGAGGCTTTCAGGTGACTTTACTGGAAAGCTGTATGTCCTCCTTGTGATAGATTATTTCTACATTATTATTTTGTTAGAATAATGTGTCACTTTCCCTCTGTAACCAAACTAGAAATAAACACTTTATAGATTAACGTATTTAAAAAAAAAAAAAAAAAAAAAAAAAAACCTATACAAAGTAATATTTAACTTTTAAAATGGTCGTACAATGGTGCAAACCAGGTATCCCACCCACTATCAGAATGGGTATAAGAGATGTATTCCATCTACTACCTAGTAGGAATGCTCTCCTGGCAGCTTAATGACTTCTTGGTTCATATGCGATACTCTTCAGTTTTCCCCTCATACAAGACTTATTATATAAAAAATGTGCATTAGCAATGGTCATCTACTGATGTTCAGACATCCGGAGGTGGTTTCTCTTATAGCTTCCCCTTCTGCCTCCTTACCTACCCCCTCAAGATAATTTTCTTGGTTTCCCCCTCCCAACTTGCCCCCCCCGCCTTTTACTTATGCCCTACCTCCTCTTATGCCCCATGCACACGATCCGAAAATCGGACGACTTTTTTTGCTTACTAGTCACAAGTAGAAATTGAATAGGTTACTAAAGTCACGAAAATTCTCGTACAACAGAAAAAAATAAAAATCGGAAGCGATGTCATGTGTTTGTATTGTATTTTCAGATGACAACTGTACTGACTAAACGAAAATAGTATGATCTAGTATCGTACAAGGAAAATTTTCATGCATGTCCGATCAAATATATCTGAGGAACTGTTGTGATTGGCTCTCAAAAGCTCTGTTCTAACGATCTGATTATCGTACGATCGCATCGAAAGTGGTATTTTTTGTACGATTTTCATATCGCGTGTATGGGCCATAATTCTTCCTTGAATTTATTTGCCTCCCTACCAACACACTCTAAAGCCTCATACACACGGTATGACTGTTGGGCGTGTGCCAGGGTCTTGTCTTGCATACTAACGTTACACAAATTGTCATTCCACAAACACGAATGTAGTGACGTACTACGAGGAATTTCAGCTCTTGAGCGCCACCCTTTGGGCCCCCTCTGCTAATCTCGTGTTTGGTGAGCATTGATTCCGAGTGTAACGGAACGTCCCACAATCCACTTGAGTGCTTCCATCAGTATACCACTTCCTTGTAGTCTGGATACAGATATCAGATATTCCAACCGCTCCCAAGCATAAAACAAGACGAGACTTGCTTAATTGCAAACATGGACTGTATTTTTATTTAGAATCAAAATTACAAGACTTTATATGCCGTTGGAAACTCCTCTAACAATACAACTGTAACCTAATTAACATGAGCTAGTTTATTAAATAATTTACCCAGACTAGGTGACTATTCAATACACATTACCATAAACATCAACGCAGGGTTAATTAGAACAAACAACAATGTGTGGAATACCCTTAGAACCTGTGGTAAGCCAGACTAGACTCATTTACATTAAACACATTATAGCAGACAACAAGACAGGTAGGTGGAGTTGATGACACCAGCATCTCCTCACAGTATGTGTCCCAACAGTATGAATCAGTCTTATCAGCAGGGGGGCTGCTGGAGGAATCCCCCCTCCTCAGCCTAGTCATCGACAACCTATAGTAGTAGTAGACTGTTAGTCTCCTAGCCAGTCCTGGAGGCCAATGTGATCAGCTCACTCAATTAACATGTTGAGTTCAGAATCAAACAAACCAATAATAGTCTTTACATACAGTATATCCTGGGAGATATTGGGGAAAGATATTACTGTCCCATTTTAAGCAATCCAAGACATATCCTCCAAGTCACCATTTCCCATATGGCATACACAAGGTCCCCAGAGTCTGTGTGTCCTGGAGGACCAGGACCAGAATCCACAGTAATACCACCTCAAGGGTCCCCAGGCATACAGCTCACAAAGAGCACAGTTCCCCCAAAATGCCAGGGCCCATAATCGCTCGGCAAGAGGCTGGCATTCAGTCCCCTCCAAAAGCCTCTATCCCGGGTGAGTCTGTCACACCGAGAATGTGTGTTTGTACTTTTCGACTTGTGTGCCGGATTTGTGTACTGACCATACGAAAATCTGACGTGGAGCGGTCTGTCATTTGACAAAAGTTTACTAGCCTGTCTTCCAACATTTGTTGGCCAAAACGACAATCCTCTAATGATTTTCGTACTGTGTGTATGAGGCTTTACACTCAACCTTCAACCTGGCTATTATTTCCATACAAATACCCCAAGTTTACACCTTGGGATAAAAAGTGTTCCCCTGGGACAGCTGCAGTTTTGTTGATATCTTTTCCTATGATATCTTATACAATCTTAGTTACACTCTCAGGAGAGTCAATGCAAACAATAGTTATATTTTTACACTCCAATATAAGCTTACTTTAAAAATCTCCTTTCATGTTGTAAGTGCTGCCTGTCTACTGATCATCCCTTTCCACATAGCTTGGATGACAGCATTAAGCAGTGGGGTAGGGAAGATAGGTATGTTAAGGGTATAATTATGTGCTTGTAATGCATGTCAAGGTTACAGGTACTGGTAAACCCCTTTCTGGTCAAGTCTAAAATCTGTACATGCGGAGAAATTCTTATTGCCTTTATTCTGCCAATAAAAACCTGTTAGAGATTTAAAGTGCAAATAAAGTCATTTTGGATAGAGTAAAGGAAAGGTTATAACGCCTGTCAGTTTTTTTTTTTTGTTACCTATGCCTCATTGTAACATTTTTCTCTTTACTTCCTGTCCCATAGCTGAACAGGAAGTAAAAGGAAATCCCCTGAAAGTGAGCGAGTCAACATCTCGTATCTTGGACCTCAAAGACTTATCTCTGGTAAATCCTGCAGCATGCCTCCTCCATCTCAATACTCTAAATCTTTAGTAATCCACCTCCTAAGCACTGCCATCTCTTGTATCCCTTCCAATTGAAAACACCGGAAGAACCACAATGGATCAACGCAGTTAACAGAATACATGCTATAGAAGACTTCACCATGTCTATGCAAAAAAACAAGAATGCTTTCAAAAGAAATGGTTTTACTGGACTTCCAATTTCCCCGCAACATACAAAAACTTACTGATGGCAGACCCCCCTCGGGTAGAGGGTTAAAAAAGAGTGCTCCCCTACCCATCCACCCCCCACTTTTTTCTTTTTTTTAAATCTTGTTACTTGTGGTCTTATAATCATTAAAAAAAAACCACACCATTTCAAAACTGTTTGTTTTTCATGCCTATAGGAGACCCTTTATGTTGTATCAGCAGAGCTCCTGTTTCCAGGCAATTTCTTGACATGGATAATGGTCATTGTCATGCTAAATCTTACAAAGTATTTATCTATATGCAAATTGTCCTAACTTCACTGCTCTCCCTATTGTACATGTTCTCTGGATATCCTTGTATCCTTGAGAGAATGCCTGGTTGTCACGAGGGTCACCAGAACTAGTGTACCCATTGGATGATTTTCCCCTCTTTTACTGTTCTGGTGACAACCCAAAATTTGGGACTTCCTTTTACATTTACTCTTGGTAAGAACAGTAACCCAGATAAATAGAGATGGTGAATAACGGACACAGGCAGCAATTAAAACCTGACAGATGTCCTAATTCCACTCCACTCCATAAAAAAAAACAAAAAAAAACACAACAACCCTGTAAACCAATATCATCACCTGATAATTTCGGTACTGTGGCGATATTGGTTTACAACCAGTGCATAGGAGGAGGCATTACCACCAGGGAGAGTCACCAACGAAGCCATGGAGACAATATATGTCCACTGAGGGGGACACAAGCTTTGTAGGAGACCTTTTTATTATAATTTTGCATATATAGTTTTGTGGTTGGTTTGGATCTATTTAGGCACTAATCACGGTGTGGTATTAAGAAAGTATATTGATTATATTAAGTGTATATAAAATAACTAAAAGGCAAAGCTTTTTTTTTGTAAACTGGAGATGGCTGAGGATGTATAAACATTGTAAACTTATCAAGATTTAAAGTATAATTGAAGGAATTTGTCTTTATTTTTTGGGACACAAGCTTTGTATGACCTTACATAGTATGTAAGGTCATGGAATCCACTGGTGGTGGTTACACAGTAAAAAGGAGCACGACTGGTGAAAGAGAAGCACAAACACAATCATTTTTTGGAGAGACTTTATTATAATTTTGCATGTGATTTGTTTGAATTTATTTAAGCACTGATTATAGTGTGGTATTAAGAAAGTATATTGAATACAGTATATAAGTGTATGTAAAAAGCACTACACAGTTTTATAAACACTTACCGGTACATACAGTGCCTTGAAAAAGGTATTCACATCCCTTAAATTTTTTCACATTTTGTCATGTTACAACCAAGAACGTAAATGTATTTTATGTGATAGACCAACACAAAGTGGCACACATTTGTGAAATTGAAGGAAAATGATAAAATGGTTTTCAAATTTTTTTGGCAAATAAATATCTGAAAAGTGTAGCATGTATACGTATTAAGCCCTCTTTACTCTGAAACTAAAATCTAGTGGAACCAATTGCCTTCAGAAGTCACCCAATTAGTAAATAGAGTCCACCTGTGTGCAATTTAATCTCATAAATACAGCTGTTCTGTGAAGCCCACAGAGGTTTGTTAGAGAACCTTAGTGAACAAACCGCATCATGAAGGCCAAGGAACACACCAGACAGGTCAGTGATAAAGTTGTTGAGAAGTTTAAAGCAGGGTTAGGTTATAAAAAAATAAATAAAATTATATATATATCCCAACGGAGCACTGTTCAATCCACCATCTGAAAATGGAAAGAGTATGGCACAACTGCAAACCTACCAAGACATGGCCGTCCACCTAAATCGACAGGCCGGGAAAGTAGAGCATTAATCAGAGAAGCAGCCAAGAGGCCCATGGTAACTCTGGAGGAGCTGCAGAGATCCATAGCTCAGGTGGGAGAATCTGTCCACAGGACAACTATTAGTTGTGCACTCCACAAATCTGGCCTTTATGGAAGAGTGGCAAGAAGACATTGTTGAAAGAAAGCCATAAGAAGTTCTGTTTTCAGTTTGCAAGAAGCCATGTGGGGGACACAGCAAATATGTGGAAGAAGGTGCTCTGGTCAGATGAGACCAAAATAGCCCTTTGCTTTTAGACCAAAAAGCTCAATGTGTTGCGGAAAACTAACACTGCACATCACCCTGAAAACTCCATCCCCACCGTGAAACATAGTGGTGGCAGCATCATGTTGTGGAGATGCATTTCTTCAGCAGGGACAGGGAAGCTGGTCAGAGTTGATGGGAAGATGGATGGAGCCAAATACAGGGCAATCGTTGAAGAAAACCTGTTAGAGTCTGTAAAAGACTTGAGACTGGGGCAAAGGTTCACATTCCAGCAGGAAAACAACCCTAAGCATACAGCCAGAGATACAATGGAATGGTTTGGATCAAAGCATATTCAGGTGTTAGAATGGCCCAGTCAAAGTCCAGACCTAAATCCAATTGAGAATCTGTGGCTAGACTTGAAAATTGTGGTTCACAGACACTCTCCATCCAATCTGGCAGAGCTTTAGCGATTTTGCAAAGAATAGGCAAACATTTTACTCTCTAGATGTGCAAAGCTGGTAGAGACATACCCAAAAAGACTTGAAGCTGTAATTTCAGCGAAAGGTGGTTCTACAAAGTATTGGGGGAGCTGAATACAAATGCACGCCACATTTTTCAGATATTTGTAAAAAATGTTGAAAACCCATTTATCATTTACCTTCCACTTCACAATTATGTGTCACTTTGTGTTGGTCTATCACATAAAATCCCAATAAAATACATTTATGTTTTTGGTTGCAACATGACAAAAGGTGGACAATTTCAAGGGGTATGAATACCTTTTCAAGGCACCGTATGAGAGTGTGATAAGGTGGAAGCTGCTTTTATGTGGTTTTTGTTGTCTTTTGTTTTGTAATCATAGAAGCTCACAAGGCACAGTTTGATATTTGTCCGCCTTTAGTTATACTCTAAACTTTTTAATAGACAGACTCTTTGGCTAGAGGTCCACTTTAGGCTATTTTACCTAGTGATTTCAGGGGCTCCTTGTTTTAAACAAATAACCTCTTTTGTTAGAATGGAGTTCTTTTCTAAAAAGGAGCACAATGAAGTTTCTAAATTTAGTCAACATTTGTTAACTTTGGTACAGTATCCCAGTTTCTACGGAGGGAGTATAATAAGTATCCTGGGAGAAGAAATGTTCACAAGGAACATCTTGGAACAGTATTTGCAGGGTACCAAGTTAAGTTATTAAACTTGATTTAGCTGTAGATTGTTGGAGGGGACACCAGGAAACGTAATGGGACTCACGAACATCTCTTTAGAAGTCCCCCCCCGCCCCTTATATAAATAGCTTATATATTTTGCCATGCAGTTTTTAACTCTTGGTAAAACAAAAACAGGTAGGTATCTGCGCTACTTAATGTACCATTATTGGAAGAGGAAAGCGGCCAACACTATTTGTTGATAAGCAAATAAAAAAAGTCCATGTGTGGCACTAATAAAAAGCAACAGTCTGAAGTATTAAAATAGGAAAAGATGATAATCCCTTCACCAGTTTTCAGTGTGTATAGGGAAGCACACCACACCACACCACATGAGACTCAAATGTGCTTACAAGATATCAGCAAGTGATAGGCATTGATTAATAACTTCCCAAGGGATCACATCTGAACTCGTCAATCACCAGTAAGTAGAAGGTTAAAATACACCGCAAAGCTTGCATCCATTCACTTGTCCCAGGCAGCAACAAAGCAGTAAACTTCTAGCATTCAGTGGGAGTCTCATCCAATTAAGGGGATATCACCAATTGGAAATAAAGCAGCATATAGTGAAGCCCGTCTCACTTGTGAAAGGATTTATTGTAGCAACTTACATGTACAGTCAAAGATAACGATCATCATAAAACAAAACAGCCGCAGCATTCAGTGTGCTTGTGTCTCATAGCCAGCCTGACAGGTTTCATCCGAGTTGATATCATCAGAGGGGTTTTTAACTCTATATAAAAAGTAGGGAAAGTATGCCTATTCAGCCATAGGAGAGCTTAGGGAGAAAATCAAAGGAAATCTCTTGCAATGTGTAATGCTGAATGTCACTGTAAAGTCTACTCTGAAGGAAAAAAAACACTTACAGTGGGGAAAGTAATTATTTTCACCACTGTAAACTAAGAGAAGGAACGAGTGAATCTGCCTGTGTTCAGGTAGGGAACAAGTATGCAAATCTTGCTTGAAGTTTGCTAACTTTGCACACTGAACCCAACCGAAGGCCAAGTGAAGGGGAGGGGGAATCTTGTTCAATTCTGGCCATCTGCAGGGCTAAGAAGTACAAATGCAAACAAATACCATACAGAGGGGAAAGGCTCTTTCTTTTTAAGCAACTTTGAGGACAACATGGAAAAATACCAAATAAATTATATTACATGCTTGGAAGATGCGTTCAAGTTGTAAATAGTATGGAACGGTAGGATTCTTACAGACAGTCATACACTGTATTCTGACATCACATATTTTTTTATGTGCAAATCATTTAATTTTTGTATTTATCTTGGTTTAAATACAGAAGTAGAACCCCAATCTGAATCATTTCAACTTGAACAGGGGAATTTGTAGGTAGTTGTGGCTGCAAGAGCTCATTTTAATATATTCAGCAGTAATAAATCTGAATTGACCAGTAGAAATAAAAGCCCCAACAGATTGAAAAGCTATAGGAATGTTTACTGTTAAAAAAATAAAGCTAAAGCCCTCAACTTTGTGCCAACTGTCCAGGAGCAAAGGAGTTTTATAGTACAGCTTGTAATTTTATTTTACCCACTACCACACTGTATGGTCTTAAAGTTAAGTAAAATGTCAGAAGTCCACAAAAAAACCCCCACACACACCAAACACAACCCGACATTTCAGAGACTAGGCAGTTTTTATGCTAAAATTATTAAAAAAAAAAAAAAAACAAAAAAAAACAAAACAGTGCCATATTTCAGAGATAATAATCATACGTACTGTGTAAATATAGTAGCTGGAGAGTATGCAAGCAGCCTAATTGGACTGCAATGTAAAATAGAGTGGTAAAGTGGAGAGGAGGCATCTGTATTATTTTACAGAAAAAGCCAGGAATATTGTACTGACTTTATGCTTAGTATTACTGTATCAGGCCACATTTTCTGAGTGAGAGACCGGCCAGTGTACTATTTAAAGGACAGAAATCACACACACATACACATACATAATGTGTGTGTGTGTGTTGGGACGCCTGCCTTTGCACACACATGAACTTTAATGCCATCCCGGTCTTAGTCCGTAGGGTTCAATATTAAATTGGCCCACCCTTTGCAGTTATAACAGCTTCAGCGCTTCTGGGAAGGCTGTCCACAAGGTTTAGGAGTGCGTTTATGAAAACGTTTGACCATTCTTCCAGAAGCGCATTTGTGAGGTCAGGCACTGATGGTGGAGAAAAAGGCCTTGCTCTCAGTCTCCACTCTATTTATCCCAAATGTGTTCTATCGGCTTGAGGTCAGGACTCTGTGCAGGCCAGTCAAGTTCCTCCACCCCAAACTCGCTTGTCCATGTCTTTATGGACTTGGTTTTGTGCACTGGTTCAAATCATTTGGGGGGGGGGGGATTAGGCCCCCTAGTTCCAGTGAAGGGAACTATAAAGGCTTCAGCATACCAAGACATTTTGAACAATTTCATGCCCCCAACTTTGTGGGAACAATTTAGGGATGGCCCCTTCCTGTTCCAACATGACTGTGCACAAACAAGGTCCATAAAGACATGGCTGAATGATAGAACACCTATGGGATGAATTAGAGCAGAGGCTGCGAGACAGGCCTTCTCATCCACATCAGTGCCTGACCTCACAAATGCACTTCTGGAAGAATAGTCAAACAGTCCCATAGACATACTCTTAAACCTTGTGGACAGCCTTCCCAGAAAAGATGAAGGAGGTTATATCAAAGGGTGGGCCAACTCAATATTGAACCCTATGGACTAAGACTGGAGTGCCATGAAAGTTCATGTGTGTAAAGGCAGGCGTCCCAATACTTTTGCAGGTTTCAGTATGAAATTAAATTTATGGGTACTATGCAAGCTATAGCCATTCGCTTTTTTAATTTTTTTTTTACATTCAGTTGGGTTGAAAAAAAAAAAAAAAAAAAAAAAGTTAAATAATATTGAGTCTATGCACACAGTAATATGTAGCTGCCTGCATGACATAGGACATAATGTACTTCATTACAGGTAACTAAGACTGTGGGGCCAAAAATTTTTTTTTTTCTAAACTTCAGCTGTAAATGAGAACTGAACTGCATGCTGGCACAAGGCCCAGTATTACAACTCCACAGGTAGAATTTTCAGATTCAAAGTCTGCAATAACATTATAAATATATATAATATTAGTCTCATGGTAAATTTGCTTTATACCAACAGTAGTATATGGTTGCAATGACTATACTGTAATTTTAGTCCCCCACAAAAAGAAATGTAGTTTCTACTGAAACCCAATCTCTAATCTTTCCACATTGCTTGCCAAACATGAAGGCCCATTTTATCTCCAAGTTATGAAAACAAAGTACTTTTATGAGTTCAAAGAGTTTTGTACAGCTGCTTTTTAACAAAGGGGCCCATTCATTTTATTTCTTTAATTTGTATTTCTGTTTTCTCCCAAGCATCAGTATGCATAAAAGCATGTGTGGATTTATCAGTATCTGTATTGCTGATGAACAAGGGATAAACAAGAACAGAATATGACTGGAAAACAACACTGGTGTTAAGTGTCACATGTTTATCACTAAACTCATCTAGGTTTGGGAAGCAAAAGCAAACCATTTTCAAACTGTTGCCGCCAAAACAGGAATAGAGGTAAAGCTGGTTTCTGTGACAACTAAGAGGGGATGTTCCCCTCACACTGGAAAGATATCCTCATACTTCCTCTTGTGTCTATAGGACAGGGAGTGAAGGAAACCTCCCCAATGAAACCTAGAAAAAAGAAAATATTATAAAATCTCACAAAAGTGAGTACACCCCTCACATTTTTGTAAAATATTTTATTATATCTTTTCATGTGACACTGAAGAAATGACACTTTGCTACAATGTAAAGTAGTGAGTGTACAACTTGTAAAACAGTGTAAATTTGCTGTCCCCTCAAAATAACAACACACAGCCATTAATGTCTAAACCGCTGGCAACAAAAGTGAGTACACCCCTAAGTGAAAATGTTCAAATTGGGCCCAAAGTGTCAACATTTTGTGTGGCCACCATTATTTTCCAGCACTGCCTTAACCCTCTTGGGCATGGAGTTCATCAGAGCTTCACAGGTTGCCACTGGAGTCCTCTTCTACTCCTCCATGACGACATCACGAAGCTGGTGGATATTAGAGACCTTGCGCTCCTCCACCTTCCATTTGAGGATGCCCCACAGATGCTCAATAGGGTTTAGGTCTGGAGACATGCTTGGCCACTCCATCTTTACTCTCAGCTTCTTTAGCAAGGCAGTGGTTGTCTTGGAGGTATGTTTGGGGTTGTTATGTTAGAACACTGCCCTGCAGCCCAGTCTCCGAAGGGAGGGGATCATACTCTGCTTCAGTATGTCATAGTACATGTTGGCATTCATGGTTCCCTCAATGGGACTGTAGCTCCCCAGTGCCGGGGTCTTGCCTATGGTGGATAAGGAACCCCCTGTACTGCGCAGGCACAGCGCTTGCGCAGTACGGGGGCTTGCCGAAAAAGTTCCCCCGGCGGATAATGACCCCCATCTACTGCGCAGGCACAGCGCTTGCGCGGTACGAAGCACTACCGAGCCGAAAATACACAGTTGAGCGTCAGCTGTACACTGCGCCTGCGCACATTTAACACCACATTCTACCACACGCTCCCGATGCTACCAGACAATTCCGCACACTCCCGATGCTCGTGCTACTCTGCAAGGGGCGGATAATAAACACATTATCACAGTAATACACCCGCCCCTTGCAGAGTAGCATGAGCATCGGGAGCACGTGGCAGCGTCAGCCACAGTGTCTTGCCCATTGCACAGGCGCCGTGTACAGCTCACTCACAGCTGTTCAGCTTTGGATATTTTCGGCGGCTCCCTTGTTGTTCATACTGCACAAGTACTGCACCTGAGCAGTACAGGGGGGTCATTATGCGCCGAGGGGAACTTTCTCATAAGAACACCGGCAGTGCTCATGCAGCCCCAGACCATGACACCCCCACTACCATGCTTGACTGCAGGCAAGACACACTTGTCTTTGTACTCCTCACCTGGTTGCTGCCACACACGCTTGACACCATCTGAACCAAATAAGTTTATCTTGGTCTCCTCAGACCACAGTGCATGGTTCCAGTAATCCATGTCTTTAGTTTGCTTGTCTTCAACAAACTGTTTGCAGGCTTTCTTGTGCATCATATTTAAGAGAGGCTTCCTTATGGGACGACAGCCATGCAGACCAATTTGATGCAGTGTGTGTTTACATTGTTATACAAGCTGTACACTCACTACTTTACATTGTAGCAAAGTGTCATTTCTTCAGTGTTGTCACATGAAAAGATAATAAAATATTTACAAAAATGTGGAGGGGTGTACTATATAAAATCTATCAGGTAGTTAAGCTATAGGTTCAACCACTGCTACAATTATTAGTACCTCTTTTGAACTCTACAACAAACAATTTGGCCGCAGATGTTTTTACTGTATGTTGCCTTTTGAACAGGAATACAGCAAAAACTGTGCAACTCACGTGGAAGCCTTTCACATTTAACTTGTTGGCAGACAATTATAACCAGTGACAGATGGTACTGCACTAGTGCCAGCATTAAGGCTGCAATGAAACTGCAGGGTACATAAGACAATAAGCAATGGCTGATGCTTCCTCTATTCTGAGAGCGAAGGACAAACTAAGACTGTTCTATATAATATTTAGAAATGACAATCTGATGTAGCACCCTGATGTTTAGGCAGGGTTGCTCTCAAATTTATTTGCCAAGTGATAGTTGCCTTGGCTAATTGATAGGAGGGCAATTGATTTTACCCCAATTCTGGAATTGCTGCACTTCTCTCTTCTGTCACTAGAAGGCTGGGTGTCTGGTGGCATTAGATAAGAAAAGAGCATTGTAAGGACAGATTAGGAATGAATGGGATGTCTCAGCCAATGGGCAGGGATTTTCTTGGGTCCCTTGGCTGCTGCTGGGAGAGTGTTTATTTGGGTGGAGTCAGGTGATCTAGGTTCTGTGCCACCTGGAGGGCTGTCTAGGTTAATGTGTGCTGTAATGCCACAGGCTCTAGGCCATAAGCCTTGGGCCTATCCCAGTGATATCTGGCTGCTAGGCTGCCTATCCAGAAGCAAGAGAGCAGCGTAAGGTTGGGACTCATGCTTGCAGTCCAACCAGAAGTAATGGTTCTGCCAGCCAGGGAACCAGTCATGGTCGGAGGTAGAGGGAAAGCTGCTGCCACTAAGGGACCATTCACCTCGCCACCGGAGAAAACTGTGAGTAAGCTGAGGCCAGTGAAGAAGTGGGAAAACTTCAGCAAGTGCCAAGTCAGGGACCCAGCGGGACAGCAGAGGCGACGCTTGTGGAGTGCCAAGCCAGGGACCAGCTTGGAGTATCTGTAAGGGGCCAAGCCAGGGACCCAGCGGTGAAGTGGGGGTGACGCTTGAGGAAGATACTGAGTGCGAAATTGGAAGAGCTCAGAGGATCCAGTGACAGTGGATCATTAAGTCTAGTGAAAGACTGAGGGCTCAGTGGAAGTGGAGTTCTACAATAGGAGATTGTAGAAGAAGAAGTGAAAGAGTTCATTGCAACCTTTGTTAGAAACTGTTGGCATAGGAGAGCGTTCCTACTGCAGATGTGGGGTCTGGCTAGATACTTTTCCCTGCATGGCTGTCTACCTATAGAAGTTTCGGAGTCTGTCAATAAACATTGCATCTACTTAAGGGTGTCCTGGCCCCAACCCTCTCTCCCACATTTCCGTTTAAGAGACAATAAATCTCTTTGCAGTCAAGAAATGTCTGGCTCCTATCAATCTACTTTGCATTATACCCACCATGCCTTGTAACCCACTCTACACAGAAGGATGTCAGCTGTCCCTAAACCTGGATGTCATTATTAGGCCTCAAGGACCCATGACTTGGCTACACCAACATATATCACAAAGACTTTGCTGCAGTCCAGTGAGATCATACAGCATGGGGAGATCTGACACAAACACAACCTGATATCCCAGCAATCATCTGCTCTTATGAGTCACCACTATGGGGGGGGGGTTCTCCTCTGGGTGCAAACAAACACATGGTAAAACCTCTGTAGGCCCAAATAGAGTGCAGTGCTGGGACAAGGTCATCCAATCTCCCCCCCCCCCGAAATCCCACCACCCTACAACCCCCCGCCAATTAGATACATCAAAAGGGATGGGAGCAGGGTCAAGAGCAGCAAAATGTTTGTGGCATGCAATGAAATAGTACCGATGTTTGTGGTACACTGCAGCGAACTGATACGTTTAAGATCAGCGCACAAATATGGGGCCAAGACTGAAGGAAAAAAAACGTCCTTGGGTTTGTGATGTCACTGAAAGGAAAAAGTATCCCTCCATCAGGGGTGTCACTGAAATGAAAAAATGTCCCAGAGTTGCTGGTGTGACTGGGAGGAAAAAATGTCCCAGAGTTGCTGGTGTCACTGAAAGGTAATTATTACCTTGCATCGGTGATGTCACTGGAAGGAACACCACTACAAAAGCTCCTCCCTCACCTCCCTAGTACAGGGCTCATCCATCAATCCCCCCCCACTGCAAAGCTCATCATCATTAGGGATGAGCTCAGGCATGTTTAGACACAAGTCTGAACCTGCCTGAACTATCCAACCGGGAAGCTGTCAAAGACAGTCAAAGGCGGTAGAGACATTCTCCACCCTGCAGCCGCACATATACACGTCCTGTGCATACATGCGGCTGCGGGATGGGGACTGCCTCTGCAGCCTATGATTGGCTGTTGGCTTTGACAGCTTCCCGGCTGGATAGCTCAGGTGGGTTCAGACTTGTTTCTGAACCCACCTCATCACTACTCATTCTCCCCCCAATATAGAACCCCTCCCAGAAATACAAAGCTCCCTTCTCAATTCAGTAGAGAGCTCTTCAACCCACCGCCCGTTACTTACCCAGTCCTACAGATGGAGCTCTGCAGCAGGACAGCCCAGGCTCCTGGAAGCTGCTCCTCCTACACTGAGGAGGCTCTTTCACTTGAGGTGTGTTGTCACTCTTAAACAGAAGCTAGCAAAAGAATCTGGCTTCTGCTTTTAGGACAAGTGACAGCGGTGAGCGCATGGCTAGTGCCATGACTGACAGAGGTCCAGTTCAGTTAGAGGTCCGGTGACTAGTATCCCTCCACTCTGGAGGAAAAAAAAGCCCTGTTGACAAGAGTGACATGGCAGCCACTCCTGTCAGTGACAAGCAGGATGAAGGGAGTTGCTGGAGCTCCCATCGTGCCCTCCCTGTACAGAAGCACGGTGCCCTGGGCACATTACCCTTCTGCCCCCCCCCGTCCTGTTCCTGAGAAAATGGAAGAGTTTACCTCGCTGTTAGCTCATTATAAAAAGACCCCCTTGGTCACATTCTGAGAAACCAAATCTCAAGAAGCACTGTTATGGCTTGTGTACACAGGTCTTTGTACAAGTCAGAACTGCATCTCTCCCCATACAAGTCAACAGGAATGTGAATACAGCTTGAACTATCTCAGAAGCACCTAAGCACCTCTGAAGGAACGTGGATAATTCTCCAATTGATCTCAAAATACAAGTTAAATGCATATGAAAGCAAGCTGCATTTCCAACCTATGCAAGTCTTCAGTTAGAGGGCCCCCCTCCCCCATGCCTTCCAAAAAAGGGCACCGTCTCCATTTGATGAAAGGGCTCAGGCACCGAAATGTGTCAGTACTGGCGGGAAATGCTCTCAAGTTTGTTCATCTGAAGACTGTCATCCCCCGGCATTCCTTTCCACCTGTCAGAGTCTGTCCACTGTATTCACCTCAGAATGGTAAGAATCATAGACAATGCAGGACATTTTGGTTGGAAGAAAAGGGCTTTGGAATCTCTGTTTATTGCTATTTCTGTCTTAAGACGTGATGGATATTAAAGCTGAACAATCACACAGCTAAATACAAAAGTGAAAAAAAAAAAAAAAAAAAAAAAAAAAAAAAATCTACAAGACACTGATCATTCTACTTCCCTATATCACATGTGTAGACAGCAGAGCTGGATTGGCTTGCAGTGCTGCTTCCCCTTCCCAGTTGGAGTGCTGCTGGGCAGAGCATGGCAGAAGGCCTATATCAAAACAAATTCCGATATCTATGCTAGATATATGTTAAAATACAGACAATTTGTAAAGGAATACACTACTACAATACAGAACTACATTAGGTTATATTTTCTTCCTACAGTTTTTTTTTTTTTTTTTAAACCAAACAACAAAAAAAAGTGTCAGTATGCTCAAGGCCCCAAAGATAGGCTGCAATGTGCCTCGTACATTCCGATAATGATGTCCTTGTGTACGCTGCCCTGATCTTGTACGCAAAGTGAAGTGCAATTCTGGTATCTGGAACAAGAGAGAGAAGAGCACTGGCAAACTTTGCTATGACTGGTGGGACTGGGATAACAATGCAGAAACACATGCCAGTCCTTGCTAAAACAGAGCAAAGTTATTGGTACAGTGACCTTTAGATTAGAAAATGGAGTCTGACGTGCCTGGTGCCTCCTTACAGTGTGTTAAAAATATGAGGGGGGGGGGGTGGGCGCAAGAATTTTCTGTACTGTAGGGACTAAACAACATTTTAATAAATAACCTTTACACTCCATTTGTGAATGTGTTACTTAAGATGTTCAATATCTAACTTCATCTAACTCATTTTTATGTGTTCACTGCCAGAGAGCTGAACAAACAAGCCACGCAATGGATGGCAGACATGTGCGGGATCATTTACATAGAGGGAAGCAGTGCTCTTTTTACAGAATATTTTATTAGTGCTGAAACTGCATCTTGGACCTGTCAAAATCATGTTTATTTATGTGTTGTCTATAGCAAAATAAAAAAAAAAGTTTGCTAAGTGCAAAAGCTCAACTTATTCCTTCAGTTTTTATAAAGCCATAAAAGTAGGTACATTTATCTTGACAAGAATTCCCAGTAATCATATTTTCAGATCCCATAAGTAGCCAAAATGTGTCAGTCTATGGTCTTTAATTGAATATGTTTAAAGGGGAATACCAAGTTGAATATGCACAACTTGTTACTTCACTACTGCAGTCAGAAATAGTAACTCAGTGCACATTTGCAGTATGACGACGTCATTACGCCAGCGTCTACGCATGCATGATGACACAGGTGCACAAATTTAAAGTACCATAACATATCCAAAGCTGGGGTTCCTAGCACCAAGTAGCCCTGAGATACGGGGCCCCAAATCTGGTTCGGAAAATGTCATTCTCTGCTGCAGAAAAGTGCTTGACATTTTCTGTACTGATTTTGGGGCCCTGTATCTCGGGGCCACTTGGTGCTAGAAACCCCAGCTTTAGAAAATTTTATGGTGCTAGTTCCACTGGGTTTGCACACCAAATTTGGGGTTCTTAGCACTAAGTGGCCCCGAAATACGGGGCCCCAAATTCGGTAAACTGTGTCTATCTGCAGCAATGTCATTTCGGGACCCTTTGGGTTCAGAGACCCCAAATTTTGGCTGCAGCTAGGGGGCATCTAGGAACCCTTAACTACCGAGTTCGAAGTTCAGGGAACCTATGGCTGCAAATGGGCACAGTGATGCTGCAAATGGGCATTGTTGACCCTCTTTTCCACTTACAGTAGCTGTGCATTTCTCACCCTCGTCTTATACTCGGGTCAATAAGTTTTTCCCATTTTTTTGTGGTAAATTAGGGCCTCGACTTATACTCGGAACGACTTATACTCGAGTATATACGGTAAGTGCAATTATAAATAAAGGCCAAAATGGCAGCCACCATTATTACATGTGTTTGGGCACATTTTATTATTTCATGACACTGGGTGAAACATGTTGAGTTTTGTGGGTTTTTATTTATGTAATGCTTTTTTAGTGGTTTGTTGGGGTGTGGATCTGACTTTAGAATGTTTTTTGAGGCAGAGATTATATACAAAGTCAGAGTTTGGACCTGTTATTATTATTATTATACGAGATTTATATAGCGCCAACAGTTTACTCAGCGCTTTACAATGTATAAGGGGGACAACACAATTACAGTACAATACAAAAGGTACAGGAGGGCCCTGCTCGTAGAGCTTACATTCTAAAAGGGAGGGGGTGGTGGTACAAAAGGTAATAGCTGCAAAGAATGATTTGATGGGGGTGGCTCAGGGACAGTTATGTGGGTGTGGGATAGGCTTCCCTGAATAAATGAGTTTATGAGAGACCTGTAAAATGAAACAAGATTCGTTAGAGGTAGTTAGTTTAGGAAACATTCCACAGTTCACTCTCAACTTCATAAGCCCCAGTATACACCTTTAGGAGTTGTATTACCCAATTCAATTTCACCAAATTTTTGTAATTTTTAAAAAATTTTTATTTATGTTAGCATCACATGTGGTGAGACACATGCAAAACTCTCACGTAACGATCAATGTTGATTCCCACACAGTGGTCCATCATTATGTTTTTCTGATATGTCAGGCACATTATTAGAGTTCACAACCCTATTACCGGTATATTAAATACTTAATGATCACAACAAATGTTTGCGCATGTGTAGCTTTAAAAAAAGGACCATGATAGGGATTGTGTAATGAGAGAAATATTGAGCCAGACTTACTAAGAATGCTATTTGCCTGGCTGTCCCTGGCTTCAGTATTTTAGAACAGGCAAGCAGTATATGAAAGTTCTAAAACTCCCAATCTGCATACTTGTTCTGAGACAGAGACCCAGAAACTACTGAATTCATTGGGCAAGCATGACAGTCAGGGAGTTAAAGTGGTTGTAAACCCTCACATATACCCTATGAATGACTAGCCTTGGGTGAAACACAGAGATGAAACAAATCCTCCTACATTAATTGTGGCTGTTTATCTACATCTGTCTAGCCTACATTAAAAGTGCAGCATTTACACTGGATCTGTCAGCTCTGATAAGCAGGAGGTGGAGAGCTGAAGTTACATCAGTGAGGAGAGCTCTGAGAGCTGATTGGATGAAAGGGACACACCCCCCTCCACACAGAAACAGAGATAAGGCTGTCAATCAGGTGGAGCTCCCTCCCCTGTCACCATTTTTCTTTTGGTGTCAGAAGTGATTCATGCTTATGGCAGAGGAACAAGGCAGCGGACAGAAACAACATTTAGTGCTCTGGATTACGACAAGTACACACTATAGAAGGCTAGGCTTTGTTTATTTTTCATGTCTGAGGTTTACAACCACTTTAATATTGTAGATGGTAAGGTCACTGTAATGGCCTCCATATTTCCCTTGTAGAGGTCTCCTTTTAAAAAAAAAAAAATCTCAGCTGTGTAATGGGACAAAATATTACAGTTGTGCTAGCTAGTACTGAAAGGTAATATCCTTCATTGTATTGCTTTTGTTGCAAATTAGATATAAAAAATTGCTGTTGTACAAAAGATCGGACTGTCATCTTTCCTTAAACTAACTTTTTTCTGCTAAAAATGTTAAACTGAATGATGTATTCTTTTTTTTTCCTCCCAATAAAGAGCACATAAAAGATATATGTATAGATAGATAGAATATATATATAAAAAATATGTTCTCAACTTTAGTATGTCTAACTCCTAAACTTTAGGCACTGGCAGGATTCACAAGTCATAAGGACCGATTGTAGTACACTATTTGTATAGCAAATGCTCTTCTCTTGTAAACAAATGCAAAAAAGCATGCAATTTCATTAAATGGAACCATGCCACCCAATTAATGCCAGGGCAACCAAAAAAAAACAACACAATTGATTGCCTGTTATGGCAACCGCTCAAGTATGCCATAAACACTATAGCAACCAGCTAGATTTTCATTAATTCACAGCTTTTTATTTTATGCTAATAGGGTCATTGTTCCCTTTCAGGGGGCATGTACAACCCAGGCACATAGGAAATACTAATGTACAATGCACACCCAGAGGGACCAGTCATGTGCGGGGGGATGACACCACCAGCTAACCCTTTACTCATGTCTTTACTGAGAAGTAAAAAGTTATAACAACTATTGCTTAGCAAGTATACCCTGGTGTAGGTTGTCTAATTTAAATGACCCCTTGAACAGTTATTACATCAGGCTTTCTCAATCTTTATACCCCAGAGGAACCTCTGAAATAACTTTATGTCTCACCTCTACTAAAACCAAATTTATTAAAGGGTCAGTGGTAAGAACGCCCCTTACTGTACATTGGTTGTCAATGGGAAGAATGTCCCTTACAATGGTGGTCAGTGGCAGGAATGCCCCTTATATCATTGGTAGACACCTCCCTTACATTGGTGTGATTTACCTTACAAACAGGTAAAGAGATAAAATGTTGTGCTGCTGGCTCTGCCAAGTGCCCTAGAATTATGCAGGCACCATCAGAGGGTAGGTTAATCTGCCACAGCTCATGGAACCCCTAGAAACAGCTGGAGGAACCCTAGGTTTCTAAGTAACCCTGGTTGAGAATGGCTGTATTACAGGTACCACCAAGCGTTTTCAAAACAATTCATAATGTTTATAAACAGCCTGCTCCCCATTCACACCTGAGACCTTGTAACTAACGAGTCACATGGCACTCGAGAGGGAAAATGGCTAATTGGGCCCAATTTGGATATTTTCACTTAGGGGTGTACTCACTTTTGTTGCCAGCGGTTTAGACATTAATGGTTGTGTTTTGAGTTATTTTGAGGGGACAGCAAATGTACACTGTTATACAAGCTGTACACTCACTACTTTACATTGTAGCAAAGTGTAATTTCTTCAGTGTTGTCACATGAAAAGATATAATAAAATATTTACAAAAATGTGAGGGGTGTACTTACTTTTGTGAGATACTGTATGTAGATAGTTGTGTGCGAATTCTGATATGTTTAATTCTCTACAAGAAGCACCCGAAGGATGACCATAGACTACTATCTGTTTGTAAACATCCTTTAGATCTACCATCAGCTATGTAGTGCAACAAGGGCTTGAGTGATTTAATACCAACTGATCACGTTTATCACAAGACCTTACATTACATAGCTGGTAGTTCTCAAGCTGACCATACACTATACAATGTGATTGTGCTATCTCATTTAGATCTACCATCAACTATGTAGCGCAAGAGCCTGCCTGACTGTATATATTGAAGTTCAATGGATTGTTTAGGTTTGTCCTTATATTATAAACATTTGGTAAATGCTAAGGACATTGCACAGAGATGGTACAATCAGATTGCACAGTGTATGGCTAGTTTAATGAGGAATGTATAAATCAGATTGCGTAGTGTATGGCCAGGGGGCTGATTGAAAACAAAAAAAAAACAAATGGATTTTCCTATCCACACATTTGAGGTGGATGAGGAATTCCTTCCCACGGAGCTATTGTATTCTGATAGCGGAGACTCTTCCACCCTCAGAGCACACCGATCAGCTGGCTGAAAAAGTTTTCCAACAGTTCCATTAGACAGAAGTTTATTGTTAGTTTGACTTCTGTTGATCGAGAACAGCCATTCGAAATTCAGGCTGTCCTCGCTGAACTGGCAAAATTTCAATCCATCTATGGGCAGCTTTACCAAAACAATGTAATACAATTACAAAGACCAGCTTAAAGAGGAACTGCAGTCTGCTCACATAATTTGTAATAAAAACATCTGTGCCATTCTGAAGCTTCCCTCCAACCACTTTACATATTATTTTATATATACTGTGATTCTGTACTTGCCAAATATGCTGCAGAAATCTCCCTCCACTGAGTCTGGCTGCATCCATTTTAACTGTGGGCAGCTGAAGCTGCTGCCTGTTCACTTCCTGGATTCACACCAGCAGCTCTCATTGGCCCTCTTATGACTCATACCCCCTCACTTCCTGGCAAACTCTCTCTCTCTCTCTCTCTCTCTCTCTCTCTCTCTCGAGAGAGAGAGAGAGAGAGAGAGAGAGAGAGAGAGAGAGAGAGAGAGAGAGAGAGAGAGAGAGAGAGAGAGAGAGAGAGAGAGAGAGAGAGAGAGAGCGCTGTGCATGATGTCATAAGCCTAGGCTAATAACCTGACAAGAAAGAGGAAATGGGCTGTATAAAGCATTTACTGGGAGGGAAAAAAAAAAAAAAAAAAAAAAAGTTTAAGTATCCAAAGTTAAAACAACAAGGGCAGAAGATTTATCAGATGGAAAGATGAAAAATATGACTGAAGGTCTGCTTTAAGCTATCTAGTAGATTAGTTTACAACATTCATGCACTATTACTATACAATCGATAGTAGTGGTAAAGGAGAATGTACAAACAGTATAGTGAGTGTATGGTTAACCTCATGGTGGCCATACACGCTTCGATAAAGGATCAATTTATTTTCCAGCAATAACCGATCTACAGTCAACAACCCAATTTGGCTGATATACCACACTCGGGGAAGGTATGATCATAACTTATGAGTAAAACTGAAGACTTCTGTTTTTTACCATGTAATCTCATAATCTGATCGATCAAAATATGACTGTATTCATCAATGGAGCATCAGGGTGCTGCTGATCAGTGCAAACCAATTGATCATTTTCTGCCCTGGCCGATTGAATCAGTTTGATCCAATCGGAATTAAATTGAGTCTAAATTATACTTATTACTAACCAACGTTCCCCTTTAGCAGGTGTATACATATTATGGGAAGCAGAGTGATATATACTGTTCCTAGATTGTAAACTCTAATGAGCAGGGCCCCCTAATTCCTCCAGTATTGAATTGTATTGTAAATGTACTGTCTGCCATCATGTTGTAAAGTGCTGTGCAAACTGTTGGCGCTATATAAATCCTGTATAATAATAATAATAATGTCAGTGTATAAACACGGAGAGGAAAATCATTAGGAAATCTGATTAAAACATTTTGAAAGCAAGTGAAGAAAGTAACAGAGAACTGCAGAAAGTGAAGTAACTACAAGATGCACATTTTATCTGATTGGTTGCTGCAGGTTACTGTTGTCACTTACCATGAGGGTGGCTTTTTTGACATCTGTCACGTCAAGCAGCTGATGTGGAGAGCCAGATTGGTAGTTAAAGAAGTGAAGGGCGAGTCGGGCTGCATGTTGGGCTTCTCTGTAGTTAGTGGGGATGTCGGTGGGGGTCTGATCCCTGGAGGGGGCAGCTTGGATGGTGAAGGGCAGCAGAGCCAGCAGGCAGCAGATCCCTGGCATCATCGTCATGGTGTGCTGGTGGAGATGTCTGTGATCAGAGCTGCAGATCCCAGCTACAAATAGTGTGTGTGTGTGTGTGCTCATCCCTCCTCCCAGAGGGTGTCCTGCCCCTTCCATCACCTCCTCCCACCAGGCTTATCTCTTACATCCTCCACTTCCCAGAAATCAGCTTATACTCCAATGACTTCTACCTCCCAGATCTCTCAATTCCTTCCTGCTGGTATCCCCTGTCATTGTGTGTGCCAACTAATCCCCCATCCCTACACCTTCCCTCCCCCATCCCTACACCTGTGTGCTCTGATCACAAGGACTTCTACCTCCCAGATCTCCCCATTCTTTCCTGCTGGTCTCCCCTGTCATTGTGTGTGCCGACTAATCCCCCATCCCTACACCTTCCCTCCCCCATCCCTACACCTGTGTGCTCTGATCACAAGGACTTCTACCTCCCAGATCTCTCCATTCCTTCCTGCTGGTATCCCCTGTCATTGTGTGTGCCGACTAATCCCCCATCCCTACACCTTCCCTCCCCCATCCCTACACCTGTGTGCTCTGATCACAAGGACTTCTACCTCCCAGATCTCCCCATTCCTTCCTGCTGGTCTCCCCTGTCATTGTGTGTGCTGACCAGGGATGTGCGGTGAGGTCAGTGGCTGGTGAGGCACTGGCTAATATCAGAGCCAGATACACACAGGTTACATACACCGTTATCGTTAGAGTGAGAACAAGAATTCTAGTACTAGACCTCCTCTGTAACTCTAAACATGTAACTTGTAAAAATATTTAAAACGTCGCCTTTTGAGATTTTTAGGTACTGAGGTTTGGCGCCATTCCACAAGTGTGCGCAATTTTAAAGCATGACATGTTAGGTATTTATTTACTCTACGTAACATCATCTTTCAGATTATACAAAAAAACTCGGATAACTTTAGTGGGTTTTTTTTATTCGTGAAACAGTTTAAAACGCGTTTGAAAGATTGCTGCGCTATGACATAAAAAGTTGCAATGACCACCATTTTATCCCCTAGGTATCTGCTAATATATATATATATATATATATATATATATATATATATATACACACACACACACACACGTTTTTTATATAATGTTTGTGGGTTCTGAGTAAATTTCTAGCAAAAAAATATGCTTTTTACATGTAGGAGAGAAGTGTCAGAATTGGCCTGAGTGGCAAGTGGTTAATTACCATAAGTAAGTAATATACAAATAATTATTATATATTTTTTTTATTTAATTCACTATATTTTCAAAATCTGTACTCAAGCAGGTGGCTTAACAGGCAGATTACTAAAGTTTGAAGTTATAACTTCAAACCAGTAATTTCACAGTAAATAGATAAATGATACATGATCATGTTATAACATATAGCATAATAATATATGATTTAGTTTGATTAAAACAGTACCTTTTCAGCAGCAGATTTTCATTCTCCCTCTTAACCTTGTGAGAAAAATTTCATACCCATAAATCCATGTTTTTTTCCTTGTACTTAAGAGGGCTGGGCTGGAAGGGAGCATGTGTCTTTTAGACACATGCCCCCTTCTATGACACTGCTGAGAGAGGAGAGACTTGAGCAGGATTTTTATTGGACAGTTGGGGCCAATGGTGCTTTAAAATTGGTCCAAGACTCCAAGCTGTCCATTGTGCTCAGTGCCTCTAACAAGAAGTGAGAGGCACTGTGAGCTCATCCTCCCAGTCTGCTGCAAGCAGAGTGTGTCAGCTTGCATTTAACCATTTCCCGACCGGCGCACGCCGATGTACGGCTGCAGAATGGCACGGCTGGGCAAATGGGCATACCTGTAAGTCCCATTTGAATTCCCCCACCGTGCCATTGCGTGCGCGCCAGCCAGGAGCTCCGTGAGTCGGGTCGCGGGTCCCGCGGACTCGATCGCCGCTGGGATACCCGCGATCACCTCATGGAGAGATGCTGATGTAAACAAGCATCTCCCCGTTCTGCCTAGTGACAGTCTCACTGATCTCTGCTCCCGGTCATCGGGAGCAGGGATCAGTGATGTGTCACAGCTAGCCCATCCCCCCTACAGTTAGAAAACACTCCCTAGTACTGACTTAACCCCTCCCCGCCCCCTAGTGGTCAACCCCTTCACTGCCAGTGTCATTTACACAGGAATCAGTGCATTTTTATAGCACTGATTGCTGTATAAATGACAATGGTCCCAAAAATGTGTCATAAATGTCCGATGTGTCCGCCATAATGTTGCAGTCACAATAAAAATTGCTGATCGCCGCCATTACTAGTAAAAAAAAAAAAAATTATTAATAAAAATGCCATAAAACTATCCCCTATTTTGTAAACGCTATAACTTTTGCGCAAACCAATCAATAATCGCTTATTGTGATTTTTTTTTACCAAAAATATGTAGAAGAATACAAATCGGCCTAAACTGAGGGAAAAAAAATGTTTTTTTAATTATTTTTTGGGGATATTTATTATAGCAAAAAGAAAAAAGACGTTTTTTTCAAAATTGTCGCTTTTTTTTTGTTTATAGTGCAAAAAATAAAAAACCGCAGAGGTGATCAAATACCACCAAAAGAAAGCTCTATTTGTGGGGAAAAAAAGGACATCAATTTTGTTTGGGAGCCACGTCAGTTAAAGCGACTCAGTGCCGAATCACAAAAAGTGCTCTGGTCAGGAAGGGGGTAAATTCTTTCCCGGGGCTGAAGCGGTTAAACTGGCTGATCTGTATGTAGCTTCTGACAGGCTGCACAAGGAGCCCCGTATCTCAGAAACCATAGGAGCTATGACCCCAGGTCGCCGAGCTATGACCCTTGAAGCTTGATTGTTTGTTTTTGTTACAATTTTTTTTGTTTTTTTCTTATGTTCATGGCTCTGCCTTACCTGTCTCCCCTGACTGCATGTCCCTGGTGCTGACCAATCCCCCATCCCTATACCATCCCTCCATTATCCCTACACCTGTGTGTTCTGATCACAAGGACTTCTACCTCCTAGATCTCTCCATTCCTTCCTGCTGGTCTCCACCATCCCTACAACATCCCTCCACCTGTGTGCTCTGATCACAATGACTTCTGACTCCCAGATCTCTCCATTCTTTCCTGCTGGTCTCCACCATCCCTCCCCCATCCCTCTACCTGTGTGCTCTGATCACAATGACTTCTGACTCCCAGATCTCTCCATTCTTTTCTGCTGGTATTCCCTGTCATTATGTGTGCTGACTAATCCCCCATCCCTACACCTGTGTGCTCTGATCACAATGACTTCTGACTCCCAGATCTCTCCATTCTTTCCTGCTGGTCTCCACCATCCCTCCCCCATCCCTCTACCTGTGTGCTCTGATCACAATGACTTCTGACTCCCAGATCTCTCCATTCTTTTCTGCTGGTATTCCCTGTCATTATGTGTGCTGACTAATCCCCCATCCCTACACCTGTGTGCTCTGATCACAATGACTTCTGACTCCCAGATCTCTCCATTCTTTCCTGCTGGTATCCCCTGTCATTATGTGTGCTGACTAATCCCCCATCCCTACACCTGTGTGCTCTGATCACAATGACTGCACAGGTGAGGCAAGTGCCTGTCACATTCACCTTCTCCTGTCCATTGTATGGAGGAATGCTGGCTGTGACTCACAGTTTACAAATGGAAATGTCAAGGTTTTCACTCATCCACAAACTAGAGGGGTTCACATGGATGACCTTTTGATGACTTTATCTGCAATGCATTCACCTGCCATGCATCATAAGGAATGTATGGGCAGTATTGTTCTGTACCAATGCTGCACTAAAATGATGGAAATACAAATAAAGAAGAAGAAAATAAAAAATCTTACAAAGCTATGCTCAGCAAAAAAAAAAAGTATGCGTGACTGTAGGGAATTCAGCTTTGCAGGGATCCCAATTCATTAGATCATCTCTGGTTCCCAGCATAGTTTAAGCAAATGTAAAACTTTAAAGCGGTATTAAAGCCAAAACAAAATATGCTATTTTATTGTAGCTTATCAATCATTAGATGTGGTGGCTGGTATATTTTCTATTTTTTTAGGCTTTTTTCCTTATGTTTTAACGTGGTGATCTGGCCAGTATCACACCTCCCATATTAGTGAGATACAATTCTGGGTGAAGGAGCACAGGGGGCACCTTTGGAGAGCACTGTATTGTCAGTCTGACAGAAGGGGAGAATTAGGCTGACCATACATTATACAATTGTATTGTACAATTTTCCTTTAGATTTATCAAAACCATATAATATGAGGTCAAATCTAAACACTTTAATTTTGTATGCAATCAGGCAGACCCTTGCACTGCACTACATAGCTGGTAGGTAATGCTAAAGGAAAATGAATAAGAAAATTGCATAATGTATGGCCAGCCTTAGATGTGCTAGCAGATTTAGATACACTAACAAATTGAGGTAAAACTCCAGCTCACACTGCAGCCACGCAAGTTACTTCACAAGCTTTTTTCCTTTTGGGATAAAGGTTTTACATGAATAATGAAAGGAGAAGTCCAGCCTGAGCTCATTTGGCTGGGCTTCTCCTCTGGGTCACAGGGGTGCAATTAGTTTTGCACTCCTGTGACCCATTTTCAGCAGAGAGCAGTCTGCTCTCTGCTGAGGCCACTGGAATTAGTCCAGGCACCGCATCATCCCAACAATGAAGTCTGGATCCGCCAGGTGCCTGGGCTGATACCGTCTCAGACTCTCAGCGAGCCGACTGAGACGGCCATTCCCCGCCCCTCCACAGCTCAGAGCTCCAATGAGCGTGAAGGAACAGAGAGGAGAGATGCTGCTTGACAGTTGGCAGCTCTCCTCATTGGGATCTGTGAGAACCGGCGATGTTCGATGGCTCAGTTCTCCGTGTAGAAACGCCAGGGGGACAAATGCAGCATCGGTCCCATGCTGCATCCACCTAGGTAAGTATAAAAGGTGGAACCCCCCCACACACACTTTTTTTTTTAAAATCTGATCTATGTAAGCACCTGTCAGTGGTAAATGTTTTTGTCACAACACTTTAAACTGATACATTTGTAAATCTTTTTCTCTTGAAAAACAACAGACTTCCTGGGTGTATTGTCAGATGAAAATAGAAATAAGAAAGCTTAAAAAAAGAAAATGAATGCAGCCATCACATCTAGGAATTTATAAATAAATGTTTGCTTTTGGGTTTAATACTGCTTTAATAAGAATTAGCAGGTAAGGCGAAGATAAACTGGCTTGTATACTGAACACAAATGCACCATATCAATGTTTATTAAAGTAGAAATGAATCATAATAAAATTGTCATTTTATACTGTAGAAACTGTAAACATTCCTTAAAGTGAAAAGGTCCCCTATTGTTGGTTCTTTGCACACTATTCTGTACTCCTACTCCTGGAGCTCTCTGCTGCCTTTGATATGGTTGACCTTCTCCTCAAAAAAACTCCACTCCTTTGGTCTCCGTGACTGTACTCTCCGCTGGTTCTCCTTTACTTATCTGACCGCACCTTTATCGTTACTTACAATTCTACTTCCTCCTCTCCCTTTCTCTGTCCCCCAAGGTTCTGTTCTTGGATCTCTTCTATTCTCAATCTACACCTCCTGCCTGGGTCAGCTGATAACCTCCCATGGCTTCCATTACCATCTCTATGCCCATGACACCCACATTTATCTCTCTACTCCTCAGCTCACTCCTCCAGTCTCCTCAAGTATCACTAATTTACTAACAGACATATCAGTCTGGATGTCACATCATTTCCTCAAACTCAATCTATCCAAAACTAAGCTCATAATTTTTCCTCCCCAACATCCCCCTTCCTCTGATTTCTCTGTCAAGATCGATAGCACCACTTTCAGCCCGTCCCCACATGCCAAGGTTCTGGGTGTAATCCTGGACTCTGAACTATCCTTTAGGCCCCACACCTTCATTGCCCAAATTTTGCCGCCTCAACCACTGCAACATCTTCAAGATACACCCCTTCCTAACCAATAACACCACAAAGCTTCTAATCCACTCCCTGGTCATCTCTCGCCTCAACTACTGCAACTCAGTCCTCCTCACAGGATTACCTTCACATAGGCTATTCCCCCTTCAGTCCATTATGAACGCTGCTGCCAGACCCATCCACCTTACCAACCCCTCAGTGTCTGCTACTCCTCTCTATTAATCCCTCCACTGGCTTCCACTCACCCAATGAATTACATTCAAAATACTAACAACAACTTAGAAAGCCATCCACAACTCTGCCCCCAGCTATATCACTATCCTAGTCTAACAATACCAACCTAATCGTTCTCTTCATTCCTTTCAAGACCTCCTCCTCTCTAGCTCCCTTGTCACTTCCTCCCATGCTCACCTCCAGAACTTTTCCAGAGCCTCTCCTATGGAATTCCCTACCCCAATCTGTCAGATGATTTCCTACTCAGTTTGCTTTTATATGATCCCTAAAATCTCTCATGTTGTAAAGTGCTGTTATATAAACTGTTATACAAACTGTTATATAAACTCTGTATTATAATAATACTATATAGTACTATATAATCATATGGGATGTGGTGTCATTAAACGTGGACCACTACAAGTTAAGCTTAAAGGGTAAGAAAAAAAAAAAATATAACATATACAATTGCCACACAAGCCAGAATGTGATTTAATTTTATAAAAACCTTTCCTTTTCAATCTGCAGCCCTTATAATTTTATGTAAAAAATATGCAATATGGCAACATGGAGGCATTCTGTACACTGTTGGTGTATAGAACTCCCACAGAAATGTAATTTCCTGCTTGTGTGATGGGATCACCGATTTTCTACACTGCACTAAGTCAGATTTTAGGAATCTTCTACAACAGAAATTTCATTTTTGGTAAGATACCCCTTCAGCCCTGGTTCATACCGGTGTGACTTTGAAATCACACTACTTCAGTGCGATTTGCACTGCTGATTTCATTGCAGCTTGTGACTTAATTTAACAGAAGCCTACGCAAGTCACAATGAAATTGGTAAAAAGTAGTGCATTAACCTTTTTCATACATGGCATGAGTCTTGGCAATATGAATGGTTCCATTGCCAGCAATGGGGTGCCACTTCTCGTGTGATTTGGAGCTTTCAAATTGCATGACAAGTCGCACCGATGTGAACCAGGGCTAAGGGCTAATTATTTGAAAAGGTATGCAGACACTGCACCTTTTCTTATAGGAACACTGAAAGTGCACCAGCTGATTATAATAAATCAGTCACTCCTATTCAGAATCAGTCTGCAAACAATTTCTCCAGAGCAGAAACAGGTAGGACTCTGCAGTAAAGTTTGTTAAAATCCTTGTAATGTACACGTACATTGATTACTTTCAGCCAATGGCTTAGAGTGCTGACCAGAGTGTTCTGGCGGGGGGGGGGAACTATATTCACCAGGGACCCCCTTATGGGGGTTTGAACTGCTCCAACCTGAGCTGTCAGTCCAGTAGTGTGTACTAGGCTTCACTTGATATCCACTGCCCTGCATCCTGCTTTGCCTGTCTGATTCAGTGTCATCTGCAGTCCTGTCGACTGGTCCAGTCCAAGGCATCCTGCTGTTTTCCTGATGCAAGCCAGTTCTCTGTGGTCTTTGGTGCTTAGAGCAGGGTGAACCTAGGGGGTCACAACTTCGGGTTAGCACAGTTAACCAGTCCAAACCCCCATAAGAGGGTCCCTGGTGAATACAGGCTAGCCCCTAGACTTTGCACCTTGGGAGATCCTGCATTACCTGTTCTCACATGGACATGTGCACTTCTGGCAAAGGCTGTGTTCCTCCATTCCAGCTCCACTGGGCTTCTTTGTGCACCCTTGGTAAGATTCAGTTTCAATGGTGGGGTGTTCCCCAATTCTAGCTCCCAGGTCCTCTTTGTTCCAGTTTGCTTCCTCTTACATCCTTGGCAAGATGGCATTTTAGTGAGGGCTGTGTTCCTCCTTACAGCTCCCAGGTCCTTCTTGCTCCAGTGGGCTTCCTTGAACACCCTTGGTAAGACGCAGTTATAGTGAAAGCCACATTCTTCAGTTTGAGCTCCCCTAGGTTCTCCCCGTTACAACTTGGTTCCTGGAACAACCTTGATGAGACACCGTTCCAGAGAGGGACATGTTCCTCTGTTCCAGTTCCCAGGTTCTTTCCAGTATGCTTACTGCTTCCTGTTGGATTTCCTGTTCCGTGTAGCTGAAGGGTCCACATTATCGCAGAAGCATCCTGACAAATACAACATTTAATGCATTTTTTTATTGCAAGCGGTTTTTATTGCAAGCGGTTTAAGTACCTACATTTGACCTGGTAACACCCTTTTGCAGTCCCTGTACAGCAGGGGGCCAAGCAGCACAAGATGCCAATCAATTAATGTGCTGACAGGAAGCATGCTAAAAGAAAAGGAAAGAAAAGTGACAAAGAGAGGAGCTTAGCACTGTGCTGCTTCTCCTTTTACTGTTCAGTCACAGGCTAGGTCAGGAAAATCTGGGTTACTTTAGACTGAGGAATGATACTGGCCATCAGACTGAGGACATCTAGTGACAGAAAAACTGTACTGTGTGGGAAATCTTTTGGATTGAATGTGAATACAGCTGATCTTGTTATTGTATCTTTGTATTGTATCATCCAGTATTGTATCTTTGTATTGTATGTAGTATTGTATCTAGGCTATTATTTTTTACCTTGTTATTTCTAAATGCTTTAAGTTGTGTAAACCTATAAAAGACATTTATTCCTGCTTGGGTGTGACTCTTATTTCTTACTAAATGTCACTAAGGTAATTCAAATAAACTATTTTAAGACTATTGTGGTGAGACTTAAATTGCCATCTTATGTCTTGGTGAACTCAGAGAGACAAAAGCTATATACGGTAGCTGTATTAAAGCTGTAAAAAAGAAGCCAGAAAGAGGGAATTACTACGATTACCCCAACAACCTATACATGGGCGTCTGCAGCATAGGGCAGGGGGGGGGGGGGGGGGCAACTCTGGTTTCCACCCACACTCCAAAAACATGTTGGTAGGTTAATTAGATCCTGTCGAATAATTGGCCAAAATATGTGTATGTGTTTGTAAGCGTGTCGGGACCCCTTTGGGATAAAGGACCGCTCTATACCGCATATGGACACCGGTGGCAAAAAGCGCCCTGAGGTGATTCAATTCATTCATTCAATGCTCCTTTAAATATTTGAAAATAATATTTCAGCTTGGTCTAATTATGGGATTTATTACTATATTATTATCACTGTAACATTGTATTCAAGTTTACCATAACAGGCAAATGTACATCATAGGACTTTGAAGCTAGCTGCACACATTACAATCTGATAGTACAGTCTGCAAAATTTTGTATATGTAAAAAAAAATATATACAAAATCTTTATTTTAACAATATAATATTTAAAAACACGTCAAATTGTCATGGCTTGCATACTGATACCAGCAAAACATTATCCACTACAAACATTTATCGCTGTTTGTCGAGATGAGGAACTAGGGTCAACGCATTTCGCAGAAATGACTGCTTCTTCAGGACCTTTTTAATGTACATCACAAAAGTGGATTCTAAGAACAAAATATAAATATGAGTATAATTTGCCGAACATCAAAAAATAATTACCACATTTAATCGGCGTATAACATGCACTTTTTTCCCTTCAAGATTGGGGGAAATCGTGTGTGTGTGTTATACACTGATTCCTGCTGTCTCTGAGGGGAAGGAGGGGGTGGGCGCCACTGGATTACACACAGCCACAATCTCCTGTGTACCGGATCTCAAGCACACACAGTTCTGCGTTCTGGCTGGCAGTGGACCACTGTTCTGTCTATCATATGAGCCAGGCCAGGAGGGGGGACTGTGTGTGACTGAGCGCCGGGTACACAGGAGATTGCGTCTCTGTGTAACCCGGCACTGGCAAGGCTGCAGATGGGCACTTTGCAGGCTGCATTAATTGTCACTGGTGAGAATACAGAAGGCACTGTGCAGGCTGCATTAATTGGCACTGGCAAGGCTGCAGATGGGCAATGGAGAGGCTGCAGATCGGCAATGAGCAGGCTGCATTAATTGGCACTGGAGAGGCTGCAGATGGGCAATGAGCAGGCTGAATTAACGGCACTGGAGAGGCTGCAGATGGGCAATGGAGAGGCTGCAGATGGCCAATGAGCAGGCTGCATTAATTGGAAATGGAGGGGCTGCAATGATGGGCAAAGGAGAGGCTGCAGATGGACACTGATCAGGCTGCATTGATGGACTGTGACCCTTATTTTGCTTCAAAGTTCTTTATTTAAAATTTAAGCTTTTTTCCTGACACTTCCCTTATTATTATTATATAATATTATTTAGAATAATCATTGGGTCAGGGAAAGAAACAAAATACCTATCCCCAAGGAGAGACTGAAAGCGGGGAGGGGGAGAAAGAAAGCAAGCAATATATCTAAATACGATACCTTTTTCTGGAAGATTTCAATTTATATACTTTTCATGCATCTTGTAACTAGACCACACAATATACAGAGATGTACTGGTGGAATAGCAATTCTGCAAACTATACTCATATTTATATTTTGTTCTTAGAATCCACATTTGTGATCATGTACATTTAAGAGGTCCTGAAGAAGCGGTCATTTCCGTGAAACACGTTGACCCTAGTTCCTCATCTCGACAAACAGCCATTCATGTTTGTAGTGGTTAATGTTTTGCTGGTATCAGTATGCAAGCCATGACAATCTGATACAAATTTTTAAATATTTTATTGTTAACCACTTCAGCCCCGGAAGGATTTACCCCCTTCCTGACCAGAGCACTTTTTACAATTCGGCACTGCGTCGCTTTAACTGCTAATTGCGCGGTCATGCAATGCTGTACCCAAACGAAATTTGCGTCCTTTTCTTCCCACAAATAGAGCTTTCTTTTGATGGTATTTGATCACCTCTGCCGTTTTTATTTTTTGCGCTATACACGGAAAAAGACCGAAAATTTTGAAAAAAAATGATATTTTCTACTTTTTGTTCTAAAAAAAATCCAATAAACTCAATTTTAGTCATACATTTAGTCCAAAATGTATTCGGCCACATGTCTTTGGTAAAAAAAATGTCAATAAGTGTATATTTATTGGTTTGCGCAAAAGTTATAGCGTCTACAAACTAGGGTACATTTTCTGGAATTTACACAGCCTTTAATTTATGACTGCCTATGTCGATTCTTGAGGTGCTAAAATGGCAGGGCAGTACAAAACCCCCACAAATGACCCCATTTTGGAAAGTAGACACCCCAAGGAATTTGCTGAGAGGCATGTTGAGCCCATTGAATATTCATTTTTTTTGTCCCAAGTGATTGAATAATGACAAAAAAAAAAAAAAAAAAAAAAAATTACAAAAAGTTGTCACTAAATGATATATTGCTCACACAGGCCATGGGCATATGTGGAATTGCACCCCAAAATACATTTAGCTGCTTCTCCTGAGTACGGGGATACCACATGTGTGGGACTTTTTGGGAGCCTAGCCGCGTACGGGGCCCCGAAAACCAAGCACCGCCTTCAGGATTTCTAAGGGCGTACATTTTTGATTTTACTCCTCACTACCTATCACGGTTTTGAAGGCCATAAAATGCCCAGATGACATAAACCCCCCCCAAATGACCCCATTTTGGAAAGTAGACACCCCAAGCTATTTGCTTTGAGGCATGTTGAGTCCATGGAATGTTTTATATTTTGACACAAGTTGCGGGAAAGTGACAATTTTTTTTTTTTTTTTTTTTTCTTTGCACAAAGTTGTCACTAAATGATTTATTGCTCACACAGGCCATGGGCATATGTGGAATTGCACCCCAAAATACATTTAGCTGCTTCTCCTGAGTACGGGGATACCACATGTGTGGGACTTTTTAGGAGCCTAGCCGCGTACGGGACCCCGAAAACCAAGCACCGCCTTCAGGATTTCTAAGGGCGTACATTTTTGATTTTACTCCTCACTGCCTATCACAGTTTCGGAGGCCATGGAATGCCCAGGTGGCACAAACCCCCCCCAAATGACCCCATTTTGGAAAGTAGACACCCCAAGCTATTTGCTGAGAGGCATGGTGAGTATTTTGCAGCTCTCATTTGTTTTTGAAAATAAAGAAAGACGAGAAAAAAAAATTTTTTTTTTCTTTTTTCAATTTTCAAAACTTTGTGACAAAAAGTGAGGTCTGCAAAATACTCACTATACCTCTCATCAAATAGCTTGGGGTGTCTACTTTCCAAAATGGGGTCATTTGGGGGGTTTTTTTGCCACCTGGGCATTCCATGGCCCCCGAAACTGTGAAAGGCGGTGAAGAGTGAAATCAAAAATTTACGGCCTTAGAAAGCCTGAAGGCGGTGCTTGGTTTTCGGGGTCCCGTACGCGGCTAGGCTCCCAAAAAGTCTCACACATGTGGTATCCCCGTACTCAGGAGAAGCAACAGAATGTATTTTGGGGTGTAATTTCACATATTCCCATGGCATGTTTGAGCAATATATCATTTAGTGACAACTTTGCGCAAAAAAAAATAAAAAAAATAAAAAATTGTCTCTTTCCCGCAACTTGTGTCACAATATAAATTATTCCATGGACTCAACATGACTCTCAGCAAATAGCTTGGGGTGTCTACTTTCCAAAATGGGGTCATTTGGGGGGGGTTTGAACTGTCCTGGCATTTTATGCACAACATCTAGAAGCTTATGTCACACATCACCCACTCTTCTAACCACTTGAAGACAAAGCCCTTTCTGACACTTATTGTTTACATAAAAAAATAATTTTTTTTTGCAAGAAAATTACTTTGAACCCCCAAACATTATATATTTTTTTTAAAGCAAATGCCCTACAGATTAAAATGGTGGGTGTTTCATTTTTTTTTTTCACACAGTATTTGCGCAGCGATTTTTCAAACGCATTTTTTGGGGAAAAAACACACTTTTTTACATTTTAATGCACTAAAACACACTATATTGCCCAAATGTTTGATGAAATAAAAAAGATGATCTTAGGCCGAGTACATAGATACCAAACATGACATGCTTTAAAATTGCACACAAACGTGCAGTGGCGACAAACTAAATACATTTTTAAAAGCCTTTAAAAGCCTTTACAGGTTACCACTTTAGATTTACAGAGGAGGTCTACTGCTAAAATTACTGCCCTCGATCTGACCTTCGCGGCGATACCTCACATGCATGGTGCAATTGCTGTTTACATTTGACGCCAGACCAACGCTTGCGTTCACCTTAGCGCGAGAGCAGGGGGGACAGGGGTGCTTTTTTTTTTTTTTTTTTTTTTTTTTTCTTTATTATTATTATTTTTTTATCTTATTTTTAAACTGTTCCTTTCATTTTTTTTTTTTTTAAATCATTTTTATTGTTATCTCAGGGAATGTAAATATCCCCTATGATAGCAATAGGTAGTGACAGGTACTCTTTTTTGCAAAAATTGGGGTCTATTAGACCCTAGATTTCTCCTCTGCCCTCAAAGCATCTGATCACACCAAGATCGGTGTGATAAAATTCTTTCCCAATTTCCCAATGGCGCTGTTTACATCCGGCGAAATCTACGTCATAAAATGCTCGTAGCTTCCGGTTTCTTAGGTCATAGAGATGTTTGGAGCCACTCTGGTCTCTGATCAGCTCTATGGTCAGCTGGCTGAATCACCGGCTGCATTTTCAGGTTCCCTGTTGAGACAGGAGAGCCAGAGAAAAACACGGAAGATGTTGGGGGGGGGGGGCATTCCCTCCCACTGCTTGTAAAAGCAGTCTAGAGGCTAATTAGCCACTAGGATTGCTTTTACATGAAAGCCGACCGCTGGCTGAAAAGAATGATACCAAGATGATACCTAAACCTGCAGGCATCATTCTGGTATAACCACTCAAAGTCGTGAATGGCATACCTGAAGACAAAAAAATGGTTAACAATAAAGCACAGTAAACGGTAAGGTATACAAAATTGCATACCTGAAAAGCAAACATGATAAAACATAATAACAATAAAACATTGCAGAATAGAATACAGTAAAAAAGAGCAGAACAATAGAGAGAGAATAGAGAGAGAGAGAACAATAAAACGACAACTATTTTTATTTTATATTTTTGTTTGTGTTTTTTTTTTTTTTACACTTTTTTTTGTAACTAACTATAATAACTGTAACCGGTTCCAGGTTCGGGTCTCTCAAAATGCGTTGGCATCTCGGGAGACCCTGTGAAAGTGTGCCTAGTCTGTGCAATGCTGTACCCTACGCTAATACTCAACTAGTGCATGGTAGCGTTCAAAACATTCACCAATGCAAAGACCAGGATTGTCAGGACAGGAGGGACAATAATAGCGGGTGTCACGCCTATATCCGCGCTAGCTGCAGACACGACATCTTTTTTGGGGGGGTTCGCTGGGTAGGGGTACTCGGGAGGACATAAAGAAAATGCCTCTCATGCAGCCGACTGCATTTGGTTGGGGATGTGAATGGGGGAAGTACGGGCGCTGCAGAAGCGGTGGGTTCCCAATTAGGATTGGCGAATGCAGCAGGAAGGGCATTATGGGCACGACGGGCCTGTGTTTGTCTTTTTGGTGGCAGCGGGACACTACTTGTGCTTGCCACCTCACCAGCTTGAACTGCACTTATGGGACTCGCCACGTCACCAAGTGTTACTGCAGCGCTGGTTTGACTACGACCGGGGTGTACTAGGCCGCTGGCGCTTGCCAGTTCACCAAAACGCTACCAAAAAAACTGTTAGCGATCGCAGGGATCAGGCCTGACTCTGCGAACGCTGCAGTTATGCGTTTAGTGTTTTGTAAGTGACAGTGATCGATCGATACTGCACTTGGGTGGGCTGGGCCGGGCCGGGCGGAGGGGCAAAACGCAGGTGCTAGCAGGTATCTGGGCTGATCCCGCTAACACTGCGTTTTTGGGAACCCTAAACTGCTGGTGACGCTAGTATAGATCTGATCGGATCAGATATTGATTCGATCAGATACTATACCACTAAGGGAGGTGTACGCTGCGTGCGTGGGTGTTAGCGGTACTGGCGCTAACCTGACGCTGCCTGGGGCTGGTGCTTGCCAGTTCACCAAAATGCTACCAAAAAAACTGTTAGCGATCGCAGGGATCAGGCCTGACTCTGCGAACGCTGCAGTTATGCGTTTAGTGTTTTGTAAGTGACAGTGATCGATCGATACTGCACTTGGGTGGGCTGGGCTGGGCCGGGCGGAGGGGCAAAACGCAGGTGCTAGCAGGTATCTGGGCTGATCCCGCTAACACTGCGTTTTTGGGAACCCTAAACTGCTGGGGACGCTAGTATAGATCTGATCGGATCAGATATTGATCCGATCAGATACTATACCACTAAGGGAGGTGTATGGTGCGTGTACGGTGCGTGCGTGGGTGTTCGCGGTACTGGCGCTAATCTGACGCTGCCTGGGGCAACGCATATCACCGCCGGGCGATCAGGGGGCTAAACCTTTATTCGGTAATAAACGGCGGGTGCCCTGACACTATAAAAAATAAACTAACTAACCAGCGTCACCCGTAACGGTTATACGGTGATCAGTGGTGAAAGGGTTAACTAGGGGGCAATCAAGGGGTTAAAACATTTATTAGATAGTATATGGGGGTCCCTGTCGCTATAAAACACTGACGGCGAACCTAAATATTTACGTTCCTAACTAGCGTCACCAGTGACACTAATACAGCGATCAGAAAAATGATCGCTTAGCGACACTGGCGACAGGGGGTGATCAAGGGGTTAAAACTTTATTAGGGGGGGTACTGGCGCTAATCTGACGCTGCCTGGGGCGACGCATATCACCGCCGGGCGATCGGGGGCTAAACCTTTATTCGGTAATAAACGGCGGGTGCCCTGACACTATAAAAAATAAACTAACTAACCAGCGTCAACCGTAACGGTTATACGGTGATCAGTGGTGAAAGGGTTAACTAGGGGGCAATCAAGGGGTTAAAACATTTATTAGATAGTATATGGGGGTCCCTGTCGCTATAAAACGCTGACGGCGAACCTAAATATTTACGTCCCTAACTACCGTCACCAGCGACACTAATACAGCGATCAGAAAAATGATCGCTTAGCGACACTGGTGAGGGGGGGTGATCAAGGGGTTAAAACTTTATTAGGGGGGGTAAGGGGGGTACCCTAGACCTACAGGGGGGTTACAGTAACTGTCCTAACACTGCTAACTGTCACAAACTGACACTATGCAGTAATCAGGAAAAAAAAAAAAAAAAAAAAAAAAAACCTGCTTGGTGTCAGTTTGTGACAGGGGGGGGGGTGATTGGGGGGGGATCGGGGGGCGATCGGGGGGGGATCGGGGGTGTAATGTATGCCTGGCATGTTCTACTGTGTGTGTTTGTGTTGTGCACTTACTTACATGTCATCTCTCCTCGGCGCTGGAACGGAAACTGACAGCCGAGGAGAGATGACATCACATCCTCTGCCTCTGTGTACTATACAGAGGCAGGGGATGTTTGTCAGTGGCTGGGAGCGATCGCGAGGGGGGGGCCACGATCGGATGGTCTCCCCCTCGTCTGTCATCGCTCCCAACCAAATGCCGACCGCAGCTGGCACAGGGGGGGGGTCCGATCGGACCCCCCACCCGCGGGAAGGCAATCACGTACTAGGTACGTGATTTTGCCTGCCCGTGCCGCTCTGCTCACGTATATAGGCGTGAGGCGGTCGGCAAGTGGTTAAAATAAAGATTTTGTACATATTTTTTTTTACATAAGTGTACTTGTGTGATCACTGGAGAGATATTTAAAATCCTACTACCTACCTTTTGTTGCAACATATTTACTATAGGGATGATACCCTCCACTGGCACATTTTTCTAGTTGATCACCTCCCCTATATATACCCAACAAACACACAAAGAAACGCTTTGATAAATTTTGTATGAATTGTATTTTTTTTAAATATCAAACATATTATATATATTATACTTACCCACTCTGTGCAATGGTTTTGCACAGAGCAGCCCCAATCCTCCTCTTCTCAGGTCTCTCAGCAGCACTCCTGGCTCCTCCTCCCTCCGCCAAGTGCCCACCATAGCAAACCGCTTGCTATGAGGGCACTCTTGCAGGGTCGCTTCCGAGCCGGCTTTGTGTGTCCATAAATACACATAGCGCAGCTCGGCCCAGCCCCCTGCTCTTTCCTCATTGGCTGTGATTGACAGCAGTGGGAGCCAATGGCTGAGTCTATGAGGATTGAGGGAGCGGAGATAGCCTCTGCCCTCAAGCACAGTGATGAATCGAGTTCGGGCAAGGGTAAGAAATGGTGTTGGGTTATTGAGGCTACATGCAGAAGGTTTTGTACTCTAATGTAGAGAATGCATTAACGTTAAATAAAACTTTTCAGCCATTACAACCACTTTAAGAATCTTGTGATCAAAATGTTAAAGAGGATCCTCGCCCTGTATTAAAAAAAATGAAAAGTCAGCCATTACAAATACTGTAAAGGACGCTCACCAGTCCAGGGGTCCAGTGCCATGCTCACCCAAATCACTTCTTGATCGGTCTTCGGGTCCCTGGTGAAGTTCTGCTTTAAGGAAAAATTACTGAAAGAGATTGTAAGTGCTGCTAACTTTACATTGTGCGTGCCTATTTACAAAAATAAAATATTTAAATCCAATGTACTCAATCACTGTTTTGTATCAACTCATCCAAATGTTATCAACACGTTTGGGTCCTTTGTGAACTCACACAGATTATGTGTGCATGGGTAGCTCCTCAGTGCTGGACTACATGCACGTTTATTTCTTGATAGAAAACAAAAGGTGTTAATGCAGCGTGTATCAGTATGAATACATTGAAGATGGATGATTATAGCAGGTGTTCAGGCGTGGATAATCAGAAGCAGTGATCTCACCATTACAGAGAAGTGCAATACCGGTACTAAGTGGCTTAGTCATAGAGAGGTTATCAGAGAAGTTGGTGATGACCACATCAACAATTTAAAGAGCTGGTCCCTCCATTGTAGAGTAATGATAGTAGAACCATTCATTGCAGAGGAATGAGACTCTGCATACCAAGGGGATGAACTGCCAGGATTTGTAATGTATGGAACCTTCCTCCATATCTATGCAAATTATACTTGCTTCCAGGAACTTTTGAAGAGTTGCTTCCTTATCTCCGAACTCCCAACAATGTATTCATGTAATATGTATCTATAGCAAGAGTTTACTATGACTAGTCATGCTTATTATCTAATATTCCTTAATTCACACTAATTAGTTATGTCAGCATACATTGTTCCTGATTTTCTCGTCAAATTTGTTTATTGATTTTGAAAATATAAACATTGATACAATAAACAAAATATTGATTACATTAAATGGTAGCATTAGTTGAATTTACATATCAGATCTTAGTATGTCTTGTAGTTACAAGCAATGAAAGACTTAAATAGGCTATATGTTTTAGAACAGGGGTTTTCAAACTGCGGCCCTCCAGGTGTTCAGGAACTACAATTCCCATCATGCCTAGTCATGTCTGTGAATGTCAGAGTTTTACAATGCCTCATGGGATGTGTAGTTCTGCAACAGCTGGAGGGCCGTAGTTTGAGGATCCCTGTTTTAGAAAGACTAAGGTGTTACAATCAATTTTAACAACTATATAATCAAGAGCAACAAAAAAATGAAAAAATTGTTAAACTTTTAACTTTGAGTAATATGTAATAAAGAAATAATATTCATTGTTCCTGATTTTAAGGCCTGGTTCACAACTATGCATTTTTCGTGCATTTTCAGTTTTTCAGAAACACACTACAGTCCATTTATTCCTATGGATGTAAAGTGAAAAAAACTCAAGCGCTGAAATGGATTACCCAATATATGTATAGGTAAAGAATAATAAATATAAATTGTGATAGTAGTATAATAAAAGTCAGCTGCTACCAATCTAAAGTGTTCAGACACCCACAAAGATAAAAGAAAAATAATTATTGGAGCGCTTAACTAAAAAAACTATCTCGTGCACAGGTAGTGATAGATTAGTTCTACTGGGTGAAACATTGAGATCTGTGTTTAAGAATATCCTCTATACATAATATTGGCAGCATTTTTTCAGTATTTTTCTACATATTCTATCATTATGAATTGCCCATAGGAATATTAGCTCATGAGTATCATTACGTATACACGGATTTATTTATGCACATTGTTTTATGGGATGTGGATAGTTCAATACTTGATACAAATTAGGTGATTCACATGCTATCACATGTTAATCTATGCATGTATGTCTTTGATAGCAAATTTGTTATAGTGAGTTCATTCAAGTACACTTTATACACAGAGCACGTAGGTAATTTATTATGTATTTTCTTATGCATTTTTATGCGTTTTTTTTATGCGAGTCTATGCATGATCATAGTCTGGTGGCCCATACACTGAACTAATCTATCACTACCTGTGCACAAGATAGTTTTTTTAGCTAAGCGCTCCAATAATTAGTTTCAGGTCCGAATTCAGCCAAAAATTCGGGTTGAAATCGGACCTGGAACGGTGAACCAGCACACGCTCTGCGACAGATGGGGCAATGGTGTGAACCCAGGCTAAGGCCTCATACACACTGTAGGAAAATCAGAAGGGAAAAGTCTGAAGACGAGCTGTCTGTGGATTTTCGGAACATTAGTACGGTGCTTTCGACAGACGATTTGACTTTTACATCAGACAAAACTGGCTGTGCAGGCTATAAAATTTTTGTCTGATGTGAACTCAACGTATGATTTTCAGATGGTCAGTACAGAAAAATTGAAAGTACAAACACGCATGCTCGGAATCAAGGAACAGCTAGGAAGAGTTTAGTCTTGTAAACTACTGTTCGTAATCTAGAACTAACATTCGTGACGCAGCAATTAATGAAATGTCAAAATTCTCTTCTTTAATGGGATAATAATGAAGCTGCTTTGCATGTAGTTATGCCAAATGTAATTTAAAAGGCATTTGTTTTGTACAATCTGAAAATCGAGAATCAACGCTCACCAAACTTCTACTAACATGAAATTAGCAGAAGGGGCCCAAAGGGTGGGGCTTGAGAAATGAACTTCCTCTTTATACTCTCATAGTACGTCACTACGTTCGTGTTTGTCAAACGACAATTTGCAGGTAGTTATTATGCTAGACAAAATCCTGCACACGAAAATCAGACGCTCGGTCGTCCAACAATCAGACCCTGTGTATGAGGCCTTAAGAGTTTCAATTTGTATGCAATCAGGCAGGCCCTTGCACTACAAGGTTTTGGTAAATCTGAAGACAAATATCTGTAGAAAATCTATTAGTGTGTATGGGGCTTTAGGGTTGTAAAATCATACAGGTTGCCATCCCTAAGTAGTATAACAAGAATAACTTAATCGTATGTATTAAAATTTAATTTGATGCATACACATGGGACTATGTGTATGCAATTTCACTAAAGTCAAGGAATATATCAATATGGTTATAACTGCCTATTTCCATCCTTACATTAATACATTCTTTACCTTGCAGGGGCAGGACAGCAGGGATTCTAGCACTGAATAACTTTTTGTTACACATTTTATGGAAATGTGAGTGTTTGAAATGGCTTTAATAAAGTATAAATATCCCAAACATTTTATATTTTTAATAGAGTAGCTAAGAGTTAAAACCCCTGTTAATTTGAAATGGCTGGCTGTGTGTCCACAGGATTGTAGAAACAACGAAAATTCAAAAGAAAACCAAAATAATAGAAGCCCTCCTAGACAGTGGTCACTATAATAAGTGACCCCAAAGGAAGATTTCCCCTCCAATCCTGTTCTGGTGGTGACAACTCAATTTTTGGGATTTTCTCTAATGTTCAGTTACAGAGACAATGATTATAAGAATACATATTGGCCTAAATTTATGAAGAAATTAGATTTTTTCAATTTTTGACTGGATATGTTTTATAGCAGAAAGTAAAAAATATTGTTTTTTTTCACAATTATCGGTCTTTTTGGTTTATGGCGCAAAAACCCCCCCAAAAACTGAGTGGTGACAAAATGGCACCAAAATAAAGGTCTATTTGTGGGAAAAAAAATTACATCAATTTTATTTGGGTACAGCATTGCACGTTCACATTGGGCCAATTTGACATGCGACTTGACGTGTCAAATCACATGCCAAATCAAAGCCTATTGCTGGTGGTGTTCTATCGAATAGTGCCCTCCGTCGAAAAATGCCTGCGCATGCGCAGTTCGGAACCGCACTCTAGCTGATTTCCCAATCAGGTGGCGTGACGTCACCACATGGTAGGAGGCATTTTTCGATGGGAGAGTATTTGATGGCCAAAATTGAAAGCTATACAAACACCGGAGGGAGACTGTAGTTGTCAGATTGTGCCTCACTGTTGCAGGGCGGGTTTTGTCTGTGTTGCAACCTGCCCTTAGACACAGGCAAAACCCTCCGTGCAACACAGACAAAAGCTGACTTTGCAACAGCGAGGCACAATCTGACAAATACGGTCTCCCTCCACTGTTTGCATAGCTTTCAATTCTGTCCATCAAATACTCTCCTGTCGACAAATGCCTCCTACGATGTGCGCATACGATATGGTGATGTCACTCCAGCTGATCAGGAAATCAGCTGGAGTGCGATTCCGTACTGCGCATGCGCAAGCATTTTTTGACAGAGGGCACTATTCGATAGAACACCGGCAATGGCACCGTCCGATTTGGTGCGGCGGCGATTCCCAAAAGTAGTTCCTGAACTATTTTGGGCGACTTAGGGGCGATTTCAATAGACATCTGTGCAGGAACCCGCCCAGATTTCTGTCAAATGGCCCCCAAAGTCAGACTGAAATGCCGGTTTGAAATCTTTCAGCTGAACTCGCACGATTTCAAACCCGCCCTCAGTGTGAATGTGAGCTTAAAGTAACACAGGGCCGTATCGCAAAAAGTGGCCTGGTCATGAAGGGGGGGTAAATCTTCCAGGTGTCAAGTGGTTAAATACATTAAGGGTGTGAATAATTTTCAGAAGGGCAGGATTTTCTATATGAGATTAATAACATGGGGGTGTAACCTCAAACCATTAGGAGAAAATATAAAAACTAGCTATTGAATGTGTTACTTTTAAATGTAGTGGATGCAGTAGAGGTAATAAATCAGTCAACAGTAAGTGAATTAAAAAATATGTTTTTATGAGGCTGGGTTCACACCTCTGATGGATGCCGCTCACAGCAGGTGGTCCGGTACGTCCCTGTTCTCCGTTTCAGAGACGAATCAGGGCCTAATTTCTGCCTGAATTCGGCCCTGAAACTGATCCAAAGATGCACAGCACTCCTGTACAATCTGCTCCCAACGGAGCACTCCTGTGCAATCTTCTCCCATCGGAGCACTCCTGTGCAATCTTCTCCCATCGGAGCACTCCTGTGCAATCTGCTCCCAACGGAGCACTCCTGTGCAATCTGCTCCCAACGGAGCACTCCTGTGCAATCTGCTCCCATCGGAGCACTCCTGTGCAATCTGCTCCCAACGGAGAGCACTCCTGTGCAATCTGCTCCCAACGGAGCACTCCTGTGCAATCTGCTCCCATCGGAGCACTCCTGTGCAATCTGCTCCCATCGGAGCACTCCTGTACAATCTGCTCCCAACGGAGTACTCCTGTGCAATCTGCTCCCATCGGAGCACTCCTGTGCAATCTGCTCCCATCGGAGCACTCCTGTGCAATCTGCTCCCATCGGAGGCGGAGCACTCCTGTGTAATCTGCTCCCATCGGAGCACTCCTTTGCAGTCTGCTCCCATGGGAGCACTCCTGTGCAATCTGATCCCATCGGAGCACTCCTGTGCAATCTGCTCCCATCGGAGCACTCCTGTGCAATCTGCTCCCATCGGAGGCGGAGCACTCCTGTGCAATCTGCTCCCATCGGAGCACTCCTGTGCAATCTGCTCCCATCGGAGTACTCCTGTGCAATCTGCTCCCATCGGAGCACTCCTGTGCAATCTGCTCCCATCGGAGTACTCCTGTGCAATCTGCTCCCATCGGAGCACTCCTGTGCAATCTGCTCCCATCGGAGGCGGAGCACTCTTGTGCAATCTGCTCCCATCGGAGCACTCCTGTGCAATCTGCTCCCATCGGAGGCGGAGCACTCTTGTGCAATCTGCTCCCATCGGAGCACTCCTGTGCAATCTGCTCCCATCGGAGCACTCCTGTGCAATCTGCTCCCATCGGAGGCGGAGCACTCCTGTGCAATCTGGTCCCATCGGAGCACTCCTGTGCAATCTGCTCCCATCGGAGCACTCCTGTGCAATCTGCTCCCATCGGAGGCGGAGCACTCCTGTGCAATCTGCTCCCATCGGAGCACTCCTGTGCAATCTGACCCATTGGAGCACTCCTTTGCAATCTGCTCCCATCGGAGCACTCCTGTGCAATCTGCTCCCATCGGAGCACTCCTGTGCAATCTGCTCCTATCGGAGGCGGAGCACTCCTGTGCAATCTGGTCCCATCGGAGCACTCCTGTGCAATCTGCTCCTATCGGAGCACTCCTGTGCAATCTGCTCCCATCGGAGCACTCCTGTGCAATCTGCTCCCATCGGAGCACTCCTGTGCAATCTGACCCATTGGAGCACTCCTTTGCAATCTGCTCCCATCGGAGCACTCCTGTGCAATCTGCTCCCATCGGAGGCGGAGCACTCCTGTGCAATCTGCTCCCATCGGAGCACTCCTGTGCAATCTGCTCCCATCGGAGCACTCCTGTGCAATCTGCTCCCATCGGAGGCGGAGCACTCCTGTGCAATCTGGTCCCATCGGAGCACTCCTGTGCAATCTGCTCCCATCGGAGCACTCCTGTGCAATCTGCTCCCATCGGAGGCGGAGCACTCCTGTGCAATCTGCTCCCATCGGAGCACTCCTGTGCAATCTGACCCATTGGAGCACTCCTTTGCAATCTGCTCCCATCGGAGCACTCCTGTGCAATCTGCTCCCATCGGAGCACTCCTGTGCAATCTGCTCCCATCGGAGGCGGAGCACTCCTGTGCAATCTGGTCCCATCGGAGCACTCCTGTGCAATCTGCTCCCATCGGAGCACTCCTGTGCAATCTGCTCCCATCGGAGCACTCCTGTGCAATCTGACCCATTGGAGCACTCCTTTGCAATCTGCTCCCATCGGAGCACTCCTGTGCAATCTGCTCCCATCGGAGCACTCCTGTGCAATCTGCTCTCATCGGAGCACTCCTGTGCAATCTGCTCTCATCGGAGCACTCCTGTGCAACCTGCTCCCAACGGAGCACTCCTGTGCAATCTGCTCCGCAGCCGCAATGGAGATATGTGAACCGGCTCCATAGAGAGCCGATCACAATCTCCTGTCATGCAAATTGGATGCGGGGAAACTGGCATAAAAATTGCATTGGTGTGAACACGGCCTTAATCTCAAAGGAAATCTGCACTGATATAGAGGCATAATAACTTTATCTCGATGACATTGCTGATATAATGGCATAGAGGCTGTCATTGATTACCTGTTCTGCTTTTTTTGGTTGTCCAGCTGACCTTCTGGATTTAATTGTTTGAATCACTTCAGAACAAGTATGTAAACACGGATGTTTCTGTGATTTAGCTATCTGTATTCTTGTGCTAAGTAAATACTAAAGCCAAAAAGTCAACATAACAGCCAGAGATCAGTGATCTCTCAGGACAGGTTTATTTTAAACTTAAATGGCTGCTTTACCTATCACTGGATCAGGCATTTAGGTTACATTTTAAACAGCCAGATAACGGAAAATTGAATTCAAATACTTACCGTAATTTTGATGAGCTCCATGGCAGCACAGCTGGGTATAGGCTCAGCCACCCCCATGCCTCCATGACTTAACTCATATAAATGTGAGCCCATCTACAGCCTTGGCATTCTGCAACTAGTCCTACCAAGCTGGGTGGGATATGTACTGCTATGGAGCTCATCATGAAAGGAAAATTACGGTAAGTATTTAAATTCAATTTTCCGTTATCTGGCTGTTTAAAATGCAACCTAAATGCCTAAACCAGAGGGATGATCCTAACTCTTGGACATCTTTCAGTTCAAAAGGGCATAACTTTGACATCCTGCTGTGACAACATACTCCAATCTTGTAGAACGAGCACTTGATCCATCCATAAGGGAATTGACAACAAGACAATTGCGTGGTCGTGCAATGTTGCACCCAAACAAAATTGATGTCCTTTTTTTCCCACAAATAGAGCTTTCTTTTGGTGGTATTTGATCACCTCTGCGTTTTTTATTTTCTGCGCTATAAACTAGCAACAATTTTGAAAAAAAACTCAATATTTTTTACTTTTTGCTATAATAAATATCCCCCAAAAATATATAAAAAAACCGAATTTTTTCCTCAGTTTAGGCTGATATATATTCTTCTACATATTTTTGGTTAAAAGAAAAAATCGCAATAAGCGTATATTGATTGGTTTGCACAAAAGTTATAGCATCTACAAAATAGGGGATAGATTTATGGCATTTTTATTATTCATTTTTTTTTTTTACTAGTAATGGCGGTGACACATTTTTGGGACCATTGGCATTTATACAGCGATCAGTGCTATAAAAATGCACGGATAACTGCAAAAATGTCACTGGCAGGGAAAGGGTTAACATTAGGGGGCGATCAAGGGGTTAATTGTGTTCCCTCTCTGCGTTCTAACTGAAGGGTGGAAGGGGACTGTCTAGGGGAGATGACAGATCGCTGTTCATACTCTGTATGAACAGTCGATCAGTCTCTTCTCTCCTCAGAGAACCAGAAACTGTGTGATAATCCCAGTTCTCGGTGTGTCACCAGCGATCGTGACTGCCGGGCACACTCATCAGCTCCGGGGGCCACAGAGCGAAGCGACGTTACATTACGTCGTTTCGCCCAGCCGTGCCATTCTACCGCAGTAAAACTGCGGTGGCTGGTCGCCAAGTGGTTAAAATACTTCCAAAGCTTCACTTCTATTTACAGGCATTTCACCAACCTTGCCAATCTGGACAAAGGTCATCCTCATCTTCCTGTTCAGAAGAGACTGAAGAGGATTGATTGGCTTGAGAAGACCCTGAATAGAAGACTGGACATTGCCAGAATAGATGGCCCTTGCAGAAGATGAATTCTGCAATTCCTTTAGAGCAGTGGTTCTCAACCTTACTAGTGCCATGACCCCTTGATAAAAATTTCCCAAGTTGTGGGGACCCTTACAAGTAAAATTATTTTCGTAGCGTGGGTTGTCAGCACCCAAGGCAAGACAAGTAATTTGCGCCTCTAACCCATGGACATTTAGCGCTCCCTGAGTCCCTTCCACTCATACAGTATTAAAACCCCTTATGGTTTCTTGTTCTTTCTCTCCCTTATATTTTGTCAACCCCCCCCCCCCCTCTTTTCCTCTCCCTTCCATGTATTCTCTATTTTTGTTTCTTCTCTTACTCCTTGGTGGGGGGGGGGGGGGCTGTGAAGAGGCTGAGTGGACGGCCGCGGGCTCCAGGAACAGCCCTGCTGGGCGGCCGCAAAGAGGCTGGGAGAGTGGTGCGGGCTTCAGGAACAGCCCAGGATTCGGTGACCCCTGGCAAATCATCATTTGACCCCCAGGTTAAGAACCACTGCTTTAGAGTGTCTTGACCATATGCTTAATTGTCACAACTTGGTCATCATCATCTTACTCACAGTCTACCTGAACAAAGTAGGAATCACATGTTCATTCGCCTCTTCTTGGGAAGAAGCTGACATAGGTTATTTTTGCCTGAGGAGGTTCTGAGACTACTCATTGGCACAATATATGACCCCTTCACAGAGTGGAAGCAACTCCTTTAGAATGTGTTCAATGAATGTGACAACCTGGCAGGTGTGGACAGGGGCGTAACTAGAAATAGCAGAGCCCCATAGCAAAATGTTGTATGGGCCCCCCCTGCAAACAGCCCCCCCCCCCCACAGCTGCCCTAGTGTCAATGCAGCGTGACCTGTGCCACATATAGCGTGACCTGTTTCCAATGCAGCGTGACTTGTGCCCAATGCAGCGTGACCTGTGCCCCATACAGCGTGACCTGTGCCCAATACAGCCTGGTCTGCCTGTGCCCCATACAGCCCCACCTATGCAGAGGAAGAGGCAAGCCACCCGGATCAGCAGAGAGCGGGATTGCCCGCTGTAATAGCTTTCATTTGAATTTCCTGTCTTCCCGGGGCTCATAGTCACATAACCCCACCTCTTGGCCCGACGCCTTTGATGACGTCACATGTCCCGCATTGGATCGGCGTTCTCTCTATCAAAGGAACCGGGCCAAAAGGTGGAGCTATGTGACGTGAGCCCCGGGAACACTGGAAGTTCTAATGAAAGCTCTTACATAAGGCAATTCAGCTCTCTGCTGATACGGACAGCTCGCCTCTTCCTTTCCTCTCTCTTCCCCTGGCTGGGAGACTGTGCTGGCGGTGCTCTTATCCTCACTGGGCCCCACTCGGTTGCAGGCCCCATAGCGTCCGCATGGGTCGCTATGGTGGTAGTTACGCCCCTGGGTGTGGACATCTTTATCCCAGGCTGCTTGAATCAGCAGGGCTTATAATGTCATGCTCATTTGTCTTTTCTTTTTGGAAGAGCCCAAATAAGATGCTTTTCCTGGAAGGCTAGGAGACTGCTCACTGATAGAAGGGATAGCCCTTTCACAGGGTGAGTGGAAACACATCTTTAGAGCATATTAGCCTCATTTAACAATCTGTTAGATGTCTTATCCATGGTTGCTTGAACAAAGCAGTATTTTTGCAGTCATGTCCCTCTGGAAATTCGGCTGTTTCACCTGGTATGGCTAGGCAGCTTCTCATTGCCAGAGCAGATAACCCTTTCAAAGGGTGAGTAGAAACCACTTCTTTAGAGTGTATTGACAATGTGTTTATTGAATGTGACATCCTATTAGGTGTTCTCCTTATCCCTGGCTACTTGAGCCAGTTGGATACATACTGTTGTATTCCTCATAGAGTCTGAAGAGGGATGTTTTGCTTGGGAAAGCTATGAGACTGCTCCTTGCCAGAGAATTTAACCCCTTCACAGGGCAAGTGGGAATAACTCCTTTGCGTGTATTGGCCATTTGTTTAATAAATAAGACAACCTGTTAGGTATCATCAGCCTCATCTCTGGTTGCTTAATCAAAGCAAGATTCACACAGTCATGGTCCTCCACATTTTCCCCTTCGGAGAGTCTGAAGAGGCTGATTTGCCTGGGAAGGCTATTATACTGGTCATTGCCAGAACATAACCATATAAAAGCAAGACTCATACAGCCATGTTCATCCACGTCTTCTTTATTGAAGAGGGCTGTTTTGCTCTGAGACTAGTAATTACCAATAGATAAATGGCACGCAAAACCCTGTGTAAAGGTTAACAAACCAGCCCATAAAAATAATTAAATGCAGTAAAATTGTTTGCTTAGTAATAAACACTAAAGGGTTAACCACTGCTAGAAGGAGACTGAAGCCTCCATCTACAGCCCTGATTCACCAGATGGTTAATGAGCTAAACCTTGCCCTGCCAGGAACCGGGACATAATGAAAAAGTTTGTTCAGAACAGCAACAAAAAGGTAGGAATTTGCAACAGAATTACAATAATATTCTTCAATGTACACAAACCAAGGGAATTGTAGACCTCATAAATAAGCTTCTCCCCCTTTTTTTTGGTGAAAACTGCAGAGCACATAGAAATATAAAAGGATATCCCATATTTCAACAGGCCATAGCTGGCTCTAGTAGTCATCCACAGGTGACTCCTCTACCTTCTCTGGAAATGCTGGTCTTTTGAGAGGGTTGGCACAATAGTAAAGCAAACATGAGAAGCAACCAACAGGTTATTGCCATGTGTGAACAGACAAAGTATTACTTTATGGACCTGTCATGCAGAGTACTCCCTGTGGAGGAGCTCAGGCTATGCATAGTGGCTGCAGGGAGCAAGGCATAACAATGCCCAGCAATGCAACATTAATTTTGGATACAAAGCATTTTTCAAATTTAGCTCACCCAACCTCCGTCATCCAACTGTAAACACTGCCACAACGCAGATGCACATGCATAGGGGAGACTCTGCCAACACCGCTGCCCTGGGCCGTCTTTAATATTGATTGGACCCTGGGCAAAAATTTTCTTGCTCTGAGACATACAATAAATAGCAGCTAGACTTAAAATCAGTTACTGTATCAGATCAGGCAGCAATTGTGATTGGTTGCCAGCGGTTACAGCATATCATTACTGCTTTCTGACTGGTTGCTAGAGGTTATAGCACACATTACAGCTCACTGATTAGTTGCTAGAGGTTACAGCAAATAATTTCTGCTTGTTAATTGGTTGCTGGAGATTACTGTACAGGATTACTGCTCACTGATTGGTTACTAGAGGTTACAGCACATCATCTCCTCACTGCAGGGGAGCATGATATACATATGAATGCCGCCTTTATTTACATATTAATACCATCGGCCGCAGCTGTTTAATTAGTAATGCCGCCGCTATTTACATATGAATGCTGGTTATTTACATGTAAACACGAGTCTGCAGGTAAGCCACCTGTACACAACAATAGGGCAGAGCTGGGCAGCATTATTACCAGCATTTCTCACTGAGATATCGGGACACAGCACAGGACTAAAACTTCAAGGGACAAGGGAATTTAAACTGGGATAGTTGGCAAGTATGAGGCAGCTGCTTTGGGCCCCACAACAATGACAGGGCCCAGGGCAGCTGCCCCTTTTGCCCTGCCTTAAAGACGGCCCTACCACTGCCCACTTTACATGGACCCAGCAGACCCCAGACAAGGCTGTTAGCCATGATAAAAGCCACCCCAAGGACCAGCAGTGGGGCTCCCTGGATTATGGGTCATTTAGCCAAGACACCAGGGACCGCATCCAGCCTAATCCATACACATGGACGGACGACCAGCCAGGTAGAGGGGCAGACCTAGGTCTTGCGCATAGGAGGAAAAAAGAACGCCAAGGCTGTAGGTGGGCTCAAATTTATATGAGTTAAGTCTTGGAGGCATGGGGGGGGGGGGGGGGCTGAGCCTATACCCTACTGTGCTGACATAGGCTTGTCATGAAAACTGTGGTATAGGTTGCTCAATTGATGAAAAATGTGAGAAAAATTTCCAGCTCCTCAAGACATTATAAGTAATTCTTCCTGCAATGCAGAAAATGAAATATAATAACATTGTAATATACTACGTTATATTTACTGTCAATCTATTAGATTGTAAGTTTGCAGGAGCCCTCCTAACCCTCTTCTATTAAATTGTATTGTTACTGTATTGTCTCCCTTTTATATTGTAAAGTGCTGCGCAAACTGTTGCCACTATATAAATCCATTATGATAATAATAATTAGGTCTACCCACTTTGACTATAGATATTTATTTACCCCAACATTTCATGTTCCTGATGTATTTTTGGACCCATAGGTAAGTGCACAGGGTGTGCCTGTGGCACACCCTATTCAACCCTTGCAGCACAGATCCCCCCCCTGCTGCCTGTGCCCTCCAGTGCTCCCCCTGCAGTGCTGCTGGCTTCTGCTGGGGATGTTTCAGGAATGTGGAGAGCAGGGGAGGGCCCCTTCCTTTACTGAATGAATTGGTACCAATCACTTACTGTGTTCATTCATAACTGAAGCATAGTAAATAGAGATGGGCTCAGGCATGTTCGGGATCGCACCTGCCCGATCCCACCAGGAAGCCGACACTGCACACGGCTAATCAAAGGCAGCAGTGGCGGAACTACCGCCATAGCGACCCACGCGGGCGCTATGGGGCCCGCAGCCGAGTAGGGCCCGGCGAGTCGGCATGTGAGTGGGCGGCGGGTGAGCCGCCGAGCTGCCCGGCGGCTCACCCGCTCGGCGCTCATACAGTCACACTGACTGTGCGAGCGGACTCAGCTGGGAGGCTCGGCGGGGGGGAGGGATGAACGGGAAGCTGCCAGCTGGATGGCTCGGTGGGTGGACTGGCCAGTCAGTGGGTGGCGGAGCAGAGAGATGACATAATCTCTCACCACCCGGCGCCCTCCCTGCATCCTGGCAGTTCGGCCCTCACTCACTGTGCAGGCAGCAGAGAGATTACATCATCTCTCTGCTGCCTGACTCAGACTGGGACACAGGAAGTGACAATCCCCATTCCCCACCTTAGCAGGAAAGTGACTATCTGCAACTTGTGGCAGGTGACGTTGCAAGTGGACAATCCACAACTTGTGGCAGGTGGACAATTTGCAACTTGTGGCAGGTGACATGGCAAGTGACAATCCGCAGCTTGTGGCAGGTGACGTAGCAAGTGACAATCCGCAGCTTGTGGCAGGTGACATGGCAAGAGACAATCCGCAACTTGTGGCAGGTGACGTGGCAAGTGGACAATCCGCAACTTGTGGCAGGTGACGTGGCAAGTGGACAATCCGCAACTTGTGGCAGGTGACGTGGCAAGTGGACAATCCGCAACTTGTGGCAGGTGACGTGGCAAGTGGACAATCCGCAACTTGTGGCAGGTGACGTGGCAAGTGGACAATCCGCAACTTGTGGCAGGTGACGTGGCAAGTGACAATCCGCAGCTTGTGGCAGGTGACGTGGCAAGTGACAATCCGCAACTTGTGGCAGGTGATGTGGCAAGTGGACAATCCGCAACTTGTGGCAGGTGACGTGGCAAGTGACAATCCGCAGCTTGTGGCAGGTGACGTGGCAAGTGACAATCCACAGCTTGTGGCAGGTGACGTGGCAAGTGACAATCCGCAACTTGTGGCAGGTGACGTGGCAAGTGACAATCCACAACTTGTGGCAGGTGACGTGGCAAGTGGACAATTAGCAATGTGTGGCAAGTGACAATCCGCAACTTGTGACAATCTGCATCTGGTGGCAGGCGATGTGGCAAGTGACACACTCAGGGCTCCCACTGATTCTGCATTATGGTGAGTTGAACTATTTAATTTTCTATAACAATTTAATAATAGAAATAATGTGTTTCAATCATCCTGACACTATAATAACCATGGTGCCGTAATGATTGAAGCGCCAACATCAACCATTTCCCTGATAAATTGCCCCGAAAAAAACTTATTTTCTGGCAGTGCCCCTCCCGAGACTAGACTCTGGATCTGCCCCTGGGTGAGGGGAGCCCATACAACATTTAGCTATGGGGCCCTGTGATTTCTAGTTACGCCCCTGACAGGCAGTGAGACATTTCATGATCTGTGCAGCTGCGGATCGGGAAATGTCTCACTGCCTATGATTAGCGGTGTGCAGTGTCGGCTCTCTGACGGGATCGGGCAGGTGGGATTCCAAACACGCCCGAGCCCATCTCTAATGGTAAACTGTTTATTATGCTTCAGTTTGTGAATGAACAGGAAGCCGCTCAGCACAGAGCATTTCCTATTCATTCACTGTCCAGGGACTGAGGAATTTCTGTCAAATGTGAGACATCCAGGGGTCTAGACCCCTGATATTTCACCAAAGCACCCCCATTGGAGCTCCAAAAAAATTGTAAAAAAATAATAAATAACTATTTAAAAAAATTATTTTAAGAAAAATTGTAAAAAGTAATAAAAAAATAAAATAATTTTAAAAAAACTACTGACCCCATCCACTGCCCTACTACCATTGTCCACTGCTCTACTGACTGACACCAAACACTGTCCTACTGACACCAACCTCTGCTCTACTGACAAGTCCTCTGCCCTACTGACACCATACATGTTTTAATACATTTTAAAATGTTTATATACAGATCAAGAGAGCAAGTGTGTTAAATTTGGTGTTATCGCTCTCACTCTCTCATACTGGTCACTAGTTCAACATGGCACCTCATGGCAAAGAACTCTCTGCGGATCTGAAAAAAAGAATGGTTGCTCTACTTAAAGATGGTCTAGGCTATAAGAAGATTGCCAAGACCCTGAAATTTAGCTGCAGCACAATGGCCAAGACCATACAGCGGTTTAACAGGACAGGTTCCACTCAGAACAGGCCTCGCCATGGTCGATCAAAGAAGTTGAGTGCACATGCTCAGCATCATATCCAGAGATTGTCTTTGGGAATTGGACATATGAGTGCTGCCAGCATTGCTGCAGAGGTTGAAGGGGTGGGGGATCAGCCTGTCAGTGATCAGACCATACGCCGCACACTGCATCAAATTGGTCTGCATGGCTGTCATCCCGGAAGTAAGCCTCTTCTAAAGATGATGTACAAGAAAGTGTGCAAACAGTTTGCTGAGTTATTTTGAGGGGACAGCAAATTTACACTGTTATACAAGCTGTACACTCACTACTTTACCTTGTAGCAAAGTGTCATTTCTTCAGTGTTGACATGAAAAGATATAATAAAATATTTACAAAAATGTGAGGGGTGTACTCACTTTTGTGAGATACTGTATATACATACATACACACACCCGCATGTGTGTTTGAGCTTAGGAGTGCACACCCTAATGCAATAGGCTGTGCACACCAATGGTTGAGCCATGTGTTAAAAAGTATTCAGTTCTCCTTGTGTTGCTTCCTTTGTTTGAAATACCCAGTGATCCTGCTAGTACTCCTGCTTTCCTATTTCAAACTGACCACACATTCAAGCACATCCCAGCTTCCATCTGACCATCCCTGGAAGCACCAGGCATGGAAGCACATCCCAGCGTGGTCAGTTTTCTGCCTGTGCTGGAAGCCCAGCCTGCCTGTCCTCCAATGACCAAGGCTTGTGCTGACACACCTTCCCTGCACAGCTCTTTACTGGGAAGATCAGTGTATTGCTGTTTCTTTGCCTTTTGCTGACCCCCCCCCCCAAAAAAAAAAAAAAAACACTGTAGTGTGTACGAGGCTTAAGCCTCCTTCGCAGCTGAGATCAGAGGTTATGTGATCACTTACAAAAAAAATTAGTATTGATATATATTTTTCTTTGCATATAGTAATGTTTGGGGGTTGTTGCTCAAGTGTGGTAGTGCTTTTTAGTGAGCTCACCAGTGGCGACTGGTGCTCAAAATTTTTGGGGGGGTGCAAACAAACTGAAAAAAAAAACATCAATTGTAGCCACTGTGCCCATCAAGCGCAGCCTCTGTGCCCATCAAGCGCAGCCTCTGTGCCCATCAAACGCAGCCACTGTGCCCCATCAAATGCTGCCAGTGTGCCCATTAATAGCCGCTACTGTGCCCCATCAAATGCTGCCAGTGTGCATCGCCCAGCACTTACCTGTCTCACAGCGGATCAGCGGCGGTGTCCTGCACGCTCCTCAATGTCTTCTTCCGTCTATCAGGCGTCCAATCACAGCACCTGACGTTTCAGCCATTCAGGTGACAGGCAACAGACCCGAGCACCTGATTGACTGAGAGACGGTTCAGTGTTAGCAAAGCGAATTCCTTCACTTTGCTAACACACAGCTGAGTGAACAGCGAACACACAGCATTGCACCCGCTGTTCACCTTTTTGGGAGCCTATGGCTCTAATCAGATGCTTCCAAAAAACATGCTTTGATGCTTTGATGAAGGCTTCTTAGCCCGAAACGCATCAGCATAGCCTGTACTCGTGTACCCATGTAACCCAATAAAGGACTTTTATTCAAGAGCATCCGAATCGCCAGCCCTTTTCTGAGTCAAGTACTGCATTTTGGGGCCTAAACATCCTGACTAGAGCACCAGATCACAGTTCATAGATCATCATATTGGCAGTGGAGCTGGGGTATCACTTTGCTTCTCTTCCAAAAAACACTCCCGCCGCTGTAATTCAGGTGCACGGCGCCCGAAAAGAGGCTGGACACCTGAATAGGGGGTGTCAGCGGGGACCATAGATTCATGCAATGCATTAATCTTTCTATGGTGATAGAGCGGTGCCAGGAGACAAGGGGCGGTGCTCCTGCGCCCTTTATGGATGCACCGCCACTGGAGCTCACACCAGCCAGAAATGAAGGTTTGAGGGCTAATGGCCCAATTTAATTCAAAATGAAAGTAAAGTCCAAGGTAAAACAGTTTTCCTTGCAGGGAATTTTCACCATAAACTGGAAAATAAATGATAACCAGCCTCCTGGCTCTCTGTTGCTGATCAGGCCTTAGTTTGGTCCCTCAGACTATTATACAGCTCCCTGATACTCACTCTCCAAAAGGCAGGGTTGTCCAATGGATCAGACAGGGTGCTGTCCAGCATCTCAGGTAGATTAGCAAGAAGAGCCATTGCCAGACACAGCAGTGGTCCTAGGTTCATGTCCAGGCCCTGACAGGTGACTTCTGAAGAGACCTCCTGCTGAACAGGTCCTCATGACTTCCAGGGTGGCTAAGTTAAAGTGGATGTAAACCCAATGTCATCCTTTCTAAACTACTGCCATAGGGGTTATCTATAAGGATATACATGCCTCCTGCATGTATCTTTACCTGTCAAATGTCTCCCTTCTGTCTGTTATGAGAGCCGAAAAACTGCAGATTCTGTGGGCGGGGCTGTTGTCTGGAGCTCGGTGGGTGGAGTCGTGATGTCAGTAGACTCCCCGCCCACCTCTACACTCCTTTTCAATATGCATCCTGTGTGTTTCTTACACTGAACTTCTGCTATGATCTCTAACATCCAGTGAAAAGACAGGAAAGTAACCACATGACTTCAGCATGCCAAATCATGGTGAGGTGTGGAACAGCCAATCCTTGCAGAGCTGCTGAAGAAAGGAGTGGGGGAGGGAATGAAAAAATAATGCATGTCTTAGGCTAGTGCACAAGATGTAAATCACCTGTCACTCACAGCAAGGGGAGGATTTGACAAAGTTTTTCTCAGTTTGTCAAGATTTTTCTCACTGAACTATAAAAGAGGATTTCTCAGAGATGGATTAACTCTGTGTGGCAAGACTGGGCTCAAATGATAGGAAATCGTATACTCTACAGTATGATAAAAAAAAAATTCGGGTTTACATCCACTTTAAGCCTAGCTGAGGCTGAATGGTGAGAGGATTTCTCCCTGCTTTCTCTCTCTCCCAGCACACTTCCTCTCTGACACCTTCTGCCTGGAGGCAGAGCCCCCCAGCACAGGGGTCCCCCTCTGGATCCTGGACTTTCTCCCCACATGGCCAGGCACCAGAATATTTATGGGCCATCTCTCCACCATCTGGGCTGTCCTCACCCATGGATTGGTAGAGATCCCATAAATATTTACCAAATCATAAATAACCCTGGCTCCACTGGCTACTAAATTTGTACACGGGGGGTGCTACAGTGGTGATAAATTACTTTGGATTTGAATTTAAATTTGGATATTACAGGTCTGGTCAGACAAACTGTGGTGAAGTCCAATAGAATAAGTAAAATGTATATCTGCCTAATCTTGTCTGCCTTATCAGTCACACAAGGGAGACGATGGTTAAGATGAGCCACTATCCTGACTTTATCAGATGTGTTTTATCTGAGCTTTAGTTAGGCAGCCCATACATTCTTAATTTTTTTTTTGTTTAACCAGCAGGTCGAATGAAAAAAAAATGATCAGAATTTCCCCATCCACACATTCAATGTGGATCGGGTAATCCTCCCGCTGTGCCATTGGCCATTGTGTTTTCATGGTGGGGAGCCTTCCCTTCCATCAGGATACAATGACTTTCGCCACTGACCATAGCCAGCAGCACTGATCGATTGAGTAAAACCCAACAGACTGTTTGTACAGATGTTGATCGGTAGATCAACTTTTATACAACCAGGGTGTGCATACATGGATCGGAATTTGGTCGATCCCTGCTGAACCAGATGATTTTTGATCAACGTATGATAGGCTTAAGTGAGCTTGCTTTTTTAGGCAAAGCTATTTATACCAACCTGGTAAACCTGTAAAAAAGAATCTAGAGCACCCTCTGCAGATTGGAGATTGTAACTATGAAATGCTCAAATGCAAAACTTCTCACATCTCCCAATTAACATTGTTTGGACCTGGTGTTTGGTTACTAAAAACAATGCAGTATGGGGAAACAAAAAAATTGTATGTTCCCGATAGTGCAGTGGCTCTCAACTCCTGTCTCCAGGACCCACTAACAGGCCAGGTTTGCAGGATAACTGAAATACATCACAGGTGATATCATTTGCTGCTCAGTGATTGCAGTATTCTAGTCTGCATCTCCCCAAGGTAATACTTAAATTCTGGCCTGTTAGTGGGCCCTGAGGACTGGAGTTGAGAACCACTGCGATAGTGGTAGGTAATGAGAGTGAGGGTGATGGGAGGGCAATCAAAGAGAATGTAAATCATCCTAATAATCCCTGCAGTAAAGTCAGCCAAATTCTTTGCTCAGTATGGACAAAATGCTCGGGCACATTCCTAGTTACAGTTATATACTTGTCCCCACAGCCTCATAAAAAAAGAAGATGATGTGCTACCTTTGCAAAAAGGCAAAAGTGCATGTGTGCTTCTAAAAAAAAAAAAAAAAAATATCCTTCTTCATGGCCCTCCATTTATTTAATGAGTAACTCCACTTTCATTGGGAAAAAAAATAACAAATAAAGATTAAGTAATATAGCGTATATAATTGCGACAGAAGTCATTTTGTAATTGAATGTTATTTAAAAAATTATGTTTCCTTTTCAATCTGCAGCCACTGTAATTTTCTGACAATGCATTGCAATATGGCCACCTGGAGTTGTTCTGTACACAGTGTGTGTCCTGATAACTCCCCAGAAACATCATTTCCTGCTTGTGTGATTGGCTCACCAATATTCCCAGATGTCTGCCTAAGATACAAGTCAGATTTCAGGCATCCCCTGCAACAAAAATGTCATTTTTGATGAGACACTCCCAGTAGGAACACATCTAAAGGGATGCAGGCCCAGCAGCTTTCCTCATTAGAGCCCTGCAGGTGCACAGCTTTTTCATTAAACCACTCCAATTAGATCCTCACAGAGGAACACACATGGATTTCTTCAGAATAACAAAAGGTAGGAATCTGCAACAAAGGTTGTTATAATCACTAGCACTGTACATAGATCACCCAGAGGGGAATGTTTTTTCCTCAACAAAAGTGGAGTTACTCTTTAAGTAAAAAATACTCACTTTAATATGCAGGTGCTGCTGTATGCTGCCCATTAGAAAGCTATCAGGTTTTCATAACACTTCAAACATGCATCCTACAGACCCATAAGCTGTTATGGATTCCCATCAACTTCTGAGTTCACAAGAGAGGTAGAAATCAAATACAGCCTATATGGTGGCTTCTTTTCGATGGAAACCTGATTACTGACTTGCTGATCAGCATACAGTGACCTTTGTGTTGGAAGGTAAGCATTTTTTGATCAAAAAAGACAAAGAGGGCTGGAAGAGAGGATATTAATTTATTTAGGAGTAAACATGCACTTATCCATTAGGAGATGAACTGTTTCCAATGCCTGCAGTCTGCTGTTCACTGAAAAATCTGCTTATCATAAAGAGATTGTCATTGAGTTCTATGCAGATCAGATCTCCTATCACCAAACAACTCTCTCTAGCGGTGTCCAGGAACAGCTTGTTCACAGAAAAGAAGTATGCAAACACATGACCAAGCCATGTTTCTGAAAGCACAATTTATTTTCATGATAGAAACCCATCAAGACGTTGTTTTCATAGGATGCACGAACACGAGTACAAATGGTTAGTGAAAAATCTTTACTTTAAGATTTTCTTGAAAAACACGTGAAATGGAACCCAGAGCACTGCTGGCTAAAAGTGGCAATGCACTATATTTCAAATTTACCCAACAAAAACATTAAACATTTTTTTTTTATTTAATCAAAAAGAGGATAGATAACACATACAAAACAATACATATTTCTATTAATTAGGGAATCTTTTTTTATTATATGATTGACTACAGTCAGAGATTATCAGGGCCGGGACAAGGGGTGGGCAGGAGGGAGGGACGTCTGCCTTGAGCACTGTGGTATCATGTAAGGTGGGGGGGGCACCGCAAGGAGATTGAGTGGGGAGGGGATTTGTTTAGGGAGGAGGATTTTGGGGGCAGCAGGGGGTAAGAATTGTTCTAGGAGGGGAGATTTGGTGGTGTGTGCTAGGAGTGGTAATTCAGGGGTGATTTGTTTTGGTAGGGGAGTGGGAGAAGTGGTTTTGTACTAGGAGGGTCAATTTGGGAGGTGCTTGTGCTAAGAGGGTGGGGGAATATTTGTGCTAGGAGGGGGATTTGGAGTACTCGGAGGGGAAATTTGAGGGGTGGAGAATTTGTGCTAGGGTGGGTGTTTTTTTTTGGGGGGGGGGCATTTGTGCTGGGGGATTTGGGGGATGGAGGGGGCAGAGATTTGCGCTGGGAGGGGGAATAATTTATGCTTAGGGGGTCATCATGCAGATTGGTGCCTAATTTTTTTTTTTTTTGGGGGGAGGGGGCACAATTTGTTATGTTCGCTCTGGGCTCTAGGTGACCTTGTCCCGGCACTAGTGGTTATAGTACATTAGCATTTAAAGACTGATTAATGATTTTTAACAAACCCCAAAATAATCCCTTTTTAAATCCATGTGAATTTAAAAGATTTCTGTCTGTTCTCCAAAGTTCTGATGATGACAAAGAGACCAGATACCCCTTTATATTTCATGCAATGCCTGTTAGGCCCATTGCCATCTATGCATAGATACAAAATGAAGCTTTCTCAACTTTTTGAATAGTCACAGTATGCACTCAAATGCTTCCTGCTTTTCTCTGACGGGCAAAGTTCTAATCAAATACCTTTTCACTTTCTCTTTTTTTTAGCAAAGCAGCTGTGATTAGCCTAGTAAACACATAGAAAAGAGTCTAAAGCTCCACCGGCTGTCTGAAAACTATAAACGGGTATTTTGCACGTGCAGGAACTTCCAGTTGCTCCCTGATCTGCTGCCAGAGCATCCTAAAGTCTTGTCTAAGTTTTTCTGTCATGATAGACATGATAGTTACCATTGCTGATCTGATTATGATAATGTTTTAGAGACCTACTGGCTTTACCCCTTTCTGAGTCATCTAGAACAAGCATGCAAGTCAGAAGTCTTCCAGATTTGTGCCTAAATAAGTGAGGTCTGAGGGGCTGCATGACAGCTATTTTCAGAATAAGAGGTCAATAATGACTGCCTCCATGTTTTTGTCATGATAGATTTACCTTTTAAGGTTTTAACGTAGTCAGACACAATGTAGTAATCGGCCTCTCCCCACCACTTGACGGTAGGGTCATGAGGCCAACTATTATTTTTAGTTCTGATTCTATTCACTCTGGACTGATAGTAGAGGATAATAAGCTAAGAAGTTCTAACATAGCTATGAGGGTCTCTAGTCTTATGCTGAAAGATACAGGTGTATTTGTGGAGGTTGTTATGTACCACCCTACTACAATATGTATCATTAAATAGAACAAAGAGGTTTGTGTTTACCATCACTATATGCATCTGTTCAGCTAGTCCTTATAAAAATACTCCAGTTCATATGTCAACTATTCGTAACTAACTATGGAAAAAAACAATGTCAGTATAAGATGAATAACATATTAATAGCTGTAGATAGGGAATGGAAAACTAGTACAGAATATGAGGGCAGTTGCATGTCTCATAAATCCTCAATGAACAGAAAAGAAAAGCGTGACAGGAATCTTCTAGTCGATGGAAAGGGCACGCTCTCATGAATATTTGATGACTGCACAGGAAATCTTGTTTCCTGTTTCTAAACTGATACCTATGATTTCAAATAGAACTGCTGTGGTCAATGTAGTGTATCAAAAATCACTGTTCAGGTTGAAATCCTTTTCTGCGCAATGATAAGTATTGGTGGAAAAGTTTGAGCAATTAACTTAAATTAGAAAGTGAAACTGAGGAAACCTAATTCCCACTGGAATTTTAAAACTTTCTTTTAAACTTTTTTGTTTCACACTGATCAAATGAGGCTGAAAGCATCAAAGTTTTAATCCAATGTAAGGCATATATGTATACAATACCCTCCTCCTGTTTGGAGGTGCCAAGAACAAATGGCCAAATTTATAACCAACCCACATTAAACACAGAAGCAAATGTATTCTACCATAGGTAGTGAGGCTGTAATTTGTTGACCTTGACAATATGTGACATTTCATAGAAAGCTGTAACTTTCTAGGGACTCTGTATCTGAAAATAGGAATAAAATCACTCCAATTAGCTATTCTTGCAGCATTTTTAATAATCAATGCATAGGCTGCATACTGTAATGTCTCAAATCCAAAACCAGCCTTCCTTGATGCATTTCACCAACCCTGGCTTGCTCCCCCATCCTTGTGAGCAAGCTAGGAGTGGTGAAACGTGTCAATGAAGACTGGATTTGGGTTGGAGACATTACTGTATGCAGCCTATGCATTAGTTATTAAAAAATACTGCAAGAAGAGCTAGTTGGAGTGAAGCTGATGTTTTCTTATTTTTAATGAAGAGTGGAGACAGACTGTGTTGACCGGCACCCAGATTGTCCATATGCAGGAGAGGTCAGTCTTGAGCGGAGCTATGGATCTCTGTGTGATGCTGTATCTGAGTTGAATATAGGAGCACTACTACTTCACCAAACTTCTTCTTCCTTACAGTTATGTGTACAAGGTATTTGAGGTCCACATTCACTGAAGATGGGTCACACTCCTAGGTTACTCGGTTGAAAAAAACAGCAAAGCAAACATTGATGTACCAAAGGGCAAGGGCAACAGTGAGAGGAAGTAATAGGGAAGGGAACAGTTTGTGGGATTGCTGCTATGGCAGAGGTTGTTGGAGCAGACAATGGGTATTGGTATGGGTGCCAGAGACCAGGGCAAGGGTTTATATCCTAAAGCAATGGCTCCAGGTATGGGTATAAACCACTGTAATTGAGAGGCTAATAGCAATAGGGGAGGCAGGTGAGATGCTGTTGTGCCAGAATGATGAGTATAAAGTGCAAATTCCCCCCATACACCTCCCACTGATCAAGCACAACAGGCTAATTAAACCTTTCAACGTTTTGGGTTAAAAACAGAAGTTTTGCATCAATGAACCTCTGCAAAGTGTGGTTCATAACACTGAATTATTTAAAACATAACTACGCTCTCTCAATAAGCATTGATTATTTTTAATCCTTATGCTGCTAGCATTAGTATTTTTTTTTTTTTTTTTACAAGTAGAACCATTTTTTTTAACATTTCTTCAGTTGTTTCCTAGTTTCCCAGCCAAGGCAAATTATGTCATATATCCCATGAGTCTTCAAGAGGGGAGGAGGGTTTTCTCAGCTAAGCACACCCCCCTGCGTGTATGCCAGAGCTAAGGGCAGATAGATTAATGGAAGTAAATGCTACATGAATCATCTGCCCTTACTCAAGATGGCCATCGCCAGAAATGCTTGGGGATATTTTTCAAAGTGAGTTCTCAGCAAAATAAATCACGGAGACATAGATGGCCGGGTGAGTTTTCTTTCAATATTTTCAACGTTTTTGGCATGTGGTGCTCAGATTCAGTGTAGTTCCGCTGTAGAGTAACTCCACTTTAGTTGAGAAAAAAACATTCCCCTCTGGTTGCTCTGTGTACGTTGCAAGAATTTAAACAAACTTTGTTGCAGAGTCCTACCTTTTTGTTATTCTGAAGAAATAGCTGCTTGTCTGTGTCCACAGTTTGCACAGTGAATCTGTATAGGAGTGATTTTATAATTATCAATCAACTGTAAAACTATCAAATTTTACACTCATCGGTTCTCTGGGTAAAATATTGTCAAGTACGATTGTGGTATATGGTTGTCATGGTTATGCAGTAATGTTTGTCAGCTTACCTCTTCTCCACGTGTTCACCTTTAGAGGCCAGCAACTCTCACCTGGCTGCTTAAATAATCTTCCCTCAGCATAGCTCCACCCCAGCCTCTAATTAGGATTACTATATTAACCTGTGCATTGTAAGCCAACCTCGCTGATCAATATTGTGATTTGGCTTCCGTGCGCTCATTGCTCTGTGTCCTACGTCTGATACTGTTTACTGATCTTGGCTTGTTCTTGACTATTCCTGCTTGCTTGTGACCCTGACCTTTTTGGCTGTTCTCTGTCTATTCCTGTCTGCTAGTCTCCCTGATCTTTGCCTTATCTCCTTACTATCCCTTGTTGTCCTGGACTGCTGCTTCCTCTCTGTCCTCCTGTAGCCTACTTTGAGCGTGAGCTGGGAGACCCTGGGGGCCGCGACCTGGAGCCAGTTGCAGCGCAGTCCATCCTCACCACTAGAGGCTCTGGTGAACACCTACTGGCTCTTAGACTCCGGGCCCTGGGGAACCTTATGCTCTAGCTCCCAGTAGGATCTGTGTTGTTGCTCTAGTGGACCTCCCTTCCTGAACCACCCAGTGTTCCATCCGCAGCAGTCAGCCGTAGGGTCCACTACCTTGCGGTGCACTCCAGACCCCAACGGGGTGCATCTATCACCTAGACCCCAAGGCCTGCAGGGGGTTCCTTAGCCAGTGCACAATTCATGTTGAACTACAGCCCCAAAACTTTCTGTCCGATCGGGCGAAGGTAGCCTCCTGTTCGACGAGGCGTTAGCCTGGGCTGCCCCTCTGTGGGAACTGAATGATCCAGTGGTTTCTAGCCTGTCTGATTTCTTGAAACATTTTCAGAATATCTTCGAGGAACCGGGTCGTGTCTCCTCAGCGACCAGTGCCCTTTTACGTCTCCGTCAAGAGTCCGCTTTTGTGGGACAGTACGCTCTTCATTTTTGTACTTCGACTGCTGAGCTGGAATAATGAGGCCCTAGTTGCAACCTTTTTACATGGCCTCTCTGATAGAGTGAAGGATGAATTAGCAGGAAGAACCCTCCCTGCTGATATGGACGGTGTCATCACCTTGTGTAACCAGATCGATATTCGCTTTCAGGAGAGGGCCCTGGAAAAAGACGCCAGCACTCCCCGTTATTTAGGCAGCCTGAGCTCCCTGTTCCCTCTATTTGACCCGAGGAGCACCTTCTGCCTGCTGAGGAACCTATGCAGCTGGGCCAGACCAAGTTATCTCCTGAAGAACGCGCTAGGAGCAGAACTCTGGGCCTTTGCCTCTATTGTGTGGCCAAAGGTAATTTTCATGACACTTGCTCTCTTCGTCCAGAAAAACGTTTGGGGCTAATACATCTGGAAGGTGAAGTATTGGACCCTGAAATATCGCCTTCACCTTCTCGTCTTCTCCTTTCTGTGTTCCTTTATGTCAGCGCTTCCTCTCATTCGATCTTGGCATATCTGGATTCCGGAGCCGCTGGCAATTTCATGGACTGGGGAACTGCGTCTTCCATGAGACTTACCCTTTTGCCCCTCACAACGCCATTGGTGGTCTTGGCAATTGATGGCACTGTTCTCCCAGGGGGCCCTCTCCACTTCCAGACCCTCCCTGTTAAGATGTCGGTAGGGACACTCCACCAGGAGTGGATATCCTTCCTTATCTTACCTAAGGCTTTATCTCCTATCGTTTTAGGTCTTCCTTGGTTAGGGCTCCATTCTCCACACGTTGACTGGACTGCTGGATAGATCCTGGCTTGGGGTTCCTCCTGTTCCTCATCCTGCCTACTCAAGGTTGCCCCAAAAAGAAACTTCCTGTTGCCACCATCCCAGTATCTTCTGCTCTTCCCGCTGCATATAACGATTTCTGGGATGTGTCCTGCAATCGTCGGGGTGATGCACTGTCTAGGTCATGTGGCACTCTGGATGAGGAGCCCACCTATGAACCTGAGCCGATAATTCACTCCAGTTTGCATAACCATTTACCCTTGCCTGTCCCTAAACTCCCTTGGATGCACACCCAGGCTAACTCGTCCACCAGTTCCACAGTGGCTACACCCTGCAATGCAATTGTGGTAGTCGCTGCACCCGGCGATGCTATTCAGTTGGCCTCTGCACCAGTTATGCCAGTCCAGCCTATGCCCAGTGAGCTTCCTGCTTTTTCTTATTCAGGACCTTCTGTAACCTGGCCTCACCCTACTACTACGTCCATTCAAACCTGTGTAAGAGGGTCAATCCATCCTTTGGATGAACTGCCTCATTCGGCTAGGTGAGGTTTTCAATCATTTTTTCAGGGCTCTCTGCATTCTGCTTGTGTTTCAGTTGCAGCTTGACTCCTGTGACACGTCACCTTCTAACCAACCTGGCCTCAGGGATCCACTGATCTCTGCCCAGTCTGATGATCCTGTGCTGGATGTCCAGCTCATCTTTAAGGGTCTGGGGGACCCTGCTCAGACTCCTGATGGTCTTCTCATGCCCTTACCCATTCCTAAAAAGCCTTTAGTCCTCAATAAGTCCTCTCGTCTTCTCCCTACCTCAGTTCCGGTCTCTGAGGATAGTCTAAAATACAAGGTTAGTTAAGTTCAGGATTCCCAGCTCCGTAAAAGGCATTCTTCAGTACCTCATACATTTGAAAAGGGTTTGGTTCTGAGGAGAGTTCTTGGATTACTGTATCTGAGGTCTTTGCGCCTCGTCTGTTGAGGAGGTTTCATCTGAAGTTTCCCTTTAAGCCTGGGCCCAGGAGGGGGAGGCTTCGTAAGAGGGGGGGGGGGTACTGTCATGGTTATGCAGTAATGTTTGTCTGTCAGCTTACTTCTCCTCCATGTGTTCACCTTTTAGAGGCCAGCCGCGCTCACCTGGTTGTTTAAATAATCTTCTCTCAGCATAGCTCCACCCCAGCCTCTAATTAGGAACACTATATTAACCTGTGCATTGCAAGCCAACCTCGCTGATCAATATTGTGATTTGGCTTCCGTGTGCTCATTGCTCTGTGTCCTACGTCTGATACTGTTTACCGATCTTAGCTTGTTCTCGACTATTCCTGCTTGCTTGTGACCCTGACCTTTTGGCGTGTTCTCTGTCTATTCCTGTCTGCTAGTCGCCCTGACCTGTGGCTTATCTCTTTACTATCCCTTGTTGTCCTGGACTGCTGCTTCCTCTCTGTCCTCCTGTAGCTTTCTGTGAGCGTGAGCTGGGAGACCCTGGGGGCCGCGACCTGGAGCCAGTTGCAGTGCAGTCCATCCTCACCACTAGAGGCTTTGGTGAATACCTGCTGGCTCTTAGACTTTGCGCCCTGGGGAACCTTATGCTGTAGCTCCCAGTGGGACCTGTGTTGTTGCTCCAGTGGACCTGCTTTCCTGTACCACCCAGTGTTCCATCCGCAGCAGTCAGCCGTAGGGTCCGCTACCTTGCGGTGCACTCCAGACCCCAATGGGGTGCATCTGTCACCTGGACTCAGGTGACCCGACAATGGTCAGAGCTGTATTTCTGCATAGCCAACATAGGCCATAGCATAGGGTTTTAGGGATGCAAAGGAAGACACACAGACACCCACTTATCATGTTGTTTACTGGGTCTATACAAATGCTAGCAGAAAAGGGTAACAGACTGCCCCACCTAACTCAATGTAAACCAAGGCAGAGTGTTCAAACTGCCCCTTTGCCCCTAGCCTTGATATGCCTTGTGTAGCTATTCCACATGACCCTTTTAGTGAAGAGAAGCCAGGCTAGCGAGCTGGGGGAAAGTAAAAAGTATAAATATGGCCCTGTGTATGGTGCTGGCCTCCCAAAACAGTAAGTACTGGCTTTTGCGTTCTGACCCAACTCCTCACTGATGGTCATATTTGTTTATTTTCAAAGAAATTTTACTCCACTCATACTTAGCCAGAACTTTCCTTGCGGCTTTGGTACAGTATTACTTGATTGAGTGAGAGAGTAAATACGTTGCTCTCTAAAAACTCAGAGGCAGGAAGCATCTAAAAATAAATAATTGAAAAAAATATTAAAATGTGCTTTTGGACTTTGGAGATTTCATAATTGCACAATGGCTGACAATAAAAAAAGCCAGATGAAAGTGGAAAACACAAAAGAAACCACTCATAGGAGTGACTGTGAATGTAGGTTCAAAAGGGAATCCTCCACCTTGTGAAAGCCATCGACACAGAGGTTAAGATGTACTCTTACCCCAAAGCATGGACCCTCTAGTTAGCCTTTGGAAATCCACCACTGATAAATATCCAGGGAAAACAAAGCAGATACAGTGCGCCCCACACACAATTCCTCCTAATCTGGTCTCTGATCATCCGGATGTTCCAGCGGTAAACCAAATAAAGAAAGAAGGGGCTCCGATAGTGTAAAACCTTTTCTGAGGATTTCATAATTGCAAATTTTGATATTTTATTCAATTAGAGCCCTTTCACACTGGGGCGGTTTGCAGGCGTTATTGCGCTAAAAATAGCACCTGCAAACCGACCTAAAACTGCCTCTACTGTTTCTTCAGTGTGAAAGCCTGAGGGTGCGGTGCGCTGGCAGGAGAAAAAAAAAACTCCTGCAAACCACATCTTTGGAGCGGTGAAGGAGTGGTGTATTCACCGCTCCTAAACCGCTCCTGCCCATTGAAATCAATGGGGCAGCGCGGCTATAGCGGTTGCTATGCGAGCGTTTTTAACCCTTTGTCGGCCGCCAGCAGGGGTTAAAACTGCACTGCTAGCGGCCGAATACTGGCGCAAAAACGATGGTAAAGCAGCGCTAAAAATGGCCCTGTTTTACCGCCGACGCCCCCACCGCCCCAGTGTGAAAGGGGCCTTAGATTTAGATTTTTCTTGCCTTTTGAGTTTTTTTGAGCGCAACGTTTTTACTCTTTCTTACTATTTTGTTGTGTTTTTATCTCACAATATATGTTGCAACTTCCTTATATTGATGCTTTAGTACACTTCAACACAAGCTTAGTATTGTTTTTGTAGCTTTTGCACAGTATTACTTTAGTATGTTATTCCATGGCTTGGCACTCAGACAAAGGTAGAATCTATTTCCAAACTATTAGGCTGGTTTTAGATGTTCAAATAATTACAAGTGGTGACAGAAGGATCTGAAGAACTGTGCATGTGCAGCTGTGAGCTAGAACCTTGGCAGGTGCTGGTGTAAGGATAGGCAGATGTTTCTGTCTATAGCCAATCTTTGCAGCCAGATGTCCATTCTGCCTGTGACAGAGGCTGCTACTCAAAGGATATTCATATGCTAAAGATTATCTTAGGACATAAACAAATCTATTAAGAAGCCACGTAGCTGGTTGCTATAACATGTACCCCATTACTCAAATGTGGTGCAATTTAAATAGCACACTTTAGTTTGTGCTGCCCATATTTAATCTTATTTAATATATTTACATGTTAAAAAAATAACATTCAACCAGACAGTTTTTCTGTACTCCGCAGAGTAGAACTGGACAGAACTAAGAATACTGCTTGATATTTCAGTGCAGCACAGAAAATCAGAATCTCAATGGATTTCTGGCAGGATCAGCAGAAATTTTTTTTTTTACCAAACAGATATAATAAAACACTTTTATTCATATACAGTATTTGTATTTAATAACTACCATATTATTTCGTTGTCGCTATGTATATAAGCCACCAACATCAATAGAATATTTTAATTTACATACCAATGCTAAGCTAATGCTAAGAAATGTCTTTGTACTTTATTTAGAAGGTAAGGCTGGTAGAAAGGAAATGACCACCATAAAAAATATATGCTGGTACTGAAAATTAATATTACAAGATGTTAAGGTTTAGATGATGCACTCATTAAAAAAAATGTCATGTCATATCCAGGAAGAGCAGGGAGCACGCGGGAGAGGAACTCTGTGGGGGACACATAAGCACATATCTATTAGCATTGAACGTTGACTTATATTCTGTAACCATGGACTGCAGCCAGCCATGCATAAAGAGGCACGTTTCCCCCCACCTTCAGCTCATTAGCTTTCAAAGACTCTAACTGGGCACTTGGCCTTTTTAAACATCCATTGTCGTAATCATGATGAAAGCATTAGTAATTAATTTATTGCAACATACAATAAATAGCACAGTGAAAGGCAATCAGTTCTGCAGCTTGATTATGTGCTCCAGGTTTTTATGGTACACCGCCCATAACATCACAATGGGTTTGAGTCTTACAATGATCTTAACCTACACTTCAGAACTGTGCTCAAACAAGTTGTTTTAATATGAAAATAATGTAAGTATAAAAGCGTATATGGTAGACTGCCAGTACAGTGTGGATTGATTATGAAAAAATCTGAAGCTTTTTATTCTTTGGCCTACAGTTAAGTGAGGCACATTCTTTAGACTATATTATTGTTGGCCCAGCACTCATGTCACAAGGAGAAATTTTATCAAGCTGGAAATAGCGCAAAGGGTGAGCTACAGTAAAGCAAAATAACTGATCAGAATACATTTTTCAAATTTTTTTTTTCAACTGTATGCCAACAGCACTGCCATTTCAGTCAAACTGCTTTGTTAAAACCTGAACAACTGGCAAACAGCTAAATGCACAAATGAAATGCAGTATATGAGAGGTTTATTATTTATCTAGTCCAGCACAGCTATGTCTAGCAGGGGAGCAGACCTGATCTTTCTCTGATGCAGTTTTATTTTATTAAGGGTTCCCTCCCCATTTCCCTTCCCATGACTGGACAGTGAAAAAAGAAGCAGCTGATCTCTGTCACCTTGCTCTATGCTCCTGCAAGAGGTCTACTTGCATTAAAAAAACATTTTAATGATGTATTACCAAACCTATGGCTGCAATAATTTTTGTCTTTTTATTTCATCATTCAATCTTTATAAATATACCCTTTTTTATGTAGGTGAACCTGAGGTTGTATGACTGTTCAGTTTCGCCTGTGCTAGAATTTAGGCTGCTGAAGTGGACAGAGCCTTTTCGCCATCATTTCCACTGACATAGCTTTAGTGGCAATAACTACTACTCTAGTGATGTAATACCTGTGACCAATCCTAATGTAAGATGGGAGGGAGGAGGTACAGATCTGGCTATGACATGTATAAAGTTGTAATGACCAAGATTCATTTACAAGGGGCAGAATTTTAACATATATGCACAAGGAACTACACAGCAGTAACCAGGGGTGTTGCTAGGATTGTGGAAGGCTCAGGGCACCTTGGGGAGAAGAATGATTCAGAGTGGGTAGTGCATTGGGCAAAGAGTGGGTGTGGCCACATTGCGCTTGCAGTGGGAGAGGCTTAAAGGCTAATTTCACTTTTGCAGAAAAAAAATAATAAATGCACACATTTTTGCTGAAAAAAATCCTGCAGGAGCCTGGAAAGCATTGCACCTGCGATCAGTAGATCACAGGTGCAATGTGGGCTCCTGCAGATATGTCCTCCGCCTTTCAGCAGATGCCTCTGTAAGGGCTTTCTTTTTGTAAGCTAGAGTACATGTCAGTGGACTACAAGAGCACTCATCAGCACCCCTGCAACCTATTGAAACTACTAGGTGGAAAACGGTACTTGTTGCTTATTCATTCGTAGGAATCTGTGAATGAACAACACGACCAGGGCTGCTGAAAAAGGAAGTACAGCCAGATCTTCTCTACTGGGTCCAGGCCCCATCAGTTTAAAAGGGGGGGGGGGCAGTACCTGCTGAGTAGGAGGGCCAGCTGTACTGTATTATTGCAGACACTGATCCTCTTCTGCCCCCCGCCCCCCATGCGGCGCTGCCAGCTTCTCCTCCTTTTTCTCTCTCCGGTTGCACTGCAGGGGGATTGGGTCTAGTACATGTGCCACTTCCATCTGCTGGCCGGGCCCCTGTCCCCTCACATTGCTGCTGGCCTCCTCTCTTCTCCCACTGACAGCTGCTGCAGGCACACAGATGGATGTTTCAGAACACAGTGAATGATTGGTACCAATCACTCCTTATGTCCATTCATCACTGAAGCATAGTAAACTGTATTTACTATGCTTTGGTTTGTAAATGAGCAGGAAGCCTAAGAGCGCTTCCTATTCATTCATCTGTGCAGCAGGACATGGTTCCAGCAATCCAAGTCCTTTGCTTGTCTTCAGCAAACTATTTGCAGGCTTTCTTGTGCATCATGTTTAGAAGAGGCTTCCTTCTGGGATGACAGCCATGCAGACCAATTTGATGCAGTGTGCCGTGTATGGTCTGAGCACTGACAGGCTAACCCCCCAACCCTTTTAACCTCTGCAGCAGTGCTGGCAGCACTCATACGTCTATTTCCCAAAGACAACCTCTGAATATGACACTGAGCACATGCACTCAACTTCTTTGGTCGACCATGGCGAGGCCTGTTTTGACTGGAACCTGTGCTGTTAAAACGCTGTATGGTCTTGGCCACCATGCTGAAGCTCAGTTTCAGGGTCTTGGCAATGTTCTTATAGCCTAGGCCATCTTTATGTAGAGCAACAATTCTTTCTTTCAGATCCTCAGAGTTCTTTCCATGAGGTGCCACGTTGAACTTCCAGTAACGAGTATGAGAGAGTGAGAGCGATAACACCAAATTTAACACACCTGCTAGCCATTCACACCTGAGACCTTGTAATTAACGAGTTGCATGACACCGGGGAGGGAAAATGGCTAATTGGGCCCAATTTGGAAATTTTCACTTAGGGCTGTACTCACTTTTGTTGCCAGTGGTTTAGACATTAATGGCTTGCGTGTTGCGTTATTTTGAGTGCACAGCAAATTTACACTGTTATACAAGCCGTACACTCATTACTTTACATTGTAGCAAAGTGTCATTTCTTCAGTGTTGTCACATGAAAATATATAATAAAATATCTAGAAAAATGTGAGGGGTGTACTCACTTTTGTGAGATACTGTATATTTGTTTTGATATTTTTGTAATTGATTAAAGCATTTCATATTTTTCTAATTATTAGTGTTTTGTTTTTGAGAGTGGTCTTGTAATGCCCCGGAGGCTCACATTTATGGTTCTTTCTTGGTAGACTTCTTCTGTCTGCCATCCTCTTTTGTATATGTTGTAGGTGACCATAGAGCCCCACTCCCTATTGTGGTAGTGAGTGGGCTAGCACTGTGGGTATAGACCTGATACCTAATGTTATTGACTATCTTTTGTTTTTTGGTTCAGTTACCTGCGTGAAGGCACAGATGGTCAGCCCCGGATGCAGGATGTTTCCAGGGCTGGTCATCTGTCCCACTCACTAGCTGCAGGTAACTGCTGGATGTGCAGATTCAAGGGAAAAGCAGAGGACAGCCATGGACAGCTCCTGTACCTGTCATTGCCAGGTTTCCTGGTCACAGCTGTCCACAACCACCTGTGATTTTAGCCACAAGGGTTTGCTGATTCTTGCTGCAGGAAAAGGCTGTTCAGACCTTATAGGACAAGTGACTGAGGCCTAAGGCTATTTAGCCAAAGATACTAGAGACAACCACAGTGAACAATACAGTACATAAACGGCTACTTGCATTACTCTGCATCAATAACACTCAACAGTGAAGTGCAAGATAAGTCTGAGTACACAGGCAAACAGCTGGAGGAATCTCAGGACTGGAGCACCACAGGTGAGCAGCTAGAGGAGTCCCCCCCCCCACCCCCAATTCCCCAGCAAAGAGCTCTCCCTACAAAAAAGGTCCTCAAGAGAAGTCCCTGTCCAACTTTCAGGCCCCAGTGAGCCAGGACATGTCCTTCCTCTTAAGCTCCTCTTAAGCTGTATCCTATGAGACATTGGGGCGGGTGTCACCAAGCAGAAGATGTGGGGGATGTGCCTGTTGTGGCACTAGGGCAGCTCCTAGACATGACTAATAGATAGGCAACATTTATTTTGCCACAGACATACACTTTACAACTTGAGGACACAGGCTGTACAGGGTATACCATCAAAAAAAAAACTTACATTGGACATACGCCAAACGCCCTTTTCCTCTACTGCTGGTCCCTGATCACTATTGCCTGTTAATCTACTCTGTATCACAAATACCAGCATCAACAGGACCAGCTGCTTTTGTGAAAAAAATATGTTTAGAAGTTTCATTGTCAAATGTAATGTAAAAACATTATTGTTACATCAAATGTACTTTGTTTCATTCCAGTAATTTTTTTTTTTTAAATAAAATGTGTACCTAATTTAACCTCTTATTAACCATTAATTAACCATAACGACCCCCAATTAACTCCTTCCTCTCCTTAGCTATTTTTTTTTTTGAACTTTTTTTGTTTTATTTTCATATTTGCTTACAAGTTAAAAATTAAACTGTTTTTGTTTTGTTTGTTAATATTTTTAAATGCTTTACTGACACTTGAAAAAAACACATTTGTTTTTTGATTATATTACAGTTTTGTATCTGTAAATAGTAGATTATTCAAAAATAAAATCAACAAAATAATACTAAAAGAAATCCTTTGTTTAAAAAAACAAAACAATACATGTATAAGTATATATACATCCTCATCAGGAACAATCACTTTTACAGGGAAGGGAGCCCCACGCCGTCATGATGCCACCTTTCCCGGGTTCTCCTGTTCCATCGGGAAGCCCATGACCAATGCAAGAGTGGAAGGACCCTTCTATGATGTTAGAAACCAGAAGCAATGAGGATTTTGTCACTTTGGGTTTCAGCTCTTAGTTTACTAGCCATTACTGGCTAGTGAAGCATGTGATCAAACCAATCTCAGTTTGGTTGGCTGCTTTGGAGGGCACAGGAGAGATAAGGAGTCCAAGGCTTTGTTTACACTAGTGCAACTTGTCACGCGACTTGCAACACATAAAGTTGTATGGCAAGTCAAAACCCATTTATTTCAATGGTGCAGTATTGGTGGATGCAGCCCTGCCTATGTAAAACCTTACAGCAGTTGAGGCTGTCCCTGGAAATACAATAACGTTTGCTTTCCTTGGACCTTGAGTTAAGATTCACATAGCTATTCACCCCCCCTCTCCCACTTATTCGTTTCTCCTTTTCCTCACCTCCTCCTCATTCCTACCCATTCTCCCCCTTACTTTTTTGATACCCCTAATATTTTCCCCTTTGCTACCCTTTTTCTTAATCCCCTGCCTAGATGGTAATTTTTGTTGAAGGATAGATAGTACACCAGGTTTCATTCTGCGTCTCCTGTGTTTGTGCATTAAGATAAAAAGCCTTCTGTGTGCAACAGCCCCCATCAGCCCCCCTAATACTTACCTGAGCCCCATCTCTATCCAGTGATGTTGTAGGATTGTCGCGGCTGCCTGGGACTCCCCTCCTCATTTGCTGAGACAGCAGTGTGGCACAATTGGCTCCAGCTGCTGTCAATCAAATGAGTAAAGAAAGGGGGTGGGGCTGGGCCACAGCTCCATGTCTGAATGGACACAGGTAGCTGTGGCTTGGCTCGGGTGCCCCATAGCAAGCTACTTGCTGTGGGGGCACTCAACAGAAGGGAGGGGCCAGGAGCACAGAAGAGAGACCCAAGAAGAGGAGGATCTGGGCTGCTCTGTGTAAAACCATTTCACAGAACAGGTAAGTATAATATGTTTGTTATTTTTAACTAAAAAACAAGACTTTACAATCAATTTAACCTGTTCTTAACCACTTCCCTACCCGCCCATTGTCATATGATGTCTGCAGATGGGATCTCCCATCCTGGGTGGGCTTCATATGATGTCCTCGGCTTCTTGTTGGTATAGGGGGCAGCTGCTGCGTCGCTGAGGAGCCGATGCGCGTGCCCGGCGGCCGTGATCTCCGCCGGGCACTCTCGATCACTCGTTACAGAGCAGGACAGTGGATCTGTGTGTATAAACACACAGGTCCATGTCCTGTCAGGGGAGAGGAGAGACAGATTGTGTGTTCCTAGTATATAGGAAGACCGATCGGTCTCCTCCCCTAGTCAGACCCCTCCCCCTACAGTTAAGACACACACCAGGTGACACATTTAAACCCTTGATCGCCTGCTAGTGTTAACTCCTTCCCTGCCAGTGACATTTATACAGTAATCAATGCACTTTTTTTTTAGCACTGATCGCTGTATAAATGTGAATGGTCCCAAAATAGTGTCAAGTGTCCGATCTGTCCGCCACAATGTCACAGTCACGATAAAAATCACAGATCGCTGCCATTGCTAGTAAAAAAAAAAAGAATAATAAAAATGTCATAAATCTATCCCCTATTTTATAGGGGCTATAACTTTTTTGCGCAAACCAATCAATATACGCTTATTGCGATTTTTTTTTTTTTTTTTTTTTTTTTTTATATACTAAAAATATGTAAGAATACATATCGGCCTAAACTGAGGAAAACATGTATTTTTTTTTAAAAAAATTGGGATATTTATTATAGCAAAAAGTAAAAAAGATTGTGGTTTTTTTTTTGTTTTTTTGTTTTTGTTTTTTTTTTTTCAAACTTGTCATTCTTCTTTTGTTTATAGCGCAAAAAATAAAAACTGCAGAGGTGAGCAAATACCACTAAAAAAAAGCTCTATTTGTGGGGGAAAATTTGGGTACAGTGTTGCATGACCACGCAATTGTCATTCAAAATGTTACAGCGCTGAAAATTAGCCTGGGCAGGAAGGGGGTATAAATGCCCTGTATTGAAGTGGTTAATTGTCAGTTATGTATGGCACTGTATATTGTTTATGGGACTATTCATTCTGGACTGTCTTTGTTTTCAAATAAAGCACTCCTGATTTGTTAAAAAAAAAAGTCAGTGTCTTTAAAAAAAGGTTCCTACACTACTTTGATACAATATGATTGCTAAAGAGGGTAATAAGTCGCATTTAAGTTGCGTGAAAGTCGCACTGGAAATCATGCAACTTTAGAGTCGCACTAGCATTGGCGGAATTACCGGGGTCGCAACAGTTTCAGTTGCGACGGGGCCCGGCATTCCGCCACTGTGGGGGGGGGGGCCAGCGGGGTTGCTCTTCACACACGCTCTGAGCGGAGATCGTGTGTCATATAACAATAGCACAGAGAGACACCGGCGGCGGCATTAATGTTCTATTTGTCGGTCCTCTCTGGCACGGATGAGAGAGGACACACAGCTGATCTCACGGCTCCCCCTTCTCCCCCCTCCCCCTCATGTGTGCTCCGTGGGCAGTCAAGTGTGAAGCTAAAGAGCTCACATTTCCTGCAGAGCACACAGGAAAGGGGGAGGGGGGAGAAGGGGAAGCCGTGAGATCAGCTGTGTGTCCTCTCTCATCCGTGCCAGAGAGGACCGACAAATAGAACATTAATGCCGCCGCCGGTGTCTCTCTGTGTTATTGTTATATGACATACGATCTCCGCTCAGAGCCATGCTGTCCGGCACTGATGGGATCTAATAGCATTCACTGTGATGGGCACTGATAGCATTCACTGATGGGCACTGATAGAAGGCACTGATGGGCACTGATGAGCACTGATAGAAGGCACTGATGAGCACTGATAGAAGGAACTGATGAGCACTGATAGAAGGCACTGACTGATGAGCACTAACAGAAGGCACTGATGGGCACTGATAGAAGGTACTGATGAGCACTGATAGAAGGCACTGATGGGCGCTGATAGAAGGCACTGATGGGCACTGATGAACACTGATAGAAGGCACTGATGAGCACTGATAGAAGGCACTGATGGGCAATGATGAGCACTGATAGAAGGCACTGATGAGCACTGATAGAAGGCACTGATGAGCACTCATAGAAGGCACTGATGGGCACTGATAGAAGGCACTGATGAGCACTGATAGAAGGCACTGATGGGCACTGATGAGCACTGATAGAAGGCACTGATGGGCACTGATGAGTACTGATAGAAGGCACTGATGGGCACTGATAGAAGGCACTGATGGGCACTGATAGAAGTCACTGATGGGCACTGATAGAAGGCACTGATTGGCACTGATAGAAGGCACTGATGGGCACTGATAGAAGGCACTGATGAGCACTGATAGACGGCACTGATGAGCACAGATAGACGACACTGATGAGCACTGATAGAAGGCACTGATGGGCACTGATGAGCACTGATAGAAGGCACTGATGGGCACTGATGAGTACTGATAGAAGGCACTGATGAGCACTGATAGAAGGCACTGATGAGCACTGATAGAAGGCACTGATGAGCACTGATAGAAGGCACTGATAGATGGCACTGATGAGCACTGATAGAAGGCACTGATGGGCACTGATAGAAGGCACTGATGGGCACTGATAGAAGGCACTGATGGGCACTGATAGGCAGCAATGATTGGGTACTGATAGATGGAACTGATGATTGGGGCACTGATTATCAGTGTAAACAATTTACTGACATTCTTGACAGTTAACGGCAGTCCTTTCCTCATACAGACACAGCGTGTGAGGAAAGGGCTGCGGATAACCGGCAAGTCTGTTTACATGTGATCAGCTGAGCACATGGTAAAGGGCCGATGTGATTGCGCTGGATGCACGTCCCAGGGGTCATGCAGGAAGCAGGGTTTTGGGAGGATGTCCAGGGACACTCTCCCAAAATTGGAAGCCCGGGGCTCGGATGGAAGGGGGGCCCATCATGGTTTCTTGCACCGGGGCCCTGAAGGTTCTAGTTACGCCTCTGCGCACTAGTGTGGACTAAGCCTAATAGACCTGTGATAGAAATTAAGTTTAACAAAGAAAAAGGAAGAAACAGTGTAAAAAAATAAATACATCTGAAAAAAATGTAAAGCGTACTCATCCCCCTGTGCTCACGCACAAATTTGAACAAGCTTGTAGATCCCACATGCATATGTAAACAGTAATCACACCACACATGTGAGCAAACTAAATTCCCCTTAAGTGGGGTTTTAGAGCACTAATTACATGACATAATCTACAGTAAAAAAAAGTTGTATTTTATTAAACAAGCATTAGTAAAAAACATTGAACATGGAATGTACAAAACTCTGTCTAAAATTGCACCAATAGAGAATGATTGGATATGATCCTCTTTCACCGACGCGTTTCAGAGCATAAACATCTCCTTTTTTTTTATTTTTAGAAAGGGCCTCCCAGTGGACCCCCACAGGATGATAGACACTAGAGAGCACTGAGGTCAAGAGTGGACAGGGACCTGTATCTTGCAGCAAAGGGAGAGGAGAGATAGCGGCCCTCTATTAATGGTGGTGATGTAAACTTGAGTATAATGAGTAGAGCGTGTAGACACATCCTTCCATCCGGCGTCTCCGCAGGAACGTCACAACAACAGCAAAAATTCTAGCACCAGATCTCCTGTGTAAACTCTAAACTGGCAACTTAGAACCAAAAGATCTGATGAGCACCTTGCGAATTGCTACTACATCCATTGAACCAGATATTGATGTGTTAGTTTATTAAAAACAATGTCAAATATCTCACTCGTTTTATGTTGCCCTCTTTTAATCTTCTAATAAAAAAAATTACAAAAAACAACTTAGATTGTACAATATCTATATTAGTGATCGTTAACTTGTGATCTGCTCATCATTTATCATTATGGTTAGTGTATTTTTTTTTGTGTGCGGCTCAAGACAATTCCTATTCTTCCAATGTGGCCCAGGAAGCTCAAAAGGTTGGACACCCCTGCTGTAATAGCTTTTAAAGCGCCGCCTTTGGATAATTTACTGCACTGTAGTTTGTCGCTATTCCACAGTCACCATACCACAGGCGTGCGCAATTTTAAAGCTTGACATGTTAGGTATCAATTTACTTGGCATAACATCTTTTTTTAAATTGTAACACTATCTATTTTATTCTCCAGAGCCGTTGTTTTCAGAAAATATATAATGTTTTGGAGTTCTAAGTAATTTTCCAGGAATTAATGCAGATTTTTGCATGTATGTGATAAGTCAAAATTGGCCTGGTAGACAAGTGGCAAATAACAAATTTATCACTGAATCAATATGTCCTTACCAGAAATATAACATTTCTCTGGTCCATAAAGGGTAAACAGGTGCAGGAGAAGAATTGGTAATGCTCTATACAGTTTACTGCACATTGAACTTTATCACTGCTCTTTTTTTTAAATGTCAGTTCAGTCACCTGACTCCTCAGTTTGTTTGTTACATGTTAAGCCTTGTTACCTATCTGAGATCCTTTATTAAAGAGAGTCGATGAAGCAGAAGTTGAAGACCCCATTGTGTGCTTTACATACAGCAAGGTCAGGCCTTCAGTTCTGTAATGTATTGAAATCTATAGGAATGTGAGCCCCACATTCCATATTCTTCTAAGGCCCCACATTTTGTTTAGCTAGCTTTAGTGATGAAATCAATTCTGTACAAAAGCCCATTCTACTGAGGAGGAGTGTTTTGACAGTTCTGCCAGCTGCTGAAGGAATGTGAACATTAATGGCTTGGCTGAGGTCTTAACATCATTATGTTGGCATGAAGCATGATAATAAAAAGATGATAGGTGGGCGGGAGATGTTCCAACATAATGCCTGACTGTGGTCTATTCGGTTGATCTGGCCATTCTTTGTGGAGGCCTCATTTCATCAGAAATCCCTATTGTGCACAGCCGTGGAAGGGACCACCACCAGTCTTTTATGGGGTGAGTAAGTCAGTTCTATAAACAATTGACATCATTTATCAAAATCTCTCAAAGGAGCCTGTGCTGTCCATAGCAACTAGTCAGATTACAGCTGTCATTTATTTTTTTTGCAAATAAAAAGAAAGGCTCTGTTTGCTATGACAACAAGCACACTTTCCATTCAGCCACTTTTGGCACATGAGGAAAATAATAAAATCTGGAAATATATTTTAAATAGGCACGCGCCATAACCAACAATGAGAGCGTTTTTTTTTTTCACTCATTTAAATGATTCATTATCAGATTTAAAATGCTGAAGAATTACTTTGTTTAAATCTGTAGTTGTTTGTAATTTTTTTAGTAATCTATAAGATTTCATCTGTTATTTTCTCTTCTCAGTAAAAAATAAGGACAAATAACTCATGACTTTTCCATAGCAAAAAACAAATAAGATGTTAACATTTTTCATTAATTCTCTCTGAAGACACTAAACATAATCTAAACTGAAATTACAGCCAAAATTATTATTCAGTTTGGATAGAGCTGGGAAGAGATAGAATCTCTATCAGATTTGTATTGATTGTTGTGTCCCCATTGGGAGATTCACCCTTTCTTCCTTTTCTAGTTAATGACTGTTGGAGCTGGAACAGAAGGAATACAATTAAAATTGTATGTAGCCAGATGCTTGGCTATAAGAAGTTCGTTGTGACACTGTCTGCCACTGCTCTTTAATAAAGAACTGAAATGACATGCTGGGTTTAAAGTGGTTGTAAACCCCAGTCATGGAATTTGAGCTAAGCATCCGTAGTGTTTACTTGTCTCTCTCCAAAGCTCTAAATGCTGTTTCTCTCTGGTGCTTTGTTCCTCTGTTATCAGCATGAGAAGTTTTCCGACATATAAGATAAAATGAGCTAAAAATTTGTGTTGGGGAGGGAGATAAGCACACATCTTGTCTATTCAGAATACAGCTCTGCATGTTCCTTCGTTCCTCTATCTATGTGGAGGGGGCGTGTGTCCCATCCCTCCAATCAGCTCTCACACAGTGTCTCAGAGCTGTTAACTGTAGTTTTCTACTTCCTTCTCTGTACTATTCACAGTTGCATAAGAAATGTATCACTTTGAAGGGTTGTAGAGAAGAGAAGACTGCAGTTAAACAAGTAAAACATATGTATGAGGATTTGTTTAATCTCTGACTATCACTTGAGGTGAGACTTCACTTGGTATATGTGAGGGTTTATAACCACTTTAAGCACACTGCCTGCCTCCTGCCACCAAGGGGAACAGGCAAGCTAAAGGAACTCTATAGGCTTCTATGCTGTCTGCATTGGAATTTGGGAGTTGAAGTTCAGGTGGAAAGCCGTGCCACTGATCTCTATTGACCATTAGACTACAATTTCCAGGATGAGATAGTGCCAAGGGAGAAGACAGAGGCTGTTTTTCCTGAGCTGGCGATGACCTGGCACTCTCTTTTTGCCACAAACCGGAGTTTGCACATCTTCCTGTCTGCATGTGTGCCCGCCTCACATTGATTGACAACCTATGCACTAAAGATTGGAGACACAGAGGGAGACTGGATCGGAGTGCGCAGAGATTGACTGCGTCATTTGTGAGATTTAGTCTCGTGCTGCACAGACATTGGAGCATTGTAGTCTGGTGAACTGAGGATAAGAGTTGCACTGGGACAAAACAGAGGACAACTGCACAGCAGGACATTTGCGGCTGTATCGCTGGATTAGTGAGAGGGCCACCTGACACCTAACCAGCAGCCTATACCACTGCCTTAAGATGCCACTGGGACTCTATTCATGTGCACCATCATAACGATTGGGCCCCAGCGTTAGCTGGCTGAAGATCCAGTGCATATTACTGTCTCTTTACATAAGCCATTCTACAAGAACTTCAGTCATTGTCTATAGCAAAAGGGGTACTGCTGCAGTAGATCCAGCTTATAGTCTAGTCACCTCTAGAGTGCACTCTAGCAGTGTGTTATACTGGTAGCAGGAAAGTTATGACAACACTGTTTACAATTACTGATGACGGGGTTTGTGCCATTGCTTAATACTGATTTGCAGTTCACCTGGTATAGATCTAACTGCTGTGATTATTACTTTAAACTACTACCACGTGATAACCCTCTATACAGAAGAGCTATGTTAGATGTACATTCTACCTGATTCTATATGTACATATTGCCACCCCCTTCAACTTGATATAGTATAACATATTCTTTACTCACTCACTCTTTTAACCACACTGGTGTTCGTATAGTTATAACTGTGTGTTGAGTACATATCCATATGCTCTCTGCGATACAGCAACTGCTATCCACTTAATCCGAAGTGTCAGAGGAGCTGAGGTCATTCATAGAGTCGAGGCAAAGAACAAAGGATCCAAACTACCAAATGGATCCTTTGGGGATAGTACTACATTTATATAGTTGTCATCATAGGTGTCGTTAAGGGATGGCTATTAAGGCTGGAGCCGCGAATGTGGGGCCAATAGCCCAGAGTGTCTAAGTAGGGCCAGCATTCACTGTAGAGAAAGGGAGAGAAAGGACGGACAGCAACAGCGGCAGCCGCATTTTACCTTCTGTGTGATCCGTCAGTTGCAGCGCCACCCACTGTACTGACTGTTACCGGCGGAGTGATATGCTGCCTGGCCTGAGGAAAGCAGCAGGAGATCAGGAGAACGGCGGCGTTGCTCGATTTCTCCTTGTATGGAGCTGGCGCGGCGACGCCCCCTTCTCCCTCCAGAGTCATGCTGTAATAAGCAGCCAGCAGAAGAATAGAATAACTGCCATGGTGGCTGGAAGTGAGACAGAAGAGAAAAGAAGATTAAAGGTACCAGGTCAGGTTGGTCAGTGTGGGTCAGTGTATGTCAGATAGGTAGGTCAGTGTGTGTCAGGTAGGTCAGTGCATGTGTGTCAGGTAGGTCAGTGTGTGTCAGTGTATGTCAGGTAGGTAACACCCTAACACCCCCCTCCACACAATCCCACAGCCTGCCATCCCAGTGTATGTCAGATAGGTCAGGGTGTGTGTCAGGTAGGTCACTGTATGTCAGGTAGGTCAGTGCATGTCAGGTAGGTAACACCCCCCCTCCACACAACTCCACCGCCCCCCCCCGCCCGGTGCCGGGCTCTGACTTCGGGCTGAAGCCCCTGGTCTTTTTGCCACCTAGCAACGCCCCTGGTTGTCATCACAACACAAGGTGAAGGGAATCCTCCCACTGAGGACCCCTGTTACCATGTCAACTCTCAAGCTGGGATGTCCTGTCCCTTTGGGGAGATTACCTTTCATTTCCTGTTACAGTGCCTTGAAAAAGTATTCATACCCCTTCAAATTTTCCACATTGTGTCATGTTACAACCAAAACGCAAAGGTATTTTATTGGTATTTTATGTGATAGACCAACATAAAGTGACACATAAATTTGAAGTGGAAGAAAAATAAAAAAAGGTTTTCCAAATTTTTTACAAATAAATATGTGAAAAGTGTGGTGTGCATTTGTATTCAGCCCCCCTGAGTCAATACTTTGTAGAACCACCTTTCTCTGCAAATACAGCTGCAAGTCTTTTTGGTATGTCTCTACCAGCTTTGCACATCTAGAGAGTGAAAGTTTTGCCTATTCGTCTTTGCAAAATAGCTTAAGCTCTGTCAGATTGGATGGAGAGTGTCTGTGAACAGCAATTTTCAAGTCTTGCCAAAGATTCTCAATTGGTTTTAGGTCTGGACTTTGACTGAGCCATTCTAACACATGAATATGGTTTGATCTAAACCATTCCATTGTAGCTCTGGCTGTATGTTTAGGGTCATTGTGCTACTGGAAGGTGAACCTCCGCCCCAGTCTCAAGTCTTTTGCAGACTCCAACAGGTTTTCTTCTAAGATTGCCCTGTATTTGGCTCTGGCTGTAATTCAGCACCAGATGTCTTCCTGGTAGAATTATGCGCAGCCCAAGGCATCATGGACATGACTGCTGGGGGGGTAATTTCACTGTTCTGGGTTAAAGTGGAGCTCCACCCAAAAGGGGAAGCTTTGCTTGTTTGCTCCCCCCCACCTCTGCTGCCACATTGGCACCTTTCAGGGGAGGGGGGAGTGGGTACTTGTTTTTGACAGGTACCTGTCCCCACTTCCTGGAAACTTTGCCACGGCGAGACCCTCAGAAGTTTGGCCTCCTTCCACCAGCGCCGGGCCATTCAGAAAGCGCAGTGCGATTCACGCATGTGCAGTAGGGAACTGGCTGTGAAGCCACAAGGAATGGCATCAGCAGCACCGGAGAGCCGATTGAAAAATCTACTGGGGTGCTGACATTGTGGGATCCCTGGACAGGTAAGTGTTCATATATTAAAAGTCAGCAGCTACAGTATTTGTAGCTGCTGACTTTTAATTTTTTGGAAAAAACAAAAAAAGGACTAGCACTCGGAGCACCGGTGTAGTAACACACAATCAGACAATTAGCCACGAGTAATGGTGTATGCTTCATAAATATATGAGGAATGTTCAGCAGAAAAAAAGGAAGTCCATAATAATAAAAATAAATAAACTATGAGAAAAATGTCCAATCAGCAATGGTAATGGGTAGTTCACAAGTGAAAAGGTAATTCAAATCAATAGTTTTTGCAGATAAAAAGGATAAATCAAACGATGTACCACTGGCACAAAGGGCTGCTCTTCTTCTCTGGAGTGAAGCCTGCTCGGGATCATCAAGGAGAAAACAAAAGTAAGCGCCTCTGAGTTAATGCGTTTTATTCCATATAAAAAGAGAATTAACAAGCACTTACATGTTATTAAGCGATGACAATCTAAATGAGACAAATAGGGTAATGTAATTGCAGCCGAAGGCCGATCTCCAGGAGTGTCACAAGTCCACGCTGCAGCGGCGGCAGGGAGTCGGGATGAAAACAGCTGATGTATAACAGTGGAGAGTAGTGAACAGCTCAGGGAAAAACTGCGTGTGATGTCAGCTGGGGAAGGGAACACCATGTGTTTCAGAGCATGCGCGAAGTCCGTAAGACGCATGCGCGCTCCTTTCTCAAGTGTAATGACGGGAAACAGGCTGGACGGCACTTAAATAAGCTATCTGCTGACCAAAAAGAACACCTGACCTCATAATAAAAATCTTACTGCTTAACAATTATGGGCACTAAATAAAATATAATTAGAGCTATAAAATAAATGGATCTGTAGAAAGATATTAATAATAGTAGCTCTAGACAAGATATATGGCAAGTGGATGTGCAGCCATATAACCCATAGCGCAACTGGAATAATCCATACTGTCATATAAAAATACAAGCATTAAAAATAATAATAATAAGTAACAACATGATACCAAGTATAAGGGGCACTAAGGAACACACGCAAACACATATGCATAGCCACCAGTATAAATGATAAGGAGTTAATGATAATGTACAAGGAATTGTATTATGTATGTGGAAAAATTATATGAGTAACATATGTGTATATAAAAACATGAAACTCAAAAACCCCACATATATACGCACACATGTGCACACACACACACACACACACAGAAAACCATATCTTAAAGCGGAGTTCCACACAAAAATGGAACTTCCGCTTTTCGGAACCCTCCCCCCTCCGGTGTCACATTTGGCACCTTTCAGGGGGGAGGGGGGTGCAGATACCTGTCCTATCCTAGGATTTTTTCCGACGGATGTTGGCTCAAACTTGTCTTGCATACACACGGTCACACAAAGTTGTCGGAAAATCCGATCGTTCTGAACGCGGTGACGTAAAACACGTACGTCGGGACTATAAACGAGGCAGTAGCCAATAGCTTTCATCTCTTTATTTATTCTGAGCATGCGTGGCACTTTGTCCGTCGGATTTGTGTACACACGATCGGAATTTCCGACAACGGATTTTGTTGTCGGAAAATTTTATATCCTGCTCTCAAACTTTGTGTGTCGGAAAATCCGATTGAAAATGTGTGATGGAGCCTACACACGGTCGGAATTTCCGACAACAAGGTCCTATCACACATTTTCCTTCGGGGCATTATTGTTATTACTACTACTAATGCCCTACTCAAAAAAGAACCTAGTTACTAGTGGCCCCTTTATGGTGACAGAACATGCTATGTTTAAAACCCCTTGTTGGCTCCAGTTTTGAGTAATGTCTTGTTCGTTCTCACTGTTACACCCCATGACTCATTTGCAACCTATGCTTTGTATTGTATAAGTATGTCACGGTTCACATACAAATCAATGTGATTTTTGTACTGTTAATTCTTCCAATAAAAATATTTTTGTGGAAAAAAACAAATCTTTTCTGTTCACAAATTAAATCAGAGCAAAGTTCTGCTTTAAAACCCAAATAAGTTGTACCTGTTTACCTGCAGCCATCTCTTTTCTACAGCCATTCAAAGTGCAGAATTCATACAACTTGCCTGAGTTTTCAGAAAGCGGGGGTGGGGACCTGAAGTTTATTTATTTTATTTATTTATTTCAGGTACTTATATACCGCTGTCAATTTACGCAGCGCTTTACATATACTGTACATTATACATTCACATCAGTCCCTATCCTCAAGGAGCTTACAACCTAAGGTCCCTAACACACATTCATACATATACTGGGGCCAATTTAGACAGGTGCCAATTAACTTACCAGCATGTTTGCAGAGTGTGGGAGGAAACCAGAGTCCCCGGAGGAAACCCACGCAGGCACAGGGAGAACATGCAAACTCCAGGCAGATGGTGCCATAGTTACACTCTGGAGAGCTCAGTGAGAGCTGATTGAAGCGAAGGGACACACCCCCTAAACTCAATACGCAGGAACAGTGTTTAGGCTGTCAACCACAGGCTGTGTGTCGGAGCTCCCTCCCTGGTCACCTTTTCACCTCTTGGTGTCAGAAAAATGTGTCAGAAATGTCTCATGCATATAGCAGAGAAATGAGACAGCAGACAGAAATGACACTCAGTGCTCTAGATTGAGACAAGTAATCTATAGAAAGATATGCCTTGTTCATGTCAGATGTTTGCAACCACTGTGTAATTAAACCCACATCATTAAAAACTATCAGTAAATGCTGTATTACATGCTGTTCATACTCACTCATTCACTATGGGATTTGTTTTCTGCAAAAAACTGGTTTATCCTGTTGTTCTCAATGTCCCTCTTCTGTCCATGTCCCCACTGCAGTTGGGGATTTTGCACAGCATTGTTGGCAGCTAGTGCACATGCTCAGTTTTTAGTGTATTTTCTACCCTGAGCATTTCCTCCCTATTACATCTGAGCAGCCTAACATATCACACATGTGGGCGTATACACAGTGGTAAATGACAGCCCACTCCCTCCCTCCTCCTCCATGCTCACTAATTCTAAGACACAGGCTGGAAGGGAGTGACACATCCTGCGACTGCAATAACTTCCCCACACCATGTTATTGCCAAAAAATAAAAATAAATTAATTTCAAATACAGTTTATTTGTATGACAATTTAAAACAGTTTATTGATATTATTTTTTACTCTGTATCCCAAAGGCTGTATTTTTTTACATTTTGAACATGTGACCAGCAGAGAGGTTGGTAAAGAGCTGGGTCAAGTGACAGCTGTATATCGATTAGGAAAGAAGGTACTTTTTGTATTAAAACATTATTGTATTAAAAGATTTTACATCCACACACAGAAAGAGAAGGGGTAATGTAAATTAAACAGTGTGTGTTTAGTATCACTTGGGAAAGATCTCAGGGGATCGTGGCCGTTTGGTAAAAAGTAACTTCTTCTATAGCGGTGGTGGATCACAAGTTTGTGTCACATAGCAGATGAAGAGTTTCCTCATTTGGATGAATTTGATTCCCAATTTGTACACGGGTGGACGTTTCTCTTTTCAGTCACTCACTGAGACTATTCTAGTTTTTTTCTAATTTCTATATATTTAAGTTTGACTCACAATTCTATCACTGCAGTTATTTGCTTTCCCATTCATAGCCGTAGAAATTGGGTGTTTATGGGATATATGAATTATTATTTATGTTGCACTTATTTAGATTGAATTGTCAATGATTCACTATTTTATATATTTATGGTTCATACACATTCACAGATCAGCGCGATTCGAATGTTTCTAAAATTATTCCATTATATTGATGTTATATAAGAGATTTGCTGCTTACATTTTGCCTAATGTTTATTATATTTGTATATCACACATAGGTACATACCTTAGCACAGTTTTTTCCCCTTTTTCTCTTGGGAAAGATCGCATCCATATGGTCGGGATCTGCCCACATGCCTGGACCGGCACCCGGCTCAGCCTCTCAGCAAGCCGCTGAGAGCCTGAGCTGGCTGCTCCCGCCCCCTCCACAGCCCAGCAAGGAGGGGGGGGGGGGGCAACGCAGACATCGGTGAATGACCCTTAGAACTGAGTGGTCAACTGTGTTTGATCACTCGGTGCTCAGACATTCCGACAACAAAATCCTGGATTCTTTTCCTAAGGATGTTGGCTCAAACTTGTTTTGCATACACGCGGTCCCACAAATGTTATCGGAGATTCCGAACGTCAAGAACGCGGTGACATACAAGACGTTCAAGCCGAGAAAAATGAAGTTCAATAGCCAGTGCGGCTCTTCTGCTTGATTCCGCGCATGTGTGGAATTTTGTGCGTCGGAATTATGTACACACAATCGGAATTTCCGACAACAAGTTTTGTTGTCGGAAAATTTGAGAACCAGCTCTCAAATTTTTGTTGTCGGAAATTCGGACAACAAATGTTAGATGAAGCATACACACGATCTGAATTTCCGGCAACAAGCTCCCATCAAACATTTGTTGTTGGAAATTCCGATCATGTGTACATGGCATAAGAGCCAGTGGGGGACAGATGCAGCATCTACCTAGGTAAGCATGATTCTAAAAAAAAAAAAAAAAATCTCATACTTATCCTTTAAGTTCTCTTACTTTAGATGCAATTCTCATGAAACAACATTTGTGTGAGGAGACTCTGATGGAAACTGTCATTCACCACTCATGTGACATATATTAGTTCATGTTCTGTATATTGAGGTGCATGAGCACCAAAGTGCAAGAGGTTTTGAAAACTAAGCAGTTCAAATTAAATATTTTTAAGTACTGAAATGTCGTACCCTAAAATGAGACATCCATTTGAGAACATCTCTTTTTGAGATCAGTCTGACCCTACATGGAAACCTCATGACAAATAATACACCATTTTTTTTACCAAATTTGGATGACGTGACTCGCACATGCTAGGGGAGGGGCCTGACGGCGGCGCCTGTGAGGGCGCATGGAGGAGGCTCTGCTGACCCAGTCGGAGCTGAGCGGGGTGAGAGACTGCAAGGACCGGCGAATGAAAGCCCCTGAGACCCACAGACCGTAAGCAGAGGACCGGTGCGGTCTGGTGGGGGAAGGTCGCAGGTGAGGAGAGCAGAGGAGCACGCTGGGAGCCTGTCTGGACCGTCTGGAAACCGACACCCCCTTCCCTTCTCCACTCTTCCGGACACCCCCTAGCAAGCCTGAGGGCAGGCCAAAGATGAACGGACAGTCGAGTCAGGAGTGGGGGGATGAAATATTAAGCAGCTAAGGATGCCTTGGAAGCGATATAAGGAAGCCTGAAGTACTTGAAAGTAGAGCAAATGGACCCCTCAGAGGACTAAAGGCAGCTCCTGGAAGGTAAAGGAATGATTACAGATCACCAGGTAAAACGGCTTTTTTGAACTTTTAATTGCATGTGCTTGTGCTATACTGCTGCCTGGTGACTCTGGACTCTCTGGCTACATCCATAAGCCTTGTGCCCAGGGTGAGTGGGATCTGCTCTGCTAAACTGCGGCATTAGGGCCCCTGTATGCCTATTGACTGTGCTATATTGCTTCCTAAGGCTTTGAAGTGTCGCTGCATAATATTTCTGCTAGGTCATGATAATGACTGAATGCTCTTGCCCTTTTATATTGGACTTATTCCCCCCTTGGTTACATTGCAACCTTCTGCGCTAAAGTGTAGCCATATAGTTTCTGCTGACCATGGACTGTGCCAGATAATTATCCAAAAACCTTAATTTTTTTTCTTTTTTTTTTTATTGGAATGACTGGAGGTTCTGCTTAGTAATTTTGGACATAACTTTTGTTCAGCCATAGTGTGATCTGCTGTGCTAAGGTGCTGCCATAAGTCTCCGCAAGCTTATGAACTGTGTTAGATTACTATCCAAGAATCTGATTCTTTGCTGTTCCATATTGCTGCTAGGCCACTATAAGGACTGGATGCTTTGTTCTGTCTCATTGGTCACACCCATTGTGTGGCCATAATACTAAAGTGTGGGTATCACGAGAAGATCTAGAGAAAATAATGAAAAAAATATTTAACCCAGTTCTAGGTAAAGGAGAAGGAGATGAATTAAAGATCGATCGAGTTCATAGGGTGAGAAAACCCCCGGGTCTGAAGGAGGATGTGCCTCGAGATGTAATTGTCAAATTCCATCAGTATGAAGATAAAGCTAAAATATGGAGTAAGCTAAGAGAAATGTCCCCATTACAATACGGGGAAGCGGGGGTTGGTGGGGATTTGGGAAGGAGGGGGAAGTTACTGCCTAGACCAAGTTAAGTTAGACCCCAATTATGGGACAGGATTTTCCCTCAGGAAAGTAGGGGCCGCCTTTAATTCAATATGACAACAGTAAATTTTTTGACGCATAATGTCAGGGGGTAAAACACACCTGCTAAGAGGCATAGAATTTTGAAAGAAATTGAGCACTATGGGGCAGATGTGGTCTTTCTTCAGGAGACCCACCTGTCGCATGAAACTAAAGTGAAACTGTACTCCCCACGGTACCCAGTGTGGTACTATGGAGACTCGATGTCAAATAAATCAAAGGGGGTAGCGAACGGGATAGATAGAGGGGTGCGGTTTTCCTTGGTGGACAGACTATGTGACCAGGAGGGAAGGTTCCTCTTTCTTAAAGGGAAACTATGGGGAATGGAGTGTACTTTGGTAAACATATATTGCCCAAATAACACCCCTACAAAGTTCTTGGGGGAAACTCTGAGAAAACTGGGGGAGTTCCAAAAAGGAAGGGTAATAACTGGAGGTGACTTGAATTTATGTATGGATCCGGTTCTAGATAGTACGACCCAGGCACAGGGTATAAGAAACACTCAATTAAAAGCAATAAAAACCCACCTACATCAATATCAGTTGGTGGACATGTGGAGGATATAACATGCAAAAACATTAGACTTCACGTTTTTCTCCCCTGTGCATGGGACGTACACGAGGATAGATTATTGGTTAACTGAACATAGGATGTTGGACCTAGTGGTGTCTACAAATATAGAGATAACTTCATTATCAGATCATGCTCCTGTTTCCATGACAATTAGAATCCCGGAGGTACAGAGGCAACCATATACATGGAAACTTAATAAGAATCTCCTAGATAAACAAGGGGAAGAGATCTTGAACAGGGAATTAGAACAATTTCATCGCCAATAAGACAGATGAGATCGCAGAGAACTCCTTGTGGGAGGCCCATAAAGCATATATTAGAGGGATATTGATATCAATGGGAGCAAGGAAAAAGAAGGAGAGGAGTAAGAAGAGGGAGGAACTTATTGAGGAAATATTTATATTAGAACAGGGTCAAAAAAAGAAGAACTATAATAAAAGACATGACAGAGATTTGGGAATAAAAACGGTAAAACCTTAACCAGGATATTGAGGAAAAAAAGATCAATACATTTTGTAGAGAAAATACAAAATAAAAAAGGGGAAATGGCACATAATTCAAAAGATATTGCAGGTGTGTTCCGAGATTTCTATGAACACCTATATTCTGTTAGGCAGGTGGGAGAACAAGGACAACAGGAGGCCCAGAAAAAATAAAAAATTAAAAGCTATGTTCAAAATGCTAATCTCCCCAGAATATTAGAGGAAGTTGCACTAACATTGGAGAGGCTAATTACTACAGTAGAGATAAATACGGTTCTAAAGAGTAATCTAAAGGGAAAAGTCCAGGGCCGGATGGTTTTACGATGGAGTACCTTAAAAAATTTAGGGAAATGTTATCTCCAAAGCTTTGTTCTTACTTTTAATGGGTTAGGAGAGAGGTTTGGACTCAGTAAGGAAGCTTTATTGGCCACTATAACTACTATTTGGAAAGAAGGTAAAGCCTCCACATTGTGTTCAAGCTATAGGCCGATATCGTTGCTGAATACTGATACAAAAGTTTTTGCAAAGGTGTTGGCTTTAAGGATGAGAGATCTGATGTCGGAATTGGTCCATCCTGATCAGGTGGGCTTTGTCCCAGGAATGGGAGGGTAAGGACAACAGGGTTAGAACCCTACTGCTACTATAGAAAATAAAAGAGGAGAGAACCCCTAGTCCACTCTTATCAATTGACGCTGAAAAAGCGTTCGACCAAGTAGACTGGAGGTTCATGATAGGAGTGCTGGAGGGTATGGGGATAGGCCTAAGGATGAGAGAGTGGATACAGGTGCTGTATAAGAGCCCTACGGCGTCCATAAGGGTAAACGGAATTTTGTTGGCCCCCTTTAGGATGTACAGTGGTACGAGACAGGGTTGCCCCCTGTCTTCGCTGTTGTTTGTGTTGGCGCTGGAACCACTCTTGGCGAGATAGGAGAGGAGATAGGAGAGGAGACGCATAAGTTGGCTGCATTTGCAGACAATGTGCTGTTCTATATCTCCAAACCTCGTATCTCGTTACCAAATTTATTAAAGGTTCTAAAGGAGTATGGAGAGCTATCGAATTTCAAGATCAACCCAAATAAATCAGAGATTCTAAATATAAATATAAACTCAAAAGAAGAATATAGCCTCCAACAGGAATTTCAGTTTCCCTGGAGGAAGATGGGAATAAAATACTTGGGGATAAAACTTACAGCATCATTGGGGAAAATCTACCAGACTAACTATATATCCTTATTAGATGAAGTAAAAGTAGAGGTAAAGAGAATAGCATTACGACCCCTGTCCTTGATTGCCCGGATCAATGCGTTAAAAATGATAATTTTACCCAAAATATTATATAAATTCCAGATGTTTCCTATCTATGTACCTCCAGGATATTTCAGGGTGCTCAAAAGTTTAGTATCGAAACAGATCTGGCAGAATAAAAAACCCAAGATCTCCCTATCAATCCTACAGAGAGGGAAAGACAAAGGGGGATTAAGTGTACCAGATTTCAAAAAGTATTATGAAGCTGTGGTCTTGACTCGTCTGGTAGAATGGACTAAAGGAAGGAGTGAGAAAAGATGGGTTAAAATAGAAAATATTATGGCGGATACAAATCTAGGGAAAAATATATGGACACCTCCACAACACAGGGCACTTGGGGCCAATACACTAAGGTTAACTAAAAATGTTATGAGGATATGGGATGAGTTGCACAAACAAAATAAATGGGAATATAATTCACCACTAATGTCACTAAAAGAGAATAGTTATTTCACGCCAGGGAAGAGTTCGATTGGTGGAAATTGGATTAAAAAAGAGAACTTGCAACTTCGACACATAACACATAAAGGGAAAATTTGTTCACTGCATGATATAAAAATGAAAAAAGATTGGTTAGTTATGAATGAATGGCGGTATTTCCAGCTTAAACATTTTGTAATGACGTTGCCACACCCACTGAGAGGGGGGAGGATTTGACACCATTAGAGAGGTTATGCGACACAGACACAGTAAAGGGTGGCATTTCACAGATATATAAAATATTAGTAGAGGGAAGGGAGTTGGAAGTCCCGATGTATATAAAAAAATGGGAGAAAGAAATTGGTCAAAAGGGAGAGAATCAAGATATAGGAAAATTTTTGAAACTGGTACACGGATTCTCTGTTAATATTAAAATAATTGAAACGAACTATAAATGTTTAGTGAGGTGGTATAGGACCCCAGACATAACAGCAAAATACCAAATAGGGCAAATAGGGAGAATTTTTAAATTTGTTCACAATTTTTTATATAATATAATTTGCTTTGCTTTTTCACAAAAATAATACAGTTCTCAGTGCAAAACCCATCTTGTTTTCAGTGGCGTACCCCTGCATACTCATTGTCCTGACACTCGTGCCAGTCCTCCTCCAGGCTAAATGACAGCTAGTATCAATCAAAATATTTGCTGTGATCCAAAGCTCATAGGACACAGTCATGGATACCCCCAACATCATCAGGTCAGCCGGGTCTCAGAGCACATACTGCAGATAGTCACACATGTCATATTATGAAACAGCTCTCAGCAGTTTTAAAGGCTACTACTGTAAAAAAAAAGCCAGAAGATGACTGTTTAAAAGGTATGTATGGGGTAAATTAAAGAAAAAAAAAACTCCTTGCCTGGCCTGTCAGTTTAGATGGATGGTCATGTCTTGGTAGGTTTGCAGTTGTGCCATACGCTTTCCATTTTTGAATGATGTATTGAACTGTGCTCTGTGAGATGTTCAAAGCTTGGGATACTTTTTTCTTATAACCTAACCCTGCTTTAAACTCCTCAACTTTATCCCTGACCTGTCTGGTGTGTTCCTTGGCCTTCATGGTGCTGTTTGTTCCATAAGGTTCTCTAACAAACCTCTGAGGGCTTCACAGAACAGCTGTATTTACAGTATAATGAGATGAAATTACACACAGGTGGACTCTATTTACTAATTAGTTCACTTCTAAAGGCAATTGTTTCCAGTAGATTTTAGTTAGGGGTATCAGAGTAAAGAGGATGGAATAAAAATGCACACCGCTCTTTTCAGATATTTATTTGTAAAAAACTTTGAAAACCATTTATCATTTTCCTTCCACTTCACAATTATGTGCCATTTTTTGTTGGTCTATCACATAAAATCCCAATAAAATACATTTACCTTTTTGGTTGTAACATGCCAAAATGTGGAAAATATCAAGGGGTATGAATACTTTTTCAAGGAAATGTATCTTAAAGTGATTGTAAAGTCTTGCTTTAAACAATAAATAACAAACAATACTTACCTGCCTTGTTGCAGTGGATTTGCACAGAGTGGCCCGGATCCTCCTCTTCTCTGGTCCTCCCCCGTGTATTCATTCAGACATGGAGCCCCGACCCGGCCTCGCTCCCTCTTTCCCCTGATTGGCTAACTGACTATGATTGACAGTCGTGGGAGCCAATGGCGCCGCGGCTGTGCCCCAGCCAATCAGGAGGAGAGTCCAGGATGGCCGAGGGAATCTTGGACATCGCTGGATTGAGAAGGGGCTCAGGGTAAGTATTACGGGGTGCTGGGGGCCTGCTACACACAAAAGGTTTTTTAACTCAATGCATAGAATGTACTAAGTATAAAATTGATGCGCTTTAAATAAATAGTGCACAATATGCTGCTGCGACTAAGCTTAAATCCAGGAATAAAAAAATGTATACATGTGAATAAAATAGATAAATAATTATGGTGCTAATACATGTGTTAAAATTGCCAAAATAAATCTTCAAATTGGTGATGTGACGGTGAATATAAATAAAATAATAATGACACTCTGAGTACAATGTCCAGATAGAGATAAATAGTGGGGGAAAGTAAAAATAATTGAACAGTTCCTTCCCTTAATCCAGATTGATTCACTCACTGGGTTAGATCGTTTGTATCAGGATATTTAGTTTTTCTTGCATCCCACTTTAGCCATAATACTGCTGATGATTCGGCTCTCAGGATAAAGGTTTTATGCAAAGCAAGCAAAGAAAAAATAGATCATTGTGCAGTGAACTTACTAGATAGTGCACAAGCAAAACAGGGACAAGAGATACACTCACAAACTCCCGGTCTATTAGAAGCATTCAAATATGCAGATTGCAGTCAGCCGCTGTGGACGAAGTTTCCCATAGAGAAACAGCTGCTGTTAACCTTCAGGTGTATTGCAGCACTGAACGTCCTAAGCTCCTCCCATGCGTTACATCACTGACACGTGACTTTTTCCTTGAAAAAGGGATTAAGGGAAGGAACTGTTTAATTAATTATTTTTACTTTCCCCCACTATTTATCTCTATCTGTACTCAGAGTTTCATTATTATTTTATTTATATTCACCGTAACATCACCAATTTGAAGATTTATTTTGGCAATTTTAACACATGCATTAGCACCATAATTATTTTATCTATTTTATTCACATGTATGCATTTTTTTATTCCTGGATTTAAGCTTAGTCGCAGCAGCATATTGTGCACTATTTATTTAAAGCGCATCAATTTTATACTTAGTACTATTTGTTTGGTTATCTGATCACCCTATATTGATAGCAGCTTTAATTTACTGTTTTTATTATAGCACTAACTATATTGGTTTATATATATTTTTTAGCACAATTTATTTATATCACACATATCTATCCACATCAGCGCTTGGTTTTTATTCATTTTTTTAATGCATAGAATGCATTAAGATAAAAAAACCTTTTGCCTTTACAACTCCTTTAAGGCCTCGTAAAGTACAGTGTAAAATACGTCTGTTTCTACTTGTTAAAAAAATAAAACATCTGTTGTTGTGGCACCTGGAAGCCACAGTTGCAGCAAACTTTTGCCCATAGGAAACCATTACAGAAAACGCAGTGTGCATGTAACCACCTCCAAAATGTACTCTTGCACATATATGGGTGTATTTTTCAAATTAGAAAAATTATATTTTGAAAAAATATGCTAATTTGCATGCTGGTGTTTGTTGTAATGTGTTCCTTTATGCAAAATACGCTGCAGCTAAGGCTTCAGGGTGCCACAACAACAGACATACAGGATTTACATTGTTTGCCCATAAGCTGTACTTTACAACTGTATGCAAGAGGCCTAAGATTGCACTTATGTGGTTATACTAACCCTATGCATTTAATAAAGAAAGATTAGAGTGACAAAAATAAAGCCCGGAAACATTAATTGGGGGGGGGGGGGGGCCTGCTCATGTTTTTTAAATGTTGAGGCTTGTGATGAACTGATAACCTCCATTTATACAGGAAACATATGGAGTGTTTGATAAGTTACCCAACAATACCTCTCTTATTAATGTTATCCATGTTTTCCATGTAGATAGTCAGACCATGCAAGTAGAACAGAAATCACAAGCCTAATGAGAAATCTAGGGTGATTTGTAACATTTACTCTGATGCTGAACATACCAAAATGATCTCACCTATCAGACATCTGGGTACAAAATAATTAATATTATCTATCCTTAAGTACAAAAATGATTAACGTTATCTATCTCAAATAAAAGGGAAATAATGTAGCACACAGAAAGTTTCTGGAATGCATCCTGCTGGAGTTGGTTAAAGCGCCATTAGGCAAAGATGGGTTACTGCCAGTGCAAAAGCTGCTGCCAATACCATCAATACAACCTCTATATATATGTGTTTAATAGAATGGAAGATAATGGTGGTTAAAATTTGATTTTGCCTATCTAGGGCACACAATTAGAACAGATTAAAACTTTATATTCACATAAATGAACCAATTGTCAGGTTTTACTCAATGCAAAAATATATCTACAGTTTTGATAATGTAGCCCAAACAGTGAAGATGCCAAGTCTAACACCAATGGAACTAACCCAAGTAAGAATATGTCCTAATGTTCAATTCATTATTAAAATACTTTACAGCATATACAGTATAATAGGTATGCATATGGTGGCAGGGGACAAGTAAATAGTTACCCTTCTATACAATTCAAGGACAGTCATATAATGTAGTGATCATGGAACACGTGGTTGTGAATATGCTGGCTAGGGCAGCCCATAGACTGAACGACCTCGCTCCATCACTGTAGCCTGTGGCTTGGTTGATCATTAGAAGAAATGTGCGTGCAGTTGACACTTCTGTTCTTTTTCAATGAAATGTCCCAGCTGCAGAAAGATTTGGGAAACCTTTATTTTCATAAAAAGCACTGTAACAATCAGAAACACGTATCTTTGCTCCCTGTGAAAACTTTCATAAACTGGCCTTTGCTTTATAATTGGAATATTGGTTGGTGAAGAATCCAGCTACATATCATCAACATCAATCTGCATTATTCCATATGATGTTGAGTGCTGTTTTTTTTTTCAGGCAGGAGGCCCTTTAGGTTATGATAAATATCTAAACTAAACTAAAATGTCAGATACAGTATGTAGCACCAGTGCCTTTGACAAAGCAAGACCCATAAAGACATGGATGAGTGAGTTTGGGATGAAGGAACTTCACTGGCCTCCACAGAGTCCTGACCTCAACCCGACAGAACATCTTTGGGATGAATTAGAGGGGAGACTGCGAGCCAGGCCTTCTCTTCCAACATCAGTGCCAAATGCGCTTCTGGAAGAATGCTCAAACATTCCCATAGACACACTCCTAAACCTTGTGGACAGCCTTCCCAGAAAAGTTGAAGCTGTTATAGCTGCAAAGGGTGGGTCAACTCAATATTTAACCCTACGGACTAAGACTGGGATGCTATTAAAGTTCATGTGCGTGTAAAGGCAGATGCCCCTATACTTTCGACAATATATATATTGAAATTAAAATATGACATCCACAACTGCAAAAATTCCCATTATCAAAGCGTGCCCATAAACACACCAGAGTGTATCAGACCAGTGGGTAAAGAACACCCAGTGAACCATACCTGAAAATAAAGTTGCTGGAATGTTTAGTTAATGGAAATAAAGAGCCAACATCCTTGATGATGATTATACAAGAATTCAACAAAAATGTATATAAAAGGTGTATCCAAAACATACATAAGAGGGAGGATCAAATGTAGTGCGGCATGGAAACAACCACGCTGCACAAACAGCAATCAATTCCATACATCAGAGATATGGTTATAAGTGCAAGGAATCACATGAGCTTGGATCTCTATGTCAGAATTGCAGTATGTATGAACATACAACCATACAGATCCCATGATTGGAGACTAGGACACTGGACAAAGATAATGGACAAAGACATGTGACAGAAGAGCTGTTATAAGCAGAACAGAGGCAACCAGATCAGTCATAATAATGAGAAACGTGCCATTAAAGATTTAAACCAAAAGGAATGCAAGTGTGCAGGTGAAAGATCCAGAACACCTCCCTTTTCCACAACAGCCTCAACCGATCACCACCACTGGTAGCAACCTTAACTCTTTCAATAATCTGAACTAACTAAATTAAAGTGGTTGTTAACCCACTAAGTAAAATTTACACCATCCTCTCTGTTTATTAAAGTAATCTGCTCCTGTGTCTGTGCCTTACAAAAATATGCAGCTATATTTGTTTTCAGAGCACCAGTCGGCGCTCATGTGATCCGCCGGCTCTCTCCTCTCTCGGTCTGACAGCTGCAGCGGGCGGGGCTGAGGATGCCCTGCTGACATCAGTCAGGAGGAGAGAAGGAGAGTGGCGGCAGGTCACGTGAGCGCCGACCGGCGCTCTGAAAACAAGTATATAGCTGCATTTTTTTTATAATCATCAAGCACCTGGTGACGACTGGAATGTTGTGGAGGCCTCTCTTGCACCTCCTGCCCAACACTCCTGAAGGTGGAGACAGAGAGTGTGAGGGCACGGAGTGGCACGAGTGCCGGAATAGCTGGCTGGTGAAGTATGCACTTAGGTGGAAGGAGCTGAATGTTGTAGTCCTAGGAACAGGATACTGAAGCAGCTTGGCACCAGAGCAGGAGATGGTAGCAGAGCCGATATGCAGACAGCGATCAGCGGCCGCCGGGTATCAAGGCACCGATTCAGCAGACAAAGCAAGTCCAGGAAGCAGGCCATGGTAGGTAAAAGTCGGGCAGCACAGTACAGAATCAGCAGGCAAAGATAAGTCCAGTAAACAGGCCGAGGTCAAAGAGATGTGAACAAGGTTAATGCAGGAGCAAAGGCAGAGTCCAGGAGAAAGCCGGGTCATACACAGGTAAGCAGGTTCAATGGATCAGGTCGCAGGCATGCAGGTACAAGCTGAAGACCATTCAGCAACTGCTCATGGTGACAGGACAGTTTAAATAGGCAGCTGGGTGCCAAGTATGCACACTAATTCGTATGTGCACGTGCGCATGTGTGTGTGCGACTGTGCCCATCTGGGTCATCTTCTCGGGGTGAGTTTGGAAAAACTTTCTTACCAGTCTTGGGGTGTAAACATTGCCTTCCGGTTCCCGAAAGTTCTCTTCCAGACCATAACCCTTCCACTTTATTAGATACTGAGTGAGACCTCTCCTCTTTCTGCAGTCCACAATGGCCTCAATTTCATATTCCTCCTCATTATCAACTATGGTTGGTGTTGGAGGACCCAGGTTACGGCCAGGAAACAGATCTGTAATAGCAGGTTGTAATAGCAGGTTTTAATAGAGACACATGAGACACATGAAAAACTGAATGGATTTTATACATTTATGGTAGCGAAAGTTCATAAGCTGTTGGATTAATTCTTCTTTTTACAGGAAATGGGCCAATGTACTTGGGACCAAGTTTCTTGGAAGGACAAGCAAGTTTCATATTGATGGTTGATAGCCAAACCTTTTCCCCGGATTTGAGATCCAGGTCACCCCTTCTGTTCTTATCAAGAATCTCTTACTGTCCTGTTGGGCCTTAGCGATGGCTTCCTGTAGAATTTTGTTGTTGGCTAGCAAAAGCTCCATTCTCTCCTGAACTGGCGTTACAGGTGCATCTGAGATTTTATCAGGAAAAAAAGATGGATTAAACCCAAAATTTGCAAAAAAATGGGGTTTGACCTGTAGCAGAATGAACACAGTTATTGTACGCAAACTCTGCTAGAGAAAGGAGTGAAGCCCAGTTATCTTGTGTAAAGGAATAGAAGCATTAAAGGTATTGTTCTAGGGTCTGGCTTGTGTGCTCAGTCTGGCCATTTGTTTGGGGAGTGGGGACGGTATGCCGATGATAACCAAGTCGATTTTAAGTGACTTGCAAAGCTCTTTCCACGATCTGGATGTAAACAGAACCCCTCGATCAGAGGTTATACTTTGTGGAACCCCATGCAGTCTTACTATTTCCTTGACAAATGCTTGTGCAGTTTCTACTGCGGATGGTGTTCCAATCATCGGCACAAAGTGTGCCATTTTGGATAACCTAACAATTATTACAAAAATGTTTGTGAAGTTTTCAGACAGTGGGAGTTCAACAATGTTAATGTTAATCATTTCCCATGGCTTGCTATGAATGGGCAAAGGCCTTAGTAGACCCCAGGCTTTCGTCTTGTCACCCTTGTTTTGGATACATATTTCAGAGACACTTAGATAGCCCTGACAGTCAGATCTTAAGCTAGGCCACCAAAAGGACCGCTGCAAGAGTTCCAGGGTCTTGCGTATTCCAAAATGCCCAGCCAGGGGATGGTCGTGGCACAGATTCAGGATTACCTGATGCAAACTTGAGGGAACAAACACCCTTTGTTCATGAAGGAAAAAGCCGTCCTGTTCCTGCAACTGCGAGTAACGTGGTGGACCCTCTTCTCTTGAGGCTTGCTTGAGCTGTGACACTAAATCTCCTTGGAGTAACAGGAAACTCTGTGGAGACAGAATGGTATCAGACTGGGTAGACTCTGCTTCCTCTGGGAACATGCGTGACAGAGCATCGGGTTTCCCATTCTTTGAACCTGGTCTACAGGTAATATGAAATGAGAATTGTGAAAAGAACAAAGCCCATCTAGCCTGGCTGGGTCTTAAACATTTGGCTGTACGGAAGTACTCCAGATTCTTATGTGCACCCATTACTCTCAGGTTGCTGCAGTGCAACACTGTAAGTACTATTACAAACATTACAGACCTTACACCATCATTAAGGTAATTTCATACAGACGGTCCACCCGACGGACTCCGCTTTGCTCAGCGGGGGATCGATCCGCTGATCCCCGCTGAGCAGGCAGATGACAGGTCCATCTACGCTCACTGTGCTGAGATGGACCTGTCAGAGCCCTGCTTTTCACTATGGGGAGATCGGATGAAAACGAACCGCCTGGCTGTTTTCCTTCGATCTGCCAGAAGGATGGAAAATAGGGTTTCCATCCATCTGGATTTCACGACAGGATCGGTTCAGATAGCAGGGGGTGTCAGCAGACATGTCACCGCTGAAATCCGCCACTCCATAGAAATGAATGGAGGTTACAATCAGGTCTGCCTGAAAAACTGACAGACCTGATCGGAAAGCCTGTGTGAAAGGGGCCCAAGTCTGAACCCGGGGGGGGGGGGGGCTATGGCTTGCACCCAAGGATCCTTAAGGAACTCAGTCAAGTGATAGTCAGACAATGGTTCCTAATTTTTATGGACAGTTTACTGACTGGAATGGTACCAGCTCATTGGAGAAAAGCAGTGGCGGCCCGTCCATTAGGGGTGCCCAGACACCGTCCCCTCTCTCCAGCCACCCCCCTATATGCAGTGGATAGATTCATGCAAATTCATGCATAGCATGGCCACCCCCTTTTCATGTGTCTGGCCTCTTTTGGGTCACCGGGCATATGAATTACAGCAGCCAGGTTTTTTTTTTTAAGAACCTGATTAGAGCCAGAGGCTCTAACAGGCTTCAAAATAGGGTGACAAACAAATAGCCCCTGCGCCCACCTATAACTGGCCTTCACAGCAAGGAGCACATGGAAGGGCAAACGCATAAAATACAAAAACAGAACATTCCATAGCTCAACTCACCAACCAGTCTGCTGACCAACCGAAGACTGTTGGACAGGTTAATTCAGTTGGCCAAACGTCAGCCAAAACATCAGGCGATCCTATTGGACACCTAGCACTGGGAGGAGCATAGAGGAGACACTGCAGAAGCTGCTCCAGGAGAGGACACCTGAGCAGCTTTCTCCAAGCCCGCCACGCTGGAAGATGGCCACATCTGACCGCTGCTCTAACCACCCGCATCTAGAGTAAGGACAGCAGGTGGTGGTAGGGTGTGTGTGTGTAGGTGCCGCTTGCCGCACCACGGGGGTGGGGTTGTTTGCCACCCCCCAAAAAAAACACTAGCCGTCAATGGAGAAAAGCCAATGTAGCACCAATATTTTAAAAAGGGCCGAAATACATCCCTGGGAACTACAGGCCAGTTAGCCTAACATCAATAGTCTGCAAGCTCTCGGAGGGGATGATAAGAGTCTATATACAAGATTTTAGTAATAAAAACGGTATCATTAGCAGTAATCAGCATGGATTCATGAAGAATCGTTCTTGCCAAACCAATCTATTAAGCTTCTATGAGGAGGTGAGCTGCCATCTTGATAAAGGAAGGCCTGTAGACATGGTGTATTTGGATTTTGCAAAAGCATTTGACACAGTTCCTCATAAACGTTTACTGTACAAATTAAGGTCTGTCGGCATGGACCAAAGGGTGAGTACATGGATTGAAAACTGGCTTCAGGGGCGAGTCCAGAGGGTGGTGATAAATGAGGAGTACTTGGATTGGTCTGGTGTGGAAAGTGGGGTCCCCCAGGGTTCTGTACTGGGACCAATCCTATTTAACTTATTCGTAAACAATATGGAGGATGGGATAAACAGCTCAATCTCAGTATTTGTGGAAGATAAAAAGCTAAGCAGGGCAATAACTTCTACACAGGCTGTGGAAAGCTTGCAGGAAGATTTAAACAAATTAACGGGGTGGGCAACTACATGGCAAATGAGGTTTAATGTTGAAAAATATAAAGTAATGCATTTCGGTGCCAAAAATATAAATTGAATTTACTCGCTAGGGGGAAACCTCTGGGGGAATCTAAGATGGAGAAGGACTTGGGGGTCCTAGTAGATGACAGGCTCAGAAATGGCATGCAATACCAAGCCGCTGCAAGCAAAGCCAACAGAATATTGGCATGCATTAAAAAGGGGATTTACTCCAGAGATAAAACGATAACTCTCCCACTCTACAAGACTCTGGTCCGGCCGCCCTGGAGTATGCCATCCAATTCTGGGCACCAGTCCTCGGGAGAGATGTGCTGGAACTGGAGAGAGTCCAGAGAAGGGCGAAAAAGCTAATAAAGGGACTGGAGGATCCCAGCTATGGGGAAAGACTACAAGCACTGAACTTATTCTCTCGGGAGAAGAGATGCTTGAGAGGGGATATGATTTCAATGTACAAATACCGTACTGGTGACTAGGGATGAGCTTCGTGTTCGAGTCGAACCCATGTTCGACTCGAACATCGGCTGTTCGACCGTCCGTCGAATTGCGAACGTTATGGGCCGTTCGCGCCAAATTCGTGTGGCGCGTCACGGCCCATAATTCACTGCGGCATCGCAGTGCATTGCTGGCTGATGATTGGCCAAGCATGCACTATGACCCGCATGCTTGGCCAATCACAGCGCCGTCAGTAGAGAGAGCTGTAATTGGCCAAAGCCAGGGTGGCTTTGGCCAATTATGGCTCAGGGGATTTAGTACACGCCCCACACTATATAAGGCCGCCTGCACGGCGGCCCTGTGTAGTGTGTTCCGGTGTGCTGATAGAGAGAGAGACAGACAGTGTCATTTGATTTGAGTTAGCTAGATTAGGCTAGATCTGTTCCTGCTATTTACATTTAATGCAGTGCGTCCTGCTCACAGTGTTCAGCTAGATCCGTTCCTGCTATTTACATTTAGTGCAGTCAGTGCGTCCTGCTCACAGTGTTCAGCTAGATCCGTTCCTGCTATTTACATTTAGTGCAGTGCGTCCTGCTCACAGTGTTCAGCTAGATCTGTTCCTGCTATTTACATTTAGTGCAGTTCGTCCTGCTCACAGTGTTCAGCTAGATCCGTTCCTGCTATTTACATTGAGTGCAGTGCGTCCTGCTCACAGTGTTCAGCTAGATCTGTTCCTGCTATTTACATTTAGTGCAGTCAGTGCGTCCTGCTCACAGTGTTCAGCTAGATCTGTTCCTGCTATTTACATTTAGTGCAGTCAGTGCGTCCTGCTCACAGTGTTCAGCTAGATCCGTTCCTGCTATTTACATTTAGTGCAGTGCGTCCTGCTCACAGTGTTCAGCTAGATCTGTTCCTGCTATTTACATTTAGTGCAGTGCGTCCTGCTCACAGTGTTCAGCTAGATCCGTTCCTGCTATTTACATTTAGTGCAGTGCGTCCTGCTCACAGTGTTCAGCTAGATCTGTTCCTGCTATTTACATTTAGTGCAGTGCGTCCTGCTCACAGTGTTCAGCTAGATCCGTTCCTGCTATTTACATTTAGTGCAGTGCGTCCTGCTCACAGTGTTCAGCTAGATCTGTTCCTGCTATTTACATTTAGTGCAGTGCGTCCTGCTCACAGTGTTCAGCTAGATCCGTTCCTGCTATTTACATTTAGTGCAGTGCGTCCTGCTCACAGTGTTCAGCTAGATCTGTTCCTGCTATTTACATTTAGTGCAGTGCGTCCTGCTCACAGTGTTCAGCTAGATCTGTTCCTGCTATTTACATTTAGTGCAGTCAGTGCGTCCTGCTCACAGTGTTCAGCTAGATCTGTTCCTGCTATTTACATTTAGTGCAGTGCGTCCTGCTCACAGTGTTCAGCTAGATCTGTTCCTGCTATTTACATTTAGTGCAGTGCGTCCTGCTCACAGTGTTCAGCTAGATCTGTTCCTGCTATTTACATTTAGTGCAGTGCGTCCTGCTCACAGTGTTCAGCTAGATCTGTTCCTGCTATTTACATTTAGTGCAGTGCGTCCTGCTCACAGTGTTCAGCTAGATCCGTTCCTGCTATTTACATTTAGTGCAGTCAGTGCGTCCTGCTCACAGTGTTCAGCTAGATCCGTTCCTGCTATTTATATTTAGTGCAGTCAGTGCGTCCTGCTCACAGTGTTCAGCTAGATCCGTTCCTGCTATTTACATTTAGTGCAGTCAGTGCGTCCTGCTCACAGTGTTCAGCTAGATCCGTTCCTGCTATTTACATTTAGTGCAGTCAGTGCGTCCTGCTCACAGTGTTCAGCTAGATCTGTTCCTGCTATTTACATTTAGTGCAGTCAGTGCGTCCTGCTCACAGTGTTCAGCTAGATCCGTTCCTGCTATTTACATTTAGTGCAGTGCGTCCTGCTCACAGTGTTCAGCTAGATCTGTTCCTGCTATTTACATTTAGTGCAGTGCGTCCTGCTCACAGTGTTCAGCTAGATCCGTTCCTGCTATTTACATTTAGTGCAGTGCGTCCTGCTCAGTGTTCAGCTAGATCTGTTCCTGCTATTTACAATTAGTGCAGTGCGTCCTGCTCACAGTGTTCAGCTAGATCCGTTCCTGCTATTTACATTTAGTGCAGTGCGTCCTGCTCACAGTGTTCAGCTAGATCTGTTCCTGCTATTTACATTTAGTGCAGTGCGTCCTGCTCACAGTGTTCAGCTAGATCCGTTCCTGCTATTTACATTTAGTGCAGTGCGTCCTGCTCACAGTGTTCAGCTAGATCTGTTCCTGCTATTTACATTTAGTGCAGTTCGTCCTGCTCACAGTGTTCAGCTAGATCCGTTCCTGCTATTTACATTTAGTGCAGTGCGTCCTGCTCACAGTGTTCAGCTAGATCCGTTCCTGCTATTTACATTTAGTGCAGTGCGTCCTGCTCACAGTGTTCAGCTAGATCTGTTCCTGCTATTTACATTTAGTGCAGTGCGTCCTGCTCACAGTGTTCAGCTAGATCTGTTCCTGCTATTTACATTTAGTGCAGTCAGTGCGTCCTGCTCACAGTGTTCAGCTAGATCCGTTCCTGCTATTTACATTTAGTGCAGTCAGTGCGTCCTGCTCACAGTGTTCAGCTAGATCTGTTCCTGCTATTTACATTTAGTGCAGTCAGTGCGTCCTGCTCACAGTGTTCAGCTAGATCCATTCCTGTTATCTTCCTACTGACAGGCAGGCTTGTCTGGTTACAGTATATAAAGCTACCTGAAGAAAATTACAGGTGTTCTATCCCAGCTTAGTGCAGCTACAGGCCATTAGTATGTCTGGAAGGCCAAGAAGGAGAGGCAGACAGTCACAAGCCAATAAGAGAGGGCAAGCAGGCTCTGTGTCTAGTGCTGGTCGTGGAGACGGTGCATCCTCATCAGCCCGTGGCCATGGGACACGCTTGGCCTTTTTTTCGGCAGCTGGCCGTGTTGAGCCGCAACATGCAGAAAACTTGGTCGAGTGGATGACCAAGCCGTCCTCATCCTCCTCATCCTCTCTCACCCATGCCCAGGGTGCTTTGTCTGGCAAAGCAGCGGCCTCTTCCCTCAGCTCAATGTCATCAGTGACTCCTTCCCTAGCTCCACCATGTCCTCCTGAGGATTCCCTCGAACTGTTTGACCACAGTGTTGGGTACATGCTCCAGGAGGATGCCCAGCGTTTGGAAGGCTCTGATGATGATACTGAGCTCGATGAAGGCAGTAACATGAGCACGGACAGAGGGGGTGCCCAAGAAGGACAGCAATCTGGCAGTCATGCTCCCCCTGCTGCAGCATACTGCCAGGTTTGCTCCAGTGATGAGGAGGGAGGGGATGATGAGGTCACTGACTCAACGTGGGTGCCTGATAGGAGAGAGGAGGAGGAGGAGGAGGAGGAGGCGGCACATCACCAACGAGGCAGGATGCCCTCCAGGGGCCAGCCTAAGGGCAGCACATTGACTGCATCACACCCCAAAGCTCCACATGTGCAGGGCGCTGCAGTCTCTGCGCGTTATTCAAAAAGTTCTTTGGTGTGGGCCTTTTTTGAGACGAGTGCATCAGATCGCACCGCTGCTATTTGCAACATATGTCTCAAGCGTATCTCGCGTGGCCAAAACATCTCCCGCTTGGGTACCACATGCTTGACCAGACATATGTTGACCTGCCATGCAGTTCGTTGGCAAGCATATCTAAAAGACCCACACCAAAGAACAAAGAGGATCTCTCCTTGCTCCTCATCAGCTGAGATTTCCAACCCCACTAGACCTTCAGTCCTCTCTGAGACCTGCAGTGAGAGGAATGAAGGTGTAGAATTAGGTGTGTCACAGCCAAGTACTTGTGGGCAATCTGCTTTTGGTACACCGACGTCAGATTGTACCAGGCAAATTTCCCTGCCCCAGCTGCTGCACCGCCGAAAGAAGTTTGCTCCCAGCCATCCACATGCCCAGCGGTTGAATGCTAGCTTGGCAAAATTGCTAGCACTTCAACTGCTGCCTTTTCAGTTGGTAGACTCTGCCCCCTTCCGTGAGTTTGTGGAATGTGCGGTTCCTCAGTGGCAGGTACCCAAACGCCACTTTTTCTCACGGAAGGCGATTCCGGCTCTCTACCGGCATGTGGAAGGCAATGTCCATGCCTTGCTGGACAGGGCGGTCAGCGGTAAGGTGCATATTACCGCTGACTCATGGTCCAGCAGGCATGGACAGGGACGTTACTTAAGTTTCACGGCGCATTGGGTGACTCTGCTGGCAGCTGGGAAGGATGCAGGACAAGGTGCAGTAGTGTTGGAGGTTGTTCCGCCACCACGCCTCCAAAATGCTGATTGTGACACACCTCTCTCCTCCACCCCCTCCTCTTCTTCTTCCTCCATGGCCTCTTCCTCGGAACCAGCGGTGCTCCGTAGGCGTTCAAGGGGCTATGCAAGTACGCAGGCCAAAAGATGCCATGCGGTGCTTGAGCTGGTGTGCTTGGGGGACAGGAGCCACACTGGGGCAGAGGTTCTGTCAGCTCTGCAGGGGCAGGTTCAGAGGTGGTTGACGCCACGCCAACTTAAGGCAGGAATGGTGGTTTGCGACAATGGCACCAACCTCCTCTCTGCCCTCCGACAGGGACAACTGACCCATGTGCCCTGTTTGGCTCACGTCCTTAACTTGGTGGTGCAGCGGTTCTTGGGCAGGTACCCGGGCTTACAGGATGTCCTGAGGCAGGCCAGGAAAGTCTGTGTGCATTTCCGCCGGTCATATAATGCCAGTGCTCGGCTGGCGGACCTCCAAAAGGAGTTTAACCTGCCCAAGAACCGCCTAATCTGTGACATGCCCACCAGGTGGAACTCGACATTGGCCATGCTGCAGCGGCTGCACACGCAGCAGAGGGCCATCAATGAGTACCTGTGCGACTATGGCACCAGGACAGGGTCAGGGGACCTTGGTTTTTTTTCCCCACGCCAGTGGGCCATGATCAGGGATGCATGCACTGTCCTGTCACCATTCGAGGAGGCCACGAGGATGGTGAGCACTGACAGTGCATGCATCAGTGACACTGTCCCCCTTGTCCACCTGTTGGAGCACACGCTGCGTGGAATAATGGACAGGGCACTTGAGGCAGAACAGAGGCAGGAAGAGGAGGACTTCCTTAGCTCTCAAGGCCCCCTTTATCCAGACAGTGTTCCTGCGTGCCCGCCGATCACACAGGAAGAGGACGAGGAGGAGGAGGAGGAGGAGGAGGAAGATTGTGTCAGTATGGAGGTGGAGCCTGGCACTCAGCATCAGCAGTCTTTAAGGGATCAGTCCCAAGGAACACATGGGCTTGTACGTGGCTGGGAGGAGGTGGCTGCGGACGTTGTTGTCCTTAGTGACCCAGAGGACTCCGGACCGAATGCCTCAGCAAACCTACGCTGCATGGCCTCCCTGATCCTGCAAAGCCTGCGTAAGGATCCTCGTGTTCGTGGTATCAAGGAGAAGGACCAATACTGGCTGGCAACCCTCCTTGATCCACGTTACAAGGGTAAGGTTGCGGACCAGAGGGAGCAGAGGATGAAACATCTTCGGGAGGCCTTGCAGAAAGGTCTGTGCAACGCGTTCCCAGAGACTGGGAAGTTACAAACTCCTGTTTCTGGACAACGTGTTGCTGAGGCTTCGGTCAGTCAAAGAAGGAGCGGTGGAGAAGGTGGCCGTCTGACCGATGCGTTCAGACAATTTTTTGGTCCGCAGCCCCAAGGTATGATCGGTTCCAGCAACCATCGCCAGCGTCTGTTTTACATGGTGCAGGAATACCTAGGGGCAAGATCAGACTTGGACACCTTTCCCACCGAAAATCCTCTGGGTTACTGGGTCTTGAGGATGGATCACTGGCCAGAGCTTGCACAGTATGCAATTGAGCTACTGGCCTGTCCTGCATCCAGCGTTCTTTCGGAACGCACATTCAGTGCTGCTGGAGGCGTGGTAACCGATCACAGGGTGCGTCTGTCCACTGACTCGGTCGATCGGCTGACCTTCATAAAAATGAATCAGTCTTGGATCACCACCAGCTACCAAGCACCTGATGCTGATGTAACTGAATAATTTTTTTCAGATCCCTTCAAAGACTGCCTATGCTGATGCTGAGTGACTATCCCTGAGTAATTATCCTCTTCCTCCTCAATCATCACGCTGATAGCTTGTAAGAACATTTTTGGTTCTGGGCGCCACCACCAGTGCCTAAGGCACAATTTTTCAGCCCCTGTTTAACAGGGGCGTGTAATTACAATTTTTGATGTAATACTTTGCAGCAGGGCTCGTTCCTGCATTCCAACTAGAGTGTCTGTGAGGGGTTGCAGTGTTGTGGCACCAGCACCAGTGCCTAAGGCCCAATTTTTCTGCCCCTGTCTAACAGGGGCGTGTAATTACAATTTTTGATGCAATACTTTGCAGCAGGGCTCGTTCCTGCGTTCCAACTAGAGTGTCTGTGAGGGGTTGCAGTGTTGTGGCACCAGCACCAGTGCCTAAGACCCAATTTTTCTGCCCCTGTCTAACAGGGGCGTGTAATTACAATTTTTGATGCAATTCTTTGCAGCAGGGCTCGTTCCTGCGTTCCAACTAGAGTGTCTGTGAGGGGTTGCAGTGTTGTGGCACCAGCACCAGTGCCTAAGGCCCAATTTTTCTGCCCCTGTCTAACAGGGGCGTGTAATTACAATTTTTGATGCAATACTTTGCAGCAGGGCTCGTTCCTGCGTTCCAACTAGAGTGTCTGTGAGGGGTTGCAGTGTTGTGGCACCAGCACCAGTGCCTAAGGCCTAATTTTTCAGCTCCTGTTCAACAGGGGCATGTAATTACAATTCTTGATCTAATATTTCACAGCAGGGCCCTGTGAGGGCTTACAGTGTTTTGGCCACAGCAACACCTAAGGCCCAAATTTCTGCTGAGTATATAGGGCAGGACCCTACTTTCAAACATCTAACTTACAAACGACTCCTACTTGCAAACGGAAGGAGACAACAGGAAGTGAGATGAAATCTACCCCTAGGAAGGGAAATTCTCTCCTGTAAGAGTTAATATGGGAAAACAATTTCTCCTTTCCACTGATGCTTTCCAATCCTTCTTCCACAAAAAAACCCAAATTTTCAAAAAACATTTTTCATTGGGACAAAAAAGTGAGGTGAAATCTTCTGAAGAGGAGGAAAGACGCAAAACAAATGTCACAGGGGTGATAACCCTTCCCTATGTTTTCCAAAAAGCTTAGAAAAGATTTTTTGGCTGGAGCTAAACACGTTAAAAATGTTCAAAATTACAAACAGATTCTACTTAACAACAAACCTACAGTCCCTGTCTTGTTTGCACCGCCTGTATACTGCTGTTCAGAGTATATAGGGACCTTTCCTTATTTTAATTTGGGTGCGGGGTTCCCCTTAATATCCATACAAGACCCAAAGGGCCTGGTAATGGACTGGGGGGTACCCATGCCGTTTGTCTCACTGATTTTCATCCATATTGCCATGACCCGACATGACATTAAACCCGCAAGCAGTTTTAAATGAGATTTTTTCCTTTAAAAATGACATTTGGTGCAGGAACTGTTCTAAACATGGGAAACACGCGTCACTTTACAGGCATACTATAGACACCCCCCAGGTACGATATTTAAAGGAATATTTCACTTTTTTTTTTTTTACTTTAAGCATCATTAAAATCACTGCTCCCGAAAAAACGGCCGTTTTTAAAAGTTTTTTTTGCATTGATACATGTCCCCTGGGGTAGGACCCGGGTCCCCACACCCTTTTTAGGACAATACCATGCAAATTAGCCTTTAAAATGAGCACTTTTGATTTCGAACGTTCGAGTCCCATAGATGTCAATGGGGTTCTAACGTTCGTGCGAACTTGCGGTCCGTTCGCGGGTTCTGGTGCGAACCGAACCGGGGGGTGTTCGGCTCATCCCTACTGGTGACCCTAGCATGAAAAAACTTTTCAGAGAAAGGGAATATAAAAAGACTTTCCATTCACTAAAATTAGAAGAGAAGTGGTTTAACCTTAAATTACGTAGAGGGTTCTTTACTGTAATGCCGCGTACACACAGTCAGATTTTCCAACAACAAATGTTCAATGGGAATATGTTGTCGGAAATTCCGACCGTGTGTAGGCTCTATTGGACATTTTCCGTCGGAATTTCCGACAAACAAAATTTGAGATCTGGATCTCAAATTTTCCAACAACTAAAATCCGTAGCAAGTAGAAGTGAACAAGAAGACCTGGACAGCCACACACCGGAATGGATAAATCTGTCTTTTTATTCAAAATACAGGATCATGGGGTACACAAAACACGACTGTGGGGTGGTACAAGAATAGCTGATGCGTTTCGCACTTACACCAAGTGCTTACTCATAGCTGTGAGTAAGCACTTGGTATAACTGCGAAACGCGTCAGATATTCTTGTACCACCCCACAGTCGTGTTTTGTGTACCCCATGATCCTGTATTTTGAATAAAAAGACAGATTTATCTATTCCGGTGTGCGGCTGTCCAGGTCTTCTTGTTCTCTTCTACTTGCATCAGCATTTAGCCAGCACCTGGGGCTCTTTTCTTCCTGAAGGTAATGAGACACAAGCACTCTGGTTTAAGCTCCTCTTTGAGCAGAGGATCCCACATCAAAAAAATCCGTTCTCGTAAATTCTGATCGTGTGTACACAATCTGACGCACAAAGTTCCACGCATGCTCTGAATCAATTATGAGACAGAAGTGCTCGGTCTGGTAAAACTAGCATTCGTAATGAAGATAGCACATTCGTCACGCTGCAATTTTTTAAATCTTTTAAATGCAGCGCATTCTCTTCTTCTCTATAATGCTAGAATAATGAAGTTTTGCTGCTGATATTCACACAGAGTTTTGAAAAAATTATTTCTTTATTATTTCTTGTGATCTCATGAATAATTTTTTTTTTGTTTTTTTTTCTTCAGATCTCCATAATAATGTTTAGAATTTTTTGTTTATAGTGTTTTTTTTTAAATCCAGATCTCCTTTTTTTTATAGTGATCTCCATAATTTTTTCTTTCGTTTTGTGTCAAGTTACCACAACACCATTATTATCTTGTATTTTTTAACCTCAAAGAGGTTGGTAATGGTGTCCCTTGTTAATTTGACATTGTATTTTTGAAATGTACCTGCCTACTCACAAACAAACAAACTGTCCTTTTTGAAATAGAACACATAGGCAAGCATTTGTGAAAAAGAAAAAGCCATTTATTATGGGTCATAATAAATTAAAGAGGAAGGCAACGCTGGAAAAACTGGTGAAATTTGCGAAGCCTTTGTACCCCAGGGCAGACATCAGTTATTTTACAGTCAAAATTGGTGGCCTGATGAGTCCTTATAATAGTGAACACAATCCGGTCCAGGACTACAAGAGATCAGGAACAGCAGCAGATGACATATCTGTCCCCAGGCTGTGGTCTTTTGTCAGACCAGACTGAACCCAGGCCATCACTTTCTTCCTTCCACGCTTGCTTCCAGGCTGTGGCTCTGGTGTTGTAGTTGTGGCAGGAGGTGGAGGAGGAGGAGGACCATGGTTGAACTCCCAAATGTGGTTGTGACTTGTCAGTTCGCCCCTCAACCCCTTATTTAGGGCATGTAACATAACTTCCTCACATAAGAGGCATTGGCCCTCCTCCATTTCTTGCATTTTGCAGGCTGCCATGTAGGCATAGTCGTCTTGATTATTGGGGGGGGGGTTCTGAGGGCCGCAGTAGCCTGCCGAAATAGTCCAAGTGCTGTCTCCTCCAGGTTACTCTTCTTCCTGAGACTTTTTTTTGGAAGGCGGAGGGGAGGGACCTGGGATTCGGGCAGGCTACTGGGCCCGGCCACCTCCTGGCTGCCACTTACCCAGCGCTGCCTTCCTCTTTGTTTTTTGTTATAAAAGGGGTGGTTTACCTGCCACAGACAGAGCAGCTCCCTGTACATATCAATGAATATGGGGAAAAAGTCCTCATCATTGAATAGATCCATTTTCTCTGCAAGACACAACACAAGACAAACCCTAAAGTCAGGCTAAACTCTCCTAATCTTGTCCCAATATAGGCCTTAATCTAGAAGCAGTATAGGCCACTGATGCACCAAGTTAAAAATGTACCCTCGTTAGAACGATTGGCACTTCCGCTAGATCGTAGATCACAGATCATACCACTTTATATACACTGCGCATGCGTGAAACTCCACCTGCCCCAGACGTTCTTTCTAGTCTATTCCCCGCCCCTTGTCTTTCGGGGCAGTGGGAGAGCACATGGCGGAGAAAGAGCAAGTGCATGCAGACAGCAGCAGCAGCAACGACGAAAGCCCGGAGCCATGAACGTCCCGATCCCGGCCGACTATGATGGGAAGCATGGACCTTACCCAAACCCAAATGTGAGAAAGGCCAAGATCATGACTAAAGTTGTGAAAAGTCTGCACAGGAATAATGGGGTATGACGTTCCAAGGATCAATTGAGGAAACGCTGGTCAGACCTGAAATTGAGGGAGCACGAAAAGATCAAGAGAGTTCCTCAAAAAAGTAAGTAGTTGACGTGTGTCCCTATTATTATTATTATTATTATTATTATTATTATTATTATTATTACTTGCATGCTGCTCCATGGGCTTTTCTTTACTGTTGTACAGTTTAAAATGGCAACTTTCAGGTTCGTGGGCACAGTAATGATTCATAGTAATCATTGTTCGTTCGCCCACTAATACAATGTTTTTGGCAGATCCAGGTTAACTACATTTGTTCAGGCCTATTTGTATTAAAAGAAGTTTAGTACATTGTTGTCTAGATGGGTTTGTAACTAGAATTTAATGCAAACTTGATTCAGTGTAAGGAGAGGACACTCAACAGCTATTTACACATCTGGACACAGGAGCACTAGTGTGGGACACCAGAACAAACTTTTTAGGGTATCCCACACAGGTGCTCCAGTGGATACTAGGGGTGTCTCCATGTGTGAAAATTGTACAAAAAAGGTAAGTATTCCAGCTTTAGAAAGGTAAAAAAAAATGTCTTCAGCTTGGAACTCTGCACAAAAAGACAATTGTACGACACTTCCAAGCAATGTTTGGAAGTGGACCCCAACCTCATAAAGAAGGGGAAATACCAACACCGCAACCAGAGGATGTGGAGGAAGGAGTGTCTTATGAAGTGGGCGAAATAGTGACCACAACAGGTGAGTGTCTGAGACCACAGCTTCAGGTAATAGATGTATGCCTGCATATTTATAATACATGGTGTGTTTTTTTTTTTTTTAGGTGCTTTATTTTAGGCGTTTTGTGGGTGCAACCCCTTCCTCGCAACTCAAGTAGCTGAGAGGAAGGGGTTGCACCCCCGAAACACGTTCATTGATCCCCCATGATGGGAGCTACCACATGTTGACATTAGGCATGGGATCAGGAGGGAAATCCCCATTTTGACTCTCAATTTGTGTGCCTCTTCAAAATTTGGCTTTTACAGGGGTGACATCACCCCATCTGATGAAGGCAACATCAACACAGTTTGGACATGCTAATGTCTGATATTGCCTTCAAATGATCAAAGTTGAACTTTGTAAGTTCCTGAGTTGTTTTATGGTTTTAAACATGCCTGTTTACCACTAAAAAGGCTATTTTGTAATGTCAAACGCCAAAATGTTATTTTAAAAATATGTGTTTTGTTCAAAAACCCTTTTCTAACGCACATGTGAATGTGCACAGAGTAAAAAATTATTCCAAATAACAATGTGTGGCTTCTTCTTTCAATGCTAAATAGCATTTTTTGTAGTAAGTTGGTGTTTACAGTGACAATGGGGGTTATTTACTAAAGGCAAATCCACTTTTCACTACAAGTGCACTTTCAGTGCAGTTTCAAGTGCAGTTTTGCAGTGCACTTGTAGTGCAAAGTGGATTTACCTTTAGTAAATAACTCCCACAGTGCTTTAAACTTTGCCACAATTAGGCCATTTTTGTGACTCACAAAAATTAATTCATGGTGATGAAAATGATGAATATTTTTATCATTAATGCATTACATACATTAACAACAAAAACAAAGTGTGTGTGTAGCAGACACACAACATAATAGTTCACTGAAGAAGAGATTGTCACCTCATGTATCAAATAAATTATGTTTGCACTGTTGAAGAAAATGGCCAAAAAGAAAAGCCCATTGGATAACCTAGGAGACAGCTAAAAGAAACACAAGCAGGAAATAAAAAGAAATCTTTTTTCAGTTTAACTAAAAAAATTATTTTCAAAATGTTTATGAAAGATTTTCTGGTATATCAATGGCCCCCTACCCGCAAAGTACTCCATATATTTGATACAGACCTCGCAAGCGCTTTGGGGGGGCAAGCCAGGACGGCCAGCTTCAAGCGCCGTCAGGGTTTGTTCGTTAAGTCTGGCCTCAGGCCCAACTGAGGCAACATAGTTCATTGAATTTCTTCTTAAATAGTTGTGGAGAATGCAGCATGCAAGGATTATATGGTTAAGTTTATATTCCGCCATGTTGATTGCCGTAAGGAATAGGCGGAACCGGCTGGCCATTATCCCGGAAGCATTCTCCACCACTCTTCTGGCTTTGGCCAGCCAGTAGTTAAAAACCCGCTGGTCCGGGGGGGAGGGTCCTCATCAGGAACGGCCGCATCAAGTGATCACCCAGCCCAAAGGCTTCATCAGCAACAAAGACAAATGGGAGTCCTTCCATGTTCTCTTCAGCAGGTGGCAATCCCAAGCCAGCATTCTGGAGCCATCTGTAGAACTGTGTCTAGACGATGACTCCACCATCCGACATCTGGCCATTCTTCCCCACGTCCACATAGAGAAACTCATATGTCGCCGACACCACCGCCAACATCACAATACTATTAAACCCCTTATAGTTGTAATAGTATGACCCTGAGTTAAGGGGTGGGACTATGTGGATGTGTTTCCCATCAATTGCTCCTCCGCAGTTGGGAAAGTCCCGCCGCTGGGCAAAACATTGATGGCCCATTGTAAACAATTGAGGGGGGGTATGTTTTGGACAGGTAACCCTCTCATCTTCACCGAGAGCTGAATGCATAATGTGTTTTACTTTGGCCAGCCCCTCATTAGTTACACTATTGGAAGCACACTGGACAGGTAAGAAGTGTCATAATACAAAAATATGAATACACACTGTACAAATTGAAGCACTTTTTTACATTCTACAATTAACTATCAAGATAAGAGGAGAACAAAACTTTAAATAGTACCATTTGAAAGTATTCTGGCAGGCCCCCTTCACTACATGCTTTGGCAAATTCATACAGAAATCTGACCACAAAAGAGGTAGGTATAGTGTGTATGGGTTTGGCAGAGTCAGCAGATAGAGGATTGGTATCGGTTGACTTAGCGGTTGGGGGGGAGGGAGGGTTCCAAATGATTTTGGGACCTCAAAAAAAAGTGACTAGGCTAGGTGTGTATGGGCCCAGGATAGCATGCTGGGGAGGTTAGTGAAGGCAAATATGCATTAAGGACAAAAAAGGAAGTTTAAAAACTTCAAGCATGCATGAGAACAAAGGGGACATTCACAGCATATTACAATCATGGTAATTAGGGAATGATGAAAGAAATACAATACATTAGCAAACATTAAATACATAGAATGTGATATTAAAGGAGAAAACTTACCCTAATATAGTCCTTCTGCAGGACCAGAATGATGGCAGAACAGGTCTCTGGAATAATGATCCCCAGAGCCTGGGGGGAGATGCCTGTCGAGAACTTGATGTCCTGCAGACTTCTCCCTGTGGCCAAGTACCACAACATGGTGACTAGCCTTTGCCCGGGAGTGATAGCTTGCCGCATGCAGGTGTCCTGCTTCGTAATATAAGGGGACAGTAAAGCCAACAAACGGTGAAAAACGGGGTCCGTCATCCGGAGATAATTTCTGAAATCATCAGGATTATTCTCACGGATCTCCTGCAACAAAGGCATATGAGAGAATTGGTCACACTGGAGTAACCAATTCTTGGTCCATGAACTCCTCCCCACCCTGTTCATGGACAGGGCTTGGGTCAAAGTAAGTACCCCAACACCAAGCCCCTGCACAGCACGAACTCTACGATGAGTACGTACCCGCAGCATGGCTTCAAAACGGTCGGCTGGTCAGAACGAACTAAAGAACGCACTGAAAATCAGAAATGACTGAGAAGAGCGAGCTGAAAATCAGAAACGAGCGGACAAGAACGCACTGAAAATCAAATACGTACTATAATAATACGCACTGAAAAACAAATGCGAACTGACTACACGCACTTAAAACCAGATATGAACCCACAAGCACAAACTGAAGAGCAGTAACGATCTGAAAAGCACAAGGCTGAAAAGCGCGAATCATCTCCCACCAAACTTCTACTAAGACGAGACAAAGACGAGATTAGCAGAAGGAGCCCAAAGGGTGGTGCACTGGCTATTAAACTTCCCTTTTCTAGTGCCATCACACGTGTTGTACGTCACTGCGTACTTGACGTTCGGAATTTCCGACAAGATTTGTGTGACCGTGTGTATGCAAGACAAGTTTGAGCCAACATCCGTCGGAAAAAAAACATGGATTTTTGTCGGAATGTGCGATCGTGTGTACGCGGCATAAGAGCGGTAAGAATGTGGAATTCTCTTCCAGAATCAGTGATTTCAGCAGGGAGCATAGATAACTTAAAAAAACGATTAGATGGGCATCTTAACGACAACAACATACAGGGGTATACAGTATACTATTAACCACTTGCTTACTCAGCACTTAAACCCCCTTCCTGCCCAGACCAATTTTCAGCTTTCATCGCTGACGCACTTTGAATGACAATTGTGCGGTCATACAACACTGTACCCAAATTAAATTTTTATCATTTTTTTTCACACAAATAGAGCTTTCTTTTGGTGGTATTTAATCACAGCTGGGACAGATAAGGCGGTACTGATGGGCACAGATAAGGCAGGTTAAATGGTCACTGATAAGATGGCACTGATTGGCCCTGATGGGTGGCACTGATGGGTGGCACTGATGGGCACTAATAGATGGCACTGATAGGTGGCACTGATGGGCACTGGTAGGTGACACTGATGGGCACTGATAGGTGGCACTGATGTGCAGCACTGTTGATGAGGCACTGATTGTGGGCACTGATAGGTGGCACTGTGGGCATTGATAGGCTGCACTGTGGGCACTGATGGGTGGCACTGTGGGCACTGATAGGTGGCGCTGGTGGGCACTGGTATGCGGCACTGTTGTCTACTGCTAGGTGGCACTGGCAGGTGGCACAGGTGGGTACTGAGAAGCTGGCGGCAGCCCCCCATGATCGGGACTGATGTCCCTTTTACAGCCGTAGGGGATCGGCTTTTTTTTTTCTCCTCACGCTGTCAGCGCGAGGAGAAAAAATAGCCGATTACCGGCTCTGTTTACATCACATGATCACCTGTCATTGGCTGTGATTGGCTGATTCTTACTCCGATCTGTGATCCAGTGAGTCTCATAGACTCGCTGATCACAGAGCACGCCGCGCGCGCCCTGCAGGAGGTGCGCAGGCCGCTTGTGCACGGGAGAACGTCAATAGACGTGCTCCCGGCAAAGCAAGTCCGTGCTGTAGCCGTCATTCGGCTATAGCGCGGATCTGAACAAGTTAATGTACATTGTAAACCCCCTGTATGTTGTTGTCATTCAGATACCCATCTAATAGTTATCGATGCTCCCCACTGAAACCACTGCATGTGGAAGAGAGTTGGACTGGATGGACTTTTTTTTTCTTTTTTCAACCTCACCAACTTTGTAACTATTTTAAACTGAATGTTTTTTTTTTTTTTACAAGGTGATCGTTTACAATCGTTTACAATCACTTTAACATTAGCAGGTTAGGGAGGGTGAGGGTGAGCTGTTTTTATTTATTTTTTAGGGAAATTTTTTCTTTTAGGCCTCGTTCACATCTGTGCATTGTAAGGCAAAATTATGAATGTTTCATAATAAGCAATGTTATTCAATAAGGCTGTTCAAATGTATGCAGTGCAGTTCAGTGTGGTTTGAAAACCTAGGCATGTCTGTATTTCTGTATTTCCATGCACAGTGATGCCCAACGAAATAATGAAAATGCATGTAAATATACTGCAACAGGCATTAACAACAATGCACCAAAAAACAGACAAAGACAAAAACGGACAGATCTCGTTGAAAAAAAGAAACAAACTAAAATGATCTCCAAAAAGGGGTATATTTCTTATAAAAGTATTTTATATACAAATTATATACAGTATGTATAATTAATAATAACTATTAACATAATTGTAAAAAAAACTATATACTGGGGGTCATTTACTATGGCGCCGAGGAGCTAATTACCGTACCTTAGCACTAAAACGATAAAACGCTGGTAAAAAAATACTCCCAAAATCGAATTTACTATAGTTCCCTGAAACCAAATAGTGCCCAAACCCTTATGCCACGTACGCACGATCGGACTTTCCGCCAACAAAACCGTGGATTTTTGTTCGAAGGTTGTTGGCTCAAACTTGTCTTGCATACACACGGTCACACAAATGTTGGCCAACAATTACGAACGTGAGAACACGGTGACGTACGACGAGCATTTAAAAAGGAAATTCAATAGCCAGTGCGCCACCCTTTGGGCTTCTTCTGCTAATCTCGTGTTTATCTCGTGTTAGTAGAAGTTTGGTGAGAGACGATTTGCGCTTTTCAGCCTCATGCTTTTAAGTTCGTTTCTGCTTTTCAGTTTGTGCTTGTGGGTTCGTATCTGTTCTTCAGTGCGTGTTGTCAGTTCGTTCTTGACTTTCAGTGCGTTCTATTTATAGTTCGCTTCTGTTTTTCAGTGCGTTCTTGTCCGCTCGTTTCTGATTTTCAGCTTGTTCTTCTCAGGTCCTTTCTGATTTTCAGTGTGTTCTGTTAGTTCGTTCTGACCAGCCGACCATTTTCTAGCCATGTTGCGGTTACGTTCTTGTCGGAGACCTCGTGTCGTTAGGCTTGGTGTTGGAGTTCTTGCTTTGACCGAAGTCCAGTCCATGAACAGGGTGAGGAGGAGTTCATGGACCAAGAATTGGTTTCTTAATCGTGACCAATTCTTACACATGCCTTTGCTGCGGGAGCTCCAGGAGAATAATCCTGACAATTTCAGGAATTATCTCCTGATGACGGACCCCGTTTTTCACCGTCTGTCGGCTTTGCTTACCCCTTATATTACGAAGCAGGACGCCTGCATGTGACAGGCCATCACTCCTAAGCAAAGGCTCGTCGCCACCTTGCGGTACTTGGCGACGGGGAGAAGTCTCCAGGATATTACGTTTACGACTGGGAACTCCCACCAGGCTCTGGGAATTATTCCAGAGACCTGTTTTGCCATAATTCAGGTCCTGCAGAAGGACTATATTAAGGTAAGCTTTATCCTTTAACATCACATTCTATGTATTTAATGTTTGCTAATGTATTGCATTTATTTCATCATTCCCTAATTACCATGATTGTAATATGCTGTGAATGTCCTCTTTGTCCTCATGCATTCTGTAAGCTTCATGCATATTTGCCTTCACTAACCTCCCCGGCATGGTATCCTTTGCCCATATACACCTAGCCTAGTCACTTAACAATGTATTTTGTCAGCTCCATTGTAGTGCTTACCCTAAACACCCACTAAGATGTGTCCAAATGTTAATGTTGTCCTTAAATTCAGGCAGAGTGCAAGAGGCTTTTTTTGGGGGGCCAAAACTCATTTGGAACCCCCCCAACCCCGATACCAATACTCTATCTGCTGACTTTGCCAAACCCATACACATTATACCTACCTCTTTTGTGGTCATATTTATCGATGAATTCACCAAAGCATGTAGTGCAAGGGCCTGCCTGAATACTTTCAAATGGTACTGTTTAAAGTTTTGTTCTCCTATTATCCTGATAGGTAATTGTAGAATGTTAAAAATGTGCTTCAATTTGGACATTGTGTATTCATATTTTTGTATTATGATACTTCTTACCTTTCCAGTGGGATGACAATAGTGTAAGTAAGGAGGGGCTGGCCAAAGTAACACACATTATTTATGCATTCACCTCTCAATGAAGTGGAGAAGGTTACCTGTCCAAAACATCTCCCCCCCCCATAACATTTTTACAATGGGCCATCAGAGGGGGTGAGGAATCTGATAAGTGTACCTTACACTTTTGACTTTAAATACTCATTTAAATTAATGTTATACTCATGTAGGCCAAGAATGTTTGTGTCTAATCTGCTTGCAATGTTATGTGCAAAAGTACTATTTTTTTTTTTCTTGTTTGACTCCACAGTTTCCTTCCAACCCACAGGAATGGCAGACTGTGGCTTTCCAGTTCGCCCAGCAGTGGGACTTTCCCAACTGCGGTGGTGCGATATATGGGAAATGGATCATCCCGTCTGGATCGTCCCGTCCCCCAACTCGGGGTCATATTACTATAACTACAAGGGGTACAGTAGTATTGTGTTGTTGGCGTTGGTGTCGGCTACTTATGAATTTTTGTATCTGGACGTGGGGAAGAATGGCCGTATGTTGGATGGAGGAGTCATTGCCAAGACTGAATTCTACAGGCGTCTCCAGACTGGCAGCTTGGGCTTGCCACCTCCAGAAGACAACGTGGTGGGCCTCCCATTTGTGTTTATGGCAGATGAGGCATTTGCGCTGGGGGCTGAGCATTTAAAGAAGAAGTCACACATTGTTGAGTATAAAACATTTTACTCCAAGCACATTCACATGTGCGTTATAAAAGGGTTTTTGAACAAACCAACATCTTTGGTGTATAACATATATGTTTGACAGTAGATATAGCCTTTTTTTGGCTAAACAGGCACGTTTAAAAACATAACATCCACATCCCCAACTCAGGAACTTACAAAGTTCAACTTTGATAAAGTGAAGGCCATATGAGACATTAATAAAACCAAATATACTCTCTTATGAAAAGATAGTATTAACAGCGCTAATCAGGTTCTCAAATGGTCTACGGCTAGTAAATATAATAGCACTAAACGCTCAAGTGGATGAGAGTAAATATAAACATAAAATTGATAATCATATAACAGAAAGTCCAATGCCGTAAATGAGAGCCAATAGTCCCAAAACGATCATTCTTCAAATACCAGCAATAGTATGTGATCTACCAGCGGTAATCTATGAACACTAATTACATCTACTGCATAAACTCAAAGTTTTCTTGAAAATAGTTCAGCAGACCGTAGTCAAAAAAAGAGGATTGTATTTCCTCTGGAGTGCACAAATCCATGGGCAACTAAACCATCACCACTTCACCACGTGAGTATCCCCTATGGATGTGAGCTTACCAGAGGTAAGTGAAAGACAATCCTGTCATCTCCTTTATCCTTCAGAACGAAGGATAATTATCCAAAATAATGAATGCCATATCTCACTCACTTCATGGATGTTTAAAATCCCTGCTCTATTCATGCTATTTTAAACATCCATGAAGTGAGTGAGATATGGCATTCATTATTTCGGATAATTATCCTTTGTTCTGAAGGATAAAGGAGATGACAGGCTTGTCTTTCACTTACCTCTGGTAAGCTCAAATCCATAGGGGATAAACACGTGGTGAAGTGGTGATGGTTTAGTTGCCCATGGATTTGTGCACTCCAGAGGAAATGCAATCCCCTTTTTTTGACTATGGTCTGCTGAACTATTTTCAAGAAAACTTTGAGTTTATGCAGTAGATATAATTAGTGTTCATAGATTACCGCTGGTAGATCACATACTATCGCTGGTATTTGAAGAACGATCGTTTTGGGACTATTGGCTCTCATTTACTGCATTGGACTTTCTTTTATATGATTATCAGTTTTATTTTTATATTTACTCTCATCCACTTGAGCGTTTAGTGCTATTCTATTTACTAGCCGTAGACAATTTGAGAACCTGATTAGCGCTGTTAATACTATCTTTTCATAAGAGAGTATATTTGGTTTTATTTATGTTTGTTTTTTTTTGTTATAACAGCAGCTTGTAATTTATTTATTATTTTATTTATTGTTTGAAGTGGATTCATTTCCACTCTTCTTCTGTAATCCAGTGAGCGCTGGGACCAGTGTTGTTTATCAACCCTGGTTTTTGTTTTATTCATATGAGACATTAGTATGTCAAAACTGTGTTGATTTTGCCTTCATCAGATGGGTTGATCTCACCCCTGTAAAAGCCAAATTTTGAAGATGCACACAAATTGGGACTCAAAATGTGGATTTCCATCACGATCCCATGTCTAAAATGTGTGTCTTTTACCTACATCTATTTTGATAAAGCCACAAAACACACAGTGTGTCAACATGTGCTATCTGCCATCATGGGATATCAATGTGCATGTTTTGTGGGCGCAACCCATTCCTCGCAACTAAAGTAGATGAGAGGAAGGGGTTGCACCCCTGAAACACATCCATTGATCCCCCATGATGTGAGCTAGCACATGTTGACGCACTGGGCCTTATTTCAGAAAGAGCAATCCACTTTGCCCTACAAGTGCACTTGCATTGCCCTTGTAGTGCAAAGTGGTTTGGCTTTTTTGAATTAAGTCACAGTGTGTCAACATGTGCTAGATCCCATCATCTCATCTACTTTAGTTGCGAGGAAGGGGTTGCACCCACAAAACGCGTACATTGATATCCCACAATGGCAGATAGCACATGTTGACACACTGTGTGCATCTTCAAAATTTGGCTTTGCAATTACTTTAACTTACTTCGAAAAATATAAACAATAACGACAACATTTAATTTTTTTTGTTTTTTTTTGGCTAAAACATCAATGATGTTGGTAAGTCTTTTTTCAACATCATTGATGTTTTCCTTGACCTTCTCTAAATCCCGATTGCACACCATTATTTTGTTGATGAGGACTTGTGCACTTGCACTGTTGAAGTGAGTTTCTTCTTCCACGACATCCACATCACCTAAAAATAAAAAACACACCATGTATTATAAATATGCAGCCATACATCTATTACCTGAAGCTGTGGTCTCAGATACTGACCTGTTGTGGTCACCATTTCGACCACTTCACCCACCATTTCCTGAACCTCGGAATCCACATCCTCATGTTGTGTGCTGACTTGTTCCCCTTCTTCAGGAGGTGTGGGATTCCTGATGTCCTCATATGTCCTGATTCTTTTCTTCCCTATGTGAATACAAAAAGGTATACTTAGCAAACAGATATTTGAGGCGACAAATAGGAATATGAAACATTGCTTGAAAGTGTCGTCAAATTGCCTGTTTTGGCAGAGTTCCAAGCTGAAGACATGATTTTTTCCCTTTGAAAAGCTGGAATACTTACCTGTTTTGTTAAAGTTTCACACATGGAGAGACCCCAGTATCCACTGGAGCACCTGCGTGGGACACCATAAAAAGGTTGTTCTGGTGTCCCACACTAGTGCTCCTGCGTCCAGATGTGTTGCTGAGTGTCCTCTCCTTACTCTGAATCAAGTTTGCATTTCATTATAGTTACAAACACATCTAGACAACAATGTACTAAACTTATTTTAATACAAATAGGCATGAACAAATGTAGTTAACCTGCATCTGCCAAAAAGTTGTATTAGTGGTCGAACGAGCGATGTTTACTACGAGCGATTACTGTGCCCACGAACCTGAAAGTTGCCATTTTAAACTGTACAACAGTAAAGAAAAGCACATGGAGCAGCAATTAAGTAATAATACTTATAGGAACACAGGACAAATAGTTACTTTTTAGAAGCACTTTCCTGATCTTTCTATACTGATTGTGCTCTCTCAATTTCAGGTCTGACCAGCGTTTCCTCAATTGATCCTTGGATCGTCGTTCCCCAAAATTCCTGTGCAGACTTCTCACAACTTTAGTCATGAACTTGGCCTTTCTCACATATGGGTTTGGGTAAGGTCCATACTTCTCATCATAGTCTGCCCTCTTCAAGATGTCCACCATCTCCACCATCTCTACAAAGCACATATTTGAGGCCTTATATCTCCTCCTGGATCTGGAACTGCCTTGCTCCGGGCTTTCCTCATCGTTGCTGCTCTCTGCACGCACCTGCTGTATTTCCACCATGTGCTCTCCCACTGCCCCGAAAGACAAGAAGCGGGGAATACATTAGAATGAAGGACGGGGCAGAGTTTCACTCATGCGCAGTGTATATAAAGCATAACACACGGGCGTCGTACGTACGATCTGTGAGTGGAGGACAGAGGATCGTAAGTGCCGATCGTGCAAACGAAGGTACAATTTTAACTTGGGGCATCAGTGGTTAGTGGCCTATACTGCTTTAGAGATTGAGGCCTATATTGGGACAAGATTAGGAGAGTTTAGCCTGACATTAGGATTTGTCTTGTGTTGTGTGTTGTAGATAAAATGGTGGATAAATTCACTGACCCGGACTTCCTGCCCAAACTCCTGGACATGTACAGGGAGCTGCCATGTCTCTGGCAAGTGACATGCAGAGAATACTCCAACAAGCAAAAGAGGAAGGCAGCGCTGGAGAAACTGATGAAATTGGTGAAGCCGGTGTATCCCACGGCAGACATCGACTATTTGAAGGCCAAAATTGGTAGCCTGAGGAGCACATATAATAGGGAGCGCAAAAAGGTCCCAGGATTCCATGAGATCAGGAACAGCAGCAGATGATGTATATGTACCCAGGCTTCGGTATTACGACAGATTGCGTTTTTTGTTAGACCAGAGTGAACCCAGGCCATCACTATCTACACTTCCTTCAACTCTTCCTTCCACACTTCCTTCCACATGCCCTTCAACATCAGCTGAGGCTACTGACATCCAACCTGGGCCTTCCACCCAGGAAGATGTGGAGGAGCCCAGCTTGAGCCAGGTATAGCATTGTTCAACATATTTCCTGTCAAAAATTGAATGATGTTAACTAGATGTTATTGATCACTAATTTCGAATTTAATAAGTGGTTTACATATCAATAGACAGTAGTGGCCAAAAATGATTGAGACAAGAATGAAAAATGCTGGGGTCAGAATGATAGTCTTTTCTATTTGTTAACATTCAATTTGCAACAGTCATGAGCTCATAATTGTGTGTGATTGATGAACAAAAAAATAAAACTATGTACCATTTTCATACACAGGAAAGTCTCAGCCAGGAGGAGGCCATGGCAAGCAGCCTGACCAAATCCCAGGTTCCTCCCCTCCGCCCTCCAACCAAAAGGACCAGGAAGGCAAGGAACCTGGAGGTTCGCCAGGCTACTACGGTACTTACATGGACCCCTGGTGGCCCCGAGTCGTTTGGCTGTGTGACAGCGAGTAAACTGGAACGCATAGAGGAGGGCCAACGCCTCATCTGTGAGGAGATCATTCTTCAGGACCTAAGCAAAGGGATGAGGGGCCAACTCACAAATAAAAGCCACCTGTGTGAGTTTAACCATACTCCTCCGCCACCTCAAGCAACACCACCAACACCACAGCCACCCAACCCACCAGAGCAGCATGGAAGGAAGCTTGGAAGGAAGTGTTGAGAATGATGGCCTGGGTTTGGTGTGGTCTGGCAAAAGACTCAGGCTGTTGTAAGACCACAGCCTCTGGACATATATGTCATCTGCTGCTGCTCCCGATCTTTCGGAGTCCTGGACTGTATTGTACTAAATAGACTCCTCAGGTTACCAATTTTGACAGTCAAATAATTGATGTCTGCCCTGGGGTACAAAGGCTTCACCAATTCCAACTGGTTCTCCAGCATTTCCTTCCTCTTTATTTTGTTATGACCCCTATTAAATGTCAAAAATTTTTTTGACAAATACTTGGCTATGTGTTTTACTTCAAAAGGGACAATTTGTTTGTGAGTAGGCAGGTACATTTCAAAAATAGAATGTCAAATTAACAAGGGACACCAACATAGTTGTATCTCTTTGAGGTTAAAAAATACAAGATAATAATGGTGTTGTAGTAACTTGACACACAAAACGACAAACAAAATTATGGAGATCACTAGAAAAAAAAATATTCTGGAGATCACGAGAAAAAACAAAAAAAAATATGGAGATCAATAGAAAAAAAAATATATTATTCTGGAGATCCCTAGGAAAAAAAATAGGATTTTTATAACAGCTTACCTGTAAAATCCTTTTCTTGGAAGTACATCACGGGACACAGAGCACCACAGTCATAACTGTATGGGTTATACGCCACCTTCAGGTGATGGACACTGGCATAATTATAGACAAGAAGTCCCCCTCCCTATATAACCCCTCCCACACAGGGAGTACCTCAGTTTTTGTAGCAAAGCAATATAACAATATCCCAAAAAAGAGGGGAGGGATCCGTGATGTACTTCCAAGAAAAGGATTTTACAGGTAAGCTGTTATAAAAATCCTATTTTCTTTTTCGTACATCATGGGATACAGAGCACCACAGTAATAACTGTATGGGATGTCCCAAAACAATGCCATCTGAGGGGTGGAAGGCACAAAAAAAAAACAATGCAGACCACTGTCAGACATGAGGACCTATACTACTGCCTGCAGAACACTGTGTCTGAAGGTGGCTTCCTCTTGTTGACTTACATCCACCTGGTAGAATTCCGTGAATGTATGTACTGATGACCATGTTGCGGCCTTGCAAACCTGAGCCATGGAGGCTTGGTGATGAACTGCCCAAGAAGCACTAACTGCCCTGGTAGAGTGTGCCCTAGGACGAAAAGGCGGAATTTTCCCTTTCAAATCATAGGACTGAATAATGACCTGACGGATCCACCTAGAAATAGTTGATTTTGATGCTGCTTGCCCCTTTCTGGGACCTTCTGGTAGTACAAACAAAGCGTCAGTTTCCCATATCTGACCTGTTGCTTCCAGATAGAATTTAACCGCTCTTATCACGTCAAGGGAGTGTAGTAAATCTTCCTCTGCAGAATGTGGTTCTGGAAAAAATGAAGGTAGAGAAATATCCTGGTTCACATGAAAACTGGATACTACCTTAGGTAAAAAGGATGGGCGAGGATGTAAGACCACCTTATCTTTATTAATGATCAAGTATAGCTCTTTACAAGAGAAGGCTGCTAACTCAGAAACTCTCCTTGCGGAGGTTATTGCCACTAAAAATACCAATTTCTTTGTCACAAGGACCAATGGAGTATGGACCAGGTTCAAATCCCATGGACACAGAGGTGATCTGACCAGAGGATTTATACGCGATACTCCCTAAATAAAGCCCAAACTAAAGAATGAGAGGCAAGAGGTTTTTGGAAAAAAACTGACAAAGCCGAGACTTGACCCTTGATAGTACTCATGGCTAGTTTCAACTCTACATCTGATTGCAGGAAGGATAGAATTTTATATATGACATACTTGCGAGCGTGCCAACCTTTACTCTCGCACCAGGAGATGTAGGCCTTCCAGACCCTATAGTAGATAGCTATAGAGGCTGGTTTTCTTGCATTAATCAGAGTAGTTATTACTGGACTTGAGAGCCCACAACGCTCTAGCACAAGGGTCTTAACAGCCAAACCGTCAAATTTAGCATTTGTAAGGCAGGATAGAACACTGGCCCTTGTGAAAGCAAATCTGGGCAAGACGGGAGAGTCCAAGGTTCCTCTACTGTCATTCTCACGAATTCCGCATACTAGGATCCACTTGACCAAGCTGGATCTGTTCCCCTTTTAATCTGTGTAGGAGACGCGGGAACAAGCGAACTGGAGGAAACGCATAGATCAGAGAAAACTGATCCCAAGGAGTTAACATGGCATCTGTTCCGCAGGCCAGCGGATCCCTTGTCCTTGACACAAATTTGTCAAACTTTTTGTTGAACCCTTGACGCCAACAGGTCTACGTTCAGGGTGCCCCACCTTTGGCATATGGCCAAAGGTGGGGCACGGCTCCTGGTGCCGCCTTGATGATTGATATAGGCTACTGCCGTGGCATTGTCGGATTGAACCCGGACAGGACAGTTCCGTAGCCTGTCTGTCCAGGACTTCAGGGCCAGGCGTGCCGCCCGAATTTCTAGAATATTAATGGGTAGGAACCTTTCGGAATCCGGCCATTTCCCCTGGACAGTGTCCTTTTCCAAGACTGCTCCCCAGCCCAAGCAGCTGGCATCAGTCGTCACTATCTTCCAAGTGACGGGTATGAAGGTCTTCTCTTTCTGCAAATTTTTGGCTGACAACCACCATTTGAGACTTTGACGAACACTGGGAGTCAAAACCATTGGACAATCCGAATCCTGGCTTTTCCTGCTCCAGGCAACCAGGATACTGTTTTGCAGAAACCTTGAATGAAATTGGGCATAGGGAACCACCTCAAATGAGGCTACCATATTCCCTAATAACCTCATGCAAAGGCGGACGGAAGGCCTCTCCTTTGTCCTGTGATGTAAAAAACAAGTTGCGCTGACCCCAAAAATAAATGTAAACAGGTAGTAAATAGCTGCTAGCACACAAACAAACCAAGTCTCGTTAAGTATAAACAGAATAAGTGCAGCGCTAAAAGGTGAGTGAATCAAATATACGATTGGTGAATGAAACCAAATATAATATAATATTGATCTACATAGAAATAGAAACTGGTGAAGTGTAAGTAAAGGTCCAGAAACCACTATGAAATGCAAAATGTCCAATAACACTGTATTAAGCTCCACGGACTGCAATCAAGAACTGGAGTCAGTACATAAAAGGAGTCTTCTCAGACAGCTGGGGTACATGAACCCATGATGTTGGCTGGAGACTGGAAAGCACATCAATCATGGACAGCACGACAAAACATCTAGAGTAAGGTACTCTTACCAGAGTAAGTGGGACGTATCAGCCATATAGCTGTGCGTCTATCGGAGCTTGTGGAGGTAACCTCCCGTGCACTCTCTCCAAGGGTTCTCCCTTCAATCGCGATCTCCAATCGGCCAAGTTGTCATTTGAGTCGCAGTCACCGATAGCCAAACGGTCGACGGTGGAAGTGGACAGCCCTCTCGCACGCTCTCAGGTTCCAGGCAGGTTCAAAGGGACCAGTCAAGGATAAAAACATGGAGGAAAAAGAAAAAAGGGCCTCCACATGGCGCAGGTCAAAAAATAAAGGGATTTATTGGATAAAAAACCTTACAGAGTAAAAGTGATCACAAGATAAAAATTGGAGGCAATGTGGAAAGCTGAACGCGTTCAGCTGGGGTACATGAACCCATGATGTTGGCTGGAGACTGGAAAGCACATCAATCATGGACAGCACGACAAAACATCTAGAGTAAGGTACTCTTACCAGAGTAAGTGGGACGTATCAGCCATATAGCTGTGCGTCTATCGGAGCTTGTGGAGGTAACCTCCCGTGCACTCTCTCCAAGGGCTCTCCCTTCAATCGCGATCTCCAATCGGCTATCTACAAAAACACTAAACACATATTTGCAGCATCAGGCCTGATCCTTGCGAATGCTAACAGTTTTTTTTGTAGCGTTTGAAGCAGTCGCTGACAGTCAGGGGCTCTTTTTCCTGTGAGTCTCACTACTGTACCAATAAATTTAGAGACCAAAATGTCAAATCGAAGGTACAGTAGTGAAGAGGCCTACACATTTCTGAGCATGACAGATAGTGAAGATGAAGTCACTCACCTGTCAGATTCAGGCTCAGAATATGAACCAGTAGATAGCAGCGGCACCCTGACAGATAGCTCTGACGACGGAGTAGTGGTCCCTGCCAAGGTCAAGTGTACCTGACCCCGTTCTTCTGCTGTCGTTGAGGTGAAAGAACCGCAGGGCTCTCGTATGGAGCAGAGAGCCAGTACTAGTGCTGCTCATCCTTCTGGTGAACTGGCAAGCACCAGCGGCCTAGTACATCCTGGTCGTACAACCAGGACTGCAGTAACACTTGGATGACGTGGCGAGTCCCATAAATGCAGTTCAAGCTGGTGAGGTGGCTAGCACGAGTAGAGTCCCGCAGCCACCAAGAAGAAGACAAACACAGGCCCGTCGAGCCCATAGTGCCCTTCCTGCTGCATTTGCTAATCCAAATTGTGAGCCCACCACTTCTGCAGCACCCGTACTTTCCCCATTCACTGGCCAACCAGGAATTCAGGTGGATTTTAGGTCACTTGATTCTTATTCCCTGTTTTTCACAGAAGATCTCTATAGATCTATTGTGGACCAAAGCAATTTGTATGCTGGTCAATTCATCGCCGCTAATCCCCAGTTGACCCTTTCCAGAGATTGGAGACCTATTACGGTCTCCGAATTTAAGACCTTCCTGGGCCTATCCCTCCTCATGGGCATAACTAAAAAGAGTGAATTGCGGTTATATTGGTCCACTGACCCAATTCACCATATGCCCGTGTTCTCTGCCTCCTTGACCAGGACACGATACGAGCAAATCTTGCGGTTCATGCACTTCAATGATAATGAACTCTATTCTCCTTAGGGTGACCCTGGATTTGATCGGCTCTACAAAATTCGGCCCCTCGTAAACTACTTCAACCAACAGTTTAAAGCCTTGTTTACTCCCGATCAAGTTGTCTGCGTTTATGAGTCCCTGATTACGTTTTCTGGCCGCTTGTCTATCAAACAGTATATTCTCAGCAAGTGTGCCAGATATGGGGTCAAGATGTATAAGCTCTGTGACAGTGCAACAGTCTATACAAATAGTTTTATGGTTTACGAGGGAAAAGATAGCAACAAAGAGCCAGAGAACTTCCCGGACTACATAGGGAGCGCTGGTAAGATTGTGCGGGACTTGGTGTCACCCTTATTCGGAAAGGGGTACCACTTGTACGTGGACAATTATTACACGAGCGTGGCACTTTTTAGTCACCTTTTTGATTATGGAATTGGTGCATGTGGCACCGTGCGATCTAATCGCCAAGGCTTCCCCCTACGGCTTGTAGAATCCCAACTTAGACGTAGGGAGAAAGCCCACTTGAAGTGTAATAATTTGTTAGCAGGGAAGTGGAGGGAATCATGAAATGTTTTTGTTCTGTCCTCCCTTCACGCAGATACGACAGTCCAAAATCCTACGGTGACTGGTGTTGTGGAGAAACCCCTCTGTGTCCATGAATACAACCTTAACATGGGAGGTGTGGACCTCAACGACCAGTTTTTGGCGCCGTACCCAGTTGCCCATAAGGCCAGACGCTGGTACAAAAAAGTTTCTGTATACTTATTTGAATTGGCTCTGCTGAACGCATTTCTGCTATACAAAGCTTCAGGACGAACTGGATCCTTCCTAAAATTCCAGGAAGAGATCGTCACAGCCTTTCTGTTTCCAGGTGGTGCTATGGCTCACCTTCCCAATGCAAATGCAGTGAGCCGGCTGCATGAGAGGCATTTACCATATGTCCTCCCTGGTACCCCTACCCAAAGAACACCCCAAAGAAGATGTTGTTTCTGCAGAAAACGCGGATTTAGGCATGACACCTACTTTTATTGTCCCTCCTGTCCTGACCAACCTGGTCTCTGCATCAGTGACTGTTTCAAACGCTACCACACACTAATTGAGTACTAGTAGGGTACAGCACTGCACAGTCCTAGGGCACACTAACACAAGGTTTTGAAAGATGAGATGGCCATCACATTTTTAGAGACCCTAATCTGGAACGTTCACAGTTTACAGTTTTTATAAAAGTGCAAAAAAAAACCCAAAAAACACACACACACACAAAAATATAAAATAAAAAAGCCAAAAATAGTTGTGGTTTTATTTTTCTTCCCTCTCTCTATTATTCTCTCTCTTATGTTCGCTCTCTATTGTCCACTTACTGTTGTTCTATATCTGTTGTTCTCTCCCTGTTACTGTATTTTAGAACTGTAATGCTTTATTTTTACTATGTTTTATTGTATTTGCTTTGCAGGTATGGTATGTCTTACTGTGCAAAACAAACAGTGGCCAAGGCATGGAAATCTCCTACATTGGTACTAGCAGAAACAATTCACAGAATGAATAATACAATGTCCCATGCTAAGATGGTAGCCATCGATCAAAATCAAATTCCAAAATTTGAAAAACTTTGGCATCCTTGGATAAAACAACAGTTCCTGTCAAATTTCAATGACTCTGTCCTGTTGCCATGGTAACAGATTAAATGACTTACAGAGATACCCATTCTAAGGCTTCAAAGAGAACTAAAAAGAATAATAAACTGACAAGCGGGACAACCTTGTGGACCATACCTCTGCCTTTCTAACCTTTTTCTTCTTTCTCTTTCCTTTTCTCCACCTTATGATTAAAGCTCATTATCAGAATTTATTTGACCTATATACACTCTACCTGTAAATAATATGTATAGTAGGTATAAATCATTTAAATACCTACAAAAGTAACTAAGGAAATGATATATATCTTTAATTTAGGTTTACGTGAACCCAATGTTTAATATTTGAAATTTCATGATATTTACCTATATAAACCCTACTGTAAAACAATGAGCTTACTTTATAGATCCTTGTAAACTTACTTTTTGTATCTTTATAATATTGTATACTCAATAAACTTCTTTTGACAAGGTATGTCTTACTGTTATACTGTAATGTTACTTTGTTTTATTGTTAACCATCATTTGCTTAGCAGGTATGCCATTCAGCTGCAGCACTAATTTATTTATCTTGACAGCAGGGGAGGCTTAGATATGCCCCAGTGGAAGACCTATTGAGTTGAAACGCGTCAACCCAGCATCTTTTGCTTCCCACATTGCTTTATACATTTTAAATCGTTTTTGTGATCACTTTTATATTCTGCATTCCGCTGTAAGATATTTCTTTCCACTAAACCATATTTGGTTGACCTGCTCCATATGGAGCCCATTTTTCTTTCTCATTTTATATATGGGCACTGATGACCTTTTTTCCATACCATCATTCCTTGGATTTGGGTGTCCATTGCTGCTTGACTGCATGATCCGGAGTTGCATGGCTTCTCCAAACTACCAGGAACCAAGGATTATGAGCCTGTTTGACTCACTGCCATATGGCATGTGTGTCCATCATATCTGGTAAGAGTACCCAACTTCTTATCCCTTCGAAGTGTCTATAGGTGTATTTACCAGTCCATTTTGAACATACGTTCAGACCTCATCTGGAGACTGGGAAAAAGAACTTTTCCATTTCTATACATCAGTTTGGACATTGATACATTATTGGTGTTATTATTGTGTGTTTCACCTATATATTTTGTGTTATATTCAGTCACATTTTCACACATTCATTCTGTGTGTCTGATTGTGTGGTTTTTTTTTCACTAACTTTTGGGTGTGCATTGACTGTTGTCATTGAACAGTTTGTTTATTTATTATATTTTTTTAGGTACATGCACATATGTTTTCACTCATCTGATTTTAGTTTTAACGCTACACTAATTTTCTGTATAAAAGGGTTTCAGAGATCGGGTCCTTGGGTCATAAAGAACCTTTCCTGATTTTCTTTTCGGACCTGGTGGTCCTCATCCTATGCTCGGCTCAAACCCGAAAGTTACTTCAGTGTTCCATGAGAACCAAGAAATTGTCCTACCTACATTCAGGACCCCAGGGTCCTCTGAAGTTCATCCTCTGTATGTAGGCCAAATACTGAAGGAGTACTTGCAAGTTACTTCCTCCTTTAGACTCTCTGTCTACCTGTTTATCTTGCACTTAGACAGTAATAGAGGGAAGCGAGCTTCGTCCAGAACGATTGCGCGCCTGGATTGTCCAGTCCATCCAGCAAGCATTTAGGGCCAAGGGCTTGGCTCCTTCAGAGGCGGTGATGGCACATTCCACCAGTGGTATGGCGGCGTCATGGGCAGCAGCCCAGCATGTGGCTCCAGACGTTATATGTAAAGCGGCATCATGGGCCTCCATTAATACCTTTAGGTCACATTATTGCATAGAGCCTGCGTCATCTTCTGTGAACTTTTGGTTTAAGAGTCCTGTCAGTTGATGGGTTAAATTAAATTTCTTTTGATCAGCATACCCACTCATGTGGATTGGCTACTCATTTCCCACACATAGTCTGGCATGAAGTCTGTCAGGAAAACGGAAAATTTATTATCAATACTTACCGTAATTTTCCATTCCTGATGGACTCCATGGCAGACGGAGTTCCCACTCATCGTTCAAAGAGTTAGCTAGTAACGGAACGCAGTCACTAGTGGTGAGCTCAAATTTGGGGGGGTCCTATAGCATTGGAGAGGAGGCGGGGTTAACCCACACATAGTCTGTCATGGAGTCCACCAGGAAAGGAAAATTACGGTAAGTATTGATAATACATTTTCAGGTTTTTTTCCTTTAGAAATGTAATTTTGCTGTGTTACTGTTCTAAACATGGGAAAGATGCGCTACTTTACAGGCATACTAAGGACACCCCCCAGGCACAATATTTAAAGGAATATTTCAATTTTTTTGTTTCACTTAAAACATTAGTAAAATCACTGCTCCGGGTCCGCATACACTTTTTATGGCAATAGCTTGCATATAAGCCTTTAAAATTAGCACGTTTAATTTTTCATGTTCGTGTCCCATAGACTTTAACGGTGTTCGCACACATTTTTGGCCTGTTCACAAGTTCTGGTGGTTATTCAATAATGATATGGTTTGGAATTCCAAAAATCCAGCTATTCAAAAATCAAGGAAAAAAACGGCGTAGGGTCCCCCCCCAGTACATACCAGGCCCTTCAGATCTGGTATGGACTTTAAGGGGAACTCCACGCCAAAATTAAAAAAAAATGTACATGGGGCCCCCCAAAATCCATACCAGGCCCTTCAGATCTGGTATGGATTTTAAGGGGTACCCTGTGCCAAAATTTAAAAAAATGGCATAGGGGTACCCCAAAATCCATACCAGACCCTTATCTGAGCACGTTACCTGGCAGGTCAGGAAAGGGGGGGGATGAGCGAGCGCCCCCCCCCCCTCCTGAACCATACCAGGCCACATGCCCTCAACATGGGGAGCGTGCATTGTGGTCCCCCCAAAGCACCTTGTCCCCATGTTGATGGGGACAAGGGCCTCATCCCCACAACCCTTGCGCGATGGTTGTGGGGGTCTGCGGGCGGGGGGGGTTTATCAGAATCTGGAAGCCCCCTTTAACAAGGGGGCCCCCAGATCCCGGTCCCCCCATGTGAATGGGTATGGGGTACATGGGCTACCCATTCACCAAAAAAAGCAGTGAAATGTGACAAAAGACAATAGCCTGTTTTTGACAATTCCTTTATTAAAAATGTCTTTTTCTTTCCCCCGCTTCTTCCTCCATCTTCCTCCGGTCTTCCTCCGGTCTTCTCCATCTTCCTCCGACTTCTTCTTCCCCCGCTTCTTACTCTGGTCTTCTCCATCTTCCTCCGGCTTCTTCTTCCCCTGCTTCGTCCTTCGTTCTTTCTCCTCCGCCGCTCCCGCCACCTACCTGCTGAACATGAAAACAACAAACCTCCTCTGATGCTGCAGCCAGCCGATCTGTCCGCTTCCATAGCGCACATATCATATATAATTATGGGGCGTGGCTGCCAGATGATGTCAGCAGGAGACCCCGTCCCCTTGTGACATCACTGACCAATCATGCCATGGGCGGTAAATTTACAAGGGGCGGGGGTCTCAGAGTGACGTCATCCACCCCATCGCAGCATTAGAGGAGGTTCATTTTTTGAATGTTCGGCGGGAGCGGTGGAGGAGGAAGAAGTGGAGGAAGGAAGATGGAGGAAGAAGCGGGGGAAGAAGCAGCTGGAGGAAGAAGGAGAAAACTGAAGGAAGACCGGAGGGAGATGGAGGAAGAAGCAGGGGAAAGAAGAAGACATTTTTAATAAAGGAATTGTCAAACACAGGCTATTGTCTTTTGTCACATTTCACTGATTTTTTTTGGTGAATGGGTAGGGGTACAATGTACCCCATTCACATAGGGGGGGCTGGGATCTGGGGGCCCCCTTGTTAAAGGGGGCTTCCAGACTCTGATAAGCCCACCACACGCAGACCCCCACACGCAGATCCCCACAACCACCGGGCAAGGGTTGTGGGGATGAGGCCCGCTGTTCCCATCAACATCACATGTTCACATCACCCTCCGCATGTTGAGGGCATGTGGCCTTGTTTGGTTCATCCCCTCCCTTTCCTGACCTGCCAGGTTGCATGTTCCGATAAGGGTCTGGTATGGATTTTGGGGGGACCCCCACGCCATTTAAAAAAAAAATTTTGGCGTGGAGTTCCCCTTAATATCCATACCAGACTCGAAGGACCTGGTATTGACTGGTGGGGGGAACCCACGCCATTTTTTTCTTTGATTTCTTCTCTATATTTCCAGGAACCGGCAATTCATTACAGCTGCGAGCAATTTTAAATGACATTTTTTCCTTTAGAAATGTCATTTTGCTGTGGTACAGAAATAAACACGGGAAAGATGCGCTATTTTACAGGCATACTATAGACACCCCCCAGGCACAATATTTAAAGGATTTTTTAATTTTGATTGTTTCACTTTAAGCATTATTAAATACAGTGCTCCTGAAAAAACGTCAGTTTTAAAGACATTTTTTCCAATTGATACATGTCCCCTGAGGCAGGACCCGGGTCCCCATACACTTTTTTTGGCAAAGAACTTGCATATAAGCCTTCAGTGAGAACTTTGGATTTTGCAGATTAGAGCCCCATTGACTTCTACTATTCCCGCATATGTGATCTGACAGGCATGTTTGCCGGCAATAGCACTGCTTTCCATTTGCATTAGCGCCCAGTTTCTGAAAGTTGAAGTCTTAATTGGCCTTAATTGGGTGCTATTTTCCAGGACTGCAGGATAATTTTTCGAGGCTATAGTAAATGACCCCCACTCTTAAAAGTATATTTCTTAAAAAACATATGTGGAAAGCCTTAGACAAAAGAGTCTATTTACGTTGATCGATGTGCTGGCATAGAATGATTGAACATATGATATTGATATGTGGCCATCTTAAAGTGTAACTTTAGTCGGAAAATTAATGGGAAAGTCCACCCCAACACTAAAACCGCTAAATCTACAGGCATCCACAATCTAAGACTAACCTATCTAGCCCTGTAAAGAAGAAACTAGTATTCATACCTTTTTTTGAAGCCACACCGGTCCGCTGTCTCTCTCCTCAATGGACAGATTGATAGCAGCAGGAGCTGCTATCCATTGACACAGGAGCGGTGGCTGGACCAAGTTCCTCTGTCTGTGTCAATTTACACAGCAGCGGAACTCAGCAGCGAGCCTGCACGGTTTCCGTGGAGGCAGCCTATGAAGAGGAGTAGCCTGGAGCACCGGCGGGGCACCCCAGAAGAGGAGGTTCTGGGTTGCTCTGTTCAAAATGATTGCTCAGAGCAGGTAAGTATAACATGTTTTTTTTCAAAGCTTTACAACCCCTTTAGATCACAGATTGATATACAGTATTATAAAATAATAAAAACGCTCTATATACTGTATCTCAGCAAGGTTTCCAGTTTCTGGCTTAAAAAGGTCACCATGGGCCCAAAACATTACTGAGATTTACAGACTGATCTCATTACAGACGCTACTCATTTTAATCTGTGATTTTAAGAATGAATAAAGAGCATTAATTACAAGGCCTCTACCACTAACCACTGTCAGCTGAGTAAGGGCCAGTTCACACCACATGCAGTCCAGTGTTTTTTTTCTGCATCAAAACACAGGGAAAGTAGGTTATATGGTTTCCAATGACATAGTTCCCACCAGTGCAGTCAGTTCCAGGGCTTTCCAGTTCCAGAAAAAAAAAGTAGAACATGCTGCATTTTAACTGCACTGGACTGTACTGAAAAGCTGTAAAACTCATCAACAATGCATCGGAATGCACTGGAACGCATCAGACCCCAATACAGTGAAAAAAACAGGAAAAATAAGAAAAAAGCATCTAGAAGGCATCCAGAAATGCATCAACATGCTTTTTTTCCAAAGAGAGTTCCTAGAGTTCCTTCACTGAATTTAAGAGAACTGAGCGGCTCACAACCAGGTAAATGAGCCCATAAATATGAAAACACATGGCTAATTATAAGAAATTATTTTTTGGCTCTTTGCAAAGCATTTGCTATCAGCCGTTTCTAAATGCTTGTGTAAATGAGGCATACAAGTGAATGAAATCAACCATAACATAACACTGGTAGTAACATCAAGACATAACGTAAAAAACAATTGTGTTTAGGTGGATGGTAGCTGTCAGAGAAAGAGTTTGGGAATGTCACGATGGACTCATTTTGCCTTGTAGTAGTGTGATACTGTTGTTGGTTTTCTTCCAAATCTAACTTTCCATAAAGGGCAAAGCAAAGTTGAGTTTTACGGAAAAAAGATGGTGACCACAGATAACAATGATCCGTTGGTCACAGGAGCGTTTACATGTGTTATAAATGCTGTTAGCTCCCTCTACCTTTGCTTAATGTGTACTACATTTAACAGATGCAGTAATAATGATCCCCTAATTTCCTAATTTCTATTGCAAAAGTTGTCTATAGTAAAATTTGCAATGTATACAATTAAATTGCAAAAAAAATCAAGAAATACTGTATGGCCATTTGATTTATTGGCCCGTAATAGCCACAAAAGTATATTAATAAAACACATAAGATTTTATTCTCCCTCATAGTGCAAAAGTTAGACTTTTTTCAAAAGACATTAAAAACCAGGATTATCCCCACAACTAGGTATGCTTATTGTTTTAGGCATATACAGCAGCACAATCTACTAATAGGAGGAATCTTGTTCTACTGTACAAAGTAAGAACCTGTTATTTTGCAGTATAATTATATGCCACCAAATCAGACACTGTCAGAAAGCCCCTTAGGAAGCAGTCTGTATCCATAATGAGCATATATGGCGGCCCCATATACTGTATGTTTATAATTATAAAATTTACAAAAAAGCAAAGTTGTTTAAAGCATTAAAGTATTTGGTAACCTAAAGAAACCTTTGTACTTGTAAAGCAAAGGGTAGTACTTCCTGTGTACTTGTTTCTCCACAAGAGCCTGGATAGTCAGTTCGTGATGATGTAAGAGACCACCATTTTGGTTGAGTTTAGCAACAAAATTTATGGTATAATCTTCATTACAATTTAGATGCTTAAAACAAAGGTGCAGTTGTCCTTTAACTCTATTGCTGCTACCACTGCAATGAGAGTGCTCTAGCAGCAGGGTTTATTTTAATCTTTTACACCTGCCTGCTGGCCCTCAAGTAGAATTGACCTTACAGCTGCCTGATTGCTTCTACACTGCTGGGAATGTGTCACCTCCCCTTTCTTGCCCACCCCCTTACCCTCACCAAGATGTGTCCCGCCTGAGAACTCAATGGTGGATGTTGGGATGGAGTGCAGCAAGACATCTGCTGGCATAGCAGCAGTATTCTAACAACACATGTGCTTGTAATAAGTGGTGCAGTGTTAGCACCAGTAAATGGCCTATTTAAGCTGGATTGTGACATGAACAGTATTCTAACTGGGCTTCAGCTAGTTCCTGATTTACCTGTGCCCTGACTTGCTATATCTGCCTTCCCATGCATGACCCAGCTTTCCCACGGCCTGTCTATGGCTTCCTGCTTACCCGTTGTGACCTTGGCTCGTACCCTGACTCCACTTCTGCCTTTATGTTCCTGTACCTTGCTGCCTAGCTGTGAACTGATCCAAGCTTACATCCTGACTCTCCCTGATGCTCCTGTACCTTGCTGCCCAGCTGTTAATGACCTTTTGGCTTGTGTCCTGGCTTCGCTCCTGTCTGCTGGTTGAGTGTCACCATGTTCTGGTTTCTGGTTCCTGTCTGGTGATCCATGGTTATCTGTATCCTACAACCAACAGCTGGTGCTGCTTGTTGCATCGGCTCTCGTGCTGCTTTGTATCCTCAGATCTCCTGTCACCACTACCAGGGGTAGCTCACTCTCCAGCACGATCTCCAGGTATGTGGCATTGTGTCAATTAGTGTACCATAGTAACATGCATTTGGGTGAAGCCGCAGCTTGTACCTCATAACATGCAGGGAAGAAATAATCCTCTGCAGCCTCTAGTACAAAATCAATGGCCTCAATAACTTCCTGCATTATATTCTCAAGGAAAGCAGGTTCTGCTTCTGAATCCTGAATAGTATCAGGGGGAAAAAAAGACGTGTAGTGTTTCTGACCTCTGAAAATTGAAAGTTCTAGAAGTGCCAAGAGTTTCAGACATAGTGGCAGAGAAATCCTGCTTTTCTCAAACAGACTGCATGTTGTGTGCCTGAGAGGGAGTCAGAGTCAGATAATGGTAGTGGGGTCATACCAGGATATTGTTCTGGGACAAGGGAACAGCTATCACCCTGAGCGGGTGTTAGAGGTTTCTTGTAGGCCAACTGCAGAATGCATGCTATTCGGCTTTTTTGTCCCATCTCCCTTGTGTCTGATCTGCTATTGCTAAATGTGGTGATCCCCACTGGGGTACTCACAGAAAACAGTGGAGTGGATAGGGTTTTGCTTGTTCGGCTATAGGAGCCGCTTTAACAAGATGGCAGCAGGACTGCAGCAACATGGTCTCTACATTTTCAGCAGGAAAGGTAGTGCCAAGGCACCATCCAGAAGGCGTGACGGAGCTATATCAACCTTCTGAGACTTAACAGAAAGAAAGTAATACGCCAAGTTTACATTACTTGTGCTGAGAAATGTTAGAGACACAAATGCAGTGGATACCACAATAAAGTTAATACCTCCCGAATTCTCTGTCTGTAGAATCGCATTATGTGATACACACTGCGGATTATGTTCATTAAAGCTAGGAATCCAAGTAAATACAAAGGGAAACCCTGATCAACCTTAACCATGATGCTGGAATTATTAAAGCGATAGTAATCCGTGGCATCCCCTGCAAGGCAATGCATCGCATACTAGCACATTATGAATCAGAAAACGGATCTCAGACCTGCTTCTGATTGGCCGGATTGAGGATCAGTGTTACAACAGCGAATATTCATGGCTCTAATCAGGTGCTTCAAAAATACACCCCCAATGCGTACCTTGGAACGAAGCCCTCCATCAGTGCGCTGTCACCGCTGATAGGGCTTCCCTCTACACCGGTCTTCCTTCTGGGTTTGCAGGCTCCAGCAGCTTCAATGGTGGAGCCGCATGCATGTGGATGTCACGGCCAAAGCACAAAACTCTGAAGGAATGGCACAAGTATGCCGTTCCTTCAGAGTGCATGCGCTGGGGACATCACTGGCTGCCAAAATTGCGAATATCTCCTAAACTGTGCATGTTTAGGAGATATTCATTTTACCTACAGGTAAGCTTATGGTACAAATTACAAAGCAGACTTTACTACTGCTTTAAGAGTTTCAGGCTTTGCCAGTCACAGTGGGCATACCCCCAAAGGGGTCTGGGAACCATAGAAATAGACCACAGTCCAGGACCTGTATAGCACTCTCCAGCTAGCTACCCTACGTCCCAAGGTAAGCACCTGATGCAGGATCCAGAGCTTGAAGCAATCATTACAAGCCGACCCCATAGAGTGAGTAGACTGTAGACCTCCGAGACAGGATTGTGTCGAGGCACAGATCTGGGGAAGGCTACAGAAAAATATCTGCAGCAATGAAGGTCCCAATAAGCACAGTGGCCTCTGTCATTCCTAAATGAAAGAAGTTTGAAACCACCAGGACTCTTCCAAGAGCAGCTGGATGCACTGTACATAACAAGTTTTTTGCCAGTGCCCAACCACTTGAAAGTAGTCCACATATAACCCATGTTCCATGTGTACAAGACTTGTGTCCCCCACTGTAAAAATATATGTTGTCTAAACATAAATATTACAACATGTCTCCATAAGATCTATGTAGCATACAGTATCCCACAAAAGTGAGTACACCCCTCACATTTTTGTAAATATTTTATTCTATCTTTTCATGTGACAACACTGAAGAAATGACACATTGCTACAATGTAAAGTAGTGAGTGTACAGCTTGTATAACAATGTAAATTTTCTGTCACCTCAAAATAACTCAACACACAGCCATTAATGTCTAAACCGCTGGCAACAAAAGTGAGTACACCCCTAAGTGAAAATGTCCAAATTGGGCCCAAACTGTCAATATTTTGTGTGGCCACCATTATTTTCCAGCACTGCCTTAACCCTCTTGGGCATGGAGTTCACCAGAGCTTCACAGGTTGCCACTGGAGTCCTCTTCCACTTTTCCATGACGACATCACGCAGCTGGTGGATGTTAGAGATCTTGCGCTCTTCCACCTTCCGTTTGAGGATGCCCCACAGATGCTCAATAGGGTTTAGGTCTGGAGACATGCTTGGTCAGTCCCTCACCTTTACCTTCAGCTTCTTTAGCAAGGCAGTGGTCATCTTGGAGGTGTGTTTGGGGTCGTTATCATGTTGGAATATTGCCCTGCGGCCCAGTTTCCAAAGGTAGGGGATCATGCTGGGCTTCAGTATGTCACAGTACATGTTGGCATTCATGGTTCCCTCAATGAACTGTAGCTACCCAGTGACGGCAGCCGTAGACCATGACACTCCCACCACCATGCTTGACTGTAGGCAAGACACACTTGTCTTTGTACTCCTCACCTCGTTTCTGCCACACACGCTTGACACCATCTGAACAGAATAAGTTTATCTTGGTCTCATCAGACCACAGAACATGTTTCCAGTAATCCATTTATGGGGCGTACACACGGTCGGACTTTTCGGCTACAAAAGTCCGACGGACAATCCGATCGTCTGTGGGCTTCCCCGGACTTTCAGCAGACTTTTCCAGTCGAAAATCTGACGGACTTTAGATTTGGAACATGCTTCATATCTTTACGTCGTAACTCCGCCGGACCCAGAAATCCGCTCGTCTGTATGCTAGTCCGACGGACAAAAACCCACGCTAGGGCAGCTATTGGCTACTGGCTATCAACTTCCTTATTTTAGTCCGGTGTACGTCATCACGTACGAATCCATCAGACTTTTGTGTAATCGTATGTAGGCAAGTCCGTTCGTTAGAAAGTCCGCCGCAAGTCCGCCAAAAGTCAGTATAAAGTTTGTCGGACGGGCTGTCGGACTTTTGTAGCCGAAAAGTCCGACCGTGTGTACGCCCCATTAGTCTGTTTTTCTTCAGCAAATTGTTTGCAGGCTTTCTTGTGCACCATCATTAGAAGAAGCTTCCTTCTGGGACGACAGCCATGCAGACCATTTTGTTGCAGTATGTGGCGTATGTTCTGAGCACTGACAGCCTGACCCCCTCACCCCTTCAACCTCTGCAGCAATGCTAGCAGCACTTATTTATCTTTCCCAAAGACAACCTCTGGATATGACACTGAACATCTGCACTCAACTTCTTTGGTCAACCATGGCGAGGCCTGTTCTGAGTGAAACCTGTACTGTTAAACCTCTGTATGGTCCTGGCCACCATGCTGCAGGTCAGTTTCAGGGTCTTGGCAATCTTCTTAAAGCCTAGCCCATCTTTTATGTAGAGGAACAATTCTTTTTTTTTAGATCCTCAGAGAGTCCTTTGCCATGAGGTGCCATGTTGAACTTCCAGTGAGCAGTATGATAGAGTGAGAGTAATAACACCAAATTTAACACGCCTGCTCCCCATTCACACCTGAGACCTTGTATTACTAACAAGTCACATGACACTGGGGAGGGAGAATGGCTAATTGGGCCCAATTTGGACATTTTCACTTAGGGGTGTACTCACTTTTGTTGCCAGAGGTTTAGACAATGTGTTGAGTTATTTTGAGGGGACAGCAAATTTACACTGTTATACAAGTCTGTACACTCACTACTTTACATTGTAGCAAAGTGTCATTTCTTCAGTGTTGTCACATGAAAAGATATAATAAAATATTTACAAAAATGTGAGGGTTGTACTGTGAGATACTGTGGGTGAGTACTAGGGTTGCTACCTTTTCTTCAAACCAAACCCGAACACTTTAGCAGCACAGGGCACATTCTTTTTAATGGTATACACTAAAGGATTATGAAAGACCTGGGACATCTTTGGGTGTCCCAAGGAGAGTGGTAATGCAGCGCGCTGCGGCAAACAGTGAATGTGGCTAAACCACTCTTGCTGACATCATCACCCCCCATTGCCCCATTGATGCTGAACTTGCCCCCAGAAAGCGGCCCGCAGCTCCCGAATGGCAACAGATTTTTGTGCGACTATCTCAGTTACTTGGGAAACCATGGCCCAGTCTGAATAATGTGTCCGGGTTTCAGGCAGACTGAAACCCGGACACATAATTCCAAACCCAAACTTTCCGGGTGAATCCTACCAACCTACTGAATTGGCTCCGCTGACTCCTTCTCCATTACTGATACCTGCAGGTTTCCTGCCAATCCCCTGGACAGGTTTGTTGGTGGCGGGGGTCCCCTGGGCTTCTACGGCTCTCTGTGGAGCTAAAGAACAGATACACCAATTACACAGCGGGACCCTTTATCTCCATAGCCACAGTGAGCAGAAAGTGTGCCAGAGACCCACCATAACCTAAAAATTGTGGGGAGCCACCTCTAAGAAAATATGCCCCCCCTCTTCTTAACAAACAAGTAGCAATCTCAGCCATTTCCTTCCGTCTTCTGTAACTTTGGGAAGCTTTGTGGTTTCCAGGGACTTATCTGTAGAAGGTCCAGTATTTATTGCTCAGAGCCATAGACATTCCCTGTCTGCTCACATTCACACCACATGTTACAGCTATTCATACTCAGGAGTAAAGGAGATAAAGAACTTTCCTCCAATATTTACAACATTTATATCCAAAGAAAACATGCGCACTTTACAAATGTCTGCCTGCTTCTTAAAAAAAAAGCCCAGCACAAGTTTTTGTATGGTGGTAACCGATATAAAATGGAAATATGGCAGAATACCGCATGCCGCTGTGACAAATTTCCACCATATCAGTCTCTGTTCACATCTGTGTGTTCCAGTAATGTGCACAGAAATGCACGTTTCCACGCAATCCCAGAACATGCACAAAAATGGGCCTCACGCTTGTAGTGCCATTTATTGTAAATGTCCCCCCAAACGTGAGATGCCAATACTACAAATATGGCAAAATGTGTGAATAATAAAACAAACTGGAACGCGCCATGAGCTATTTTGTCATGTTTGTGGCAAAATCAATGGGCTGCTCTATACTTGTTGGGTGCCATCCAGGTGTATGTCAGAGGTGTGACTGGGGCCTTCATATTTTCACAAACTATGAAATGCTTGGAGAGCAGAAATCAGCAATTAGCACATGTGCAAAAATGTCCAACAGTGAAAGGGTTCAAATGACTGAGCGCACACCCCTCCCCCCCTCTGGCAGTGGCAGTTGCTCATGTCTGCGGACACTACACCCCCCCCATAGCCCCGTGTGTAATATGCTGCACCCTCTTTTAGACTGAGTCCCCACCATCCCCCGCATACCAGCTAAAAGAGAATTAGAACTTAGAGAAATTAGAACTAAAGGCAAAATTTTTTTTCATTTACAGTAGAGTATGGAAGGGCTTTATCTAGGGTTACCACCTCATCCCTTTAAACCCAAACACAAATTAATTACACAGGTTCTGTGGTTAATTAAAGCGACACTTAGGGTATTTTTTGGCCCCGATCCTGGTCTTCTAAGGTCCCTCGTGGCTGTCTCGGCTCCTCCCCGCATCAGATAACCCCATGGAAGAAGTGCTCCCCCAGGGGGCTACCTTGCGGGCACGCTCCCGAGTCCAGCAATGCAGGACTCGGCCCCACCCCCCGCGGCCACGTCAATTGATTTGATTGACAACAGCGGGAGCCAATGGCTGCGCTGCTATCAATCTATCCAATCAACAGCCGAGAACCCCCTAGCAGAGAGAAGGCTCGTCCCCGTGGGACAAGTTCGAGGGTTCAGGGAAGTAAAACGGGCGGGGCTGGGGGCCGGTCACTTACAGGTGTTTTTTCACCTTAATGCATAGGATGCATTAAGGTGAAAAAACACTTAACTTTACAACCCCTTTAACCACTTGCCTACAGGGCATTTTCACCTCCCTCCTGCCCAAGCCAATTTTCAGCTTTTAGTGCTGTCGCACTTTGAATAACAATTGCGCGGTCATACAACACTGTACACATATGACATTTTTATCATTTTTTCCCCACTAATAGAGCTTTCTTTTGGTGGTTTTTATTTCTTGCGCTATAAACAAAACAAGAGTGACAAGTTTGAACAAAACACAATATTTTTTACGTTTTGCTATAATAAATATCCAAATTTTTATTTTTTAAACAAATTTTTTCCTCGGTTTAGGCCGATACGTATTCTTCTACATATTTTTGGTAAAAAATATCACAATAAGCATATATTTATTGGTTTGCACAAAAGTTATAACGTCTACAAAATAGGGGGATAGATTTATAGCATTTTTATTATTATTCTTTTTTTACTAGTAATGGCGGTGATCTGCGATTTTTATCATGACTGTGATATTGCGGCAGACATATCAGACACTTTTGATACATTTTTGGGACCATTCACATTTATACAGCGATCCGTGCTATAAAAATGCATTGATTACTGTATAAATGTGACTGGCAATGAAGGGGTTAACCAGGAGGGGGCGCTGTAGGGTTAATCATGTTGCTAGGGAGTGATTCTAACTGTGGGGGGAGGGGACTCACAAGGGGTGGAGACCGATCGGTGTTCCTCTGTACAAGGAACACACCATCAGTCTCCTCTCCTCTGACAGGACGTGGATCTGTGTGTTTACACACACAGATCCACGGTCCTGCTCGGTTACCGGGCAATCGCGGGTGCCCGGCGGACATCGCAGCCGCTGGGCACGCGCACCGGGACCCGAGTGACGCGCGCACGCCCCCTGGGGGTCCTGGAAGGGCCGCCGTCAGGATAACAGCTGCACCGTCCCGCCGTCATATGACAGTGGGCGGGCAGCAAGTGGTTAAGGTGGTAATTAAACTCACTTGGTGCCTTATCTGCATTTAATTAGCCTCAGAACCTGTGTACTTCCACTGTGAATCCAAGAGTTGGAAACCGCTTGTCAGGGCCAGAAGTGAGGAGAAGGTTTCCGACTCTCGGATTCACAGTGGAAGATCTACAGCGCCGTTCTGGAAGCCCAGTCCCAGCTTGTCTGATCAGTTAGCCTGACAATGGGGATCCCATGACAAGCTCCACAGGAAACATCCAGGTCACAATGAGTCTGGCAATCTAGCCACCTGTTGCACTGCAGTGAGCAGTTTCTCCCCTATTCCATCTGGGCACATTCCATCTACAGGGTCCGCATTGAGGATCGTTAGACCAAGCACACATGCTGGCATTAACCCCTTATCTCCTGGAGTTATAGGGGTATCGTTCTACTAGTATTCCAAGTACTTCCATTCTGGCTATGGTCCGTTTTTAATCAGTGTGTTTTTAGTTTTCCATTGCCAGCTGTTGTTTCTATTTTTTATGTGCATCATAATAAATAAACTTGACTGTTCACTTCATCTATATATATCTTTTTAAGGTCAGTCCCATTGAGCGCTGCAATCATTGTCTATTTTGTTGCCACTTAATTGGGAGAGAAGATGACTAAAAAAGCTGGAAGAAATTCAGGCTGATGCTCCACCAGAATGTGACATTCACATTGTGACTCTGCCAGAATGTGACGTTCAAGATGAGACTTTACCAAAATGCCAGAGGAACCTTGGGAACATCTCCAGTGAAGATGGGGGAAAGGTTACAGGAAAGAATAGGAAGATACTGGTGGTAGGGGACTCAATCATTAGAAGGACAGAGAGGGAAATCTGTCACAAAGACTGTTATTATCGAACAGTATGTTGTTTACCAGGTGCTCGTGTTTGGGACATTACACATCAGATAGACAGATTGTTGGATGGGGCTGGGGAGAACCCAGCTGTCATGATACATATTGGTACTAACAACAAAGTTAGAGGAACCAACACAGGTTCCTACACTGGTGGTGGCTGCCACTCCAGTAAGCAGAGGGTCTTCCCATGAGCCCTCTGTTTCCCTTTCTGCAGCTTCTGAATCACCAACTATCAATGTAGTTGGACAAACAAGACAATTGGCTGTTCCTAGAAGAAGACGAGGGACCAGGTACAGCTGTGCCAACACCGGTTCCTACACTAGTGGTGGCTGCCACTCCAGTAACCTGAGGGTCTTCCCATCAGCCCTCTATTTTTCTTTCTGCAGTTTCTGAAACACAAACTTTGAACGAATCTGCAAAAATTAGATGAATGGCTGTTCCTACAAGGAGACTCAGTGGAAAGGCTGAGGAACCCTCCCAGGGACCAGGCACGGCTGTACCAACACAGGTCCCCACACTGGTGGCGGCTGCCACTTCAGTAACCAGAGGGTTTTCTTTTTTGGGGGGAAATATGGATGGCTCAATGCATAGGGTGGATGGAATGAGAACCATTCAGAGTCTGCCCCTATAGGACAGAATATGTAAGATTTATAACTCTACAATATGGATCTGTATCTACAGGTCCTTTAAGAAATTTAGATTCAAAGGAGGAAGATGAGGAAAAGCAGAACTTCTCTTTATAGGTGAAGTTCTGCTTTAAGATCGGGCAGCACAGAGGCTTAGTAGTTAGCACTTCTGCCCTGCAGCACTGGGGTGTTTGATTCAGATCCTGACCAGGACAATGTCTGCATGGAGTCTGCATGTTCTCCCTGTGCTTGTGTGGGTTTCCTCCTACAGCCCAAAGACATGCTGGTAGGTTAAAAGGCTTCATTCAGTGCGCCCAAGATGACTACTTCACCTCCTAAGTGCTTTTAGTGTACATCACTGATTTACCCTGCTCAGCGGGGGGCAGGCCTTAGAGAACAGAGGCCGCATATGGGCAGCACAGAGGCTTAGTGGTTAGCCTTGCAGAACTGGGGTCCATGGTTAAAATCCTGACCAGGACACTATCTGCATGGAGTTTGCATGTTCTTCCTGTGTTTGCATGGGTTTCCCCCGGGTACTCCGGTTTCCTCCCACACTTCAAAGACATGCTACCTCGCATTGGTGGTGCAGTGGTGAGCATAGTTGCTTTCCAAGCAGTTGAACCAGGTTCAATTCCCAGCTAATGCAATCTCACAAGATGGCTGCGTTACCTGGTAAGTGTTACCCCCCTTACGATCATAACTGTATATGCAATGTTCCCTCTACAGTACTGTGAAAAAGTTTTAGCCAGGTGTGAACAAATGCTGTAACCAAAGGGGCCATGTGATCCCTTCCTGTCTATGTCCTGGTCGGATGGAGATCACAATGAACCTCTATTAGGAGCCATGTGATCCCTTCCTGGCTATGTCCTGGTTGTAGATTACCATGAGCTTACAATAGGGGCCATGTGATCCCTGCATGTCCTATAAGTGTATATTGATTTGTTTGGGCAAAAGCTATTGCGCCTACAAAATAGGTTATTGATTTATGGCATTTTTATTATTTTATTTTTTTACTAGTAATGGTGGTGATCTGTGATTTTTATTGGGACTGCGACATTGCGGCTGACAGATCAGACAATTTTTTGAAACCATTGACATTTATACAGCGATCAGTGCTATAAATAGCCACTGATTACTGTATAAATGTCACTGGCAGGGAAGGCGTTAACACTAGGGGGCAATCAAGGGGTTAAATGTGTTCCCTCAGTGTGTGTTATAACTGTGGGGGCATGGGACTGACTGGGGGAGGAGACCAATCTGTGTTCCTATATACTAGGAACACATGATCTGTCTCCTCTCCCCTGAGAGAATGTGGATTTGTGTGTTTACACACACAGATCCCCGTTCCTGCTCTGTCAGGAGCGATCGTGGGTGCCTGGCGGACATCGATGTGGGCTCCTCAGTGACGCTGTGGGCACGTTCGCACCCCCCATACCCATACCTTTTAAAGCGGCTACGGCGATTTGCGCAGGGGAGCCATTCTGCCACCGTCAAATGACGATGGGCGGTCGGCATGTGGTTAATATATTGCGCTAAAAAAGTATTCATACCCCATGAAATTTTCCACATTTTGTCGTATTACAACCAAAAATGTATATTATTGGGATTTTATGTGATAGGTCAACAAAAAGTGGCACATAATTGTGACGTGGAAGGAAAATGATAAATGGTTTTCAAAATTTTTTATAAATAAATGTGAAAAGTGTGGTATGCATTTGTATTCAGTCCCCTCTACTCTGATACCCCTAACTAAAATCTAGTGGAAGCAATTGCCTTTAGAAGTCACCTACTTAGTAAATAGAGTCCACCTGCGTGTAATCTAATCTCAGTATAAATACATCTGTTCTGTGAAGCCCTCAGATGTTTTCTTAAGCCCCATACACACTTACCAAAACCATATAATATGAGGTCAAACCTTAGGAGTTTCAATTTGTATGCAGTCAGGCAGGCCCTTGCACTACATGGTTTTGGTAAATCTGAAGACAAAAATCAGCAGAAAATCTGATAGTGTGTATGGGGCTTAAGAGAACCTTAGTGAACAAACTGCATCATGAAGGTCACGGAACACACCAGACAGGTCAGGGATAAAGTTGTGCAGAAGTTTAAAGCAGGGTTAGGTTATAAAACTTTGAACATCTCATGGAGTACTGTTCAATCCATCATCTGAAAATGGAAAGCGTATGGCACAACTGTAAACCTACCAAGACATGGCCATCCACCTAAACTGACAGGTCGGGCAAGAAGAGCATTCATCAGAGAAGCAGCCAAGAGGCTTGTGGAATGGCGACAAACTACAGTACTTCTATAGGTGACTCAGGCCTATCACCCTGATCCTGAGCACCCCAGACCGTCACCCTGATCCTGAGCACCCCAGACCCCTCACCCCAATCACCCTGATCCCGTCACTCTGATCCCAAGCACCCCAGGCCCATCACCCTGATCCAGGGCCTGGGGGTGCTTGGGATTGGGGTGATGGGTGTAGGGTGCTCAGGATTGGGGTGACTGGTCTGGGGTGCTCGGGATGGGGGGTCTGGGGTGCTCGGGATCCGGTTGCTCTGGATCAGAAGATGGGCCTGGTGTGCTCAGGATCAGGGTGATGGGCCTGGGGTGCTCGGGATCAGGGTGATGGGCCGAGGGTGCTCGGGATCAGGGCGATGGGTCTGGGGTTCTCGGGATCAGGGCGATAGGTCTGGGGTGCTCGGGATCAGGGCGATGGGTCTGGGGTGCTCGGGATCAGGGCGATGGGTCTGGGGTGCTCGGGATCAGGGCGATGGGTCTGGGGTGCTCGGGATCAGGGCGATAGGTCTGGGGTGCTCGGGATCAGGGTGATGGGTCTGGGGTGCTTGGAATCAGGGGTGCTGTTTGGCTTTTGGCAGTGCCTTATTCACTGGAATGAGTTGCATTTGGGGGTCGTATTGCTTGGCGGCCTTGTTTGTAAACTTTGCAGCATCACATCCACGCCACTGGTTACCAATATGGCCCCTGGATGGTCAGGGGATGGTAAACCTGCAGCTCAAAAGCCTATTTTAATCCCCCCCATGTAAATGGGATGTTACGTGCCCCTCGTGAGGTGAATACTGCAACCAGATTATTAGATTCAGAGGTCATCCACCACAGAACTGATGGGGGGTGTCTATTCTTTTGGACAATGTAAATGCTTCTATTAATTACCGATTCCATATCCACAGAATTATTGGGCTGCTGCACAGTCTGTGTTTGGACAAATTGTCTAAATTGACAGCAGCATAGCACAAACAACACACATCCTTGCCGCTTATTGGCTGCCTGGCCTGCTCATCATCCCAGCCATCCAATATCGCCTTCCACCTTTTCTCACAGAATGATTGCATCGCGGACCCATCAACCTTCTTCCGGAGCCTTCGTGTATTTGTTGATTTTAGCTTAGATGTGATTGGTCAGCAGGAGCTGTCTGCTAGTTTCGGACTGGTCAGCGCTCTGAATGCACAAGACCCGTGGGCTGGCCTGTGATTGGCTGGCTCTTGGCAGGAGGAGCAGATTTGAAGTGATCTGTGGGAGTTGGTGAGAGGATCTGCGCTGTCCGGTTCCGGTGTACGGGGAGGGGCTCTAGGTGAGTGCTGTGATACCTCACGGGGGAAGTGTACCGGGCTCGGTAAGGGGGATATGAAGACTTCCGTCCATTGATCACTGCTTGGTAGGCGACTATGTGTCATAAACCAGATGTGACCAGAACTGTGTGACTGCGACAGAGTGAACCAGACATAAATAGGTGAAAGTAAGTTTATTAAGGAAAATGCATATGTGAACACACCACCAATACAGAGTGAACAACCAAACACTCAGTGATATAAAACCAACCAGCATATGTAGCAAGAGGGAGTACCAGAATTGTAGTCAAGCCAGGCCGGGTCATAAACAGGAAATCAGTAGCTGGGAAGGGAGATAAACAGGACAAGAGAGGATGGATGGATCACAGGAGGGACGGGTCAGGTACAAGGCTCAGAGTCCAGAGTCCAGGGTTCAGGTAACGGACAGGAAACAGGATCAACAGGTTCCAGGAATCAGGGTTCAGGTTCAGGTTCAGGTTCAGGCTACAGGATCAGGAATCAGAGTAACAGGATACAGGTCAGGGCTCAAGGACAATACCAGGGCAACATAAGTCTGCAATTGCCGGGTATTTATACTGCAGCTCTGCTAATTAAGGTCAGATGATACCTGTCTGCAGAGGGGAATACCTGCTCCATACTGCCAGGATTCCTCCGCTGGTAGACGCCAGTACTGCGGCCCAAAGGTGACAGAATACTTGCAGGAAAGAGCAGCTCCGAACTGCCAGGAGACACCTGCTGGTGGACCTCAATACTGCACGCCAAATGATCTATATTACCAGCGGAGAAGACCTTTCCTGACAGTACCCCCCCTCGAAGGAGCGACCTCCGGACGCTTCAACTAGCCGTTGCTGGGGAAAGTCCATGGTGTCCAGCCGGGCAGCAGGCACCTTAAGCTGGGCAGCAAGCAGTGGCACATCAGGCTGGGCAGCGGACAGGAATACTCCAAGCTGGGCAGCGGACAGGAACACTCCAAGCTGGGCAGCGGACAGGAACACTGCAAGCTGGGCAGCGGACAGGAACACTGCAAGTTGGGCAGCGGACAGGAACACTCCAAGCTGGGCAGCGGACAGGAACACTCCAAGCTGGGCAGCGGACAGGAACACTCCAAGCTGGGCAGCGGACAGGAACACTCCAAGCTGGGCAGCAGGCATGGGCACTTCAAGCTGGGCAGCAGGCATGGGCACTTCAAGCTGGGCAGCAGGCATGGGCACTTCAAGCTGGGCAGCAGGCATGGGCACTTCAAGCTGGGCAGCAGGCATGGGCACTTTAAGCTGGGCAGCGGGCTCATCAGGCTGGAGAGCGGGCTCATCAAGCTGGAGAGCAGGCTCATCAAGCTGGAGAGCAAGCTCATCAAGCTGGAGAGCAAGCTCATCAAGCTGGAGAGCAGGCACTGGCACCTCAGGCTGGAACACTGGCACCTCAGGCTGGAACACTGGCACCTCAGGCTGGAACACTGGCACCAAGACTTTGGGCTGGAAGGCAAGCACCGGGACGTCAGGCTGGAAGGCAGGCACCGGGACGTCAGGCTGGAAGGCAGGCACCAGGACGTCAGGCTGGAAGGCAGGCACCAGGACGTCAGGCTGGAAGGCAGGCACCAGGACGTCAGGCTGGAAGGCAGGCACCAGGACGTCAGGCTGGAAGGCAGGCACCGGGACGTCAGGCTGGAAGGCAGGCACCGGGACGTCAGGCTGGAAGGCAGGCACCGAGACATCAGGCTGGAAGGCAGGCACCGAGACATCAGGCTGGAAGGCGGACACATCTGACTGGAAGGTAGGGACGTCAGGCTGGAAGGCAGGTACGTCAGGCTGGAAGGCAGGTACGTCAGGCTGGAAGGCAGGTACGTCAGGCTGGAAGGCAGGCACCGAGACATCAGGCTGGAAGGCGGACACATCTGACTGGAAGGTAGGCACATCAGGCTGGAAGGCAGGTACCGAGACGTCAGGCTGGAAGGCAGGCACCGAGACGTCAGGCTGGAAGGCAGGCACCGAGACGTCAGGCTGGAAGGCAGGCACCGAGACGTCAGGCTGGAAGGCAGGCACCAAGACGTCAGGCTGGAAGGCAGGCACCGAGACGTCAGGCTGGAAGGCAGGCACCGAGACGTCAGGCTGGAAGGCAGGCACCGAGACGTCAGGCTGGAAGGCAGGCACCGAGACGTCAGGCTGGAAGGCAGGCACCGAGACGTCAGGCTGGAAGGCAGGCACCGAGACGTCAGGCTGGAAGGCAGGCACCGAGACGTCAGGCTGGAAGGCAGGCACCGAGACGTCAGGCTGGAAGGCAGGCACCGAGACGTCAGGCTGGAAGGCAGGCACCGAGACATCAGGCTGGAAGGCGGACACGTCAGGCTGGAAGGCAGGTACATCAGGCTGGAAGGCAGGCACCGAGACATCAGGCTGGAAGGCAGGCACCGAGACATCAGGCTGGAAGGCGGAGACACCTGACTGGAAGGTAGGCACGTCAGGCTGGAAGGCAGGCACCAAGACGTCAGGCTGGAAGGCAGGCACCGAGACGTCAGGCTGGAAGGCAGGCACCGAGACGTCAGGCTGGAAGGCAGACACCGAGACGTCAGGCTGGAAGGCAGACACCGAGACGTCAGGCTGGATTGGATTAGCTGGTGCGGAGGCAGGTTGGGTTACTGGCAGGATCGTCTTGGTTGGAAAAAACTTTCGTTTTTTCTTTGGCTTAGCCACTGAAGCTCTGTAGGTGAGGGGTGCAGCAAACTGGAAAGGAGGATTGGGATATGGCAGAGAAGAGGTAACAGTAGCTGGGGGAAGTTCCTGTGGGTTTGTAGGCAGCTGAGAAGAGGCAGGTGGGTTGAATGCAGGATAGGTACAGGGAGCAGAGACCGGATATGAGTATTTGGTTGGCAGCAGCGTATACTGAGCTGCAACTGCGGTTGACATGGGTGATGGGGAAACATACATTTGGATAGGCTGGTGTTTGGTGGCAGAGGTGGTTTGTTTGGCTGGAGCTGATTGCACCATGTCAGACCATGCTGAAAGTATAGGTTGTACAAACTGTGCTTTTAAATCTCCCTGTCTAACAAAAGACTGAGCAGACACAATGCACTCAGCAATCACCTGTGGGGAACAGGCTGAATAGTGCTCACAAAAATCGGAAGGATCATCTTCAAAAAGCCACACTAGGGATACAACCTGATTCATATCAAAAGGAGGAGTGAAATCATCACGGCCCTCTGGAATACAGGGCAGGGCCAGCTCAGTACAGATCTTGATCAAAGGCTGCACCTCCCCAAACAATATATAACCCTGATCGACCAGGGAGTGAGCCAAACGTATAGTGGCAAACAACTGGTCACTAGACCATTCTTTCAAAGCCTGGCGGCAATAATCACCACTTTCAGATGCCAGCAGAGAAAAATAAATAACCTCATCGGCATTCATGTTTGCAACCAACTGAATCAAAATGGTTCCCCTGTGCAGCCACTTCTGGTCAGGGATGGCCCTGGTATTCTGTCATAAACCAGATGTGACCAGAACTGTGTGACTGCGACAGAGTGAACCAGACATAAATAGGTGAAATTAAGTTTATTAAGGAAAATGCATATGTGAACACACCACCAATACAGAGTGAACAACCAAACAATCAGTGATATAAAACCAACCAGCATATGTAGCAAGAGGGAGTACCAGAATCGGGTCAGGTACCAGGTCAGGTACAAGGCTCAGAGTCCAGAGTCCAGGTAACAGACAGGAAACAGGATCAACAGGTTCCAGGAATCAGGAAAACAGGAAAACAGGAAAACAGGAAAACAGGAAAACAGGAAAACAGGAAAACAGGAAAACAGGAAAACAGGAAAACAGGAAAACAGGAAAACAGGTCAGGGCTCAAGGACAATACCAGGGCAACATAAGTCTGCAATTGCCGGGTATTTATACTGCAGCTCTGCTAATTAAGGTCAGGTGATACCTGTCTGCAGAGGGGAATACCTGCTCCATACTGCCAGGATTCCTCCGCTGGTGGACGCCAGTACTGCGGCCCAAAGGTGACAGAATACTTGCAGGAAAGAGCAGCTCCGAACTGCCAGGAGACACCTGCTGGTGGACCTCAATACTGCACGCCAAATGATCGATATTACCAGCGGAGAAGACCTTTCCTGACACTATGTTTCAAAAAAAAGGTAGAACAGGGTGGGACTTTAATTGTGCCTCAGAGGAGTATAATAAAAAAAAAAAAATACACATACTTGAATTATAGAAAGACATATAAACTTTATTGATCTGCCATACGGCAGTACCTTCTAAAAATAAACAGGTTGAAATAAGTTACAGTCTTGGAATTTTGAAATCAGGGTGTGCAAGTCTCAGACAAAATTAAAAAGATATGGCATACGCGTTTCGCAGACAGTTCCGCTTTGTCAGGGCCTTGGAAGTAGCACAGTGGATATCACATGGGTACTAAAAATATTAATAAACAATGCATAAGTGACATAAATAAAATTTTGTGTAAAGCATTTGTTAATACAAACTATACTTTATATTATAGAACATCCAACAATATGTATATACAGTTACATAGATATTCATGAACAGCGGTGTTTTCGCGTGCATGGAGTGTTCAAGTTTGGATATTCATATAAATGCAGGTTGGAAAGAATATAGAGAATGTCTACATATAAGAGTTTAATTCTCTCTGCATGTCAATATAGACAGTTTTAATCTCAAATACATGCATTTTTACTCACCCAGAGACTGTGAACAGAAGACGCCGGCTCAGAGGGACATGTGTAGCCAACTCAACGGACAGCCTATGTCCCTCTGAAAACCTAATCATGCAACACTTTGTAAACTGCGATACCATTGGTATCATACACCTGCTCACATGCGGGTGTGGAAAACATTATGTAGGTAAAACCAAAAGAAATTTTTGGAAACGGATCAAAGAACATGCTATAGACATACAGATAGGTGTCATGGAGAAACCTATACCCAGACATTTCGCAGAGTTTCATGACTATAGCACGGATTCTTTGAAATCCCAGGTATCAGCCCGGATACATCCCCCAAATCGTTGGGGCAATTTTGATCAGAAAATTCTCCAGGTGAAAGCTAAATGGATCTTCAAATTAAGAGCGACTCAGCCACCAGGCCTCAACGATGCAATTAGCTGTGCTCCTTTTTTGTAAACACCAACATCGATCTGCCCTCATTTTCCTTTCTCTTTTCCATCCCTTCCCCTCTTTTTCCTCCATGTGGTGCTGTTTGCATTCACATTAGCTAACTCATAAATTTTATGTAATGACATTTCCAGCAGATATGTAAAGCACCACATGTATTTAGGCCACCCCATTACAATATGCAAATATGAAAGTGTTGAAACCTGTATGTATGATCTAGATGCGGTGTTTTAAATGTATGGAGAAAGTGTAAGAACTGTTTATAAGCTGTTTTTTACTTATATGTAAATAATCTTCTCCTTTTAATTCATTTATTCTGCAGTGCGTCTCCATGCGCCACTCCAGGACTGTTTTACGCTGGTTACTTACCAGTGCCGAATCTACGCTACGCCGTGGTAGTCCAGCCCCTTACCATCTGGTTTAGTCTCGTCCACCTCCCTGGCGGCCTATCAGGGAGAGCAGGGCAGAGCGATCGGCCCCCCTCCTCCGCCAGGAATGTATGGCGGACGGACACGGACTGGGGAATGTTGCATGCAAGTTTTGAGCATGCATCCACCCCGTCCCTTCTGATCCACTGGGTCCACTAGTGGGTTTCCCACCATCTGGGTGACTGGAGCGACCCCAGGGATCCTCCCCCCATACACACCCCTTTGGATGGATGGCGGTCCCTTTGTATATAAAAAGCATACCATCCCAGTTTCTCCTCAGCGGCTCACCTCCTTTTATGTGAGGGACGTGGAGGAAAAACGTTTGTTTGAAACATCACTGGTATGGATACTCCATCCCCTACTATTTACCTCACTGATATGCCTTTCTAGCCTTCTCACTTAAGTTTGCATCTGTGTTTGTGCAAACAGATTTCCTCCATGAGGCTTAACCTATGGACTTTTTCCTAAAGTCTGTATACACACATTCCATCTGCTCTAACCGTATCTTACCTGATCAGCTGGCATTGAGTGCATTCCTGATTTTGCATCAAAAGTAATTGTACATCAGAGCATACACTTTGGGTGAGTAAATATTTACATTCTCAACCCTTTTGACACTTTATTTTTACCATTTCATACACACCTCTTTCCCCTCCTTCTTTGTCTTTTATTCATTTAATCCCCCCCCCCCTCTATCTCTCGCTCTCTTTCTTCCCTTATTTTTTCCCCTCCCCCCCTTTGTCTCACCCCTTTTGGTCCCCTCTTTCTTACCCCCCCTTTTTTTTCACTTCTTTCCTTCCTTTTTGGAGGTCTTCCTCTCCCCTTTCTCCCTCCCCCTTTTTCCCTGCCCTCCCCTCTCTTCCTTTTCTTTCTCCCTCCCCCTTCCTTCTCCCCCCCCTTTCCCTCTTCCCCATCTCTCCTCCCACCCCCCCTTTTTGTTTTTTCTTTTCTTCTTCACCATTTCACCCTTCCCTTTCCCTTCACTCCCCCCACCCCCTCTACATTTAGTTGACAAGATTCATGAGACCCCTTCATTCACCTATAGGGGTTCTCCCTCCACCAATTTTCCTCCGTTGTGGTGCGGTGGAGTGTCCCCACGGGCACAAAGGCTGAACCTATGTCCCTCTGAGCCGGCGTCTTCCATTCACAGTCTCTGAGTGAGTTAAAATGCATGTATTTGAGATTAAAACTGTCTATATTGACATGTAGAGAGAATTAAACTCTTATGTCGCGTACACACGAGCGGACTTTACGGCAGACTTTGCCCGGCGGACGGGATTTCGTCGGACAATTCGATCGTGTGTGGGCTCCAGCGGACTTTGTTTGCTTAAAAGTTGGACGGACTTAGATTTGAAACATGTTTTAAATCTATCCGTCGAACTCGAATCAGGTCGAAAAGTCCGCTCGTCTGTATGCTAGTTCGGACAAAAAGCCACGCTAGGGCAGCTATTGGCTACTGGCTATGAACTTACTTATTTTAGTCCGGTCATACGTCATCACATACGAATTCGACAGACTTTGGTGGATTGTGTGTAGGCAAGTCTGTTCATTCAGAAAGTCCGTTCGCAAAGTCCGTCGAAAAGTCCGCCGGGCAAAGTCTGCCGTAAAGTCCGCTCGTGTGTACCCGGCATTACATGTAGACATTCTCTATATTCTATCCAACCTGCATTTATATGAATATCCGAACTTGAACACTCCATGCACGCGAAAACGCCGCTGTTCATGAATATCTGTGTATTGTAACTATATATATTGTTGGATGTTCTATAATATAAAGTATAGTTTGTATTAACAAATGCTTTACACAATATAATATTTATATACACCTATGCAAAACAAATGTATTATCATATCCCTTTTCTCTCTCTTTGTATTTATCTGTAATTCTTTATTCATGTTAATTATGTCACTTATGCATTGTTTATTAAGATTTTTAGAACCCATGTAATATCCACTGTGCTACTTACAGCTACTTCCAAGGCCCGGACGAAGCGGAACTGTCCGCGAAACGCTTATGCCATATCTTTTCTTTTTTGTCTGGGACTTGCACACCCCGATTTCAAAATTCCAAGACTTTAACTTATTTTAACCTGTTTATTTTTATAAGGTACTGCCATATGGCAGCTCAATAAAGTTTATATATCTTTCTATAATTCAAGTATGTGTATTCTATTTTTTATTATACTCCTCTGAGGCACAATTAAAGTCCCACCCTGTTCTACCTTTTTTTTTTTTAAACATAGTCTCAGATTCTTATGGGATGGTGCCTCTGCAGGAGTATCTGTAATTCCACGTTTACCCCAACCCCTACACACTGCTTGGTAGGGTTGCCATCTTTTCTTCAAGTCAAGCCCGAACACTTTACTGGCGCACAGCATTTTATTTTGTAGTATACACTATACTACCTACAACACCCCTTACTATCCACTGCATCTCAACCTTCCACCATCGGTCCAAAATAGCCCATGCTACCTATAGAAACCCACACCAAAAGTGGCCCATTCTATCTACAGAACCCCAAATCAGTCCATCATATCCAAGGCACCCCAAAATGGACAACCCTGACCACAGCACCACAAAAAACCCCACACCAGTGAGATGGACTGGGGGGCAGTGTGGTGGACAGGCGGGCAGCAAGGTGGACTGGGAGGGCACAGAGTAGTCAGTGGGATGAACAGGGGGTCATCAGGGGGGTCAGGAGGGCAGTGGAATGCACAGGGGGTCAGCATGGGGTCAGTGGGGTGGACTAGAGAGTAGCGGAGTGGACAGGGAGAGTAGCGGAGTGGACAGGGGGACAGTGGGATGGACAGAGAGGCAGCAGGATGGATAGGTGGACAGCAGGATGCATAGGGGGACAGACAGGGGGACAGTGGGATGGATAGGGGGACAGTGGGATGGACAGGGGGACAGTGGGATGGACAGGGGGACAGTGGGATGGACAGGGAGGGGGACAGTGGGATGGATAGGGGGGTGGACAGGGGGGCAGTGGAATGCACAGGGGGGGGGGGCAGTGGGGTGGACAGGAAGAGGGACAGTGGGATAGATAGTGGGATGGATAGGGGATGGACAGGGGGACAGTGGGATGGATAGGGGGACAGTGGGGTGGACAGCGGGACAGTGGGGTGGACAGTAGAACAGTAGAATGCACAGGGGGGGGCAGTGGGATGGATAGGGGGATGGACAGGGGGACAGTGGGATGGATAGAGGGATGGACAGGGGGACAGTGGGATGGATAGGGGATGGACAGGGGGATAGTGGAATGCACGGGGGGGGGGCAGTGGAGTGGATAGGGGATAGACAGGAGGACAGTGGGGTGGATAGGGGATGGACAGGGGGACAGTGGGGTGGATAGGGGATGGACAGGGGGACAGTGGGGTGGATAGGGGATGGACAGGGGGACAGTGGGGTGGATAGGGGATGGACAGGGGGACAGTAAGGTAGATAGGGGATGGACAGGGGGACAGTAGGGTGGATAGGGGATGGACAGGGGGACAGTGGGATGGATAGGGGAACAGTGGGGTGGATAGGGGATGGGCAGGGGGACAGTAGGGTGGATAGGGGATGGACAGGGGGACAGTGGGGTGGATAGGGGATGGACAGGGGGACAGTGGGGTGGATAGGGGATGGGCAGGGGGACAGTGGGGTGGATAGGGGATGGGCAGGGGGACAGTGGGGTGGATAGGGGATGGGCAGGGGGACAGTGGGGTGGATAGGGGATGGGCAGGGGGACAGTGGGATGGATAGGGGATGGACAGGGGGACAGTGGAGTGGATAGGGGATGGACAGGGGGACAGTGGGGTGGATAGGGGATGGACAGGGGGACAGTGGGGTGGATAGGGGATGGACAGGGGGACAGTGGGGTGGATAGGGGATGGACAGGGGGACAGTGGGGTGGATAGGGGATGGACAGGGGGACAGTGGGGTGGATAGAGGATGGGCAGGGGGACAGTGGGGTGGATAGGGGATGGGCAGGGGGACAGTGGGATGGATAGGGGATGGGCAGGGGGACAGTGGGATGGATAGGGGAAGGACAGGGGACAGTGGGATGGATAGGGGAAGGACAGGGGGACAGTGGGGTGGATAGAGGATGGACAGTGGGGTGGACAGTGGGGTGGATAGGGGGTGGACAGGGGGTCAGTGGGATGGATAGGGGAAGGACAGGGGGACAGTGGGACAGTGGGGTGGATAGAGGATGGACAGTGGGGTGGATAGAGGATGGACAGGGGGACAGTGGGATGGATAGGGGAAGGACAGGGGGACAGTGGGATGGATAGGGGATGGACAGGGGGACAGTGGGATGGATAGGGGATGGACAGGGGGACAGTGGGGTGGATAGGGGATGGACAGGGGGACAGTGGGGTGGATAGGGGATGGACAGGGGGACAGTAAGGTAGATAGGGGATGGACAGGGGGACAGTAGGGTGGATAGGGGAACAGTGGGGTGGATAGGGGATGGGCAGGGGGACAGTAGGGTGGATAGGGGATGGACAGGGGGACAGTGGGGTGGATAGAGGATGGACAGGGGGACAGTGTGGTGGATAGAGGATGGACAGGGGGACAGTGTGGTGGATAGAGGATGGACAGGGGGACAGTGTGGTGGATAGAGGATGGACAGGGGGACAGTGTGGTGGATAGAGGATGGACAGGGGGACAGTGGGGTGGATAGAGGATGGACAGGGGAACAGTGGGGTGGATAGGGGATGGACAGGGGGACAGTGGGGTGGATAGGGGATGGACAGGGGGACAGTGGGGTGGATAGGGGAAGGACAGGGGGACAGTGGGGTGGATAGGGGAAGGACAGGGGGACAGTGGGATGGATAGGGGATGGACAGGGGGACAATGGGATGGACAGTGGGATGCACAGGGGGGACAGTGGGGTGGATAGGGGATGGACAGGGGGACAATGGGATGGACAGTGGGATGCACAGGGGGGACAGTGGGGTGGATAGGGGATGGACAGGGGGACAATGGGATGGACAGTGGGATGCACAGGGGGGACAGTGGGGTGGATAGGGGATGGACAGGGGGACAGTGGGATGGATAGGGGATGGACAGGGGGACAATGGGATGGACAGTGGGGTGGATAGAGGATGGACAGGGGGACAGTGGGGTGGATAGGGGATGGACAGGGGGACAATGGGATGGACAGTGGGGTGGATAGAGGATGGACAGGGGGACAGTGGGGTGGATAGGGGATGGACAGTGGGGTGGATAGAGGATGGACAGGGGGACAGTGGGGTGGATAGAGGATGGACAGGGGGACAGTGGGGTGGATAGAGGATGGACAGGGGGACAGTGGGGTGGATAGTAAGATGGATAGGAGGACGGGCACTGTATTTTCTTCAGCAGCTATTTGTATTGGGAGAGCAGTACAGAGAAGCTGCACAGTGCACACACGTCACACACCACCAACCCCGCCCTCTGGTCACATGAGAGCGCAGCATGTGATCACGGTGAATCACGTGACTAGATAGTAGACAATATGGCGGGGTACGAGGAGGAAGAAGCTCTGCTTCCCGAAGGATCAGATGGGGGCTCCGCCATCATACAGCAGAGGAAGATGTTGGCCATATGTGACCCCAGTCGGTTCGCCCATCGTTTGGTGGTTCTGATCCTCATGTGTTTTCTGGGTTTCGGTGAGCAGTGTTGTGTGGGGAGAGGCAGGCTGCCTGCTATGTGGGACTAGACTACACGTAATGGAGTATGGGAGGACATCCTGTGGGGGGAGGGGGGTCATAATTACATTCCTGCTCTGTACAGTAGTACAATAGAATGCGGACGTCAGTAGAGACACTTTATTTTTGGTGATATTGTGTGATTTTTATTTTTTATTGTGTGTTACTCTTGGGCTTCAGAAGTGGATTGGTAGGTAGATCTCTGTACAACCACCCTGCCCACACCTGCATTGGAAGTCAGTCCTTGCTGAACCAGCCAAATTTACATCCATGTGTGGCCAGCTTTACTCTGTGCAAGAGCCCTAAAGCTGCATTCACACCTCAGTGTTTTGAATCGTGTGCAGATTTTCTGCGATTTTGCCTGCGATTTTTAAAGCACCCAGGTGTGAATGACAAATTGCAGAGCACCATTTGAATGGCACCTAAAACTGCAGTGCGGTTCTGCCGTGATTGTAGTGTGGCAAACCGCATCACGTGAAACATGTCGTCCAAAAGTAACCCCTGAACTTTTTAGGGGGGACAAGCATCACGCAATGCAGTTTTCCATGATTGCAGTGCAATTTATCGCGGCAGAACCACACCTTGACTTTAGGTGCCATTCAAATGAATTGCATCTCAAATGTGCGTTCTGCAATATGTTATTCACACCTGGGCGCTTTGAAATAGCAGGCAGTATCGTGGAAAATCTGCTCACAATTTAGAATTTCAAGGTGTGATAATACTATAAAGAAACTCCAGACAAGACTTTTTTTTTCTATTCTTTTCTTTCTATCATATAAGAGGGTTTGAAGTAGGACTGCCCCCCCCCCCCCCAATGAGGCAGCTGTATTCAGTGAGTGTGCAGCTTTGAGGCTGGATAGTCCATACCAGGTAGCTCAGTAATGGTGAGAATAGTAGAAGGAAATTAGAATTGCTACCTCCTCTCGTAGCCAGGCTTCTTCCGTGATGCAGTGCCTGATAAAATTGCAGGATCAAATTTGAAATTTTGAGCCCTGCAAATGGTATCCATGGTTCAAAGACAATTCTAGACAAGTAAAATCATCAGTTATGACACCATAGAACCAATTTTTCCACCACATATACATCTTCCTATCGCTTTTAACCAGTTCCATGGCACTGAGCTATGTGTGTGTAGGTGGCCACCTTTCCTATGGGGGAAGGGCCTCAACAATGGCCTCCAGCATGACTTGTTAGAACCTCAATTAGGTTGTAAATGGTGTCTGTCCTGTTGAAGGGACCTTTTTTTTTTTTCTTCTTTTTTTAAATGCTGTGTGTCTGTAATCTTCCTAGAGGGAGCATAGTAATAAAATCCTGACAGAGTTCAAAAATCTTCCTTGCTGTATGTTTTGGCTGCTGCTTTGAGGGCTTTCCCCTCACTTTTTGTTCTCCATACCTTCATATGCAGTTCAAGTAGGAAGAGTTTCCTCTTCTGTTACTAAGTGAAGAGAAATCTCTAACGGAGACTCATAAATCAGTAAAAAGTTGACAGATTAAAACCCCCTTTACACACTAAAGATATGTTTTTGGTAGAGCTGCACGATTCTGGCTAAAATGAGAATCACAATTTTTTTGCTTAGAATAAAGATCACGGTTCGATTCTCATGGTGTAACATCATTTTTCACATTATACAAAAAAATAAATGGGCTAACCTTACTGTTTATTTTTTTATATTCATTAAAGTGTATTTTTTCTGAAAAAATTGTGTTTGAAAGATCGCTGTGCAAATATAGTGTGACATAAAATATTGCAACAATCACTTTTTTATTCCCTAGGGTCTCTGCTAAAAAAATATAATGTTTGGGGGTTAAAAGTAATTTACCAGCAAAAAATACTGATTTTAACTTTGTAAGAAACAAATGTCAGAAAAAGGTTTAGTCTTTAAGTGGTTAAAATGTCCTCATTTGCAGATTAAGTTCATCCCTTTTGATCTAAGAACTAAAAGTTATCTACCCAGAGCAGACAATGTTGTGAAAGACTTGGCTGCCTGTTGTTTTTTTTTTTTTTTTTTTTTGTTCTTGACAGCTGAGTGAGCAGAGAACTCTCTACACTTGTTACATGAATGAATCTGGAAATTCTGCATAGAGATGGGGGGGGGGGGGGGGGGGGGGTTTGAATCGAGATCCATTTATTTTTCCCAGTTTTTGGCAGCAGTTTGTCTTTAAAATAGAAGTATGGCCAAAGCTTTTTTGTTCATACTTCTGCTCTCCTGTGACCCAGATTCAGACAAGGGGCTAAAGCCTGCTGTCTGACGTCACAGAGCCATTCCAGGCTCTGCAAGAAAACCGACTTTAAGCTCAGGATTCCCCTAGATGCCTGACGGCAGCTGACTCGGCCTCTCAGCGTGCCTCATAGAGCCTGAGCCAGCACGTCCCACTCCTGCCACAGCTTGGTGTTTCAGTGAGCTCTGGATGGGCAGAGCAGAGAGCCAGTGACAGAAAGTCACCGCTCACTGAGGATGGAGAACTGAGAGATCAGCGTTCATGTGATCACTGGTTTCTTGGGCTTAAAGGAGGCCAGACACAGCTTCACCATTGGGTATGTATGTTTTTATTTCCCTTAATTCTCCTTTAATTAAAGGGACAACTGTGGTGGTACAGCAGGCATTCCAGACTATTCATCCTGATGAAAGGACTTGTGCCTTGAATCTTTCCTATCACTTCAGCTACAGTTGGCACACGAAGGACGAGTTCACAAGGGTGGCAAAGGAGATGTAAAAACAGGTGGTTGGTCTACATTTTACAGTTCACGGCAAGCCAAAACTTTAGTATAATTTTGTAAAGGCTAGAACCCCTCTTAGATTTGTCAGCATCCCTGCTGGAGATTTTTTGCCTACTACCTGTGAAAATTTCCATAACAGACCTGGATAGCAGTAAAAACCCAGTGTGTGTCTAGGCAACACAGCTACTGCATACAGCCACCTGTAATAATGTCTTAATGGGGTTTATGCTACTACTTGTGTAAACCTATGCATGTGTACAGTCCTAGAATCAGTCTGCACCTATGGGTATACCCAAAAGCACCCAAGTTCATGAGATCTATAAATATAATCTCATGGCCAATTTGTTTTCAAAACAATTGCCATGTTGTACATACTGCAATAGTTGCTCCCAGCTCACTCCAACCTTGCAGTTAGGGGCTTACTAAAAACTGGAGAAACAGAATCATGAACAGCTGTGCATAGTAAACAATTAACTTCTAGCTTCAGCTTTTTTATTAACTAATGTTTACGCTTGCAGTTGTGGGAGCAGTAGAAACATGCAATTGAGCCAGCTTTTAACTGATCCTGGTGAACTAACACCCTCCTCACCATCCCTGTCCCCGCCGTACTTGCCTCTGTGGGCAATTATCTGTTACTAATTTAAAAGCCCTGTGCTTCCTTCCTTGGGGCTTCTGGAACGAATCAAGGTGATTCTTGTTGGTCAACAGCATATGACCAATCAGAATCACACTGATCTGTCCCAGAAGCAACAGAATGCTTTCTTGTCCGCTCTCAAAAGCAGATTGCTGTTGGAAGGGCAAAGCTTATGTAAACAAACCCTTGGGCTTTAAAAATGAATGCTAGAAGCTGATTGGTTGTCATGTACAGTTATTCCAGTCTTTCTAAATTCCCTCAGAAGTGACTGTATCAAACATGACCTTTTTATTCCCAGCATTCAGAGTACTTGTTTTAGTTAAACCTGAATGTCTCCTGTAGGTTCTGTGCCATAATCTTATGTCTGCGTTTTTGTGAAAGAACAAATGCATCTTGGGACTCTCCTACAAACCTCCCCCACTGTCATGAACACACAGAGGGATGTGCCTAGGTATTAAGTATGTAAACAGTGGATTACAAAGGAAAGGACAGCTGGAGTCTCTAATGCAGTTAATAAAGGATTAGCCTAGTGCTTTGTTGTGCTTTATTTATTATTGAGCCTGGAGAATAATAGGTCAGTTAAATGTTTTATTCTGAAATTGAATTATTTTGCTAAAAGCTGCTTATCATATACATTTATAGTAAATAAGTGGTGTGGCAAGTAATCTATAGCTAGTTGCTTCATATCATTCCATCACTGTTGTAGAAAAAGGCTTCTAGGAGCCACTGGAGCGTGTGTTTTTTGTATTGACAAAGTTCTGATGTCAGTCAAGAAACTTGGTATGTGGCCCAGAAAACAAACGCTCAATAGTGGCATCAAGTGACAGATTATCTAACACAGAATATTTAAGTCTAAATACAAGGACAGTTGCAAATCCTAAACTGCACTTTGATATAGTTCTGATTTTCTATGTAAGAGCTCACAGGACAGAGACTGACGTAGTACTCAGTCGAAATAATATATCATTGTGGCAGCTTTCTTTTTATCAAATCTCACATTAGAAACTTGGGAGGTTTTCTCTGTGAGGTTACACCCTTCATGTGAGGTTTTACTGACCTTTTCATAATCTTGGTCCCTTCCCAGTTCATATCAGAAACCAACGTGTAGATTAGATCCTTAGTGCTGGCTTCAATTGCTTCAGACATTATTTATTTATTTTTTATAATTACTGATCCACAAAAGTAGAAAGAACAGAAGGCTTATCAGATTAATTCATAACAAAAGAACAAAATCACAGCTTACAGTCTAATAGAGAAGATTATGTTTTTTGTTTTTTCATTATAATTTTGCTTATTTTTAATGAAAATGTGGGCATGGATACCCAACCGGTTTTATTAGTAGAGTGCAATCGCCACACAATGGGAGAAGCTGAAATTACTGGTTAAGGATATTAAGCTGCCTGAAGACTTGTGGGTATATAATGTATGGTAATGGGAAAAACTTCCTATAGGGTAAGGCCGGCCATACACGGAGCAAATTTCTTTCCTGGCTTGCTGGTTATATCCAAGTTGATCCATCGACGTGCTATTACTTGGACAGGATATATGGAGTATACAATTAGAGGGTGAATATCGGTAGGATATGAGCAGGCAAAGAATAAAGGGGGGGGGGGGGTTGTGGTGTAGACAGGAGAGAGAAAGTCAGAAGGGGGGGGGGGTTATGAAGACCTCCTTTAGGCAGTCGCCACATTATGTTTTCCTCAACCAATCAGGGTTCCATTTTGAAGTCGAAGTCTAATTCAAAGGCCCATTCTAAAAGAGTAGGAACATGTAGTGGGTGCCAGTGGCATGGGTTTGCAGTCCTGTTTAGTGTTTATTTTGAAGGGCCTGGCAACATGGAAATCAACACTAACTTCGGAGTATTGGGCACAATAATTTGGGGGTAGTCTTGGTATAGTTCACAAGGATTGTGTTCCAGAATCTTTTTTTAATTGGGGTTTGAGACCACCATATATGTTACTTGGTTCCTGGGTTGTTTTGACATCTCCAACACTGGCCTGGTACTGATGGAAATATATGAATTGTATTAGGGCATCTGTATCAGTGGGTGAGGATGTAAAGCTAGTCTCCTGAGCTTTTCTCGTCATGGATAGTCAGCTTGTTTAACCAAATGCTAAGTCCTAGGCCTCAGGTAAAAGATGTTGAGTTTTGTGGACCATTGGTCTGTGTATATAGGGAGTGAGGGTTGGATGCAGGCAAGAAGGATAGAAAAGATTAGGGAAATTACATGTTTGGGGGGTGGGGCGGGGAGATTCCTGGGGGAGACTCCTGAACAGCGTCCACAGGGAAGACTGTTCTGTTTCTCAGCAAATTTTATAAAAAGTACAGTGACTGGCATACTGCCAAAATCAGTGTGGTTGGGAGGTGTGCCACAGTATGGTCTAGAGGGGCAGCAGGGATCCCTGTTAGAGTTCCCAGAAATGGGTCATGGGCGCTATAATGCGAGAGAAACAGAGTTTAGAGATGTTTTGTCCCACAAAAGGAGGGAGGGTAGTTTTCTCTTATGGTTTGGAAAATTCATACTATTGGAAACTCCTACAATAACCCACTCTTGAGAATCTGGAATTCAGTATATGAATCTCCTGAATATGTGAATTGAATTTTTCATCTGCTTGGAATTATGCAGTTTAGGAATCCAGGCATTTGTGATTGTCCAATTTCATGTTTCTCTGGCGGCGTGTGTACCTATAAAATTAACTTTTTTTTTTTTTTTCTAGTTTTCAGAACAATCCTCTCAGGCTGTTTTGGCACATGGGGTCCAATTTTCTGAAAATATTTTATAGGTTCGGAACCCTGCTGTTACTGTAGAAATTACAGTTCATTCTTACCAAATACTACACATACTGCTTTTCTTCCAGCACTGCGACTAATAGTTTAGTTCCCATGCAGTGCAGGGATCTTCTTTTCTGCTCACGGATTCAAAAAATGCCTTGAATGGTTGCAGAGAAAAACAGTCACTAGGATGAGAAACTTTAGCTTTGTATTAATTATACAATCATGGAACAGCCAAGTAAAAATGTATATTTAATATAAAGCAAAATGGGGCTTGGTTGAAAGCAAACGGCATATGTTGCTCCCCTGGACTCCTCTCACTTTGTTTCTGCTTCCTGGAAATGGAGCGAGTGCACCACTCAGTTTAGCTGCAGTGCAGTCACAATCAACAGACCTGGTAATTGTAATGTGGGAGCATATATAAACAGTAATGCCGCGTACACACGAATGGACTTTTCAGTATCAAAGATCCGACGGACTTTCGACGGAGTTACAACGGACTTTCGAACGACCGGACTTGACCACACACGAATGGACTAATGTCCGTTGGTTTGAACGTGATGACGTACGAAGGGACTAGAATAAGGAAGTTCATAGCCAGTAGCCAATAGCTGCCCTTGCGTTCTTTTTTGTGCGTCGGACTAGCATACAGACGAACTGATTTTTCTACTGGACTCGAGTCCTTCGGAAAGATTTGAAACATGTTCCAAATCTAAAGTCCGTCTGATTTTCAACAAAGTCTGCTGAAGGTCCGATGAAGCCCACACACGGTTGGATTGTCCGACGGATTCGTTACATCGGACCAGTCCAGTCCAAAAGTCAGGTCGTGTGTACACGGCTTTTCAGTCACTTTTTGCATCGGCTGTCTGAGAACTCAAGACAGCTGAGTGCACAAATGTTAAAGAACAAGTACAGACAACATGTGAAACATGATTTGCATTATGAGATTTGGGTTTATAGAGTTGCTGCCTAAACAATGTACAGGTAGTGCATAAGCTTACACTGTTTTTCTTTCGTTTTGCATGTTTTCTAAATTTTTGTGACCTTTCTCTTTATAGGTAGCTATTTCTGTTATGACAACCCAGCAGCACTGCAAACTCAGGTCCAGTTGGTAAGTTTCTGCCGTTAAATAAGCTACTGCCTACATTTGCCAGGGGAAAACGGAAAACTGCCACGTTTTTGTGGTTTTTTTACAGCGGCAAGCAGTCAAATTCTTCCTATTTTCTTCCATGTTCAGTTAAAGGAGGTTGAACCTTGCCTAACTGTGGCAGCTTTTAAACTTTGCTAAAAGCCTATGTGTACATGGATACATAGGCTTTTATGGAGTTGTGTTTAGGAGCTTTGTCAAAAAAAATCCAAAAGCTCCTAAACTCGGGTTTAGGAGCTGCAGTGTACCTGAAGCCTAAGACCCCGTTCACACAGGGGCAACACGACTTGCAGGTCGCCTCAGCGAGGCGACCTGCAAACGACTGCCCGGGCGACTTGCAAAACGACTTCTGTATAGAAGTCTATGCAAGTCGCCCCAAGTCGCCCCCGAAGTCGTACAGGAACCTTTTTCTAAGTCGGAGCGACTTGCGTCGCTCCCCTTAGAACGGTTCCATAGCACAGAACGGGAGGCGACTTGTCAGGCGACTAGGTCACCTGACAAGTCGTCCCTGTGTGAATGGGGTCTAACAGTTGCTTCTCTCATTGTGCCTGCCTCCAAAGGGCTGCTAGTTTTCCCCCTCCTTCTGCTGTTTGTGCGTCTGCATTACCTGTCTGGACAGTGAAGACAGCCAATTACAAACCATTTGTATAAAACAAATGTGACATTCACTGTGGGTTAATCACTGTATTTTAAAACACATGCACCTGGAAGATCTACTTGCATGGAATATTTATTAAATGTCACATTGTATATCACATCAAAATTTAAAAAAAAAGTTTTGCCTAGAGTAGGGCAGGGTTTTTTCTTTGTGGGTTTTTTTTTTTTTTTTTTTTAGGCCATCTGTTCCACAATGGGGAGATTTCCTGTCACCTCCCCCTGGCTTCTCTTGAATGAGCAGGCCTGAAATTCAGTGTGTTCCATGGGGGAGGCAAACTCCAGTTACCCTGTCAGAACACAATAGCACAGCAGGGGAGATCACTCCACTAACATTGGATGTGTTAGTACGGTGACCTCCTGGGTTTTTTTTTTTTCTTTTTTTTTTTCTTCTTTAGTTGGCTGGGTTGAACGGGAAAAAAAACTTCCCGCGTGTACCTAGCTTTAGATGTAGGAGTAGAACATTTTGTTTTAGGATGGGCTTTAAAATAAAACTAAAACCATTCTACATTTCCTGCAAAAAAAGTAAAAACCTGTACTTTTGGGGGGGGGGGGGGAAGCTAGTGCGCTTATCCTTGTGCTGACATTTGAAACTTTGTACTGCCATTTAAGAAACGTAAATAAAACCTTTTTTAAGTTGTGGTGTTCAGCGAGTCCATAAGTCCCTTAAGGCAACACTAAACTCTGGTTTAAAAAAAAAAATCACAAATGTGTTCCTAACTCAGAGTTGGATTATGGACTATAGACTGAGATTTGTAGTGTGCATATTGTTTAGTGTCACTCTAAACTCTTGTTATATTAAGCTGTGATTTTCTTTTTTTCTTTTTTTTTCTCTACAGGACATGAAGGTGGACACAACAAATTTCATGCAGTTATATGCATTTTACTCCTGGCCCAATGTTGTTCTTTGTTTCTTTGGAGGATTTTTGATTGATCGAGTATTTGGAATCCGGTAGGTTTTATCAAATTTAACTCCCATAAACATTGTTATGCAGGGATTCCTTTTAAGTTTTCTAGTTCCTAGGAAATGTGCTCGATAGAGGTGTTCAACTCTAGTCCAAATAGTAATGCTGTACTATTGGTCATTTTAATAGGTTTAGAGCCTAATTTCACAAATGAAGGATATGTAGCCTTTCCACATAAAAGGACTACATAGCACTCGCATAACTTTATTTTTTGTTAGGGGTTTTCCTTACTACAGAAATGAAAAATAATCTTAGCACTTGCAGTGCAGTAACAGGACTTATGCCTGTATGACTTGTATGCAGGAGCCTGCTTTTCTACAAGGATTCTTAGTGTTGAACTGTGGCAGTTGACACAGTCTTTGGGCCTACAGTAGGCAGCATTATAATTTTTACAGCATCATTTAGAAGTGTCCCATGGAAAATTGCACTGCTGTTTTATAACCACCTGTCAGTGTTTCCAGGAGCACTGAAGAGGTACAACCTCAAAGCTGTAACAGTAACTTTATTAAAAAAAACATAGGAATGGCTTCACCAGAAGAAGATTAAAGTTTTGTAATGGCCCAGCCAGATCCCAGACATGAATCTGATTTTAAATCTGTGGGGTGATCTGAAGAGGGCTGTGCACAGGAGATGTCCTCGCAATCTGAGTGTTTTTGCAAAGAGTGGGCAAATATTGTCAAGTCAAGATGTGCCATGCTGACTCGTACCCTAGAACACTGAGTGCTGTAATAAAATCAAAAGGTGCTTCAACAAAGTATTAGTTTAAGGGTGTGCACACTTGTATAACCATATTTAATTTTTTTTATTTTTACTTCCCGCCACCTACAAGATTTCAGTTTGTTGTTCAACTGAGTTGTACAGTTTATAGGTCACTTTAAAAGGTGGAAAAAGTTCTGAAATTATTTCTTTGTTTTTTTTTTACATCACAGAAAACTGACATTTTATCAGGGGTGTGTAGACTTTTTATATCCACTGTACCTTGGCTGCAGCATTGGTCCTTTGCCGCCTTTAAGATTGAGAACTGAGTGATCAAAGACTGCTGATTATTCAATTCTTTATCTTCACTGAGCAGAGAGTAATGACTGTCAGTCACCATCTCTTTACGCTGCCCCTCTAGTGCTCACTGGAGTGCTAAGCTGTGGAGGGAGCAGGAGTGGCTGGCTCAGGCTCTCAGCAATCAGGCAACTAGATGGATTCCGACATTAAAGTTGTGATCCCTCCAGAGCCTGAACCGACTGAGTGATGTCAGCCATGAGTGGACTTTTTAGCCTGCTCAATCTGGGTCACTGGAGTGCAGAACTAAGTGCACTCCTGTGACCCACAGGAAAAATATTGCTAAAAGAGCTTTGGTCCTACTTCTTTTTTTGCTTTAAAGCAAAATGACTAGTCGGATGTAAACTTACTGGAGTCATAACAGATGAATGCTGATTGTTTACTGGTGGCTCTTGCACTGTACCAAAAAAACAATCTAACGGGTATAAACTGCAAGCCACTAAGGATACCTGCACAGCTATCACTACATCGGTCTGGCATTTCTGGTTAGCAAAGCTTGGTTACTTGCCTGCCCCCTTTCCCACCACAATCATATTTCTTTGGATCTATTACTGTCATAGGCTGCCTCACAAGATGTGTGGGAAGCAGATATACACAGGCAAGCTTTAATTTACTTGGAAGTTTCTGAGCTGTGCCTGATCAGAATGGGCTGGTATTCAGACAGAGTGGAAGCACCGAAGTCTGTTGCAAGTATGTGTATTTTTATAGCAGATGTTAGCAGATATTTTGTTATTAAATTGGCAAAGCTGCTTTATGCATTGCTAGGGTATCTCATAAAATAAACCAGACTCTCTAAATCTCTTTTGCTGAGTGTTTAACCTCTGTGGCTGGTTTATCTTATATTTTAGGAGGTGTAGCTGCTTTTAAAGCATGTGTTTTAAGAATGTATTTTAATATTTTGAATTTAGCTGTTAGGATATGTACTAGACTGCTCTGCTTATTGGGCTTCAAAATACACAGTTGATTAACCAATTTTATTTTTTTTTCTCGATAGATTGGGAACAATTATTTTTAGTCTACTTGTATGTGCTGGACAGGTAAGCATTTCTTAGCGTCATACATTTACTGTCAGTACAACTCATTCCCTGAATGCTTATTAAGCATGTGTAACATTACCCCCAGCTTTGAAAAAAAAAAAGGGGGGTGATACTTCCTCATCAGTTTCTGCTAGAAAAAGAAGTACTTGGCCATTGGTTTCAAATGGAGGAAGGACTACATAGTCATCAGTTTGGTGGATCAAGACTCTCTAGTGTCTTTCTTTTCTTTTGATGCAAGCTTATGTAATAACTTAAAACTGATTTCTTTTGGCTTATTTTACTTGAAAAGTTACTGTATCCCTGCTTAATTAAATATCCCCCACCAGTATACAAAACAGTCTTCAGTCTTTTCCAAGCAATGTAAGAAAGGAACGTGCCAGTACAGTGCAGAATAGCAGATAGGAATATCATTGTTCTGGTAGTTGAGAAGCTGGCCTAGAAAAGAGGAATCTGTTAAAAGCAAACCAAACATTTTACCAACTACTTTGGTTAGTAATTTGGTGATTTGTCTAAGTGACTTTCGATAAAATATATTACATGTTTACTTCTCAGTATTGCTCTGTTGGTATATCATATACAGTTGTAGAATCCCTTGTGTATACCTGTATATCAGCTAGTTGGCATCCTTCCTGAACTACTGCTAAAGCACAATCATAATTCAGCAGTATTGGGCATGAAACCGAGCCCACAGTACATAAAGAATGGGCAATATAACTCACAACTCACAACTGTACAAGTTTTATTACAAACTATACTTTACATTGACTAAGCACAGAAACAATGATTTAAAAGAAAAGTTTTATATAAAACCATTTTAGATATAACCATTTCATCTAGTTCTGGGACTTTAAAGGTGTCAAAAATTGTGCCAAAATATGCTTTAATATTAACAGTAGAGCATATTTTGGCACAATTTGACACCTTTAGGCCGGGTTCACACTGTAACCCGCTGCGGATCGCACAGGAGCGATGTGCATCCCCGTTTCAGGGACGATTCCTTGCCTGAATTCGGCCCTGAAACGGAGCCAAAGACGCACAGCATTTCTGTGCAGTGCGCTCCGCAGCCGCAACGGAAAAACCCGCATCTAATTTGCATAGGTGTGAACCCGGCCTTAAAGTCCCAGAGCTAGAAGAAACAATGTTTGTATCAACAAGTAAGATTTTTGTTTTTCTTTTCTTTTTTGTTTACATGTATACCCTAAACTAACAAACTTGAGAGACAAAAACAAACACTAGTTTTACTTTATCATCCATTTATGTAGTTTATTTATATTTTTTAGGTTATATTTGCAGCAGGAGCCTTATTTAATGCTTTTTGGTTAATGGAAGCTGGTCGGCTGGTATTTGGGTGAGTTGGTAGAAAAAGCAGAAAGCAAGAAATCTTGGAACATGTACTGTGTAAACCATACACTTTTTAAATGTATTGTACTTTACCTATTTGGTATGGGGCAATTTTTCACACGTTCTAATCTGAAAACTGCTTAAAGTACAGCCAAAGCTTGTTTGGTTGGGCTTCTCCTATGGATCACAGGAGTGCAGTTTGTTCTGCACTCCTGTGACCCATTTTCAGCAGACGGCTGATGCCCGCTAGAAGAAAAATATACAGCGCGCACATGCAAAAAAAACATTCACCTCCAGCAAGGCTAGTTTAAAAACCCCTAAACATTCTCAAGAAGACATTTTCAAAAATATGGGGATTTTTTCACACCATATTGCTATATGGTGCTAAGCCCATTTACTGGGACAAAGTACCCCATGATTAGTGGGTACACTAATAGATTTTCTACACTTTCCATAGATTTGTGAGATCCTGCTTCTCTGAACCATGAGAGCTACACTCTTCTAAATGGGAGAATCTTGAGGTCTCCACCTATGACACAAGTGGACACTAATGAGAGGTACTTAATGAGGAGTAGGGTGCTCCTATCCCAAAAGGATTTGGTCAGAATCCATACAATACACAAACAAGATATTTGGGGGGCACACCCTCTCATTAAAGCTGATGCAGCCATAAGACCATACAATAGAAGAAAAATATTACAGCGCGCACGTACAAAAAAACATTCACCTCCAGCATCTGACATCAGAGCCTGCCCATGCTCGGGCAAGATCGTGACAATGAAGTCGGGATTCGCCCACATGCCTGGACTGGCACCTGGCTCAACCTTTCAGTGAGCCGCTGCCATCCCCTCCACAGCCCAGCGCTCCAATGAGAACAGTGTTGGAGGTGTCGGGGGACTGATGCTGCATCCACCTATTTGAGTATGATTCTTATAAAAAAAAAGTACATTTTCTGAAAGCAGAGGCATCTGCACAACTGTGTGTATAATGGATCCTGGAAATACTGAAATGCTTGTTGCGTCTGGGTTCAGTAGTCGCAGAGCAGAACGAGAAATTGATTTTCCCCAGCTCATACCACTCCCCATTCTGTAAGAGATGAAAGTACCAGAAACCATGGTTGAAATGTGGGGGGGAGGTACTTCCAAGTGCAGTAAGGGCCCTTTTTAAGACTGCTCAGTTGGGGGGAAAAAAAAGCATTTTTGATGCGTTTTCTTGTTGCTTGACTCCGAGCATGCACATGTGAAACATGGATCAAAAATGCAACCGTGGTGCGTTTTTATGTGTTGTGTTTTTTTTTTTTTTCTTCTATTCATCTCAATTGGGGATGTGTTTTTGGTGGGCTTTTGAAAAGCAGCATGCAGGACTTTTTCAAAACGAGCCACACCTGCAGCGAATTGGGGTGCAGAGTTCCATAGTATTTAAAAGGAAATATTTTAATTGTGTTTTTGTTGTGCTTTTTGAAAAAGCACTGCAAACATGCATCATTGTTTAAGGGCCCTAAGGGCTTGTTCACACTTGACTAAATTTCTAACACATAACAAACGTTCCTATAGCATTAATATGGGTGTTAGACTCGCGTTAATGAGCTTTAGTATGGTCATTAGACTGGCATTTTACAAGAGTTAAAAATGCTTCCCAATCGCCCATTGGCAATTTTGAAGTGTTTGAGCATTAAGGCGTGTTTAAACCGCTCCACAAACGCCTATTCCATTAGAGGAAATAAACTGCCTGCCAGAGCGGTTGCGAAGTGTTATAGACTTGAATGGGAGGCGTTGAAAGGCTTCAAACGCCTCCTGACTCGACATGAGGCTTCAATTTTGAAGCAACGCAATGCTAACGCTTCATGTTTTCATACCGCGAACAGCACTGTGTGCTGTCCATTGTATCATTTGCATAGGCATTTGAGAGGCATTTTTAACGCCTCCCAAACGTCTGCTTTTAATGCCAGTGTGGACTTTGCCCAACACCTAATTCATTGCAGGTGACTTGTGTAACTCCATCCTGTAGCAATATTAAAAAAATTAGCTTTAAATGTAAAGTAAATAATTGTTAACTTTAGTTTTGGCTAGAGTGGAGAGGGATTAGGTCACGTCAGGTTTTTGTTTGTACCCCTGTTAGATTCACCCTCTCTGTCATGTTTACTATTATCACTTAAAGCGGAGTTCCACCCAAAAATGGAACTTCCACTTGTCGTATTCCTCCACCCTCCGGTGTCACATTTGGCACCTTGCAGGGTGAGGGGGGGAGCCGATACCTGTATAATTGAGGTATTTGTGCCCACTTCCAGGCATAGATTGCCGCAGTATCTGCGGCTATCTACGCCATGTCTGGCCCCTCCTCAATCCCCCCCCCCTGCTGTCTTATGGGAGACACAGGTCCCAGAAGACCGCAGGGACCAGTGCGATTGCGCAGCGCGACTCGCGCATGAGCAGTACGGGAATTAGGCTGTGAAGCCGCAAGGCTTCACTTCCTGATTCCCCTACTGAAGATGCCGGCGCCTCCACCCGGGAGCGGAGGGACAGATCGGCTTCAGGTGAGGACATCGAGCGCCCTGGCAGGTAAGTGTCCATATATTAAGTCAGCAGCTGCTGACTTTTTAATTTTTTTTTTTTTTTTTTCCGGCGGAACTCCACTTTAAAGTGAGAGAATATCTCAAAATTTTAGGTTGTCACCAGAACAATATTAGAGGGGAAATATTCCAATGGGAACACTAGTTCTGGTGACAACCAGGGTCTCTCTAACTTTGAAGGGATTTCTTCTTTGTTACTGTTGTGACCGTGGGACAGGAAGTGAAGGGAAATCTCCCCAATGGGACACAGGGGTTATAACACCATTACTTTAACCAAAAAATGTGTTTGGTTCTACTTTAACTTGAGAAAATCCCTTTAAAAGGAAAAGTATTACCGCTACAGCAACAACCAGTGCTGTCTAGAGTCCTTGAGAATTAGCCCTGCAAAGGACACCGTATCGGAGATTTGCACAGACATGTTGTGTATAGACATGTCTATTTCATCCTGCATAATAATGAGCTTGTGGGATGGTGTTTACCTGTATGCAGGAGTGAAAAACCTGCAGAGGTCTCATGGCAGCTTTAGATTTAGAGAATTTTGCAGCAAGAGGACCAATAGCAGCATGTAGCTGCCTGTGTCAGTTGTCGGCTACCCCACTGCTGCTAGTCCTGTAATTTAATTTTATTCACAGAGTTGCCAAAAGAAGATTTTAAAGGAAACCATAGCATATTTACATTCATGAAAGATTGTGTGCATTTTGATACTGATTTTGTTTTGCTGTTTTTCAGGATTGGTGGGGAATCGCTAGCAGTTGCACAAAATACATATGCTGTCAGCTGGTTCAAAGGGAAGGAGCTGAACTTGGTTTTTGGACTGCAGCTCAGTATGGCTAGAGTGGTGGGTAACAGTGTGACTATGAATGAGTAATGTGATGAGTGCTTGCCTTTGTCTAGAAACATGTATGTGTTTGGCTAAACTTGGTGTGCTTTGTAGCTCATTGATTTATTTATTTTTTTCTCTAGACTTTAATCCAAACACACATTTTCATATAGCACACCATCATTAAAGCAAATATGTGCTTATCCCATTCAGTTTGTATGCCTTGCTCTGTCTCAACCTTAGGCAATCAGAGGAAACCTTGTATTCCTTCATAAAATAATACCTCCTTTTTGAATGGCTGAGAAGCGCCCGGCCCAGCTCGACCTTGTTCAGGGAACAGGACAGGAAGTCCCTTTTCCACTGCTGATACACAGCTCTGTATAGTGTATGTAGCTTATGATCCTTCATACAGGTTATATGGCGCTCCCCTGGGACTTGGGCTTTATCTGTGTTAGACCTAAATAGACACAGCCCCTCCCTCGTGCCTATTTTCTGTAAAACAGCATTTGCACAAGGGGTGGCTTTTTTTGTTTTAATTTTTTTTAATCCGTTTTGTATGAAGACTGGTGAAGCAAGGGCTCTGACTTTATCATCACCTTTTGGACCTTGCAGTGTTATTGGAAAATATGCACCTTTTAACTGTGATACCTCTTATGTGCAGATGAAAATGTAAGTGATTTTTGAAAGCATTACTATACAAAATGGATTGTTTAGCATCTATATTATGCATTATGACCATAAGCATATGCCCTGTGACTTCAATAGTTTGTTCTGTTTCAGGGTAGCACAGTAAATATGAATGTTATGGGGCTGGTGTATGCTCGGATAAAGGACGCAATGAGCTCTGCAGGTTACACAACACTCGGTGTAACTCTCATGATAGGTAATTGCTAATTATAAGCATTTGTGTGTACATATTACACTAAACTATTGCTAAATATGATATGCTGCGAATATTACTGGCTGATCTGCATGAAGTTAAAGAAAAACTTTCTTATTTTCTGAAAACCTGATTTTGCCAGAGCTTATTTTTAAACAACTACCTTTTTACTATGTGTACTATTTACACTCATTATAACACTAAAACTGTTCCAGAGAAAGGAAGGGAGGAATTCTGTGCTTCTGTGTTGTCCGAGCTACAGTAGTGCATCCTGCTAGTAATTCAGGCTTATTGTTTTTTCATGCATCCAGAGCTTTTTTTTTTGTTTTTGTTTTTTTGTGTCTTTTATGTGTTTTTGTTTTGTGTTTTTTTTTTTTTTTTTTTTATGCAAATGGGCATTAAGTTAACCTAATTAACCTTGTTCCTACCTTTTTTAAAGACCTTGTACCCTTTAAAAAAAAAAAAATGTTTTTAGTATAGCTGTGTACCCTGTGTCATTTGTTTGCCTTCCTGTGTAATGATGGGCTCACACGTTCTGGCAGCAGTTTGTAGTGTCACGACTGATCAGTTCCCCTATGTCCATGTATTCACCCAGCTTGTCTCCATTTGCTGAAGGGACAGGCAACTTGTTTCAGGTCATGCAGCATCCAATTCACACTTGGCCATTTGGTCTGTGTTGTATCACAAATATGGGAGTGCTAATGTGATGGACACATTTCTTCCAGCATGGGGTTCTCTCTGTATGATCTGCCTTTTTGTGACTGTGTCAGATCTTACTGGCTGTGTCAGAATTACTACACCTGCACCAGTGTTAGATTAAGAGAACCAGGAATGTGGAATATATAGTTTCTTCACTGGAAGTTTGTTTTAGACAACAGACAGCGGTCATACTTTAACCTGTGCAGTGCCCTTCCTCATGAACAGAAATGTCTGAAACTGGTAGGTGAAAATTTACTATACTATAGGCAACAAATGACACCATGAAACTAATATGATCAGTGGATATCTTATGCAGGTAGAAAAAACAAGGTGCAGGTAGGAAGGTTTAAATGGGTACCGCGCTCTCACGTGCATTGTAAGTAAAAGAAAAAAAAAATGTAAGATTATGTGATGGCATGATTTTTAGTGAAAGGGGTGAAATACCTGCTTTTAACCGCTTCAGCTCCGGAAGATTTTACCCCTTCCTGACCAGAGCACTTTTTGCGATTCGGCACTGTCGCTTTAACTGACAATTGCGCGACGTTACACCAAAATTGACGTCCTTTTTTCCCACAAATAGAGCTTTCTTTTGGTGGTATTTGATCGCCTCTGCAATTTTTTAATTTTTTGCACTATAAACAAAAAAAGAGCGACAATTTTGAAAAAAACGCAATATTTTTTACTTTTAGCTATAATAAATATCCCCCAAAAATATATTAAAAAAACTATTTTTTCCTCAGTTTAGGCCGATATGTATTCTACATATTTTTGGTAAAAATAAATCGCAATAAGCGTATATTGATTGGTTTGCGCAAACTTTATAGCGTCTACAAAATAGGGGATAGATTTATAGCATTTTTATTATTTTTTCTTTTTTATTAGTAATGGCGGCGATCTGAGGTTGTGTTTTTTTTTTGTTTTTTTAACAGGGATCAGTTCTATAAAAATGCATTGATTTACCGTGTAAATTACACTAGCAGTGAAGGGGTTAACCACTAGGGGGCGGTGAAGGGGTTAACCACTAGGGGGCGGTGAAGGGGTTAAGTGTGTCCTAGGGATTGATTCTAACTGGGGGGGGGGGGCTACACCTCACATGACAGCGATCACTGCTCTCGTTGACAGAAAGCAGTGATCTCTGTCCTGTCACTAGGCAGAGTGGGGAAATGCTTTGTTTACAAAAGCATGTCCCCGTTCTACCTCTGTGACACAATCGCGGGCACCCGGCGGACCTCGAGTCCATGGGACCCACGGTCATGGAGGCCGCAGCGTGCACTCCCACAGCACAGCTTTTTTAAGGGCATGTACCTGTACGCTCTTCTGCCCGTTCTGCCAACATAAATCGGCATGTGTTGGTCAGCAAGCAGTTAAAGTAGAACTATAGGCAATCCCCCCCCATTTTTGGATAGAGTAAAGCTGGCCATACACCTATAGATTATCTGCAGATTTTCTATGGTTAGATGGAAAAAGTGCAACAGATTTCTCCATGTTCGCTAAACTGTGTGGATGGAGGAAACCCCCACTTTTTCCATCTAACCATAGAAAATCTGCAGATAATCTATAGGTGTATGGCCAGCTTAAGGGAGGGTTATAACCCCTGGCAGATTATGCTTTGCCATCTGTGTCCCATTGGGGAGATTTGCCTTCTTTTCCTGTCCTATAGCCTAACAGGAAGCGAGAGGAAATCCCTGCAAATTAAGGGAATCTCTTGGGGGACCCCCAGATCACCAGAACTAGTGTCCTTATTGGATTGGATTTTCCCTCTTACTTTTCTGGGGACAACCAAAAATTTTGGGTTTTCTTTTACTTTCAATGATGATCGTAAACGGGACAAATAGAGGGTGAATCTTCTTAATGGGGGCACAGATTTCAATAAAAACTGACAGGGATTCTAATTCACCTCCCCTCTATCCAAAACTAAAAGTTTTGGCTTTTAGTTTTACTTTAAGGGTTATCTGCATTAAGGCACACAAGAAGCTTGAGATCTGCTGTTACAGCTGATTTGGTTTACTCTTTGCTTTTTTTCATATAATATATAATCTATTGACACTGTAACAAGCTATTTGAAGTAATTACTGAAGATGGAGCCTCTTACAGTAGCTCTCTTATATGCTGGAACTTTGGCTGTCAAACTGAAAAGCCTAGTACTGTCAGGGAAGCACTTGGGTGCAGCAGGGAGCACAGCAGTATTTTTATAGATGTCCTAGAGCAGGGTGCTCCAAACTTTCTAAACAAAGGGACGGCTTATGGTCTTTCAGACTTTAGGGGGGCCGGAATGTGACCTGCAGGAGTGGAAACTTTCCTGGTGACATTGGTAGAGTAGATATCACCACATTTGGTATTAGGAGGAAGAATAGTGCCCCCTCATTGGTATCATACGGAGGAATAGTACCCCATTATTGGTGTCTGTGGGAGAAATGGTGTCCCATTGTGTTGGATGGCAGAATAGTGTCTTGTATTAGTGGGAGGAGTAGTGCCTCAAGGGCCGCTAGAGGCAAGCAAAGGGCCGCAGTTTGGAGACTGCGGTCCTAGAGGTTTCACGGAATAGAGCAGAAGGTCTGCAGGTGGGTAACATAATGCAGACAACTTAATAAATTGTTATGCAATTAAAGAGCGCTGCACGATTTATCTGCAACTAAAGAAGGAACTTGTTGCCTCCAGTGATCGGTTTTTATTCATGTCCCCTCCCCCTTTCCAGGTGGAATAACATGTGTGTTCTCATTGGTCTGTGCTCTTGTACTTGGATATCTGGATAAGCGAGCAGAAAAAATACTGAATAAAGAACAAGGAAAAACTGGTATGTAAAGTTCAGTCTAGACCGAGTGAAGTCTCTCTTATGTGTAAAGTCTAACTCCAGCTTTCTGTCACTAATAAACTATTACCTTCACTAACAGATGTGCCTTTAAAGCTGTAGAAACTGTATGCAGCATCAGTTACATAGAGTACACAGCATTGTTCTGGGAGCGGGAACACAATTCTGTATACAGCTAGTGCTACATTGAGTTTAGTGCTCAGTTTTCACATGTTAGTGAAGGGAATAGTTGGTTTGGAAAAGCGTGAAACTGATTAAATCACCTGTGCAAAATAATGGAGAAGCCTGAAAACCTGACTTGTTGGGGCGCCTTGAGGACTGGAGTTAAGAAACACTGTTTTAATGATTATAGATGAATATTACGTTTTGTGAAGTTAAACTGTTTGTCAGTCCACTGCTATGACAAACTCTGCTCTCTGAGTTCAGTACAGGTACTCCTCACTTAACAACCAGGTTCTGTTCCAACAACCAGGTTGTTAAACAAATTTGGTTAACCACTTCCGGACCACCGCATGCCGTTATACATCCTAACTTTGAAGAGGGATATCTTTGTTATGGCAGCAGCTAGCTTCCATAACCCTGGTATCCTCTTCAGCGGGCGGTCCAGTTTCCGATAATAGTGGTCCCTGTGGTGGATTCGACACAAGATCACTTGGCGGCGAGAGTGGTGCCCTCCGCCTGTTTCTATTACAAGGGATGTTTACATGCCTTGTAATAGGAATAAAAGTGACACCTTTTTTTTTATTTTTTTTATTTTTTTTTTAAGAACAGTCCCTTTTATTCCTATTACAAGGGATGTAAACATCCCTTGTAATAGAAAAAAAAGCATGACAGGACCTCTTAAACATGAGATCTGGGGTCAAAAAGACCTCAGATCTCATATTTACACTAACATGCAATAAAATAAGTGTGTGAAAATAAAAGGTAAAATAATTTTTTTTTTTTTCCTAATCCCGTCCCACCAAGCTTGTGTGCAGAAGCAAACGCATGCGTGAGTATCGGCCGCATATGAAAACTGTGTTCAAACCACACACGTGAGGTCTTGCCGCGATTGGTAGAGCGAGAGCAATAATTCTAGCCCAGACCTCCTCTAACTCAAAACATGCAACCTGTAGAATTTTTTTTAAATGTCGCCTATGGAGATTTTTGTCGCCATTCCGCGAGCGGGCGCAGTTTTGAAGCATGACATGTTTGGTATCAATTTACTTGGCGTAACATTATCTTTCACAATATAAAAAAAAAAAAATTGGGCTAGCTTCCTGTTGTCTTATACTTTTTTGAATTAAAAAAAAAAAAAAATATTTTTTTTTTTCCCCCCAAAAAAGTACACTTGTAGGACCACTGCGCAAATACGGTGTCACAAAGTATTGCAACGGCCGCCACTTTATTCTCTAGGGTGATAGAAAAAAAAATTATAATGTTTGGGGGTTCTAAGTAATTTTCTAGCAAAAAACTTTTTAACTTGTAAACAACAAATCTCAGAGGCTCGGTCCTTAGGTGGTTAAACGAGGAGTCACAAGTAATCAATATTTTAAGCATTCTTAACTACTGTATTGTGAAAAAAGGTCCAAACGCAAAACTCCAGCTCAGTAATATTGCTTTAATTTGCATAAGTACAGAACAAAAACTAAAATTCTGCACAATACAGTGTATATACGTGATTTAGGAGTATGGAGAGCCGGTCGTAAGTCCGAATAGTCGTTAAACGAGGAGTATCTGTAGTTCTCACATGATTGCCCCTTCTTTCTTTTTATTCTAGGTGAAGTCATCAAACTAACTGATGTCAAGGACTTTTCCCTCAGTCTCTGGCTAATATTTTTGATATGTGTTTGTTACTATGTTGCTGTGTTTCCTTTTATTGGTCTTGGCAAGTAAGTGCGCAAGTCTTATTCTATATTCTATTCCTTGCCGACATTCCAAATTTTAAACATGATTTATCTTTCTGTAGGGATAAAATTATTATTTTTTTTTTTTTTTTTTTTTTTATCTTGGCACAAATGACAACTGCGATTGCCGACGTTGGTTTTTAACTTTAAAGCATAACTACAATACATATGTGAAAATCCGCACTAGGTCACAAAAAATTAAGCAGCTTTGCTATAAAACTGTGATACCAGTTCGTAATAGAAAACAAAAAACAAAAAAGCTGCACTATAAATAAGGGCATATGATCCCAACAGTTATGGGGATCACGTGCTTTTATCATTTATAGCGCTGTTTTCTTTTGTTTACAGCACAAGTACACCTTTATAAAATTCTTTTTTTTTTTTTTTTTTTTGACTATGGGTCTATTCTGTAATTAAACACTTCTCCCTGCCTTTCAGTATTTGGGTACACTGAGCCACATATACTCAGCTCAGTGCATTTTTACAGTGTCATAGCACTAATGTGACTTTGGCTATTACAGTGCAGCGCTGAAGAGGATCTCTTGCCAGACAAGCCTACCATGTGCATTACCTGCACATTATGACTAAAAGCTCCTGGAACCTATTTTAACAAAAATTTAAATACAAAATCTGCTTCAAAAGCTCTAAGGCTTTCATTCTTATCCTTGTTTCAGAGGCTTAGTAAGTCACCTGTATGCAGCCAGTTAAGCTTAGACTTCTGACCTATTATTTTTTTTTTCTGGGTCAGTGACTCACCAGTTAAGGTACCAAGGATATTACAGTCCTACAGCTTGCATCTTTACAAAAATATGGTTGTTACCACTGCTAACTTTGTTTTTAAATGCAAGTTCCCTTTTTAGGAAAATCTGTCATCATTGGATTTGAAATAATGAAAGAATGTGAATATTTATTTTTCATGTATAACAGCTGCTTTCATTATGAAAGTTTCCTAATATGCTGTGTATTTAGGTTTGCTCTGACTGAACCGAACACTTTAGGTGGGCATTGGTGGGTCACAGGCCAGTTAAAGATTTACTATTTGCTCTGTTCAGTGACCTTCAACTGTCTCTGAGCTCCTGGGAATGTATTACTTGGTGGAAAAAAAAACAAAAAACGAGCCCCTGTCATTCGTTGATCACCAGAGGCTATGATGGCCATAAATGCTCTGCCATTTGACAGCTGCACGGCAGAAGTTACTATGCTGACCGCATACTGCAAGTAACTTGCCACTAACCATTTAGATAATTTCAGTGTTGCATTTATCATTTGAAAAAAACAAGCCAAATTTCCTAGAATCTCTATAGCCAGCCTCTTTAAATATAGATTACAAGGGGGCTTGGGGTTTTCCCATGTCTCCAAATGCTGTCTGGCCGCCCAGATCTCTAAATTTAAACCTGCTTCACGCCTCATCCAGTGTTCGCTTATGGGTGTTTTTGAAGCTTCCCAATAGCACCCCTCTTTCTGCACAGGCTCTTTTATGGGTCCTACAGAAGCTAGGTCCTGCAGCCTTGAGCCCATTAATGCAGCATAGCCTGAAGCTATGGGGCTCAGTGAGGTACTCGAGCTCCGTCATTTCTTTCTACCCTTGCTGCCTATTACCAACAACCCCTTGTTTTCCCCTGCCCTTGACCAGCCTCAAGCGTTTGCTTGATAGACTTCCCATGGCCTTACTCGTGTGCAAGATTTTCTGACTACCCGGTCCCCACTGACGTGGCCTGCCTTTTGTGAGTCCCATGCTGCTCCCCAGTTGGTGTGTTTTTCGCTTCCTCCCACTTCTTTACTGGATAGTGTCTCTCCAGCATACCTCCTTACGCATTCCAGAAAACTATTTTTGAGCACATCTATCAGCGCTCTGCAGGACTTATCTCCAATCTTTACGAGTCCTTGAATGGCCAATCATCTCCATTTTCTTATGTGGTTTAGTAAGAACGAGATTTAGGTATTGAGATCGACCCAGCGGATTGGAGCAACGCTTGGTCTTCTGTTGCTAAATGTTACTTTTTATTACTGCCACCTTAGAGGCGGCGTATAAAGTATTGTTGCGGTGGTATTGGGTTCCGGCCCATATTGCCCATGCAAATTTTGGGTTCTCCCTGACATACATATGTTAAGTTTTAAGTTTTAATGTGATTGTTTGAGGAGGAGGCCCTCCCTCATTCATCTATGCTATGTGTACGCATCTGTTTCCTATGTCGCCAGTTGTAGCCCCTGCGTGGGGGGATTAGGTTTTTTTTTTTTTTTGTTTGTTTTTTTACATATTTGCATTAAAATTATTATTAGAGCTTTGTGGTTTACCAAGCCTGTTAACTGGGTCAGACACCAATGAACTAGTCTTAAGACAAGTGTACCATTAACAGTAGGTTATATGCTTTGTGGCATAAATAAGTTTTTAAGACCTCATGAAAAATCGCATGTCCTAAATTTAGGCTATTTACAGTTATAGCATTTTCCCATTCAAAAATAAAAAAATTGTAAAACTGGTTAATTTACTAAAACTGGAGAGTGCAGGGTAGCCAATCTGCTTCTAACTTCAACTTGTTCAATAAAGCTTTGACAAATCTGTAAACTGGTTTCTATGGAGAGCGGCACTAGATTTTGCACACTCCAGTTTTAGTAAATCAACCCCATTGGCTACATTTAGAGTAGCAGGTTTATGTGTTGGGGGAAAAGGTTGGTTGTCTTGAGCTCTTAGTCATATTTGGCCTCTGTCTTAGATGGGATTTATTTTTTAAATGGTAGAAGACTGAAATTTTGCAAATGCTATATTTTAAGAATGTATTTTTAAACTTGACTTTTTAAATTTTTCTTTCATTTATAACTAGAGTTTTCTTCATTGAGAAATATGAGTTCTCACCTCTGCAAGCAGGTGCAATAAACAGGTATGCTAATGGTTTTGAAATAAAAAAATTATTAGTATTTGGGTATTGCCTACAGTATACATTTTCATGTTTCTCTACTGTTGCAGTGTGGTTTACATAATCTCAGCACCGCTGTCACCTCTGTTTGGATTTATGGTTGACCGGATTGGGAAGAACATAATCTGGGTCATGTGTGCTGTGGTGTCCACACTTGCTGCTCATCTTATGTTGGCCTTTACCTTCTGGAATCCCTGGATAGCTATGGTAAGTGAGTTTTTTATTTCATTTTTCTTGCTTCATATTGTGTGCCATCCTGCGGCAGCTGGCAGCATGTGCGGAGTGACTCCAAATGCTTTGTCTTATCAGGAGAGGGATTGGGGACAGTGGAAATGGGGGGGCTGGGGGGGGGGGGATCGGATAAGACGGGATCAAAAAGCCTTTTTACAATGCACAGGATTAACCTCTTAGGTTCCACAGTAAGTATAACAAATATGCTTTACTGCATATACAGACTGATTTTACTGTTGTGGGTTTAGTAACACTTCAGGGGTGTTCATGTGGATATTTGCCTTATTTGTTTTTCTATTTTTTTTTTTTTCATTTGCATAGATGATCACTGCTAGCTGGTGGCTATATTTATGTCAAGCATACCCTAGATTGTGAAAGTTCTAGTTTTATTTAGTTTACATTTTTGCACAGATTGCAAAAACTTTCATCCTTTCTAGTATTGTAAAAATCTGACATCTGAGCTCATTTAAGGAAAGATGATCTGCTTTGGGAGCCTACTGCCTTTCTGAAATATGCTTGTTTTTCCAGAGCTTACTGGGTGTTTCCTATTCTCTTTTGGCCTGTGCCTTGTGGCCCATGGTGGCATTTGTGGTTCCTGAACACCAGCTCGGTACTGCTTATGGTTTGTAAGTATATGATTTTCCTTCTATATTTTGTGCAAATATCTTGTTTACTCAGTCCACGTAGTGGTCATAGTCGTTTAGAGCCCCTAATTGATATTTGAAAATTCAGCTATTAGCGATGCACTGATACTACTACTTCTTTTTTAAAGTACTTGCCGACACCAATTACCGATGCCTGTTTCCCAGGTCTCCACTGTTGCGCCCCCCCCCCCCCCCCCCGCACTCCTGTTCCCCCACTGTACCACCCTGAATGCCTGTCTTTCTCTCCACGCACATGTTCCCCACTGTACCACCCTTAACCCCCCTTACACGCACACACACATTTTCCCCACTGTAGCTCCTACGTACCTGTATAATAACCGGTAATTGCATTCTTTTGTGTACATTTCAGTTGTCAGAGGGAGAATCCCGCTGACAGCTTAAAGAACCGAGCCAGTAGGTATCGGTTTCAAGTATCAGTGCATTTGCATGAGTACCGATACTCATACAAAATCTTGCTATTGGCACCGATATCGGTATCTGTGCAACCCTAGTTGGAAGCATCCACTCCTTCTCTTGGGTTGGTTGCTAGTTCTGGGGCAGTGAAACTAATCTTATTCCGGTTTATAACTGCTGTCACTAACAATTTTAAATCTGTTTAATGAATTAAACAAGATCATTTTGGAAATACCAAATTGGTACCAGTAGTTATAAAAGTTGGCTTTTGATGGTCTAAATTGTTGCTGTAATATAAATGTGTTCATTTTTATGGTAATGCCTACATAGTTATTCTTGATATATGAATCTTTCTTGTCTGTCCTGTATTACCCCTAACCCTCTTTATTTCATGCAGCATGCAATCCATCCAGAACCTTGGTCTGGCTATTATTGCCATTGTTTCTGGTCTCATCCTGGATTCCAGTGGCTACCTATTCCTTGAAGTCTTTTTCAGTGCTTGCATTTGCTGTAAGTCTTTGGTTGTCCCCAGCAAACTTACATCTTTCATATTGATATCAAGTCGTCTGATAGTTTCTGATAATTTTTAGAAAATGTGGCATCTGATGCTAATTTATTTATTTTATATGCAAGTGGAAGAAAGCAATGCAGTAAAATTTAAATCTGGGAAGTGTAATTTGTGATCAGAAAGCAAGATGTAATAGATTAAATTTGTTTTACACTGTGTTACCATAAACAAGGCTATAAACTATTGTTCATCAAGCAGTGGTTCTAGCCATTTGAGCATTGGAGAAAAAAGATGGGACTCTTCTACAAACACACATTGAGGGGAATTTACAAAGACAGCTGTAGATGGAATCTGGAACAGTGGTACATGGCAACCAATCGGCTACTAGCTTTCATTTTTTAAAGCTTAACTAGCTGATGTTTGATGCTGATTGGTTACTATTCACAGCTCCTTCAGATTCTGTCTGTTCCAGTTTTAGTACATTTTCCCCCATTGTGTTTTCTTCTGAGCTACCACAAGAAGTTTACTGAACCTCAAAATCTTTGACAACATGTTCTAGGTTAGTGTGTTTGTGAAGGTTCTTATTTATCCAGTTCATGGTATATCTAGTAGTAGTCGCATTCATCTGGACTTGTTTTGTAATGTTGAAGACAGCTCATCCAAGCTGCTACTTCAGTTCTAATGAGTCAGGAACATACCCCAACATTAATATCCACACATCTAACACAAGAACTTCAATCCAGTTGTCATAGGAAGGGTCAAGGCCCCCCAAGGAATGGGGTTATGAAATTGAAACCGGATGAATTCACAACTTGCACGTCTCCAATAGGCCTGTTTCACACAATATTCAGCTTGTATTAGTGTAGTGTGAGCAGCAAGTTTTGACAAAACAATAGCAGAGCTTTCAGCAAGCTTTGTTGCAGCTTTTAAAGTACCATTCAACTCCATTTTGGAAATGTTGAGCACCGATCCTAATGGGAATGCTGACTGTCACTTTAGCCGCTTGCCAACTGCTGCAGGACTATGTACGTCGGCAGAATGGCACGGCTGCGCAAATGGGCATACCCGCACGTCCATCAGTCATCGCGCATGCGCTGCAGGAGTGTGCCCCACAGACTCTGTCGGCCGGTGGCCCGTGATCATGACGAGGAGAGGTAGAACGGGAAGATGCCTATGTAAACAAGGCATTTCTCTGTTCTGCCTAGTGACATGACAGGGCTCTACTGCTCCCCAGTAATCAGGAGCAGTGATCTCCGTCATGTTCTAGTGAGCCCATCCCCTACAGTTAGAACACACTTAACCCCTTGATCGCCCCCTAGTGTTTAACCCGTTCCCTGCCAGTGACATTTTATATAGTAATCAGTGGCTATTTTTTAGCTCTGATCGCTGTATAAATGTCAGTGGCGCCAAAATAGTGTCAAAAGTGTCCTATCTGTCCACTGCAATGTCGCAGTCATGATAAAAATTGCAGGTCGCCGCCGTTGCTAATAAAAAAAAAAATAATAATAAAAATACCATAAATCTGTGCCCTATTTTGTAGACGCTATAACTTTTGCGCAAACCAATCAATATGCGCTTATTGCGATATTTTTTGGGAAAAAAAAAAAATAGAAGAATACATATCGGCCTAAACTGAGGAAGAAATAAAAAATATTATATATATATATATATATATATATATATATATATATATATATATATATATATATATATATATATATATATATATATATATATATATATATAGATTCATTACACACAATGATATAGTTCAAGCATTTTTTCTTTTAATGTTGGTCATTATGGCTTACAGCTAGTGAAAACCCAAAATTTAGCATCTCAGAAAATTAGACTATTACATGAAACCAATAAAAAAAGATTAATACAGAAATGTTGGCTTACTGAAAAGTATGTCCATGTACAGTATAGTATGCACTTAATACTTGGTCGGGACCCCTTTTACATTAATTGCTGCATCAATGCGGCGTGGCATGGAGGCGATCAGCTTGTGGCACTGCTGAGGTGTTATGGAAGCCCAAGTTGCTTTTGATAGTGGCTCATCTGCATTGTTGGGTCTAGTGTCTCATCTTACTCTTGACCATTCCCCACAGATGCTCTATGGGGGTTTGGGTCAGGATAGTTTGCTGACCAATCAAGTACAGTGATATGATCATTAAACCAGGTATTGGTACTTTTGGCAGTGTGGGCAGGTCCCAAGGCCTGCTGGAAAATGAAATCAGCATCTCCATAAAGCTGGTCAGCAGAGGGAAGCATGAAGTGCTCTAGATTTTCCTGCTGGAGGGCTGCGCTGACTTTGAACTTGATAAAATACAGTAGACCCATACCAGAAGATGACATGGCTCTCCAAATAATCAAAAACTGTAGATACTTCACACTGGAGCTCATGCAGCTTGAATTCTGTGCCTCTCCACTCTTCATCCAGACAGAGACCTTAATTTGCAAATGAAATGCTAAATTTTCCTCAGTCCGTGATGACATGAATGCGGATCAGCTGAAAGCAGCTATCGAAGCCACCTGGGATTCCATAACACCTGCATGCCACACCACGTTGATGCAGTAATTCAGGCAAAAGGATCCTCAACCAAGTATTTAGTGCATGCTATACTGTACATGGACATAATTTTTAGTAAGCCAACATTTCCGTATTAAAAATTTTTTTTTTTTTGGTCTTCTGTAATATTCTAATTTTCTGAGATGCAGCCTTTTGGGTTTTAACTAGCTGTAAGCCATAATCCTCAAAATTAAAAGAAAAATGCTTGAAATATGTCACCTAACTCATCAATACAAAATATGAGTTTCACTTTTTGAATTAAAATTTTTTTTTTTTTCTTTTTGATATTCTAATTTGAGATGCACCTTTTACAAGTTGAAGCCCATGTGAAACAGACCTATTGTGGATGTGTAAGTTGTTAATGCATGTTTTCATCCAAGATTTGTACATATTGACTTCAGTTTGAAAAATATGTGAATCCTGGGTGAAGTTTGTGTGACTCTTGCATGAAAAGATTTCTAAATGGACCTGTCAGGAAGCCTATATTGAGTATATTGATTGTTGGATTTACATGGTAATGGTGTAAATGGTTGTCACAACTTCTTCTTCTTTTTTTTTTTTTTTTTTTTTTTTTTTTCTTTTTGTAGTGGCCATTATAGCAGTTGTTATGCTGTATTTTGTGAATCTACTTCAAGGTAAGTAACCAGTGGTCCTTTTTTATTTATTTTTTTATTTTATTGGGAAATAAGGGGCTTATTTTAGAAAAGATTCAGAAGTAAAATGGAGTTACCCTTTTATTACAAATTTGTGTTTTTTATTTTCTTTCTTTTACTATACTGGAAGTTTAACTTGAGAATTAATTGCGGAAAATGGGCATCTTGGGCAATTTTTCTGTAGAACTTAATGCCCCCCCCCCTTTTTATTTTTTTAATTTTTATTTTCAATTGTAGGTGGAGATCTTAATTTATCTTCATGGGAGCGGGAAAAACTGCAGAAACAAGCTGCCATTGAGTAAGTGCTTATTTCTTGGATATATTGCCTGCTTTTTATGGTGTACCTGTCAAGAGGTAGAAATGTCTGTGCCTGTTGTGGTTGCTGCTTCTGCATAGCTTCTATTTGTGTGTGCTACACCAGATTTTGCTAATTGATATGTTGTAATTAAGAATGCCTATCTTAAAAGCAAAATCCCAGCCAAAACATTTTTAGTTTTTGGAGTGAAGAAGGAACATAATCGTTTAATTTTTTTATTGCTGTTGTGTGCGATATCTCTCCAATGGAAACGCAACCACTTTTATATATATATATATATATATATATATATTTTTTTTTTTACTGATCGAGTATGAAAAGCGTAACATTTAGTCTGTTGACTTCATGCAGTGGGGAGAAAGTTTTGACTGGAGTTTTACTTTAAATGCTGCCATTAATGCTTTGCAATTAGTGCTTTATTAGGGTAAAAACATTAACTGTAAATTTTTTTTTTTTCTATAGTTTTTTTGATGTGCAGCTCTATATCAACATAGTACAGTACATAGAAAGAAGACATTAGTAAAACTGAATGTAAAGATTGGGAGAAAGGAAGTGTTTCTTGGGGGGATGTAATGATAGAACTACTGTATAGCGATATATAAATAGTGTGGAGGTAGAACATAGTGGGCTAAAAAAGAGGGAATGTGTGGGTGGGAATAAGGGGTAGGAATAGCGATCAAAGAAACTACTCCCCATGTCTAGCTTTGTGCGTTTTGGTAACTGGCTATTCGCAGGGAGCCCCCACCCTGAGTAGTCCAGGATAGAAAAGACCCCGTTGATCACCCTTAATGTCAGGCCATTATACTTTAATATTCTGGAGCTGTTTTTATTGTGTAGCCAGCAGGTCTAGTCTGAAGTACATTTGAATACTCTTGTCTTGGACTATTTGACCAAGTGCCTCAGTTTCCCCCACACTGTCTAGAGAACCTTTTGCACTTTATAAGCACCTGTGTACAGAATTACAAGCTACTCTTGCTATTAAAGTGTGCCTTTTCACTTTTGTGGGTGGTATTATATTGGTTGCCGATTTGCAGACAGCTACAACCTGAAGTTGGGAGCCTATACACCGTAATCTCATAGGTAAAAGATACATTTGTGATCAGGCCTGTAATTGTCTAGCTAGTCTTTTGGAACTGGCATTGTTGGGGCCATTTAGAGCTCTTGGCAGATTAAAAAAATTGAATTGTGGTAACAGCTTTATATCAATGTCCTTTTTAGGACCATTTACTGTGCTGTAGGTACCTGATCGATATATCAGCGATTTTTCAGTGTGGAGTGTATATATATATATATATATATATATATATATATATATATATATATATATATATATATATATATATATATATATATATATATATATATATACACTTATATACTTTGTAGTATTTATTTTTGAAGCAGTGTTTAAACTATTCTGGCAAGCTCTGCTCCTGCTTCTCTTATGCAAATTAAGCAGTATGAATCTGGTCTTAAGGTTTTCTGCCATAGGTGGACTTAAAGCTTAACTTGCTGTAAGAACAAGCTAAATACACAGTTTAAAAGCATAATGTGAGCTGTTTTACCTACTAAATGATTTCTGTTCGGTCAGTCCTGAGGTGTACAAAGACCTGCTAATCTGTACAGCCTGATATTTCTCTGCTACAGTTTTTTTTTTTTTTTTTTTTTTTTTTTTTTCTTAATTCCCTGAACTGTCCCTGCATACAATTTGTCTGTGTCCAGGACCAGTCAGTCTCTAGCTGCATGTAATGCGCTTGAATAATGCATGTGAACAGTGGCCACAATGACCGTTTTTTTCTACAGGATACAAATCTGGCCATGGTTGTTTCCACACTATGTGCATGTGGATAGTTTTTTGGGGGCCCCCCAAACCACCCACAGATTCTTGCCACCCATGTGAATGGGCCCCAATACAAACCTTTGTTCTTGAGGTCGCCTTTGTGTTCAAATTTATTCTGGTCTTTTTTTCCTCTTCTCCCTGTGGTGGTCTTCAATACACATTGTATAATGCCAGGTCCGCTTTCTGCAGTAATAGAAGGTGAGCTCAGACTGACATAGTGATGTAGCCACAGAGTGTATGAACATTATTATAAATATTTATAAAAAAGGGGAAAACATTTACATATTCTTTAAGCAGTAAGGCCCCTTTCACACGATCGGACCGTTCAGGTCCGTCTGTCAGTTTTGACGGCGGACCGTTCAGGTCCGTCTGTCAGTTTTGACGGCGGACCGTTCAGGTCCGTCTGTCAGTTTTGACGGCGGACCTGAACGGGCGCTCCATGTTAGCCTATAGAGCGACGGATGTCAGCGCAGACATGTCCGCTGACACCCAACCCTGTCCAATCCGCTAAAAGCAGACAGATGGCCCTACGTCCAGATCCGTCGCTATCGGATCGGGTGAGATCTGACGAAAACGGACATGCTGACCGTTTTCATCCGATCCCTTCATATGCAGCAGTGGCGCCTGACAAGCCCCTCCCCGCTCAGTGAGCAGAGAGGGACCTGTCATCCATCAGCTCAGCGGAGATCAACGGACTGATCTCCCGCTGAGCCGGCGGACCAAGGCGGGCTCGTGGAAACTGTGTCCGCCTCGTGTGAATGAGGCCTAATGCTAGGCCATCTTTGTGCTCCTTGTTGCTGATACAAAGACAATACCAGTTTGTTTTGTTTTTTTATATTTCATTGCATTGATTTATTTTTTTCCCCATGTTTATCTGGAGTTCAGATTTAAACTACAAATCTAACAGCGATAGTAGGTAACTATCGGTGCATGTTGGCTCACATTTGTCACAGAATCTTGAACTCTAGCTCCACAAGAACTTTTTTCAACCAAGACAGCAGCTTCCACAAAACTGATATTTGTATAGCCATTTTGCCACCACCGTGCTGTTCTGCTAATGGGTCACTCAGCCCTGTCCACATATTGCGGAATGGGCATGCTCTTAATCAAGAATAGGCCAACGTAGCTCGAGGCAGCATGTAATTCTGCAGAAAGAGGTATGTTGACAACTTGTATAAATGGAAAGCAAATCTTTTCAAGGTTTACTTTTCTTTATTTTTATGGCTTATTGAAACTTTCATCATCTAAAACTTTTTAAGTTTCAGAAATAGTTTTTATAATGTTTGTGCTTTGATGAGCAGCTAATTTTTCATTGGTGTGCTGCGTTTTGTGCTTTGCTTCTCTCCACTGCATATTCCAGGATAAATTAAAAACGTGTCCCCCTTGTATTTACATATCTGTTTAGTAATCCTTATAAAGAAATCTTTGTGAACCCTTAGCAATTTTCTGGATGTCTACAAAAATAGCTTCTAAAATGTGGGCTGATGGGTTTTCCAGAGACCAATAATATCCAATACAATCTAAAAATCAACATAACCTTTTACATTTCTATATCCTAGATCTACCAACGATTTAACCAATCAAAGCCACTCATGGATAAAGCATTACTAAATTACATTTAAATCTGTTGCAAGGAGTATGGCAGATCAACATGTTCAAAGGACCTCAGAACAGATTTGGAAGCTTTATAAGACTGGAAGGTTAACCACTTCATGCAAAATCACGCACCTGTACGTCATTATGTTGAAGTGGTTGTACCGGGGTGATGCCTGATCACAAGCAATGCGGCTAAAAAGCCGCTTTGCCGTCATCACAAGCAGGGGAAAGGGAAGCTCCACCTGGGTCTCCCATTCCACCAGGAGACCCGAGCGACCAGCCGGCAGGTCCATCGACTGGCTGGAGTCCCGAACAAAGTCTGCTTCGATCGTGTCTCAGATGTAGTAACCCCCGAAGCAAGGTCCCTTCCGGTTTACTTGGCAGCCAATGGCACCACATTTAAAAAAATCAAAGGCATTTAAAAACGACGATTTTGGCGAATATTTTGGAGGAGTGTTTCCCGAAAAAACACATACGCAAGTCGCGCCCGCAAATGTAAACCGTACTCAAGTCACATGTGAGGCATCGCCATGAATGTTAGAGCGAGAACAATAGAAAAAGACTCCTAACTCTAAACTGGTAACCAGTTGAAAAAAATTTAACGGTTGACTATGGAGATTTTTAAGTAGTGTAGTTTGTCACCATTCCACGAGGGCCTGCAATTTTAAAGCATGTTGGGTATCTAGTTACTCGGCGTAACATCTTTCACAAGATGCAAAAAAAGGGCTAACTTTACTATAAATGCGTGTTTTTTTTTTTTTTTTTTTTTTTTTTTTTGTTTTGTTTTTTTTTTTTTATCAGCGAAAAAACTGCGTTTGAAATACCGCTGCGCAAATACCGTTTGACATAAAATTTTGCAGTGACCACCATGTTATTCTCTAGAGTCTTTGCTAAAAAAAAAATGTTTGGGGCTTCTAAGTAATTTTTTTTAGCAAAAAAAATACTGATTTTAACTAGTAAATAAGTGTCACAGCTAGGCTTGGTCCTTAAGTGGTTAACAAAGTTTTTAGTGTTTGGGGTTTTATCAATCTGCCGATCTACTTCTACTGTTTGACTTAACCAGTCAGTGTCAGTAGTTTTCCACTTTATCAGCGCCGCTGGCTTATTGCTGGAAGCGCTCATCCGTGTATTCTGACGGTGGGGAGGTCTCCCCACTGTCAGAATACATTGGCTCAGTAGGGAGGATTCTGTCATCCACACATTCGAGGTGTGAACATATACAGCAATGGATAAATTAAGGGTAGGTATATCTGGAGGCAGCCCATTCCTCTGCACAACCAGCCTGTCAGTATTTTTCCGCTCGATCAGCACTGCAGGCTATAGCTGGCAGCACTCATTGGTGTATTCTGAAGTTGGGGAAGTCTCCCCACTGTCAGAATACAATCGCTCAGCGGGGGGGGGGGGGGGGGGGGAGAGATTCTGCCATCCACACATTTGAGGTGGATGGGGTTTTTTTTTTTTTTTTTTTCAACCTAATAGTTGAACTAAAAAAAGACTAGTCTATGGGCTGTTTTGGTTTACTAAAAGCAAAATTGCACTTGATTACTTGTGTCCCTTATGCCCATCTCCTCCACCACTACCATTTCTGTAATGGTGTGACTGTTAATGGAGCTAGCTGAGCTGTGACAGGCACTCCGCAGTGCACACATACCATCTAGCCTGTAAAAAAAGACACTGTCTAACAAATTGCATTAACAGGCTTAGTTTTAGGTTTAGCACACATTTGCAAATTTGTGGAAGCGGCACTGCCTGTCAAGGCTTCTCTGAAAAAGTGAGGTCCTAACCCTTCTTTTTGAGAGTCTTCATATTGGAACATATACAGCAATGAATAAATTAAGAGTAGGTATACCTGGAGGCAGCCCATTCCTCCTTAATGGTGCAGGGACGCATTAGAAGCCCAGCAAGAGCTGAAGTCATCCAATGTGCCCCCGCCACGCCAATTCCAAAGGGCAAGCTATAAAAAAATCACATCTGCCCCAATTTATAACTAGCCTTTAAAAGCAAGATGCACATGGATGGTGTTTGCATAGCACAAACAAGTTTTCCCAGCACACTTACCAGCTAGCCTGCAAAAAACAAAACAATATTACACTGTCGTAGCTGCCCTGCTATACCCACTCTTTCCATCCAGCTCCTCCATTAGTAGGATTCTTACTACAGCTACTATCAGTGAATGATCTGTGTGTTCAGCTAGTCTTCCGAAGTCAATGCAAGTTTGATCATAAAAGTCCCTCAACTAAAGTCAAAGGGGATCTGTGTTGATTTATCCTGGAAAACCGCTTTTTCTGTGCTTTTGGCTTGTTTGCAAAAGTAAGGCGCTTTTAGTGCAATAATGCTGTAAGTTAAAAAATGTAAATATATTTTACCCAAAGTGATTTAATCAGTCATAATTCTAACAAAGTAGATTTGTCCAAGATTGTTAAAACCTAAATGGTCTTTACTTCACTGCTGTTCATATGTTTCTAGGTATGTTTAATTAGTGACCCGTCCGTTCTACTATCCTCCGATAGTCTATAAAAACAGATTTTTCAGCATTTTGGTTAGAATGGGATACAACCTTATGTGAGATTTGTTTTGCTGTATGTGACCCTGTTGTCTTATTTGCCCTCACTTCTTATCCTGCTGGTGCCCTGAAAGAAGTTACCAGGACACAAAGTATTTACACATTTCCCAGTAAGAACAAAAGCATTGCGATCAAAATCTCACAAAGGTCCTAAACCTTTCCCACTCTGCTAAAAGCATAATATTGCTGTTTATTTCTTAGTAGCATTTCCCTCTACCTCATGCCCCAAGCAGATCCAAAAAGTTATTGGTAATGTCCCCATCTTGCATATGGACAGAATACCTGACAGAGGTTTAAACTCTCCCCTTCTATCTAAAACTAAGAGTTTTGCCTGGTTTTGCTCTTCAGTCCACCTTTTTTGTAGATCACTTCCATTTACCTTTTCACATATCAAATCTCCTGCCACATTTAGGTTAGGGTAAGAAATACTTATTTAAAGTGGTAGCAAATTCCACTTTTTGATTTTTACCTATGTGTAAGCTTACAATAAGGCTTACCTGTAGGTAAAATGAATATCTCCTAATCATGCACTGTTTTTAGGAAATATTCTAGTGAGCAGCAACCGGTGACGTCACCGGCACTCTGAAGGAATGGCATACCCATGCCGTTCCTTCAGACCTCCTGTGTCATGGCCGTGACATGCGCACAGGCGTGACGTCATCACGGCTCGATCATTCAAGGGGCTGCAGCCCGCGAACCCAGAAGGTAGACCAGGTGATGATGCGCCGCTGGAGGGCTTCATTTCTAGGCAAATCTTTCATAATGTGCTAGCACATTATGATATTGCCTTGCAGGATGAAACTCCCCCCACCCCCCTCGACCATTTACCGAAGTGCAGTACTGCAAAATACAGTAACCCAATACTAATCTGGTTGGCTGAACTCGCACTGCACAAACATCGCATACAATCGGCACCGCATGCGGGTGTGAATCACATGTGATGTCTGTGTTCGCACAAGTGTTTATCCAGACTTAAGGCGGAGGTAAAGTCAGAGCAACAAATGCAATGACTAACTGTCCACACTAGTCTTGTAGCATATGTCTGATAGGCTTATTTTCATTATTTGATTTTAAATCATTCAGCTGTTGAATCTACACAAATAACTGCCCATTTTAACTTACCATTTTATAATAATCTCTTGCAGAAAAGAAACTGAATAGCAAAATCTCATCTTCCTGTATGCAGAAAGAGGTCAGCAAGCTGTCAACTCAGAAGAGTTTAGTGTCTTCAGAGCTTGCTGCAAAATAGTCAAATTGGTGTTAACCTCTGTTTACTTATTTTAGCTAAGTAACTTACAGTAATACTATAAGTGAAGGATTTTGGCTATAGACCATAATGGTCATCTTGGAGTATTTGCACCTTTTATCCTTGCCTAGGGCAATATACACAAGTTGTTGGTACGGAGGCTGGGACTCTTTTAATTTTGGTTACCTTTTTTTTGTGTTTTTTTTTTTTTTTTAACCTTTTTTAAAGTAGTTTCTGTCTGCTTAAAGAGTCACTTTATTTTCTTGAGAGCTCTTAACTTAGTTTTTTAAGGGCTCATTTACACATGCTTTGGCTTCAACACACCTTAAAGCTCCTCCTGCTTCAACATGCTTTTATGATGTGTTTTGGATGCTTCGGTGGTGCTTCCGTGATGCTCTGTTGAAGCTTTGTTGAAGCTTGGCAGATGCCCTGTGCGTGGATATCATACCTGCAATTTCTCCAAAATAAAGCAAAGCTGAATTAAAGGCTCTCAAAAGCCACAGGTGCTTCAATCGAGCTTTGTCATAACATTCTGTGGAGACGTTGAAGCCCCACTAAAGGGATATGGGGAATCATTTTTGAAGTGAAGCCAAAGAAAAGCAAGGTGTAAACAGGACTGTACTCTAACCATTTTGTTTAGTGACAGGGGCTTTGACTGGCATTCAGAGAGCTTTAACAAAGCTAGCTCTAAGGGCTCATTTACACTTGCTTCGGCTTCAACACATTAACGGCTAGTTTACACAAGCTTCAAAAGAAGGCTTCGGGCAGGCTTTGTTAAAGCTCTCTGGACGCTAGTCAAAGCTTCTGTCACAAAGTAAAATGATTAGCTTAAAGTCCTGTTTACACCTTGCTTTTGCTTTGCTTCAAAAATTATACCCCCTGTAGCTTTAGTGTTGATTCAAAGCGTCTTCAAGACATTCATAGAAGTCTATGGCAAAGCTCGCCTGAAGCCTCATCGAAGCACCAAGGAAAAGCAAGTGACAGGAGCTTTGACTGGTGTTGAGACACGCTTTGGTAAAGCTTTCTGAAGCCATGATTTATAGCGAGTGTAAACTAGCCCTAACTCTATTTTTGTGTGTACGATGAGTTTGTGGTACAATTCCCGATTATTGAAGGTCAAGTTCACTTCAAGTTTTTTTTTTTTTTTTTTTTTTTTTTTTCCTTAATACACTGCAGTTTTTAAAAAGCTGCTGAATGTAGCTGGCATACTTGTAGGGCAGGTCGCCCCGAAATCGGCACTGCACAGTGTATTTTAATCTACTCAGAACCCTTGCCTGTATAGCCTGTTTTACTCAGAAGGCGTAGCCTTTTCCATTTAGGATTACAAAGCATTTAATTAAATTTTTTTAGTATTTTTTATTATGCTATTTTTCAGACTCTTGGAGCCTCCGTTGGGACTTAAAGTTCTATTATGCAATGTGCATTAAACGGTTTTATTGAATTTCCTTTAAATTTAATGTTCTACAGCTTAAACAGTACATAATTTTGACATCCTAAAGCGTCTGTGATGCAGTGAGACAAATGCATAAAAGCACTTACGATTAACTGGTCAAAATGCACTTTTTTTTTTTTTTTTTTTTTTAGTTAGCTTATTTAAAGTACTACTAAACCTTCCTGTATGACAGTCTTGGCAGTTGCCAATTTCAGTTATGTGATGCACAAGCCTCAAACTTTCTTTACCGTCCCTGAACTAAATTCTCCTTTGTGTCTCGCACACTTCCCCTTCCAGACACTGTAGTTTGCAGTGGGAGGGTTTTAGCTAAAAAAAACAGTGCTGTCAATTCAGAAAGCAGTGGGCACGACTAGGTGTGGCCAGGTGCTGATTAAAGGTTGTGAATCAGCAGTGATGGTGCTGATAGCCACTCCCCCCCTGTAACAGTTTTTCATCCCACTGTAGTGCAAGCAGACGCAGCCTACATGTTGGTGGCAATTCCGCTCTGGATTCAGAAGCAGTGTAGCATGGTTGCAATCCATCACAGGAATCTGATTTAGGTGGACCTAACTGCCAGGTTTAACATGTTTATGGCACTTTGAAGGGGTACTAAGGGAAAACATAGGGGTTGTAAACCCTCACGGTTTTTCACCTTAATGCATTAAAGCGGTTGTATACCATTATTTTTAACTTTTACCTGCAGGTAAGCCTATAATGAGGCTTACCTGTAGGTAAAAAAAAAAAATCTCCTAAACCTGTACGGTTTAGGAGATATTCCCCTCGCAATGAGCCGCTGACTGCAGCAGCGCATGCGCACAGGGGATTCTCGGCTGACAGCCCGGCAAACTCCGGAGCTTGCCGGGCAGAAGTCTCCCGCGCACATGCGCGGGAGTGACGACATCGCGGCTCCGGCCACTCACAGCGCCGGGGCCGCGATACCCAGAAGACACGCCGAGGGGAGATGTCAGCTCCCTCGGCGTGGACCAGGTGAGATGCCAGCGCCTCGTTCTAAGGTAAGTATCTCATAATGAGCTAGTATGCGGTGCATACTAGCTCATTATGCCTTTTCTCTTGCAGGTGTAGAAAAAAGCATGAGCATGATTGTTCCAGTGACGGGGCTGAGCACAGCAGCTCTAACCGCTGTCTCGGGTCCTCATTGGATGGATTGATAGCAGCAGGAGCCATTTGCTCCCGCTGCTGTCAATTAAATCCAGGGAGATGGGGGGGGGGGACGCGGAGTTGGCTGTCTGTGTCAATGGATGCTGCAGCAGGACTCCGGAGCGCGCCTGCAGCAGTGTACCCTTGGAAAGCGGCTCTCCGTAGGGGCACTCGAGGAGCCAGGAGCGCAGCGGGCGGGGGGGGGGGGGGGGAACCACAGAAAAAAAAAGGATTGGGGCCACTCTATGCAAAACACTTGCACAGAGGATGTAAGTATGGAGAGGGACATGGGATAGAGGAGATGGGACTGGAGGAAGCGGAGGACTTAGGATGACAGCATGGACCTCCTAGATGTGGAGCCAGCAGTGCAGAGTTTTGACCCCCCTCCCTGTTCCTCCTCCTCTTCCTCTCCCTAAATGCCAAAAATAGGTATCGGTAATTGGTATCAGTGGGTACTTGTACTCGTTGCTAAAAAAAAAGTGGTATCGGTGCATTCTTTAAGTGCATTTCCACTTTGGCAACCAAGTTTGGATAACACTTAACTTTATGTGGGTTGCATATCTCCAGTCTGTTAAAAATGCTTGCTGCATCTTTGATTTGCTTTTGTGGAAACACACTTAAGGCCCCTTTCACACAGGCGGACTGATCGGGTCCGCCTGTCAGCTTTTCAGGCAAACCCGATTGGACCCTCCGTTATCCCTCTATTGTGCAGCGGATGTAAGTGAACGTGTTCATTTACCCTCAGACATCCAATCCGATTTGATAAAAACAGACGGCTGGAAGATCCGTTCCCCAACCGTTGATCGTATCAGATGGCAGTCGGGTGTAAATGGACATGGGTCTTTTTACATCCGAACACCCATAGAGTGGGCTGTGTCCGCTCTGCATAAGCGGAGCGGACATGGATCAGCCATCCGCCTAGTAGACAGGGATCAGCGGATAGATTCTCCGCTGGGCAGGCAGACTTCCTCCATGTGAAAGGGGCCTAAAGCAGATCAAAAGCACAACGCACTTAAAGCGCCTTTTTAATTTGTACGAACATTGAAATGTTCAGGACAAACGTTTTGAGGTTAAATAAAAAAAGGATCCTGCAAGCCACCACTAACCAGATGCTAAAATAAGTAAATGACAAAAAAGGTGCTAACATTAAACACGTAACATAAATTGTGCAAGTATAAATATAAAAGATAAAAAAAAGATAAAAAATATACGCTGCGCTACTCATAAACAATTAGTGTAATGCGCACTCTATCCATATAGATACCAAATTGCATACATTACTATTAAATATAAAGTGTATCTTAAATAGCACATGAACAGTGTAATAATATAAATAAATAATAAATGACTTAAAATGAATGACTGACTGTCTTAAATAACCTGTGAATAGTAAAACAATTTTAAAAATACATATAGAATGCACAACTTAATCCAAAGCGCTCTTATGCATGGTTATGTTCAAAATTCATATGTTAGTAATATGTGAATTGATCATAAATCAAAAGTGCTCATATGCATAAGTGATGTACAGTGGAACCTTGGATTACAAACCTAATCCGTTCCAGGACTATGCTCGTAATCCAATGTACTCGCATATCAAAGCGAGTTTTCCCATTGAAGTCAATGGAAACGAAAATAATTTGTTCCGCATTGACTTCAATGGGATGCAATACCGCATGCGGCCAGAGGCGGGGGCCGCCGGAGAGACTTGGAAACAGACGAAAAGGCCCGAGGGACACTCCGGCTGACCTTGGCAAACCTTGGAAAGGCTCGTGAACGAACTGTCCTTGGGCCTTTCCGTGCATTACCGAGCGGCGCCGATTGGCGACTTTCGGCTCGGCTCTAGCACCCCCCACCTCAGGCTAAAAGCGGTACTGCACACCGCTTTTGGCCTGAATCCCGCTCATTTTGCGAGACAACACTCTCAAATAGTTGGGGTTTTTAGAAATACAGTGCTCGGTTTGCGAAATGCTCGTTAACCGCGTTACTCGCAAACCGAGGTTCCACTGTATCACTGGCAATCCTGCCAAAAAGGTCCATATAACTCAAAACTAAGTGGATCGTTCGTAAATCAAAGTGCTCATGTGCATAAATGTGGTATCCAAATGCGTCATTGATGACCGTGGTGTGAAGAATCCATATATCTCAAGCAATTCGGAAGGTGATTCAAAACTTGCTATGGTGTCTTCACTCAGGTGCTCCCCTTAGGTAGTGAATGCTCACCTTAGAGCGTGCGACTTTGCAGTTAAGCTCAGTCTGTGAACGCATGTGAACCACCATTGGGCTCTTTAATAGTACCTGAATCCTGGACTCCTCAGTGTGACCCTCCGCAGTATATGCAAATAAGAGAACTTGATTGTTTAATAAACGTTTAAAAGCTTTATTACACTAAGTGAATCCCCTTCTGGGGTACTCACACAGAACAGGTGCACCACTCTATGATAAGCGTGAACGGGTATATACCGGACTAGTATCGGGATGGTATGAGCCGCCTCCTCAGCAAACTGCCTATCGTGCCATCCTGTCCCCTCGGGACTTAATTGCGAAGTCGCACGCTCTAAGGTGAGCATTCACTACCTAAGGGGAGCACCTGAGTGACACCATAGCATGTTTTGAATCCCCTTCCGTATTGCTCGAGATATATGGACTTTTCACACCGCGGTCATCAGTGATGCATTTGGATACCACATTTATGCACATGAGCACTTTGATTTACGAACGATCCACTTAGTTTTGAGTTATATGGACCTTTTTTGGCAGGATTACCAGTGATAGTTATATATCACTTATGCACATGAGCACTTTTGATTTATGATCAATACACATATTCCTAACATATGAATTATGCATAGGAGCACTTTGGATTAAGTTGTGTATTCTATATGTATTTTTAAAATTGTCCCCCTATTTACAGGTTATTTAAGACAGTCATTTGTTTTAAGTTATCTATTTATTTATATTACACTGTTCATGTGTCATTTAAGATGCACTTTATATTTAATAGTAATGTATGCAATTTGGTATCTATATGGATAGAGTGCGCATTACACTAATTGTTTACGGGTAGCGCAGCGTATATATTTGATCTAAACGTTTTGGGGTGTTGCCTTCTTGGCCCACACAGTACTGATGCACAACGTTTCAGCAAAATGTTAAATAGGGACAATCTTTGAGGGGGAAAAATGCTTCATCTTACCAACTTGGCCTGTTTAAATACCGTGTGTGTGGCAGAGATTTGCCCACTAAACTATTTACTAAAACTTTGTGCGTCAGTACTGCTTGAACAGAGTAGAATGGAACAGCCCTAAAACTTGTCCTGAAAATTGAAAGGTTAGGCCTCTTTTTCACTTGGGATCTGAACAGGCGGGTGACTGGTCTGTATCAATGCAGAGCAGACACAGCTCGTTCTCTGTGCGGTCACACATTAACGGACTGCCTGTCTGTTTACAGCGGAATGCCATCTGATGTGATCCGCTGGCCAGAAGGAACGGTTCCCTCTGTTTTCAGCAGATCGGATGTAAGCAGGTATAAATGGACACATGTTCTTTACACCTTCCGCTCTATAAAGGAGATTGGAGGGTCCGATTGAGTCTGCCCGAAAAACGGACAGGCAGACCCGATCGAACTGCTAGTGTGAAAGGGGCCTGATGTGCAAATAAAAAAAGGTCAGCCTGTATTCAGTTTTCACATAGGAAAATTAAAAATTGTTGCATACCCTTTTACATGTTTTAAAAACCTTACTGAGATTTCCTTCTGTGTAATGTAATAAGGGGGCTGGGAATTTTTTTACTGTAATTAATTAAAGATAGAAGCTTAGGCCCGGCCATATACGGTTTGATGCAAGCTTAATGTACCAAGTTAAAGTGGATGTAAACCTGAATTTTTTTTTTTTTTTTTTTTTTTTTTTTTTAATGAAGACTTCTACCTGGCACAGTAGAGGATCTCAATTCATCTGTGCCCAGTCTTGCCACGAAGTGTTAATCCAGCTCTGAGCAATCCTCTTGTGTTTTCTTTTTTAGTAAGTTAAAAAATGACACACAGATCAGTAAGTTGCCACATTTTGCAAGGTAGAGAGATGTGTGTGTATATATTTTGTGCCATTAGTTTATACTTTGTGTGTGGTGGGTTTACATTCACTTGAATCGATCAACTTGAGTACAACCAGCCTGTCAGATTTGCGATTATCGCAAGCGGCTGCTATAGCTGCTAACCATAATCGCTGTCTAATCCCGGTGGGGATGGGGAGTTATTTTAAAGCCCAGAGAATCATGGCTATAAGATGGGGACAGAGCTGAGTATCGGATAATATTACAAGCTGGCTGGCAAGATTTTTGGTTGTATTGACAAAAGTGGAATTACTGTAGCTGCTATGAATGGCTGCACGTTGCATGGGGCCATATAAATAAGCACTTTATTAAATCCCAGATTAGGGTGGCCATCTGTGTGTAGGAATCCCTTTAAAATGTAAAATGCTCACATGCTAAACTCCTACAAGGATCCTTTTCTGTCTGACATTAGTAGCCATTCGGCTACCTCCCCAAATCATCAGTGTGATGTCACAAGTTAATTTTGATGTCTGTGAGACTAATATACAGTAGTGGGACTTGTCAACATTACCTCAGATAATGAACAGGCTATGCACAAATGGGAAATGGCTATAGATTTCATGTGTATTATCAGATTTTTATATAACGATTCTTATGCAGAGGTTTAGTTTTGTGAAGTTATATTCTACATTGAAAATATTTTAATATGTTGGATCTATAGTGGGAAGCATAAAATTCTATTTCTGTCCTGTTTCTGATTAGGGCTGTTTTAAGAGAAAAAAGTGTAAAATGACTTTGCCTGATATAATATATAATATATATAATACATGCCAGGAAGAAGGTGAGATAGTTTTGAAGATGGCACATGTGAGGGTGCTTTTTTTTTTTTTTTTTTTTTTTTTTTTTTTTTTTTCTTTGAAGGACAACGTCCTTCCTTTTTTTTATTTATTTTTATTTACCTGAAAGCTATTAACCAGTTTTCAGTGAAATATAACCAGCATAAGGGATAACGACACTATTCTATCATTATACCCTTCTTGCTGTGGCCCACAGTGCACTGCACAGCTGCTAGCAACTGTAACCTCCCCATGCCCTCATGTGACTGATAGGTGGTCTCTCCATAGTAGTCCATTTTTTTTTTTTTTGTTACAGAACTGAAGGACCAGTTTAGAGCAGGGGCTGTGCAGCTATCTGTGGGGCACAGTGTGGATCTTAACATTGCTCAAAACCTAGAGCAATGTTACGAAAAAAAAAAAACCCTTCATCTTTTATAAAGTGCTCTATATCTCAGACTTGATCTTGAAAAGCCAAGTCCTGGCATTCCTCATGCCTCACTGTTTTTATTTTGCTTCTGGGAACACCTATCATACTTCTGGACCAATAGTGAGGCATGGGAGGGGGAAAAACAAATTAAAATGCCAACCTGAAGTGTGAATTTACATTGAGCACACTGGCTTCAAGGGTCTCGAGATACTTTAGTAGTTTAAAAAAAATTGTATTGTTGCAGCAGGTTTACTGAAGAAAGGTGTAATTGGAGATAACAATTGGGTGCAACTATTATTTTAATACAACATAACTATTTTTATTACTGGTACATATTTGTGATGTCAAATGTGCCTTTCTATATTTTGTGTTTTATAAATTAGAGGGCCAATGCACACTTAAGCAATGTGTTGCTATGCATTAACGCAAATTGTTTTAAAGCAACACATTCGTTATGAATGAGCTGCCAATGTACCACAGCGGATTAAAAAATGCATGATTTTTATTTTTTGGTATGGTGTGTCTGCTGTGGTGCACTGCTGTGCTTTGCACTGTGCGGTACAGTGCTTGTATTCAGAATGAATGGCAAGGGTGGGGGTGGGGGGAGTTGCGATAATGTGTGTCTTTTGCTGCGTATTGCTACAACGTGCAAGTGTGAATGGACCATATTGATGAGATGTGGACGCCTTCTTTAAGACTGAAATTTTGATTGTGGAACAGAGCTAAAATAAACTCTAGATTATTTTATTTATCAGCATTACAAAGAAGCAGTTGTACATATTGACATTCTATGTAAAACTCTATTATGGTGACATGTATCTTTGAAAAGTTTTATTAGCTTAGCAGTGGTCATTGTGTTCTGCCGGCAGGGAAGGCATCTTGCCTGCAGAAGAACAGCATAGCGCTGCGGGAAGGTTTTCCCCCTCAACACTGATTGTATTGATGGGAAAATCTATGGCTGGCTTTTGACTTGAATTACTTTATTACTTCACGAAAAAGAAAAAGAAAAAAAGGGAAATATCTGTCTGCTTAACTTTTTTTTCCAGGTTAAACAAAAGTTCCCCTCTTGAGCTTTAAAAACTTTCACACTTTTGCCCTAGCTGACATTATTGGCTGCAATATATTTCATTTTGTAACAATTGTTCATTAAACTCAGGGAGATTTTTTTTTCGGTTGGAATGATCTTCAAGGTTTCTAACTACTTTGGTTAACTAGCACTTTGTTTCTTTTTTTTTTTTTTTTTTTTTTAAACATTTTTATATGATGGTTTAATTTGTATTTCTAAAATCATATTAATATAACCTATATTAATGTTACATTTTATTAAAATCATACTTTTATCTGATTTTTTTTTTTTTTTTTTTTTTGATTAAATAAAATATCTACAAAAGAAATACAATTGTATTGTCCTTTTTCTCTAATGTACAATGTCAGTTGAGTACAGTTTTTTTTTCCCCTAGCCTGACCATGTTTGTTCTGTTATTCACCAAGCAATATGTTATTTGTAGGGCTGAGAAAGCTCGACTGAGGCGGCAGAGTTCAGAAAGTAGGCTTCGTCCACTGAGTGCTTTTGCTTTGAGGGTTAGATATTTGTCCAGACTTGGCGCAAAGGTATGTATGACTATAACATTATAAAAGCCTAATGAAGGTATATTTACCTGCACTTCACTGGGTGGGTGATCAATACAATTCTGTCCTGTTTTTCGAGTCCAGCATTGAGGTCAAACCCTGCTGGGGTCCTTAAAGAGGAACTGCAGTCTGCTCACATAATTTTTAATAACATCTTTGCCATTCTGAAGCTTTCCTCCAACCACCTTGCATATTTTATATAGAAATAAAGAGCGCACCAGCCTTGTGCATTATCCTTTGATAGGTTTATTAAAAGAATGTGTTCAAAACTACTCACAAGCATGTGAAAGAAACCGACAATATGAAAGCTTTTAACCAATGGCAATCGGCCCTATATCAAGTCTCCAGGTAATGAAGGAGAGGAAACTAGGAGCACAGCTGGCTGATGTCTGGCAGTGCTACCTCCTTCAGCTAAATGCATATGCGCATCTATAGGACACATCCCAGAGAGGCCCCACCCACTATTGTGTGCGGCCCAATGAAGGGGCAGGGCTAGAGTGACAGCTAAGAATAAATGTGTATGTATATATTCTGTTACTCTAGCCCTGTCACAGAGGAACACTAACACTCCTCCCCTTGCGAGTCCCCTCCACCTATAGTTAGAATCACTCCCTAGGTAACACATTTAACCCCTTGATCGCCCCCTAGTGTGTTAACCCCTTCCCTGCCAGTGACATTTATACAGTAATCTGCATTTTTATAGCACTGATCGCTGTATAAATGTGGTCCCAAAATAGTGTCAAGTGTCCGCCGCAATGTCAGTCACGATAAAAATCACAGATCGCTGCCATTACTAGTAAAAAAAAACAATAAAAATGCCATAAATCTATCCCCTATTTTGTAGACGCTATAACTTTTGCGCAAACCAATCAATATATGCTTTTATTTAATTTATTTTTTTACCAAAAATATCTAGAAGAATACATATCGGCCTAAATGGAGGAAAACCTTTTGGGTTTTTTTTTTTTTAATTTTTTGTTTTTTTAACTTTATTATAGCAAAGTAACTCTTGTTTATAGCGCAAGAAATAAAAACCGCAGAGGTGATCAAATGCCACCAAAAGAAAGCTCTATTTGTGGGGAAAAAAAAAAAAAATTCATTTGGGTACATTGATGCATGACCACACAATTGACATTCAAAATGCGACAGCACTGAAAACTGGCCTGGGCAGGAAGGGGGTGAAAATGCCCTCTATTGAAGTTAAATTCAATGTGGTGATATATTTGAGACCTGGATTTTCTTGCGGTCATTAATTGAAGGACACTGGACTGGATTATCCTGGAATGTGTCCTTGGCACACTGGGCTCTGCATTGTGGTGCTTTCCAGACCTTTGTGTACTGTTGATCAGAGCACTTTCTGTGGCACAGCTTCTGGCATGACCCGGTCTCTGAAGACTCACTTTGTGAGCAGCCTGTATGGGCCAAACACTGGGGGGTTACCTAGGTATAGGACCATTGGGTTCCCCCTACTTTCGTTTCATATTTTACACTTTGCTCTTGTCCCAGCGCATTCACATTGTAGGAGATCTAGACAAACTCCTGTTATGGGAACAGTTGGTGTAGGTTCTCGCTAACAGCATAAGGACAGTTCAGACTTTTTTAAAAAAGTTTTGGTTTATCCTTGAACTTTTAGAACGCCACATTTAAAGTGACTCATCTTGGAGTATCTGGCTCTTATCCTGGACCTAAGACAAACTGCTAACTTCTCACTCCCAGACTTGAATGCTTTAGTACTCTTTGCTTTTTTGAGAGTCCTGGGGCTGGTGGTAGCCTCCTACTATTTGCACAGTAACACTCTAGACCCGTACAACCCAACAGCCTGTGACTGTGGGACTAATCTCTAGACAAACTGATTCACCTGACACTGAGGACCAGGTTGTTTCTGGGTTGCTGCCTCAGGAATCCCGCTCTGGATCCTTCCTCATAATGTGCCAGCCCAAACGGCCGTGGAGAAGTCCTAGAGATCTTGTTGATGCAGGGGACGTGGTCTTCCAATCAACTTTGGGCCCTTCCAGCTGAAGGGTCATCCAATCCAGTTAGACAATGCAAAGTAGTGGAGTACATCAACGATCAGGGGGAAACCAGAAGATATTTCAATTGTAGTGCCTTGATTTCATTTTGAAGGTAAGTGTCACATAATGGACTAGTATGCAATGCATACTAGCCCATAATGCTTTTAATTTGCAGGGAGCAAAAGAGGAAGTAAAACTCATTAGGGTTTACTTATTCTTGAAGGCTTTCTGTTATGGGCAGAGCTCCACGTTCACCCCTGTTCACTATTTACATCCTAGGGGTGAATAGTTGCCAGACAAACTTCGTTAGATGTCAAAGTTTGTATCAAGGGGAATAGGCTGTACACCCAGATGTGTTACAGGTGGGGGGGGATGGGGAGATACTGGTCTTCATCTTTAACCACAAACTAGACTGGTATGTCTCCAGATATAGGAATCCTCAGGCAAAAGCAATGTATGTTCTGGCGGCTGTACAATCTGATCTTCCTCTTTCCTCCCATGAAACTTCTTCCTCATTTGCTCTGCAGGATCAAGGTGCAGGGCATTCCAGTGATATTCAAATCTCTGAATTGTCTCAGGTGAATGTGGTAATCAGGCCTGATTAGTCTTCTGGTGGATATTCCGTAGGCTCTTCTGGACCAGTTTACCATTCTGATTCATGGTTGCTTACTTTAACGCCTTGGCTGTTGAATTTTAGGCCTTGAGGGATCATGCCTCCCTGAATCTTTAATTCCTACATTGTTGAAAACTATGAACTCATGGAAGGCATACTTCATTTTGGTGTTAAAAAAAAAAAAAAAAAAAAAACTTTCATCACAGGATATACTCCATGGGATGAATCCTGACCACCTTGCAATTAGGGCTGGATCTGCATTTAGCACTAAGAATTACCAAGAGTCTCATCTTGGAACTTTATCTTTTTCAGAAGATTGCTGGCTTTCCATGCTTCAGTTAAGATCTTTATCTCATATAGCTCCCCCGTGTGAACACCTGAGTCTCTGTAGGATCTGAATTTGAAGTGCAGAAGGAATTTGAATTCCTTCTGCACTTCAAAACCCACCTTTTTGAATCTCCCATCCATATCCCCATTTCAACTCATGTTGTCACCCCTGTGAGACCTGTTTCTGAGCTGGCAACTTTGTCCTGTAAAATTTTTCCTAAGTACCCCCAACAGGTCATGTTTTCAGGCTCTCTATTATTTTGCACAAGTGATTTGATCAGTTTCACAGCCATTTCATCTGAGGGAAATCCTGAAAACATGACCTGTTGGGGGTACTTGAGGACTGGAGTTGAGAAACATTGCTGTAAAGAACACTTTCTGGTCTTTCTAAGGCATTGCATCTTCCTTCCTAAGGTATTTTTGGCTTTTCACTTCAACCAGGAGATTGTTTGTTTTTCTGTCTCTCTCTGTAGAGCACCAGTGCATTAGAATGAGATTTCAGTTCATTGCCTGGATGTTGTCCATGCTGTTCAGATTACCTCACAGCCAGTGCTTCCATTGGAGAAACTGACTGTCATTTTTTTATTGTCCTTGCAAAAGAGAACCAGATTTTTGTACCACTTCTCGGTGGCTCAGACAGTTCCTCATTCAAACTTCTGGTCTAATGGACAGGGTTTCACCCCCTCATAAGTGACACTCTACTAGATCTGTCAGTGCCTTTAGGGCCTTTACAGCTTCAGGCAAGTGTTTCCCAGATTTGAAATGCCGACACCTGGTCTTCTGTGCACATGTTCTCTAAGTCTTTTTTTACTAGGTGGACTTTCAAACATCATTTGATGCCAGCCTTGTATTAGGTGTCTTCATGCAACTCCTCCTTGTTTTTTTTTTTTGTTTTTTTTTGCTGCAGGCAGAACCTGTTCTGTTTTTTTTTTTTTTATTTACTGTGTGAGCCTGTTAGTCTTTGTTACTGTTGTCTGCCCCTCAGTCGCAAACTTCAAAGTCCACTATCTCTCAATCTGTATTTTTGTCTTTTTTTTTTTTTCCCCCTTCATTGAGGAGCACAGGTCCAATTCTTGTGTCTCTTATCTTGCTTTTAGTATTGCTTGCTTCAAAGCTGAGGTATGCTGGGAGTGGAAGGCGTTATACTTGCTAGTCATTTGTCTTGTTTGTCAGTGTCCAAATCATCCAATAGGTGGCACTATGAGCCAGTTATATCTGAATCCTGTGTCCGTCTTAGAAATGGATTTTACAGCAATTTCAAAGATGCATTACTTTCTAGTCTTCTATACCTTGAGCAGTCTTAATGCATTAAGAAGAATTCTGGAAAAAAATTAAGCTATTTCCTCTTCCTCCGCATTCACTGCTGCCTAGTAGTGGCCTTTCATAGACAAACAGTGTTCCTATTACAGGATAGACACTGATAACCTATTTGGCTGCCTGGGCTTTGTTTTTTGCATCAGCTACTGTAAGGTGAAAAAAGTATTTGATCCCCTGCTGATTTTTTTCAAAAATTATAAATTGATTTGCATTTTAATGAGTGAAAGAAGTATTTGATCCCCTATCAATTAAGATTTCTGGCTCCCAGTGTCTTCTATACAGGTAACAAGCTGAGTTTGGGAGCACTCTTAAAAGGAGTGCTCCTAATCTCAGCTTGTTACCTGTATAAAAGACACCGTCCACAGAATCAATTCGATTCCAGTCTCTCCAACATTGCTAAGTCCAAAGAGCTGTCCAAGGATGCCAGGGACAAGATTGTAGACCTACACAAGGCTGGAATGGGCTACAAGACCATTGCCAAGCAGCTTGGTGAGAGGGTGACAACAGTTGGTGTGATTATTCGCAAATGGAAGAAACCCAAAATAACTGTCATTCTCTCTCGGTCTGGGGCTCCATGCAAAATCTCACCCTGTGGAGTTTCAATGATCATGAGAATGGTGAGGCATCGGCCCAGAACTACACGTGAGAATCTTGTCAATGATCTCGAGGCAGCTGGGACTGTAGTCGCCAAAAAAAAAATTGGTAACACACTATGCCGTGAAGGACTGAAATCCTGCTCTGCCTGCAAGGTCCCCCTGCTCAAGAAAGCACATGTACAGGTCCGTCTGAAGTTTGTTAATGAACATCTGAATCATTCGGAGGAGAACAGGGTGACAGTGTTGTGGTCAGATAAGACCAAAATCTAGCTCTGTGGCATCAACTCCTCTGTATTTGGAGGAGGAATGCTGCCTATGACCCCAAGAACACCTCCTTACCATCAAACCTGGAGGTGGAAACATTATGCTTTTGGGGTGTTTTTTTGCTAAGGGGACAGGACAACTTCACTGCATCAAAAGCACAATGGACGGGGCCATGTACCGTCAAATCTTAGGCGAGAACCTCCTTCCCTTAGCCAGGGTATTGAAAATGAGTCGTGGATGCGTATTCCAGCATGACAATGACCCAAAACACACAGCCATGACAACACAGGCGTGGCTCAAGAAGAAGCTCATTAAGGTCCTGTAGAGGCCTAGCCAATCTTCAGACTCTAATCTCATAGAAAATATGTAGAGGGAGCTGAAGGTTCAAGTTGCCAAACAGCCTCGAAACCTTAATGACTTGGAGAGGATCTTCAGAGGAGTGAGATAAACTCCTCATCCTAAAATGTTTGCAAACCTGGTGGCCAACTACAAGAAATGTCTGACCTCTGCCAACAAGGGTTTTGCCATCAAGTACTAAGGCTGCTTTCACACTGGGGCTTTGGGGGCGTCGGCTCTTTACCGTCATTTTTGCAGAGGTTTTCGGCTACTAGCGGGGTGCTTTTAAACCCCCGCTAGCGGCCAAAAAAGGGTTAAAACTACGCGCAAAGCGCTGCTGCAGCGGAGCTTTGCCGGGCTGTTCAGTGCTGCCCATCCATTTCAATGGGCAGGGGCAGTGGAGGAGCGGTGTATACACCTCTCCAAAGATGTTGCTTGCAGGAGTGTTTTTTTTTTTTTTTTTTTAAACGTCCTGCCAGCGCATCGCCTTATTGTGAAAGGACTTCCATGGCTTCTGAAGCAGGTGCCCCTCCCCCAGACACCCCCGTCACAGCAGCTAGTCCCTCTGGGTCTTCTGTTCCCCTGGACGCTTTATCAGTGGTCCTGGAATCCTTAATCTCCTGGGTTGAAGTGGCGTGTGATAGTAAGGCGGGTATACGTCCCCTACCCCCTCTGTCTTCTGGGGAGGACTCTGATCCGAAGTCAGGCTCCACTGTAGTGGTTGGCCCCTGCCTGGAGGGCTCAGATGTGGGCCCTGATACTTCAGACAGTGAGGAGGAATCCTCAGGGCTGGTGGGCGCACTCATTACGGCGGTACGTGATACCTTGAAATTTGAGGATCCGGCCGGGCGCCTGAAGAGGTTGGTTCCCTTTGGGTCTCATAAGCCGGTCTGCATCGCTAAGGTGTTTCCTTACCTGTCTTATTTTGTTTATTTACAAGGATTGGGAACGCCCGCCGTGGTTCTGTTCAGTTTTTCCGTGCGTTACCCCCTTTTTGAGGATGGTCTAAAGACATGATTTTCCCCTCCTGACATTGATCCTCCAGTATCTAGGTTGAACAAGATGACCATGGGTCCGGTGGAGGGGTCCCCTTCTTGCAAGGACCCTGCCGACAGGCTGAGGCGGTCGCTTACTGAGTGGGTTAAGTTATTACATCTCGGGTTGGGTAATGAGCAAGATTCTCCGGTCTGTGTGGAACTGGCAGACCAGTTTGTGCAAGGGCTCAAGTATGTTTGTGATACGGCCCCGTTACTTTCTAAAATTTCTGTGTCGGCCGCGGTGCTTTGCCGGTTGCTTTTGGCTATGCCTATGGTATGCCGACGTGGTACGGATGGTGGTGGACTCACCCTGACTACTGGTGGTGCGCGAGGACCTCCTGTCCCAGGGACTGATATTCCATCCTGCTTTACCATCTCTGGCTTTGACGTCCTGGCTATTAAAATCCAGGTGCTGAGACTGGGGGTTGCCAGTTCCTGTGATTCCCACTATGTTGAAGGCGCATAAATCGACGGAGGATTTATCATCGCAGCTGGAAGGTTTACATCTTTGTGTGAGGCTGTGGGGGGGCATCCACGCTCCTATTCGGCATCTAAGATCCTTGTGTTCCTGCAGTGTGGGGTTGATCAGAAGTTGGCTTTGAGCACTATCGAGGGGCAAATATCAACTCTGGCTTTCTCTTTTTTTTCAGCGGCTGTTGGCTGCTCACTCGTTGGTGCGTACCTTTTTTTGTTCAAGGGGTTCGGCACGTGGCTCCATTGTTACGCTCACCACTGTCTCTGTGGGATCTAAACCTGGTGCTCGTTTCTCACTAATGTGGTATCTGCCTTTCATCTAAACCAAAACCTTCCTTCCTTCCTTCCTTCCTTCCTTCCTTCCTTCCTTCCTTTCCTTCCTTTCCTTCCTTCCTTCCTTCCTTCCTTCCTTCCTTCCTTCCTTCCTTCCTTCCTTCCTTCCTTCCTTCCTTCCTTCCTTCCTCAACCTACTCACCCCAAGGAGGTCACCTTTCACTGTTTGGTTGTGCTTCAGGCTCTCCGTGTGTATCTGTCGGTTACGGCTCATTTTCGGAAGTCTGATTCACTGTTTGGCAATGCGGATGGCCCGCGGAAGGGCTGGCAGCCTTTTTGGCCACTATTTCTTGATGGATCAGACAGACTATTATCCTAGCTTATGCCATTAGGGGGTGGGTGCTCCCCTTTTTCCCGTAACGGCGCATTCTACCACGGCGATTTTTAGTTCTTCCTGGGCCTTCCGACATCAAGTGTCTGTTTCCTAAGTGTGTAAGGCCGCTACCTGGTCGTCCGTGCACACTTTCACCAAGTTTTACAGGGTGAATGTTTGGGCATCTTCAGATGCGTGTTTCAGCCGCAAAGTGTTTTTTTTTTTTTTGTGTTCCCACCCCTCGTTGTGGCACTGCTTTCGGAGGTCCCTAAGGTCAAGAATGGAAGTGCTGTGTCCAATGATCGAAAGAGAAAACGGGATTTCTTTTTTCTTTTTTTTACTCACCGTAAAATCCCTTTCTCTAAGTTCATTGAAGGACACAGCACCCACCCCTCCTGTTCTGCTTTTGTTACAAACTGAGCTGCCTGTAGCGGGGTGGGGGGGTGTTACTACCAGTAAGGACCGCCCCTAGGCGGTGCTGTGCTTTGTATGTATGTGTTTTGTTTTTTTTTTTTGTTTGTTTTTTTCTGCCCAGTCCTACTTCTGAAGGTGATGATATAAACCGAAGGTCAAGAACGGAAGTGCTGCGTCCATCAATGAACTCTGAGAAAGGGATTTTACGGTGAATAGAAAAAAATCCAGTTTTTAGTCCTCCAGACACACTCCAGCCAAAACTATAGATGCTTTTTAGTTTTTAAGAGTGTGGATAGGTATTTGGACATCTGGCAGTCCCTACTAGGTAAAGAGGACATTCCCCCAACAGACAAAACAGATGCAGCTCTAATTTTCCATTTTACTAAAGTGTTTGTATTGCTTTGTTCCATTTTTGAAAATCTTTTTACCCATTTCCTTCCTGTTTAGGTGACCTATTGTAATGACTTTTTATGAGAAGTAAATCTTCCTAGAGGAAATGGTCCCAGTAGTAAAAAGCTGGCAATAATGAATACTTTCCCTACTCTCTCAAACCTTAATGTTTGTATCTGGGATTCCACTTTAATATATTTTCCAAAATTGAAAGAAGGGCACCTAATTACATACAGTTCCCAGCAAGTATTATGCCAAAATATTTCTAGATAATACAATTCTGCATAGTTTAATGCTGCGTTTACACATTTTTAATTTTGAGGTTACACCCTCTATAAATCTTGCATATTTTGTATTTCTAATGTACTTTTCTTATTTCTATTTTTTTACAGCTGCCAGATCATTACTGCACCCACCTGTCATCTTTGGCTCACAGAAGTGTCCTGAAATAAGTGCACACATTACTTCATGACGTTTTAGCTTGGAAAGATTGGTTTGTGCGTTTACTGTGAAGTCAGTTTAATATGTGCCTAATGGATCACATTAACCTTCTGTACGAGGTCAGGGCAGTGTTAAACATTGATCATGTTTAAAATTTAGGACCGTTTTTACTGCAGTTTTGAGTCCCTAGAAAGCATACACTATACAGACTGCTTTTGCATATCTGAGTCATCTTGGTTATGACGCCAGCAAATCCTGTAATCAGCAGGTATTGATACTCAGTTGTGTTTTTTTGGGAAACACCTGTGCATGAGTGAGGTAAAGTAACTGAACTGCATTCAGATGGTTTTAGTGCTAGCCGTATTGATCCCCCCCCCCCCTTTTTTTTTTTTTTTTTTTTTTTTTTTTAATAAAATGTATACCAAGTTTGGCTCCTTCTGATGGTGCTTTCCTGCCCCTTCCAGTCTCCTGCACCAATACAGCCTAGAAGTGTTGGAACAATGCAGCAGGAGCCTCAGGACAGCTTGTAATTTGGATGACTAGGTGGTTTGGAAGGCAACTGCAGATATGCATAGGTACCCTGAGGTGCCTGTACTACATATATACAGATCTATATATCTCTTATAAAAGTTTGTTACAATTTCATTTTTGTTGTACCGATCATGTATTTTTGGAGGAAAAGTAGAAAAACCATTTATTATGAACGTGTGACCAGGCTATGGACAATTTGGTATTCACATAATTTTAAGTAGTAAATTAACTTTATGCCCTCATTGAGCCAGGTGAGCTGAGCTGCTGTGTGGGCTACATGAATCTGGTGCACACTTTTGAGAATCAATTGCTCTACAGTGGCTGCAGCTAAATACAGTACAAGGTGCTAGTTTTAAATTGTATTTAAAAATCAGTAAATACTACGACCATAGCCAGGCCGTAGGATCACTTTAGAGTATTATTTCTTTTTCAGATTTGATATTGTAATGCACTACAGTGAAGATTCAATATATCAATTCTCTCCTGTCCTGTGTCTCTAAAGGAGTCTTGAGTTGTGTTTTTTTTTTTCTGTCTAATGGGAAATGCTGAAATGTTTATGGGAGGAGTATTTGACAATACTTTCATCATATCGGATTGGACACAATGGATGCATAGACAGCCTGCACAGACAAATATGATTCTTACATAGTTGATTTTCTCACTGTCATGTCTTATAGTATCAAATACAAATAAAAACAGAGTGTTATACGTTAAGAAGTGTAAATGGTAGTGTGTTAAATATAGTTTTGATTTTCTTTTTTCTTTTTTTTTTTTTTTTTTTTTTTTTTTTTTGTGAGAACAAGCTTCAGTTTTTGTGGAACTCTCATTTTGGTAACCATAAACACCTACCTGTAACCAAAGCATGTGCAATGAAAATGTGCCAATGCAATAAAATGCACATAGCTGGCATTTTATGAAGCTTACAATCTAGATTTTTATCCAGCTAAGTGTGTGCTGCTATATGAAAAGTCTGGTCTTAGAATGGGTACCTGAGACCACTCTAATTTGTGAGTTTATTGTATTACCTTAGCAATGTTTACATTGATGAATATTTTTCTATGTAATGTGATTTTCTATTTCATTAAATACACTGTATTGTTTGAAAGTGTTAAAATGTGTTTTGAACATAAGAGTATCTTTTTTTTGAAAATAAAATTGGTTATAGTTTTCTTTTAATCGTTAAGTCTTCATCTTGCCTGCTGTGTTTGTTTTTTTGCTTATACAGAATTTCAGCACCAAAAACAATACATTTCTTAACATTCCAGAGGTGCCCATAAAATGTAGAGTTTGCTTAACAAAAGTGCTAACACTTGACCCTTCCCCTGCCAGAACACTTAAAGAGGAAATGAACAATAGAAGTTGTGTCAAAAATAAGGCAGGCAAAGTGCAGATGACTAGTCACCAGCCTGGATTGTGACCTTCCTGCAGCTGATATTTTCCCCTTGACTGCCTTACTATGGCTTGCTCTGTCACATATCTGTGTAAAAGCAGCATTCCTGGTCAGCTCTTCCAGTAAGAAAAATGGTGAGAATCGCCAAATTGAATGAGATTATCAGAGGCAGCAGATATACAGCCATGAGGCTGTAGGTACAGGAGTATCTAAGCAAAGTCACATGCAGGGAAGTACACTTATTTTTCCGATTCAGTTTAACATGTCAAAATGTTCCCTATATCACAGCAAGTCTTTACTTTTTGAGTTCAAGTCCACATGAACCTAACCATATTTTTTTTTTTTTTCTCTTCCTGGTCCTTCTGATGTCAACACATGATGGGTTAACCCCATTTTTGGAACCCACAGGACCACCTCTTCCTTTTGTAATAAAGCAAAGGCCTTTCCCTCACCCTTATGTTTTTTTTGTTTTTTTTGGTCTTGCTCCATGCCACCTAAGTTGGATTTGGGAGCACCCTGAAGTGGTTGTAAACATTTAAACATGAAATATGAACAAAGAATATCCCTCTACAGTGTTTTCTGAATCCTCAGGAAAGCTTTATAAATTCAGGACTTTGAACAGCTGTAAAAAAAAGAGGAGACCACAGATAAATAGGTACAACTTATGTAGGAGGATTTGTTTTTATCTCTTTATTACCTGAGGCCGGCCACTTCACTGGATATATGTGAGGGTTTACAACCACTTTGTCACTGTGTTTTTATCCCTCCCTGTTGCAGTTACCCATCCAGGTTTAGCCTCTCCTTGTTGGAAGTTGGAGTTGGAAGATCTGGGTTGTAAGAGGTTGTCACAGAACGTCCCTCACTCCGCTTGAGTGCTTTCATCAATATACCGCTTCCTAAGTTCTGGAACACGAGCCCAATGGATCTGGCTATAGGAACCCCCAAGAACTAGACAACACCAGTCTTGGAGTACATCAGAACTAACACTTTATTTGAGATCTCACACACATTTATACAGCAGGCTGACTCAAAGCTAACCTAATTAACATGAGCTAATTTACTAAAACATTTACCCAGACCAGATGACAGACTTGTGGGCACCGAGCTTCACACAGTAGTATAAACACAATAGCTGGAGCTAATTACAATTAACAATACAAACAACAATCTCCCCCCTCCTCAGCCTAGTCATCAACAGTTCGTCTCCTAGCCAGTGCTGGTGGCTAATGTGATCAGCTCACTCAATTAACATAAACACAGGTAGTTGGAGTTGATGACACCAGCATCTCCTCACAGGATGTGTCCCAACAGCATAATTCAGTCTTATCATTCTAATATGGCATATAAAGGGTTCCCAGAGTCTGTGTGTTTTGGGGGGACATGGAGCTGAATCCAAAGTAACACCAACCCCAGGGTCCCCAGGCATACAGCTCACAGAGAGCACCATTCCCCCAAATGCTAGGGCCCATAATCGTTGGGCAAGAGTCTTGCGTTCAGTCCCCTCCAACAGCCTCTGTCCCGGGTGAGTCTGTCACAGAGGTGAACTTTCCTGAGATCAGGTATTTAGTGTTGGGGCACAGGTGAATATATTAACAGCCTGGTAAACGGGTGTGGAGGTGGTGCTCTCATTTGCGGTTTGCTATCAACTGTTCCCAGATTTGCCCCTGTTTCAAGAGGCATACTACTCTCTGCTAGCCTTATGAGGCCAGAGTGCGGGATGCTGTTGGGGGGGGGGCATGCTGATAGTGGCTGCACGTTCCCTGGCAACTGGCTACAACATGTTAAAAGGGCTGGTTCTTGCCCTCCCCTCTGCCAGTCTGTGGTATCCCTTTGTTTGCTGTCATCTCTTTCCTGTTTAGATTGTGGCTGTACTTGTGCTCAATGACTGAGGTCCCTGCTGCCACCTCTGCAAGTACAGTGCCTTGAAAAATTATTCATACCCCTTGAAATTTTCCACATTTTGTCATGTTACAACCAAAAAGGTAAATGTATTTTATTGAGATTTTATGTGAGACCAACACAAAATGGCACAATTGTGAAGTGGAAGGGAAATGAAAAAATAATTTTCAAATTTTTTAAAAAATATTTGAAAAGTGTAGCATGCATTTGCATTCAGCCCCTTTTACTGATACCCATAACTAAAATCTAGTGGAACCAGTTGCCTTCAGAATTCACCTAATTAGTAAATAGTCTAACTGTGTGTAATTTAACCTCAATATAAATACAGCTGTTCTGTGAAGCCCCCAGAGGTTTGTTGGAGAACCTTAGTGAACAAAAAGCATCATAAATGCCAAAGAACACATCAGACAGGTTAGGGATAAAGTTGGGGAGAAGTTTAAAGCAGGGTTAGGTTATAAAACAAAAAAACCCAAGCTTTGAACATCTCATGGAACACTGTTGAATCCATCATCTGAAAATGAAAAGCGTTATGGCACAACTGCAAACCTACCAATACGTGGCTGTCCACCTAAACGGACAGGCTGGGCAAGGAGAGCATTAATCAGAGAAGCAGCCATGAGACCCATGGTAACTCTGGAGGAGCTATACAGATCCACAGCTCAGGTGGGCGAATCTGTCCACAGAACAACTATTAGTTGTGCACTCCACAAATTTGGCATTTATGGAAGAGTGGCAAGAAGAAAGCCATTGTTGAAAGAAAGCCATAGGAAGTCCCGTTTGCAATTTGCAAGAAGCCATTTGGGGGGACACGGCAAATCTGTGGAAGAAGGTGCTTTAGCTCAGACCAAAATTGAAATTTTTGGCCTAAAAGCAAAACTCTGTGTTGCAGAAAACTAACACTGCACATCACCCAGAACACACTATCCCCACCATGAAACATGGTGGTGGCAGCATCATGTTGTGGGGATGCTTTTCCTCTGCAGGGACAGGGAAGCTGGATTGAGCCAAATACAGGGCAATCTTAGAAGAAAACCTGTTAGAGTCTGAAAAAGACTTGAGACTGGGGTGGAGGTTCACCTTCCAGCAGGATGACCGTAAACATACAGCCAGAGCTACAATGGAATGATTTAGATCAAAGCATATTCATGTTAGAATGGCAGACCTAAATCCAATTGACAATCTGTGGTAAGACTTGAAAATTTGCTGTTCACAGACGCTCTCCATCCAAACTGACAGAGCTTGAGCTATTAGGAAGAATGGGAAAATTTCACTAGATGTGCAAAGCTGATAGACATGCCCAAAAAGACTTGCAGCTGTAATTGCAGGGATAGGTGGGTCTACAAAGTGTTGACTCAGGGGCTGAATGCAAATGCACGTCACACTTGTCAAAATTTTTTACAAATATCCGAAAACTATTTAGCATTTTCCTTCCACTTCACAATTATGTGCCGCTTGGTCTATCACATAAAATACATTTTACGTTTTTGGTTGTAACATGACAAAATGTGGAAAATTTTCAAGGGGTTTGATTACTTTTTCAAGGCACTGTAAGTGCTATAGTATACACTGGTTCTTAACCACTTGCTGACCGCAATACATTTATTTATATATATAAAAATGTTTTGCAGTTTTCAAGTGGTTTACTGGGATTATGGCTGAAGCCCCAGTAGCTGCTGGATTGCTTTCAGAAGCAGCGGGAGGGGTTGCCGTTCCCAATCGCCCCAGGGTCTTATTGACTGCAGAAAGGAATAGTAGTAATGCCTCTGCAGAATAGAAGAGTAATGGAGTATTATTACTATTCCTTCTGCAGAGTATTGCTGCCACTCCCCTGCATGTTACAAGAGATGGTGGAATCCAGTCTGTACAGTGTTCATTTAAAAGTGTAAAATAAATTGCTTTTATACAGCGGGTAAAATAAGTATTGAACATGTCACCATTTTTCTAGGTACATATATTTCTAAAGGTGCTATGGACATGAAATTTTCACCACATGTCAGTAACAACCCATGCATATAAAGAAACCAAAACAAATACGTTTAGAAATTAAGTTCTGTGTAATAAAGTGGAAGGACTCCAGGAAAAAGTATTGAACGCATAAAGAAAGGGAGGTGCAAAAAGGCATGGAAAGCCAAGGCGCCAGCTGAAATCCATCAGTAATTAGAAATCAATCCTGCCCCTTATCAGTACAAATTATTATCAGCAGCATCTCAACTGATGGCCTATAAAAAAGTGTCTCATTACCAGATTGTCACACAAGAAACCTCTCATGATGGGTAAAAGCAAAGAGCTCTCTCAAGACCTTTACAACCCTATAGTTTAAAAACATACTGATGACATTTGTTACAGAAGGATTTCTAAACTTTTGAATGTTCCGGTAAGCACCATTGGGTCCATAATCTAAAAGTGGAAAAAAAACTGTTTCACCATAAACGGGCCACGATCAGGTGCTCCTTGCAAGATTTCCGACAGGAATGAAAAAGAATTCTCAGAAGAGTTGTCCAAGAGCCAAGGGCCATTTGTGGAGAGCTTCAGAAAGACCTGAAAATAGCAGGTACAATTGTTCCAAAAAAAACGACAAGTAATGCACTCAACCGCAGGGCCTGTACGCATGCTCACACAAGATACCATTGCTGAAGAAAAAGGTTGAAGCTCATTTAAAGTTTGCTGCACAACATTGACAAGCCTGTGAAATACTGGGAGAATATAGTCTGGTCAGATGAGACCAAAATTTTACTCTTGGATGCTATAATACACACTGTGTTTGGAGGTAAAATGGTGCCGCACATCACCCCAAAAACACCATACCAACAGTGAAGTTTGGAGGTGGGAACATAATGGTGTGGGCTGTTTTTCAGCATACGGTACTGGCAAACCTCATTTCTTTGAAGGAAGTATTAATGGAAAAATGTACCAAGACATTCTTGATAAAAATCTGCTGCCATCTACCAGGATGATGAAGATGAAACGAGGGTGGACATTTCAGCAAGACAATGATCCCAAACACAAAGCCAAGGAATTTGTTTCAAAGAAAGAAAATAAAGCTGCTAGTTTGGCCCAGCTAATCACCTTACTTGAATCCAATAGAAAATCTATGGAAAGAACTAAAGATCAATATTCACAGAAGAGGCCCACGGAACCTTCAAGATTTGGAGACTGTTTATGTGGAAGAATGGGCCAAAATCACACCTGAGGAATGGAGGCGTCTTTAAGCTGTCATTACCAACAAAGGATTTTGTACGAAGTATTAATTTTCACTTAGCATGTTCAATACTTTTTCCCTGTGTCATTCCATTTTATTACACATAACTTCATTACTGAATTTGTTTGTTTTGGTTTCTTTGTATGGATTGTATGGGTTGTTACTGACGTGGTGAAAATGTAAAATGTCATGTCCATTGCACCTTTAGAAATATGTTTGTGTCATTCCATTTTATTACACATAACTTCATTACTGAATTTGTTTGTTTTGGTTTCTTTGTATGGATTGCATGGGTTGTTACTGACCTGGTGAAAATGTAAAATGTCATGTCCATTGCACCTTTAGAAATATGTTTACCTAGAAAAATGATGACGTGTTTAATACTTATTTTACCTGCTGTGTGTGTGTATGTGTGTATTATTATTATTATTATTATTATCATACAGGATTTATATAGCGCCAACAGTTTGCGCAGCGCTTTACAATATGAGGGCAGACAGTACAATTATAATACAAATCAATACAGGAGGGATCAGAGGGCCCTGCTTGTTAGAGCTTACAATCTAGAAGGGAGGGTCAAGTGGAAACAAAAGGTAATAACTGTGGGGGATGAGCTGATGGAAAAAATGAAAATACAGTTGTTAGGTGGGGGTAGGATAGGCTTCCCGGAAGAGAAGAGTTTTCAGGGATCGTCTAAAAGCTAATAAAGTAGGAGATAAGCGGACAGATTGGGGTAGGGCATTTCATAGGATTGGAGAGGCTTTGGAAAAGTCCTGGAGGTGAGCATGGGAGAAGGTGACGAGGGAGCTAGAGAGCAGGAGGTCTTGAGAGGAACAAAGAGAACGAGTAGGTTGGTATTTAGAGACTAGGCTAGTGATGTAGCTGGGGGCGAAATTGTGGATGGCTTTGTACGTAGTTGTTATGCCGCGTACACACGGTCGGACTTTTCAGCTACAAAAGTCCAACGGACGCTGACGGACTAAAGCTGGCTGGTAATCCGATCGTGTGTGGGCTTCTCCGGACTTTCAACGTACTTTTTTAGCCTCAAATCCGACGTACTTTAGATTTGAAACATGCTTCAAATCTTTACGTCGTAACTACGACGGACCCCGAAGTCCGCTCGTCTGTATGCTAGTCCTATGGACAAAAAAACGATGCATGCTCATAAGCAAAAACTAAACGGAAGCACTCGGTCTAGTAAAACTAGTGTTCGTATTGTAGGTAGCACATTCATAACGCTGCAAAATCTGTGATCGTTGAATGCAGCGCATTTTATTTCTTCTTTACGAATGCTCTAAAGAACGAAGGTGTTTTGCTGTTCATAATCAGAGTTCTCCCAAACTGATTTCTGGATTCTTTTTCTGTTTGATCTCATGAATGATATAGTATGCTTTTTAAAAACAATGTTTCCATACTAATAATACTTTTTCCCTTTTTTTTTTTTTTTTTTAGGTTTGTAAAGTTACCACAAAGAACCCATTATTCTATTTTTTTTTTCTAGTGATTATTTTTTAGTTTTTAGATAAAGTTAACCCAAAGCACCGTTTTTGGTTATGTAGATTTTTTTATTTTCAAGACTTACCACTTGAACATTATTAACATTAGTAATGTATTTTTGGTGTGTTTTTTTCAAACTCAATGAGATTGTTGTCCCTTGTTAATTTAACATTGTGTGTAAAATCAATGATTTAAAAGAAAACACATAAAGTCTTTTGCTAAACTCAAAAAAGATCCATTTATTCATGGTCAAAATAAAATAAAGAGGAAGTCAACGCTGGAAAAAGTCGGTGTACAAGAAAATTGGGATCTTGCGGAGTCCATATAAGAGGGAGCACAATCTGGTCCAAGAATCCCAGAGATCAACAGCACCAGCAGATGATCTAGATGTCCCCAGACTGTGGTCCTACAACAGCCTGCGTCTTCTGTCAGACCAGACTGAACCCAGGTCATCACTTTCTTCTCTTCCCTGCAGCCTTTCCTCCACGCTGCCCTGCAGCCTTCCCTGTAGCCTTCTTTTGAGGCTGTGGCTCTGGTGTTTCAGTTGTGGCAGGAGGAGGAGGAGGAGGAGGAGGAGGAGGAGGAGGAGGAGGAGGAGGAGGAGGAGGGGGGGCTGCCTCATGTAGTTGGGTGTTTCGTGTTAGCGTGCCCTGCAGCCCCTTATGGATTGTTTCCCCAAATAGGCGCTCACAAATGAGGCGCTGCTCCCAATCCATCTGAAGAAGCCTGCTGGCTAAGTAGCAGCCATAGGATTCTTCCGCTTCGGGGGGGCTCGTTAAAAAACGGGTGGCCTCTTGCATGAGGCGCAGGGATGCGTCCTGTGTGACCATCCCCTTCCTGGCCCTTTTTTTGGGAAGGTGGAGGGGAGGCACTTGGGATTGGGTCAGGCTCCTACTGGGCCCAGCCACCTCACTTGGCCCAGCCACCTCACTTGGCCCAGCCACCTCACTGGGAGCAGCCACCTCCTGCCTGACACTGGGCCCAGCCTCCTCCAGGATGATGGTGAATCCGGCCTCCTCCAGGCTGTCCATGGGCCCGGTCTCCTCCTGCCTGCCACTTTCCCCACATTCCTCCTGGATAGACTCATCCTGTGTATAAAAAAAGGACAATAGTTTTAGTATATTTTTTTGGGTTCATCAATGACACACAGTTTGCTTCTCATGAATAGCAAATTCAATGTGAATACATCTCTTTAATAAAAGAGTCTAATCAGACACCCTAATTATTTCAAGCAGGTGCCAAACATATTTAGCCACTACTGTCATTTGATATGTATACACAATTTTGAGTGCAAAATTATTTTAGACAATTATAACATCCAGTTAACATCATTAATATTAGTACAGTAAATATTTGTTAAAATAATTTACCTGACTCCAGATGGTCATATCCGGTTCATCCAGGATGGAAGACCCAGCTTGCTCCTCATCAGCCTCTGCTGGGGTGGAGGGAAGGGTGGAGGGAAGGGTTGAAAGTGATGCCCTGGCTTCATTCTGGTCATCAAGAAAACGGAGTTGATTGTAGTACCACAGCCTGGGTACATAAACATCATCTGCTGATGCTCCTGATCTCCTTGATTCCTGGATCTTCCTATGCTCCCTCTTATACATGTTCCTCAAGACCCCAATTTTCTTGAGCAATGTCTCCATTGTTGCTCCCGGGATGATCGCCTGGACAAAGGACAGAAGTCTCTCCAGCGTTGACTTCCTCACATGCTTTGCATAATACTGAGGGTGTTTCACCTCCCACAAATTCCTCATCTCTCGATATTTAGAAATAAAAGCTGTAAGGAACTCTGGATCCTTAAATAGGGGATTCATTATATCTGGAAAAGATAAAGTCACAAGACAAAAAACACTTATTATAGGTTTCTGCTAACCCCTCATCATCTTCTCCCTATGTAGGCCTCATCAATCTATCAAGCCATATAGGCCGCTTGCTACAAAGTCATGACCATAAAACCCCAAAAAAAATATTTAAAATTACCTTCGTTTTGTAACGTCCTGGTCCACTATCACCTACGCACAGAACGTACGTACGACACGTGCGCAAGGCCCCTCTTTATACACTACGCATGTGTGAAACTCCGCCTGCGTCGCCCGCCCCTGACGTTCGAAATTAACTCATGTTCTCCGCCCCCTAATTCGACGCACAGAACGTACGTACGACACGTGCGCAAGGCCCCTCTTTATACACTACGCATGTGTGAAACTCCGCCTGCGTCGCCCGCCCCTGACGTTCGAAATTAACTCATGTTCTCCGCCCCCTAATTCGACGCACAGAACGTACGTACGACACGTGCGCAAGGCCCCTCTTTATACACTACGCATGTGTGAAACTCCGCCTGCGTCGCCCGCCCCTGACGTTCGATTTTAACTCATGTTCTCCGCCCATTTTTAGTTACGGCGCGTAGTGGGGTAAATAATGGCGGAGACACCTGACATGTTGACTACCTCAGGTAGTGGAGAAAGCCCGGAGGCTGGAACGTCAACCAAATCTGTGAGGCCTAGATTTAAGGCCTCCAATATGAGTTTTAAAGAGATGGTGGAGATGGTGGCCATTCTTCACAAAGACGACTATGATGGGAAGTATGGGCCGTACGCACGGCCAAATTTGCGCAAGGCCAAAATAATGGCGAAGGTCGTGGACACTTTGCAGGCTTCTTTTGGGGTACAGCGCTCCAGAGATCAACTTCGAAAAAGATGGTCTGACCTGAAACTCAGGGAGCCGGATCAATACAGACGGATCCGGAAAGTGCTGAAAAAAAGTAAGTACTTGTCGTGTTTTTCTCTTGTGTTTATTACCTTGTATACTGCTCCATGTGCTTTTCCTTCCTATACGATTTTTTGTTCATCGTTTCAAACGATCTTTTAATAAACCTCGTTACATATCTATAGATAGATCTATATATATATATATATATATAAAGATATATAGATATAGATATAGATATAGATAGAGAGAGAGAAATATATAGAGAGAGAGAGAAATATAGAGATAGGTAGATAGATAGATATAGAAATGTAAAACATTCTTTTTGAATATTTTAAGTTATCTTTTTTTTTTTCTTTACATTTAGTTAGATATTTATAGATTTTGTTCCAGATATAGAGAGAGAGAGAGAGAGAGATCAAAAGATTATTAACTATATTTTGAGATATTGATATCTAGATATCTATCTATCCGATATGTCTTTATAATTTTAAATATTGAGGTAAAATAGGAACTCTACACAAACCACTTCACTACAAATGTTGGAAAATTACTATGTACTAAAATATCTGTGTGCTAAGTAGATTAATAATTTTTTGTTTCACATAGGGGAAAAATCACTCAGCCAACAAGAAGACAGTCCACCCCAAGCCAAACATGATTGGGAAATCAGCCCAAGCCCCACTGAGGATGTGGAGGAAGGAGAGGTGGGCGACATGGGCACCCCACCAGGTGAGTGTCTGACACACCAGCTTATGGTAATCTATGCATGGCTGCCTTTTGTTTAATGTAATTTTACTACTCTATTTTAGGGGATCTGGTTGTGCTTGATTCAAGCAACAGTGCCACCCCCGAGGATGTGGAGGAATTATGCTACATGGCAACCCCACCAGGTCAGTGTCTGAGACAACAGCTTTATTATGGTAAGGTAAACTATGTATGTGTGCATATTTCTAAATACATTTTTTGGTTTCATTCCACTTTAGGTACAAGAAGTGACTATTTCACCTCAGAAAGTGCCCAACGGCTAATTGGTCAAATAATGGCCTGGAATAAGGACATCGATGAAATGCGTAATCGGCTGGATCGTATGCAGCAGGAAATGAAGGACATGATTGATGTTTTGGGTCGAATCTAAATGCCCTTTTTGAAACCCCAAAACATCGATCATGTCCTTCATTTCCTGTTTTGCTGACCCCATTCTGGGCCTTCTCTTTATTTTTTTGGCTGAACATAAATGGCTGTTTAACCTAATTTAAAAAAGGAGGGCTGTTTCTCGAAAATACATAAAAAATCCACAAAAAAATAAAACTTGATTTTCCAAAAAACCAAAAAATAAAAATAAAACTTGATTTAAAAAAACCAAAAAAAATAAAAAACTTGATTTAAAAAAACAAAAAAACAAAAAAAATTGATTTTCTCAAAAAAAAAACAAAAAAAAAAACTTGATTTAAAAAAACCAAAAATAAATAAAAAACTTGATTTTAAAAAAACAAAAAAAATTGATTTTCTCAAAAAAAAAAAAAAAAAAACTTGATTTAAAAAAACCAAAATAAATAAAAAACTTGATTTTAAAAAAACAAAAAAACAAAAAAAATTCATTTTCTCAAAAAACAAAAACAAAAAAAAACTTGATTTTAAAAAAACAAAAAAAAAATAAAAAACTTGATTTTAAAACAAAAAACAAAAAAAAAATGATTTTCTCAAAAAAAAAAAAAAAATAAACTTGATTTTAAAAAAACAAAAAAAAATAAAAAACTTGATTATAAAACAAAAAACAAAAAAAAATGATTTTCTCAAAAAACAAAAAAAAACAAAAAAACTTGATTTTAAAAAAACCAAAAAAAGTAAAAAACTTGATTTTAAAAAACAAAAAAAATATATACAAAAAAAAGCCTGTTTGCGAAAATCAAAAAGCCAAAAATATTTTTTGTGGATTAGGTAGAAATATTTAAATATAATTATATTTTTCAAAATTATTAAGATATCATTACATTTTTGTCTATGAACATTTTATACTAAATGCAGAACTGAATGCATAACAACCATTAATAAAAACATCTCCTTATAGGAATTAAATAAATGTGTGGTTTGTTATTTCAATGCTCAGTATCAGTTTGGTTATAATTGTCAAAAAGTTGTTTACAGTGGCAATGGAGCTTATTTAGACATTTAAAATGAAAATACAGTTGGCACTACAACTGCTCGACCATAACCTAGGAGAAAGCCCAAAAGAAAGGCAAGCAATAAATATAATTCAAGATTTCATCAATATTTTTTTTATTGTAAAAAATTAAATATCCTGGCCCATTGCAATGGCCCCCCTACCCATAAAATAATTAACATATTGCTGTCTAACTTGACGGGCACTTTGTGGGGCCAAGCCAGTACGGACAGTATCCAGGCCCGTAAGGTTGTCATCTAGAAGTCCGGCCTCACGCCCAACTGTGCCTATATAATTCTGAGAATGTTTGTTTAAAAAGTTGTGCAGAATGCAGCACGATAAAATGATAAAATTAAGTTTGTATTCCGCCAAATTAATGGCTGTTTGAAACAGGCGGAACCGGCTGGCCAGAATTCCAAACGCATTCTCAACCACTCTTCTAGCTCTGGCCAGCCGGAAATTAAAAACCCTCCTCTCCGGGGTGAGGGTTCTTTGGGGGAATGGCCTCATGAGGTGCTTGCTCAGAGCGAAGGCTTCATCGGCAATGAAGACAAAGGGGAGTCCTTCCACGTTATCCGCATCAGGTGGCAATCCCAGGCCACCACTCTGGAGACGCTGGCAGAACTCCGTCTGGGCAAATACTCCTCCATCCGACATCCGGCCATTCTTCCCCACGTCCACATATAAAAATTCATAGTGTGCCGACACCACCGCCATTAAAACAATACTGTGGAACCCTTTATAATCGAAATAGTATGACCCCGAATGGGGTGGTGGCACGATGTGGACATGTTTCCCATCTATAGCCCCTCCACAATTGGGAAAGTCCCAACGGCTGGCAAAATGGGATGCCACAGTCTGCCATTCCTGTGGCGTTGAAGGAAACTGGGGAATCAAACAAGAAAACCAAAATCAATTAATTTGGAAGCTAACATTGCAAGAAAATTAGACAATTAAAAACATTATTCCCCAGCATCAGTATAACATTAAATAATTTAATTCTTCTGGAATAACTAATATGGAAAGGCACACTTATCAGATTGCTCACCCCCTCTGATGGAACATTGATTACATTTTAGGGGGTTGTGAAATCCCTAAAAAAGATTACTTTTAGGACACGCAGGAATTTAGGGACTAAAAAGGCTACAAGACTGCAGTTGTTGCACTCTGCAGGTGCAGTTGCTAACCAGCTTACAGTAAATGAGGTAATGTAAAAAGGCATTCATGTTGCAAGGAGTACACAATCACATGCAAGGGCAATTAATGAAAACACTTTGAGGCTTGCATATGATTTGATGATGGAAATCAGCAGAGCTTCTGCTCATTTACTAAAGCACTGGAACAAATGCACTTGTAGAGTGCACATGCATTTTGCAAAGTGCAACATATATTTGCTTTAGACAAATCAACACCACAGAACATTCAAGCAAATTTTTACGAGGGTGGGGGGGGGTTGGGAAATCTAGCTAATTGCTAATTAGCAGCACACTATTTGGAGTGAGTTTAGGTGGGGGGGGGGGGTTGGGAAATCTAGCTAATTGCTAATTAGCAGCACACTATTTGGAGTGAGTTTAGGTGGGGGGGGGGGTTGGGAAATCTAGCTAATTGCTAATTAGCAGCACACTATTTGGAGTGAGTTTAGGTGGGGGGGGTTGGGAAATCTAGCTAATTGCTAATTAGCAGCACACTATTTGGAGTGAGTTTAGGTGGGGGGGGGGGTTGGGAAATCTAGCTAATTGCTAATTAACAGCACACTATTTGGAGTGAGTTTAGGTGGGGGGGGGGGGGGTTGGGAAATCTAGCTAATTGCTAATTAGCAGCACACTATTTGGAGTGAGTTTAGGTGGGGGGGGGGGGTTGGGAAATCTAGCTAATTGCTAATTATAAGCACACTAAATACACTCAAACAAAATACATTCAAAATGAGTAGACTAGGTGGATATGTTCCCATCACTGCATGCTGGGGAGGTTATTGAAGGAAAATATACATGCATGACAAAAAATAACAGGAAAAAAATCCAGCATGTGTGAGGATAAAAAGGGGACATTCACAATATATTGCAATGATGGTAAGTAGTGTTTGAAGCAAGAAATACATTACATTATCAAAGATTACATAAAAGAACATGTGATGCTAATAAAAGATCCCCAGAGCCTGGGGGGAGATGCCTGTCGAGAACTTAAGGTCCTGCAGGCTTCTCCCTGTGGCCAAATACCGCAAGGTAGCAACCAGCCTCTGCTCCGGAGTGATGGCTTGCCTCATGCAGGTATCCTGCCTGCTGATATAGGGGGTCAGCAAAGCCAACAAACGGTCAAAAACGGGGTCCGTCATCCGGAGAAAGTTCCTGAAATCCTCAGGATTATTCTCACGGATCTCACGGAGCAATGGCATGTGACAGAACTGGTCACGCTGGAGCAACCAATTCTTGGTCCATGAACTCCTCCTCGCCCTGTTCATGGACTGGTCTTGGGCTGAAGAATAAACTACAGCACCAAACACATACAATGCATGAGCTCGACGACGAGTACGTACAGGTAACATGGTTTCAAAATGGTCGGCTGGTCAGAACGCACTAAACAGAACGCACTGAAGAACAGCAAGGCCTGTGAAGAGCGACCTGAAAATCAGGAACGAGCGGCCAATAAAACAAAGATTTCTCAATGCCAACTGACCAAACGCACTGAAAAGCAGATACAAACCTCACAAGCACAGACTGAACAACAGTTAAAACGAACTGAAAAATACGAGTCTCACAAGCGCGAATCGTCTCTCACCAAACTTCTACTAACACGAGATAAACACGAGATTAGCAGAAGGAGCCCAAAGGGTGTCGAACGGGCTATTGAACTTCCGTTTTATAGTCTCGTCGGACTTGGTGTACGTCACCGCGTACTAGGCTGTCGTACTTTTGTGTGGTCGTGTGTAGGCAAGTCCGTTCGTAAGAAAGTCTGCCTCAAGTCCGCCGAAGGTACGCCGGAAGTATGTCGGACAGGCCGTCCGACTTTTGTAGGTGAAAAGTCCGACCGTGTGTACGCGGCATTAGAATTTTGAATTTAATTCTTTGGCTGAGCGGAAGCCAGTGGAGGGATTGACAGAGAGGAGTGGCAGACACAGAGCGATTAGTCAGGTGGATGAGTCTGGCAGCGGCATTCATGCCATGATAGATTGAAGCGGTGATAGACTATGTAGAGGCAAGCCAATGAGAAGGGAGTTGCAGTAGTCGAGGCGAGAGATGACCAGCGTTTGAATTAAGAGCTTTATATGTGTGTGTTTGTATATGTGTGTGTGTGTGTGTGTGTGTGTGTATATATATATATATATATATATATATATATATATACACACACACTCTATATATTCATTTAAAAGTGAGAAATAAACATTTTATTCGATTTTGGTCCTAGATAGCTCATTGCGGGGAGTGTTTAATAAATCAGGCTGACAAAAGCTTGTATGCAATCTGTAAAAATCTTCTTTATGAAGTTAAAGTATAAGTAAAGGCAAAACTTTTTAGTTTGCAGTTTTGGATGAGTGGAGTTGGATTAGACTCTCTGTCAGGTTTTTATTGCTGTCTGTGTCCCCTATTTGGGAGATTCGCCCTCTATTTGTCCTGTGACTATTATCACCCAAAGTAAATGAAAATCCCAAATGTTGGGTTGTCACCAGAACAAGAATAGAGGGGAAATCTTCCAATGGGACACTAGTTCTGATGACAACCAGGGATTCCCTTACTTTGGAGGGATCTCTGCTTACTTCCTGTGTTGGCTATGAGACAGGAAGTGAAGGGAAATCCCTACGGGACACAGACAGCAAAAAAGGGACAGTTACTTTTTGAATTGAATTACTGAAATAAATTAAAACTCATATATTATATAGATTCATTACACATAGAGTGATGTATTTCAAGCATTTCTTTCTTTTAATTTTGATGATTATGACTTACAGCTAGTGGAAACCCAAAATTCAGTATCTCAGAAAATTTGAATATTGTGAAAAAGTTCAATATTGTAGACTCACAGTGTCACATTTTAATCAGCTAATGAACTCAAAACACCTGTAAAAGTTTCCTGAGCCTTTTTTTTAATGGTCTCTCAGTCTGGTTCAGTAGGTTACACAATCAAGGGGAGGACTGCTGACTCAACAGTTGTCCAGAAGTCATTTACACCCCTTAATGACCAGGCAATTTTTTGCGATACGGCACTGTGTCACTTTGACCCTTGCCAACTGACAATTGCGCAGTCGTGTGACGCTGTACCCAAACAAAATTGATGTCATTTTTTTCCCCACAAATAGAGCTTTCTTTTGGTGGTATTTGATCACCTCTGCGGTTTTTATTTTTTGCGCTATAAACAAAAAAAGACCGACAATTTTGAAAAATAAAACAATATTTTTTTACTTTTTGCTATAATAAATATCCAAAAAACAAATTCTATAAAACAAATTTCTTCATAAGGTTAGGCCAATATATATTATTCTACATATTTTTGGTAAAAAAAAATCGTAATAAGCGTATATTGATTGGTTTGTGCAAAAGTTATAGCGTCTACAGAATAGAGGATCGATTTATGGCGTTTATATTTTATTTATTTGTTTACTAGTAATGATGGTGATCTGCGATTTTTAGCGGGACTGCGATATTGCGGCGGACAGATCGGACACTTTTGACACTTTTTTGGGACTATTGACATTTATACAGCGATCGTGTTATAAAAATGCACTGATAACTGTATAAATGTCACTGGTAGGGAAGGGGTTATATGTGTTCCCTAGGGAGAGTTTCTAACTGTGGGGGGGGGACTGACTGGGGGAGGAGACATGGAGACATGTCATTCGTAATTACTGTCTCTTCTTTCCTGTCAGAACGAGGATGTGTGCGTTTACATACACAAATCCCTGTTCTGGCTCTCGTGCCCGCGATTGCGGGTGGCCGCCATCGATCGTGCCCGTCGTGCATGCGCCTGCTATGGCTCTTTAAGGAGCCACCGTACAGGTGGCTTGCGGGATGGAGCAGCATTGCTGCAGTATATCTATAGGGGCTGGTTGACGAGTGGTTAATGAAAAGTTGAGTGAAAGGAAAAAGTGTGGTAGAAAATGGTACACAAGCAAAGGGATAACCGCAGCCTTGAGAGAATTGTAAAGTAAAGGCCATTCAAGAACAAGTACATTTTGAATCTCATTTGGAAATGAAGATCTCAGAGGTGGCTCTCTAATTAGGCGAAATAGGCGGTAGCCTCAGGCCTCAGAGTCACAGGGGCCGCATACAGCTGGCTAGTTTACCTAACTAGAGAGCCGCCTCGCTCCGCTACAGGGAGAGATACAGGCTGCGAGTGAGACCTGTGATCGGAGCTCACATACATCTCCGGATCACAGACAGGGAGAGCCGCTCAATAGAGCCTGTTCTGACAGATCTCCCCCTGCTGCCCGCACAGCCAGACAGAAGAGGAGAGAGAGCTTCTGCTCCTCCTTCTCCCACCCTCTCCTCGGCAGTGTTCTTTCTCTGTTTTGCCTCAGAGAAGGGGCTGTGTGGGTGGGAAGTTTCAAGCTGAAGCCCAACAAACAGAAAAGGAAAAGGGGAGTCTGATCCATCCATCCATGATCCATCCTCCTGCCTCCCAGTGAGTACACTGATAGATGATGCTCTTCCTTCCCTTCTTCGTCCATCCCCCTCGCCTTCCTTCCTTCCTTCCTTCCTTCCTTCCTTCCTTCCTTCCTTCCTTCCTTCCTTCCTTCCTTCCTTCCATCCTTCTTTCCATCCTTCATTCCTTCCTTCCTTCTTTCTTTTCTTCCTTCTTTCTTTCTTTTTCCTGCCTTCTTTCTCCATCCCCATTTCTTTCTTTCTTTCCATCCTTTCTTTCGTTCTTTCTTTCATTCTTTCTTTCTTTCTTTCTTTCTTTCTTTCTTTCTTTCGTGCTTTCTTTGCTTCTTTTCTTCCATCTTTCGTTTCTTTCTTTGCTTCTTTTCTTCCATCTTTCTTTCCTTCCTTCCTTCCATCCTTTCTTTCTTTTCTTTTTTCTTATCTTTTCTTCCACCTTTCCTTCCTTCTTTCTCCATCCCTCTTCTCTTCTCTTCTTTTCTCTTTTCTCTTTTCTCTTTTCTCTTTTCTCTTTTCTCTTTTCTCTTCTCTCTTCTCTCTTCTCTCTTCTCTCTTCTCTTTTCTCTTCTCTCTTCTCTTCACTTTTCTCTTCTCTTCTTTTTTCTTTTCTCTTCTTTTTTCTTTTCTCTTCTTTTTTCTTTTCTCTTCTTTTTTCTTTTCTCTTTTTCCTCTCCTCTCCTCTCCTCTCCTCTCCTCTCCTCTCATCTCCTCATGACAGCCTACCAGAATAGGTAGGATCTCTGAGAGCAGCTTCCCTGTGCAGCTCTGCTTGAGGAAAATATATCTTTATTGTTCCCACTTACCTACCCCCTGTACTGTTCACTCCCCTATACTGTAACCTCCTAATACAGTTCATTTTAATCCCTTGAATTATTTTTCTCATTATGGGGGTGAGTGGGGCCTCATGTCTAAGTTTTGCCTAAGGCCTCACAAAGTCCAGAGCCACCTCTGCAGAGTCTAGAGCAATGGTCTCCAAACTGTGGCCCGGGGACCAGATGCGGCCCTTTGCTTTTTTTTATCTGGCCGTTAGGGCACTATTTTCATCCACTGATACCAACAAAGGGACATAATTCCCCCCATGGCATCAATGGTGGGGCACAATTCCTCCCAATCACACCACAGATGGGGCACAACTCCTCCCAATGGCACCAAAGATATGGCACAATTCCTACAAATGACACCGACAATGGGGCACAATTCCTTCCCACTGACACCAATGATGGGATGCTATTCCTCCCACTGACACCAAAGATGGGGCATTGTTTATTCCCACTGACATCAGGACCTTTTTAACTCCCAATGGCCATAGTCCGGCCCCCCTTAAGTCCGAAGGACAGTAAGTTGGCCCTTTGTTTAGAAAGTTTGAAGACCCCTGGTCCAGTGAAAGAGTGGAGAGGCACAGAATCCCAATTGCATAAGGTCCAGTGTGAAGTTTCCACAGTCCATAATGATTTGGGGAGCCATGTCCTCTGCTTGTGTTGATCCACTGTGTTTTATCAAGTCCAAACTCAGCGCAGCCCTCTACCAAGAAATTCGAGAGCACTTCATGCTACCCTCTGCTGACCAGCTTTATTGAGATGCTAATTTCATTTTCCAGCAGTACTTAGAACCTGCCCACACTGCTAAAAGTACTAATATCTGGTTTAATGATCATGGTATCACTGTGCTTGATTGGCCAGCAAACTCGCCTGACCTAAACCCCATAGAGAATCTGTAGGGTATTGTCAAGAGGAAGATGAGAGACACCAGACCCAATGATGCAGACGAGCTAAAGGCTGCTATCAAAGCAACCTGGGCTTCCATAACACCTCAGTAGTGCCACAGGCTGATCGCCTCCATGCCACGCCGCATTGATGCAGTAATTCATGCAAAAGGAACCCCAACCAAGTATTGAGTGCATACTATACTGTACATGGACATACTTTTCAGTAAACCAACATTTCTGTTTTAAAAATCCTTTTTTTATTGGTCTAATGTAATATTCAAATTTTCTAGGATACTGAATTTTGGGTTTTCACCAGCTGTAAGCCATAATCATCAAACTGAAAAGAAAGAAATGCTTGAAATATATCACTGTGTGTGGAACGAATCTATGTAATATGAGTTTCACTTTTTAAATTAAATCACTGAAATTAATTAACTTTTTGATATTCAAATTTTTTTTTCTAACCTGTAAATGTGTTATATATACTGCGTGTGTGCATATGTATGTATATATATATATATATATATATATATATGTATATAAGTATTTTTCCTAGCAAATTCATTCAAGACCATGTTGCAAAAATGAATGCACCCCAATGAAAGTCTTAGGCTTCATGTACACTTGAACTACTTTGATCACCGGCCGTGGGAAAACGCAAAACGTGGCAAAATCACTTTTTGATTTTGCGCGGTTGGCGGTCAAAACATTCCTATTCTGAAAGCGATTCTTCCGTATTCAGTAGAAGGAGGTTAGGGGAGGTTGAACCTCCCCTAACCACAGCAGCTCCTAAACAATCCTAAAAGCGTATGTGTACATGGACACATAGGCCCTTATGGAGTTGAGTTTAGGAGCTTTGACAAAAAAACAGCAAAAGCTCCTAAACTCAAGTTTACACAGAGCCTTAGGCGCAAAGCTAAATTGTAGAAAGCAAAATCCTAATTAACAAGAATTCAACTACGGGTGAGTCTAATTATTCATTAAACAGTTGTCCAGAAGACAGTTGATTATAAAAGGGTGTTACTTAATAAAGAAAACCCCTTCCCATTTCATGCTGTCAGCAATGGCACCACATGGAAGGGAAATGTCACAAGTCCTGTGAAAGAAAATAATTTCTTTACACAAGAAAGGTGAAGACTACAAAAAGATCAGCAGATTTACTTAGTCAGAATACTGTAGCAAAAGTGATACAAAAATTTACCAAACATTGAAACTGCAACCATCTCACAGAGACGTCCAGGCCGTTAATGGAAGTTAACACCTCGACAGGAGTGTCTTCTGATGGGAAGGGTTGAAGATGCAAGTTCACTGCACTGTTGTGTTGTTTTTTCATGCTGCTATGGTAACCCCCTATGTGAGCATTGCGCGCGTGTGTATAAAACCCCCCTAATCTAATATGACCGCCAATGAAGCCAGAGGAAGTAGCACGCATGCTCCGAACGCGAAGCACCGCCTTCTGACCCAACCCGGAAGTGACGCCTGTTCCTGTACGCCACTGATCACAGTCCAACCATCCAGAAGCATCGTGCACCAGCAGTGTGGCCGGAGGAATGCCCAGATCGCGGACACACGTCCACAATAGTGACGCCGGACTTTTCCTTTCACGCGGTAGTTGGAGCGGACGATCCCTTATTACATGCCTGCTATCACTACACCTTTGTGAGTGTATTCTAAGATTTCTTATATTAAAGATGTTTGCATACTGCACTTAGAGGGCGCTCTGAGAAGCTTTTATTTCCTGGGGCTACACCAATAATTTTAGGGGAATCTTCCCTTGGGCCCGCTATTGCACAAACACCAATGATTTGGGTGGTATTCTGGCCTGGGGGACACTATTTCTCTGACAGCTATAATTGGGGGGGCATTCTTCGCTGGGGCCCACTAGTCTATGGATATGAAAGATTTACGGGCATATTCTTCCTTTGGGCCCTCTATTCCACTGACAGCAATGATTTGAAAGGTATTCTCCCTTGGGTCCTACTATTTCATGGACAGCAATGATTTGGGGATGCTATCGTCACCTGGGGCCACTATCCCACTTACAGCAATAATTTGGGGGAGCCATTCTTCCCTGGGGGTCACTACACTGACAGTAATGATTTGGGAGGTATTCTCCCCTGAGGGCTAATGTTCCACTAACCTCAATGATTTGGAGGCTATTCTCTCTCACTATTTCACTGACACCAATGATTGGGGAGTGCTCTTCTCACATGGGGGCCACTTTCTAACTGACACCAATAGTATAGGGCTATTCTCCCTTGGTTGTCATTATTGTACTGACCGCAATGACCTGAGGGACTATTGTTCCCAGGAGCCAATATCACCAATGATTTTGAGGGTCACTATTAAATTTATAGTAATGATTTTTGGGGCTTTTCTCCCCTGGGACCCTCCCTTCCACTTTGAAGATTGTGGGCTAATCTTCCGAGGACTGGCTCACACTATCACGGGTCTGCAGGCTGTGTTTGCGAGGGCATGACAGGCCTTTTATTTGAATGGGCTGCTGTCCCTGTGTTTCATGCAGGAAAAAGGTTCCTGCACCATTTTCATAATGCAGCAGCAGCTTTTGCACCATGTGATTTCCTGGCGGTTTCCTGCAAACGCACTGCATTTTAAGATGTGTGGGGAGCCATTAAAAATGAATGTCAGCTCTGCGCTGTTTTTAAAGAGTAGTGAATTTTGGCGCGGGAACAGGTGCAATTCCCCCACCCACAGTAGTGTGAACCAGGCCTGAGGGGGCCACTATTCCACTGACAGCATCAATCTGGGGGTTATTCTCCCCGGGAGCCACTATCCCACTGATCTCAATGATTTGGGGGCTATTTTCTCTTGGGTCCAAGATTAGGGGTTCACATTCTCCCCTGAGGCCCACTATTCTATCGCCCCAAAAATATGAGCGCAATTCTCCCCTTGGGGCCACTATTCCACTCTCAGCAATGATTTGGTGGCTATGCTGCTCTGGGCCGCTATCTTACTGCCCTCAATGATTTGTCTACTTGTCATTATGCATCCAAATATTAAAGTATTTTTTTTTTGTTTACAGCATGTGTGTGTGTGTAGAGGCAATAAATGCCTGGCAGAGATTTTGGACTTTGCTTACTCTATTTGAAACTAAGATAAATGTTTTGTGTAGAGTTGGGCAAGAGGTTCTTAAAATGTCCACAGAAGAGATTATCCAGAGGACACCGCTCCTGGACAGTGAAATAAAGGTAGGAGTCACACTTACATAGATTCAATTTTATTTTTATATATTGTGGAAGAGCAATCCAGGTCCTGTGCTCTATAATATACAGTATATATATATATATTTTTTTTTTTTAAGTATACCTCAAGCCATTTTTTTTGGATAGAGTAGGGTATAGTTAAAGCGGTTGTAGTGTAATGTAGGGTAGCATGCTGTAGTATAGAGGAGAGCGCTGTAGTGTAGAGTGTACACTACAGGTCTGGTCACTGACCAGCACCATACAATAGACACCACTATACACACTTTCTAGCAACCGTTGAATAAAAATGGGGACTTTTAGTTCACATGCATTGCAATACATGCTTAAGCTGGTCAACTGTGTCAAAGTAATCCCTTTCTGGCCAGGCCCTACACTACACTACTCGACAATACACTAGAGTGCTCTTCACCTTTACACTACAGTGCTCTTCTCCTCTATGCTACAGCGCTCTTCTCTACATGACAGCGTGCTACTCTACACTACAGCGCGCTACTCTACACTAAAGCGTGCTACTCTACACTACAGTACTGTACACTACAACTGACTACACTACAGCGTGCTACCCTATGCCACAGCATGCTACCCTACACCACAGCGCTCTCCTCTACACTACAGAGCACTCCCCCACACTACAGAGCACTTCCCTGCACTACAGCACACTACTCTAGACTACAGTGCACTACTCTACACTACAGCGCGCTACCCTACACTACACTAATCCACACTACAATACAGTGCGCTACCCTACACTACACTACTCCACACTACACTACAGCACACTGTTCTGCACTACAGCACGCTACCCTGCATTACAGCAAGCTACTCTACACTACAGAGCATTACTTTATACTACAGTGCGCTACACTACAATGCTACAACGCACTACAAAGAAGTTAAATGATAAAAACAGTGATATTCAACAATGGTGATGTCATCTAAATAAATGTCCATATAGTGCTCCACAAGGTGCAAATATGTGTATAAACACTCTATGTTCACCTGGTGCTTCTGTTCATAAAATTAATCAATCTGTGCCGCTTACCAGATTTGTTGGATCTCAAATTATAGAGATCAAAAGCGCTCAGACAGGGATCAACCCACGAGGGAATTTAACGCCTCAAGCTTATCCATTAAAAGGATCCACTCTCCTGCAGTGGGCTATCAGATAATGATATATTCCTCACAGATATGGAGGCAGCCTTTTCCAGGTGATCTCCAACAGTGGGGTATGTCATAAGATGAAAGGAAGACGCTTCATGGTGCAGTATGCCAATAAAATTTATTATAAAAGTAAGTAGGCACTTACATCCAAAATAACGGTGACCAGTATAGTAACACAGCCAGCCTTTCCCCATACAAGGCTTTGACTGGGAACGGAGACTGTCTCTCCGTTCCCAGTCGATGCCTTGTATGGGGAAACGTGTTGGATGGAGCACTAGTCCTTGACGTCACCACGCACCAGCTGGCTGGCCCGAGCCATGGCTGTGATTTGTGAAACTGGTGAGGTTAAGGTGGGCTGGAAGGGCCTCAGACCTGTATTAGGTCCCAGTAGAGTTGGATTTCTATCACTGAAACCTGTAGGCACACAACATTTGACAATAAACATCCCTCTACTAGGATTACATTTATTACACAGACCATTTTATTGTTTCAATGCAAAATGTGTGTACTGCTTCCACCGGAAAAGCCGACTTCATTCAACTTTTAGATGTGCTGCTGAACCTTAGCTTTGCCAGGCTATCAGTATTTTATAGAAGAAGAAAGTAATCCACACAGTTGCATGCCAGGAATTAGAGTTTTTATGATCGGCTAGGCAACAAAGTTTTAAAGTAGCACATGAGATTGATGCATTTCACATACAAAGTGCTTAATCAGAAGGTCTTCTGATGAAACCCTTTCTGTGCCAAAAGTGGCAAGGCCCTGTGGGACACTAACTGATGCTAATTGCTTAATCAATAATAAAACTCCTAAAGCCAGACATGCAACTATGTGGAACATCTCCTTTTTTTATTGTTTAACTCAGCTTTTCTCAACCAAGTTCTACCAGAAGTTGCTTGTGGCTACTTAAATAGAGAGCAGTGGCATATTGATCTCCTGCGTACACTGACCACCTATGTAATGTGTCGCTACAATTTATTTTGTCTGTGTTTGTTTTCTGGCCATTATCAATCATTATTTAATTAAATGATTTATACTGAAAATTGTGTCCTACAGAGCTAGGGAGGAGGGTAGAAGTAAAGTGTACACTACTCTATATGCATTTATTTAAAACTCTCTACAATCTCACATTAAAGTGGTTCTAAAAGCTGAAGGTTTTTTACCTTCATACATTCTATGCATGCATGCCTCCCCCCCCCAATTCTTACCTGAGCCCCCTCCGATCCAACGATGTTCACGATAGCCTTGACTGTATGGGGACCCTCCCTCCTCATTGACTGAGAAAGCAGCAGGAGCCCATTGGCTTCCACTGCTGTCAATCACAGCCAGTAAGCCAATGAGCAGAGAACAGGGGGGGGGGGTTGGACATTGTATCATATGGCAGCGGCTCGGGAGCGAGCATGCAGTGGTGCCCCCAGGGCCAGTTTCTTTCTCTAGGGGCACTGCTTGAGGGGGGGAGAGCCAGGAGTGCTGGCAGGGGGGAAAAGAAGAAGATCGGAGCGCCTCTGTGCAAAACCACTGCACAGAGCAGGTAAGTATAACATGTTTGTTATTAAACTCCTTCCCACCGAGCGTATGCAGATGTGCGTACTCGGCTTTCCGGGGTTATACCGGGATGATGCCCGCAGCTGCAGGCATCATCCCGGTACCGTTGTTTAGAGCGGGTGATCAGCTATCCGTGTATAACAACCGATGCGGCTAAAAGCCGCTCGGCTGTTATACAGGAGGAGCGGGAGGGGACGCCCCTCTCCCGCTGCCTCCCACCGCTCTTACCGGGCCTCCCGTTCGATCGGGAGGCCCAGTGACCAATCGGCTGCCTCCGGCGGCTGGGGGCGGGCTGGAACAAACCCGTGGGTGGCTTCGTTCCAGCCTCCTAATCGTAAACACGGAAGCGACGTCATGACGTCACTTCCCGTTTACTCGGCTGCCAATGGCGCCAGTTTTAAAAAAATACACGGTATTCAGAATCGCCGTTTTCGGCGATCTGAATACTTTGAAGTGCAAAGGAGGGATTGGGGGTCTTTTAGACCCCCGATCCCCCATAAAGAGTACCTGTCACCACCTATTACTGTCACAAGGGATGTTTACATTCCTTGTGACAGTAATAAAAGTCAATCAAAAGTCATCAAAAAAAAAAAAAATTTAAACACAATTTATAAATATATATAAATAAAATAAATAAGAAATTTTTTTTTTTTTAAAGCGCCCCCGTCCCCGCGAGCTCCCGTAGCAAAGAAAACGCATACAGAAGTTGCGCCTGCATATGTAAACGGTGTTCAAATCACACATGTGAGGTATCGCCGGGATCGTCAGAGCGAGAGCAATAATTCTAGCACTAGACCTTCTCTGTAACTCTAACCTGGTAACCGTAAAAGAAATTTAAAGCATCACCTATGGAAATTCTTAGGTACCGTAGTTTGTTGCCATTCCACTAGTGCGTCCAAATATAAAGCGTGACATTCTATCCTATGGTATCTATTTACTCGGCGTAACATCATCTTTCACATTATACAAAAAAATTTGAGTAACCTTACTGTTTGGATTTTTTAAAATTCATGAAAGTGTCCCTTTTCCCAAAAATTTGCGTTTAAAACACCGCTGCCCAAATACCGTGTGATATAAAATATTGCAACAATCTCCATTTTATTCTCTAGATTCTCTGCTAAAAATATATATATAATATTTGGGGGTTCTAAGTCATTTTCTAGCAAAAAATATGGATTTTAACTTGTAAACACCAAATTTCAAAAATAGGCTTAGTCATGAAAGGGTTAAAAAACAAAACAAACACAAAGCTTTAATATCACCTTAATGTACTGTGAGCTGTAAATACAATGCATTTTAGCAGGGCTTCCTTGGGACCTGAAAACAATGTCAAGAGTTCTTTTCTGGTAAAAAGTTCGGGAAGGACTTGTTTAACTGGTCCTAACCTGGCTTAAAATATTTTAACAATGTACAAAAAAGCTTGCATGGTCTTTTTCTAGTAATGATGGTCGAAGAATGTATGGCTGGTAATTATACAATGGAAAGCCATCTATTTGCCCCCGCCATTTGTAGGCTCAGGCCTACAGTGACCAATCAGTCCAGTATTACATCTAGATAGTATGTTTGAACTGTTTCATGGTAGTTTGTGATTTGGGACAAGTGTGTCAATGTTAACGTATTTACCTAAAGGCGAACATAAATAAGATGAAGCATTTATAAAGGAAATTTTCAAGACGTGTAAACTTCACTTGATGGATCAGTTGACTTTTTTGGAATCCTGTGTTTTCTGTAAACATTTAAACATTTAAGTTAAACATTTTCAATGACTCACAAATGCAATCAATGCAAATACCTTGCCAGCTTTAGGTGAATTTTTTTAAATGTTGAAAATACCAAAATTGTTAGAAAACATCTGCAGCATGTCACCTTTCAGTTGCTTTTGTCTACAGAAATACCAGACACCAAAGGGCAGAGGCAATCTTAACAGAAGGATATTTTATACCTTTGTTGTGGCTCCATAAACCTTTGCTCTTGTAATATACACTCCTCTGGGATTAACAAAAGTCCTGTTTATAGGACCACAATAAACTTTGCTCATATTTTATAGAGCGTCACTATACATAATGTATATTTCCTAGGAGTGCAGTCAACCCACTTCATTGCAGAGAGTGTTATTCTTCAGTTTACTAGCTTAAAAAAATGTGGCTTCTTAGTAACCTTTACTAGCATGCACCAATTATGTTGCTAAAGCCGGCACTTCACTACAAATGATGAAAGGGCATTCAATAGATAGATTAGTGAATCTCCTGATTAAGCAGCATCACCTCAGGAGGTCTTCAAAACAGAGAAGCTGTTTTATTTTTTCACATTGCACAGTACTCCTGTCTACTTAGAATTATCTGCATGATCTGTCAAAGCTAATTTTTGTTATAGCTTGTTTATAGAGTGCTAACATTTTCTGAAGTGCTGTCCACTTATAGGTTGGCAAATGATAAATGTATATTTATTAAATGGGTTAATGCAAAAATTCCATAATGTAAAAGAAAAAAATAGATCAGTCAATTTATACAAAACTATAAGGAAAGACGATTGAGTCAGACAGAGATCCAACTGCCAAATGGGTTTTTACATCTAATACACATTTGTAGATACAGTCTGGTCCATAAATATTGGGACATCGACACAATTCTAATCTTTTTGGCTCTATACACCACCACAATGGATTTGAAATGAAATTAACAAGATGTGCTTTAACTGCAGACTTTCAGCTTTAATTTGAGGGTATTTGGATCCAAATCAGGTGAACGGTGTAGGAATTACAACACTTTGTATATGTGCCTCCCACTTTTTAAGGGACCAAAAGTAATGGGACAGATTAACAATCATCCATCAAACTTTCACTTTTTAATACTTGGTTGCAAATCCTTTGCAGTCAATTACAGCCTGAAGTCTGGAACGCATAGACATGACCAGATGCTGGGTTTCATCCCTGGTGATGCTCTGCCCGGCCTCTACTGCAACTGTCTTCAGTTCCTGCTTGTTCTTGGGGCATTTTTCCTTCAGTTTTGTCTTCAGCAAGTGAAATGCATGCTCAATCGGATTCAGGTCAGGTGATTGACTTGGCCATTGCATAACATTCCACTTCTTTCCCTTAAAAAACTCTTTGGTTGCTTTCGCAGTATGCTTTGGGTCATTGTCCATCTGCACTGTGAAGCGCCGTCCAATGAGTTCTGAAGCATTTTGCTGAATATGAGCAGATAATATTGCCCGAAACACTACAGAATTCATCCTGCTGCTTTGTCAGCAGTCACATCATCAATAAATACAAGAGAACCAGTTCCATTGGCAGCCATACATGCCCACGCCATGACACTACCACCACCATGCTTCTCTTCCCATCACTCTGGTACAAGTTGATCTTGGTCTCATCTGTCCATAGGATGTTGTTCCAGAACTGTGAAGGCTTTTTTAGATGTTGTTTGGCAAACTCTAATCTGGCTATCCTGTTTTTGAGGCTCACCAATGGTTTACATCTTGTGGTGAACCCTCTGTATTCACTCTGGTGAAGTCTTCTCTTGATTGTTGACTTTGACACACATACACCTATCTCCTGGAGAGTGTTCTTGATCTGGCCAACTGTTGTGAAGGGTGTTTTCTTCACCAGGGAAAGAATTCTTCGGTCATCCACCACAGTTGTTTTCCGTGGTCTTCCGGGTCTTTTGGTGTTGCTGAGCTCACCGGTACGTTCTTTCTTTTTAAGGATGTTCCAAACAGTTGATTTGGCCACACCTAATGTTTTTGCTATCTCTCTGATGGGTTTGTTTTGTTTTTTCAGCCTAATGATGGCTTGCTTCACTGATAGTGACAGCTCTTTGGATCTCATATTGAGAGTTGACAGCAACAGATTCCAAATGCAAATAGCACACTTGAAATGAACTTTGGAACTTTTATCTGCTCCTTGTAAATGGGATAATGAGGGAATAACACACACCTGGCCATGGAACAGCCGAGCAGCCAATTGTCCTATTACTTTTGGTCCCTTAAAAAGTGGGAGGCACATATACAAACTGTTGTAATTCCTACACCGTTCACCTGATTTGGATGTAAATACCCTCAAATTAAAGCTGAAAGTCTGCAGTTGAAGCACATCTTGTTTGTTTCATTTCAAATCCATTGTGGTGGTTTATAGAGCCAAAAAGATTAGAATTGCATTGATGTCCCAATATTTATGGACCGGACTGTAGCTTATATTGTGCAAGAATGTTTCATTCAGGGTGCCAACCTGGAGGCCTGTCATCAGAAACACATGGAGGCTGCCATTGCTGAACTTTCCTTCTGAAAATATCAGTTGTGCTAGCTCACTGGTTTCAACACAAAAAGCTTAGCTTACAAAGCTGTCATACTATGATGATACTTTTTTTTTTTTTTACTGTTCAAAAATGTTTATTTAAGTTTTCAAATTTTACATACAACAAAAAGGAAAAAGGGACTCACACTTAAAGTCATTGACTATCATCACAAAGCTAAGGCCTCCGGATCTGGGCCAAATAAGTGTACAGGCAGCTAATAAACCTATATATTATTAGCCAATGAATACGTTGAGGGCGGCCTGTGCACAATTCAGGACATTCCTTGCAAAGAAACAGAAAACAAGTAGGCAAAAAAAGAGAGAAACAATTAGGTTGGGGGGGGGGGGGGGGGCGTGTGGGCCTGTGTTATAGAGAGAAGGGCGTTAGTGGCACCAACCAATAGTAGCATGACATTAAGGCTCAGGCAACGTGTAATCGAAATTACAAGGAAAAAACTTGTTTGTCTGCGGTTGCCACATTTCTGTCAATTTGAGGACACAGTCATGTAGGATGATGTCAGTCTTGCCATGTGTCATGGTGCTTGTAACTGGGTTTTTAGCTTCCATCCACCTAAGGGTGGGGGTTTTCAAGGCAGCCTCCACTGCTTGTTTGTCTGCCATAATAATTTACAGGGGAAGCTTGAATTGGGCAGTGGCTACTTCTGGGGGATGTAAATTCAATACAGTACTGGGATCTGGACCAAAAGCCTCAGTCCAAAAAAAAGGTGAACTACGGAGCATGTCAACCAGACATGCAGGAGCGTTGCCAAATCCTGGAAGCCCCAAAAGCACTCAGCTGGATTGTGCGGTACATATTTAGAGATGCGGGCTGGGACCAGGTACCACCGGTATTATTCTGCATGTCTTTGCCATCATTTTTTTGCAAAAATTCTCACACTACATTTGATGACTTGACAATTGTAATTCGAATTGATTTTGAAATGATATTCATTTGCCAAATGAAAACCACAAAAGCTGTTAGAATATCAGTTGTTCTCAAAATATTTCCCATCCTACTCCTTCAATTTTTACATGACTGCAGTCGAAAACCAATGTTGACTGAAAATCAAACACAGGTAGCTGAATTGAAAGTTTTTGAACAAAATTATTTTAACGTTCGGTCAGCTTTACTATTACTCCCATTCTGATCATTCAGCCAAGTACCTAACATTACCCTAACACCTAACATTAACATTAACATTAGCATAAAGCCATTTATTCCTGTGTTAAAGCTGTGCAAATTGAATCTATTGTGTTGCTGATTCAAAACTAGTATGCAAATAAGGACTTTACAGATCTGTATGCCAGGTTTGTTTACTCGAAGAAGACATTGGGACAGGATAACAGCCAGCAATTTCTAAAGGAAGTCAGCAGGTCAATGTTTCTGTTATGAACAGAGTTTATTAGAGTACCTGCAAACTTAATGTATTCAGTTGCTGGATCATGTTATGTTGTGGTACAAACATGCACATTCACATGAGCAAACGAGTATACTTTTGCCTGTGGAGAAGAGAAGGAAATCATGGGGAGGCAGAGGCCACCTTCACACTGCTGTGCTGCAGATTGGCCATTTTTATGCAGTTAACCCTTGGTTTCCAATAGACATTCTATTAAATCGTGCATTTTTGGTGCATTTTCTGAAAATGCAAGATGCAGTATGTAGGACTTTTGGTGCTCTTTCAGAAAATGCACCAAAAATATGCAATCTAATAGAAGGTCTATGAGGTACTGCAGGTTAGCCACACAAAATTACTGGGTACACCTGTTGCAGTGCAACAGTGTGAAACCAGCCTTTGGCTAGTGCCTACAGCTGTTGAATTCCTTGATCTGGCCATCAGCAGATGGATCTGGCAAACCTTCTCTGATGTACTGTAGTACTTTTACTCTAAGCTGTCATTAGCCAGAAATGGAAGGAAAATGTGCATCCCTGGCAAAAAATGTTTTTGTAAAGTTAGTAAAGGACTTCTAATTCTATGTAAGCCTCTAGTTAGGTTGCTAGTAGAATTAAATAGTATGTAAACCCAACAGTTCATATTGCTGATATATGCCTGCTGTACCATGTACTTGTACGAAAAAGTATCCCGTTCTCTTTGTATTGCTTCCTCTGTGTGAAAAATCCCTGGTGTTCCTGCCAGTCCTTCTGCTTTCCTATTAAAAACTGACCACACTAGGCATGAGAACACAAGGCATGCTGGGAACTCAGTCTGCTCTCCTCCAATGATCAGAATTTTCCTGACACACCCCTTGCACAGCCTTTCACTGGGAATATCATTGTAATGCTGCTTCTCCCCCCCCCCAGCTCTTATGCAGCTGAGAACAGACATTATCTAATCACTTACATAAAATAATGGAAAGAATTGTATTTATAATTTTTTTTTATAGCTATACACAAATTTTTTTCCTTTCCTTTCTATTTTAACCTGAATGGGTTGTTTTACAAGGTGATCCTGTACAATGACTTTAAGGCAAATTTAGTTCTTGGCTCCTCTGTAGCCAGTGGAGCACTGATTGCTTTTGGGTTCTGTTGGTTGCATGTTCAATTACTTCCCCATGATTTCTAATGAGTTTTAAAATTTAGCGGATTGGAAGAGGCAGACCCTTAACTTGCATATTCATACAACTTCAGCCAATCCCTAGGAGAAACCAAAAGGGAGTTGAGGTGTGTATAAATAGGCTGGGGTCAGGAACATCGCAATCATTGTCCTGTGGGGAAAGGTGAACTTACAGTGCCTTGAAAAAGTATTTTCCTTCCACTTCACAGTTATGGGTTGGTCTATCACATAAAATCCCAATAAAATACATTTACGTTTTTGGTTGTAACATGACAAAGTGTGGAAAATTTCAATGGGGTATGAATATTTTTTCAACACACTATATAAAGCAAGAGGCTGGGAATGGAAATCTGGAAATTCTGAATCATTGCTGTGTTGAAGAGCAATTGTGAACTTCAAGAATAATAGACTTTATGGAGCTCACTTACCTCCTAAGGAGCAGCCGACCAGCCACACTGCAGTGTTGAGAGTCCATAAAAATGAATATTCTGAATATATCTAGTTCTGTGTCTGTGTGGTTGGCCTGGAGCTTGTGAGGCAAAGTCGTGATGCCCCAACACCTTTTTTTTTTTTTTTTAATGTGTCGGGTGTTTTCACTGTCAAACTTAGGAATATTGCAGATGACTGGCTGCTCCTTTCCCAGCCAGACTGGGGACAGATGACTTCTGTTGCTTTGCTGAATAAGGTAGACTGTTCGTTTAAATGTTTTATTTTTTTTGCAGCCTACATATCTGGCTATTGGACTCATATTCTGTATTTAGATTGGAACCAGTGTATGCATCATAACTGACCAGAGCAAACTTTGACCATGTACACCACTGGTGTCAAACTGACGTCCCTCCAGCTGTTGTAGAACTGCAAGTCCCATGAGGTATTGCAAGGCTAACAGTTACAGGCATGGCTCCCACAGGCAGAAGCATGATGGGACTTGTAGTTCTGCAACATCTGGAGGGCTGCCAGTTTGACCCCCCTGATGTTTTAGACAGAGGACAGTACAGCGCTAATTGAATTTAAATTTCCAAGTTACAAGTACTTAATACCCTCCCTCCTCGTTATTTTCACTTACCTGGGGTTAATTTTTATTATTTTTAGCATTTTGTGCAGCCAGCCTGCTTGGTGTGGGAGGGCTAAAGGGTGTTGAGTGTGGCTGGATGGGCAGAGCTAGTTGCAAAAACACAATTATCATTACTGGCAGAAAAAAAGAATCTTCGGCAGCAGATCTTGGTTTAATGATAATCTTGTATCTAAAGTGGGAGTAAACTACCATGGATGATTTTTACCTATAGGTAAGCCTATAGTAAGGCTTACCTACAGGTACATTAAATATCTCCTAAACATGCACCGTTTAGTTGATACTTAAATGTGAAGACCCCAGGTGACGTCACTGGTGCATGCGCTCTGAAGGAACGGCATACCGTGGATGTGCGGGATTGACGTCATCGCAGCTCGTCCAATCAAAGAGCCAGAACCCGCCAACCAGGAAAGGAAAACCGGGTGAAAATGGAAGCCCTGTCAGTGCTGACAGTGTTCCGCTGGAGGGCTTCGTTATAAGGTAAGTTTTACATCATGTGCTAGTATGCGAAGCATACTAGTACATTATAACTTTGCCTTGCAGATTTAAAAAAAAAAAAAAGTTTACAACAGGCATCATAATCCAATGCTTCAGGACCTCGCAGGATCCCTTTCTCAAGGCAAAGTTATTGGCAGGACATGGTTTGGAAGAGCTCATTGGTATTGGCCGAGATGTAATTAGCTCAATGGCAGGCTCTCCAACTCCTACAGATGAATTGACAAGTCACTCTTCCTAAAGAAGGCAATGGTAACTGTTCATTTTACCAGGAATAGGGGCCTTGCTAGAGATATAACGACAACTATCCTTAAAAGCCATAGAAAAAGTGCACATCTGTAACTAGCCAATTAATCTTTTCCAGCTTTGGACTTTTCTCTGCTGCAGCAAAATCAAATTGAAGAAAATACAGTCAATACAATAAACAATCCATGTCTTCCAAGTAGATATATTTTCTGTTTTCCCTTACTCAGATTTATTGCTTTATTCCATCTGACATAAAATAAATGTTGGCTTAATAGGACAGATTTGTGGCATTACTGTTAACCTGCACGTTGATACTTTGTGCAAGAGAAGAAGGAATTCTGCTGAGCCAGCGTTAAATCTGCCGTAAAGCTCCAGTGATATATGTGTTCCAGGAGAGCTGTCTAGGAGAGGTGACCACAATGTATGCTCAGTCATAAAGATGCTGCTGGCTTCTGCTCTGTGTTGATTGTATATTAATAGGATCATCTGTAGATAGAATGTGTTTCTAAATATGCAATGCTTTCTACTTTCGATTTAGGTTTAATGCATTAAAAAAAGAGATAGCTAAAATATTCTCTAGCAGCAAAAAATTATTTTGAGGTGTTGATAATTCTGTATCTTTTACTACCTGTTCCCCAAAGCTCTTTAAAGCTAAACTTTCAACATACAACCCAAGCAATGCAGAAATGCGGAACCCTGAATTTTTTTCCATATTGTACATTAATGGGAAAAATTATATCAGTATAGATTATAGTCACTAAAGTAATATCTGGTGACACTTTTAGATGAAGTACATTTTTAAAAAAGGGTCATGCACTACTTTGGTGCGATTTAGATGAAATAGGCAGCCCAATGTACCATAACATTTAAAGAAACATGAGGCAACGCATGTGCAGTGCCACATTGCACATATGTGAAGATAGCCTTACACTTGCTGTACCCTCTAAAGAGCGATTCATGGCTGAACCGCTTGCTTTTATTGTTCTTTGCCAGCCCGTGAGAACAAACACTAAGAGAGGGAGGAGGCTAAGGGTCTCTTGGGAGATTCTGAGAAGGAGAGGGAAGGTCTGTGGTTGAGTTGTCCCCCCACACTAAGTGCACTCGCAGTTTAAACCCCAGTGCCCACTGGGAACGAAGGCAGCTTCTCCTTCCTATCTTGGGTGATGCGATATGTCACATGACAAGTGGGAGATAGAAGGAAGGACAGTCTGCCCTCATTCCCCAGTGGTGCTGAGGTGACACTAAGGTGTGTTCTCAGTCTTAGTGCCCGCTATCTTCCACCCACAACAGGCGGCTATTGATGGGAATAGAGCGAAGGTTTCTTCCTTCAGCAGCTATCGAGGCCCATGCTCCTACTACAGGAATGGTAATACAGTCCCTCCCATCAGTGAAGCAAAGAAGAACAGAGTGGCCAAGGCTAATGGTGCCCCCCCCCCCCCACATATCAATACTGCTCCTGGGGCACATGCCCCTTCTGTCTCCCACCCATTGTTCCTGCCCTGAGTTCCACTGAAACATTATCTGCTTGAATATCTCTACCTCTTGTAGTGTATTTATAAAAATTAGCACTTTCATCCAAGTCAGCTTGTATTCTCTGTTTATTGGCCTTTATGTGGCATCTAATAATAAAGAATCTACTTGGATAGATCTCAGTCTCCTGTTAATGACCATCCAAGATCGAAACAGTTCAAGAACTGCAAGGACAGAAAAAAACACATGATTAAAGCATAGGTCAATAAATTATTAATCAGATGATATAAGTTACCCTTAATAATTAGTTATTAGCTACAGATTGGAAGCACAGACTGTCATTAATATGTTCCAAAGGAGACAAGAAGGATCATGGAAGCAGACTGTCGGGATTGTGTCAGGGTTGGTAAATGAATCATACCTAATCTGGGAGAAATGTAGCTGCAGAGGATGGGCAGTAATCCTCCATTATGAGTAATTGCTCATCCATATTCAGTAAGCAGTATGATGTATTTTCAGTGGACAATTATGGATTTCTAGCATGCTTCCCTATTACTTTCGCTGAAACGGTATATGTTTGCAGTTTATCATTCTGCTTATCTTGTTCCCATTAACGAAAACAGGAATGGTATAGATATTCATGTAGATGTACAAGTATTTGGTAATGATCTCTTTAATTTTTCACATGCCACAATAAATATGCAGGTGAGCTATGCAGGTTAACTCAGTACAGTCTGAATGATCATTTGCTGGAATGCCCATCTGTAATTACTGTAGTGTAGTCTTACAACTCCTTGTGTTATCTTCTTCCCAGCGTGAAAGAAAATTACTGAGATTTTACACATACCTGGAACATCTGACGTGGACCACATGCTTTGTAACTGACCCCACCCCCCTTCCCGCCTTTCAGTTTATTAAATTTTTTTTGCAGGCTGATGGATCACAGATTATTCCCTGCAGTTTAGTAGCAGAAAAACCCTCACTGATAACCTGGGTGACTTTTATTGGTAGGGTACAGATTTGGGTCAAATGTTGGCTGCAGCTAGAAATAATGAATAGACCCCTAATGCGGATTTAAGCTGTCTTAAAGCTTCCCCTGCTTCACAACATGCAAATTTCAAAGCGGTAGTTTGGGTACTTTAGTTTTCTATATTTTCCTCTTTGCAGAGGCACTTCACCTTGCCTATTTAGGCATTTAGGTATCAGTGCTTAAAGTATCCCTGGTGCATGTACATTGCTTTGTCCATGTTCCTGTTTGCTTCATGACTTGACCTGGCCTGTGATTCTGAAGTTTGTATTTCTTCCATTGACTTATCTGCTCTCAGTTTAGAATGGCTACTTTATTGTAATGACCACAGCTTCATCTTGGACTCCAGCTTGTCTGTTGTTCTGGTACCTCACTTGGCAACAAATTCTCTGGTTCTGCTGTTTTCCGGACCTTAGTCTACTTTCTGCCCAATGTACCCATGTAAGCACAATCACAACACAGCTTCTGTGAATATCCCTTGAACAAACCTGTACCTGGACCAGCTACTGAACCCTATCAGACGCTGTCTCTTTTGGTATTCTCTGCAAGCCAGATGTTACAAGGCAATACAGAAACCTTACGACAGTCTTTTTTTCTGTGGTTCATTGTTCCTTTATACATGTTTTCCTTCAATTTGCAGCATGGATCCTGTATCTATATGCCAGTCAATTTGCATATATGGAAGTCACTGTGTTTTCATACCAATTACTGTTCACTAGTGATGAGCATGGGTTTGGTTCACTGGACGTTCGCCAAACCTAACCTGAAATCCATGAACTCTGAACATATCATTCAAACCCCATTGAAATATATGTGAGCCAAAAGCCCCCGTTCACATTGGTGCAACTTGTCATGCGATTTGACAGGTCCAAGTCGCACCCTATTGTCGAAAATGGAACTGTTCAAATTAATGCGACTCCGACTTTGCGGTGCTACACACTGATTTGAAAAAAGGTTCCTGCACTATTTTTTTGCAATTTCAGGTGCAACTTGCATAAACATCTGAGCATGAAGTCACACAGATGTTGGCCAAGTCTTACCTGAAGTCGCACTGACCTGCGGCTTTGAAATTGTGTGGCTTCAAGTGAAGTTTCACAGTCAAATTCAGTGTCAGCGGGAGCTAATGACATTTCATGGCAGCTTCACTCTCTTTGTGAATAAAGCAGCTTGGGGATTCGCCTCAATATCTATGCCGGATCCTTATTCAAGTTTGGGGATTTTAAGAGGGAACCTCACACAAAAAAAAGAAAAAGAAAATGGTATGGAGTCCCTTAAAATCCATACCAGACCCTTATCCAACCATGCAGCCTGATTAGCCAGGAAAGGGAGTCAAACCATGCAGCTTGATTGGCCAGGAAAGAGAGTCTAACCATGCAGCCTGATTGGCCAGAAAAGGGAGTCTAACCATGCAGCCTGATTGGCCAGGAAAGAGAGTCCAACCATGCAGCCTGATTGTCCAGGAAAGGGAGTCCAATTATGCAGTCTGATTGGCCAGGAAAGAGAGGGGCAGTTAGCATGTGTCCCGTCCTTCTAAACCATACGGAGCCGCATGCCCTCAACTTGGAGCGGTAACCTGCGAGGAGGGCCCCCTGATAAGACACCACAACCCCATGTTGATGCAGAAAGGGTCTGCGGGGGGGAGGGGGCATATTAGAATCTGGAAACCCCCTTCATTATAAAGAAGATATCTGGCTCCCCTCTTTGTAAGTGAGTAAGGCATACATAGTGTTCCTTTTTACTCATTAAATAAAATAACCACAGCCACACCATGGCTGTCATGAATGTCAAAATATAAAAAACTACGTGAAAAAGCACTACTGACATCTTTGATAAATAAAGGCAGGCAAACATCCCAGGCTAAGTGACTACAAAACTGCATATGTACTTGTTGCATAACTTTGATTAGATGATCTGTAATAATAATAATAATATCAGTTGTTATTATTATTTCACTATACAGTAAAACCTTGGATTGCGTGCATAATTAGTTCCAGAAACTTGCTTGTAATCCAAAGCACTCGTACATCAAAGCGAATTTCCCCATAAGAAATAATGGAAACTCAGATGATTCGTTCCACAACCATTTATTCATATTAAAACGATTACAACAATACAAAATACTGTATAAAGTGTACTGTAATAATAAAAAAAAATTAACCTGCACTTCAGGAGCTACAGAGCATAAAAGAGAACAGAGGCGGTTCACACTGCCGCAACCTGAAAGTCGGCACGATTTTGCCAGGCAACTTCAGAGAATGCCTTGGTAATCTTCCTGTAATGTCGGATCCAAATCACATCAATTAAGATAAGGTTCCGACTTGGAGGCAACTTTTATTAAAGTCTATGGGCACAAGTCAGATAGAAGTCGCCTTGAAGTGGTACAGGAACCTTTTCGGAGAGACTTCAGTAGGGCTAATTAAGACAGCTCTCACTGACTAAAATGGGATTTCACATGTGACTTGGAGTCTCACAAGTCGCGGCAGTGTGAACCGAGCCTTATACTCAGTTGTGACGTGACGCTACTCGTGTTGCAAGACCTCGCTCATTTAGCAGTTCAAATTTATTTTAAAAATTTTGCTCGTCTTGTAAAACACTTACAGACCAAGTTACTCGTAATCCAAGTCTTTATTGTATGTGCTATAACTTTATAATTCTGATGTATTGATCTATTCCTCAAAATGTATACATGTTTGTATATACAGTATGTGATTCATGCCATGGCTTTGTAATTTGAAAACTGCTCAGATGACTGACAATGTTACTTATGGCTTACTTGGTGCAGCGCTGAAATTTCCTTTCCTTTAAAAATGTATTTGCATTTCCACCCCACTGCATATAATGATACATAAACATGGTTCCTCCTTGAAATATTTTTCTAGCCTACATTAGCCATGAAGTGCAGTCTTCTGGTTTATTTGATATTACTCTAAAGACCTTAAAGCAGCTAGTGGCTAATAAAATGAAGTCAGGTTAATGTGAAAGTACGGGAGACTGGTTTATGTGTCCTATAAAAAACAGGTTTAACTGGCCTACTTTGGAAATTTATTGTTGAGCTTTATATGGGGCCATACTGTATAAACTCATACATGAATAAGACTGAGGCATTTACTTGTTACTTGCTGTACATTATACATTAATCCAAATCTACAGGGTTCTCTTTATACTTCATATTTTTATTTGTATCCATGTAAAAATAACAAACAACAAAAGCTGCCTTTACAAAATCAGCCGTGTTTTTATGAAAGCAGAAAAAAAATCTTTTCCATGGTTAATTGATCAAAACCTCTTCTTTACTTAAGTTCTTTTTTTTTATATTAAATATGTTATTTGTAGTGGTATATGAAGTTGTTCATTAATTGCTCTTATGGTGCTCTTGATATGGCAATATAAAAGAAGTATCAAGAAAGAACATGTATCAGTTTTCTTAAAGAGTACTCATCATAAGCTTAGAACTGCACAATAACCACTTCAGCTCTGGAAGATTTACCCCCCCTTCACGACTAAAGCATTTTTTGAGATACAGCACTGCGTTATTTTAACTGACAATTGTGCGGGCGTGCGATGCTGTACCCAAAAAAAAAATGTATGTCCTTTATAAATAAAAATTTACAAATAGAGATTTCTTTTGGTGGTAATTCTCGCCTCTGCGTTTTTATTTTTTGCGCTATATACAAAAAAAGAGTGACAATTTTGAAAACAAAAACAATATTTTTTACTTTCTGCTATAAAACATTCTCAATAAAAAAAAAAATGTAAAAAAATCAAATTTCTTCATCAATTTAGGCCAATTATGTATTCTGCTACATATTTTTGATTAGAAAAATCCCAATACGTGTATACTGATAGGTTGGCGCAAAAGTTACAAACTTTGGTATATTTTTACCTATTTTTTATTTTTTACTAGTAATGGCGGCAATCAGTGACTTATATTGGGAATGCGATAATGCGCCTAACAAATCGGACACCTAACCTACACTTTTTGGGGACCAGTAGCACTAATACAGTGATCAGTGCTAAAAAATATGCACTGTTACTGTACTAATAACACTGGCAGAAAAGGGGTTAACATCAGGGGCGATTAAAGGGTTAAATGTGTTCCCTAGGAGTGATTGCTAACTGTGGGAGAGGTGCTTTGACTGGGGGAATGTAAAGATCCGAGTTCCTGCTTAGGAGAAACACAAGATCAACACATTCCCCTCTCACAGAAAGCGATCTGCCTTGTTTTGCCTTTCTCCTGAAGGATCGGCTGGTCCCAGAGGATATTGCGTCCGCCGGACCCGCTGATTGGACCCCGCTGTGTCCAATCACATCGGGAGTGGATTGCTAGCGACGCACGCGCACCCCAGACCCGGAACTGTCAGATAACGTACCAGGCACTTGATCTGGTGCAGAGCGGCTGCCCTGCCACAGTAAATCTACGGTGGGTGGTCGCTAAGCTGCTAAAGAGGAAATTTACACCTCTGTACAATTTTTTTTTACTCTCTAAAGCCGGTCATAGATGGTTCCTGCTGAACCGTCCGAGATTCGAACCATGTATGGGCAGGCTGAATGTACTCAAGCTAATAAATCAATCAAATTGGGTACAGCCAGCCTGCTGGATTTTACATGCGATTATCACTATTGGCTATTATAGATGGTAGCAATTATTACTGTGTTCTCCCACCGGGGATGACTTCCCCTGATCCCCAGGAGAACACAATGGCTCAGGGATTCGCCTGTCAACACTAGTTGCAGGAAAAAAATTTGATCTGTCTATGGCTGGCCTTACCTGTACTACTGGGTTGTCCACAAAAGACCTACTCTCCAGCCCACTGAAACCAGGGCTGTCTGCTGTTAGCCTCCACTCCATCTGAGCTCTGCAGGTCTCACGTTGCCAAGTTCTTATGTGACCTCTTTAAGAAGACGGCTGGTCAGTGGCGGCTGGTGCTAAAAAATTTTGGGGGGGCGCAAACAAACTAAAAAAAATGTGAAAAAAAAAAACATCAAAACGCAACCACTGTGCCATCAAACGCTGCCACTGTGCCCATCAAACGCTGCCACTGTGCCCATCAAACGCAGCGACTGTGCTATCAATTACAGCCAGTGTGCCCATCAAATGCTGCCACTGTGCCAAATGCTGCCAGTGTGCCCATCAAATGCTGCCAATGTGGCAAATTTTCCATACCCCCCCCCCCACTTGCCCACAATAGGACCTACAGATAGACACTGGGTGGGAGAGATAGACAGACAGATAGATATTGGGTGGGAGGGAGAGAATGAGTGAGATAGATATATAGATATCACCAGGGACCATGCCTGGCTGGGCAAAGCTATAGATGTAATAAAAATATATATTCACCAAAGACCCCTAAGACCCCTTTCACACTGGTGCTATTGCGCTAAAAATAGTACCTGCAAACCGACCCGAAACAGCCGCTGCTGTCCTTCCAGTGTAAAAGCCACTGGAGCGATGCGCTGGCAGGACGGGAAAAAAAATCCTGCTAGCAGCATCTTCAGAGCGGTGAAGTAGCAGAGTGTATACACCGCTCCTTCACCGCTCCTGCCCATTGAAATCAATGGGACAGCGCAGCAATACCGCCGGAAAAGCGCCTCTGCAGAGGCGCTTTGCGGTGGTTTTTAAACCTTTCTCGGCCGCTAGCGAGGGGTAAAACCGCCCTGATAGCGGGCGAATACCGCCGCTAAAATGACGGTAAAGCACCGCTAATAATAGCGGCGCTTTACTGCCGTTTCCACCCCAGTGTGAAAGGGGCCTAACGTTAACTAGATAAAATGAATTAAATACACATACCTCAATACAAATTCAAAGCATAACAGTGCAAAACCAATCAATAATAAATAGTTAAAAAGGCAATTTCTCCAAGAAAGTTCACAATTGCAGGAATCAAAAGGATGTCTGCCACTGTGAGGATGTATGTCCAAACAGGCATGCAAGTGTGAGAGTGAGACAAGCACCTCCACCTAAGACATTAGCAAAGAAGGTGAGCAGCTGCTAATGTCTTTGGTGGAGGTGCTTGTCTCACTCTCACACTTGCATATTAGATAGACAGACAGACACTGCGGGGGGAGGGGGAGATAGATAGACAGTTGATTAGGACTTACATATCTCCAAGGCTCTGTCCTGAGCAGGCTGCAGTCCGTGACTAATGACAGCTGTCCTGCCTCCTTCCATCCATACACTGGCTGGCTGGGTAGGATATTTTCTTCTCTGTGTGACTGTGTAGTCACACGGCAGTAGAGGAGTCCGCTCCCCATGCTTCCTTCCTCTGCTCGGGCGCACTGGGAGATGACAGCGGAAGTGACATCAGAACTGGACTGTCACTCAACGCACTGGCCATTCTAATGCATACAATATGCATAGGAATGCAGAAGCATCTCGGTGCAATGGATCGCGCCACAAGGCGGGTTAAAAGCCCACAAATGAAGCGCCGCGTCTGCAATCTCGTGATTGCATAGACGTGGCGCTTCCCATACTGCACTGCGTCCGGCGCTCGGACACAGTGTACTTGATTTAAGGACCTTTTTTTCGATTTTTTTTCTTTTTAAAGGGACAGTTTAAAAAAAATTTTTTTTTTAACTTTTTTTTTTTTTTTGGTGACTACAGGAGAGGGGGGGGCGGCGCCCGGGCGCCCCCTATGGACGGGCCGCCACTGCGGCTGGTAGAGCATGCTCAGTGTGATGGAAATTTCCCAGTGCATGTGCAGTGTGGCGCAGATTGCCCCAAAGCCTCCCAGGTTGTGTGAAGTTGGTATCCCAGGAGGCTTTGGGTGGGGGGATAACATCATTCTCACCCAGGTGAGAAATTAGAAAGTGCAGGACAGGTTTTTCTGTAGAAAAGGAATTTTTAATCCCCCCCCCAATTTTTTTTAGTATTCAATTTTGTAACAGTTATGGGGGTGGGGTGTAACTCTAGAAAAACCATAGCAACCTATAGGAGAGTGTGAAGGTCTGCTTTAAAAAGATAGCTGGACAGTAACATAAAAATAAAGACATACACACACACTAAGACACATGCAACAATTTGACAGGTAATACTTTTGTAACAGCTAACAATGTATTGTGAATTTTCCTTAAATCCCTAAGAAGCTGTCTGTGACATGAGGTACTTCTAGCTTTCAATGACTAAAGAAAAATGATGTTAAATATAGAATAGAAAAAATACATATATATGAGCTGCTAGTGCTGCACACCCCGAAGCGTTTATATAATGGAAAAATTCCCTCATGGGGTTTTTTAGCAGCCAAAAAATTCAGAGATCATTAGTTAAAAATTCTTTATTATGTCAAAAGGCAGTTTAGCGGTTACATAAGAGTTGTAAAAAACTGAGCTCTGGCATTTACATGAAAATGGCAAAACCATTAATCATAATGGAATTACATATTGTATGAGATCCTAATAAAATTGCATTTTACTGCAAAAACGGTCTTCCACATAAAACCTCTACACGTTTTGACCCTTCTAATTATGGTCTTCTTCAGGGGGTATTTTATTCTATGCAGAGAAAGAGAAATATATTTCATTTAATAATTATTTTACATTTTACCATGATGTATAATTACCAATCATGATGATGGAAGAGAGAAAGACAAGTTAGTTTCAGCAATCCCGAGGCCATTTGTGTGTCGTCTCCATCTTCCACGGCATGGACCCCGCTCTCAAGAAACTTACTATCGTAAGTTACTATCATAACAAACTTTCTATTTTTGCATTAAGTTCAAAAGGGGGGGGGGGGGGTATGTTTAAGCTATTGAGGATATTTCCACAATAAACAGCCACTAATCGGATATTTGAATCATTAATTGTCTTAAAAGTGTGAAAAGTTTGAGTATGCGTTCTTGCTCCTTAACAACAATGGAGACCCTCATGGGTGCCATTGTGAATTTGTGTGTAAGAGTAATAAAGCTAATCAAGAATTGAATTAAATGTGGTAACAAAAATCCAATGATGTGAATATGATGACATAAGTCACAAAATGAGATACAATATATTGTGCTATGTTGTGAAGATGAATGTGAAAATTTTAATGAAATAGGTTGATTAAACTAAGCTCAAGGAAATTGATAAAGTGGTGCAAAAAACTACTAATATATAAATACAGTGAAAAAAACTTTAACAATACCTTAGGCAGTGTGAAAGTTCATTATGACACACAATTAAGGTTATAAGGTAACATTGCAGATAGCAGAACATGAATAGCTTCCAAACATCCATATCTGTATTAAAGTGAATTAAAGTGAAGTTTGCATATTAGTTGTTACAAAGATTTTAACATTTAAAGGTGGCTTTGCGTTCCCTATCCCAAACACTTATTTGATATTTGATGGTTAAATATAATCTATGGTGTAGCCCAAGACATCTTTTCTGCTGTTCTAGTCTGCAGTCAGTGATGATTTTCTAAGAAAACCCCCAAAATTCTGTTTTTTCTTGCAACCATGGCAAGAAAACTCAATTTGTAGCTAGGGTTTCTCAAAACCCTAACATTCTACTCCTGTTCTTGAATTACCATATCACCAAGAAGTCTATATAGAACCTAATAAATGACAGTTAAAGTAAAAATGTAGCTTAAAGTTTTTTCTCTTAATTTGTGGATAAAGTGTGGAAGGAGCAAAACCTCAGGTCAAGTTTATATTGCTTGCAATACATCAAACTGCACCCCACAATCAAATACCTGTCTATAGGGGTGGATGCTTGGCAAACTGAAACATAGAAAAAAGCCAGCATCCCAACTGAACGTCCAGGACAAATGCTTACCGAAGTCTTAGATCAGCAGGGACACAAACGTTTAGAGGGTACACAGGTCCTTGTTTATCACCTTAAAAAGGGAATCTGCGTACCTTTAAGGCTGGGTTCACACTGCCATGTGGAGTGGCTCACAGCAGGGATCCGGTGCATCCCCATTCACTGTTTTAGGTCCAAATTTGTGGCTGAATTCGGACCTGAAATGGACCAGAAGACACACAGGACTCCTGTGAAATTCCTTCTACAGCCGTCCCGGAGCTGTGTGAACCGGTTCCATTGAGAGCCGGTCACAGTCCCCTGACATGCGAATTGGATGCTGAGAAAACCGCATCCAATTCGCAATTGTGTGAATCCAGCCTTAAACATTGGTGTTTCTGCTGATATTCAGTAAAAATTTATCTTGGAAGTTTAGTTATGCCGCATACACACGATCAGACTTTACGCCAACAAAACCTTGTATTTTTGTTCGAAGGTTGTTGGCTCAAACTTGTCTTGCATACACACAATCACACAAACGTTGGCCAACAATTCCGAACGTGGGAATGCCGGGACATGCAAGACGTACGAGGAGCCCAGAAAAAGGAAGTTCAATAGCCAGTGCGGCTCCTTCTGCTTGATTCCGAGCATGCATGAACTTTTGTGCGACGGACTTGTGTACACATGATCAGACTTTCTGACAACAGAGTTTTGTTGGCGGAAAATTTGAGAACCTGCTAGCGAACATTTGTTGGCGGAAAGTCCGACAGCAAATGTTCGATGGAGCATACACACAGTCGGACTTTCCAACAACAAGCTTCCATCCAACATTTCCCGTCGGAAAATCCGACCATGTTTACGCAGCATTAGAGTGCTGACATTTTCAATGTTTAGGTTTTTAGTGCTCTCTTGCTGAGATTTTCCTATTCCGTTAGTCATCAGAACCGCAAATCAGGGGAAATCTCTACAAAAGGGATGCAGACAGCTGCTAAATTTTACCCAAGGCTCAAACCGTAAAAAACAACCCGTAGGACTTCTATTTATTCTGATGGATGGCACCTTTAAAGTGTCAATACTGGACTATACCGCACTGGTCTTGCATTATTTTGCACACAGTTAGGTCAGCCTCTGATGCAGCTGGCTGTTTATTTAAAGCTGGTCAGGCGGTTTTTGAGCACAGCACCCTCCTTTATGCCTAAAGCCCTTGCAGGACCTAATACTGGGAGTGCTAAGAATACTACTCTATGACTTTGGAAATGTACAGTTGATGTATATTATCACGCATTTATGATTGCTCATCTTTACACAAGCCACATACTGAGCATTGCCTGGGTGATAATTGTGCATTGTGAGTGGACAATACATTAGATGAGATATCTTGGAGGATTGATGGTTGCTATTGTGGACTACAAGCCTCACTCACTAATATATTGCATCTGGGCCATGAGCAGTAAACACTCACAGCCTTGATTTATCAGTTTATCATTTAGTCTCCTGTTGAGAGACCAACTGCTTTCATTGTTCAAGGTATTTTGAGTGTGCACATGTGAAGCAAAAGATATGCTTAAGGAGGATGGATTGGGTCCCTTCTAATTGATGAGAAATCTAAAGTGTTTTTCCATCCATCTCATGGCGGGACAAATACAAATGTTATTCAACACAAGATAATCATATGTTGTGATTTGCACTATACATTAGGCACTCTGTGTCAGTTTGACACCTTGTGTTGGGGAAAACATTGAGCTCCAACATATGCACTGAGAAAATGACTGCGGTTTCTGCAGAGGGTTTTACACATTTCTACTACCCCACTGAGGGTCTAACCCTTATTGAGACTTTAAAGAGCCACATATATGGATATATAGGCATTTTCTTTAGGAGGGTGTAGGTTATGACATGTTTTAATGTTTTATGGCCAAAATATTTTTTTGTTTGTTTTTTCATATATTGATTAAATAAATATATATTTGATATAATCATTAGTGTCAGCAATGATTGTCAGTAAGACATGGTTAAAAATAATGGTCATTATGGCAAATAACACAAGGTATCATTTAGCGAACTGAACCGATAATCAGTTACTAAATAGTAAGGATTTTGCAGCTTAAAAATAGGACAAATGCAGCCCATTATGAAGCTATGCTACTTAATTTGGCCTTTAAGTGTATAACCTTTTGTACCACTTGACCCATCCTATTAGATTGTAAGCTCTTATGAGCAGGACCCTCTTTACTCTCTTGTATTTTATTGTATTGAAGCTGTACTGTCTGCCTTTATGTTGTAAAGTGCTGTGCAAACTGTTGGCGCTATATAAATTCTGTATGATAATAATAATAATAATAATAGTATTAATTTAATAATTTAATAATAATAATTTGAGATTGACATTTTTGCCCTGTAGAATATTCATCCAGGTATCCAAAAGATTAGATCTTGAAAGATTTTGTTTATCGGCAGTAGCTAGAGACTGCAATGCAAAAGCAAACTTTCTGAACTGGGAGCTATAAAAATTGACTCAATACTTCAGTGGTTCAATACACAGAAATAAAACACAGATATGGGAGAAAAATTGAGTCATCGTCTCCTCTGAAGCATGGCAATAGGACTGGTTTACAGGTGATAATCTCATTATTATTGTTGACTAGAAGAAATGTAACCGGATGTAAGACATGTTGTCTGTAAGAAAATCGATTTGAAAAGGGTTGTAGATCAAACTGCTGGAGAGATATTAAACCTTATCTGATACCCCAATACAACTGACAAGTGTTAAAGGGAAAGGACGCTGAAGGAGATTAGTTTTCAATTATGTATCACCTATCATGTCAACAGAAGGCTCGGGAGCTGGAAAAGTGATGGCTTTAATTTGTTTTGTGCTGTACGTTTCCTGTGCAGGAAGAAACGAAGCAAATTATGTGAATGACAAGAGAAGATAAGTTTAGATACTGAGGGTGGAAAATAAGATCATGTAAAGATTTTTCTTGCCTGGGAGGTTTTGGCTAGTCAGTAACACTGACAGAGAAAAAGGAATTGTTAGTTTTAATTTCGCCTCACAAGGCTCACAAGGCTGGATTGTTTCTTGGCCAACATAGGCCTTGGCCTAGGGTGCCATTGCTCATAATTAACAATAGAAACATTATTGCATAAATGTAAAAACATTGTTTGATAGAATCTCATGTTAGTTGTATCTTTTAGTGACCTCTTTAGATGGGCCCAAGTGTGCAAGATGCCCCTTTAGCATTTCAATCCTCAGTTCCCAGATGGCAAATCAGCTGCAGCCGCCCCCTGGCATGTGCCAAAGTCCTACCTCCTCATCCTCCTTTCATCCAGGTCATCCCTACTAGCTATGTGGAGCTTATTGTCAGCTGTCAGTGAGATCCATGGCATGTCAGGGCTCATCTTTTTCTTTGATAAGATTCACTGGTTCTGGCAGGGTGGTGACTTGTGAGCCTGTCTTTAAAAAAAAAAAGTCTTCCTTTGTGTATGGTTGGGGCAGTCACTCAGGAGTTGGCCCATCTCGACAGCCTCAGCACAGGGATGGTGACATTGTTTGCTTTGGCTGTCCCTGAAGTGGTGTTCACCTTTTCCTTAGGGAGTATCCCCTCCTTGCCCATAGGGGGAGTTTTTGTGTCTGCACGTCAATGTAGATAACTCTGTCTGGTTCTAATCAACCCGTCAATTTCCAGATTACTACCTCCTATGGAGCCATCTGTTCAGTTGAAAGTGGGTCTAACCATTTCCTAACTATGGGTGCATCCGAGCCTGTGCACCTATTCTCCTGATACATTATGGCCACTTCTAACAGTTTATGGAACTACAAATTGTGGCTACAGCTATATTTTTCTTGCAAGGCTTCTCTGACCTTGGCAGGACCTTTTATGATTTACTCAGGTCCAACAAGCTCTTAATCCAAACACCCAAATCCTGACCTTAGCCCATGTACTTGGGTAATTGTTGTGGCAGAACTTCTGACAGTAATAAAGAGGTCATTATTGCAGGGGTGGTAGGTTGTCTGCTCTTGAGTAGTACTGTTCGGAGTCATTGTCATACAATTCTCATCACCATTGTCTGAATGGGTGATCCTGTTTGTAAAGGCCAAGTTTAACAGAATTGGTAATTCACCAAGCAACTGAAAGAGGAGTTAGGCTGGCCATATACTATACAACATTCTTATTCAATTTCCTTTAGATTTACCTTCAATAATGTAGTGCAAGGGCCTGCCTGATTGCATACAATTTGAAAGTGTTTAGGTTTGACCTCATATTATATGGTTTTGATAAATCTAAAGGAAAGCTGAACAAGAAAATTGTATAGTGTATGGCCAGCTTTACTGTAGACAGAAAGTTATTAACAGGTGCAAAGTTAGAAGCAAATAGGATAGCAAAGAACATGCATACATTGAAGAATAATATAAAACATATTATGAAAGTTGCACAAAAATGGACACGGCAATGTCCCTGTGGCTCAGTCAGTGTGTAAGCAGGTGCAGTCTATTTTCTCCCATCTCCCACAGCAGGTGGCGCTCACCGCAGTGGTGTTCTTGTTGGAGAGGAAGTCAGGTTCCTCTATGGTTTCCTGGGTCACTGGAGGAGCTATCCTATTGGATGCTGCCACCCCATGTGACTCAAGCAGCCATCTTGGGTCAGGCAGAGCCTATTTAAGGCCCTGACTCCTGGGTTTGGTACACATTTTACAAGTGGACAGGGTTAGTGACAGAACTAGCATAAGGGAAAATGTCCTGATGAGGAGGGAAAGAGTAGGGACTCTGTTTCTCTGGACATCTTCCTGATTGGGTGCATGATGGCCAGGCCGCATTCTGTCCCTCTCAACAGACGCTGTTATTCCAGCTGGAATCTACTCCTGTCACGCTACAGGATCTGTGAATGTACCCAATTCGGTGGCCCTCCCACCGGGTTTGTTGTGAACTGTTACTGCATTACTTCAATACAAATTTTCCTTGCACCTGCCTGTGTAAGTTATTGTCTCCCCACTACGCTGCACCCTACGTACATTTGGCAGCAGTCGGCAGGATATGTCCCATGCAGCTCGTGCGGAAGGAGCATTGGGCTACAATTACATTAGGATGAGCCCTAATATCGAAATTCAATGGCTCCAACATCCCGCTAGCAGAATGGGAGGAGAGACGTGATAGTACCACATACCTGTACCAGGTCCCAGCCCAGCTGGTGGCAGAGCTGGCCAATATGCTTTGGAGGCTTATGTTCGCCATGCAGTGAATGCAAAACCGATACATGAACGGGCCACATTGTGGCAGATTGTGGCTCAACTGGAGGGCATATTTGCGGCAAAGGTTCTTTCTAAGGAAACAGCAGGAGAATGAGAGCCTCGCTCAGTATGCAGTTGCCATAAAGAACCTGTGGAGATGCCTGGAGAAGAGGGATGTTCGAGGCTGTGCTGATATTACCGATTCAGCTCACATACTAAAGAATCAATTCATCAGCGGCCTGAAGGCAGGCCTGGTGTAGGGAACTCTGCAGGAAAAAGTGTACCCAGCACCCGGAGGGTGACTTTTTCAAATATGAAAACCTCCTTTACCAAGGGGGTCCCCAGATCCTGGCCCTCTATGTGAATGAGTATAGGATACACAGTGCCCCTACTTATTCACCAACAAAATGTCACAAGTAAATAATAACACCTGCAGGGCCTGGTATTGATTGGGGGACCACCATGCTGTTTTTCTTTTCATTGTTTAATGCCTGTACTTGTTTGTTTACATCCTGCTGTCAGCAGGGAATCCCGCTGTCAGCAGATGAGTCATGGATGTTAATCACTTCAGCCCCGGACCATTTGGCTGGCCAAATACCAGAGGACTTTTTACAATTTGGCACTGCGCTGTTTTAACTGGTAATTGCGTGGTCATGCAATGTTGTACCCAAACAAAATTTGCGTCCTTTTCTTCCCACAAATAGAGCTTTCTTTTGATAGTATTTGATTGCCTCTGCGAATTTTATTTTTTGCAATATAAACGGAAAAAGACCGAAAATTTTGAAAATAAATTATATTTTCTACTTTTTGTTATAAGAAAAATCCAATAAACTCAATTTTAGTCATACATTTAGGCCAAATGTATTCAGCCCCATGTCTTTGGTAAAAGAAAATGTCAATAAGCATATATTTATTGGTTTGCCAAAAGTTATAGCGTCTACAAACTAGGGTACATTTTCCGGAATTTACGCAGCTTTTAGTTTATGACTGCCTATCTCATTTCTTGAGGTGCTAAAATGGCAGTACAAAACCCCCCAAATGACCCTATTTTGGAAAGTAAACACCCTAAGGAAATTGCTAAGAGGCATGTTGAGCCCATTGAATATTTTATTTTTTTGTCCCAAGTGATTGAAAAAAAAATGATAAATGATATTTTGCTCACACATGCCATGGTTATATGTGGAATTGCACCCCAAAATACATTTTGCTGCTTCTCTTGAGTACGGGGATACCACATGTGTGGGACTTTTTGGGAGCCTAGCCGCATACAGGGCCCCGAAAACCAATCACCACCTTCAGGATTTCTAAGGGCGTAGATTTATGATTTCAGTCCTCACTACCTATCGCAGTTTTGAAGGCCATAAAATGCCAAGATGGCACAAAACCCCCCCAAATGACCTCATTTTGGAAAGTAGACACCCCAAGCTATTTGCTGAGAGGCATGTTGAATCCATGGAATATTTTATATTTTGCCACAAGTTGCAGGAGACTGACAAACTTTTTTTTTTTTTTTTTTTTGCACAAAGTTGTCACTAAATGATATATATGTGGAATTACACCCCAAAATAAATTTTGCTGCTTCTCCTGAGTACGGGGATACCACATGTGTGAGATTTTTTGGGAGCCTAGCCGTGTACGGGGCCCCAAAACCAAGCACCGCCTTCAGGATTTCTAAGGGAGTAAATTTTTGATTTCACTCCTCAATACCTATCACAGTTTTGAAGGCCATAAAATGCCAAGATGGCACAACCCCCCCCCCCCCAAATGACCCCATTTTGGAAAGTAGACACCCCAAGCTATTTTCTGAGAGGCATGGCGAGTATTTTGCAGCTCTCGTTTGTTTTAGAAAATTAAGAAAGAAAAGAAAAATGCATTTTTTTCTTTTTTCAAATTTCAAATCTTTGTGGCAAAAAGCGAAATCTGCAAAATACTCACCATACCTCTCAGCAAATAGCTTGGGGTGTCTACTTTCCAAAATGGGGTCATTGGGGGGGGGGTTGTGCCATCTGGGCATTCCATTTAATTATTTATTTTGCTTTTTTAATTTTATTTTTAAACTGTTCCTTTCATTTATATTTTTTTTTATAATTTTTATTGTTATCTCAGGGAATGTAAATATCCCCTATGATAGCAATAGGTAGTGACAGGTACTATTAGACCCTAGATCTCTCATCTGCCCTCAAAGCATCTGACCACACCAAGATCGGTGTGATAAAATGCTTTCCCAATTTCCCAATGACACAGTTTATATCCGGTGAAATCTAAGTCATGAAATGCTTGTAGCTTCTGGTTTCTTAGTCCATAGAGATAATTAGAGCCATTCTGGTCTCTGGTCAGCTCTATGGTCAGCTGGCGGAACCACCGGCTGCATTCTCAGGTTCCCTGTTGGGACAGGAGAGCCAGAGAAAACCATGGAAGACGGTGGGGGGGGGGAACATTCCCTCCCACTGCTTGTAAAAGCGGTCTAAAGGCTAATTAGCCACTAGGATTGCTTTTACATGAAAGCCGACTGCTGGCTGAAAAGAATGATACCAAGATGATACCTAAACCCGCAGGCATCATTCTGGTATAACCACTCAAAGTCCAGCAACATACCAGTACGTTGCTGGTCCTTGTTGGGCATATATTGTAATCTTTTTTTTCATGCAGCCTGTGGGCTGAATGAAAAAAAGAGATTGATCAGTGGGTATGCCCACCATTAGAATACCTCCCTTCATCCACCCACTTCTAATGATGGGCATACATGCACCGTTTATATATGCCGAAGCATGGGGGCATCCGCCCCAAAAGGTAGTGGTGCTGAAATCACCTCCTACAGCGCTAGAGTCACGGCTTTATGTATCGTGGGAGCAAACGCTGTTGCTGTCAAGATAAATAAATCCATGCTGCAGCTGAATGGCGTACCTGCTAAGCAAATGATGGTTAACAATAAAACAAAGTAACATTACAGTATAACAGTAAGACTTACCAAACCTGCAAAGCAAATACAAAAAAAAAATAGTAAAAAATAAAACATTTTTTAACGCAACCTGTGCCTAAAATATATATATATGCCGGAGCATGGGGGCATCCACCCGCAAAAGTTAGGAGCAAATCGCTCCTCCGCTCCTGCTGCCCCCATGCTTCGGCATATATGCTGAAGTATGTAACTGTGGTGGTGAAATCATCTCCGACAGCGCTGGAGTCAAGGCTTTATGTATCGTGGGAGCAAACGCTGTTGCTGTCAAGATAAATAAATCCACGCTGCAGCTGAATGGCGTACCTGAAAACAAAAAAACGGTTAACAAGAAAACACAGTAAACGGTAAGGTATAAAAAAATTACATATCTGAAAAGCAAACAGGATAAAACATGATAGCAATAAAACATTGCAGAATAGAATATAGTAAAAAAGAGCAGAACAATAGAGAGAATAGAGAGAGAGAACAATAAAACGACAACTATTTTTGTTTTTTTATTTTATATATATTTTTTTTTATATACTTTTTTTTGTAACTAACTTTTGTAACTGTAACTGGTTCCAGGTTCGGGTCTCTCAAAATGTGATGGCATCTTGGGAGACCCTGTGAAAGTGTGCCTAGTCTGTGCAATGCTGTACCCTACGCTAATACTCAACTAGTGTATGGTAGCGTTCAAAACATTCACCAATGCAAAGGCCAGGATTGTCAGGACAGGAGGGACAATAATAGCGGGTGTCACGCCTATATCCGTGCTTTCTGCAGACACAACATTTTCTTTGGGGGTGTTTGTTGGGTAGGGGTACGCGGGAGGACATAAGGAAAATGCCTCTCATGCAGCCAGCTTACTGCATTTGGTTGGGGATGGTGAGGTGGAGCACCGTCTGGAAACAGAAGGGCTCTGACGATCTCTTTAAGGAATTTAAGGAAGGATCCAGTCCGTCCTGAAGCTCTGTATAGCACATGAGCGTTCAGCAAAGCCAATTGAAATAAATAAACAGACACTTTTTTATACCAGCGTCTGGCCTTACAGGCAACTAGGTACGGCACCAACAACTGGTCGTTGAGATCCACCCCTCCCGTATTTTGGTTATATTAGTGGACACAGAGGAATTTCTCCACAACACCAGTCGCAGTAGTAATTTGGACCGTCGTGTCTGCATGAAGGGAGGTAAGAACGAAAACATTCTTATTATCCCTCCACTTCATAGCAAGCAAGTTATTACACTTCAAGCAGGCTCTCTCCCCCAGCCTAAGATGGGAATCTACAAGCCGCTGGGGAAAGCCCCGGTGATTAGATTGCATGGTGCCACATGCTCCAATCTCATGATCAAATAGGTGACTAAAAAGTGGCACGCTTGTGTAATAATTGTCCAGATACAAATAATACCCCTTTTCGAATAAGGGTGACACCAAGCCCCACACAATCTTGCCAGCGCTTCCTATGTAGTCAGGGCAGTTTGTCTGCTCTACGTGGCTATCTCTTCCCTTGTAAACCATAAAACTACATGTATAGCCTGTGGCCCTGTCACAGAGCTTATACTACATCTTGACCCCGTATCTGGCACGCTTGCTGGGAAGGTACTGTTTGAATGACAAGCTGCCAGAAAACGTAATCAGGGACTCATCAACGCAGACAACTGGTGAGTAAATTGTTGTTGAAGTGTATGAACCGCAAAATTTACTCATATCGTGCCCTGGCCATGGAAGCAGAGAACATAGGCATATGGTACATTGGGTCAGTGGACCAATATGACAGCAACATACTCATTTTAACTATGCCCATGTTGAGGGAAAGGCCCAGAAAAGTCCTAAATTCGGAGACCGTAATTGGTCTCCAATCTCTGGCAAGGGAGGACTGGGGAATAGTGGTGATGTGTTGACAAGCGTACAAATTGCTATGGTCCACAATAGATCTATAGAGATCTTCGGTGAAAAACAGCGAAAAAAATCAACTGTTTCCACCTGAATGCCGGGTTGGGAAGTAAATGGGGGAAGTACAGGTGCTGCAGAAGTAACCTGACGCTGCCTGGGACCACGCAGACCCTATCTGACCCTAACTTATATCACCACCGGGCGATTAGGGGGTTAAAATTTTATTAGGTTATTAAAGGCGGGTGCCCTGAAACTATATAAAACAAACTAACTAACCAGCGTCACGCATAACAGTTATACAGTGATCACTGGTGCAAGGGTTAACTAGGGGGCAATCAGGGGGTTAAAACCTTTGTTAGGTAGTATATGGGGGTCCCTGACGCTATAAAAAGCAAACCTAACTAGCGTCACCTGTGACACTAATACAGCGATCAGAAAACGATCACTTAGTGACAATGGTGACGGGGGGTGATCACGGGGTTAAACCTTTATTAGGGGGGTTAGGGGGGTACCCTAGACCTAAAGGGGCCTACCACTAACTGCCCCACCACTTATAACTGTCACAAATGACACCAATGCAGTAATCAGTGAAAAAAAAAACTGCTATTGGTGTCACTGTGACAGGGGTTGCAGGGGGGTGATTGGGGGGTGACTGGGGGGTGAAATGTGTGCCTAGAGTGTTCTACTTTATGTGTAGTGTTTGGTGCACTTATAAGCCGCAACAAAAAGGCTTCACGAGGAGAGAAGACATCACTTCCTCTGCCGCTATTTACATTACAGAGGCAGAGGAAGCATTTCATTCGTCAGGAGCGATCACAAGGGGGTGACCACGAATAGATGGCCTCCCCCTCAGCATGGATCACTCCTGTAACGAAGCCGACCGCCACAGGCACCGGGGGGGTCTGATCAGACCCCCCGCCCGCGGGCAGGCAGGGACGTACAGGTAAGCCCTTATGCCTGCCCGTGCCATTCTGCCGACGTACATCGACGTGCGGCAGTTGGCAAGTGGTTAAGAATGCAGTGGCTAACCGCTTCTTAACAACTATTTTCAATGAATCAGAATTAATCTGAATGTAACTAATGCATTTGTTAATCTTGTTATAACTTTCTCGGATTCCTTTACTTTCATTACTATGTTCATTCAGAAATTCGGATACATCTGGATCCCTGAAAATCTAAATTTTGTCCGAAAAACAAATCATAACCAAACAAAATGTCTATTCTAGATCAGGGGTCTCCAAACTTTAAAAATGAAGAGCCAGTTTACTGTCCTTCGAACTTCAGAGGGGATGTGTCCAATGGGTGTGGAAATGCCCCGGCATCAGTGGGAGTAAAAATGTCTCAGGTTTGGTGGACAGTGGAAGTAAAAAAATTACATAGTGTCTGTGGTCAGTAGAAAGATGAAGAGTGCCTACTGGTAATAGTGGGTAACATTTTAGCTTTTACGTATATCAGTGGAAGAAATAGTGCCTCTTTGTTAGTGTCTGTGGAAAGAATAGTGTCCCATCATTGGTGTCAGTGGAAGGAGTAATGCCCCACTGTTGGGGTCAGTGGTAGAAATGGTGCCTCATCCTTGGTGTCAGTAGGAGAAATAGTATCTCATGTCAGTGGGAGGAATAGCGCCTCAAGGGCCGGATAAATGTGAGCAAAGGGCCATATCTGGCCCGTGGGCTGCAGTTTAGAGACCACTTTTTTGGATAATTTGCTCTCAAAACAATCATATGTCTCAATGTATCAACCTCAGGCATGCTTGCTGATATGTTAACTATGTCCACCCAAGTTGTATACATGTATGACTGTAGAAAGTGCACTAGACTGTAGTATTGTAGAAGCAAATCTCTGCTCCACAGGACTGATTTTAGTGTCAATGATGTGTTGTCTTTCATTACTTGTTTTCACGAGAATAAGCTTTTATCAGTGTAGCGAAGCTTGGTCATGTTCAATCATTTACAATCTCACACAAGCTTTTAATGTGCATTATCCCGCGCATTATCTGCAAGTGCTGACAAATATGGATACATTATTTGGCAGTTTAATACATATAACATTAGAGAAGATTGCCATATGTCAATTGTATTCATGGAATACATTGACCAAAAAAATCATACTTTGTAAAGGACTAAAAGCTATCATTTTGTCTGTAATGAATGACTAATGGTGAATGAATTTAGCGGTGAGTTTCAGATATTACCCAAAAGGGGCTGATTCATCTGGGGAAAAGATTGACAAACTTCTGATAGTTCTTGCAGTGTTTTATCTAAGACATTTGTGCCATTTCTATATATCTATGCCATGCTTATGACTGGTACCTTCCCTCATATGGCCTTGCAGCCCTTTCAACTTCCCAGTGCTTTTCTCATCGTTTATCACAACCAGTCAGGAGAGGTTGTGTCATAAAACAGAAAACACATACAAAGCATTACAATAGCACATGTGTACAGCACATTAAGCTGCTCAGATTATGTGCAAACAACCTTTTCAACAAGATAAATTATTTTCTTGTCATACTTATTCTTATCCCCAGACCTCTCTGTATAACAGCCTCCCCAACACATCTCTTCCGGAGGCTACAATACTATGTTTCTGATAATCTCTTTATCCTTTTTCATTAAACTCACCTGAATTTAGTCAGTGAACTCTTAAGAATGGTTTTGATAAATGTCAGATGAGTGAAATCGCAAAGAGAGATGATGCTGATGAGAGTGGAGTGCTCTGTACCTACTGAAGTGTGTCAGGTTGGAGGGTCTATTAGTAGCAGTTCTGCAGAGCAACTTCACCACTATTTTAATTCTCTTTTTTCTTTTCAGTTCACATCAGTCCTAATTAGTCTATTGCAGCAGTTCTTGTCAAAGCCAAGAGTAATTCACTTCCATTGCCCCTTATTATAACCATCATTCTCACACTTCAGCAATACCACTGTACCACAATACCACTGACAGTGACAGTGTGTTTTTATTTACTAAAACTGGGCAGTGCAAAATCAGACTGACCTCTGCATAGAAACCAATTCAGGTTTTATTACCAAAGCTTAATCGAACAAGCTGAGGTTAGAAGCTGATTGGTTTCTATACAGAAGTGAGCCTGATGTTGCACTCTCCAGCTTTAGTAAATAAACCCCAGTGTGTACTTCTAATAATTTTTTTCCCTAAATTCATTAATGGTAGCCTTATGCCGCGTACACACGACTGGACTTTACAGCATACTTTGCCCAGCGGACTTTTTAACGGACTTTATGATGGACTTTACGAATGAATGGACTTGCCTACACACGATCAACCAAAGTCCGACAGATTCGTACGTGATGACGTACGACCGGACTAAAACAAGGAAGTTCATAGCCAGTAGCCAATAGCTGCCCTAGCCTCGGTTTTTGTCCGTCGGACTAGCATACAGACGAGCGGACTTTTCGACCGGACTCGAGTCCGTCAGATAGATTTGAAACATGTTTCAAATCTAAGTTCGTCAAACTTTTGATAAAACAAAGTCCCACACACGATCGAATTGTCCGACGAAATCCGGTACGCCCGACCAAGTATGCCGTAAAGTCTGATCGTGTGTACGCAGCATTAGAAACAGTGGTAGCTGTCACTTCACTTGGTTATCGTTTTTTGTGTGGTTCAGGGGATTTCGCTAATGTATTGCACAATGGAGAAAATGGGTCAGATTTAGGGCCCTATAGTTACTGCGAGTCGCAGTAGGGACCAGGGAAGAAATTATATGAGATACTAAAATTTGTGACAACTGAATGAACTTAAAGTGATTGTAAATGATCACCATGTAAAAGAACCCATTCCATTTAATATTTAAATGAGAAGGCAAAATATTTGTGTATAGATTTAAAAAAAAAAAACATTATAAATACCTTTTTTTTTGCTTTTTTATGTGTTCACATTCCCTCTGTTCTCAGCTGCATAAGAGCTGAGGGAGGAGAAGCAACGGCACACTGATCTTCCTAGTAAATGGCTGTGCAGGGAGGGTGTGTCAGGACAAGTCTGATCATTGTAGAAGAGCAGGCTGAGTTCTTAGCACAGCTTAGAGAACTGACCACGGTTTGATCTCCTGCTTAGTGTGGTGAGTTTTTAATTGGAAAGCGGAGGGACTGGCAGGAAAACCAGGGATTTCACACAAAGGAAGCAATACAAAGAGAACAGGATATTTTTTCATACAAGTACATGTACAGCAGACACATATCAGGAATATGGAATGTTGGGATAACCAACACCTTAATCAGATTATGGAAGGATGGAAGAACTAACTGCCAGTCTACAAGAATGGCACTCAAACTTCATGGCAATGTGGTGCACCTTTAATGGACTTTTCCAGTTCAACCAAACTTCAGTCCTTCCTTTTGACCCATATGAATAGTTTACGTAGCTTAGTAAATAAAGTAATGGATAGGATCCCAACCGGGTATCCTCCCTCTTCTTTGTTTTTTTCTCTCCCCTTTCCTTTTCTTTCGCCTCTCTCATTTCTTACTTTCTCTTTTTGAGCTTTTCCTTGTCTATTCTCCTCATCTCCTGTATCTTACAGATGAAGGAGACCATACGCATCTTTTATAACCAACAAACATGGCCATGTAACACAACTAAAACTACACAATCGTCACCAAATTGTCCTGTAAGAAATGCTTGTGCTGTACTGACCAGTATCAGATCTCAGTGGCTATACTATTTAGGTAAGTACTTCCTTTTTACTGAACAAATCTCTAATACTGATATTTGATCATTGACCACCTTCTTTGTGTGTGTGTTTTCATGTCCAAATACCCTATAAATCTTATTCTTTAAAAAAAAAGTGACATCATCACTGAAATGTTTTTTTTTTCCCCTTTAATTGACCAGCATACTATGTGCATGCATATGTTTTAATTGGCTGCTCTTAGCTGACAAATATCCACTTTTCTTATTCTAGAATGATATTTGAAGACATGTAGTATTTATTTTTCAGTCAAATTCTACTGAAATCTTCCAATTCTGATTTCCTTACTAGTAGTTTAAGAAGGAAAATATTTGTACAGAACAATTATATTGCTATTCTATTGTGTTTGGGCAAAAAATATATTGATTTGATTTCATGAAGACGCTGCATAGACTACTTTGTTATTGACAATGTATATTCAGACTGTAGAAAAAATACATTACTCTGTGCAATGTGTCAGAAAAATTTTAATGCAAAACAAATGTCTCCACTAGTAATGACAAAACCATCATTCTTTTATTTGTGGCCAAAAATTCTGGCCATGATGTGGGTACATTGAATTTTTGCCAAAATATTGCTTGTAAAAATGGAAGCCTAGTGTTTACTAATAAATATTTGGACTGCATCAGAGAAAGTATTTTTCCTGCAGGTTGGCACATCTGCACTCACCTAGTGTGCGACATTTTATTAATTCTGTATCTGCCCAGCAGAAAAGGAGTTTTTCTGTGTCATGCTTGGCTATTTTTTGCAAAAATCAAGCAGAAGACTAAAGAAAAATATTTTCTGCTGCACTACAAGCGTATGAGACAGGAGCAGAAATCAGAAAAGCTGAGTTTATTATTTAATATTCTACATAAGCAACAAGGACCTTTGTTCTGCTTCACTCAAGCTGGGAGGATTTGTTCATTGTTCCAGCATTATAAATATTTTAGACTGGGGCAGAAACAGCACAACTGGAGAAATGTGGGGTCTGCAAATCATTTTTCTAATGAAATCTATCTGCTCCCTCCTACATGCAGACATCAGACCTGAACTCCATTCTGATATAAACGGAGAAACGGTATGGATAGGCATGGACATGCATCTTGATCACTGCCATGAACATGTGCCTATTTTTGGAAAGTATCTTAACGTCTTACTAAACCCACAACAGTAAAATCAATCTGTATATGCAGTAAAGCATGCCTATTATACTTGCCATGGAACCTCAGGGGTTAATCCGCATTGTGTAAAAAGGCTGTTTGATCCTGTCTTCTATGATTCGCCACTTTTTCGACAGTCCCCAATCCATCTCCTCATAAGACAGATCCTTTGGAGTCACTCTGCACATGCTCAGTTTGGTGTGTATTACTAAAGAGTTAGTTTTTTCCTTGGAATCAGCACATTAGCATTGTCCAGACAGAGGGTCAGGGGTCCTGCAGCTTAATAGGACAGTCAGAAGAGAATTAAAACTCCTACAAGCTTTAACCAGACACTGATAGACGTCACAAGACTACTTTATACTGCTGATGAGAAAAGGTATTTAGCAGAATATATTTACTAAAATAACTGCATTTCCCTGCTCTGTTTACTGTGGGAGACCAGATATAGTGAATGCAGGGTCCTGGGTTCAATAACAGTTTAATTGCATATCAGTGACTTTCTAAACTGCAAACACTGATGGTAAAAGAATTGGATGTTATGGTAGATCATCGATTTAGTAAAAGCATGCAATGCCAATCTCCATCTTCTATTGCAAACAGGATGCTTGCTTGTATTAAGAGGTATACTGTAGGCTCAAGAGAGAATGTACAGTTCAGTTTTAGGCGCCAGTTCACAAAACAGATGTTGCAGATCTGGAGAGAGGGCAGAGTAGAGCATATAAATTAATAAAGAGCACAGAGGACCTTGGTTATAAGAAAACAATATTTAAAATGAACTGATTCTTCCCTGAGAGGAGATAAAGGGAAATATGATCATCTTGTATACAGTGAAGGAAAAAAGTATTTGATCCCCTGCTACATAGTACATATAGTTACATAGTAGGTGAGGTTGAAAAAAAGACACAAGTCCATCAAGTTCAACCTATGTGTGTGATTATGTGTCAGTATTACATTGTATATCCCTGTATGTTGCGGTCATTCAGGTGCTTATCTAATAGTTTCTTGAAGCTATCAATGCTCCCCGCTGAGACCACCGCCTGTGGAAGGGAATTCCACATCCTTGCCGCTCTTACAGTAAAGAACCCTCTACGTAGTTTAAGGTTAAACCTCTTTTCTTCTAATTTTAATGAGTGGCCACGAGTCTTGTTAAACTCTCTTCTGCGAAAAAGTTTTAACCCTATTGTGGGGTCACCAGTCCGGTATTTGTAAATTGAAATCATATCCCCTCTCAAGCGTCTCTTCTCCAGAGAGAATAAGTTCAGTGCTAGCAACCATTCCTCATAACTAAGATCCTCCAGACCCTTTATTAGCTTTGTTGCCCTTCTTTGTACTCGCTCCATTTCCAGTACATCCTTCCTGAGGACTGGTGCCCAGAACTGGACAGCATACTCTAGGTGCGGCTGGACCAGAGTCTTGTAGAGCGGGAGAATTATCGTTTTATCTCTGGAGTTGATCCCCCTTTTAATGCATGCCAATATTCTGTTTGCTTTGTTAGCAGCAGCTTGGCATTGCATGCCATTGCTGAGCCGATCATCTACTAGGACCCCCAGGTCCTTTTCCATCCTAGATTCCCCCAGAGGTTCTCCATCCAGTGTATAGATTGCATTCATATTTTTGCCACCCAAATGCATTATTTTACATTTTTCTAGATTGAACCTCATTTGCCATGTAGTCGCCCACCCCATTAATTTGTTCAGGTCTTTTTGCAAGGTTTCCACGTCCTGCGGAGAAGTTATTGCCCTGCTTAGCTTAGTATCGTCTGCAAATACAGAGATTGAACTGTTTATCCTATCCTCTAGATCGTTTATGAACAAATTAAATAGGATTGGTCCCAGCACAGAACCCTGGGGAACCCCACTACCCACCCCTGACCATTCCGAGTACTCCCCATTTATCACCACCCTCTGAACTCGCCCTTGTAGCCAGTTTTCAATCCATGTACTCACCCTATGGTCCATGCCAATGGACCTTATCTTGTACAGTAAACGTTTATGGGGAACTGTGTCAAATGCTTTTGCAAAATCCAGATACACCATGTCTACGGGCCTTCCTTTATCTAGATGGCAACTCACCTCCTCATAGAAGCTTAATAGATTGGTTTGGCAAGAACGATTCTTCATGAATCCATGCTGATTACTGCTAATGATACCGTTCTTATTACTAAAATCTTGTATATAGTCCCTTATCATCCCCTCCAAGAGTTTACATACTATTGATGTTAGGCTAACTGGTCTGTAATTCCCAGGGATGTATTTTGGGCCCTTTTTAAATATTGGTGCTACATTGGCTTTTCTCCAATCAGCTGGTACCATTCCAGTCAGTAGACTATCTGTAAAAATTAGGAACAACGGTCTGGCAATCACTTGACTAAGTTCCCTAAGTACCCTTGGATGCAAGCCATCTGGTCCGGGTGATTTATTAATGTTAAGTTTCTCAAGTCTAATTTTAATTCTGTCCTCTGTTAACCATGGAGGTGCTTCCTGTGTTGTGTCATGAGGATAAACACTGCAGTTTTGGTTACTGAAGCCCCCTGATTCACTCATGAAGACTGAGATTTTGTACATTTGCCCACTGACAAAGAAATGATCAGTCTATAATTTTAATGGTAGGTTTATTTTAACAGTGAGAGACAGAATAACCAAAAAATACATTTAAAAAAATTATAAATTGATTTGCATTTTAATGAGTGAAATAAGTATTTGACCCCTTCACAAAACATGACCTAGTACTTGGTGGCAAAACCCTTGTTGGCAATGACAACGGTCAGACGTTTCTTGTAGATGGCCACCAGGTTTGCGCACATCTTAGGTGGGATTTTATCCCACTCCTCTTTGCAGATCCTCTCCAAGTCATTAAGGTTTCGAGACTGACGTTTGGTAACTCGAACCTTCAGCTCCCTCCACATTTTTTTTTATGAGAGTAAGGTCTGGAGACTGGCTAGGCCACTCCAGGACCTCAATGTGCTTCTTCTTGAGCCACTTCTTTGTTGCCTTGGCCATGTGTTTTGGGTCATTGTCATGCTGGAATACCCATCCATGACTCATTTTCAATGCCCTGGCTGAGGGAAGGAGGTTCTCACCCAAGATTTGACGGTACATGGCTCCGTCCATTGTCCCTTTGATGCGGTGAAGTTGTTTTGTCCACCTCCATGTTTGACGATGGGGATGGTGTTCTTTAGGTCATAGGCAACATTCCTCCTCCTCCAGACATGATGAGTTGAGCTGATGCCAAAGAGCTTGTTTTTGGTCTCATCTGATCACAACACTTTCACCCAGTTCTTGTCTGAATCATTCAGATGTTCATTAGCAAACTTCAGATGGACCTGCGTTGCAGGATTTCAGTCCTTCACTGCAGTTCTTCAAGCTGCTTGGCAATGATCTTGTAGCCCATTCCAGCCTTGTGTAGGTCTACAATCTTATCCCTGACATCCTTGGACAGCTCTTTGGTCTTGGCCATGGTGGAGAGATTGGATTCTGATTGACTGATTGCTCAATCAATCCCAAACTCAGATTAGCACTCCCTTTAAGAGCGTGCTCCTAATCTCAGCTCATTACCTGTATAGAAGACACCTGGGAGCCAAAAAACTTGCCGATTGATAGGGAATCAAATACTTATTTCACTCATTAAAATGCAAATCAATTTATAACTTTTTTAAAATGCATTTTTCTGGATATTTTTGTTGTTATTCTGTCTCTCGCTGTTAAAAAAAACCTACCATTAAAATTATAGACTGATCATTTCTTTGTCAGTGGGCAAACATACAAAATCAGCAGGGGATCAAATACTTTTTCCCTCACTGTACATACATAAGTGGTCCATATGGTAAACTTGGTGCACAGTTGTTCACTTATAGTCATTATAGTCATTGCCATTGCCAAGGGGGCACATTTGCACCTGCATTAAAATAGATTTACCCTCCACATACAGACAAAAGTTTATCTGCAGTAAGAGCTTTGAAAATGTGAAATAGCCTTCCAGGGGAACTGGCTCTGGCCAACTCAGTAAATAAGGAAATGCTAGTTGTGTTTCTAAATGCACAAAATATAATTGGCTACTAATAATATTGGAAATAACACTGTAGGATGTTGATCCAAAGAATAACCAATTGCCATTGGATCAGAAAAAAATTATGTTCATATGGGTGCAACTTGGACCACATTTTATAAGGGCTGGTGATCTTTCTCTTCCCCCTGGCTGAGGCCTGAGGAGGTGCCCTTGGTTTGAGCTCTGCTATCAGCCTATGTGGGGTCTAACATGTGCTGAAAGTGCACACAGTGGTCCTGTTGCTGTCCTGTCTGTAGATGGAGAAAGCTGTGCCAAGGAGTAGACCCAGGGGACCCTTCTTTTGTCCAAAAGACCTGGTGACCAGCTTGGAGGATGCACTGAGCCTAGAAAACAGAGAGAAATCTGTGAGCCAGCGACGTTACTGCCTACAGTGTCACTGGGTCGGCTTAAAGGTTCTGCCACTGTGAAGCTCGACTTGAATCTGGATCTGGAGAGTCTGTAAGTGGTCTGCTTGGTATCTGGGACTTCTAACCCTCCCCTCCTTGACTGTTCTGCAATAAATCTTTAAAAAGGCAAAAGTGACTGGAGCCCAATTTTCTATATCATGCCCCCATTTTAGCCATGGACTCAACCTTAGAGTGAAATGCTGGCCCTCCCCTGCCTCTGGAGATGCCACCATGCCTCTCAGGTGTTGGGGTGGGAGGTGCTAAATTGATGGACTGTATGTATAGTATTCTGAGGATGCAGGTTTTTCATTTATTAATTTTTGTCTTTCCTTTGAACACTATGGACTCCCCCCCCCCCAAATTAACAGGCTATAACTTAATCATTAAAATTATCTCAAAATATAAAAAGTTGCCAACCCTATGTGGATACGTGTGACAGCTGCCCCTTTAAGTGTGAATCACACTAATAAATCAAACAAAAAGTATAAAGTAAGTCGCTAATTAAACTACATACATCCTAAAATTAGCATGTGCTAGGTAATAAAGATTACACCTACTGTAACAGTCACTATTGTGCAATAACAAAAACAAAAAACGCACAACAAAATGCACAAAAAATTGCACACAAAAAAAATCGCACAAAAAAAATTCCACAAAGATGCTGTGAAAAAAAACTTTTTTGTTAAATACCAGTGTGCTATCAGTGATAACCTAATACATATACATTCAAAATTAAAATAACGTGATAATCCACTATTGTACAATCCCAAAAACAAAAAATGCACAAAAAATGCACAAAAAACCCCCAAAAAACTAGTTGCACAAAAAATTCCACAAAGAGGCTGTGAAAAAATTCCAATTATTAATACCAGTGTTCCCTCAGTGATAACTTAGTGATATACATATCAAAAAATGAAAAGTGCTGTAAAAATATGCAGATTGAAGTCCTTATTCAACTGTGACCATTTCAAGTCCTTGCACTTTAATTAAATAATTCCAATTCACCATGCATCTTTATATGATTCCAAGAAAAAACATGCTCCACCACTAATAAATGCTCACTCACCAGAGCCCAAAGGCCCGCTGGACCACAAAGCGTGTGTAATGATATTTTTACAGTCTCCCAGCATGGGGTTCCAAGTTTTCTCCTTTCCAGCTCACAGACGCTCCTTCCCCTCAGCAGGATATACAACAATCACGCAGAAAGAAGATAAGCATGGTGATCGTGCAACACAGTTTTATTAAAATTCCCTTTTAAAACGAATCCCCAAATATATGCGCTTACATGTCAGGGTGCCCAGACTGGCACCAGCTCGACCAGCATAAATGATTTAATTCAAAGGAAAATATCCAGCACACTACAGTTGAAATGGTACAGACAAAGGAGCCGTCTGTCTCACCAGATTCCGGCGTGCGTCTCACTGCTTAAACGGACTTGATGTCACATATGGTCCACGGGAATAGCGACGGCAATCCGAAATAGTGTGATTATCACATTATTTTAATTTTGAATGTATACGTATTAAGTTATCACTGATCGCACACTGGTATTTACCAAAAACGTTTTTTTTTTTTACAGCATCTTTGTGCAATTTTTTTGTGCATGTTGTGCGGTTTTTTTTTTTTTGTTATTGCACAATAATGACTATTACAGTGAGTGTAATCTTTATTAGCACATGCTAATTTTAGGATGTATGTAGTTAAATTAGCGCCTACTTTATATTTTTTGTTTGATAGCAGCCCAGTGGTTGGGTTAACACAAAAGTGAATATTTTTACAGAAAGCATTTACAGTGTCAGGTGTTCTAAGTAAAGACTACTTGCTTTGGCAGGGCATCCAATAAGAATTACATTTTCCTAAATTTTAAACCTGATGTGCCAAAAGGTGCACATATGTGCTGTCCCTGAATTCCCTGCCCAGTTATCGTTTTGGGTATTTCTTGGGTGGTACTAAATATCTATGGTATAGTAACTGCTTGGCACATGTATGAAGTTATCGTATACATTTTCTTTTTGCTCCCAATGTTTTATGTGCTGGGTATTAATTGATTGATATTGATGGTAAAGAAATCTGATGCTGTAGCTGTCCCCTGCCGGCTCTAACACTGAGAACTGAGCGATCACATGACCACTGATCACTGTCAGTCACTGGCTGTCTGGTCTAACCCTACGCTTGAGATTTGTTGGGCTGCCCAAATCATGTGTGTATGACTAACTTTCCTGTACACTGCTTTCACCAAGTATCAAAAACCTTCCCCACACAAAATTATTAGCGAGGAAGGGGGTCATACTCGAAATGCATCAAACTGTGCACCTGTATGGTAGTTTATGGAAGGGAAGTTAAATGCCTTGGACCGTTTCTTACCTGTATCCAATGTATTGAGGGATTCTCTACTTGCATGAATCTGATGTTTTATACGCTTTTTGGCAAATAACTATGTGAGTATAAGAGTATCGTTTTAATAAAGTTTTATTAAGGATACTACACGTGATTTATGCATTTATTTTTTTTATATCAACTTACATTTTGTACTTTTATGAGAATATCTGGTGGAATGGATTTTGTATTAAAAAAACCTACTGGTAAGATGAAATCCTTCAAACTATTGACTGCTGACAGTGCCTTTGAATTGGTACATATAAACAATTGTTCAAGACCTATTTCTGGTAACTACGTGGACAGGTCAAAAATGTAGCTACATGCTACTGCCGGCTAGTTTTATTGTGTTACTACCTTCCATGACAACACATGTTTGTGGCCGCAAAGTCCTAATGCCCAATGAAATTACAGTATGTGTACCTTGTGTGTGATAGATTGTTAATTACTTAGAGACATAGTTATCAAGCAGTCAATGTGACATTCGGCAAACATTCACTGTAGGTGAATCGATCACTGTAATTTGGAAAGCACGCACCAGGAGGATTGACCTGCAGTGAATGTTTGGTGAATGTCAAATTCACTGCTTTACAAAATATACCCCCCTTTTTATCACTGAAGAGATACATAATAAAAACAGAAATTACCGGAGTCACCCTCTGGTCGATCGGTTGGGTCACAGGCACCCCCCCAGTTGGTTGATCACCAGCCCCGCACAAACCCTATCTAGGTCACGGGCAGTCCTTCCTCCGGGCGGCACCTCCTCCTTCTGGTGCTTCATGATGGCTTCCCATGCGTCTCCTCCCTCCACAATGGCCAATAGGATCGCTTCTCCTCTCAGCCGATCAGGTGACAGGTCTCACAACCCGCTTCCTGATTGGCCAGGAGGAGAATCAGGAAGACAATAGAGAATATTAATTTGCTATTGTCACACAATTGGGTGGGTTCGGGAAGCAGTGCTCTGTTCCCCAAGCCCACCCTTTTTTGAAGCCTATTAAAGCCTCTGGGTCTAATCACGTGCATCTAAAAAAAAAAACTCCACTGGAATCCATGTGTCTGGCGCCCTGCATGTAGAATGGGGGGCTGGATGCATGGACTAGGGAAGCGGTGCCCGTGTGCCCTGCATTACGGGTCGCCACTGAGTCAGGGCATAAGACATTCAGTCTATCGAAACTGACATACATTTTTTTCATTCATTCACTATAATCCTGGGGGGGATTTTGATTTGATTTTGGATCTTGCCCTAGGCTCTTTCAAATGAAAACCCAGTACTCTTTACAATAAGTGAAACATATAAAACAAGAACCTCTTTTGGCACTTGTATATATCTGGAGAGTTTTTTACCCCCAGTCTAGAAATTAGATTTTCCTCTGTGGTGCCCACCAATCTTATAGTTACTTGGACTATTTTATTTTATGAATCCTCACACCCTAGAGTGGAATCCTGCATGCACCATTAATACCATGGTGTGGTCCATAATTCACTCGTAAACATTGCTACGTGTCAACTTGCCATCTTTAAAACAATCAAAAAATTCCTGTTGGATTATTCTGCAGACCCCACTTCACTACCCTTCCAATGGGAGACTTTAAAAATGTAGTCTTAACAAAACACTAAAAATGGATTGCTTCTACTCCACCACTACCATTCTTCTCATACTATGCCCCCTGAAGACCCAACATAGACTCACATTATAGCCCAAGACCCTGACATAATGATCTGCCAACAGAACCAAATTTTTGAGCTTATATGACCAATCAACCCACTGCTACAGGGTTACACAAATGCAAAATTGCTGCTTATATCACTGAGACACATCTCCCAACAATAGGCAAAGAACAATGGTAATCCCTCAATGCTCTTTTTGCTAAGGAGGAACTATTTGTAACAAACAAAGCCACACTTTTGGACAAAAGCCTTGGACCCAATGGGTTCACAACCACATTTTTACAAGACCATGGGGGTTATTTACAAAAGGCAAATCTACTTTGCACTACAAGTGCACTGCAAGTGCACTAGTAAGTGCACTGAAAGTACACTTGGAAGTGCAGTCGATGTAGATCTGAAGGGAAGATCTGAAATGAGGGAAAGCTTTGCTGATTTTATCATCCAGTCATGTGCAAGCTAAAATTATGTTTTTTATTTTCCTTGCATGTCCCCCTCAGATCTACAGCGACTGCACTTTCAAGTGCACTTGTAGTGCAAAGTGGATTTGCCTTTAGTAAACAACCCCCCATATCTCCCTAATTTCCCTTACCTGACAAAGAGAACACCTTATGCACCAATTTCTGACCTATCTTCCTTCAGATCTTAAATCCTATGGATTTTAAAATACAGTCTAAGATGATTGCCGATCACCAACAACCCCTTCTCCCAACTCCAAAAAACTTGAAGGGCTTAAGGGAGAGGCATGAGGGTACAGGGATAGGACAAAGAGAGTGCACCTCACCCCTCTTCATCATGGCCAAACACCATCAAAACTGACATACATTTTTTTTCATTCAACACCTATCCCTGCTAAAGGATTTTACATCCAGGACTATGATCCTGGGGGGATTTTGATTTGATTTTGGATCTTGCCCTAGGCTCTTACAAATAAAAACCCAGTACTCTTTACAATAAGTGAAACATATAAAACCTCTTTTGGCACCAACTTTTATATGTCTGGAGAGTTTTGTACACCAAGTCTGGAAATTACATTTTCCTCTCTGGTGCCCACCAATCTTATAGTTACTTGGACTATTTTTTTTTAATTAATTATCACACCCTTGAGTGGAATCCTGCATGCACCATTAATACCATGGTGTGGTCCATGATTCACTCTTAAACAATGCTACATGTCACCTTGCCATCTTTAACACAATCACAAATTTCCTGTTGAATTATTCTTCAGACCCCACTTCACTACCCTTTCGATGGAAGGCTTTAAAAATGTAGTCTTAACAGAACACTAGACTAAAAAAGGAAAGTTCCTACTCCACCACTACCACCCTTCTCCTACTATGCCCCCCGAAAACGCAACATAGGCTCACATTATAGCCCAAGACCCTGGCATAATGATCTGCCAACAGAACAGAATTGTTGAGCTTATATGACCAATCAACCCACTGCTACAGGGTTACACAAATGCAAAATTCCTGCTTATATCACCGAGACCCATCTCCCAACAATAGGCAAAGACCAATGGTAATCCCTCAATGCTCTTTTTGCTAAAGAGGGACTATTTGTAACAAACAAAGACACACTTTTGGACAAAAGCCTTGGACCCAATGGGTTCACACCCACCTTTTTACAAGACCGTATCTCCCAAATCCCCTCAGCTGACAAGGAGCACACCTTATGTGCCAATTTCCGTCCAATCTTACTTCAGATCTTAAGTCCTGTGAATTTTAAAATACAGTTTAAGATGATTGACGATCACCAACAACCCCTTTCTCCAACTCTGAAAAACTTGAAGGGCTTAAGGGAGATGCATGAGGGTACAGGGATAGGAGGAAGAGAGAGTGAATCTCACCCCTCTCCACCATGGCCGAACACCATCAGTTACATGCCACTTGTAGGAAAACGTTCCTGAAATTCATGGGATCCCCTGAAGATTGATTTGGGTAATTGTTTGCCATTCCTTTTAGTCATGAGATTTAGCAGTCAAACACTCAATTTTATACCATGAAATCAAGTTCTGTGGTCCATTCAGCTATAGATGATGTATGTGAGTTTGCCAATGGCGTGAAACAATTGCTCTGACTGCTGTAAGAAAGTGAAAAAATAATGTGATATTTTTATTGAATTTGAAGGTTCCAGGCAAGATAGATAGTAGTATTGTTTGGGGGTACATAGGATCTGGGAAATTGTTACTTGGTGGCACAGAGATAGAATGAAATTCCAGAACCACTTAGTGAGAGGGCATACCCACCAGATGTGTGTCATTGTTTCTACATCCTTTTGGCAGTTGCAGCAGGTATCTGGAAAAGAGTGATATAAATTGTGAAGGATCGTAGGGAATTTATACTATCTGCAGAGTTTCAATTCAATCCTTCAACCTTCTATGGAGAAGTATAAAGGATTAGAAAGGCTGTTTGTTTTGTGGTTAGCATTGGGCAGGTGCTAGCACACATTTGCTTGTACAAAGACAAGAACTCGCCTCCTGTCATTTCTCTGTTCTTGACTGCCCTTTCACTGGTCAGCGGGAGATAGATATACTGTAAGAAAATTAAATTTGGTAATCAGATCTATAATACCCCTACAGAATCTGGGAAGAGTCATGTAATGTAACTATGATGACAAACACAAAATGAATAGTTAAAACTAGACTGAAAGACACAATGTCATTTAATTAATAGCAGTTTTTTACTACTATGTAGTCTGACAAGTATGAAGCTGTTATGTTTTGATGCTTAGTCTATCCCTCTAAGCAGTCATTTTGTCACTGGTACATTCATGTGTTGGTTTTTGTATAATAAATCAATTTTTTCTTTGTTTCAAATTCAGCAAAGTGACATCTTCCTGCAGCGTAAACATTCAGACGGAAAGGAACTTGATTAAAATGAGAACTGAAAGTCAATCTATTCACACACTGCAACAGCTATGAGGCAAAGAATGTTTTGCTTTATACTTTTTCCCCACAAAGTCCTCTTCTCATATTGTGTAGGTAACAGGACAGTGAGTATATAGTAAATATGTTTAATGTGAACAATTACACTTACAAAGTTATTATATAGAATATAATATAATATTCCCTTTCTATAAATTATACAAACATTAGGAGTCAATGAAAAGCTAAGTGACCATTTAAAGTGTATGTGTAGACCTTTCTGGGAGGGAAGGGGTGGACCTTTTGCTAAGTCTGTGTGCCCACTGGGGAGCTTTACTCCTCTATTTGTCCTGGGGACCACTGTCATTGAGACAGAAAGTAAAGAGATACCATAAATGTTAAAGATGTCATGAGGGTAAAAGGTAATGTGAAATCTTCCAATGGGGGGTTCTAAGATGGGAAATACCCTTACTTTGAGAAATTTATTTTCACTTTCCATCGATTCACTAAGATAGGAAGTAAAGTAAAATCTCCCCAGCAAGACAAATAAAACATTAAAAAATCCTGATAGGGGTTTTAATGCTTACCTACTCTATCCAAATCAAAACATTTTCTTATCGTACATCACGGGACACAGAGCCATAGTAGTTACTATGTAGGTTATAGGCCACCTTCAGGTGATGGACACTGGCACGCCCTAAGACAAAAAGTCCACTCCCTATATAACCCCTCCCACTACTGGGAGTACCTCAGTTTTTTCGCCAGTGTCTAAGGTGTTGGTCACAAATGAAGATGTGCTGTGCTGAGCTCCACTGGAGCAATCTTTGCTGGGGCTAGCTATGCAGCCGGATCAATTCAAAGTGTCTTTTAGGCCGAATTGAATGGTACCTGGGCCTCGTGTCCAAAGAAACGAGGTTTTGCCTGTAAACGCTTCTCTTTTTAGAGAGCTAGACCCCGGGATCCAGTACTTACTTGGTATTAAGGCCATAAAGTTTTACTGGCGGTGGTGCTATTACAGGTCCAGGATTGTGGGTTTCCCCGAGGATCCCCAGCTCCTGAAGGTTTGTTCGGAACCCACCGTGATGGGTGAAGATTGGGTCTGTTGGTTTTACCACAGGAAACCCTGCGGTGGGAAAGGTAAGCGGAGTTATCTAAGAAATTTTTGAATTTTCTTATGAATGTCTCATTTCATTTAGTGAATGTTGTCATGTCTATGTGTCACCACTGTATTGAGCACATACCTTCTCACGCTTCCTCAGAAAGCTCACATTGTGTCCGGAACAACAGCTTCCTTTTCTCCAGCCAGCAGCAGACCTCCGGTAAGTCTGGGGGGTTTCCTCCCCACCAGACGCCCCCACCTGTGCTGTTTTCTCCCCCCCCCTTCACGAGGAAGAAGCGCCAGGAGAGAAAAAAAAAAGAACGAACGGCTACTCGGTGACTTCCAGGCTCCCTCCTCGCCATTTTTCCCCTCACTGTATGATCCCATAGGGTCAGAGGCCCGCTCTCGCGTGGGAAAGATCTCTTTTAAAAAAGAGATTGGGGCGTAGGCGGATGGAGGGGGTTGGGGCTTAGCATGGCATTGGCATCCTCCAACGTCCATCACGGGAACACGTGTTTTTTAAAAGCACCATGGTTACTGCTGCAAGCTGTGGAGGGACACAAGAACAAGAAGGGCATGAAAGAGGTTTGGTGACACAGGCATTCCTTTTTTTACACATTTACTATTGCATCAGGCTGAGCATTAATAGCGGTGGCAGTGGCTGACTATTGCTCAAGCAATGGATCCGATTTCTTCTGGTAGTACCTCTGCTTTGTGCATCGGGCTATGTTCAGAAGGGGGGGTTGAAACACCTCCAAAAAAGGAGCCAAAAGGGTCTCCCTCAAGCTCTGGAAAGCCTACTCTACAAATGGCATCCTCCTCTGAGAAGGGGTGGCTGGTCAGCGTGAGCATTGGGGCCATTCAAGGTTTGCAACTGTTTTCAACACTGCACCCCCTGTTCATTTTACTATTTTTCCTCAGCCATGGTAGGTTTAACAAAAAAAAAAAAATTTAGCGACTTTAATCGCATCCCAGTGTGGTCAAGATGTGACAGGTTCTCTTCCATTTTCCTAGGACCCTCAGACTCAGGAGCTAGGGGCAGGAGAAGACGAATTCCCTCAGGGGACCGTGGTGAGGCTGATGACTCCTCTTCTGGGGTGTCAAATGCGGGAGAGTCAGCTTTCACAATCTGTAAGATTGATGATACAAATTCTTGCTGATCCGCTCCACATTTATGTACCCTTAACTGAGTGTTTGGGTTCTCTAAAGCCTCCTCAAGCTATGCATGCTTTTTCCTGTCCATGTCCATTGTTGGAAAGATCACCCAGATAAGCATTATTTTCCTTTCTAAAAAGTTTTCACACTTTATCCTATGGTAGAGAAAATTCACTAAGTAGGGTATACCAGCAATTAACGCTACTATATCGTTGGGAGTAAGTTTGACTTGTCCGGCAGACAATACTCAAATACTTAGGGATCCAATGGATAAAAGGTTGGAATTCCTATTAAAAAAAAAACAAAAACATTTTTTTTCTCTGGCAGGTTGAGTGTCTCAGCCTGCGCTGACAGTAATTGGTTATTTGTTGAGAAACCAGTTTAAACAGGAGTTCAGGGTTACCCTGCTCAGCAGGTCCAGGAGGCAGCTTTATGTTTGCAATAGTTGCTATGACAGATTCTATCCTTTGGGCCTTGCACCCTTCGCCAAGCATCATGCAAGAAGCTCCTGGCTTTCATCATGCAAGAAGCTCCTGCAATTTCTAGTAAAAGAAAGATACCCTTTTTGCCATTTAAGTGAAGGAGTAAATGTATTTTTTATTTTAAAGCTCCTTCTTCTGTACCAGGGGCATCAGCCTCCAGGCAGTCACGACGGCTTCCGCCGTCAGGTTCGAAAGGTAATCCTCAGGGTTAACACCAGGGATAAAAGAGGTCTTGGGGAGGAAGCCTACAAGATACTGTAGCCTCCTTATGAGGAGGTGCCCCCGCTTGCTCAATAAGGAATTCTTCTGCAGTTCTCAGGGATCTGGCAGAAGGAGTGTCAAGACGAATGGGGGACTTCCTCAATAGCTCCAACGTACAAACTGGAGTTCCAAGAGTTTCCGTCTCCTCGTTTTTCTCAGATCAAACGTTCCTAAGGATCCAGAGAAAAAGAAATCTTTCTCTCAAGCATTGGACCATCTTTTGGCAAAAGGTGTTCATGGTGGCCCCCATGTAAGAGCAGAGGTTGGGGTTTGGTTAAATCCAAATGGACATTCTGGATCTCAAAAGATCTAAAATTCAATTCCTGAATATAATCCCTCTTTTTTTGCATGACGTCAATCCAATCTGTTATCTCCATCCTACAAGGAGGAGAACTTCTGGTGTCAATTGACGTCAAAGATGCATATCTCCATATGCCTATTCCCTCGTTCACTAGTAATATTTACTTTTAAAGTGTAAAATCTTAATTTTAAGGGTGTAGCTCTGCTTTCTGGTCCAGCTGCTGCACCTCGAGTACAAAGGTTCTAGCTCCTTTTCTAGCCACATTGAGGGCTCAAGGTATAACGATTATGGTTTACCTTATCGATCTGTTCTTGATAGACCAGTCAGTAGCCCGCTTAGACCAAAGTATGGTCACCACATTCGACTACTTGGAATATCTAGGTCGGATTCTCAACCTAGGAGAAGTCTTCTTTAAAACCATGAAGAAAATATTTGGGTCTGAGCATAGGTACACCCAGAAAAGGGTATTTATACCCCAGGCAAAGATCAGCGCCATAAAGGAATTGATTTAGGTAGTCGAAGCAAGATGATTTTCTCCTATGCAACTTTGCATGAGGTTGTTGGGAAATATGGTGGCTTAATTCGAGGTCGTTTCTTATGCTCAGTCTCATTCTAGACTGCTGCAAAACAGTATCCTATAAGCTTGAAACAAAGGGTTCAAGCTCTACATTCCCAATGTGTCTGACTCCAAAGCCTACGGCCACATCACCCTGATAGCACCCGATCTCATCTGATCTTGGAGGCTAAGCAGGGTTGGGCCTGGTTAGTACCCGGATGAAATACCACCTGGAAATACCAGGTACTGTGGGCTGGGTGCGCCGGAGCCTTAGTTTATGGTTAACATCCAAAAATCTGCAAAGGGGAAAATCCTTCCTTCTGTTCCCTGGGAAATAGTAAAATGGTCTTGCTCATTAACATTTTAGAAATTCAGGCAGAACACTTGGTCCTGAGGGCCTGAACGTTCAGTTTAAGGTATTGTCCTGCCAGGATTCAATCCGTCCATGCCACAGCAATGACCTATATTAATCACCAAGGGGGCACAAGAATTAGTGTGGCCCAAAGAAAGGTGAATCTTATCCTATCTTGGGCAGAAAACAATGTACTTTGCCTATCGGCAGTTCCATTCTAGGAATAGAAAATTGGCCAGCGGACTACTTGAGTCGCCAGCAGTTGTTCCCGGGAGAATGGTTCCTTCACCCCGATATTTTCATGTCAATATGTCAAGGATGGGGGATCCCAGACATAGATCTGTTTGCGTCCAGGTTCAACAAAGAAATCAAAAACTTTGTGTCAAGAACAAAGGATCCGCTAGCATGCGGAACAGATACCTTGCTATCCCCGTGGAATCGTTTCTTTCTGATTTTTGCATTCTCTTCTATTCTGCCTGCGTCCACGACTTCTTCACAGGGAAAGGAAGTCGTTGATGCTTGTGACCCCCAGCGGGGTCCAGGAAATCTTGGTATGCAGAGATGGTAGAGATGGCAGTAGGGGACCCATGGACCCTACCTTCACGGCCAGACCTTCTCTCGCAAGGTCCGGAGTTCCATCCTACTTTACAAACGCTAAATTTAACAGTTTGGCTATTGAGACCCACACTCTGAAGAAGCGTGGGCTGTCAGGTTCAGTAGTTTTCTACCTTGGTTAATGCAGAGCTGGCCTCCATGGTTATATATTATGGAGTCTGGGAAACATATGTCTCTTGGTGTGAAACCAGGAGCTGCACCCCAGGAAATAAGTCAAGGTAGAGTCCTTGTTTTTTCTGCATATGTGGTGAGAAATAAAGCTGGCCTTGAGTACTTTCTAAGAACAGGTCTCGGCCTTATTGGTATTATTTCAACGACCACTTGCTTTGCATTCTTTGGTCCATAACTTTATTCAGGGGGTAACATGGCTTTATCTCCGGTTAGGTAACCCGTGAACCCTTGGGACTTGAATTTAGTTTTGTCGGCATTACAAAACAGCCTTTTTTTGGGCCGATACGTCATATTCCCTTGGTCCTTTTTTTGACAAGGAAACTATTTTTTCTGGTAACCATATCTGCTGCAAGAAGGGTATCAGTATTGGCTGCTCTTTCTTGTAAAGAGCCATATTTTTATTGTTCACAAGGATAAGGTAGTATTGCGTCCTCATCCTAACTTTTTACCAAAGGTAGTATCAGGTTTTTAAGCCAGGATATTGTTCTACCTTCATTTTTCCAGAACCCTGTTCTTTGGAAGAAAAATCACTACATTTTCTTGATGTGGGGAGAGCAATCAATGTCTACTTAAAGGCGATTGTTCAGATTCGGAAAAGGGATGTTTTTGTTTGTGTTGCCTGAAGGTCCTAAAAGAGGACAGGCAGCATCGAAATCTACTATTCTAAATAGATTCGACAAGTAATTATTCAAGCTTATGGCTTAAAGAGGAAGATTCCTCCTTTTCATATTAAAGTGCACTCCACTAGGGCTGTTAGTACTTCCTGGGCAGTGCATCACCAAGCCTCCATGGCTCAGATCTGCAAGGCCGCAACTTCATCCTCAGTCCATACCATTTACCAGATTCTATCAAGTAGATGTAAAAAGTAATGAGGATATTGCCTTTGGGCGCAGTGTACTGCATGTGCAGTATAAGTCCTCTAGTCTCTTAGTGCTCTACTTTTGTTGTGTCTCCCTCCCTTCAGTTGGCATTACTATGGGACATCCCACATAGTAACTACTATGGCTCTGTGTCCCGTGATGTACAATAAGAAAGTAGGATTTTTAAACAGCTTACCTGCAAAGTCCTTTTCTTTGAAGTACATCACGGGACACAGAGGTCCCTCCCTTCTTTTGGAATACATGTTTATTACTTTGCTATAAAACGGAGGTACTCCCAGTAGTGGGAGGGGTTATATAGGTAGTGGACTTTTGTCTTAGGGCGTGCCAGTGTCCATCACCTGAAGGTGGCCTATAACCCACATAGTAACTACTATGGCTCTGTGTCCCATGATGTACTTCAAAGAAAAGGATAAGCAGGTAAGGTAAGCTGTTTTAAAAATCCAATTTTTCTTTGCTTCCTGTCCCAGAGACACAACAGGAATTTGGAGGAAGTTGTCCCTGGAAAAGTAGTCCCCATTGGTACATTTCCTCTTATACTTTGTTCTAGGGACATCTCTAAAATTTTTGATTTCCTCCTCACTTTCTCTGTGGCGACAATGGTCACCAGAAGAAATAAAATGGTGAAACCTCCAAATAGTGACAAACAGTAAAAAAAACTTGAGGGTCTACCCCCCCAATACTCTTTACAAAACCTAAAAAAGGTTTTGCCTAGAAGTAAAATGTAATTTTCAAGCCAATTGCTCTGTCATCGGTAGCTTGCCAGTCTTTTTAAGCCTATCAGATCTCAAGACCTTCACAATTACTCTATATCTCTAATAACTACAAACCTCAGCTATTTTTTACTGCATTAGGCATAAAGAGTACATTTTAGCTCAGGAGACATTTTTGACTGCATAAAAATATTTGAAAAGCTGCACAGGGAAATTGTTTTCTGGTTTAATAATGTGTGTATTTAATTGAGACAGCCTTAAAAAAATGTATTTCTCAACAGTACAGTATGTTGTATAAAATGGGACAGAAACTATACGTACAGGGGTGCAACATTATAACGAAGATATAATACCTGAAAATAACTTTCTGCCACTTCAATCAATTTTACTGACTTTTACTTTTAACTTCTTCTTCCTGGGTTAGGCATGTACAGTATTTCAGTAATGCAAATGTAGGGTAAAAGCAGACCTGGAGAAAAATCCGAAGATGTGCAATTTTATAATAGTTGTTTCCTCTAAAGCTTATTAGGGAAATCTAATAAGCTACATACTAATATAGTTGTGGGTAATATACTAATAGTTGAGCTCATGTTGTTTACGCCAAATTCTTACCCTACCAGCTAAATGTTGCAGCTGAAATTGAGACTTATCAGGTCAGTTTCCTGTTGTTAACTGACAGGGATGGCACCCGGTGTGGTCTTTTGCTGCCGCAGCCCATCTTCTTCAAGGTTTGATGTGTTGCACATTCACAGATGGTATTCTGCATACCTTGGTTGTAACGAGTGGTTATTTAAGTTACAGTTGCCTTTCTATCATCTGGAACCAGTCTGCCTCTGACATCAACAAGGTGTTTTTGTCCACACACCTGCCACTCACTGGATATTTTCCCTTTTTCGGACCATTCTCTGTGAACTCTAGAGACGGTTGTGTGTAAAAATCCCAGTAAATCAGCAGTTTTTGAAATACTCAGACCAGCCTGTCTGGCACCAACAACCATGCCACATTCAAAGTCACTTAAATCCCCTTTCTTCCCCATTCTGATGCTTGATTTGAACTTTAGCAAGTTGCCTTCACCACGTCTAGATGCCTAAATGCATTGAGTTGCTGCCATGTTATGGGCTGATTATCAATTTGTGTTACCAAGCAATTGAACAGGTGTACCTAATAAAGTGGCTGGTAATATATGCTGTACATATATATTGTATATATAGAATAAAACAGGCTGATAGAAAAAATGGCTGAAGGAAGTGTCTACCTGGGCCTATGTAACTGTGCCGAGATCCTGCATTTGCCATCAAAGAGTACATTTATGGCATACAGCATTAAGTTTTATTTTTTCTCTTCTATTAATTTCACCTTTTGGCCTGAAGTTATAGTATGAGCTGAATAAAAGTACAGCACATGCTAGAATTGAAGAGCCTATATATACAGCATATGGTTCAGAATCCATTTAATATTGTTGACTATAAACTATATATATATATATATATATATATGTGTAGATATAGATGTGGGTAATATACAGTTAGTACTTCAGGGACTCTGTGCTCTATAGACTTTAGGAGAGAAGTCAGAAATTAATATTTCAGATCACATTTGTTCACTTGTTTTGAATTTATCTACAGTGATTGTAAATAGGATTGTAATAGATAGTTAAAAGTGAAGAAATGTTGGGGTGTATCTATGAAAAACGAAGGCATGGGGAAGTGTAGATGTTGCTTGTAGCATGGCCAGATATAGGTATGCCAATTTCGATACTGCTACCCCATTACTAACTGCAATGCATTACTTTATCTAAGACAGTGGTATCCTATGGGGTGAATGTGATGCCTAGTGACCTTTGTGTTAGCGGTTGCACAAATAAAATTTACAAGTCTAATGCCCCGTACACACGGTCGGACTTTGTTCGGACATTCCGTCAACAAAATGCTAGGATTTTTTCCGACGGATGTTGGCTCAAACTTGTCTTGCATACACACGGTCATACAAAGTTGTCGGAAAATCCGATCGTTCTAAACGCGGTGACGTAAAACACGTACATCGGGACTATAAATGGGGCAGTGGCCAATAGCTTTCATCCCTTTATTTATTCTGAGCATGCGTGGCACTTTGTCCGTCGGATTTGTGTACACACGATCAGAATTTCCGACAATGGATTTTGTTGTCGGAAAATTTTATATCCTGCTCTCAAACTTTGTGGGTCGGAAAATCAGATGGAAAATGTGTGATGGAGCCTACACACGGTCGGACTTTCCGACAACAAGGTCCTATCACACATTTTCCGTCGGAAAATCCGACCGTGTGTACGGGGCATAAGTCTTTCCATTGAGGGTTTTGATTGACATGTGATTTCTCTGTGTCACTACTGCACTACTACATTAAAGAATACCTGCTGAATGGAACGTCGGTGTTCGGGAGGGGGCGGAGCCGTGGATACTGGAGCACCCGCGGTGAGAAACTGGCACGATTTACAGATTTTGGGCTCGTCTGAACTTCATCTTGTCTACCTGCTTGGACAGGAGAAAGCTGACCATAAGCCTCAGGTCATAATCCCCACACCAGTCACCATGTCATGCAGCCATGAAAGGGTTTCCATTGCTGATTATTTGACCCTTCTGTCGGTGGGTTCCGGGTGATCCTCCCTCCATGCTGAGATCGATGTTGTCCCCACGGAGTGGATTTCGGGCATAAGCTCCATTAAAGCTTACCTCTGGTAAACACATATTTATACAGGTGGTGGATTTTGTTCACGAGATGTTTTTTTCACTAAAAGTCTTCAATCACTATCGGTGGAATTTTTTACAATAAGGACTGTTGATTTTTAAAGTCATTTTTAAAGTCACAGACTCTAGGTTTTCTGTCACTTTTTTATATATATTTGTAATAAGTGCTTTACACTATTTTCTGATTAATTGAGTTATCCCATTTATATTGCGTTGTCATTTGGGTTTACAAATTAAATCAATAGGGTGAGTGTATCACATTATTTGAGGTATTTGTGAGTCCACGTAACTTTATAATTCTTTAGCGCGGTTCTTTTAATTGCTTTGCATTAAAGAATACCTGTCTTTTTTTAACAAATAAATCCAACATTTATTTGTATTTTCTATTTTTAATAACAATGTGAAAAGTCATAGAATTATCACCAGGCGTGTCCTACTTTCAGGGCGTGGTTCACACTACCAGCTGCCACGTTTGTGGGGAAACAGCAGCGTATTCATTTGAGTGGGCTGCTGTACCTACAGAAGATGCAGGGAAAAGGTACCTGCTCCTTATCCAGAATCACAGCCGCAAGGAAACCTCATAGTGCTATGTGTGTGCTGTGGTTTTTTGTGCATGGGGGTGGCACTAAGAATTAATGGCACCCTGCACCTCTGCTAACAGCAGCACATTCTTGATACAGTAAAGCCTGGTACACACTATAGTTTTTTGGGGGGAAAAATAAACTGTCAGCTCGATTTTTTCTTTTGAACCTGCAAATGTCTTCCGACATTCAGCCGATGTATACCCGGCTTAAAGCGTGCAATTACACACAGTCCCACGCCCGCATATAGTGTGTGCCTAACCTTAGGGATTTTACAGAAGCCCTGAATCTTTGCCAACACATTCCTGCCTTAGTATAATGATTTAAAATGTCATGCAGTACATGAGAAGTATTGGTTATTGGTTTTCTTTCTGCAGGATGGCAATGTCAAGCCACTGATGACTGATTGATGGAGTTTATTCAAGGGGCAGTGGTCAGTATGGCCTGGAGTTAATCTTTACCTAAAAATCATTTTATGTCATTAATTTATTTTAAAATTATGATGTGGGGTTCCAGTGAAGGGAACTCTCAAGGTGTCAGCATACCAAGACATTTTGGAGAATTTCATGCTCCCAACTTTGTGGGAACAGTTTGGGGATGGCCCTTCCTGTTCCAACAAGACTGTACACCAGTGCACAAAGCAAGGTTCATAAAGACATGGATGAGCGAGTTTGGGGAGGAGGAACTCGACTGACATGCACAGAGTGCACACGCACATCAGTGCCTGACCTCACAAATGCATTTTTGGAAGAATGGTCAAACAGTCCCATAGACACACTCCTAAACCTTGAAGCCTTGAAGCCTTCCCAGAAGAGTTGAAGCTGTTATAGCTGCAAAGGGTGGGCCAACTCAATATTGAACCCTAGGGACTAAGACTGGGATGCCATTAAAGTTCATGTGCATGTAAAGGCAGAGTGTCCCAATACTTTTTTTTTTTTTTTATATTTTAAGTTTTATTGAATTTTTCATGAGAATCCGTACAAAGCATGTAAAAAAAAAAAAAAAGCATTATATCAACATTCCATATTGAGTAATACAATATACATCAATCATGAGTAAGGCATTAGTCATGTAAATAGGATGTGGATTATGAAGATTTAACACTATACGTTTAACTTACACATCAGTTGGATGGTGTCAGCACTGTCTCTCCACCCTGGCACCCCAAATTGGGCGCTCACTGTGCCACGGGGGGTGAGGCAGCCCTTCAACCACCAGTTGTGAAATATACTGCAATCAACAAAAGCAATTAAAGTAGGCCCAAGAATGCGGAACTGTAAGCTAGTCATGACAAAGAATTGTAAGTCCTACTTAGTGAAAATAGGATACTGTAAATAGGGGTTCAAGCGAGAATTATCAGGTAGAGTCTATGAAAGAGCTGTGCTTCTCGAATCGGATATCCAAGGTTCCCATTTTTGGAGGAACAAGGCGGTATTTAGGTTGGCTTTAGCGAAGGCGAATTCCATGTGGAAGTGGTAATTTAAGAGAACAATGAGATCTGATAGAAGGGGAGGTTGTGGTGATTTCCATTTTCTCGCTAGAGCTAAGCGGGCTGCAATAAGGATATGAGTCGCCACTACTCTGATATGTTTCGGCCATGTCAGGACATCAAGACCCAAGAGAAGATCTAGGGGGGATGATGGAGGGGGGACTTTGCAAATCGTTGATAGGAGATTTGCAACATCTACCCAGAATCTGTGAATTACAGGGCATTCCCACCAGATGTGTCGCAGAGTGCCTGCCTCGGTGCAATTCCGCCAGCATTGAGATGAGGTGGTTGGGTATATTTTTGCGAGTCTGGCTGGGGTATAGTACCATTTGTGGAACAGTTTTTGAGTTGATTCCCAATGGGAGGTGCAACGTGACACTCGAAGTGGGAGAGTTAAGGCTTTGTACCAATTTGCGGGTGGTGGTGGAGTGGTGGTGAGGGATGACCAGAAGTCAATAGAGGGAGATGATTGATTTGCAGACGATGTCGTTAGTAGTTTGTACATTACTGAGATTCCTTTCTGTGCTGGAGCTGGGATTTCATAGAATTTTAATATATCAGCCATTGGAGCATTGTCAGTGAGTATAGTGATTGGGGATATGATAGAGCGGATCCGTAGGTATAGGAAAAAGGTTGATGTGGGAATACCGAATAATTGTTGTAGTTGTACAAATGAGTGGATCCCGGAGGTGGACATCAGTTGTCCAATGTTGACGAGACCTTTCTGTGTCCATAGGTGGACGGACAGGTCAGGCGATATCATTTCTATTGCTTGAATGGGGAGTTTGGAAAGGATTGAATTGGGTATTCCCCTTGCTTGTTGTGTAAGAGCTGTCCAGACCCGTAGAGCCGATGTTGTAGATTGTAGAAAATGTCGCTGTGGTTTTAAGTTAAGTAGGGTAGCTGACAAAACGTGTTTCAAGTTTGGCGTGATAGCTGCAGACTCAATTTGGTGCCACGTTTTCCTGGAGGTGGGTGACCACCATTCTTTTAATTGGTCCAATATTACTGCTTTGTAGTAAGCATGAATGTTGGGGGCTCCCATTCCACCGTGTTGGACTGGTGACAGAAGAATATTTTGTTTAAGTCTGGGTTTTTTTTGTTGCCAGATAAACTTATTGAGCAATCCTTGTAGTTGATTCAGTTGCGTGGAGAGCATTGGTATAGGGATTGTGCGGAACATATACAGAATGTGCGGGAGCATTTTGACCAGGGCTATCCTACCAGCCCATGATACATATGCGTTACTCATGTCTTTGGCAATGCGCAAAAGCTTTTCCTGTAGTATGGCATAGTTTACTTTTAGTAGTGTCTTGCTCGGGGAGGTAAGGTGAATCCCCAAGTATTGAAGTGAGGAGTTTTTGGACCATGTGAAAGGTGTGGTTTTCGTTATGGTCTGTTTGGTCTGTTGGTCTATCCCTACGTTCAACATAGTGGATTTACTATTATTGACTTTGTAAAGAGATACCGTGTTTCCCCGATAGTAAGACACCCCCGATTGGAAGACGTATCGGGAGTTTCAGAGGGGTCAGCTAATATAAGCCGTACCCCGAAAGTAAGACATATGTCTTACTTTCGGGGAAACACGGGGGGATAGGAAGGTCGGGTGTGTGGGCTGGTTTCTGGTGAATGAATGACCTATGAGAGTGTGTGAGGAATGTGGGCGGTGTATGAATTCCGGGAATAGGGTTGTCCCGATACCGATACTAGTATCGGTATCGGCACCGATACCGAGCATTTGCCCAAGTACTTGTACTCGGGCAAATGCTCCCGATGCCTCCCCCGATACCTTGACTGTCAGCTGTGATCGGCGCGTGGGGGAGTTACAAGATTCTCCCCCAGCGGCTTTCACCAGCTTTAGTGACATACAGCTGTGATCGCTCACAGCTCACTGTCACTGCATCCTCCTCCATGCCCCCTCCTTTCCTCTGTCCCTCTCAGCTGTCCCCTCCGTTCTGCTCTTATCTGTCCCCTCCGTTCTGCTCTTATCTGTCCCCTCCGTTCTGCTCTTATCTGTCCCCTCCGGTCTGCTCTTATCTGTCCCCTCCGTTCTCCCCCTCAGTTCTTCCGTCCTTCCCCTCCTCCTTCCTTTGTGTATGGATAGAGTCAGCTGACTCTGTCCATTCACATAACTGAAACATTGTAATCTTCTGTGATTACGATGTGTCAGTTTATGAATGGAGAGAAGCTGCGGTCTTCTCTCCATTCATTGTCAGTGCAGCTGACGCTGCAGAGAAAGGGACTGGGGAATCTCTATCCTCTGTCTCTTTCTCTGTCTCAAGGGGGAGATATCAGAGGTCTGTTAAGACCCCTGATATCTCACCAAAGCCCCCCAAAAGGGCTGATTAAAAAAAAAAAAAAAACAATAAAGAATAAAAGAAATATTATTGTAAAAAATAAAAATTGTAAAAAAAAAAAAAATAACACACACATACAACGTTCTCAGGTGATTGCTAACAGATCCCCGCACCCCAGGTAATTCGACAATTTTTTCCCAATATAAGACATACCCCGAAAGTAAGACATAGTGGGGCTTTTAGGGATAAAAAGAAAGTAAGACACTGTCTTACTTTCGGGGAAACACGGTATTAGGCTGAACATTTCCAGAATTTCCAAAACATTTGAAAGGGAGATTTCGGGTTTTGTTAGAGTGATAATGACATCGTCTGCATACAGTCCTATTTTGTGTTCAACGTCTCCTATTTTAATACCTGAGATTGCTGTTGCGGATCTGATGGCTTGTGCCAGGGGCTCCATCACCATGGCAAAAATCAGGGGTGAAAGTGGGCACCCCTGCCTTGTGCCATTAGTGATGTTGAATGGAGTGGACGTTATCCCTGATGTCCAGACTCGGGCGCTGGGGGAGGAATATAAATTCAATATCGCTGTGAGAATAGGTCCCGACAGGCCAAATTTGCACAGTACTTTTTCCATGTATGTCCAGTGAACTCTATCAAACGCCTTCTCTGCGTCCAGTGAGAGGAAGAGAGAAGGCGTTTGGTTGTGCTCCACCCACTGGATTAGGTCGATGAGGCGTCTAGTGCCGTCCGAAGCTTGTCTGCCAGGTATAAATCCGACCTGGTCAGGGTGTATTATTTGTGGAATAATTGTGGAGAGCCGCTGAGCTAGCAATTTTGCGTAAATTTTGGTGTCTGTGTTTAACAGTGAGATTGGACGGTAGTTTGTGGTGTGTCAGGGGATTTGCCCGGTTTGGTTATGGTAACAATCAGGGCCTCTAAAGATTCTTTGGGAATTTTGCCTGTAGTAGTGTAGTAATTAAAGGTGTTACATAGTTGTGGGGTGAGTAAGTCAGAGAAGTATTTGTAATATTCGTTTGGGAATCCGTCGGGGCCAGGGGCTTTGTGTAGTGGCAGTGTTTTTATTGTTTTGAGGATTTCGGTGGGAGAGAAAGCTGTAGAAATGCTTTCTAGCTGTGTAGTGGAAATAGAGGGAAGATGAATGGAGGAGAGGAATTTGTCAATGTCCTCCAATGTAGGATGGGCTTCGTGATCAGAGTCTTTGAGATTATATAATTTAGCGTAAAATGCACTAAATTCGTTTGCAATATCTAATGGGTTGTGTACTCGTTTACCTTGGGAATTAATTAGGGACTGTATTTTCGTATTAGCATTGTGTTTTTTCACTTGTCTGGCCATGAATTTTCCTGATTTGTTGGCTGAGGAGTAGTGCTGGAGTTTAAGGCGTTTAATATAATATTCAAATTTTTTATGTAGGTGCTCACTAAGTTGGTGTCTTAAATTTTTTAGATCATCGGAAATGGTAATGGATGTTTTGTTTTTGTTGACAATTTCTAACGCACGGATTTGTGTTAATAATTTTTCAGTGGTGGCTACATGTTGCTTTTTTGCTTGTGCTCCGAATTTTATGAAAAGGCCACGTAAGTAAGCTTTGTGCGCATGCCAAATCATAGATTGATCGGTAATAGAGAATTGGTTGTTGTCAAAGTAGCTCTTAATCTCGGATCTAAGTTCCTTTTCCAGTGTTGGGTTGGTGAGCAGGGACGTGTTCATTCTCCAAATAGTATGTCGTGTATTTTTGTTGCTGTTAAGTAGTGTGATCGATATCGGTGCGTGGTCAGACCAGGTAATTGTACCAATTCGCGCCTCTGTGATTGTTTGTAGTAGGAATTTATCTGTAAGGAACATATCGATCCGAGAGTAAGAGTGCTGAGAGTTGGAGTAGAAAGTGTAGTCTCGCTCCGTATCGTGTGTGCATCTCCAGGGGTCATAAAGATCTTCATTTTGTAAAAGAGAGGAAAGTGTAGAAGGCCTACGTTTGCTTGGATTAGATGTGTCTAGAGAATTATCAATGATTTCATTAAAGTCCCCACACAGTACTACTGGGTCGGATCTGTAAGGTGCCAATTTGGAAAGTAGTTTGTTGTAAAAAAATTTTTGGCCTGTGTTGGGTGCGTAGAGATTTACTAACGTTAAGCGTTGGTTTTCAAATGTTGCGGAGAGGATCAAATATCTACCATCTTCATCAGCTTCACAGTGGTGTAACTGGAACGAAATGGATGAACTAATTGCAATCATCACCCCTCTCTTTTTGGCGGTGGCATTGGCAAAGAAGCAGTGTGGGTAACGTTTGTGTGTGCAGTTTGGTGCTTTGTCTTTGAGGAAATGTGTTTCTTGTACGCAGAATATGTCTGCTTTCTGAGTCAGTGCTTCTCTCCAGAGGAGATTACGCTTAAAGGGGAAGTTCAGACCTTTGGCATTCAGTGAAGTGAGTTTAATGGCCATTTTAGTAGAAGGTGACCTGGGATGCGGACACGGGGAGCGAGACCACACTTAAAAGATTAAGCAACTTTAGGTCCTGTAATGGAAGCAAGGATCGTACAGTGACTCTAAAACAGTCAAAAAATTAAAAAAACTAAGCAACTTTGTTATGACACTATATATAGAGTATTGTACCTTTCTGAATATATCACAGGTGATTTACCACTATATGTTACTAGTCAAGCAATACGTAAAGTACTCAAAAAGAAAGTAATCAAACAAACACCAAAAAGAGAGAAAAAAAAAAAAAAGGCAAAATGAACACTAATAACAAGAATATCAGTGTGCGTGGCACACTATAACCTGAGGGAGTGAGGTAACACTAAAGCAGTGTCCACAGAGGATCCTAGAAATGGTCGCGACCTAAGGCCTTTGGAATGTGAGGGTTGTCCCCTCTACCAGGGATCTGATTCCGGAATGGAGCGGAATGTGGATGTGAGCCCGTGCGGTCACTCGTGGCAGGAGGTAGTGGGAGAAAACCCCAGTTGGTCAATTTTTTGTACCCTTCTTTGGGGGTGTGAATAGGGATTATTTGCTGTTGATAGGTCACCAGAAGTTTGGTAGGGAAGCCCCATTTGTAAGTGATTTTTTTTTCTTGTAGAATGGAGGTGACAGGGGTGAATGCTCTTCTCATCTCCATGGTGGCTTTGGAGAGGTCATTGAATAGGAGAACATTTGCATACGGTGCTGGAAGCGGTTTGGTGTTTTTAGCTGCTTGTAAAATCAGCTCCTTAACGTGAAAGTAGTGCACTCTTGCTAGAACATCCCGCGGGATGTCCAGGGATAGGTGCGTAGGTTTGGCGATCCTATGCGCCCGGTCAATGGTGATATCCCGTGCATTTAAACGAAGCAATAGACGTGAGAATAGTTGCTGTAGATAAGGAGTAATTTCATTTGATTTGACAGATTCGGGAATGCCTCTAAATTTTATGTTGTTCCTTCTGGAACGGTCTTCCAAATCTGCCAATTTTAATTTCATGTGGTGTATTTCTGAGGCATGGTGTTCATGCGCATCCAGTAATTCATTATGAGCTCTGACATGGTCATGCATGCTGTCTTCAAGCAGATGAGCTCTTCCTTCTAGGCAGTCTACCGTGTCATGTATTTGGGAGACAGATAATTGCAGTTCTCTGTGGAGATCTTTCTGCAGTGTGAGGAGCATTGATTTTAGCATGGATTCAGTGACAGGATTATCTGATGCAGGGACTGCTGCTAGGGCAGGGATGTGTGTGGTATCAGTGTCCCTGTCTGCCCACTGATGCTTCTTGAGCTGGGGCTCTTTGCTGGGGGAGAGGGCCGGAGAAGAAGCCAGCCTCTTACCTCTGTCCATGCTGGTGTGGGATACCGCAGCATCTGGTGAGGGTATGGTATCCATCTCTTCCCTGATCATATTGTCTCCACATAGCGCTGGGAAGTCTTCCTGTGAGAGGGCCGAACGGTGCTCCTCATCAGTTGCTGTGCGGGCTGTGTCTGAGGCGTTGTTCCCGGAGCCGGCGCCATCTTGGGCCTTGTTCATGGCCGCGCTGGGGTAGTAATCTGTGAGGCGGCGTGGAGCTGGCGGTTTATTCCGCCGTCTGGACATGCCCGGGACGGTCACGGATCCTAGTCCCTTCCGTGTGACCGGAGCGGAGTCGGATTGTCGCTGTATGTTGCTGCGGATCAGTGCCTGTGGAACGGAGCTCTGTACTCAAGCGTCCATTCCTCTCCGCGGCCAGTGTCCCAATACTTTTGACACTATAGTGTATGTCAGATACGTACAGGCACCTCTTGGTGCCTAAACTTTATACCTGTTAACTTTCTTTTTGTAAAATCACTTTAAAAAGAACCTGGGATGGTCCAAATATATCTTAGCTAAATGTACTGCTGTATTGCAGCACCTGAATGTACCTTCTATATTCTGCAAGCAACCATTAGTAGATCATACTAGACATGTGCAGAATGGAAAAATTTGTTTTGTTTTGTTTCAGATAGATTTGTTATATTAGTAATTTCATTTCATTGATTTGTTTTGGTAACGATTCCTTATTCGAGCATGCATACTGGCAGGAAAGGTAAGGGGGGGACGACCAAGTGCCCTCCTGAACCATACTAGGCCTCATGCCCTCAAAATAGGGGGGAGGTGTGTATTTTGGGGCAGGGGGGCTCCCCCCAGCAAAGCACCTTTTCCCTATGTTGATGGGGACAAGGGCCTCTTCCCCACAACCCTGGCCCGGTGGGAGTGTGGGGAGTGACTTATCAGAATCTGAAAGCCTCCTTTACCAAGGGGGACTCAAGATCCCACCCCCCATGTGAATGAGAAGAGGTACATACTGTAGTACCCCTACTCATTCACCAAAAAAAGTCAAAGTTAATAAAAACTCAGCAACAGTATTTATTTTTTTTGAAAAACATAAAAAACACAGACCAGAACGAAAAGGAAAAAAAAAGCTGCCTGCCGAACATATCTTCCTGTCCAGGGACACAGACAAATAACAGGTAAACACAGGGGCAGAGGTTAACCGGTGACATCAGAGCCATCAATTGTGAAGGACACAGTGGCCGGCTTTCTGGCCTGCTCCTTAACAGCCAGCTATTCTTTACACAAAATTTGGACCAGTCAATCATCTTTCAATTGATCCAAATTGTTTATGAAAATTTGGTATACGCAAAAAAAAGGAATAAACAAATTGAAAGAAAAAGAATTTCAGCGCAATTTGGTACTATTGTCATTCGCAGATTCAGATATATCCGAATCTCCAAATAACCAAAAAATGTCTGAATTTAGACTCGGACCAAAACTTATTGCACATGTTTAGATCATACTGGCACTGGTTTAGTATGCAGTGCAGGGGCAGCCCGCCCGTCCATTAGGGCTGCCTTCCCCCTTTCATGCTGCCGCCACCCCCTATCCATGTGTCCGGCCCCTTTCAGGGCACTGGGCGCATGGATTACAGTGGCAGGGTTGTTTTTTGAAGCACCAATTAGAGCCAGGGGCTCTAAAAGGTTTCAAAAAAGGGTGGACTCCAAGCACAGAGCATTGTGCTCGGAGCCTAACCAGTTGTGTTAGAATATTCACTATTCTCACACTGAATCGCCTCTCCACCAATCAGGAAACACGGGTCTGAGACACGTTTCCTGATTGGCCAAAAAGGGAAGCTTTCTGATTGGATGCCAAGGAGGAGGGAGGAGACGGAAGTCGCCAAGCAGGAGAAGGAGAAGCTGCTCGTGATGCCTGTGGAGGAGAGCCGGGGAAGCAGCCCATGATTGCCCACCATGGATGAGGTAAGTTGACCGACCAAATGAAGACACCCTCTAGACATGCTGTCACAGAGTGTGACTACACACAGGTTGTGTAAGAGGAAGTATTCCCCAAAACGTGTCTGTGACATAAGAACGCGCAGCCTTCTTTGCATTGCTATACCTAATAATGAGCCGCTGTCTGACAATTACTGCACATGTTGAGCCTCCTATCCTTGGTGGTTGGTGGGTGCATACACAATATCTTTTTATGTTCTTTAATAAAGGTTTCATACAATATGGTGCTTTGTTCTGCTCCGCATTTATCATTCACTGCTTTAGGTAATTGCACTACTGTCCTACTCTTCTGTTAAGAACGCTGTAAGCACTCTGCAATGTCTAGTGTCAGTATTTACTGTTTAGTTTTCTGAGACCACCTTAGGCTTCAGCTCACCTTCTGTTACAATTTTTTGCAATTTGTCATACACTGTTCTTTCCAAATAGTTTTTATTGAAAAGGATGATAGATCATTTACAGGCATATCATGCATACTTGGGAAATATATATATTAAACATTCAATTGAAGATGTACATTATCTCTTAGTGTACGTCCACTTGGGTATCATGTACAAATATGTAATCAGAGCACATCACAGCTCCTCTGAGTTCTCTTCCAGATGAAAACAAAATGTTGGATTTGCAGCGGGAGGAATAGAAAGCCAAAGAATATATTGTTCAATGAATGGGTGATAGTGTAGTTTCATGATTTTGCATTATAAATACAATAATACTATTTGTATTATTAGTAGTCCTTTTTTGGGGGAAGTTATGAGAAACGATCCTTCCCAAACAGGATAGTGCGCTAACCCTGTAGGTAAATAAAAGAACCAGAGCCTTCGCTAAGTGAAAGAGTGGGTTTTATAATAAAATTGGCAGTGCCTCCACTCAGGACAGGGCCTCTGTGAATAAAGGGGATTCACCTACTGGGAAAGTAGCCAGTAATATAATCAAAGTAATTGGGAGCAGAGGAACTACTGCAACCCGCATATAACATTAACCATAATTATGTAGATGCACACCAGTGTTGAATAATAGAAGCTTTATATAAGAAAAGATTAATAATTTACATACATCCAATGTACAAACAGATATTATCAGCAAAGGGCCAATAAGTTTCCGGGTGTAATTGTATCTATAGTTATTAATAGAGATACCTCCAGATAATTGTTGCAACAAGGTTCAATTGCAGGGGTCTCTGAGGATGCTTTCGATGTGGCCTCTGTCTTTGTGTCAGAGAACTGAAAACAAGATCAGCAATCAAGGGGAGATCCTCCAACTGTTTTCCAACCAGCCTGGAACACAGCTTCTCACACACAGAAACTGGTGTGGCAATGGAACTCAGAGTCAGCCTACTCTGTGCTTTAGTCTCTCCCTAATCATTTTTAATCTGACATGCAGCCGGACCTCTAACTACTAGAAGTTCCTTCCAGATGCATAACCTGGCTCTAGCCTATGCTGGTTATTGAGCCCTGAGCTAAAACTAGCTATAGAATCCCAGACCAGATGGGACAGGGTTAGCTAAAATAACTGGAGCTGCATATAAACTCTATTGCATTAAACAGGTTCACCTACTAATATTTGGGAAGATTACCACTACCATATTTACAGTAGCACAGACCTAGCTATCTGGCACTGTACATGTGAGATATTACAATAGGACAGAGATATATCTGTCACTAGGATTTCAGATCAAAAATTTATGGGCAGCTACAGTTAAACAGCCAGAGCACAGGAAGAATTAGGAACACAGAAAAGAGCTTTCTTCTCTGAGCTATGTGTGACATGAGATCCACACCCTTGCCTCTGGAAGCTCAGAACTTCAGTGTAAATTCTGGATTTTAAATGGTTGTACGAAAGAGATAGACACGGATAACAGGTACAACTTATGTAGGGAAATGTGTTTCATATCTATGTGGCACCCGGGGCTAGTCACTTACCTGGGTATATGTAAGGGTTTCCAACTTCTTTAACATGCTTTGTTCTGCAACATGTCTTTGTGTTGAGATGGCCATCTTGGTAGAGGCAGAGCTTTGTGTTTTCAAGTTAGAATCTCCAGTAAAGAGAACAGTCAGCAGCTCAATAGTGATATTACCAAATTTCTCTTCAAATCTGCTAAGAATTGCAGTCAAAAGTCATCTGCAGTACCTTAGATCTCGCACAGCAGATATACAGTTCTGAGGCATACTCACATACCAGGAAGGGCACCACTATTTTTTAGTGGGAATTTTAGACAAAATATTTATTTTTCAGGGTACTGCTTAGGCACACTTAAAGTACAGCCAAAGCTTCTGTGACCCATTTTCAGCAGACAGCTTAAGTCCGCTGTGGGCAATGTCACGGAGCCAGTCCAGGCTCGGTAAGGATCACGACCAAATGGTCGGGATCTGCACACATGCCTGGACTGGCACCCGGCTCAGCCTCTCAGCGAGCTGCTAAAAGCCTGGGCTCGCCGCTCCCGCCCCCTCCACAGCCCAGTGCTCAAAGGAGTGTGGGGGGCAGAGCAGAGAGCTCTGAAAACTGTGTTCGATGGCTCGGTTCTCAGTCTTAGAGGCACTTGGGGACAGATGCAGCATCGAACTGATGCTGCATCCACCTAGGTAAGTATGATTTTGAAGTAAAAAGAAAACCCATACTTCTCTTTTAACATTTCTAGATGCTCCCTATAGCATAACAAATCTTTCTTTTTGTGAGTTCAATTCCACTTTAAATAAATATTTTGGGAAACAAATCTACTTACAATAGAAGAGACACCTGGTATATAGATGGTTGCTGTTGGTAACCTGGAGTCTTTATATTATTTGTGACACCTGCTATGTTGGTGATCTAGGCATGAAAATAGAAGCTGTACAGCCAAACTGCATTTTGTATGCATCATGCAATTCTCCGGTGATGTTATTCAAGTAAAAAATATGAATCCATTCGTATTTATTTGTATGACACTCAATTGACACAGCAGTGTAAAATATGTCTGTCCAGAAATAAATATTAGTTACTGCAGGCCGCGCTTAACATCCTGTGGCTGACTCTATTTAAATACAAGGACATGATTTTGTGTTATATGATTCAGCTTCATGGTGAAGAATCTTTCCTGAAGCTGGCTTAAAAAATTGCAATCTAATGAGCCCCTGATGAGAGATCTGGACTTCCCATATTTCTTTGTTGGACGTGTTAGTCTTGTTCTCTAAAACAAACGCCCCAAATGTCTCTTTATTCATCCCAGGCGAGGCAGTCATTATAGATTTATATTATATATCATGTTCACCTCTGGGAATTTACTGCAGTTGTGTCTGCCGCATTCTCGCTGGCAAGGAAACAAGCATTTAGAATTAGGTCATTTATATTTGTATAGTTCATCTAGCCACTGGAAAGTAAATCTTCACAAACACAACATATAGGTGCCTTTTTCACATTCTGCTTTGCTGAACGTAAAAAAAAAAAGTTGGTTTCATTGGTGTGGAGGCCACATCTCCTATAACTTTTTTCTTTTTTGTTATTTGTCTATTCAGTCAGTCTTTTTCCTGCTTACGCTTTCATTTCTGGCTTGGTAAGAGCATTTGAAGTAAGGAAAGAAAGGTCTGTGCTAGATGGCTTCTTATCATACAGTTCTGTGCTGGCCTACTTCTAAAATCCATACATCTTCACTATACTAAACCATACCAAGAGAGGTATGAGGAAATTAAATCCTCAACAATAGACCTTTCACTGAAATGTTTTGGATAGATGTAGAAGGGGATGGTGGGTGTACAACTGACACATTGACTACAATATATGACCAGGTCTTGAAACCCTTAAAATGGTTATACACCAATTGTTTTGTTGTTTAGTGTCTATAGAGTGGGGAAAAAGTCAAAGCTTGGTTAAGTTTTTATTGCTGTCTTTGTCTCTGTATCCTCGGCTTAATTTTCTCCTTACAGCAAAAAGTAAAAGAATGTCATTCCAGTAGGAACATAGACAGGAATAAAAACCTAAAAGATGTTCACACTTACAAAACTTTCAGCAAAGTGTTATTTTTTGGTAAGCAGCAGACATCTAGGCAGCTCTAGAGAGGTACTTGGATTACGAAAGCATGGCAACACATGAAAAGTTCATATTTATGTTGCTGCTAGATATATAATCACTAGATCCTACAAGAGAACCTCATTCTTTATGGACCTTGATAATCTTCAGGTTGTAAATTATAAAGCCAGACACTCAATCATCAGAAAAATACAGGTGTCTGTGAACTAGGATTTTGAATGGACCCATTGGTTACAGCATAAAAATAGAATGTACCACTTAAATTCTATGTTTAAAGGTACTCAAATGCTAATTTCACATAAATCTACAGTATATGTATGCTACAGCATCTAGCAAACACTGGGAAATTACTTTGCATAGTGCCAATGTTTTCCATGCTTAATGTTCACCTTCTTTTTTGGCTTAATCTATCTAAAAATGCACATCTTAAATTGTCCTCTGGATTATTTATTATTGTCAATAAACAAAAAGCCCCAAAAAAGTATTTTACTGGTTTCTGCCCTTGTTTGAGAGATGTCCTGGTGACTATGGATCCCCGACTGAGTCCAAGTTCTGTAATATCCTTCCCCAGTGTGAGAGCTACTATGCATGACATTACAGGAGGTTTATTTAGGTATATGTACTTCCTTCAGCTATAATACTGTAGTTTCTTTTGATTGCATGCATAACTGCATTTAATGGTATTTTTGTCTGCCTAGATTTTTGCTTCAAGAATCTAGAAAATCAGACCACAAGATCCATAAGTTGAAACAGAAAGAACACATATGTATCTATTCATTTATTTGCTTGGACATTTTTGTAATTGAATTATTGCTGTGTGATAGCGATTTTATATAAAACTACAAAGGTGATGCTCAGTATGGGAAAATACATTAGTTACAGCATTTACCGATTCCCAGAACTACAGTCTGAACTCTATCCTGCACCTCCTGCTGGATAATAATTGCTCCCAGCATGTTTATATTGAGAAACTTGGAGACATTACAGGATAAAACCTCCATATTGGTGAGAAATATTAAACAGATTATTCTGCATTGATGACCAAATTGTTTCTGATTTATATTGTGCGCATCACCACCATTGTGTGCATCACCACCACAATAGCATACACTGTATTTATTACCTTTGATACATTACATTTATTACCACATTTAACACTTTGGCATGCAAATGAAAAAGACACTTTCGTTTTTTCTTGTGCATGGCACAAACAATTTTCAAATTTCTTTATACAGATTTTCACAGAAAAGTTCAAAACAAGTTATATTCTTTTTTGAGGGCACAAAGGATTTTTGAAGCATTGAGCAATTATACAGAAACAGAACACTCGATCCACCAAACATAAGGGTGGAGAGGGGATGGATAATGATGGGACTTATACCACATAGAGATAACCACATACGAATAATAGCAATGTATTACAAAAGATTAAAAGGACATTCCATACATATGAAGTGTGAATATCAATATAATATTCACTGAAGAACCATCATTAATAATGTCAATCCACATAACATGGTTATCAATGTATGGCATCTTTTATTTTCACTCTTGGTGATAACAGTAAACAGCAAAAATAGAGAAGATTAATCTACCCAACAGGGGCACAGAACAATATGAACCTGACAGGTGTTCTAGTCCCTCTCCACTTTATTCAAAACTTAAAAAAGTTTTGTCTTCAGTTATACTTTAAATAATAAGCAAGAGGAAAAAAGAGAACCTGATCTCAGTCACTACTTACAGCGCCACCATAAAACAAGGAGATTCATAGTGTCACAATGCCAGCATTAAAACTGACACTATAATCTCCTTTAAATCTGCTACAAGGTTCTGGCTCATTGGATACAAATAGAAAGAATTGTTTAAGTTGGTCCTCAATATTACCTTGAATTTTAAACCCTAATACTGAATTTGAAAAACTGATAAACTCAGAAAGAAGCTTGACTATTGTGTTTGACTTCAATAATGATTCAGCAGAGAGAACATCGGGTGATTTCAGAGAGGGGGAGCTTCTCATAAAAGTAGCAGGAGTGTACTTTTCAGTTTCTGCTTTTTAGAGTCTTCAGATGGTTAGAATTAGCCTATATTCTTTGCTAAGTAAATTATTAAAATGACACTCGTGTAGTTTCAAAACATGTTGTTCTGGTACTTTATAAGACTTTTTATGCAGGCTAAAAAAAAAAGATACGATTATTATTTATTTATGGATTTTTGTTAGACACATGTCAGGGTGCTAGGTGTTATCCTGGACTCTGAACTCTCCTTTCAGCCCCACATCCAATCACTTTCCAAAGCTTGCCGCCTCAACCTCCGCAAAATCTCTAAACTACGTCCCTTTCTATCCAATGAAACCACAAAGCTCATGATTCATTCCCTGGTTATCTCTCGCTTCAACTACTGCAACTCCCTTCTCCCTCTCTCCTCCCTCCCTCCTACCTTTAAATAGACTATCCCCCCTTCCTTCCATCATTAATGCTGCTGCCAGACTCATCCACCTTACAAACCGCTCAGTGTCTGCTACCCCTCTCTGCCAATCCCTCCACTGGCTACCACTCACCCAACGAATTCAATTCAAAATACTAACAATAGGTTACAAAGCCATCCACAACTCTGCCCCCAGCTACATCACTAGCCTAGTCTCAAAATACCAACCTAATCGCCATCTCCGTTCCTCCCAAGACCTTCTGCTCTCTAGCTCCCTCATCACCTCCTCCCATATCCATCTCTAGGACTTCTCCTGAGCCTTGCCCATCCTCTGGAATTCGCTACCCCAATCTGTCAGACTGTCTCCAAATTTATCCACTTTTAGGCGATCCCTGAAAACTTTCCTCTTCAGTGAAGCCTATCCTGCCTCCATCTAACAACTGCACTATTTTCTCCATTAGCTCATCCCCCACAGCTATTACCCTTTTGTATAACTTGACCCTCCCTCCTAGATTGTAAGCTCTAACGAGCAGGGCCCTCTGATTCCTCCTGTATTGAATTGTATTGTACTTGTATTGTCTGCCCTAATGTTGTAAAGCGCCGCGTAAACTGTCGGTGCTATATAAATCCTGTATAATAATAATAATAAGAAGAAGAGTAAGGAATTTTTAAAATCTGGTGACTGTGGACTCAATTCACAACTGGAAGTGGGAGGAAATCTCTCCAATAGAAGGGTAAACCTCTGTTAAACATTTGTCACCAGAACAAGTGTCCTCATTGGAAGAATACACTTTTATTCCTATTCCAATGACAACTGAACATTTTGGATTTTCAGTCTCGGTGACGATGGTCATCAGAACAAAAAGGTGAATATCCCCAGCCAGGATACAGACAGCAATAAAAACCTTCAGGTTGTGAGGTGCTGGATCTTCTGTTGTTGAAGTCTCAGATTGCCAAAGCCAGGTTCAGTTTATAAAGTTCACTAGCTCTGGTAAGGCTGCTCTCATAATTCAAGGTGCCCCAAATAAGGCACCCTGGATACAAAATCCACAAGTTGAGGGTGCAATAAAAGCTCCACACCAATGATTGTGGAGTCCCAGCAGTTTTTTTATGACTTTATATTAGGGGACAATAAAACAAGCAATGTATTTTATGGGTTCCATTACTCCTTTATCAGGACTTCCTGAAACTTGTGCTCTTTTGATTGTGTGCTATAGCCCTGATGATTGCTTTGGCATTCTTATGTCACCCTGATATGAAAGCATTAAAAACCTGCCTGGATTCCACAATCTTTCGTGGTGATCTTTTCACATCTTCAACTTATGGAACAATGAAAACCTGACAGGGATTGTAACCCCCCCCCCTACTTTCTTCAAAGCAAAAATAAACTTGGTTTTAGATGAGCTTTAGGGTTGATTTTCTAAAGGCAAATACGCTGTTCACATTGCAAGGGGATGTGCCCCAGAGCTTAGTAAATGTGGTGAAGTTTTACTTTTTCAAAGGACACCCTATCATGTGCAAGGAAAATAAATACAATTTTTACTTGCACATGATTAGATGATGGAAGTTAGCCACTCTTCACCTCATTTACTAAATTCTAGCTAGATTTTTTTGCTTCCACAATCTAAGCGCTTAAAGTATGATCTCTAAAACTGATCCAGTTGTAGTGAGAAAACTTAATTTACAGTCTCAGTAACTTGGCAGACAGTGATTCAAACCAAATGACATCTTGCAGATTGTAGAAAGCTTTAATCCAAAAACGTGTGCAGATCAGAACAGATGAACATCAGATACGTAAAAAAAATCATAGGGGTTGATTTACTAAAGGCAAATAGACAGTGCACTTTGCAAAGTGCACTTGCACTCTGCAAGTGCATTTGCTGCAAAGCTTAGTAAATGAGGTAAATCTTCACTTTGCAAAGAATACCCAATCACATGCAAGGGAAATAAAAAAACATCATTTTTGCTTGCATATGATTGGATGATGAAAGTCCCCTCATTTACTAAGCTCTGGAGCAACTGCACTTGCAGAGTACAACTGCACTTTGCAAAGTACACACTCTATTTGCCTTAAGTTAATCAACCCCAGAGTGTGTCTAGCTCCAGCAAAACTCAGTACATGTGGTGAATTGAAGTGTGGGACTAACTACATAGAGCATCCTCTAGCTACGGAGTGAGGTAGGGACAAATTTGTTAAAGGCAAGCAAACAGACAATGAATGTGTAACATGCTGTAGATCATCACCATTCAACCTGTGGTCTGTTATTCTATTTTAAATGTATTTTTTAATGCTCAGTTTGGTGGAATGTGCTTATCATACTGTTCAGCTTGTATTGTACAGTTTCTCTTGATTCAGTATTTGATTCAATATAAAGAATACGTTAAATAAAACTTATGATTTTTTTTATTTTTTGTTATTCACAAAAGATAAAAGAAAAAATAAACTAGGCCACTCTACATGTTACCTTACTTTCTCTTCCTAGGTCCACTGGTGAGATGTCTGAATAACGCTTTGTCTGTTGATGATAATATAATCCTTTTTGATTTCTCATTATTGACATTGTTCTTTATTTTAGCCAGCACAGTCCAGCTTTAGCACCACGCAGAGCAAATGTGATTGTTTGACTCTAGTTTGAAAACACGGATCACTGCTCCTATTCACCATTTCTCCTGCTAAGGAAATTACTACATAAAATAAATTAAGAAAAAATAAAAGAAGAAATGGAACAGTGGCAAAAACTTGCACAAATCCCCAAGGGTTTATAGACTTGTGTATTGATGCATCTATCATGCAGCTATGTTAAATTAACAGTTGTCACACATTGAATCCCAAATCAATAGACCCTTATTCACCTCTGTGGTGACCAATAACTACTGCTCACAGCATAGATTCCCAAAAAACCTTGACAAATAGAGACATTATATGTGGAATCCCCTTATTCTTTAAAGCAAAGGGGTGCAGCTGTCCAGGCTCCAGCCAGTCCAAAAGGTCTGAGAGTAACTGGACGCATTGTAGTTCTGTTGTGCACCTTTCAGTCTCTTATATAATTTTCTTTTTTTTTTTTTTCAAATTTTTTATTTAAAGAAAGGACACAAGACAAACGAAATATAACATCTCAAGATCATACATGAACAAGATAACATACGGTGGGATGAGCCCCGTATCATGATCTACCAAATAAAGAAAAAAAAAAAAAAAAAACAACAGTAAATAGGGTACCGCGATCTTGACATTAGGACTGTTTCTGGCCATGACCCCAGTTGGAACAGAAAGGCTACCTACTCCTAGGCTGCACTAGAACTGTCGAGAGGTTCCGTAAGTCTTGCTCCTATTTTCGGGTTAGTAAGAGAGTAGGACTATGTAGGTCGCGGGGCACCAATAAATACCCCCTACAACCACTGTAGTCCTAGTAAAAACAGAGAGTAGAAAGTGGAGAGAAGAGATGAAAAAAAAAAAGGAAAGCGAGAAAGGGGGACAGGGGGGGAAGGGGGAAGAAGAGCGTAGGGAAGAGGGGTGTGGGACAACCATGGCACACCGAGGCAGCACGCGCGCCCCCCCGCGAATCGAAGAACAGGGTGGCAAAGTCATTCAACTTCATTAGACTTATATACCTGTATAGCATAGTAGAACTATATTAATCAGTCAGTCGCATTCCTCCCCAAAAGTGTCTGACCTTCATCTGAAAAGAAGAAAACATTCCAAATGGACCATTTCTTGGTAAAGCGTTCATTTTGGTGGCGGGCCGAGAGGATTAGATCCTCCATTTTTTTGATTTCTTCTACTTTCCTAATCCATAAACTAATAGGGGGAGATTGTGTGGATTTCCAGTACAAGGGGATGCAGGCCTTCGCTGCGTCAAGCAAATGAGGTATTAATGATCGTTTGAATGCTTTCTGAGATTTGTCAGATGCGTGCAACAGGAATAGGACTGGGTCTGCCTGAACTGGGTATTCAGTGAACTTCTGCAACGTCTGTTGGACGGTTTTCCAAAACCCCTCCAACAGAGGGCAAGACCAGAAAATGTGGAGAATCGTTCCACATTCTCTCTGACATCTCCAGCACTGATCCGTGACACCGGGGAATATCTTTTGTAACTTTGCCGGAGTGTTGTACCACCTGGTAATTATTTTATAGTTAGTCTCTTGTGTTTTCGAGCAGATTGGAGATTTAAAAGTGAATTGGAGGATGTTTTGTTTTTGTCGTGTTGAAAAGGTGCAGTGTAGGTCCCTTTCCCATTTATTCAGGCAACGAAGACGATGACCATCCAAAGGGGTAATCAGCAATTGATAGATGGCCGATAGCATATGGGACACAGCACCCTCTTCTGAGCAGTATGTCTCTAGGGTGGTTAGATTCTGGTCAGGGCTACTTGGGAGAGGTAGTGATTTAAGAAAATGGCTAAGCTGATGTGCTCTCCAAAAATCTAAATGGAAGGGACAGTCCATATCCATGAGTTCTGTCCGTGACGGCCATCTACCATTAATCATAAAATGGGAGGCTTGGAAGTGACCTGCTGCTCTCATTGCCCGGAAGACAGGGTCTGTATAACCGGGGGCAAACTCTGGGTTTCCCAATACCGGATGAAGAGGAGACCTTAATGACACCAGGTCTGCACGCGCAAGAGTCGAGTCGAGCATATTTGTGTGGTAGTACCTATCAGCGGATGGTTTCTTACGTCTCTTGGTAGTGAATTATGACACCAAGGAGCCCTGTTTAGTGGTATCTCGCATTGAGTCTGTTCTAGATTAGTCCATAATTTTGTGGAGTGGTGTCGGTTCCAGTCGACTAGTCTTGTTAGGTGAATTGCTTGGTGATACTTACGAAGGTCTGGGACTGCCAGTCCCCCATATTGCTTAGGTAACATAATCTGTCGTCTATTCAGTCGAGGTCTTTTATGGGCCCAAATGAAGTCGAAGAATACTGCTCTGACTTGATCAAAATAGCCAGAGGGAATCTGGATCGGGAGTGCTTGGAGAAGATAGAGGAATTTAGGCAGGATGCACATCCTCTTATATAATTTTCATCATTGGCCTTATTCTGGAATATCAAAGAGAGGGTCCTAGTTAGTAGTACCTAAAAACAGGGTGACACTGTAGGTACTTGGAAAAAATGTGCCAACGTCCCCAAAATTGTAAATATGGCAATATGGAAACTAAAGAGATGGGACTTTGGGGGCACAAAGATGGATGGTATCTCGGTTTGAAGCAGCTGTGCATCCCGTAATGTCTCCCATACCCTGGAACTATAGCTTGTTAAAGCTATTACCTACATCTAAGGCTGCATTGGGTTTATTACCTTGGGAGTTTTCGGCTTTGCCTGCTGCCTCTGATACGCCCCAGATACAACTACCTACGTTTTGTCTGCAATTAATGGATTGCCTGCTCCTTTGCTAGCATTATTTTTATTACTACACACAGATGAACCTCTAGCTCCTGAAGAAGCGCTCTACAACGTGAAACATGTTGAGCAGATAGAGAGCATCCCAAGTGGACTACCAGACCTGCAACTCTACTCAATTTCAGTCCCACATTCATAACCTCTACTTTTTGGGGGAAGGTTTCCTTTTCCTTGTAATTTTGAATGTTGGAGTTTATATACTATAGGCAAGAGCTATTAATGTTCAATGCAGGATAGGATCCATTTGGTGTATGTGATAAGGTTTTACATGTAGTTTTATTGTTTTTAAATCAATATGTCTGTTTTTTGTACTATGTAATAAAATTTAAAAACTATTCTTACGGTTTTATAGTTTAAATATCTTTATGCCCCCAAAGTCCCATCTCTTTAGTTTCCATATTGCCTTATTCTGGAATAACTGTAAACAATTTGTGCTACAGTCTTTGTAGTACAATATGATGACAACATTTGAAATCCACAAATAAGACAAATACAGTGTAATTCATCTGGTCTTACTCAGACGAGCTGGCTGGATGGGCAATTGTACTATATCTTTGTAACATTTTTTTTTTTAAAGCAGTGCAAAATTCAATGCACTAATTGCATTACTGTAAGCAACACACTTTAAAATTGGTCACAATGCACCACAGCAGCATATCAGATTACAGGGGAGTGAAGTCAGAGGAGGACAACATGCAATTTGAGTGATTGACTGCATTACGACCCTGTGCACTGTTATGGAACTTTGCACCACTTCATTAAATAACCATTGAACTGTGTCAGCTAATCAAAATGTACATTTCATCTGTTAAAAAAAAAGATATTAATGTTGATTGGATGCTTAGCAGTATTGTTTTTGTGACCAATTCTCTTTGTACATGTACACAGAGTGACTGCCAGTTTAAAATCTCTGTTTATATGAATTCAGCCTGTCTGTTTTTATTTCTATTTGGGTCTATGGGCCATTTTAAACTGAATAAAGAAATGCATATTCTACTTTTTACAGTACAAATAAAAATTGAAGTGCCACGCCACTGCTCCAATACGCTGTCCAGATATTTTATTCCAGTAGAGTCGGCTAAATGACCAAAAGGATTTCCAACACGTTTCAGAGGTCTGTAAACACCCTTTTTTAGGGGTAAGGAAACCATAAAGAAATGATCACGTCAATAAAATATCCCCCTATCAGGGTCAATGTTTAGAACATAAGCCAATTGCATTAAATATATAAAAATAAATATGTAGAATAACATTAAATAGATTATAAACTTGTACCTAGCACATGAGGACCTAGATGAATGTGGGAATCAGAATTATGAAAAGAAAATTAAATCAATGCATCTATTTAGTTAAAAAATAATAATAATTTTACACTTACCGACCACTTTATTAGGTACACCATGCTAGTACAGGGTTAGACCCCCTTTTGCCTTCAGAACTGCCTAAATTCTTTGTGGCATAGATTCAACAAGGTGTTGGAAACATTCCTTAGAGATTTTGGTCCATATTAACATGATAGCATTTCGAAAATGCTGCCGATTTTTCGGCTGTATATCCATGATGCGAATCTGAAGTTTCACAGTACCACATCCAAGAGGTGCTCTATTGGATTGAGATCTGGTAACTGTGGAGGCCATTGAAGTACAGTGAACTCATTGTGATGTTCAAGAAACCAGTGGTGAGATGATTTGAGCTTTGTGACATGGTGCATTATCCTGCTGGAAGTAGCTATGAGAAGATGGGTACACTGTAGTCATAAAGGGATGGACATGGTCAGCAACAATACTCAGGTAGGCCGTGGCATTTAAATTATGCTCAATTGGTACTAAGGGGCCCAAAGTGTGCCAAGAATATATCCCCCACATTATCACACCGCCACCACTACCACCAGCCTGTGGATACAAGGCAGGATGGATCCATGCTTTCATGTTGTTTACGCCAAATTCTGACCCTACCATCTGAATGTCCCAGCTGAAATTGAGACTCATCTGACCAGGCAAGGTTTTTCCAATCTTCTATTGTCCAATCTCGTTGAGCCTGTGCAAATTGTAGCCTCGGTTTCCTGTTCTTAGCTGACAGGAGTGGCACCAGATGGGGTCTTCTGCTGCTGAAGCCCATCTGCTTCAAGGTTCAATGTGTTATGCTTTCAGGGATGGTATTCTGCATACCTTGGTTATAATGAGTGGTTATTTGAGTTACTGTTGCCTTTCTATCATCTCAAACAGTCTGCCATTTCTCCTCTGACATCAACAAGGCATTTTTGTCCATACAGCTTCCGCTCACTGGATATTTTCTCTTTTTCGGACCATTGTCTGTAAACCCTGGAGATAGTTGTGCATGAAAATCCCAGTAGATCAGCAGTTTTTGAAATACTCAGACCAGTCCGTCTGGCACCAACAACTATACCACATTCAAAGTCACTTAAATGCCCTTTCTTCCCCATTCTGATGCTCGGTTTAAACTTCAGCAAGTCGTCTTCACCGCGTCTAGATATCTGAATGCATTGAGTTGCTGCCATGTTATTGGCTGATTAGCAATTTGTGTTACCAAGCAATTTAACAGGTGTACCTAATAAAATGGCCGGTGAGTATATATGCCAGTTCGAATCAATTAAAATAAAAATTAACAAATACATAAAATGTGTCTAAAAATTTCTACACATATAAGAGGTTGTCAAAAATCATGAAGGTTTTTTTTTTCGCCTCAAGGAAAATCCATGAGAAGCATATTAAATCATTATATTATATAAATAAAATATGTATAGAAGAAGTCTAAGATTATAGGAGTATACCTTTAGACCAGTGTTTGTCCACTGGGGTGCCGTGGCAAAAGCCCAATCTGAGCGATCGTCTGTCAGCTCCTGTGCTACATGAGGGAGACCGCATGGTTAACGCCTCTGTACAGAGAAGGCAGAGAGCTATGCCTGCACCTTCCCCCTACTCTCTGCTCCTCTTTGTACTCTTGCCGGCAAAAGAGAAAGCTGAGCTGGCTGTCCGACTGCGTCCTGCCAACTGATGATCTCATTGGTTGCTAAGGACTTGGCAGCAAGGGTACAGAGAGGAGATGAGAGCGGAGGGAGGTGTGGGCATAGCTCTCTGCCTTCTCTGTATCCTTGCCGGGAAGTCCTTAGCAATCAATGATGGTTGGCGGCCAGCTCAGCTTTCTCCTTTGTCGGCAAGTGTACATTGTGGGATTGTGCTGGGGGGTTGTGCTAGGAGGGGGGATTTGGTGGGGTTGTGCTAGGTGGGGGATTTGGAAGCAGGTGGGGGGTTGTGCTAGGAGGGGGATTGTGCTGGGGGGGTTGTGCTAGGAGTGGGATTTGGTGGGGTTGTGCTAGGTGGGCGATTTGGGAGCAGGTGGGGGATTGTGCTAAGGGGGGGGGTTGTGCTAAGAGTGAGGGTTTGTGCTTGTAGGGTGATTTTGGTGGGTGGGGGGAGTTGTGCTAGGAGGGGGATTTGGTGGGGTTGTGCTAGGACGGGAATGCAAAAAAGCGTGTGCGTTTGTATGCACCTTCTGGTGTAAATGAGCCCTCAGACTGGTGTGCCTGGGATTGTTTGTGATTCTAAAGGGTACCTTGGCTAAATGAAGGTTGAAAAACACTGCTTTAGACCATGTTTTGTGGTATGCTCATATTTAGTGTGTTACTTGAAACATGGTCCCATCCTCAAAACTCACACTCCCATCCCCCCCTCTTTACCTAAATAGTGGGATGCATCCTCCAGGGGAATGAAAGGTCACAGCAATATGCTGGACCACCATGGGATAGCTCAAAGGGGATACGCAGTCTCCTGTCCTTGCTTTATTTTACAGGTTGCCATGGGTTGCTGCGGTATCCCTGGCCATGGAATTGGTACAAAAGCAGAGGAGCTGATTGATCAAATTTGGCGGTATAAAAGCCCGCACAGAGGAAGCCTATAAAAGGGCCTGGAGAGGTATTCTCACTGACCGTTGGACCAGACCGCAGCGGAGCTCCTGCAGCCTGAAGCGCCGTTCTCCTAGCAGCCATGAGTTTCTCCTATGCCACCTGTTAGAGAAGGCGGAGAGTAAAGGCCATGAGGAATGGCTAATGCGGTGCCACAACCCCTGAAGAGGAGGAAAGGTCGGCCCCAGTTGGGGGCGGAATGAGACGTCAGCCAGGAAGGAAGAAGAAGCGTCTTAGAACAGCTGCTTCTCCTCGCCTGACAAGCAGGGAGGGAGCCGACGGTACGGTTACACAGAGTGCACCTTGTAAGAGGAAGAGCAGCGCTACTCAACCTTCAGCTGAACCGAGTGAGCATCCAACAGCAGTTACTGATGGTGAGAAATGCATGTGTCTGAATTTTCATGCTTAGTTGATTCGTTATCTACTGTGTTACAACAATTCAAGGGAGCACACTCTAGTGGTGCTGATAAGATTATGAAAACACAAGGAGCGCAGTTTTCTGGTGCAGGGGATGCTTTCAATCAAAAAGAATTAATATTGGTGAATTTTCAGGGGCACAAGTTATTGGTGCAGAGCATGATATGCAGCTGAGCGGTGCTGCTGTTAAAAAATATCAGAGGGCACAGGTCACTGGTGCTGATAATATGGTTTATGATGACATGGATATAATACTTTCAGGGGCACATTCTTATGGTGCTGTGGATAACATACAATGCTCATAATTTATGAATGATGTTGGTTCCGTTTGGCAAGGTTTGTGTGAACCTGCTTTGCAGGATGAAGATAGGGAAATCCTATCCCGCTCTAATGTTATTAACCCCCCACTACTGGTTAAACCCCCCTTGCCTATTAGACCCTCAGCTTTAACGGTCAGGGAATCCTCCTTTAAAGAGCCCCTGCCATGTGTATTGTCACCATTAGGCTTTCATTTGCCTAAGGCAGTAAAGGATAAAATTTCTTGATATATTATCACTTTTAGCTGCTTCAGAGGAATTTTTGTCTAAAACAGATAAGCAACCAGGCGATAGGTCTGAGGAGGATAGGAGGAGGGCTATCCCAAAAACCTTCCAGAATTGGTTACAGGCCTTTTGTATTTATGCAGCAGTCATGGGAGAATGCTTCCCTGGGAAATGTTCGGGTTTATTCCAGCATTTGGATATAATTGCGGAGGCCTTTCGCCATTTTGGAGGATCTGCATGGTACACATATGATGAGAATTTTCGTCAAAAATTAGCAGTTCCTCCCTCATTACATTGGGGGGTCAAAAGACGTGGGTTTGTGGTTAAATATTATGTTACCACCTAGACCCCAGTTCACTCCTAGATTAGCATCTAATCCTCAAAATCCGTAAAAGCTTTTGCTTTGCCTTTAATGAAGGGCAATGCAGATTCCTAACAAATTGCAGGTATAAACATGAATGCTCCCATTGTAATGCGAACCATGCGGCCAGTCGGTGTTTTCGTAAACCTGCCACGTCTTCTTTTCAGCCACTTCCTAGAGACGCTCATGGGAAAGGCGCTGACTCCAGTGAAGTTAGCAAGAATGCTTCCATGGTTAGAGAGCTATCCCGATCGCAGGATGGAGGCTCTGCTAATTGAAGGATTCAAGGAATTTTTTTTGGTTCCATCATTTAAGGGAGTGGGTTGCACTATAGTCAAAAATTTGAAATCTGTTCATACATATGCTTTGGTGGTTCAGGATAAAATCCCCAATGAACTGGCAGATGGCAAGATTGCAGGCCCCTTTTCTGTTCCTCCATTTCGGGACTTTCGGCTTTCTCCGCTGGGTATAGTTCCTAAAAAAGAAAGTGGGTGTTATCGTATGATACACCACCTTTCTTATCCCTTAGACTCGTCATTAAACGATGAAGTCTCTGATGTGGAAGCTATCCTTCATTTGGTGATGCTTTGGTCATGTTAAGACATTTTGGCCAAGGCTCCCTGTTAGCTAAAACTGATATTAAATCGGCCTTTCGGCTTCTCCCAGTTCACCCTCAAGGTTTCAACTCATTAGGTTTTCAATTTATGGGAAAATTTTACTTTGACAAATGTTTGCCCATGGGGTTCTCATTGTCTTGTTTTTACTTCAAAGCATTCTCCACCTTTTTGCACTGGATTTTGTCAGAAATGTTACCCCAGGGAGGTTTCCTCCATTATCTGGATGATTTTTATTTATTGGCCCAGATGGCTCTCCTGCTTGTTTAGAATCCCTACAGATGTTTTTCAATATTTGCGAATACTTTGGCATTCCTCTTGCACATGAGAAAACGGTCCTTCCATCGACTTCTATCGAATTTCTTGGAATTACCATAGATTCATTTGTTATGGAGTTTAGACTGCCATTGCTCAAGATTCAGAAAATGAGATTGTTGATCTCGTCTTTTCTATTAAAGAGGAAGGTCCTTCTGAAGGAGGCTCAATCGTTACTGGGTCTTTTTGTGTTCACAGCTAGAATTATTCCTATGGCTAGAGTATTCTCTCGCAGATTTTCCCTGGCCATTAGGGGTCTTAGGAACCCATATTCCCATATTCGTATTTCCAGGGGTATTAAGGAAGACCTTAGGATTTGGGATGCCTTTCTGTGTAACTTTAATGGGTCCGCAGTATGGCAGCAAGAATTTATTGATAACAATCAACTGGAATTCTTTACGGACGCAGCCGGGTCGTCTGGCTTTGGAGCATTTATGAATGGTCATTGGTGTGCTAGCAAATGGCACGAGGAATGGTTGCAGAAGGATGTTCTTCAGAACCTCGTCCTTCTGGAATTATTCCCGGTCATAGTTTCTTTGGTGATTTGGAAGGATGTATTCATGAACCGTAGAATCAAAGTTCACACTGATAACAAAGGTGTTTTCTTTGCCGTTAATACGTTATCCTCTAAATCTGAACCTGTGATTAAGCTGCTATGTTTTCATGTCCTTCACTGCATGCGTTTTAATATTTGGTTGAAGGCCGAACACATAGCTGGTGTACATAATAACATTGCCAACGCTTTGTCTCGTTCACAGTTCGAGAAATTTCGGGATTTGGCTGCAACAGCGGATCAGCATGGCTCTCCTTGCCCAAACTTCCTCTGGGGCTTAATTGAGAACTAATTCTTTCCAACCTCAGAAATTCGGTGTCAAAGAAGGCGTGATCGGATTATAGGCTTTTGTGGTCCAGATGGTCTTCCTTTTGTCAAGGTTTAGGTCTGGATGAGTTGAACGTGTCCTCTTACGTTGTTTTATCATTTACATCCTCACTAATACAGTCACACTCAGCCCAGCGTTGGTTAGCAAGATTTTAGCGGGTGTATAATTTTTTATGAAATTCGCAGGTTTACCTGCTCTTACTTCCTTTTTTCAGGTTAACCAAGTTTTAAAAGGTTTTAGGAGGTCAAAACCTTCCCAAGATAGCAGGCGCCCCATTTCGGTCGCATTGTTATTGGATCTTCTAGGAATTTTGCAAGAAGTATGTTCCTCAGAATTTGAGCTCCTTCTTTTCAGAGCTTCTTTCTCAGTCGCCTTTTTTGGTGCCCTTAGGATTGGGGAATTTACAGCCGAGAATCGTAGGTCCCTGTCTTTTCTCCATAGTTCTCATGTTTTATTACATCAAGGGTCCGTTAACCTCTTCCTTTGTAGGTCTAAGTCTCGGCCGGTAGGTAATGGTCAGTGGTTTTCTTTGTCAAGTTCTAATAATCAAACAATTTGTCCGGTTCTACATGTCTTAAAGGTATATGTCAGTTAGACCTTGTTCTGTGGGGTCTTTTTTTTTTCACCAAGACCTATCTTCATTGACCAGATACCAATTTTTGGCTGTCTTGGCCTCTTGTTTGAAACGCCTAAACCTCTCCGGTTTTTGTTTGTCTTCCCATTCGTTTAGGATCGATGCGGCCACTACAGCTGATTTTTTGGGTTTCCCGGAAGAAAAGTTGATGAAGATAGGTCTTTGGGGTAGCGACAGGTATAAATTATATGTCCGCCCGGAGTTGCTAACCATGTGAATCTTATTTTTCAGATCTCTCAAAAACAATTGTTTGGATAGTAGGAAACTCCTACGTTTTTTGGGCTGCCGAACATGCCGGAACTAGGACTTACTCCACCAATTTAGGTCTAAACAATGAATCATTTGTGGTTCTATGGTCAGGTGTTAGGGGCTTAAGGTGGGGGGACCTTGGAAAACAATTAGGTTATTTGGCAAGTATATGGCCTTCCCCCCAAATGTTAGTGATTCATGCCGGGGCAAACGATTTAGGCAAGATGGGAACATGGGATTTAATGTGCGAAATGAAAAGGGACATGTGTGCTATAAAACTAATGTTCCCAACTGCTGTATTGGCATTTTTGGAGATGATCCCGCGTCTTTTGTGGTCACCCCATGGTAATCTATTCTATTTGGATAGAATTAGGAGACGTCTCAACAGGACAATCCACACATTTCATATTTCGTCTGGCGAATTATCCTTTCACCACTCCGAATTGGAAGGGTTTTTGCCAGGTTTATTTCGAGAGAGTATGGTTCATCTATTATTAATAGGTTTAGACATATTCAAAATGGGTTTGCAAAATCTGATTGAGTCGGCCACAGTGTGTGGGGGCCTCTGCCAGTAGCTTCGCAGTGTTGTCTCTTTTATTACGGAGTACCTTTGTGCTGGCCCATGAAAGGTCACAGCAATATGCTGGACCACCATGGGATAGCTCAAAGGGGATCCGCAGTCTCCTGTCCTTGTTTTATTTTACCGGTTGCCATGGGTTGCTGCGGTATCCCTGGGCAGCAACAACCATGGGATTGGTACAAAAGCAGAGCAGCTGATTGGTCAAATTTGGCGGTGTAAATGCCCGTGCGGAGGAAGCCTATAAAAGGGCCTGGAGAGGTATTCTCACTGACCGTTGGACCAGACTGCAGCACCCACCCGCCCTCCCTAGCTTCAGCAAGTCATGATGTTGTCCGAATGGGGGAGTAGTCATCCAGCATTGTCTGGATGGACACCGCTTAATTTTGTTTAAATGTATTTTAGCCAAGGTGGCTTTATTTTTATTTAAATTTGTAATGTTCAATTTAGCCCCCCATGGATAACACCGTGTCCATATAATTCCATTTAATAAATGTGTTCAAATTGCGAATAATGTGTTGTCTCTTTTATTACGGAGTACCTTTGTGCTGGCCCATGTTCTTTGACTCTATAATGGCTGTGCGTCATCCAGGTTTGTTATTATTTACATTCGTTTACTACAAGCTTACTTGTAGAAAGCGCTAAGGTGATCCCTCTTTCCTCACCTCCTCCAGCCAGGTCTGCACCTCTGTACAGTCCTGAGGGAAAACTTTGATAGAGCATGTGCATAGCACCTACAATTCAATGATTGCGGTCGCAGTACACTGCTGGTCTCAATGCAAAAATTTAGTAAATGCACATTATTTATTTTATTGGTTTTGGTACATTTACAAAATGTTTCTAAAAGGTGGACTATGCCTTTATTATAAAACCTTCACAAATAAAGTAGAAACATTTTAAGCCATAAATGGAGCACTTAGCTTTCTACCAGCTTTTATTTTGATAGAATTTACAACGTACATTGTAGCTGCAGATTTGTAATTTCTTAGCAAGTGTTACAGTACTAATTAGCTCCCAAGAGGTGTGGGATTTTGTGCCAGCTTTAGTTCTGAACAGGGATAGACAGCCTTGTTCCACCATTTAGCATTCCAAACGAGTATTGTTTAAAATGAAAAGTGTATAGCTTTGAAATATTGATCTTATGATTTCGACTGGAAGATATTTTACCTCGGGCCAATAAGACCTGCGACTTTATTTATGGAAATGCTGTGCCTTTTGGCTTCATGTGTTAAATCAGAGGTTCCTTCTGTTATGGAGAATGCTGTGATTTTGCTTTTAGCTAAGATACATTACACAGACCATTTATCTGAATGTAGGTATGGTACACAACAGGCAGGCGTAGTTCTAAAGGAGATGTTTGTATTGAATGAGCAAATGTTATTACAGATGTGATCGTATTTATATAGAAGTCAGTGACTGAGCCCTGTGTTGTTTTGTCACTTGAATTAAACAGTTGGTTTCTTAACCACTTGCCACTTTTCTCCTACATGTAAAAATCATAATTTTTATATATATATTATGCTATTGCACACAGCGACCTACGTATGCATTGGCTTCTGCATGCGAGCACGAGAGGACAGGGGCAATTTAAGTTTTTTTTTATATTGTTTATTTCATTTTAATTAATTAATTTATTTATTTTACACTTTCCCTTTAATTTTATTTCTTTTTTTTATCACTTTTATTCCTAATACAAGGAATGTTAACATCCCTTGTAATAAGAATAGGGCACGACAGGTCCTCTTTACAGAGAGATCTGGGGACTATTAGTCCCCAGATCTCTTCTCTATGCTGGAAAGCCTAAGATCAAAAAAAATAAATAAAACAAAATCGATCTTGTGCTTTCCAGCCAAAAAATCGACAGTGTTTACATCTGTTGGTGCTGGATGTGACGTCATGACGTCGCTTTCGGCCTCCGAGGGTCATAGAGGTGGCCCGAAGACCATCTGGTCCATGGCTAGCTCTATGGTAAGCCGCTGCCGCTGGTGGATTAGTTCTCCGGCTCCCTGATCGCATATGCAAGACCGGAGAAGCATTGGAGCATGGTGGGAGGGGGCGGTGTGTCCCATCCCGCTCCCTGTAAAAGCAATCAAGCGCCTAAACAGCCACTTTGATGGCTTTTACATTGCAGGGAATCGCCTGCTGAAAAAAAGATATCGCAATGATGTCTGCAACTGCAAGCATCATCCAGATATCGCCACTTCAAGTCCCCGACGTCATATGACGTCAACCTGGGGGGAAGTGGTTAAAGTTATACAATTAAATACACCAATGAACTACATATACTGTAGGGGAACTGTTTTACCTGACAAAGGATTTATGTTCCTCTCCATCCAGTCCTAAGATTTGCACAGCTCTGCCTCCCTATATAGCCCTATCTAGCAGGGCAGGAGATCTTATTCTAACTCTGTTAAAGTTGAACTCCAGGCTAGCTAAACAAATATTGTCAAAATACCAGAGCCATGTGGGTTTTTATTCAAATCTTGGTGTCCTTTATGTATTTGTTCCATATTCCGCAGTAAACAAGCTTGAATGAACTTTTGCACTTTGCCTGTGTACAAGAGCTTAAGACCATGTACTGCTGCTCCCTCTTTTTTATGCAAGCTGACTGGTCTTGTGTCTGCCCCCCTGTGGTTTTCAGCAGGCAGCCTTTATGTAGTATAGGTGGAGCTGCTGGGTCCCTCTCATAGCTCTGCTCTCTGCACAGGCCTTGTGCAACCCAGCGGTAATGTCACCACTATTTTTACAAAGTAATAGCTAGGATTGCAAAGACATTTGATGCATAAAAAGTAGCTTTAAATAGTTTGTGGCTGTTCAGGAATATATTTCAATAAAAGTTTTTCTGCCCCACATTTAGGTTTAAAGGGTAACTCCACTTTCATAGAGAAAAAAAATAGCAAATGAAAAAAAATATTGCGTATACAATTGCGACACAGACAAAGTCATATTGTAATTGAATGTTAATAAAAATGTCCTTTCGTTTTCAATCTGCAGTGCTGTAATGTTCTGTGAAATGCAATGCAATATGACTACCTAGAGGTGTTCTGTACACAGAATGTGTACATAACACCCCCTAGAAACATCATTTCCTGCTTGTTTGTTTGGCACACTGATTCTCCCAGAAGTCTACACTAAGATACAAGTCAGATTTTTGGCATCCCCTGCAACACAAATGTAATTTTTGGTGAGATACTTCCAATAGGAACACGTCTATAGGGATGCAGACCCAGCAGATTTCCTCATTAGAGCTCTACAGCTGCAGCAGCTGGTTGATAATTATGAAACCATTCCCATTAGACTCACTCTGCCCAGGGGCACAGAGGAACAAACAGTGATTTCTTCAGGATAACAGGTAGGAATCTGTAACAATGTTTGTTAAAATCCCTGCACAGTATACAGATCACCCAGAGGGGAATGTTTATTTATCAACAAAAGTGGAGTTATGCTTTAATCACTTCCCGCCCGGTCGATAGCCTATTGACAACCAGGAAGTGGTTGCGTTATCCTGACTGAGCATCATACGACGTCCAGCAGGATAACATGCCGGCGCGCGCCCGGGGGACGTTAGTGTCTCAAGAAATTGAGATAGGCCTTCAGTATATCAGGTGTGATCAGATGTGATCAATTTTCAGTGTTTGTCACCATAGTTTGTAGACTATATAACTTTCACAAAGACCAAAAAATATACACAAATTTGGGTTATTTTTACCAAAGATATGTAGCAGTATAAATTTTGGCACAAATTTATGAAGAAAAATGACTTATTTGCAAAATTTTATAATAGAAACTAAAAAAATTTGTGTTTTTTTCAAAATTTTTGCTGTTTTTTCGCTTATATCGCAAAAAATTAAAAAACCCAGTGGTGATTAAATACCACCAAAAGAAAGCTCCATTTGTGAGAAGAAAATGATAAAAATTTTGTTTGGATACAGTGTAGCATGACTGAGTAATTGTCATTCAAATTGTGAGAGCACTAAAAGCTGAAAATTGGTCTGGGTGGGAAAGTGCATAAATGTCTGGTATTGAAGTGGTTAAGTAACATGTACAGGTCAGGGACGTGCGGTGAGGTCAGTGGCTGGTGAGGCACTGGCTAGTATCAGTGCCAGATACGCACAGGTTACATACGCTGAAAACATTAGAGCGAGAGCAATAATTCTAGCAATAGACTTCCTCTGTGATTTTAAACAGGTAACCTCTAAAAAAATTTACAGCGTTGCCTATGGAGATTTTTAAAAAAATGACTCACAAGAGTATATTATATATATAATAGTTGGGGGTCCTGAGTAATTTTCTAGCAAAAAAAATATGATTTTTACATGTAGGAGAGAACTGTTAGAGTTGGCCTGGGGGGCAAGGGGTTAGTTACCATACAGTAAGTAAGAAATATGCAGGTGGCTTAACGGACAAATTACTGAAGTTTGAAGTTCTAACTTCCAACCAGTAATTTTACAGTAAATAGATAAATAATAAATTATTTTGTTATAACATATAGAACATAAATATATGATTAGCTTGATTAAAACTGTACCTTTTCAGCAGGCAGCAGATCCTCGTTCTTCCTCTTAACTGTGCGAGAAAAACATGGGATTGTGATTAAATATTATACCATGTTTTTTCCTTGTAGTTAAAAGGGCTCAGCTAGAAGGGAGCATATGTCTTTTAGAACACATGCCCCCTTCTATGACACTGCAGTGAGAGGCGTGCCTTCACTGCAGCATTTTTATTGGACAGCTTGGGCCAATGGTACTTTACCATTAGTCCAGGACTCCAAGCTGTCCATTGAGCTCAGTGTCTCGGACAAGAAGTGAGAGGCACTGTGAGCTCATCCTCTCAGTCTGCTGCATACAGCGTGTGCCAGCTTGTATTTAAACTGGCCGCTCTGTATGTAGCTTCTGACAGGCTGCGCAAGGAGCCCCGTATCGCCGAGCTATGAGCCTTGAAGCGCAATCATTTTTTGTTTGTTTTTTTTGTTATTTATTCATTTATTTTTTTATGAGCTTTGCCTCACCTGTCTCCCCTGACTGCACGTCCCTGGTACAGGTCTTGTTCTTGTTCTAAAAATACTCAACTTTCTTATCTTCTATTAGGAATAATGACTTTATTATGTTCCAGGCATGCCAGATGAGCTGTCCCCAAAGCTAGAAAATTGTATAGCGTGTATCCAGCCTAATATATGTGCATATCCTATACACCCAGCTTCAGATCATCTCCCTTTCTGATTACAATTTCCTCAGCTTAGTCAATTACCTCTTCTGAAGGGTTTGCTTAAATGTCAGGTGAGTGTAATCAGAAAAGCGGAGAGATGATCAGCAGCAGAGTGTTATGTACACGCTGGAGGGGGTCATGTTGGAGGGTCTGTACGTGGTAATGGCTAAATTCATTTCTACAGAAAACTACAGGGATTCGGCCAGTGATCTTTTAGCTTGTGTGATCGATATCTTGATTGCTAGTTCAGGTTTGCTGCTATTGTTTTATGTCCTTACATGAGCAGAATGTTGATCAATTATATCAGAAGATTTTATATCTTGCAACAGTTCATGATATGCGTGATCACAAAAAGCCTTGTCTACCGTGTAGAGCTCTGCATTTATAGGACAATAACTATTATATTTTCTCAAATAGAATCACATGCGCATAAACGGATTCCATCAAATAAAATTGGATTTAAATGTCCACAGATATTAGATGATAGCTGTTCTATAACTTATTTTTATCTGAAAAGTACTTGGCTCTCTATGGACAAGGCTTCTAAATCTTAATGTGCCAATTTTAAGGCATGAGAAGGCAAAGTGATGGCATGCTAATGCTATTTGTAGTATAAAAAAAGTATATTGCTTGTTTCAGAAGCTGCATATTGGCATTGCTTGCATTGGTAAAGCCAGTATATCTAGTATAGCCAGTATATTGGGAATGATGTACAGTAATATTGGACTGGTAATTATGGGAAATAAAAATTAGGTAATTCCAGTACCCACAATTTAAGAACTTAAAGTGGTTCTGAAATAAATGCTAAAATAAATATTATCCTGGGCGGTTATGGATTCCCTCTATTTATTTCATATACGTATTAACTTGTCTATTCCTATAGTTAGCTAGTCTATTAACACTCTGATAATGTTACTGTTGATATTACAATGATATAAGGTTAGCCATGAAAATAAACACACTGCTTAGTAAAACAACGTCTTATTTATTTCCCAAGAAAATAGGAAATGCTAACATAAAAACACTAAGGGAAAATATTGCAGAGCATATAAAATACAAAAACATCAATAATAGGTTATGTAAGGTTGTCCTCCTGATATTGTTTCGTCAGCTGGGCTCAAAATGGCAAGAGAGAGCCATGAGGCTAAAAGAAGCAAGAGAGAGCAAAAAGAGATCAATTTCCCTTTTGTGTGCACTTTTACACTTCATTCAGACCCACTCGTAACTTCACCCCACTAGCCTCCTGTCCAATGAGATATTGCCAAGAGGCAGTCCTTTTAATACATTTTATTTCTGTCCATCCTGCTGTATTTGCCTCTAGTAGCAGTATTTATCCATGGATCATAGCTATGGGACCTGAGTCATCTTCAGTGTTAGCTGGTCTTTGATCTTCTGTAGCAGGACATTTGAATTTGCATCTCTGCTCTTCCTCTATCACTATACCTCCATCAGGAGGCCTGCAATTAATTCCCATTCATGATTCCTTGTTAAGCACACCCCACCCTGCTGGTTCAACTTGCAACTTCCAACTTAGGCCACCTGGCTGTATCAACCAGAAGTGAAACTCCAGAAATATGATATTAAACCATGCTGCCTTCCAACAGGTTCTAAAGTCAAATGGTTTTACGGTTAAGGTAAAACAAAAACCTTTCAGTTGCTGTCCCCCCTCCCCCCCAATACCTACTATATCAATGCAGGTCTTCTCTCCCCTCTCACAGGTTCACAAGCTTGGCTGACAGCAGTGGGAACCATTGTCTCATTTTGTTGTCAGGCAAATGCTGTGAGGAGGGAGCAGGGGGTGGTAGCGGTAAGAAGGCACACTGTGTATGTCTATGGACACACACAGCCCAGCTTGGGAGCCTCTGCCCAAGGGCAGAGGTTTCCTATGGTTTCACATGGAGAAGAGGAGCAGCAGAGAGCATGAGTGGGGGACCCCAGGAGAGGAAGTAAGAGGCCGCTCAGACAGATATGCAAGTATAACATGTTTATTATTTTAATGTAAAAAAAATACTTTCCAACCTCTTTAACCACTTAAGGACTAGCCTCGTTTTGGATTTTAGGTGTTTACATGTTTAAAACAGTTTTTTTTGCTAGAAAATTACTTAGAACCCCCAAACATTATATAATGTTTTTTTTTCTAACACCCTAGAGAATAAAATGGCGGTCATTGCAATACTTTTTTTTGCACCGTATTTGCGCAGCGGTCTTATAAGCGCACTTTTTTTGGAAAAAATTCACTTTTTTGAATAAAACAATAAGACAACAGTAAAGTTAGCCCAATTTTTTTTTATATTGTGAAATATAATGTTATGCCAAGTAAATTGATACCCAACATGTCACGCTTCAAAATTGCGCCCGCTCGTGGAATAGCGTCAAACTTTTACCCTTAAAAATCTCCATAGGCGACGTTTAAAAAATTCTACAGGTTGCATGTTTTGCGTTACAGAGGAGGTCTAGGGCTAGAATTATTGCACTCACTCTACCGGTCGCGGCGATAACTCACATGTGTGGTTTGACCACCGTTTTCATATGCGGGCGCTACTGACGTATGCGTTATCTGCGCGCGAGCTCGTCGGGACAGGGCGCTTTAAAATTTATTTATTTTTTTTATTATTTATTTTACTTTATTTTATTTATTTTTTCACTGTTTTAAAAAAAAAAAAAAATGGATCACATTTATTCCTATTACAAGGAATGTAAACATCCCTTGTAATAGAAAAGAGCATGACAGGTCCTCTTAAATATGAGATCTGGGGTCCTCAGATCTCATATTTAGACTAAAATGCAAAAAAAAAAAAGAAAAAAGAAAAAAAAAGTCGTTTAAAAAAATGACACAAAAAAAAAGTGCCTTTAAGAGAAGTGGGCGGAGCCGACGTAATGACGTAGTTCCGGCCGTCCTATGGTATAGAGAGGGGTGGGCACCATCTTAGCCTCACTCATCTCTATACTGAGGAAGAGAAAGGACCCAATCGCCTCCGCTGCTACCGACGGCTCCGGTAAGCGGCGGAGGGCGCGGGAGAGCGGCAGGAGGGGGGTGGCACCCCTCCCGCCGCCGATAACGGTGATCTCGCGGTGAACCCGCTGCAGAGACCACCATTATTGTGTACAGAACCGCCGGCCCTAAAGATGGATACCTTGGTTGTGGCAGCAGCTGCTGCCGTTGCCGAGATATCCATCTTTAAAGTAATGACGTATATATACAGTGGCCGGTCCTGGCGCTCAGGCCGAGCAAGCAATCCCCTGTGTTCACCATGCAGCAGTTCAGCTGCTCAGCGGAGGACCTAGAAGACATCGGCAAACACTGTATTAATGGTGACTGCTACAGTGGTTATCCACTTCCCTAACTGTCAAATAGGTATGGTATCTGCATACTTACATGCAAACAAATTCATACCAGGAGTTCAGTGCATTCACCCTGCAACCCTGATGGATCAGTTTTGCTTTCTTTAGCATTATTTTTTATTTTTTACGTTTTAAATTCTTTTTATTCAATTTAGCCAAAAGTTCCAAACTACAATACATCACCATTACAAAAAAACATTTAAAGTGGTTGTTAACCCATATAAGTAACTCTACGCCAGCCCCTCTATTAGAGCCTGGCATACCACACTGTGTAAGTCTTCTATAAAAACGAGCCATGTAAATAGTCACATGAATTGCGGCTGCTGTACAGCTCCGATGGATTGCCTCTGCAGGAGGGGCCAAGATCTCCCTTTGACATCAGCTGGGGTGGTCACATGGAGGCTCAGCCCTTCTGCCAGTAGTCGAGAGTCATGTGACCGGCCTGAAAATAGCTCTAAACAGGTATTTACAAACCTCATTTTTATAAAAGAATAGTACATTGTGCTATGCCAGACTATAATTGAGGGGCTGACAGTGACCATTTCAAAGTTTGAATTTTACTAATAGCGGCAGGGGGGGGGGGGGGCAGAGCGGAGACAGATACAGACACAGAGATTACAGGCAGGGAGGAGGGGGTGAGGGGGAGAGGGGGAGAGATGAGAGCAGAGCAGGGCTGTGGATGACGAAGGACAGTACTCTGGCTCAGCATTTTCGTTGTCAGCACAGAGAGGGGGACACAGGAAGTGGAGGGATCATGGAGGTTTTTTGCAGTTTAGAGAGGGGCAGATTAGACAGCACAAGTACTGTGCTGTTTAATCTGCTTTAAGGGGCCAGGATCTGAATTTGTTTTTTTGGGTTTAACAAACACTTTAAGTCTCAAACACAGCATGACATCAATACAATAACAAACATATATAAGAGGCGTATCTCCTCTTATATATATCCATATATCATAATTCTACCCTGGAAAGGAAGCAAGAGGCAACATGAGAGGTAGAGACACCCCACATCTAAATACAACTCCGACCAGTCTTCCCCCAAGAAAAATCTAGGGGTGGCCAAGCTTCTCTACCTAATTCTTGCTTCCCAGCTTCCCATGTCCCCCACCTCCTCCCCTTATCCTCCCCTCTTCATCACCCCCGATAACCCCTTACTTCCTGTGTTTGTGACAAAAATATTGTGATACTTTAGGGGTCAGAAACAATGTAGAGTTTCTCCAATTCAAACCTTCCCCTCCCTCACACTACTCCATACCCATCTCCTTTATCTCTCCCTTCCTCATAATCACCCATTCAGGCAAGTTAGAGGCATTTTAAATCCACAAACAAATTCACTATTCAAAAAAAAATAAAATATATATATATATATATGTACAGTGGGGCAAAAAAGTATTTAGTCAGCCACCAATTGTGTAAGTTCTCCCACTTAAAAAGATGAGAGGCCTGTAATTGTCATCATAGGTATACCTTAACTATGAGAGACAAATGAGAGACTAAAGAAGAAGATACAGGTCTGTGAGAGCCAGAAATCTTGCTTGTTTGCAGGTGACCAAATACTTATTTTCCACCATAATTTGCAAATAAATTCTTTCAAAAATCAGACAATGTGATTGTCTGGATTTGTTTCTCCCCTCTTTGTTACCTCCCCTCACCCTACTCCATACCTATCCCCTTTATCCCTCCCTCATAATTGCCTATTCAGGCCCGTTATGGGCATTCTATATCCGTGAACAGATTCACCATTTAAAAAATATATAAAAAATTAGGGGTGGGAGTCGCAAGTAACACCTTTAAAAAAAAAAAAATAATAACTGTTTCAACTTTTATCCATGGGACTTGCCTGGCCATGCTCACCCCCTGACTTGCAATGCAGCAGAACATAGCAACCCAAATCCCAAATATATGTGGCTTCAGAGTTTTGGGATGTGGGTGTTATCTCCAGAACTGACAGGATTTCCTCACCAACAATTCTGGACAGCTCAGAGAGAGAGGCACAGCAAAAAATGTCACATGACTACTAATAACAAGAAAAAGAAAAAAAGCGAATTATTTTTTATTGATGAAACCTCTTTTGCCTATATTGTTTTGTCACAGCTTTTATTCTGACTCCAATTGTTGAGAAGTGATTTATCCCTTGTGAGACCTCTATGCCTGGCCTTTATAAGATATAATCACTGAGGACAATCCTCATCAGATAGCTTGAACTCACCAAATACTGATTCCATCCACAAAGGTGCTTTTACTTTTACTTTTACAAACAGATGAATAGTTTGTGGTATTTATGCGGTCAAAAGATGATATTGTCTGTAGCTTATTAAGTAGAATACATGTGCCCTGCTACATGTGGCCTATTAGTTGCATCCATGACACAAGAAGTACAATCTCAGGAAGAAGGGTGGAGCATTACATACAAAGGAAGTGTGTCATAACATAAGGGAAAAAGAACATAAAAAAACAAGTGCATTACCACAAAAGGTCACTAGATGGCAGCATGTGAACTAAATATAAACGTCCATAGAAAATGGTTAAGGAAAAATTTATATAAATTCGATGCCCCGTTGGGGCGGCACATTCCACGTCTGGCATGGTAAATGTCACTATATGCAACAGAACGGTAGTTATGCAACTGCAAATAACAAACAGTGCAATTTGCTGGATGTCTTAAAGACCTGAAAGACATAATTCCAGGCACATTCCACGTCTGGCATGGTAAATGTCACTATATGCAACAGAACGGTAGTTATGCAACTGCAAATAACAAACAGTGCAATTTGCTGGATGTCTTAAAGACCTGAAAGACATAAAAAGAACATGCAAATAATGCAACAACAATAACTGGTAATTTAAGGCTTCAAGTTATGTCAACTAAAGTTCAAGACACTATCTTCTTGAAGTCACAGGTAGAATCCAGCAGCGTACGCAAACAAGTTCATTCTCCAAAGGGTAAGAGCAGAATAAATTCCGTGGTAGGTCTGATGAAGGTCTTTACAGTCCCTTGTCTTGAAACCTTTACCTCTACCTTACGTACCTTACGGTCATCACTAGGAACGCTCTTTACAATAAGTCCCATGAGCCATTTGATTCTTTCAGCTTGCTGGTCCTTAAGCATAACGGGATCTCCAACTTGTATGTTATGGTTCAGTCATTGCCATTTCTTGCATTCTTGGAGAGTAGAAAGATACTCCATCTACTAATGATTCCAGAGGCAGTTGGCGAGGTCTTGTACTTGCTTCCACTGGTCATAGCACAGATTTCCTGCTTTAAAGTTTCCAGGTGGAACAGGAACAGACCCAAGTAGCTGGGGTAAGGATAGTTTAGGTCTCTGGATGCTTGGACACTGGAACAATTGGTCTTGAATTGATTATGGCAGATGCCTCTGCCAGGAAGGTGGTTAAAATCTCATGGGTAAGCCTTGTGGAGTTAAAGTCCATAAGCATAGAGTCCAATATTTTACGTGTGATGCCTATCATTTTCTCCCATGAGCCACCCATATGGGAAGAATGAGGAGGATTAAAAATCCATGTACAGCCTTTTCCAGCTAATAGGTCTTGGATTGGCCTAAATTTGAGCTGTAACTCTTGACAGGCTCCAACGAAATTAGTTCCACAATCAGATCTTAGTGTCTTGACTGGTCCTCTGATGGCTAGGAATTGTCTTAGAGCATTGATGAAACTTGAGTCATCCATAGATTCTATTACTTCAATGTGTAAGGCACGCACACTCATACAAGTAAACAGCACTGCCCATTGTTTGTTATTTGCTTGGCCACCTCGAGTTCTACGGGCTGTTACCATCCATGGCCCAAAGACATCCAAACCAACATGAGTGAAAGGTGGGTCAGTATTTAATCTGTCGGTTGGCAAATCTGAAATTTGCTGTTGCTGGTGTTTCCGGCACTGAACACAGCTGTGCAGTGTAGCTGTGATCTGTCTCTTTGCTCCTATAATCCAAAGGACTGCAGCTGTTATGGCACCCTCTGTGAAGTGTCTAACTTGGTGCTTAACTCCTTCATGGTAGTGCCAGATGAGCAAATTGGTGATGTGATGACGAGCAGGTATAATGAGAGGATTCTGTTCTTGCTCGCCCAACTCAGCCTTGTTTAAACGTCCACCAACCCTTAACATACCATTATTGTCAATGAATAGATTCAGGTTGGCAATTGGACTGTTTTTTGCAATGTCCCTCTTGTCACAGATACATTTAATTTCTGAGCCAAAGACACTCTGTTGTACACTGCGTATTATGATCAGTTCACCTACAGCAATGTCTTTTGCAGAAAGAAGCTTTTGACACACGTGCCAACCTTGACAGTGAGCATCTGTGGGCTTTGTGTGGAAGCAATCTGCGATATGAACTATCCTTGCAGTGGTGCGTACAAGCCTTCTCACTTGGAGAAACGTTCAAAGCGTTGACAGCCCAGGATGAGTCTTTGTTCAGTTCTGGTGACAAGGGTTTTAACTTCAGGACGAATCTCTGCATCTTTGTCAGGTTCTAGAACACTGAAGACATCAGCTGTGGTTTCTTCTAGATAATCCAGCAGGAATTCAGGACCTGTTATCCAAGAAGAATTTGCAAAGACACTTGCAGACACTGGCCTGGTGGCATGATCTGAAGATGGAACATAATGCCATTGTTCAGGTTTAGATGATTTCCTGATTCTCTCTACACGGTTGCTGACATAGACATAGAAATGTTTAGTCTGGTTGTATATGTAGCCCAGAACAACTTTGCTGTCTGTGTAGAATCTGACCTCATCTATCTGAATGTCTAGCTCACGCAGTCTGAAATCTGTTATTTCTACAGCTAGAACAGTCCCACAAAGTTCATGCCTGGGAATCGTGTGTTCAGGCTTAGGTGCTAATTTAGCTTTCCCAAACAGAAACCCTATGTGGGCTTGATTAGAGGAAACTCTTACCTTGAGGTAAGCGAAAGCTGCTATGGCCTCAGTAGATGCATCTGAGAAGATGTGAAGCTCTGTAACTACACGCACACTACCCCCGTAGGGGTGACAGGATCCGGTGAGTGGGGACCCTTGAGGGGGAGGGCACACAAGTCACCTGGAGATACTGCAACCACAAAAGTCACCTGTGATGGTTTCTGATATATTTATGTGCACAACCTGATGACTATCCACACGGAAACTGTCATATATTTTTCACTTACATATATAGATGTATATATGTTTTTTTATGGTGGTCTTTTGACTTTTTGGAATTTCTGGACCTTGCCACATCTCTGTTTTTTGTACATTTATTTTTATAATATTTTTAATTTTACAATTTATTATTTTTTTGTGTTTTGGATGCAACACTATTGCACATTATTATCAATTTTTTTGATTGAATCAACGTACGACATGGATCTTTAGATGTTACATGAAAGTATTGGGACACTATAAAATCTATGCACAGTATATTTTTTCTTTTTTATCTAGGGTAACTGGTATGATTGATTTACATATGGTACACACATTTTTGTCACTATATGTTGCTATATCACATCAATGTATATATATATACCCACCAGGAACTTTTAGACAGGATTCTGGTGTAATCTACCTATAGGAGTTATACTGTGTATCTGCTCACTTGCACCTATTGTGAGGGCGTATGCCCTACACACCTGCACATACCTCTAGTAGGGATGAGCCGAACACCCCCCTGTTCGGTTCGCACCAGAACATGCGAACAGGAAAAAAAATTCGTTCGAACACGCGAACACCGTTAAAGTCTATGGGACACGAACATGAATAATCAAAAGTGCTAATTTTAAAGGCTAATATGCAAGTTATTGTCATTAAAAGTGTTTGGGGACCTGGGTCCTGCCCCAGGGGACATGAATCAATGCAAAAAAAAGTTTTAAAAACGGCCGTTTTTTCAGGAGCAGTGATTTTAATAATGCTTAAAGTCAAACAATAAAAGTGTAATATCCCTTTAAATTTCATACCTGGGGGGTGTCTATAGTATGCCTGTAAAGGGGCGCATGTTTCCCGTGTTTAGAACAGTCTGACAGCAAAATGACATTTTGAAGGAAAAAACACATTTAAAACTACCGCGGCTATTGCATTGCCGACAATACACATAGAAGTTCATTGATAAAAACGGCATGGGAATTCCCCACAGGGCAACCCCGAACCAAAATTTAAAAAAAAAAATGATGTGGGAGTCCCCCTAAATTCCATACAAGGCCCTTCAGGTCTGGTATGGATATTAAGGGGAACCCCAGCCAAAATTAAAAAAAAAAATTGACGTGGGGTTCCCCCTAAATTCCATACCAGACCCTTCAGGTCTGGTATGGATTTTAAGGGGAACCCCGCGCCAAAAAAAAAAACGGCGTGGGGTCCCCCCAAAAATCCATACCAGACCCTTATCCGAGCACGCAACCTGGCAGGCCGCAGGAAAAGAGGGGGGGATGAGAGTGCGGCCCCCCCCTCCTGAACCGTACCAGGCCACATGCCCTCAACATTGGGAGGGTGCTTTGGGGTAGCCCCCCAAAACACCTTGTCCCCATGTTGATGAAGACAAGGGCCTCATCCCCACAACCCTGGCCGGTGGTTGTGGGGGTCTGTGGGCGGGGGGCTTATCGGAATCTGGAAGCCCCCTTTAACAAGGGGACCCCCAGATCCCGGCCCCCCCCTGTGTGAAATGGTAAGGGGGTACTTACCCCTACCATTTCACTAAAAAACTGTCAAAAATGTTAAAAATGACAAGAGACAGTTTTTGACAATTCCTTTATTTAAATGCTTCTTCTTTCTTCCTTCATCTTCTTCTGGTTCTTCTGGCTCTTTTGGTTCTTCCTCCGGCGTTCTCGTCCAGAATCTCCTCCGCGGCGTCTTCCATCTTCTTCTCCTCGGGCCGCTCCGCACCCATGGCATGGGGGGGGGAGGCTCCCGCTCTTCTCTTCATCTTCTTCTCTTCTTCATCTTCTTCTTCATCTTCTTCTTCTTCTTCTCTTCTTCCTTCTTCTCTTCTTCATTTCTTCTCCGGGCCGCTCCACAGCCATGCTGGCATGGTGGGAGGCTCCCGCTGTGTGACGGCGTCTCTTCGTCTGACGGTTCTTAAATAACGGGGGGCGGGGCCACCCGGTGACCCCGCCCCCCTCTGACGCACGGGACATGACGGGACTTCCCTGTGGCATTCCCCGTGACGTCACAGGGAAGTCCCGTCAAGTCACCGTGCGTCAGAGGGGGGCGGGGTCACCGGATGGCCCCGCCCCCCGTTATTTAAGAACCGTCAGACGAAGAGACGCCGTCACACAGCGGGAGCCTCCCACCATGCCAGCATGGCTGCGGAGCGGCCCGGAGAAGAAATGAAGAAGAGAAGAAGGAAGAAGAGATGAAGAAGAAGATGAAGAGAAGAGCGGGAGCCTCCCCCCTCATGCCATGGGTGCGGAGCGGCCTGGGGAGAAGAAGATAGAAGACGCCGCGGAGGAGATGCTGGACGAGAACGCCGGAAGAAGAACCAGAAGGGCCAGAAGAACCAGAAGAAGAAGGAAGATAGAAGAAAGAAGAAGCATTTAAATAAAGGAATTGTCAAAAACTGTCTCTTGTCATTTTTAACATTTTTGACAGTTTTTTAGTGAAATGGTAGGGGTAAGTACCCCCTTACCATTTCACACAGGGGGGGGGCCGGGATCTGGGGGTCCCCTTGTTAAAGGGGGCTTCCAGATTCCGATAAGCCCCCCGCCCGCAGACCCCCACAACCACCGGCCAGGGTTGTGGGGATGAGGCCCTTGTCTTCATCAACATGGGGACAAGGTGTTTTGGGGGGCTACCCCAAAGCACCCTCCCAATGTTGAGGGCATGTGGCCTGGTACGGTTCAGGAGGGGGGGGGGCGCACTCTCGTCCCCCCCTCTTTTCCTGCGGCCTGCCAGGTTGCGTGCTCGGATAAGGGTCTGGTATGGATTTTTGGGGTGACCCCACGCCGGTTTTTTTTTTTTGGGCGCGGGGTTCCCCTTAAAATCCATACCAGACCTGAAGGGTCTGGTATGGAATTTAGGGGGAACCCCACGTCAATTTTTTTTTTTAATTTTGGCTGGGGTTCCCCTTAATATCCATACCAGACCTGAAGGGCCTTGTATGGAATTTAGGGGGACCCCCACATCATTTTTTTTTATTATTATTTTGGTTCGGGGTTGCCCTGTGGGGAATTCCCATGCCATTTTTATCAATGAACTTCTATGTGTATTGTCGGCAATGCAATAGCCGCGGGTAGTTTTAAATGTGTTTTTTTCTTCAAAATGTCATTTTGCTGTCAGACTGTTCTAAACACAGGAAACATGCGCCCCTTTACAGGCATACTATAGACACCCCCCAGGTACGAAATTTAAAGGGATATTACACTTTTATTGTTTGACTTTAAGCATTAATAAAATCACTGCTCCTGAAAAAACGTCCGTTTTTAAAACTTTTTTTTGCATTGATCCATGTCCCCTGGGGCAGGACCCAGGTCCCCAAACACTTTTTATGACAATAACTTGCATATAAGCCTTTAAAATGAGCACTTTTGATTTCTCCCATAGACTTTTAAAGGGTGTTCCGCGGCATTCGAATTTGCCGCGAACACCCCAAATTGTTCGCTGTTCGGCGAACTTGCGAACAGCCAATGTTCGAGTAGAACATGAGTTCGACTCGAACTCGAAGCTCATCCCTAACCTCTAGGTATTACCCCCTCAGGGGGCTTGCCTTAACATCTAGGCTAGGATGTTAGGTGTTTAGTTTTATTGCATACTTTACACCTGCGGTCACAGCCCCTTTTTCCTTTGTGCCCTTAGTCAACAGCCATTTGACCCCAATTTTTGTCTGTTTGCTAAGGCTATTTTGTTGTCATCGCTTGTAGCACAAAACACTGTGGTACCTAAGTTGTCATCGCAAAGGTTAGGAGTGATATCAGGTACTTGGATAATGTTAAGAGGCTTCTGTTTTACTTCATTATGGCAAGGGCACTGTTTGAAGTGGGATGCACGTCAGTTTCCTAACATGTTAGTTTTGAAGGATTGGATCTCGGATGACGTACGCATTCTATCCAACCTTACATCGCCCACGATTACCCAGCCCAGATCAAGTTTTTGTGCGTAAGGGGCATCATTGGGTCCATTGCACTGCTTGCATACTTTGTGTACTCTGAGAATGTCTCTTCCTAGCAAGATCAAGATTCCAGAATTCATGTCCATTGCAGGAATTTCATTAACAAGGTGCCTCAAGTGAGGATGGTGATATGCAGCCTCTGGAGTAGGAATTTCTTCCCTTTCGTCTGGTATCTGGTCACACTCAACTAATGTTGGTAGGGGTATGCCCTCTCTCTTATTGATATGAGAGACCATGAACCCATCGACCCTTCTACCGAAGGTCTCTTCAAGACCAGAACAGGTTCTGAGAGTGTTCGGTGATGTGTGTCCCTCTATACCAGTGATCTCAAAGAATTTAGGCTTAACCAGGGATATATTGCTCTGTTCATCTATTATGGCATACATCCTAATAGCTTCCTCAGGTAGACCCTTTGGGTATATCTTGACTAGGCATATCTTAGCACAGCATTTGTGATATAAGCCTTCTCCACAGACTTCTGTGCATGAAGAAGAAATGTTAGCTGTGGCTGGAGGATGACCTTGTTGCTCCCCGCCATGACTTGAGACAGGGCTGAAGGTAGGAGGCTGCTGTGAATTGTCTGAGGGTGGGCCCTGATGCATAGCTGTAACATGTCAGTCGCTACTACATTCTGTGCACTTGATGACAACTTTACAATCTTTAGCAAAAGGTCTATAACAAGCACATCACCTGTAGCATAGTCCAAGTTTCTTAAGAATCCCCCTGCGCTCTTGTAATGTCTTTGCCCTGAGCCCACAACATTTCTTTAGAGGGTGAGGCTTCTTGTGAATAGGGCACTGATGATTAGAGTCTCTATCTCTGTCACCCGAATCACTCTGGTGAGCAGGAGAGGATACGGGTGGTAAGATGTCTGTCCTTTTAACAGATATTGCTCTATTAAAGTCTCTACGTTTAGCTGCTATGTTATCATACCTTGATGAAGATGATGATCATGAAGCAGGCAAGTTGTGTTCATTGAAGCTGAAGCTGGGATCGTTTCTCGTCCAGGCTTGACCACTGATGAACCTGCAAAAATATACGAATGGAGGAAAGGATACGTTATAGTCTCTTTTGTAACTTGAGCCTTGTTGTGCCCATTTCTCTTGCAGGTCGTATGCAAGTTTAGACACCACTGGATTGACACCATGAGCAGTGTCCAGGAAGCTTAGTCCAGGTAGACGTGGGTCTGTTTTTGCCAACTCCAGCTCCATGAGAAAATCACTCAGATCTTGGAGCCTGCGATAGTCTTTGTTCCCTATTTTTGGGAAGTTTTGCAGTCTCTTGAATAGAGCGCTTTCTATGGCTTCAGAGCTACCATAGGCTTGCTCAAGTCTTGCCCACACAGCAAAAAGACCTGCATCTGGGTGGTCAACATGCACTGTTCTCAGTCTTTTAACACGATCTGCAGATTTGGCCCAAGCCACTTTATGAGCAAATCAAGTTCCTCCTTGGTAGTTAGGTTGAGATCAGCAATGGCAGCTTTAAAGGTTGATCTCGAGGCCCTGTAACTCTCCGGACAGTCATCAAACCTTGAGAGGGTAGTGTTAATAAGCTCACGGTGTACCATATATCTGGCGAAGTCATTCAAGTCTGGTCTCTCACTCTTCGGTGCCAAAGTAACTCGTGGAACCCCTCGGGGGTGAAAGCTCTCTGGTGAAGTAGAGTGAGGTTTACCAGGATGAAATGATGTTGCAAGAGTGTTTAACTGAGGTGTAGTCCCTAAGGCTTGTGCTGGCTGTGGCGTGAGCTGCGACTTGTCACTGGACGTCACCTTTTTGTCAGCAAGAGGTGATGCGGTTTGCTGCATAGATGCACTTGTTTTGTAGACTTGAAGAGGCTCAGGCATTTGGAGCTGAGAGGTTTCTGTGTTGAGAGTCAGAATAGTGTTGTTAGTAAGACATACAGGAGATAACTCTGTATCATTGCAAACATTATGCTTTAGTACATATTAACTGGTGCGTTTAACTGGGTCTTGCAGTTCCGCTGGGATGGACCAGTCTGAGTTAGCACTTTCTCCCATCGCTTGTTCAAGGACTCTCAGCCTTGGTAGGGCAGCTGCTTCCACCCTTTCCATTATCAGAATCTTTAATTGGGAATCTAATTGGGAATCTGCCTCTGCTTGTTGAGCTTTCATCTTTGCCTTTTTGTGTTGCCTTTTGTGTTTCTAGTTCTGCTTCCGTTCTGGCAAAGGAGATTTGCACTTTTTTTGCTTCCCCATCAGCACGGGCCTCTATTATCTTATCGCTTAATGTTGAACTTCTGGAGCAAGAGGATCTAGAAGAACATATAGTGTGCTTGATTGATGTGGATCTGTGAGATCTGGTCTCCTGCAGTTGAGCAATGCGGAGTTCTGCCTTACACTGGGCATTTTGTACTAGGAGATCCCTTTGTTGGTTTAGTGCATTAACCCTGGTCAGTTCTGCTGAAGAGTCCTCTATATTACAGTCCTGCAAGAAAGCTGTATATTTTGCAAACAGCCGCTGGTAGCATTCGAACGCGACAGATAAGCTATCTATAGAGTCTCTTAGTTCAGCTGGTTGATCATTAAAGTGTGACAAAACTGACATGCAGTGTGAAGTTATGTCCCATAAGTCTGACAAATTGCTGGAGAACCCATCTCTAGTGGTTTCATAGTTTTCTCTGAGCTTCTGTGTAGGTTTTATTGTACGTTTGGGTCTTACACTCAGTTCGGCAATATCTGCAGAATCTGCTCCCTGTACATCTGCGGGTTCAGAGGCATGATGAACCTGCATTGGTTCAGCCACAAAAGGGTGCTCAGAGTCTTGTCTAGACATTTTTCACCTTTTTGCAAGAAATGATACTGTCTCTTCAAGAAGACGAACAGCAGCTTAGACAGGTGGGGTAACGCAGTTCAATGTAGAGAAACAGTTTTTAACATTCACATGAGGTGCAGTAAACTCATGCGACCATGTGCTTCACAAGATGGCGGATGGCACTGAGCTTGATTGCAGATCAGGTGCACACATGTACACAGCAGGCTGTGGGAATTCTATACATCTTTTGACTATTCTGACTCCGATTGTTGTGAAGAGATTTATCCCTTGTGAGACCTCTATGCCTGGCCCGTATAAGATGTAATCACTAAGGACAATCCTCATCAGATAGCTTGAACTCACCAAAGACTCCATCCACAAAGGTGCTTTTATTCTGAACATCAGGTTACAGCAGATGACAGAATACAAACAGATGAATAGGTTGTGGTATTTATGCGGTCAAAAGATGATATTGTCTGTAGCTTACTATGCAGAATACATGTGTCCTGCTACATGTGGCCTGTTAGGTGCATCCATGACACAGGAAGTACAATCTCAGGAAGAAGGGTGGAGCATTACATACAAAGGAAGTTTGTCATAACATAAGGGAAAAAAGAACATAAGAAAACAAGTGCATTACCACAAAAGGTCACTAGATGGCAGCATGTGAACTAAATATAAACGTCCATAGAAAATGGTTAAGGAACAATCTATATAATTCTATGCCCCGTTGGGGCGGCACAGCTTTACATCTTTCTAAAGAGACTACTATTGAAAAAATAATTGTATGCTAATAACTACAGTATACAGTATGTGTAGTGAATTATTCTTTATTCCAAACTTCTTTAATTATACTGTATTCTTCTCTGATTTTACATACAGACCAAGCTGTACAGCAAACACTGCTGTGTGTGCTTGGGAAATTACAGTAAGTTATTATAAACTATGTGAACAGTTGAAAACAGATAAACCCCCCCCTGTTAGTGTTAAGGTTTGTCCAAACTCCTGGTAACGTTACCTTTTCAGGACAGCTCTTATCTAAAGTGGGGTACACATTATAAGAAAATCGGTCGAACGATCGTCCGATTTGCCTCGTTGATTCACAGCAAGTCAGAACCGAAGAAGGAAATAATGAAGAAAATTCTTGTACAACAAAAGCTTTTTCTTTCTAGTTTATTGCTTCTGATCATGCGCAGTCTTTCTTCTCTGATTGTTCTCGTATGAAAATCGTATGAAAATGGTACACAGTAAGTGAAAATTGTTCGTTCTGTTCTAGTACGAGAACAATTTTGTAGTTTGTTCCTTTGAAAATTTTTGTTGGGAAGGTCAGAATTGGCTGTCGAAAGTTGTGTACACACTATCAGAAAATAGTACGGTGGTTTATCGGATGAAAATGTTCGCCCAATTTTCTTATAGTGTGTATGAGCCTTGACTGTAAGGTGGAGAAACATATAAATAAAGACATAAAAAAAATATATACAACAAAGGAAACCTAGAAACTGAGAATGAACCTTAGATACATTCTATGGTCCCTCAAATAATGCTTAAGATTGGGGAAATGGTGCTCAAACATCCATTGTGTGCCCCTAATGCCAAGGTATATAAGACACCACATGCAATACCAACACAGCCATGTCATCCTTTATTGCTAGATAGTACAAACAATGTTCTGGTTGTGGACAATTAGGGCCCATTCACACCTGAGCGTTTTCAGCTCATAAAACGCTCATCTCAAAAGCTTCAAAATGCCCAACAAGCAAAATCCCATTAATTTCAATGGCCCCTGTTCACATCTGAGCGTTCTGTAGCCTTAAGCGAAACGCCTGAAGCTCAAAAAAGTACATGAGCTTCTTTAAAGGCAGATTACAGGCGTTTTTCTGCTTTTTACATTGTTGACCTTTTGACCTGTAAAAAATCGTGTGACTTTCCACCTGAAAACGATATGCTTTTAATATTATTGAAGCACTGAAAACGGAAAATTTATATCAAATACTTACCGTAATTTTCCTTTCCTTATAGGCTCCATGGCAGCATATGTGTGGGTAGGCCCCGCCTCCATAACTACCCAAAAGGACCCCTCTCCTATAAATCTTTGCTCTAGGCTGCTATCCATGTTCCGTAACTAGCCTACTCCAGACATTTGGGAGGGAATCCTGCTGCCATGGAGCCTATCAGGAAAGGAAAATTACGGTAAGTATTTGATATAAATTTTCCGTTTTCCTGACAGGCTCCATGGCAGCATACGTGTGGGAAATAACTTGCCAAATACACCCGGGTGGGCAAAAATGTTTGAGCAAAGAAACCAAATTTTATTTAACATTGTCAACTGACAATACTTGTAAACCAAAATTAATGGATGACAGAGCAGCTGGTTCAACACAGTAGTGAGAGACAAATGTGTTAATAGAAAACCAAGAAGCCACTCTACAAATGATTTCAGGTGCGACATGCCGAGAAGCTGCCCAAGAGGTCGAGATACTCCGGGTTGAATGAGCCGTCACTGCCTCTGGAGGAGCCAAGCCCTTTGCTTTGTATGCCCTCTGAATGGTCTGCACAATCCAGGAAGAAATTGATCTGACTGAAGCTCCCATTCTCTTGTTTTTACCATGGAGAAGGACGAAAAGAAATTCTGTTTGTTTGAACGGAGCCGTGACCTCCAGGTATTGTTTTAGAGTGTGGCCTACATCAAGATGAACATCCTGATTATCTGTTGTTTTAAAAGTAGGAAGTACAATCTCTTGGTTTTCATGAAAGACTGAGGTTAGGTTTTGATCCTAACATGGGAATCAACACTGCTCTGTCTGGGAAAAAAGTCAGAAAAGGCTCCTCTGAACCTAAATTTCTCATTTCTGAAACTCTTTTGGCCGAAGTCACAGCTACCAGGTAAGTGGCCTCGAGCGTGAGGTCTCTCGTGGAAAGAGGTTTGCCAGGATCTGATCCGAGATTGGAGAGAAAATCCAAGACAAGAGGGAGGTCCCATTTGGGGAACCCAGGTCTTCTTTGAGGTCTAAGCCTGATGGATCCTTTAAAGAACTGACGGACCAAAGCATGATTTGCCCATGAAACTCCTGTGAAGGTCGAGATGGCTGACACTTGAACTCTTAGTGAGCTGACTGCTAAAGACAAGTCAAGTCCTGATTGAAGAAAACTCAGTATGTCTTGTACTGCCGGAGAGCTACAAGGATTCGACCTGGAAGACATATGATCAGTAAATCTAGACCATATACGCTCATATACCCTATTAGTACTTTTCCTTCTGGCACTGAGAAGGGTTGGAATAGCTTCTTCAGGACAACCTAGAGCTTCGAGCCTTCCCCTCTCAAGAACCACACCCTGAGGTGTAGGCAGGATGGACACGGGTGTAACGTCATGCCTTGAGACAGTAGATCCGGTGTGAGAGGTAGGGGAACTGGGTCTTGATAGCTGAGGAGTGATAACAGAGGGAACCAAGGCCTGTTGGGCCAGAAAGGAATCACTGCAATGATCTCCACCTTCTCTGTTTTGAGCCTCCGGAGAAATTGAAGAATCACTAGAACCGGAGGGAAGGCATAGGCCTTCTGAAACCTCCACTGATCCGAGAGAGCATCTATCCCATATGCCTGAGGATCTCTGAACCTCGAATAATATTTGGGCATTTTGTGATTGCATGGGGAAGCAAACAGATCGACCTCTGGAGACACTCCCAGGGTCAGAAGCCACTCGAACACCCCTCTGTGGAGAGACCACTCATTGTTGTCCATTTGAACACGAGAAAGGAAGTCCGCCTGTACATTCTGAATCCCTGGAATGTAAACTGCAGAGATGTTGGACAAGTTCTTCTGAGCCCAGCTCATTATTGGCTCTACTTCCTGTATCAGGGACCAACTGTGAGTTCCACCTTGCTTCTTTATGTAAGCCACAGCGGTTGTATTGTCCAACCTTAACATTACTGATGAATTCATTATTAGATGGCGAAATGACAGGAGTGCCTGAAAGGCGGCCCTCAGCTCTAGTATGTTGGAGACAAGTATGTTGGAGACAACAAGAAGGGGGATTCCATCTGCCCTGAGCCACATCTGAAAGGCAGTGAGCGCCCCATCCCCGATTGCTGGCATCCGATGTTATTGTGATCCATGAGATGGGAATGATTGAATGGTGATTGCACAGGTTTTTCCCTTGAAGCCACCAAAGGAGAGACGTTCTCATGGTTGGAGTAATGTGTATGCACTGAATTTGGCTGGAAGAATCCCATTGCTGAAGGGACCCTTTTTGGAAGGGCCGCATATGCCATTGGGCCCACTTCACCATAGGAATGGTGGCTGTCATTGTGCCAATTACTTTCAGGCATTGGAGAGCAGAGAGGTGAGATGACTCTGGAAGGGAGATGGTGCCTTCCATTGTGTTGAAGTGAGCCCCTAGAAACACAAGGGATTGTGTTGGCTCTAGATAGCTCTTCTCCAGATTCAGGAGCCACCCAAATTCTTGCAGGGTGGAAATGACTAAGCTCTTGTGCTCTAAAAGTTGGTCTTTGTTTTGAGCTAAGAGAAGTAAGTCGTCTAGATAGTGGTGGAGACGAACCCCTTTGACACTAAGAAGAGCCACAACAGACAATAGGACCTTGGAAAAGACCAAAGGGTAGACACATGAATTGCAGATGCTGATCGCCTACTGCAAAGCGTAGGAACTGTTGGAAGTCCATTGCCACCGGCACGTGAAAGTAGGCATCTTTTAGATTGATTGAAATCAACCAGTCTCCCAGATGCACATTCCTTCCGGATAAAGGATTTGAGATGAGTTAAGTCTATGACTGGTCTCCATGTACCGTTTTTCTTTTGAATCATGAACAGAGGAGAATACATGCCTTTGCCTCGTTCGTTTTCTGGAACAGGGATGGCTGCGCCTTGATCCAACAAACAATTCACGTAGGTTAACAGGACCTGCTTTTTCTCTTCTGAACCTGGAAGAGATGTAGGAACAAATCTGAGTCTTGGGGTGTCAATGAAGACCCACTTGTGACCGGAGGAGTCCATCTTGATGGTCCAGTAATCCCGGATTGAGGCCACCCAGACATGCCTGAAGTGGCGAAGACCAGCCCCCACCTGGCATGCCTGAGCGGGCCCAATCTCAAAAGGACTTAGTGGAGTCCTGGTTGCCAGAGGAACCACCTTTTGTGGGTTTTTTGAAAGAGGACTGCCTGGATTTTCAGGACCTTGAAAACTCCTGACCAGGCCTGGAGCTGCGTGCTTCCCTAGCGCAATCAGAATTTTGTCTTCTAGGATAATTGCGTTTCTGATTTTGTAGGTGTCGGTCTTGAGGGAGGAAACCAGACTTACCACCTGTGGCCCGGGTTATGGCACTATCAAGCTTGTTGCCAAATAATGAAGTTCCTTCAAAAGGAATTCGGCACCAAGCTTGTTTGGAAGCCAGATCCGCCAACCATGGACGGAGCCTAAGGCACGACGTGCTGAAACAGCTGCCAACATAACCCGGGACATCAGGCGGATGACATCAATAGAGGCCTCCCCAAGAAAAGCCGACGCCAGCCTGATCTCCTGGATAGGAGAATCTTTAGCTGTTTCAACAGAGATAACTCTTAGGAACTCATCCACATTATCAGACCAAGATTCTAAAGCTTTGGATACTGCAGCTATCGCAAGTATGGGCTTGCATGCCATTCCTGACGTCAGGTAAATCCTTTTTAGATCTGAATCAATCCGTCTTTCCAGAGGATCTTTAAAAGATACAGTGTCTTCTAAGGGAAGAGTTACATATCTTGCTAGATGAGTGCTGCATCCACCAAAGGAGCTGACTCAAGGTGTTTTACGTCCTCTTCCTTAAAAGGATACAGTTTCAAGACTTTTGATTGCATGGAACTCTTTTTGTCCATCTTGCTCCATTCCTCAGATATGGTATCGCCCAGCTCACAGAGAAAAGGAAAATATTGTCGCTCCTTATTGAGCTGCTTGAAAAATTTTCTCTGTTTTGGGGGGAAGTCACACGATCTTCCGACTTCAGGGCCTCTCTCAATGCTTTCACCAAAGAAGGGACTAAAGTGTATTCAAATCCCACGCCAGGATCTTCCAGATCCGATTCGCTGTCTGAAACAGGAGCAGAATGGCGACTTAGCTGGGAAGACTCCCATGTCTCATGTACTGAACCTTCTCCCACTGGAGGGCATAATGGGTCTGATGGGGAATCGCGGGGCTGTTGAGCCTCTCTTTCCTGCAGAGATTATTTCACAACCTGCCTCACCATAGATTCTAAACGCTGGTCTGCAACATCCCTCTCATTTGCAACTTTAGAGAAGCAGTGATCACAGAGAGATTTGTCTACTGGAACAGGCATCCTGCACGACCAGCATGATTTTTCTGATCTTCTGCTAGAGGGAGATGAAGGGGGGTGAGAAGGATTTTTACGGCGCTGTTCAGATCTGGAAGGAGATTTATGATGGCTAGACCTGGAGGAAGATTGCCGGTGGTGTGATTTTGATGATCCACTTCCTTTATGAGAACTACGGTGTGGATCAGACCTAGAAGGGCTGTAAGGAAAGAAGCACAGAAAAGATAGAGACAGGAGTCAGCTAGTGTCCTAGAATCCTACTCTCAATCCTTGTACAGGTAGAAAGGCATAACTGCAAACATACCTGCTACAAGCAGGCTGGCCACTAGGGGGCAGTGAGGCGTCCATGGTGTCAACACAATAAGAAAATGGCAGAGACAGATTCACACATCAGCTGGCTGACAAAAGACCTCAACCCCCAGACAATAGAACTTGTCTTACCTTGAACCACCAAGATATTTGCCCCGGGAAGTCGCCGTATCCCCCACGAACATTCCCGGGGCTCTGTAAGCTTTCCACAGCTTTTAAAAGTGGTGCCCGTGACATCATCGACGGCGTCAGACGCGAGATGCTCGCGCGCATGCATGAACCGAGCCTCGACTTCGTATCGGGTCTGCGCATGAGCAGAGTGCACGCTGGTACCCGGAAGTAATAGAGAGAGTGGCTGCTGGAACGCAGGAAGCGTCAGCGCCAACTAGGACACCAGTGATGAGGGAGAAACACACAGGAAAAAGGTACAAACAACACATAAACATTGCTGCCATGTGTATACGAATATAAAAACTTACCCCTCCACCTACGATCACCTGGGCCGAGGAACCGCCATACACACACACACACCGGACTTGGTAGCAGATAGTGGTCGCCTGGAACATTAGGCAAACAGACCATGCGCACATAGATGAACCAATCCCAATCTTCAGTGCTACTCTGCTATACACTCCATACCCTGCTTAACAGTCAGGGCCTATCGAAGGAAAAAAATTGGCACTCGGCTGATTCGATCGTAGGGAGGTTATCTTCAGGTAGGAGAACCAACACCTGGTCCTACGGAGGAGGACAAAAAAGGAACATGGATAGCAGCCTAGAGCAAAGATTTATGGGAGAGGGGTTCTATTGGGTAGTTATGGAGGCGGGGCCTTCCCACACGTATGCTGCCATGGAGCCTGTCAGGAAAGGCATTTTTCTAGCCACTAAATTTGAGAACTCCTCTTGGAAAATTATTTTTTTTTTTAACAGAATTTTTAAAGGTTTGCTAAAGCCTATGATTTGCAGAAATCCCAGTGCTATCTACTGTATACACAGTCAAATCTACAGATGATGAGAACTGTCCATCACGCTAGAATACAGGAATACCACTGCTGTCAAATGATAACAAGTTTAGTTGCTCTGCCTATGAAAAACAACCATCTACAACACTGGGTCACTCCACCTACCTTAGACACAAATTTGTAACACTAAAAAAGGAATTAATGCTCCAGACACTTTTTTTTTTTACTGTAGTCTTGAAAAGTGGGCCGGAGTTAGAACCCCTGTTGGGTTTTTCCTGATTTCCATGGTTCTGTTAGAGAGATTTCCCCTTACACCTGGGTGTTTTGGGATTGTGGCAAAATCGCTGCAATTCTTCCCCCGATCTCAAAACGCACTACAATCGCAAAACGCGGGTTCAGGTGCCATTTTTTCAATGGTGATGCAGTTTTGCCATATTTAGCGCACGATTTCTCATGGCAAATTGTATTGTGTGAAGCTTGTCAATAAACCAATCAACAATCACGGCAAAACAACACCGTGTTTTAGGTGGCATTGAAAATTATGGCACCTGAATCTGCATTTTGCGATTGTAGGGTGCTTTGAGATCACGGGCAGAATCTTAGCGATTCTGCCTCAATCCCAAAATGCCCAGGTGTGAATGGAGCCTGAGGATGGGGGTGTGTATAGAAATAGACAGACAACTAATCAAACCACAAATTACTGATTTAAAATGTAGTTAGATAAGGACTATCGCCAAAGAGAATCTAGTTGAAACACCATATTCCTAATGGTTCTTAAGCCTAGTAAACACTACTAGTTATTTTTCCGTTCAACCCAGCGAGCTGAATGAAAAATAAAATGACAGCTCAGGTTGGAGCCACTGTACTAACAATCTGATGTTAGTACAGCGATCTCCCCTGCTGTTCTATTGTTTTCTGACAGGGGGATGGCCCCCCGCCAGAACACTCCGGTCATCGCTCTCAGCTGGTCGGCAGAACTTTTTCGGTCATGTTTCTTTGACAGAAGCCAGCCGAAGGGCAGGTTTCTGCCAGACCAACTGCAGTACACGGATCTAATGTCAGCCGGTTTCTATTGAACCCGCTGATGCCGCCCAACATTCGGCTCGTGTGTACGGGGCTTTAAGTACCAGAATCAAAAAATTATTCTATAAACACCAGTAGCACCAATTGTGAAGTAGTGGTCATGTAATAAAGCTACCTCAACATCTTGATGTAGAAATATGTATATGACTGTGGTGACTACCTTGGCTTTATGTTAAATGAGTTATTTTCAATTTTTCTTTTAAAAGAAAAAAAAGTGTAGCACTACTCCTGCAGGAGCCGCTGGTGAATATGGGATTCCCCACCATGCACAGCCAGGCACACAGGATCCTCCACACACTGTAGTCAGAAAACAGTCCTTGCATCTTGGTTTTTGTGTTTCTAATAGGGGTATTGAACTTGGATGGGGATAGGGGTATTATGGGATGCCCACTTGAATTTAGAAGAACATTTCCAGGGACAACATCTTCTGTACAGAATATTTACACTCCTCAGCTTCCTCCAGCACAACACTTGCTTGAAGCACTACAACTCCCACGACCAGCTGGCACACTGTTAGGGGATCTGATAATAGGGTTCAGTCAAATTTATAGCAAATGCCCTATACTGGCATCGACCGCAGGCCCCTTTGGTAGTGTAGCAAAGTCTTAGTGCCCAGCTGTCCTTCAGTGGCTACTGATCCCAGTACCACCTCCACTGCCAGCTCACCTGGTTGCAGCTGCCCTTTTCTTCAGTCCTCTTGGCTATACTTCCACGGTCCTCCTAGACTGACTCTGCATCCATCTCAGACTGCTCTCACCCAGTCCTCTTAGACATGCCTCTCAGTCCTCCCCAACTGTAACACTCACCAGACCACCTAACTTGGAGATTTGCCCAGCAGTGTTCTCCTGCTATCCTCACACCTACTCCCTTGCCACTGGTTAGGACACCTCTGTGTGTCATGAAGAGGGTCCCTTCCGCACCTGAGCTCCCAGACCCAAGGTCACCCCCCCAGACTAGGGGGGCCACACTCAAGGGTCTCTGACAGCCTCCTAACACTCCATCTCCATCTTCCACCTGAACTCCCTTACCCCAGCTGGGCTGACCCTGAGTATTTTAGGGGGGCCTGCCCCCCTGTTACCCCAGCTGTTGGGGATTGGGCAGGGCCCTCATGAATACTCCAGGCAGCTCCTCCTAACCTCCACTCCCATTTTTCTAGAATCTTCTCCAAGTTTCTAGAGGTGCGGGGGTATCAGAGATGCTGCCCGTGAGTCATACCAGCCTCCCTGAGTCCGCCCCTGACCCAGATAAAACACAGGCTTGGCTGCCAGCCAAGCCTAAACATTTTGCCTACTCTAACAAAAACTGAACAATTTCTATTGTAGCACACTAGAGGGTGCTACAAAAGTAACATACTATGGTGAACAATAGGTGTCCCAACAGGTTGAGGGTAATGTTACATTACAAGCTATAAAATGTAGCTCAAGCCATGTTAGGCTCTTGGTAGATGTTTAGCAATACAGGTTGATGCAATAACCATGTCTCCTTTGTACAGACACAGTACAGTACAAAAAAACATAACATTACTGATTCCATAAGACCATTAATATTTTAATTGGGGACCTCCATACAATTCGCACTCCTCTCCTGCACATACTACCCACCACCATACACTCCACACTCCTCTCCTGCACATAATACCCACCTCCACACAGTGCATACTCCTCTCCTGCACATATTACCAACCTCCATACACTCTGCACTCCTCTCCTGCACATAATACCAAACTCCATACACTCCACACTCCCTCTACACATACTACTCAGCACCATACACTCAGCACTCCTCTCCTGCACATACTACCCACCACCATACACTCCACACTCCTCTCCTGCACCTAATACCCACCGCTATACACTCCACACTCCTCTCCTGCACATACTACCCACCACCATACACTCCATACTCCTCTTCTGCTTATACTACCCACCGCCATATACTCTGCACTCCTCTCCTGCACATACTACCCACGCCATACACTGCATACTTCTCTTCTGGACATTCTACCCACCTCCATACACTGAGCACTCCTCTCCTGCACATACTACCCACCACCATACACTCCATACCCCTCTCCTGCATATACTACCACCCACCATACCCTCTGCACTCCTCCCATGCACATACTACCCACCCCCATACACTCTGCACTCCTCTTCTGCACATACTACCCACCACCATACACTCCGCACTCCTCTCCTACACATACTACTCACCACCATACACTCCATACTCCTCTTCTGCACATACTACCCACCTCCATACACTCAGCACTCTTCTCCTGCACATACTACCCACCACCATACACTCCATACCCCTCTTCTGCATATACCACCCACCATCATACACTCCACACCCCTCTCCTGCACATACTACCCACCGCCTTACACTCTGCACTGTACATTCCCTATTTCACATTACCATATTCCGGCGATTCCGCATTATGTAAGTAACCTCAGACTCTATTAAACCACACCCATTTAAGGGTGTGGTTTCATGCCTGGGAGCCACTTTTTATCTTGCACACGGGCCCACTCATTTCATGATACGCCCCTGGTTGGATGGAATTTATTTCTGACTATGCTCTTTCCTAGCAACAGGGTAGTAGAGTCTGACTATATGGAGTTGAATTACAGAGCTGAGGCATTGTAGATAGAATACTATAAAATATTGTCAGAGTTTGCAATAAATGCAAAGCATTTACTGATTGGATGAGGCAGATATCATGACATCGCTGTCCTGCATTTACACCTTGTCCAATCAGAGAGAAAAACGGAAGGCATTCTGTAAATGATGCTTTTGCTGAGCGGACGACCCTCTGTGTTCACTAAGCAGCAGGGCAGAACTCGGCTACATTAATTCTCTGCTTCCACAGCAGTCCAACAGATATGGCATAGTCATACTTACATTGGTTCAATCTGTACCAATGTGACTATACAGAAAATCCATACTTGGAATTAAGGTTTAAATTATATTAAACTCTTGTTTAAAAATATATTTTCTTTACCATGTATTCTTAACTCAAAAAAGCCCATTTTATTGCTCTCAGCTTCCTCCATGTGTACTAATTCCTTTTTTATTTCTATTGTGAGCCAACTTACCATTTAGAGGTAGTTTTTTCCATGGTTCCACTGAATGTAGGAACGTAGCCACCTTTCATTAATGTGATAGAATTAGCTTTATTATGATTGTAATGAATCTTATACCTAATGAGATTATACTTGCATAGTCAAGGGCTGTAATTTATATGAAGCTGTTTTTATAGCTCACCTGATGCCAGTTAAATAGTAGTAGCATGAAAAAATATAAAGAAATTAAGCAAGTGTAGATTTCAAAGATAACATAATCTGGTACACCCAAATCAATTAGCATCTGTTTAGCAAATGTTTTCTAAGTCTACTTAATGATTCAGCTTTTTAAATAAGTTTATATTTTTATAATCGGGGTTTCTTTAACACCAAAGGTATTATTAGCTGGTTCTGTGTGTGTGTACATATATGTATGTATGTGTGTGTATATACATGTACACACAGAACCAGCTAACAATATCTTTGGCGGTAATGAAACCCTGATTATAAAAATATAATCTTATATATATATATCTCTATATAGATATATATCCATATATCTATATAGATATATATACAGTGGGGATGGAACGTATTCAGACCCCCTTAAATTTTTCACTCTTTGTTATATTGCAGCCATTTGCTAAAATCATTTAAGTTCATTTTTTTCCTCCTTAATGTACACACAGCACCCCATATTGACAGAAAAACACAGAATCGTTGACATTTTTGCAGATTTATTAAAAAAGAAAAACTGAAATATCACATGGTCCTAAGTATTCAGACCCTTTGCTGTACCACTCATATATTTAACTCAGGTGGTGTCCATTTCTTCTGATCATCCTTGAGATGGTTCTACACCTTCATTTGAGTCCAGCTGTGTTTGATTATACTGATTGGACTTGATTAGGAAAGCCACACATCTGTCTATATAAGACCTTACAGCTCACAGTGCATGTCAGAGCAAATGAGAATCATGAGGTCAAAGGAACTGCCTGAAGAGCTCAGAGACAGAATTGTGGCAAGGCACAGATCTGGCCAAGGTTACAAAAAAATTCTGCTGCACTTAAGGTTCCTAAGAGCACAGTGGCCTCCATAATCCTTAAATGGAAGACGTTTGGGATGGCCAGAACCCTTCCTAGAGCTGGCCGTCCGGCCAAACTGAGCTTTTGGGGGAGAAGAGCCTTGGTGAGAGAGGTAAAGAAGAACCCAAAGATCACTGTGGCAGAGCTCCAGAGATGCAGTCGGGAGATGGGAGAAAGTTGTAGAAAGTCAACCATCACTGCAGCCCTCCACCAGTCGGAGCTTTATGGCAGAGTGGTCTGACGGAAGCCTCTCCTCAGTGCAAGACACATGAAAGCCCGCATGGAGTTTGCTAAAAAACACCTGAAGGACTCCAAGATGGTGAGAAATAAGATTCTCTGGTCTGATGAGACCATGATAGAACTTTTTGGCCTTAATTCTAAGCAGTATGTGTGGAGAAAACCAGGCACTGCTCATCACCTGTCCAATACAGTCCCAACAGTGAAGCATGGTGGTGGCAGCATCATGATGTGGGGGTGTTTTTCAGCTGCAGGGACAGGACGACTGGTTGCAATAGAGGAAAAGATAAATGCGGCCAAGTACAGGGATATCCTGACGAAAACCTTCTCCAGAGTGCTCAGGACCTCAGACTGGGCCGAAGGTTTACCTTCCAACAAGACAATGAGCACACAGCTAAAATAATGAAGGAGTGGCTTCACAACAACTCCGTGACTGTTCTTGAATGGCCCAACCAGAGCCCTGACTTAAACCCAAATGAGCATCTCTGGAGAGACCTAAAAATGGCTGTCCAACAACGTTTACCATCCAACCTGACAGAACTGGAGAGGATCAGCAAGGAGGAATGGCAGAGGATCCCCAAATCTAGGTGTGAAAAACTTGTTGCATCTTTCCCAAAAAGACTCATGGCTATATTAGATCAAAAGGGTGCTTCTACTAAATACTGAGCAAAGGGTCTGAACACTTAGGACCGTGTGATATTTCAGTTTTTCTTTTTTAATAAATCTGCAAAAATGTCAACAATTCTGTGTTTTTCTGTCAATATGGGGTGTTGTGTGTATACATTAATGAGGAAAAAAAATGAACTTAAATTATTTTAGCAAATAGCTGCAATATAACAAAGAGTGAAAAATTTAAGGGGGTCTGAATACTTTCCGTTCCCACTGTATATCTAAATATATATCTATATATATCTATATATACACAGTATATATATCTATATATATAGATATATATAGATATTTATCTATTTATAGATATATATCAATAGATAGATAGATAGATAGATAGATAGATAGATAGATAGATAGATAGATAGATAGATAGATAGATAGATAGATAGATAGATAGATAGATATACAGTGTAGCGCTGACAATTTTTCCTGTCTTTTTAATGTAATGTTAAAAGTATGGACAATGCATTCTTTGGTATTTGGCACCATCTAGTGGCTTAAACGTGAAATGGATTTCATTTTATTTTCCTTTTCAAGAACATAGAGAGATGTTACAGGAAGTGACTGTTTGTTTACATTTGACAAAGAACTGACCTACCCACAATGCCAAGTGACCTCCCATGGACACTCAGCACTGAACTGCATGCTGGGTAGGTTATAAAAGGCCCTGCGCGGCCATCTTAGGTCTCTTCTGGATGCGTGGCCTGCCTGTGAGGACCTGTGAGGAGGTCTCCAGAGCGCGCGGCCTACCTCGTGCGGATCGGAACAGCAGCCTTTGATCCTGCCTTACATCACAGCGTGCTAGAGCAGCAGTGTGATCGTTCCAGAGACCCTTGAAGGAGGTAACCGAGGACTCCCGGTCGTCTGTGAGACAGAACAGCGTGACGGCATGGCTGCAGCGAACGAACGGAACGGAGATACTGTGGAGCGGAGGCATCCATCTGTCTGGACCAGAATTAGTGAGAGGGCTGATGCCCAGAAGTTTGTACCACACCTTTATACACCTATACTTTTAACATAGTGTTGAAGATCTTATTCAAAAGGATTGAGTTTAGACAGGCCTCAAGCCTATCCTTGACTGTACTAATGACACTGCATTATTAAAAGCCAATTGCACTGGAGGCAGTTGCAGGTGTACTGCACTACAAGAATAGTTCTAACATTCATTTTCCGTTAACCCTTGTTTGTTCAAATGTCGGATTACAATTAACACGACACAAATAGCTAGCGACAGAAGACTAAAGACATCTCTTATTGCAAGGCCTTGCATCCTACTAAAGATAAGAGTAACTGCATTATAAAGTAGGGGGAGCTCCCTAGAAATTCTGTTGTGCTTTATTTATTAACTTTACCTTCCTGTGGTTACCGCGGTGTGCTGGAAGTGGGAAGGTACTCAGAGTTAAGGCGTTTGTGCTCTGAACATTAGTCCTACTTGGAGACGCACTCTCAGGGGTCATCTAACACAACTTTATATTTACAAACTGTTGTAAATACCTATTGGGCTGTTGCATTACGTTTGCGTGACAGTGCAAATACCGTAATTACTATTTTATATCAGTTCCAGTAAAAATACGTTCCTGGTTAAGTACAATTGGTGTGGAGTGTTGTTCCTTTTCCAGCAGGTGGAACTCCGGATACCCAGGTAATAACAAAAGTAAACTATTGTTGTATTGCACATTGTGGGGTTATCCTTTACTATTAGCTTCACACTAAAACTGCACCACAGCTGTGTGAAGGGGATTGAGCCAAGTTATAGGGGAAGTAAAAGCAGAGTACAGGCCCAATCAAATACCAGCAGCTCCTTCGAGGGTCAGTGCTACAACAGTATCCCACAAAAGTGAGTACACCCCTCACATTTTTGTAAATATTTTATTATATCTTTTCATGTGACAACACTGAAGAAATGACACTTTGCTACAATGTAAAGTAGTGAGTGTACAACTTGTATAACAGTGTAAATTTGCTGTCCCCTCAAAATAACTAAACACACAGCCATTAATTTATAAACCACTGGCAACAAAAGTGAGTACACCCCTAAGTGAAAATGTCCAAATTGGGCCCAAAGTGTCAATATTTTGTGTGGCCACCATTATTTTCCAGCACCACTTAACCCTCTTGGGCATGGAGTTCACCAGAGCTTCACAGGTTGCCACTGGAGTCCTCTTCCACTCCTCCATGACGGCATTACGAAGCTGATGGTTGTTGGAGACCTTGCGCTCTTCCACCTTCCATTTGAGGATGCCCCACAGATGCTCAATAGGTTTAGGTCTGGAGACATGCTTGGCCAGTCCATCACCTTTACTTTCAGCTTCTTTACAAGGCAATGGTCGCCTTGGAGGTGTGTTTGGGGTCTTTATCATGTCGGAATACTGCCCTGCAGCCCAGTCTCCGAAGGGAGGGGATCATGCTCTGCTTCAGTATGTCACAGTACATGTTGGCATTCTTGGTTCCCTCAATGAACTGTAGCTCCCCAGCGCCAGCAGCACTCATGCAACCCCAGACCATGCACTCCCACCACCATGCTTGACTGTAGGCAAGACAAACTTGTCTTTGTACTTCTCACCTGGTTGCCACCGCACACGCTTAACGCCATCAGAACAAAATACGTTTATCTTGGTCTCATCAGACCACAGGACATGGTTCCAGTAATCCATGTCCTTAGTCTGCTTGTCTTCAGCAAACTGTTTGTGGTCTTTCTTGTGCATGATCTTTAGAAGAGTCTTCCTTCTGTGTTAACGGCTATGCAGACCAGTTTGATGCAGTGTTGCGGCGTATGATCTGAGCACTGACAGGCTGACCTCCCACCCCTTCAATCACTGCAGCAATGCTGGCAGCACTCATATGTCTATTTCCCAAAGAGAAACTCTGGATATGACGCTGAGCACGTGCACTCAACTTCTTTGGTCGACCATGGCGAGTGGAACCTGTCCTGTTAAACTGCTGTATGGTCTTGACCACTGTTCTGCAGCTCAGTTTCAGGGTCTTGGCAATATTCTAATAGCCTAGGCCATCTTTATGTAGAGCAACAATTCTTTTTTTCAGATCCTCAGAGAGTTCTTAGCCATGAAGTGCCATTTTGAACTTCAAGTGACCAATATGAGAGAGTGAGAGCGATAACAGCAAATTTAACACACCTGCTCCTCATTCACACCTGAAACCTTGTAACTCTAATGAGTCACATGACACCGGGGAGGGAAAATGCCTAATTGGGCCCAATTTGGACATTTTCATATGAAGGTGTACTCACTTTTGTTGCCAGTAGTTTAGACATTAATGGTTGTGTGTTGAGTTATTTTGAGGGGACAAGCTGTACACTCACTACTTTACATTGTAGCAAAGTGTCATTTCTTCAGTGTTCTCACATGAAAAGATATAATAAAATGTTTACAAAAATGTGAGGGGTGTACTCACTTTTGTGAGATACTGTATATCCACTTGAGCCCCGGACCATTATGCTGCCTAAGGACCAGAGGTCTTTTTCCAATTTGGCACTGCGTCGCTTTAACTGCTAATTGCGCGGTCATGCAATGCTGTACCCAAACGAAATTTGCGTCCTTTTCTTCCCACAAATAGAGCTTTCTTTTGATGGTATTTGATCACCTCTGCGGTTTTTATTTTTTGCGCTATAAATGGAAAAAGACCGAAAATTTTGAAAAAAAATGATATTTTCTACTTTTTGTTATAAAAAAAATCCAATAAACTCAATTTTAGTCATACATTTAGGCCAAAATGTATTCGGCCACATGTTTTTGGTAAAAAAAAGTCAATAAGCGTATATTTATTGGTTTGCGCAAAAGTTATAGCGTCTACAAACTAGGGTACATTTTCTGTAATTTACACAGCTTTTAGTTTATGACTGCCTATGTCATTTCTTGAGGTGCTAAAATGGCAGGGCAGTACAAAACCCCCCCAAATGACCCCATTTTGGAAAGTAGACACCCCAAGGAAATTGCTGAGAGGCATGTTGAACCCATTGAATATTTATTTTTTTTGTCCCAAGTGATTGAATAATGACAACAACAAAAAAAAAAAAATATTTACAAAAAGTTGTCACTAAATGATATATTGCTCACACAGGCCATGGGCCTATGTGGAATTGCACCCCAAAATACATTCTGCTGCTTCTCCTGAATATGGGGATACCACATGTGTGGGACTTTTTGGGAGCCTAGCCGCGTACGGGGCCCCGAAATCCAATCACCGCCTTCAGGATTTCTAAGGGCGTAAATTTATGATTTCACTCTTTACTGCCTATCACAGTTTCGGAGGCCATGGAATGCCCAGGTGGCACAAAACCCCCCCAAATGACCCCATTTTGGAAAGTAGACACCCCAAGCTATTTCCAGAGAGGCATATTGAGTCCATGGAATATTTTATATTTTGACACAAGTTGTGGGAAAGTGACACATTTTTTTTTTTTTTTTTTGCACAAAGTTGTCACTAAATGATATATTGCTCACACAGGCCATGGGCATATGTGGAATTGCACCCCAAAATACATTTAGCTACTTCTCCTGAGTACGGGGATACCACATGTGTGGGACTTTTTGGGAGCCTAGCCGTGTACGGGACCCCGAAAACCAATCACCGCCTTCAGGATTTCTAAGGGTGAAAATTTTTGATTTCACTCTTCACTGCCTATCACAGTTTCGGAGGCCATGGAATGCCCAGGTGGCACAAAACCCCCCCAAATGACCCCATTTTGGAAAGTAGACACCCCAAGCTATTTGCTGAGAGGCATGGTGAGTATTTTGCAGCTCTCATTTGTTTTTGAAAATGAAGAAAGACAAGAAAAAACTTTTTTTTTTTTCTTTTTTCAATTTTCAAAACTTTGTGACAAAAAGTGAGGTCTGCAAAATACTCACTATACCTCTCAGCAAATAGCTTGGGGTGTCTACTTTCCAAAATGGGGTCATTTGGGGGGGGTTTGTGCCACCTGGGCATTCCATGGTCTCCGAAACTGTGATAAGCAGTCAAGAGAGAAATCAAAAATTCACGCCCTTAGAAAGCCTGAAGGCGGTGCTTGGTTTTCGGGGTTCCGTACGCGGCTAGGCTCCCAAAAAGTCTCACACATGTGGTATCCCCGTACTCAGGAGAAGCAGCAGAATGTATTTTGGGGTGTAATTTCACATATTCCCATGGCATGTTTGAGCAATATATCATTTAGTGACAATTTTGTGCAAAAAAAAAAAAAATTGTCTCTTTCCTGCAACTTGTGTCGCAATATAAAATATTCCATGGACTCGACATGCCTCTCAGCAAATAGCTTGGGGTGTCTACTTTCCAAAATGGGGTCATTTGGGGGGGTTTTGAACTGTCCTGGCATTTTATGCACAACATTTAGAAGCTTATGTCACACATCACCCACTCTTCTAACCACTTGAAGACAAAGCCCTTTCTGACACTTATTGTTTACATGAAAAAGTTTTTTTTTTTTGCAAGAAAATTACTTTGAACCCCCAAACATTATATATTTTTTTAAAGCAAATGCCCTACAGAATAAAATGGTGGGTGTTTCATTTTTTTTTTTCACACAGTATTTGCGCAGCGATTTTTCAAACGCATTTTTTGGGGAAAAAACACACTTTTTTAAATTTTAATGCACTAAAACACACTATATTGCCCAAATGTTTGATGAAATAAAAAAGATGATCTTAGGCCGAGTACATGGATACCAAACATGACATGCTTTACAATTGCGCACAAACGTGCAGTGGCAACAAAATAAATACATTTTTAAAAGCCTTTAAAAGCCTTTACAGGTTACCACTTTAGATTTACAAAGGAGGTCTACTGCAAAAATTACTGCCCTCGATCTAACCTTCGCGGTGATACCTCACATGCATGGTGCAATTGCTGTTTACGTTTGACGACAGACCGCCGCTTGCGTTCGCCTTAGTGCGAGAGCAGGGGGCGACAGGGGTGCTTTTTTTTTTTTTTTTTTTTTTTTCTTTATTATTTTTTGCTTTTTTATCTTATTTTTAAACTGTTCCTTTCATTTTTATTTTTTTTTAATCATTTTTATTGTTATCTCGGGGAATGTAAATATCCCCTATGATAGCAATAGGTAGTGACAGGTACTCTTTTTTGAAAAAATTGGGGTCTATTAGACCCTAGATCTCTCCTCTGCCCTCAAAGCATCTGACCACACCAAGATCGGTGTGATAAAATGCTTCCCCAATTTCCCAATGGCGCTATTTACATCCAGCAAAATCTAAGTCATAAAATGCTCGTAGCTTCCGGTTTCTTAGGCCATAGAGATGTTTGGAGCCACTCTGGTCTCTGATCAGCTCTATGGTCAGCTGGCTGAATCACCGGCTGCATTTTCAGGTTCCCTGTTGAGACAGGAGAGCCAGAGAAAAACACGGAAGACGGTGGGGGGGGGGGGCATTCCCTCCCACGGCTTGTAAAAGCAGTCTAGAGGCTAATTAGCCGCTAGGATTGCTTTTACATGAAAGCCGACCGCTGGCTGAAAAGAATGATACCAAGATGATACCTAAACCTGCAGGCATCATTCTGGTATAACCACTCAAAGTTGTGAATGGCGTACCTGAAGACAAAAAAATGGTTAACAATAAAGCACAGTAAACGGTAAAGTATAAAAAATTGCATACCTGAAAAGCAAACATGATAAAACATAATAACAATAAAACATTGCAGAATAGAATACAGTAAAAAAGAGCAGAACAATAGAGAGAATAGAGAGAGAGAGAACAATGAAACGACAACTATTTTTTTTTATTTTATATATATATATTTTTTTTTTTTTACACTTTTTTTGTAACTAACTTTTATAACTGTAACCGGTTCCAGGTTCGGGTCTCTCAAAATGCGATGGCATCTTGGGAGACCCTGTGAAAGTGTGCCTAGTCTGTGCAATGCTGTACCCTACGCTAATACTCAACTAGTGCATGGTAGCGTTCAAAATATTCACCAATGCAAAGACCAGGATTGTCAGGACAGGAGGGACAATAATAGCGGGTGTCACGCCTATATCCGCGCTAGCTGCAGACACAATATCTTTTTTGGGGGCGTTCGCTGGGTAGGGGTACTCGGGAGGACATAAAGAAAATGCCTCTCATGCAGCCGACTGCATTTGGTTGGGAATGTGAATGGGGGAAGTACGGGCGCTGCAGAAGCGGTGGGTTCCCAATTAGGATTGGCGAATGCAGCAGGAAGGGCACTATGGGCACGACAGGCCTGTGTTTGTCTTTTTGGTGGCAGCGGGACACTACTTGTGCTTGCCACCTCACCAGCTTGAACTGCACTTATGGGACTCGCCACGTCACCAAGTGTTACTGCAGTGCTGGTTTGACTACGACCGGGGTGTACTAGGCCGCTGGCGCTTGCCAGTTCACCAAAACGCTACCAAAAAATCTGTTGGCGATCGCAGGGATCAGGCCTGACTCTGCGAACGCTGCAGTTATGCGTTTTAGTCTTTTGTAAGTGACAGTGATCGATCGATACTGCACTTGGGTGGGCTGGGCTGGGCCGGGCGGAGGGGCAAAACGCAGGTGCTAGCAGGTATCTGGGCTGATCCCGCTAACACTGCGTTTGTGAGAACCCTAAACTGCTGGGGATGCTAGTATAGATCTGATCGGATCAGATATTGATCCGTTCAGATACTATACCACTAAGGGTGGTGTACAGTGCGTGCGTGGGTGTTAGCGGTACTGGCGCTAACCTGACGCTGCCTGGGGCTGGTGCTTGCCAGTTCACCAAAATACTACCAAAAAAACTGTTAGCGATCGCAGGGATCAGGCCTGACTCTGCGAACGCTGCAGTTATGCATTTAGTGTTTTGTAAGTGTCAGTGATCGATCGATACTGCACTTGGGTGGGCTGGGCCGGGCGGAGGGGCAAAACGCAGGTGCTAGCAGGTATCTGGGCTGATTCCGCTAACACTGCGTTTTTGGGAACCCTAAACTGCTGGGGACACTAGTATAGATCTGATCGGATCAGATATTGATCCGTTCAGATACTATACCACTAAGGGAGGCGTATGCTGCGTGCGTGGGTGTTAGCGGTACTGGCGCTAACCTGGCGCTGCCTGGGGCTGGTGCTTGCCAGTTCACCAAAATACTACCAAAAAAACTGTTAGCGATCGCAGGGATCAGGCCTGACTCTGCGAACGCTGCAGTTATGCGTTTAGTCTTTTGTAAGTGACAGTGATCGATCGATACTGCACTTGGGTGGGCTGGGCGGAGGGGCAAAACGCAGATGCTAGCAGGTATCTGGGCTGATCCCGCTAACACTGCGTTTTTGGGAACCCTAAACTGCTGGGGACGCTAGTATAGATCTGATCGGATCAGATATTGATGCGTTCAGATACTATACCACTAAGGGAGGTGTATGCTGCGTGCGTGGGTGTTAGCGGTACTGGCGCTAATCTGACGCTGCCTGGGGCGACGCATATCACCGCCGGGCGATCAGGGGGCTAAACCTTTATTCGGTAATAAACGGCGGGTGCCCTGACACTATAAAAAATAAACAAACTAACCAGCGTCAACCGTAACGGTTATACGGTGATCAGTGGTGAAAGGGTTAACTAGGGGGCAATCAAGGGGTTAAAACATTTATTCGGTAGTATATGGGGGTCCCTGACGCTATAAAACGCTGACGGCGAACCTAAATATTTATGTCCCTAACTAGCGTCACCAGCGACACTAATACAGCGATCAGAAAAATGATCGCTTAGTGACACTGGTGACAGGGGGTGATCAAGGGGTTAAAACTTTATTGGGGGGGTTAGGGGGGTACTCTAGACCTAAAGGGGGGTAACAGTAACTGTCCCAACACTGTAACTGTCACAAACTGACACTATGCAGTAATCAGAAAAAAAAAAAAAAACTGCTGGTGTCAGTTTGTGACAGGGGGGGGGGGTGATTGGGGGGGATCGGGGGGCGATCGGGGGGGGATCGGGGTGTTTTGTGTGCCTGGCATGTTCTACTGTGTGTGTGTGTGTTGGTGCACTCACATTGATGTCTTCTCTCCTCGGGCTGGAACGGAAATTACCGAGCCGAGGAGAGATGACATCATTTCCTTTGCTGCTGTTTAGCATACAGCAGCAAAGGAATGATTCCATTGGCCGGCGGCGATCGCGAGGGGGGGGCCACGAACGGATGGTCTCCCCCTCACCACCGATCGTCGCTGGACAAAAGACGACCGCCTCGGGCACCGGGGGGGGGTCCGATCGGACCCCCCACCCGCGGAAGGCAAATCACGTACCATGTACGTGATTTTGCCTGTCCGTGCCACTTTGCCGACGTACATCGGCGTGAGGCGGTCGTCAAGTGGTTAAATATATATATTTAGTGTAGCACCCTCCTAGCGCAGGTTACTAGGTAAATTTTGTTTTTGTCTTCTGCAATCAAGTGAGCAGTGATTGTTTGGTCTGGTCTGTTCACGGCTTTATAAGCTGGGAGTTTGAGTGCTTTCCCCCACCTCTGAAAGAGGTTTCTAGAGCCTAGGGAGGGAGAATTAAAATAACCAGCCTGAATATTGATCAAGACCCAGCCAATCTCTGGGGAGGTGCACCCAGATAGTGGCTGGGAAGCTGATAAATAATCTGAAGCCCTGAAAAAGGGGGTCTTTCCCCAGCAAGGAGACTTCCGAGCCTCAATTGGCTATTGCCCTTGAGGCAGCCTATAGACTGTTTTGCTGTTCTGTGTGGTCTCAGTAGTGGCAGAGCTCGGACCTGGAAGTAATCTGGGACTTACTGAAGGACTTCAGCAAAGGGATTTGGTCTTGAGAAGGGCTGTCTCACTCACTGGAGTGTGTCTGGAGGAAGCTGAAAGGTGGTAGCTGTTCCGGAGACTTGTGAGTAGTGACTGAATTGATTTCAGGTGACTATTTGATTTTGGGATATAAGTGCCAGAGGTATCTTGGACTGAGACAGCTCTCACAGGGTCTCAGATACTGGCCATTGCCCATCCTCCGCAGTGTCCTGGACTGTGAGCTTAGGGAAGAGTGTCCTCCTGTACTGTGTAGTGTTCCTGAGATCACACTGGTACCAATAGCTGTGCAGTGGTGCAAGGTAACCAGATGCCAAAGAGATTAGCCTTATGACAACCCAGCTGTGCGGCCTTACACTGTCCAAAATTCACAGTTGCTTAAGGAAAAGATTGTCCTCCCACAGGGAATTGATAACTGTTTTGAAGTATCCTATGCCCAACCTTTCTCCTGTTACAAGTTTTATCAGCAATAGATCACAAAAAGAGGATACCTACACTGTTTATTAGAGCTGCTGTGAATGGACTGTTGCTTGGGTGGCTGGCGGCCCCTGTGCTGTTTGGGGGAGAACCAGTTAAAATCAGTGGCCCACAGGGTTAGTGCTACATTAGAAAACAGAAAGGCTGTGGGTACCATTTCAGGCATATTCCAGAGTCTTGTCAAAATATATCTTGGACATGGAGAATTTACAGTAATGCAACAATCAGTGTCATGGTGAGTCATCACATAGCATTACAAACACAATGTAATATGAGCACAAGGTACATATGAATGAAGATTAGGTGCATGTAATAGCTGCTTCCACGCAAAGCTAATCATTCAAGTGCTTTGCTTTATGACAGGTCCAATTTAAAGAGTCAGGGCCTTCAATGAACTGTCTTCAAGCAGTTCCCACTATCAGGATTAGTGCAGGCTTTGCTAGGAGCTCTGAAAAAGTGTGCGGGCAGGTTCCTGTTAACTTTGCATTCCTTTTGGATATAAAAAGAATAAACAAATAAGAAAAAGTTGGGACACAAGTATGTATTATTTATACAAATTTGAATAAAGGGTTCAGTTAAAGAGGTTTGACCTCTTAACAATAAATTGAAGTAATATAAAAAATTTCACTCATATAGACATTTACTTACAACCTACACACTTTGCTGATGGATGTCGCTGTTACTCAGCTATGCCAGCATAGTAAACTGTACTGAGAAAGAAGGACGTACATAGATCGAAATTTGGCTGGTTCAGCAGGGACCAGACGAATTTTGACCCATGTATGGACATCCTAGTAAAGCGCTGGTAGATTTTGATCTACCGCTGATAGGTAAATTTTGTGGGTCGCTTATTAGAGGAAGGTAGATTTGCCTCTGTCCCAGCTTGGCTGACGTTGCTTGTAGTTCCACAATGTGCCGGTGGGTGTCGTTGTCACCATCGGCTGGTGTTGGAAAAGCAACGTGTTGAAGCGGATGAGTGCTCCTCTGTCCCGGAGATAACTTGGTGGAGGTGGTCCTCCGAGTTGCATTCTGGGAGAGGGTATTTATGGGACAGACGCCATGTTTTGGGGTTCGTTTTCAGTCACCTGCTAGCCCTCCTGGCCGACAGGTATGCACTAGGAATACCACCTCGTGGTCCTCCATCCCGGAGGCCCACGTTGCTGCGGCGTATGGGTGGGCCCAGAAGCCGGTCTGGGGCCTACCACAGCAGCGGAGGAATGGTCCTGAGCTGTCTATCCAGAGTGAAGAAGCTGGACAACCGAGAAGATCCCAGGGGAGGACCCGTCATGGAAGGATCACGCAGAGTGCTGGTCTGGAGAGGGGCCTGTGACTCGGTTGGAGGACGCATTCCGAAGTAATCTTACAGTATAGTACTGCTTAAAGGTTCAAGTACTATATCTGACTTTCACCACAATCCAACACATCCTGTGGCAGAGGATTGTACGGGTTTTATTCTAAACAAGTCTGTGGCAGAGACTTTAGTTCGTGCTACGTGCTGGCTGCTAGACCAGTGAGAGGGGTGTATCCAGGCGGGCAAAGATTGAATCCCACCGGGGAGCTCTTTCAACCACGAGTGATTAATCTTAGAGAAATGTTCTAAAGAATACTAAGAAGAGTATTTGAGCTTCCCTGCAGCTTTCCTTCTACCACTTTCCTGCTACTTAGCTTGTTCATTTTTTAAAGCGTTGGAAAACCTACTCAAGTGTTTGGTGCTTATATCGTCCAGAGGTAAACTCAATGAAACCCTAGACCCGGTGCCGGTGAAACAGAGGTATCGAGAGTGAAGGTAACAAGCCCGCTTAAACCAGCAGCTCCACCGAGAGTTATTGCTACACTAGCAGTACAGAAGTCGATCTACTGATCGAGTTCTGTACAACCAGCCTGTTGGCTTTCTCCCAATCAATCAGTTCCACCGGCTATATCCATCAGCACTGATCCTTGTATTCTGGCAGTGTGGAATGCTCCCTGCTATCAAAATACCATAGCACAGCAGGAGTGATTCCCCCATCCACCTCAAATCTGTGGATGGAGAAATCAGATAATGTATAGGCTTCATTTTAACTGACAATTGCGCGGCCATGCAACGCTGTACCTAAACAAAATTGATGTCCCTTTTTACCCACAAATAGAGCTTTCTTTTGGTGGTATTTGATCACCTCTGCTGTTTTTATTTTTTGCGCTATAAACAAACAAAGAGGGACAATTTTGAAAAAAAAAAACATTTTAATTTAACTTTTTGCTATAATACATATAAAAATGCTGGTGCCAGCACATCACCCTCAACCCTCACCCTCAACCACCAGATGGCGCTAACATATTTCTGAGTAATCTCGTCTAGTCACAGATAAGAGCAATTGTCTTGTCTTGCGAGTGTTCGGCTGTCCCTTTTGTGGTTGTCTGCACTACTGTGTGCAGGGTGAAGGCGGCTCTCTACCACCAGAGAGTATTGCTTGGTCACCAGGACCTCAGAGCTTCACAGAAACAAAGTGAATGGGAAATATCCCGGTACCTTGGAGTTGCATATATATTTTTCCATGGTGTGACTGATCCCTCTGTGTGGCTTGGTGGACTATTGCTTTCCAACCATTTCTCCTGGATAAAGGCCCCGACCGGGTTAAGGTCGCAAGCTTCTTTTGGCTTGCCTTGCGGTAAGCGCGCATTTTTATTGGTGTTATCACAGTGGTGCGGTGGAGGAACCATTCACCTATTTAGTGCATCTAATTCCACTATGAAGATTGGGATCTGGGCCTAAGGCTTCTTCACATATATGCATATGGACTATTCTTTATTCATTTAATGCTGTTTTCCATTTTTTAGTGTTGTTTCTATTTGCAAGTTTCACGGTTATACATTATTTATATGTTTAAATCACATATTTATGATCAATTTTTTTGTGCTACTAGCGCTGCTACCTCTTTATATTATAATGTATAAATGACACTGGCAGTGAAGGGGTTAACACTAGGGGGTGATCAAGGGGTTAAGTGTGTTCCCTCAGCGTGTTCTAACTGTAGGGGGGATGGGCTCACTGGGACATGTCAGAAATCACTGTTCCCGATCACTGGGAACAATAGATCTATGTCATGTCATCTGGCAGAACAGGGAATCGTCTTGTTTACCTAGGCAGTTCCCTGTTATGCCTCTGTACACAACGATTGCGGGTTGCCAGCGGACATTGAGTCTGCGGGACCCGCGAGCGCGCTCCTGAGGCACGAGGCATGCGCCCACTATCCTCCTTGCACGGACCGACGTACAGGTATGTCAGCAGGTCGGCAAGTGGTTAAAGACATTTCTACGCAAAGATCAGCCAAAACTCATAACATATAACAGTACAAGAATTTTTTAGTGTCGGGTGTATGGGGGGGCAAGCTTAACTAGCAGTAGTAGTGGTAAACTATGAACGAGATAGGAAAGGTTCAAACAAGTTTGGCCTGCAAGTTATTGGTCAACAAGACAGCAAATAAACACAGTTTCAATTCAAGAAAGGCCATAACATAAAACTCCTGCCTTACTGAGCAACTAACTAAACTCAGGTCTGCTTCTGACCAACAGGGTGCCCCCTAATGGGTTCCCCAAAACAAACTGGCAGCACGTGTACTTTTTTTTTCTGTCAACACTCTTTTTTTGCAAATTTCTTTTTATTAGTTTTTGTATAGTACAAAAAGAGAAATAAAATAAAAACACACCTCGCCATGCAGGGCGGGAATCATAAACAACATAACATGACATCCCCCCCCTAATCCAGGTTCACCACCCCGTGAGCAAATCCGCCCTCCCGGATGCAAGGTCCCCAGAACAATAGGGGTACACAACATCATATTAAAGGCATTATAATCACACACATAGGTTGGACTTGATGGACTTGTGTCTTTTTTCAACCTCACCTACTATGTAACTATGTAACATTAATATAGCAACTCTACAGTTCTCATAGTATCGAGTCCAGCAATCATCTCCACATACAGCCATTGAAACAGCAATCAGTCCCCGAATAATCCCAGTGGGGATGCAGAAACAACAGAGCCCTATACTCCAATATCCAGGCCCAGGCAGACCTCCCCTTCCAGCTCAGTGAAGTCTATATAGTCATTAGGCTACAGAAAGATCACTGTCCAACCAAATTCTCCAAACTTTGTCAAATTTCCTTGGACATCCTCTGCTCAGGTATGTTGCTCTATAGAACAGAATCACTTTGTTTACAAGCCCTGTCCAGTATAAAAGTGAGGGTGTCACAGGTTTTTTCCAATAAAGGATCCGTGTCTTACGCGCATAAAACAAGGTACGTTGGGCCCTAGTAGGTGCTAAGCCCTCCACCAAGCCAAGTAAGCATATCGCCACCGTCAAGGGCACATGTATAGATGTAATCTCTTTTCAGCACCCAACATCAGACCAGAGCTCCTTGACCACCTGGCAATGCCAAAACACCTGATTTGAAATTGTCCGGGGACAGTGAGCAGCGCCAACATTCAGCCGATGTACCTGGGTAAATTTTAGATAAGTTTTCTGGGGTGTAATATATCCTGTGCAGGAATTTAAATTCAATCAATCAATCTCTAGCAAACACTAAGTGAGTGAAGGGACAGCTCCACATATTGTCCCACTCTTCTCCACCCAAATCTGGGACCTCTTCCATCCACTGCTCCCTACATTTGATTACCGAATCACCATCATCCCCAAGAAGCCATCTCCGGGCAAAAACTCTCTCTCTCTCTCTGGCCAGCTAAAGTATATAAAGAGATCAGGAAGTGCTAGGCCTCCCTGTCCCCAGGGCTCCTGTAATGCCACAAGGCCTATTCTGGGAGGGGAGTTCCCCCATATGAAAGAACCAAAGATGCCATGGACTCGACGAAAAAAGGAGCGTGGCATCCAAACATGCGAGTTACGTAAAAAATATAGGAAAACCGGAGTATCTTCAGCACTCAGCGTTTTCACCCAACAGGCTCCCACAGCTGAGAGAGCAATAGAAATATGGATTAATTTACTAAAGGCAAATAGACTGTTCACTTTGCAAGGGAAATTGTATTTTGCAAGGGAATTTTCCCCAGAGCTTAGTAAATAAGGTGAAACTCTGCTTATTTCCATCATTCAATCATGTGTTTTTTTTTTTTTCCCTTGCATTTGATTGACTATTCTTTGCAAAGTGAAACTTCACCTCATTCATCAAGCTCTGGGACAAATTCCCTTGCAAAGTCTCCAGGCTCCAGGACCAAGTTCAGAACCGTATAACGCTGCATTCACACTATAGTATTTCATGAATGTGTGGAAAAATGTGGAATTTAGCTTGTTTTTGTTGCACTTGTACTATTCATTGTAAATGGAATACCAAAAAACATACATGCATTGTGCATGCAACAAATATATGCAAAACAGGCAATGCAAAAATGTGCAACGCTCAGAACTATAAGAGATTTATTTTTCTTACAAAGACTGCATCCAAAATGAAAAATCAGAAACTGGTAAAGTGGTATTCGCATTGCGTACTTATTAATTTATGTCATGGATTATCTGGAGTTGTAGCGTCTGCTCTTGGCACAGCAGTATTTTGTATGTTTACTTGTAATGCAGTCTCCTCAGGAAATAAGATGGGTAGACGTGGGAACAGCAGGTCTCCACAACACATTCATTTTTATAGAGGCCTTTTCTCATTAAAACAGTATTTGCTGGAATGTACAGTCAACACTACTAACACAATTCAAAAAATCGCTCAACTGAAACCGAATTATTTGAATGACTAGGAAAATTGGATTGAAACAAGAATCGCCAAACAGGGTGCTTTGTCAAATGGTAGACGTGTAAGCAGTATTTACAAAGTTTCATAATCCTTGTTCTTTTGTTTTTTTTGTAATCTGTACATTTGTAAACTGAATGTACCTTTTACATTTATTACAGTCTACCAGTCTACAAGATAAGCAGTTATTGTTATTCCACAATGCAGCAAATTATGCAAAAAATGTGAAAAGTACTGCCAAAACATTGGTATACTATATCTAAAACTGAAACTTTAGCTTGGTTTTGGGTAGAATAGAGACCAGTTAAAACTATGTATTTTTGTCTCTGTCCTGTTGGAAGGATTTCTCTTTAGTATATGTTCAGGAAAATAAAAATAAAAAAACAGCAGGAAAAGAAAAAATATCTTTTCACAATGGAGTTGTTCCCTATTCGCTTTGTTGTTTCCATAACTTTTGGTCCTGGTGATCAGGGCAAGATTCTGCATAGCCAAGGTGGAAGGGCTGCCTGTGGTGACACAAGGTCATCCACACACTGTTGTTGCTGACTATCAAAAAGGCATTCCCATGTATAATGAATATACTACCAGATTGCAACCCTCTCTATCAGTTCAGTGGGGGACTGGTGTAATCTGTGCACGTATTTCACCCCTTCTAAGCCTGGACACCTGAATCCTAACTGCTAGTAGAGTGGGTCAAAAGGTTCATGCTGACCTTTTTGCAAGCTTGAAAGTACGACCAGGTTGATTTATAAATTGACTCAGCTGTCTGGAGCAGATGGATATCCTAATTGGTTATCTGTGCAGGTTACATACGGGTTCTGCTCTAGTGTTTGTTTGCGCTGGGAGGATAATCTCGTAGTTGTATGTTTTCTTGTTCTGTTTTTTTAACTTGTGCAAGGCGTAAAAATGTCCTGCAATTTTGTATCCTGGCCATAGTGTAGGTTTGGTATGTAATTAGAACTTAAAATAAACATCTTTAAAAAGATTAACTGAACTGGCTGGAAAATTATCAGCCAAACAGTTACTGTATTCTGTAAGTCTAGCCTGATGAATGTGATGGCTGTGTGAAGGTGGACGAGACAGGACAGTTGGCCTAAGGCATAGTTTCCTAAACTTAATGTAATCTGAAGAACCAAAAAAGAAAATTGGTACTGTACTGGAACCCAAGGAAATAAATTTTACTAAATTTTACTAGAATTTCAGAAAAGCCATACAAAAACAAAACAACAGTGGTCATATTAATACACTCATTGTAATTAATGTGGTTCTGTGTTCATAATACATCATGGGGGAAGGAAAGCAAAAACTGCAAATGGAAAAACCGGCAGAATGTTGCATAAACTGGTAGTATGAGGCTAAATAGCTACCCTTAGTCTCTGTCTTACAAGCTGATTCTGCTTAATGACTCTGAACTCTGATGGCTTATCCTTCCTCAGGTAAAGCTCTGTTTTCCTGTGACTTTCTGCCTTGCTTTTAAATAATTACTTGGATTTGTTTTCACGCAGTGAGTGTTTGTTAAAATTGCCTTTTACATCTTCCAATGGTGGCAGAATACCCGATGCAACAACAAAGGCACACGACCCTTAATTTAGCCAGGATGAAATTACTATACTTGATCCATCTGGGCTCTCAGTGCAACTTTAATGGAGTTGAATGACCTTCGGAGCTTCTGAGTCTCCATGGAGTAGTCTGGAAACAGTATTAGACGGCTGTTCTGGTAAACGAGCTCACCAGCTGCCCGAGTGACCCGCAGTATTTTATCCTGGTCTCTAAAGTTTAGGAGCCACAGTATAAACATTCGAGTGGGAGCCCCCTGTGGACCAGGCTGTGGTGGCATGCAGTGAGTTCTTTCCATGGTAAAGTAGGGGGAGAGCTGGACAGCAGGCAGAAAGGACTGCATAGCTCCTCCACTCCCTCATCCAGCCAGAAAATGTGGATATTGTTTCATCTGCAGTGATTCTTGGCATCTTCAGCGTGGTACTTAACCACCTTTACCTTGGATTGAAGGGTACGAATCATGAAGGTGTATTTCACCGCCGTATCTTCCAGATGGCCTACCCGCAGCTCAGCGGTAGTAAGCCGGGAATGGATTTTGTCTAGATCCTGCTGGATCAGATCAATGTCCAATGGCAGGTAGTGATGGCTGCTGCCATAACATAGGGTATAGGGAGAGCGGGCTCCTCTGGCAGGTCTGTCTGAGACACCATATTCATAAGTGGCTCCTGTCTGCCCCCTGGCTGAGGTTCAGGGCTAGCTGTGGTGAGCATACCTGGGGGGAAACTGAGCTTCTTTCCCCCTTTAGTACGCCCAGAGAGCCTGTGAGGCATCTGCGCTTAAGGCACCAGTGCTGGATCATAAAGCCGCGTACACACGGTCGGACTTTTCGTCTACAAAAGTCCAACGGACGCTGACGGACTAAAGCTGGCTGGTAATCCGATCGTGTGTGGGCTTCTCCGGACTTTCAACTGACTTTTTTTGCCTCAAATCCGACGTACTTTAGATTTGAAACATGCTTCAAATCTTTCCGACGGACTCGAGTACGGTCGAAAAATCCGCTCGTCTGTATGCTAGTTCGACGGACAAAAACCCACGCTAGGGCAGCTATTGGCTACTGGCTATGAACTTCCTTATTTTAGTCCGGTGTACGTCATCACGTAAGAATTCGACGGACTTTTGTGTGATCGTGTGTAGGCAAGTCTGTTCGTTAGAAAGTCCGCCGCAAGTCCGTCGAAAGTCCGCCGCAAGTCCGTCGAAAGTCTGTCGGACAGGCTGTCGGACTTTTGTAGACGAAAAGTCCGACCGTGTGTACGCGGCATAAGAGTTCCTAGGAAAGGAGAAAAGAAGTATATTGCTCCAGCAGAGCTCAAGGAAGCATGTCTGGTCACTCTGCCATCTTGCACATGCCCCTAACAAGGCATTTTAGCTTGTTGAATGCAAGGCTTTCATTATTTAGAACTTTCCCACATAGAACACATTGCTGGCACTCTTGCCCATTTCTTCAAGCTTTAGTAAAGCCAAACTAATACAATTTTAGTAGTAGGCATTTTTAACTATAACTGGGTCTCTTCACCTCTTTAGCTCACAATCTTGTTTGAATAGTTGCCCCTGGTCCTTTTTAGTTCCCTATATATGTCTATGCTGTTATTCATGGTCAGTGTGCTCTCACTTGCCAATGATCTGCTGATTTCACGCTTTGACACAAAGTCAAGTGACGACCTGTCCCAAACATGACTGTGGTTTGATGTAAGTCTTGATGAGACATGTGCACTGACAAAAAATTTGTTTTAGTTTCAGGTTCGTTTTGTTTTTTTTGTTTTTCGGGTCATTCATTATAATCAAAATTCGTTATTTCGAATAAATTCGTAACTTCAGAAAAATTTGAATTCGTTATGTTTTATTTGTTTAGATGCGGTATTCGTAAATTCATAAATTCGGAAATTCGGAAATCATAAAATGCAAAAATGCAAAAATCCTAAATAATAACTAAATAATAATAACTAACTATTAAATTAGAGTTATTGGAATTTCCTTTTAAATTTGGCTGTTTATGAACATAACGAATACGAATTTATCCGAAGCTACGAATTATCCGAAATAACAAATGCCACATCTAAATGAATGGAATGTAAGAAATTAATAATAATAAATAATAATTATTAATTATTATTAATTCATTATGTTCTATTCGTTTAGATTCGGCATTTATTATTTCAGATAATTCGTAACTTTGGATAAATTCGTATTTGTTACGTTCACTAAAACACAAATTCCAATACCTATAATTTAATAGTTATTATTATTATTAGTTATTTCGAATTTTCGGATTTTCGTTCTCTTGAACTCTCGGATTTTCATTCTTTTCGAATTTTCTAATTTCCGAATTAAGGAATTTGTCAAATTTTGTCGTAAAACGAATTCGAAACAAAACAAATTGCACATGTTAGTCCTCCTGAACCATAAGACCCATTAAGAAACAATGGCTCAGAGGGTCAAGAAGTGTAAATCTGCCCCAGCCAGTTAGAATGAATTACAGGAAAACCGAAAGGGTAGATCTTTCCAGTAGGGCCATGTACAGCAGAAAAAATCTGAGAGGCTTTTTTTTAACACTTTAACACACTCTATCTACCAAAAGGAAAAACAACCATTTAGGCTTTAAATTCTCAAATGTGTCTCAAATGTGTCCCATTTGGGAAATTTACCTTGTGTTCATTATCTAACACCTGTCAACAAAATTGTGGGAAAATGCCCCAAAGGGGGTCACATAAATCATTTAAAATCTCACAGAGATTCTAACCCCTTTCCACTCTCTGTGCCCCTAGAAAATTCCCCTGATTTTTATTTTGTCTGGCTCCTGTCAAAAAGAAATGAGAGGAAATCTTCCCAATGGCAAAATACACTAATGCCCCGTACACACGGTCGGATTTTCCGATGCAAAAAAGGCCGATCGGAGCACGTTGTCAGAAATTCCGACCGTGTGTGGGCTCCATCGGACATTTTCCATTGGATTTTCCGACACATAAAGTTTGAGAGCAGGATATAAAATTTTCCGACAACAAAATCCGTTGTCGGAAATTCTGATCGTGTGTACACAAATCCGACGGACAAAGTGCCACGTATGCTTAGAATAAATAAAGAGATGAAAGCTATTGGCCACTGCCCCGTTTATAGTCCCGACGTACGTGTTTTACGTCACCGCGTTCAGAATGATCAGATTTTCCAACAACTTTGTGCGACCGTGTGTATGCAAGACAAGTTTGAGCCAACATCCGTCCGAAAAAATCCTAGGATTTTGTTGTCGGAATGTCCGAACAAAGTCCGACCGTGTGTACAGGGCATTAAAGAAGCAGAGGTTTTATCATTTCATGCTGGTATCTGAAGCTAGAGGTGGACCTTAAGACATTTGTACATTTCAACTGTTTTTGTTGTTTTAACTATGTATTTGTGTAGCTATATTCACTTATTTGCCTTACCTTGTAATGATGGGCTCACATGTTGTGGCTGCAGTTTGTAGTGGTAAAGCTGATCGATTAACCCTATGGCCATGTCTTCATTCATCTAGCACAGTGATGGTGAACCTTGGCCCCTACCAGATGTTTTGGAACTACATTTCCCATGCTGCTTATGCACTCTGCAGTGTAGTTGTATCATGGGAAATGTAGTTACAAAGCATCTGGGGTGCCAAGGTTTGCCATCACTGATCTAGCATGTCCCTATTTGCTAAAGAAACAGGCAATTTCTTGTTCTGGGTCATGCAATGTACAATCCATGCCCAGCCATTTTATCTATGTTGAATCGCAAATGTGGGAGTGCTAATATGATGAAAACGCATCTCTTCGAGCATGGTGATCTCTCTGTGAATGTCTTGCCTGTTTGTGACTACGTCAGATCTAATTACTGTTTAGCTCTCACCTGCAACAGTGCTAGACCGAGGAACCAATGTGGGCGCACGGGCACCGCCCCCCCCTTACACCTCTGCTGCCCTCCCATCCATGTGCCCGTCCCCTTTCAGGACGCCGGATACATGAATTACTATGGCGGGGATAGGCAGGGGGTGTGTATTTTGAAGCATGTGATTAGAGTCAGAGGCTCCAATAGGCTTCAAAATAGGGTGGGCTCGGGGAGCAGAGCACTGCGTCCCGATCTCACCCTATTGTGTGATGATAGCTAATTAATTTTTGCTATAGTGACACTACAGTTCCTCCCCACCAATCAGGAGGCAGGTCTGTGAAACCTGTTTCTCGATTGGCCAAAGCACCAGGCGACCCTATTGGACGCCTAGCGCTTTGACGGAAGAGGCGAAACACAACAGGGTAGGCTTGGGATGCAGTGCTCTGCAGGAGAGAAAGTGGACAGCCCCACCACTGCAGGAGAGGAGTAGAGCCCTGCCACACAGCTGGTAAGTGCCGCTGGACCACCGTGGGTGGTTTGGCTGGTGGTCAGTGCTGCAGGTGGTCCCTTGGGTGGTCAGTGCCGTGGGTAGTCTGGCGGGTGCCGCTGTGGTCAGTGCCATGGGTGGTCCAGCGGGTGCCACAGGTGGTCAGTGCCGCGCCGTCCGGCGGTGGGGGGGGTGGTGGTGCATGATTGTCGCCCCCCCAAAGGAGAACCCACAAGCTACCACTGGACCCAGGTATTGTGGAAGATGTTGTTTCTTCACAGGAAATGTCAGTTCAGACTACAGACAGAGGTAATGCATTAATGTGCACAGTGCCATACTGCCTGCTTTATATTTGAACACAAACAGCAATGTCTGACACCAAAATGCACTCCTTGTTATTTCACTTACCGTATTTATCGGCGTATAACACGCACTTTTTTCCCCTTAAAATCAGGGGAAAGTCGTGGGTGCGTGTTATACGCCGATCCCCGCTATCGCTATGTGAATGTCGGCGATCGCCGCCGACATTTACATAGCGAGTAGTTTCAAATATGGCGCCGCGGACTTCGGAGGGACTCGGCGGTGCTGAACGAGCGCCGCCGAAATCACAGAGCCGAGATACACATAGTCGGGTGTATTCGGCTCTTTCCGGCGCCGCTCACTGTCACGCCCAGTCCCGCCATTGGACCTGTGTTATGTCCATCATAGGGCGGGACTCGGCAGGACTGTGAGCGGCGCCGGAAAGAGCCGAGAACCCTCGGCTATGTGTATCTCGGCGGCGTTCGTTCACTTCCGCCGGCGCCGAGTCTCTCCGAACTCCGCGGCGCCATATTTAAAACTACTATCATGTGTATGGCGGCGGCAGGAGGCAGGAGGCAGGAGGCATGGACACTAGCCTGCACTGGGGACAAGGCTGCAGGGACAAGGCTGCATTGATAAGGCTGCACTGGGGACAAGGCTGCATTGATAAGGCTGCACTGGGGACAAGGCTGCATTGACAAGGCTGCACTGGGGACAAGGCTGCATTGACAAGGCTGCACTGGGGACAAGGCTGCATTGACAAGGCTGCACTGGGGACAAGGCTGCATTGACAAGGCTGCACTGGGGACAAGGCTGCACTGACAAGGCTGCACTGGGGACAAGGCTGCACTGACAAGGCTGCACTGACAAGGCTGCACTGGGGACAAGGCTGCATTGACAAGGCTGCACTGGGGACAAGGCTGCACTGACAAGGCTGCACTGGGGACAAGGCTGCACTGACAAGGCTGCACTGACAAGGCTGCACTGGGGACAAGGCTGCATTGACAAGGCTGCACTGGGGCAAAGCTGCACTGACAAGGCTGCACTGACACTGAAAAGGCTGCAATGACACTAACAAGGCTGCAGATGAACACTGATGAGGCTGCATTGATGGGCATTTTAATGTAAGTTTCTTTTCCTTAAACTTCCCTCCTAAAAGTTTTTTTCCTTAAAATTCTCTCCTAAACTTGAGGTGCGTGTTATACGCCGGCGCGTGTTATACGCCGATAAATACGGTACTTTTCACAGGTGCAGGCTTTAGTCTCATCTTTTTCTGTCCTGTGCTGTAGTCTTTTGCTTTAGCATTTATTTCCTTTTCTGCTTTACTTCTGACTGCATTCCTCACACAACAAACACTGGATATTTATTATACCAGAAAGGAAAATGTCAGCATCTAATTCCATTTATAACCAAGAAGGACTATACACAAAGGTGCGTAGAATCAGTGCAAACCACCAATACAACTATAAACCAGCACTCAAGCCTGTTAGCCAGTAAGGAACATGCAGTTAAAACCTCTATTAAATACATCTGCAAATACATGTGGTAGGCACACTGCTACATCAAGGTGCCTCTGTAGAAAGAGGTCCCACTCCAATGAATGAGAACGGCAACACTGGGACATACAGTATGTGGCAACTAGTACATTAAGAGAATGACAGGTCTGGACTTGTATATTGCCTAAATCTCAAATGCAATTAAAATTTTTAGGTATAATTATGTTTTTCAAAATAAAATTGCTGCAAGGGTTAAGCTGTACAAATCTGTTTTATAGCATATATAGAATTCTTAGCCTCCAATAACAAAAGTACTTAAACAATTAGAATGGTGATGTGCAGTAACCTATCACAATGTTGTCTTTCACTGAATTTAAAAACCAATGACCATGAAAGAAGATTGTTGACTGGTTGCTATGGGCCATTAGTTAACCGAACTGACTCTTCCTTCTGTCAATTATGGTTTTTGTAGCCTCATCCAGTATAGCATGTTACATTGCCACATTAATGCAACACTGAAATGTTATCACATCTTCTAAGTCTCTCTCATGCAATTTTCTCCTCAGCTAATCTTCTTGGTGGTGAATAATATATAAAGGTCTTGGATGCATCTTTTTAAAGCTATGCATTTATATGCTAGATGTGTTATTGAAAGGAATATGTCACTAACGGGTTCCTGTGCATTCTAATTTGTACTTGTTTTTCTAGTGATTTGAAAAAAAACAAAACAAAGATAAAGGTTATTATGTAAAATTATTAATTTCCTGGATACTGTTCCTGTTCACAAACATATAGGGCTTCCCTGCTTATACACTCCCCTATGGAATGTGTTAATTAATCTTTTTTTTTCCACAAATCTACACCCTTGTTGAGTAAGCATAAATATTACTCTTAATACACTTTTTTTTTCAGGCCAATTATTTTGGTTTTAAATGTACATCACAAAGGGGTACAATTTAAATATAATTAACAATAATTAAACTATTACAGAAAAAAATAGGGATAAAGGTATACCCAAAGTAGATTACACATGGAAGAGTATACTGGTATACAAAAAATCTTTATCCTATATCCTAACTGGCCAAGTAGTTATCTGAGTCTTGAAGTGGATTCTTTTGACTCATAATTAGGAATAGGGGGCAGGTTGAAAAGGCATTGGTAGTAATTCTTATGGTTTGTTAACCATATGACCTTGCCCTTTATCTGTGGACTGAGGATTCACAGTTAAGTCTCTCTCAGGAGTCTTGTTAACACCCTACCTGGTTGTTTCCATGTTTCTAATTTTGAATGCAGGAGCCGTATTACCATTGCAGCAGCTTGTGCAAGGGTGTTTTATGTAAAGGTTCAAGTTTGTAATGTGGGCCAATAATTTTGGAGATCTTCTTGGCCCTGGACACTTTGGGGTTGTTTTAATAAAAGCAAATAGGCTGTTCAATTTGCAAGTGAATTTTTGCTTTGATGGGGCATTTTTCCCAGAGCTTAGGCCCCTTTCACACTGGGGCGGGAGGTGCGTCGACAGTAAAGCGCCGCTATTATTAGCAGCGCTTTACCATCGTTTTAGAGGCAGTATTCGATCGCTAGCGGGATGGTTTTTACCCCCGCTAGCGGCCAAGAAAGGGTTCAAAACCAACGCATAGCGCCTCTGCAGAGGCGCTTTGCTGGGAGTATTGCCGTGCTGCCCCATTGATTTCAATGGGCAGGAGCGGTGAAGGAGCTTTTCTTTTAACTTTTTTCCCGTCCTGCTAGTGCACCGCTCCAGTGAGAAAGCCCTCGGGCTTTTACATTGGAGAGACAGCAGCGGCTGTTTCGGGTTGGTTATTTTTAGCGCAATAGCGCCTGCAAACCGCCCCAGTATGAAAGGGGTCTTAGTGAATGTGATGAAATTTCACTTTGCAAAGAATACCAATCACATAAGAAGAAAATAAAAAGCAGTATTTTTGTTTGTCAGTGATTGATGATGGAAATCAGAAGAGCTTCATCTCATTCTCTTAGCTCTTGGGAAAATTCCCATGCAAGATACAACTTCCCTCACAAAGTATACAGTCTATTTGCCTTTAATAAATCAGCCCATTTAATTTTAAAGCCTTGTGCAATACGTTGGCCTTGTTTGCAATATTTATGGAAATAGACCCATGAAGGAGCTGCTTGGTAATTTGAGTTCTCTATTTTGTTCCTCGACTCAAAGAACAACCTCAGCCCCTGCTGGCACACCTGGTTGAGTGAAAGTTACGGCATGCACTTACAGGAACACAAGTGTGGATACCTTTAACTTGGACTGTGAATTAGTATATGGAATTAGACCCAAGCTGTTAGTTGTAAATGAACTCAATGGGGTTGATTTACTAAAGGCAAATCCACTTTGCACTACAAGTGCACTGAAAGTGCACTTGGAAGTGCAGTTGCTGTAGATCGCTGTAGATCTGAAGGGAAGCTCTGAAATGAGGTGAAGCTCTGCTGATTTTATCACCCAATTATGTGCAAGCAAAAATGCTGTTTTTTATTTTCCTTGCATGCCCCCCTCAGATCTACAACAACTGCACTTCCAAGTGCACTTCTAAGGATTTACCTTTAGTAAATAACCCCCACTGTATTGGTATGGATTAGAGTAAATGGTGGTTTGAGTATAATTAAGCATACAAAATGTAGGTTCAGACACAGTCTGCTAGACATTATAATCACTATGTGCAAAACAGCGCTTGCTAGTAATACATATGATATAAATAAACAATGTGAACTACATTCATTTGATGCAAACAAATTAATGTGAAATATTGAATGGTGTACTAATACATTTGTGAACAATCCTTGTAAACACAAATGACCAAAAATTAGTCCAAAAGTGACAAAGTCCCAAAAAATCTTTCAAATATTCCAATGAAAAAAAATCTTCCTACATGGATCATGTGATGACAATTAGGTGTGGATATACACTCACCAGATGTTGTAGATCCCCCTGCCTTATGACAAGAGGGATCATATAGGGCTTGTGGGGTCTCCCCCCGATCTCCTGGGGTCTTTAAGGCAAATCCTCCAGTATACGGCGTCACTACGCACATCACGTGACTTCCAGGAGGCTGAGCGAGTCGGTGGAATGCAATCAGAGTGCACGCTGTCCACCTACAGCTTGGTTGCCTATGCTTTATACCGGCAAGTGCAGCCCCTATGTGACTAGGCATTACGCTGCATGAACTGCATTTTTTGTCTGTTTGTTTTTATACATTTTTTCCAATAATCTTTTAATAAACGGAAGTTTTGGAAATACTGCACTGTGGGAGCCAATTTCTCTTTTTTATGAGGATTATGAAAATTACATCTATTACAACTGGGATATCCCAAGGCTGCTCGAGGAACTGCAGAGGCTGACACCAGTGGCTACCTGCCAACCTAAGGAGCTACATGCGCATTACCCCTGTAGGGGTAGTAGGATCTGGTGAGTGGGGACCCTTGAGGGGGAGCACCCAAGTCACCTGTCAAGATTCTGTGATCACTAAAGTCACCTGCTACAATTCCTCTAAACACGAACAGTCACCTTCATTGGGATGAATGCACCTATATGTTCTTTGTATACGGTGCAATAAACTGCATCCATCCTGGAGCAATTTTTAGTTTTGGTGCGATTTTTGCATTTTTTCTGTTTTTTGGTGTAATTTTTTGCATTATTTTTTTTTGCATCTTGGGTTTATATACACCTTGATTTTATGATTGGAACACTATATGTATACACTTATATGTTTTTGTATATGGTGCGATAATTACATTTTGGTGTGACTTTGGTTCGATTTTTTATAACTTTTTTGGTTTTTGGTGCGATTCTTTGCATTCTTATTTGGATTTGGTTTTTGGGTTCACTCACATCCTGTCATTTGGGTTTGGACACTATATGCACTGTTATAAGCAGAGGATCACTATACTATCATGATATTCATGTTTGAATGTGTTATGCACAGATATAAGGAGAGGATTTATTTTTATGTTACACTAATTTGTAAGCTATTACATTTTTGGTGACAACTTCTCCAGTGTAGGATTGGTGCCCACACCTAGAGGGCTTTAGTACTCACCTACTGGGGTAGGTGAGGTGTGATAACTATTACACTATCACCTTTATGGTAACTGTTTTGTTATAATTTATTCCACAATAGCACTGTGTCTTTTAATATTTAGCCACTATAGAGTGATTTGGTAGAGTACTATTTGACATATAGGTAGCGCCACTCAACCCTTCACATATTCTTTCTTTTCTACAAATGACCAAAAATGAGTCCAAAAGTGACAAAGTCCCAAAAAATCTTTCAAATACGCCAATAAAAAAAATCCTACATGGATCATGTGATGACAATTAGGTGTGTATATACACTCACCAGATGCTGTAGATCCCCAGACCTTATGACAAGAGGGATCATATAGGGCTTGTGGGGTCTTCCCGATCTCCTGGGGTCTTTAAGGCAAATCCTCCAGTATCCTCCTCCTTAAGGTAGAGCGTAACTTCAAGACTGGATGTCACCAGCGGTATAGGAAGGAAAAACACCAGAGTCAGCGTGTATTCCACAGAGGCTGGAGCGCACGTTGCGCTACGTCACGTCTCGGTGGAACGCACGCTGACTCTGGTGTGAGTTACACAGCTTTCCACAACCCCCCCTGGCTTTTCGGTTGCTCGCATTGGAGGGTTATAGACTGTTTTACTTGTTTTATGCTGCTTCGCTGTCAGGCTTTTAATAAAACTACCTACATGGTGCCACACTTTGAGGAGTCCTTCCTCTGTTTTTCCTTCCTATACTGCTGGTGACATCCCGTCTTGAAATTACGCTTTACCTTGAGGAGGTTGATACTGGAGGATTTTCCTTAAAGACCCGAGGAGGTCGGAGAGACCCCACTAGCCCTATATGATCCCTCTTGTCATAAGACAGGGGGATCTACAACATCTGGTGAGTGTACATCCACACCTAATTGTCATCGCTTGATCCATGTAGGAAGATTTCTTTTCAGTGGAGTATTTGAAAGATTTTTTGGGACTTTGTCACTTTTGGACTAATTTTTGGTCATTGGTATTTACAAGAATTAGTCAAGCACACACATTTAATAATACACCATTCATTATTTCACATTCATTTGTTTGCACCAAATTAATGTAGTTCACATAGTTTATTTTTATCATATGTATTACTAGCAAGCGCTGTTTTGCACATCCAGGTTTGTGCACGTTTAGCACTCATTTTAAAGATTTGGAAGAGTAGCTGCACTTAATAATCACAATTATATTTATTATATTTCTAGGCACAGGTGTATTGATAATTTGAACCAGGAAAAGAAGGATCTGCTGCTCCAGGTGTATATAATACCTCAATTAAGACCTATAGGAGTGCTTGCCCTGGCCCACCTCCATGGGATAATTGAAGAAAAGAAGAACGGCTACACATCCAGAGGTTCCAATAAGCCTTTATTCAAAATCATCGTGATGACACCCAGGGCACCAAAAAAGCAGTCACGTAGACACGTTTCACACAGACAACTTGTGCTTAATCATTACACTGAGGCTGACAAAGCTTATATAAGACCGCCCTTGCATCAACAGGTGCTTATTGGGCGGCCATAATCATCAGCAGCCACACATCATGATCAATGATTTACATAACTACTAAACTAAATAGCAACTCCATCCTCCTAACAATCATCATATATAAATATAGATACATGTATAGAAACAACAAGAGCAGAATAAATATATACATATGTAGCGGGCACCTACTTTTAGGTAGGTGACCTTTCCAAGTAGTTTCTATGTTAGGTAAATTTAAACAGGCTTGTGCTATTACAGCAGGCCTGTTTTTGTTGTTAATTTCCCCTTGAGTGGCAGGTAGAGCGTGTGTTAATCTCAGCCAATCATTAATTTGCTTGGTAAGACCCGGGATCCTCATATAAAAAGGGGGGGTCACATGGTGCGGGGTTAGTTTTTTCCTGTTGAGCTTGGAGAAGCCAGCCTGGTTCCTGGAGGGGAGAGGTTTCCCCCTCCGGGGAGCCAACGGAGCTCCACCCTTGCGAGAAGGGTGGAGAACCGGTCCTCATGGAGGAACAGACGACACCTTACAGCATGTAGTCGCTGGTGTCGTTGGCCACCCCTGCAGGGAGGGAATCGGGCCATAAAGGAGAAAAAGGAACTAAGAATCATTGCGGAAGAAATAGCAACAAAGCGGAAGGAAACTGGACGATCGATCGTTTATGAGTGGCACATGGACTATTGATCACGTGAATGAAAGCCCAAGGGAAGGGTACTACCAGAGGCTGAGGGTTGTTGGTATGCAAGTCAGTGAGATGGACAGTGATGGTCTATGACTTTGGGTTCAGCAATGCCCCGGGATTCCAATTAGTCAAGCAGGAGGAGTTATTCAGAGTGACTTTTCTTTAGCTCAACTTGGAAGTACCATGCAGATGGGAAGTAGTGGTAACAAGGTAGCGGTGAAGCTGCAAGCACACATATAGTGATACGGACTGTTCTTTAAAAGTCGTGCAGATGAAGAAGTTATTCAGAATGACTCTTTATCGATTATTCTCTATCAAATCTACTTCCATCTTCCCTGATTGAAGAAATCACTTAAAGTGACTTCCCAACTATCCGCAATGGATCATAGTTTTCCGGTAAGGGCCAGTGAAAGATGATAATGTAACAGAGAGCATCTCAGAGAAAGTCCTTCTCCCATCCCAGTTCATGTTAATGAAGAAAGCAAGTGAAAAAAGCATTAAGGACTGTGAGTTTTAAATCTATGGACTGCGAGGGTGGAGTGGAAATGTGAATTACGGATATAAATTTTAATTAGCCGCTCCTTCGGGGGTAAGCACTTCACATAGATATGCACAAATAAATAAAGAACACCCCAGCACATCAAATGTGTCAAATATTAAAAACACTAAAGGGGATCCCGCTCCACACATAAAGTCACTAATAGCAGGAATACACGGCTAGAAAATTGGCCGATCGCTCGACTGCCGACCAACAAAACAGCGTTCGTTGGTCGAAATCGTCGCCAACATTAACCAATCAAAAAAATCTTTAAAAGAGCAATCGATTTCATACGTAGTTTTGGCGTCTCACGTACAAGTGGGGTCGTCTACTAATTCTGCTCATGCGTGATAATGTTCAAAAGCTGTTTTACGGACGACCTTCACACCAACGAATAGAATATCGTTTGTTTGCAAACAATACAACACAATTTTTAAATTTTTTCAATCAGTATTTTGCGTTCACAATATCGATATTGGGTATTACTTACTGGGCATCAACGAGTAGAAAATCAGCCGATCGTTTGCAGAACGTAAATTTTCGCCCGAATTTCTTATCGTGTATTCCTGCCATAACACTTTAGATTCAATGTCTATGCACATGTTTCAAAAAACCTATTAAAGAGAATAGGGAGGAGGAGAGAACATATAAAAACAAAAAGAAAAAAGGTTCCATTAAGGTTATATAAAAACACATAGAAACCTCATGAACACAAATTAAATGCTAGTGATAGCAAGTAAATATTTAGAAACCTATTTATATAGAAATAAAAATAGATGTAATCAAAAAAAAAATTCTGTCCATGTTCATAAACAATGTACTACTATGTATGGAAACTCACTAATTGTTCAAACATACCAAAAGTGTCTTAAAGGGCATTCCAACTTCTTAAACAACCATATTTAAATACCAGTTGCCGTAAAAAGCACAAATTGGTGTGTATGATGCAATAAACTAGTAGCTGTATATTGCATAGACAAATAGAGGGATATATACACAAAACCCAATATAACAGAAAACATAAAAGATTTGTTATGGACAAATGGGTCAACTCTATTAGATAAAATATATTATATCTTATGCCGCGTACACACTACCGGTTTAGCTGTCGGAATAAACTCCGAAGGTTTCTCCGACGGAACTCCGACTGAATTCCATTCAAGTGGTCTTGCCTACACGCGGTCAATCTAAAGTCCGACCAAAGTCCAACCGTGCAGAACGCAGTGACGTACAGCACGTACGACGGATCTAGAAAAAGGAAGTTCAATAGCCAGTAGCCATCAGCTTCCGTCTTGTACTTGCTTCAGAGCAAGCATCGTTTTTGGTCCGTCGGAACAGCATACAGATGAGCGGTTTTCCCGATAGGAATTGGTTCCGTCGGAAATATTTAGAGCATGTTCTATTTCTAGGTCCGTCAGGATTTTCAAAAAAAGAAGTCCAGTGAAGCCTACACACGATCGGAATAGACGATGAAAAGCTTCTGTCGGACTTTTTCTGTCGAACATTCCGCTCGTGTGTACAGGGTATTAGAAGTTCATCCCATGGCATCCTAATAGATACATAAACCGTAGTATGGCTATGCTGAATGCACAAATCCCTAACTGACAGGACCATGTACGGCGGCACCTTCAGAGTGATTATATATATAGACAACCAGGAAAGAAGTGGTAGTAACAGCAATGCAAAGCACTCCAATATATTGCCCAACATTTTGGCAGAGGGAGGTGTTACTGGATCTATTCATAAAAACTATGAAAAAGTATTGATAATTTGCACATTATAGTCACTATGCCAAAGTAATTTAGAATAGAATAGAGTTCTGTACCACTAGACTGGAAATAGCTCATCAGCGAAGTCAGCAATAAACCATGCATATACACATTAACTGCAACATAAATATTAATACTATAACTAGTCTAGAGTGCACTCTAGGTGGATGGATAGGATATGGTGCAATTTCCTCTGAGAAGTACATCTTAGCATAGGCAATAAGTAAAGGTATCTGTGTAGCATCTGTAAAAAAGGCAGTCTTTAGTCCTAACTCTTCATCCAGCTAGTGTTGGGGTCCGTTGGTGCACATAAGAATAGTCCCAGTCAAGCCTGCAGACAACAATAAGGATACTAGATGGCTCTATAGTAAGTTCCTAAAGGGCTTAGTCTCTTTAGCAGCACATAGTAAATCCCCACAGCAGCTTCTTACCATTCCCAGTGATATTGTAGCTCACTATCCAGTCACACACAGCGATTAGTCCACTCTCTGTGCCTAGGTGACGCTGGTTGTTTGAGACCTGGAACTCAGCACTCGGATTCCACTTAGGCCGCTGATATTCAGCAGTGGTGGTGCACACTAGACAGCGATGTGCTCTCTCCACTCCCCCTCAGAGCAAGAGGAAACTGTGTTTTATACAGTCTTAGAAAATGCAGCTATTTCCACTCCTCCTGGCAATCTCTCTCTGGGAAATCTCTCTGGGAAATGCTCCCTCATCTCACTATCACAGCTGTTAAGCAGATCAGCAATGCAGGGCAGCAGCCACAGATAGCAGCTGCAGCCAGTGTTTCTCTCACGCTCCACTCCTAGCCGCACTGTTAAAAAGTGGTAACTGATGCTGGATTGTCAGCGACATTTTTCATTTCCTCTTTGATGTTATTTGAAGCAGGGCCTCATTTGGGGTCCAATTCCATTTAGGGGTGTCATCACCCAGAAGGATGTTTCTAAAGACCAGAGCATAGTCGAAGTGAGTAAATCAATTTGTGCAGAATGGACTTTTTGAAGATTTGATTGTTTCACAAATAATCAATTCTTGAATAAAATTGGTGGGTGGTAGAGAAGAAGGTGTAGTCTCCAGTGTGTTTAAAGTGTCATGCATTTATCGGGCCCTTGGGTAAATAAGCTTTTTGATTAATCACAGATACATATAGGTGAGAAGGTCTGTGTTGAGGGACAAGGCTAGAAGTGGATCAAGAGGCATGCTGAAGTCTCCTTCTGCTATGATCTGCCCTTCGGACAATTCTCTTAGAGTCTCAAAGCAAGCTTTAAGGAAGTCAAACTGACTTTGGAGCATAGACACTTACAAGGGTCACTATTTGACTTTTGATAGAGCCTTTAAGAGGTATTAACCTTTTATGCATGAGTTGGATCAGAAATTTCCATTGGCTGTCGAGAAATGACAGTGCTTAGCTCTCTTCATTTGGAGTCTGGGACATACTGCGGTATGCTGAAGGGTGACAGAAGTTAAAATGGAAGTCTGCTGCTGCATACTGTTTGGGGTAAATGGTCTGACCAGATGTAGCATAGGTATGACTCTGTAGTGTAGAAAATGACTCATGTTTACAGAAATTCACCTGAAGCAAGTTGGAAGTCTAGCTGACAGGTTCACAGAGGGCCCACAGTAATACGTTTAATTGGATTATAGGTAGGTATAGATCATGGCAAACCTTAATGTGACATATAAAAATGGGGTCTGTGGGTCTAAAAGTCTCAAGTCAGGGTAGGATGATTTTGAGGGTACTCTCTCCAATAAACAGGAATGGACTTTACTCATGACCATAGTGATGTGCAGAATATGCAACTTGTTTGAGGTTTCACTCGGGTCTTCACTTCGGGCTGAACGGTGACATCTGACATGTCTGGGTCTAAATGCTGGTAGCTTCTTCTGGAAGTTCAGCCAGTCAGGGGTAGATACAACTTCCACTTCAAGGAACTCAGAGAGAGCAGGTAGCTAGCCTTGCAACCATAAGAGGAATTACTGTTGTTACGGATTCACAGATTGAAATGGTGCTCCAAGTATAGGTAGCACCAGCAGCCAGGCTGTAGTACAGCTGGCTTCAACGGTTGGCACATCTGTAGAGTGTGGCTAGATGGGTTGTGTCAAAGTCCATCGTCTTCTTCTGACAAGCTTCTATTTGTGCAGATGGTTCTCTTTCCAGCAAGGAGTTAAGTATCTACTGATGATCTCTCAAAAATATAGGAGACTGTCTTAAGATTGCTTAATACCATGTGAATGTTTTATGGTATTTCTAAAACAAGTAAGCTCTTTGGTAAATGTATTCAGGTGCTTGGAAATAGCAAAGCAGTGCATATGAACAAAACTTCATCCCCACTGTGAAGCATGGAAAGGAGTATGATTGTAATGAGCTTTTTTACTATCTCATTTATTTATTTATTTATTTCAGGTACTTGTATAGTGCCGTCAGTTTACGCAGCGCTTTTACATATACATTGTACATTCACATCAGTCCCTGCCCTCCAGGAGCTTACAATCTAACCTAGACAGTGTGCAGTAATAACTCAAGAGAGACCATTGTATTGTAAGCTGTACTAGGATTGTAAAGGCATCTATCTGTAATACAAAACTTGAAAGAACCTTGTTTGTGTAACTTGACAATCGGTCAACATAGATGGCAAATCAAGGACAGAGTGGCTCAAACCATCTGAATCTGGCGGTTCAGACAAAGTGTGCAGAAAATAGCAGTTCTGTATACAATAATGAGTAAAAATAGCAATGTAGCAATCACGACCTGGCTACAGCTAGAGAAAGGAGAGGAGGATGAGGACCTAAAGCAGTTGGTGTGGGGGGGGGGGACTGAGCAGAGGTAGGGGGTGTTGGAAGGAGATGGAGTTGGGCTTTTAAGAATCAATTTGCTTGCCAACATGGTATTTACACATTTCTTTGCTGTTGCTACTGTACATGGATAGGGAGAGGTTTATGGAGAAATGGTTAATCCTTGACTTCCGCTAAAAGGCATTTCTTTGTATAAATGTATCAATTTCATTATCAATATCAAAAATAGCCAAGCGCTCAATCTATTGCTAATTTCTTTGTAGAGAGAAAAATGTATCACAGTAGTGTTGGTCTAACAGCAGGCAAACATTGTTGATGCACGGCAGCGATGGAGTTAACATGAGCTCAGAGCTGCAGAGCCACTGGCAGGAGCAGTGTGAATATTCAGGTTCCTTTACATCAGTGCACTCTCTCCAGCAGCACAGTACTCGGCGCTGAATGAGGAGGGTGTCGGGAAGGTCTTGTGTGGCTGTCCATGGGATCTTTGATGCCTTAAATGTGCTCAAGTCAAAGAACTGCTATCTCTATTTCATCTCTTTCTCAGCAGCAGTCACATCCAGTCCAGTGGTCCAGCAGAATTGCATCCAAAACATCATCTAGGATTGGTGTCCCTGAGAGTCCTCCAGGAATTTCAACATGCGACTGGTAGTATCTCATCTTCTATTCCTGAACATGACAGTTTGGTGTTGTTAGCTTGTATTGTGTGTGTTGTTTTGCCTTGTCTTTGTAACTAATTGAATGAAAGATGTCAGTGTGCCTGCTGGGACAACCCTGGCGCTTGTTTTACTTGTCAGCACAAAATGCATAGGTGGATTTCTAAAGGGGAGTCCTAGAGGAAGTATCACTTTGCTTGTGATGTAAATGTCTTATAATGGAATTAAATGTCACTGGAGGTCTATCTGTCATCATAGCTGAGAAATAACTGAATGTACTTTTACAAATTATCTATTACAGATTTCAAACATGGAAATCCATAATACAGAGCTGGGTTGCTCAGGGTAGAATCCATGTAGGTATCGTGCTGTTAATTTGCTTCAGAGCACAGTACAGCATGTAGCTGCTAGGATTTAGAGTTTAGAGCGTCCCAGGTAGACCGTGAATCATGGCGTAAGTACAGGCACTTTGTCTCATGCCTGGTTGCTTCGAGTTAGAAGGTGTGAAAATATTTAACAGATGGTTTTTTAACCTGAACTCTGATTTTTGCCAATGCAGAGAGCCCCTGATAGAATGACTACTTTTCTTTAACTGACATTCGTAAAATATTGCTTGCTGTATTTTATTAGATATGAAAAATAAATTAAATCACACACTGCTTTCTTATGTCTTTTATAGATTCCATCAACAAAATCTACCTACACATGTAGCCTCACTTCTTCTGCTTACTTACAGGAGTCCCACTGCTCATAGTGCATTTTTATGTAAAAAAAAAAAATCCAGTAGGAAGAGTGATAGCCTCTTAAATAACACTGCAGGCTACCTGGGAACTCAAGTCCACAAAAGATATTAGAATTCAATGGGTGATACAACCTAGAAGCATCTAATGTTCCCGTTTTTGTGAGAAGTCGATATAACAATCGACTTTTCACAAACAGGCTTATTGGAACATTTTTGTTCAATCAGTGCATTATTTATTTATCACTTGTATTTATACAGCACCAACAATTTTATGCAGCTCTTTATACATATATTGTTCATTCACATCAGTCCCTGCTCTCAAGGAGCTTACAATCTAAGGTCCCTAACTCACAGTCATACAGATACATACTAGGGAAAATTTTGACAGGAGCCAATTTACTTACCAGCGTGTCTTTTGAGTGTGGGAGGAAACCGGAGTACCGAGAAAAAAAAATGCAGGCAGAGGGAGAACATGCAAACTCCATGCAGGTAGTGTCATGGATGGGATTCTGATGACCCTACTGATGCAAGGCAGAAGTAATAACTGCTAAGCTACTGTGCTACCCATTAATATACATTGGCGTAGTCCTGTTGTCAGATACAATAACACAGCGCAGATGATTCCTCCATCCACCTTGATTATGTGGATGGGGGAATCCATTCAGTTTTTTTTTTTGTCAGCCATCTGGATGATTAAAAAAAACTTGACCCATGTATGCTTAGCTTACAAAAAGTTCAATGTTGGTTTTAGGCAGGGTAACAGGAGTAAATGAAAGCTCACACAGGGTAGCTTAATTATAAGGACCTTTTGAGCCAGTGGGCATTTGTCCAGGATTTGAATGAAATGATCTGTGCACAGCTACATTCATCCCATTTTTGGTATATCATTGTAATCAATCAAAGGTGATTTTTGACAGAGCAAAACAGCTGTTCAAAATGATTTGTATTGTTACCATGTAACCTTGTGAAAACAGATAGGGCTGTAGAAAATGGTATCTATTTGATTTTTCCATACACAGGATTTATTCTATGTTTTTAATTTGATTCAAGAATCTTATTTTAGAAAGCATATAGGTATATGTTTGGCATGCTAGGGCACCTTTTGTAGCAGTCATGGTTAAATGTCAGCTACATTTTGCAGAACGTAAAACACCTCTTTCTGTTCAGGATTTAACAACAATCTAATCATGTTGACTTGCAGGCTTGTGTGAGTGACTGACACCATGGGCTTGATTGCATCTTCTGTGGAATAGTAATTAACAGCCTGTTCTCAGAATAATTATAGTTCAAGCTGTAGTATAATACTGTAAGCCTTATATGGATTTAAAGCGGTTTTAAAAGTGTTTGAGTTTAAGCTCATCATTCGAGAGGGTGATCGCCTTGCAAATTTAATCAAATGCTACTCCATGTTCTTGTCATATTCCTGTTGATAATTGAATCTACTGCAATGTCACTTTCACCAGTTGCAGCCAATAGAACTGATACAGTTGGCGGCTGGTCACGCATGAGCATATTTTGTGAATTCTTACCTGCTGATCCAATAATTCTATTTATAATCCTTTATTTTGTTGACATGTTTTATCAACTAAAGAATCGATAAAGTTTAACCAAGTGACCTTTATTATAATAAAGCTTTTTTTTTGGTAATAAAATAACAAACATGTTATACTTATCTGCTCTGTGCAATGCTTTTGCACAGAGCAACCCCAATCCTCTTATTCTGGGGTCCCCTGCCGGTGCTCCACGCTCCTCCTCTTCATCGGGTGCCCCCATGGAAAGCCACTTTCCACCGGGGGCACCCATGCGGGCTGGCTCCCGAGTCCTGCTGCTGTGTCCATTGACACAGACAGCAGGACTCGGGCTTGCCCCCTGCTCCTGTGTCACTGGTAGTTATTGAAAGCAGCGCTGCTATCAATCTGTCCAATGAAGAGAGACAGCGGCTGCACTCGTGCACATCGCTGGATCAGATCGGGCTCAGGTAAGAAAAAGGAGGAGGGGGGGGTGCTGCAGAACAGAAGGTTTTTCAACTTAATGCATAGAATGCATTAAGGTAAAAAAACCTTAATGCCGCGTACACACGAGCGGACTTTACGGCAGACTTTGCCCGGCGGACTTTTCGACTGACTTTATGACGGACTTTCCGAATGAACGGACTTGCCTACACACAATCCACCAAAGTCCGTCGAATTCGTACGTGATGACGTACGACCGGACTAAAACATGAAAGTTAATAGCCAGTAGCCAATAGCTGCCCTAGCATGGCTTTTTGTCCGTCTAACTAGCATACAGACGAGCGGACTTTTCGACCGGACTCGAGTTTGACGGATAGATTTAAAACATGTTTCAAATCTAAGTCCGTCCAACTTTTGAGAAAACAAAGTCCTGCTGGTGCCCACACACGATCGAATTGTCCGACGAAATCCCGTCCGCCGGGCAAAGTCTGCCGTAAAGTCCGCTCGTGTGTACGCGGCATAAGGCTTTACAACCACTTTAATATGATATATGTACATATATCTTTTTAAAAGCTAACTATAACAATTATGCCTATTTGTACAAATATTGTTATATTAATGTTTTGCTTTCTGATTGGCAGCTGCACTGCTGTGATGTAACACACAGAGATCACGGCCAATAGAATGACATCATTTGGAAGCTTTTCATTTGAGTGCCATTAGCCCAACAGTGTTATTTTCAATTAATTGTCCCCTTAGCTCAGATTTTTGTACAAAACAAACAATTAATGAGGTTTATGTTTCCATGTTAATGGTGGTAATAGCATTGGCAGCAGGTTGCTTGATAGGCTTGAATTAGATTTAATTGTGTGCTGGAGGGGAAGCATGGCCAAAGTCACCCTGAATGTTTTATACATAGAAGACCAAAATGATGTGTAGATTATTTTGAACATTACTTGTATGTGTATTCTTTCTTTGCCATACAGACAAGCCATTTACCTTCTGTAAAGATGCAAATTTTCCTATACCTGGATGGTTTCAATTATGATGTGTGTTTCCAACTGGATTGTACGTAACACATAACAAAACTGTAGACATGCAGTTGGTAATTTGCAACCAATCAAGTTTAGGCAATTTTTTCAGTGCAAGTTAGAAATGAAGATATCATCTGACTGGTTACAAAAAGCCGTATACAAATAGCAAATTTTAGATAAAGTAAATTGCTTTTACAGCCTTTTCGACATGATCTGCTTAAATAAATAATGGCTGAACACGTATGCTTTTAGTAAAGGTGAGGAGCACACGGTGCGCCCACAAATAATGTTCTATATTGTTGGCTGACCCTTATCATTGTAAAGACCTGAAAGGTGCAGACTATACTGAAATGGCAAAGCAGCAACACTCATCCTGAAAATGCTGTCATTCTACTGTAAATATTAAATGAATAAATGAGTGTGGAAAACCTCAATGCCTGAAACTATGAATATTTAAACAAAGAGCGTGAGTGTGTCTTGCATTTTGAATTATTGCGCAGAGCCGCAGACATGCCACAGGTCATGACACGTTTCACAAGACGCCTCATGGATCTAATCAAGTGTGGAGGGTTTGGTGAATGGAAGACATTCTGCCAATCTGCACAATTCCGTGTTAATGATTATGTTTTTTGCACTTTGTATAATAAGGATCATTTACATACAGTACGGAGTTTCTATTTGATTTTTGACAATAGCTTGCTCTTTCGAAGCTGTTTGAAAAAAAAAAAATGGATATTGCTGCTTACATTTTATCTGTGGATATAGCATTTTGGCTGACACCTTTTTATTTTAATCCTGGTATTAATATTCTGCACCTAACCCACCCCCTCTCCCCAAACTAGGACTTTGGAGTTGCAGGCATTCCCATATTCTGATTGGCTCTCAATCTGTGCTTACAGAAGTGACAGCTGTTTTATTTATCCTAAGCACTGTAGCTTTGACAATATATAGTGGGGCTCAAAGTGTTACTAAACCCACAACAGTAAAATCAGTCTGTATATGCTGTAAAGCATGATTGTTATACTCACTGTGGAACCTAAGGGGTTAATCCTCTGTGTTGTGTAAATAGGCTGTTTGATCCTGTCTTATCTTATCCTCCCCTTCTTCCACTGTCCCCAAACCATCTCCTTATAGAACCAAGCCTTGGGGGCAAGCCACATATGCTCAGTGTGGTGTGTATTACTAGAGAGTTTTTTTTTCCTTGGGAGATTGCATGTGATCAGACCAGGGCCAATCAGCACTGTCCAGACAAAGGGTCAGGGGTACTGCAGCCTCATAGGACAGTCAGAGTAGAATGAAAACTCCTTCTACAAGCTTTACCCAGACACTGATAGAAGTAACAAGGCTGCTCTAATAGCTGCTGAGAAAAGGTATTTAGCAGTTATTTAATAAAAAAATTGCTTTGCCATGTTCTGTGTACTGTGGGAGACCAGATATAGTGAATGCAGGGTCCTGGGTTTAGTAACACTTTAAGAAGGTGGTTACAAAGCATAGAGTCACATGACAAGATGTTGCAATCTGCAAAATTCCCAGGAGACTTTTAAGAACCACAGAAGTTGTGATCAGCCAAATAATCAGAGTGTGGCTTTAGGCCCCTCTCACACTTGTGCGACCTCAAAGTCGCGCAATTTTACCGCGATTTTGCCATGATTTGGGAGCAGTACTTTGTACGACTTTGCCACAACTTTGGCATTAACCATTCTCAGCTTGTTTACAAAGTCGGACTGAAATCGTGTTTATATTATTCAGGTACGATTTGCATGCTACTTGAGGGTTTAACATTGAGGTCTATGGACATCAACTCGCATGGAAGTTGGACCAAAGTAGTGCAGGGACTACTTTGAAGTCGGCACAACTTAAAGTCATGCCAATATGAATGGTAGTCATGAATGACTTGTCATACGATTTTGCAGTACAAAATCGTGGGACAAGTCGTATAAGTGTGAAAGGGGACTTAACGTGAACTTTACCGAACAGATGCAGAGTAGAAAATGACTATGCTAAGAGAGTCAAAGTGAAAATGCATGTTGGCAGATGCTGTTAGGCATTGCATTTATGTGTAAATTAATGCCTGGTATCTGTGGGGTTAATTGTTTGTAAGGGGAGTCTTCCCCGGCCTTTTGTCTGGGGGATAGTAATATAAGACACATCCTGCGATGTGATCATTAGTGGAGGAACGAGTTTGCCTGTGACGAGACCCAGAGTGGGGAAAGTGCAGAACCGTTAGCTATGTGTTTGGGAAATGTTTAAGCCAAAGGTACGCACAACATTTTTACAGCCATAAACATTGTTGCAACCAGATTCATTGCCACAGCCAAAGTTAAAGTCACAGCCAAGTAATTTGTTATATTGGAAATTACTGTGTAAATGATATCTCTTGTGAGAGCAATGTAACATCCTTGTAATCTGAACCCAGTGAATAGGGTTGTTTATTCTACAAAGTCTGGCCTGGTCACTTATGAAGATAAATATGTGTGTGCCATCACGGTGTGTACAATAAGGGGAACAAAGCGTAGGTGAATAGAAGTTATTCAAGTGCTTGTGTAATATCAGCATAAAGAAGGAAGAGTAGCCAGCACAGGATGGGAATGGTGGTGGCCAGTCAAGGGAGGTTTTAGTTGGAAGTGTAGTTTGGTTCCTGTCTAAATATGACCTTATCAATGGTGGATCCCTATTCCAGTGCCACTGCGGTATGGAGCTTTCCTAGAGACAGGGCCTGGACCATGGAAGTAGTGAGCCCATGCATGTGAGTAGTGTCCCCCTCTATACCTACAGGTTGGAGTAGGGCAACTATGCCGTGCTAAGGATCTGGTGTAGGGTACAAAGTGTTTTACACTGTTGGCCTCAAAATGACTGTGTAGTACTCTACACGTAGGAACCAAGGACATGCACGCAGGGGAGGCAGGTGAGGCAGAGCCTCACCTACCAAAAAAAAAAAGAAAAAACCCCGAAAACGATTGAGCTTCGAGGGTGGTAGCTCGGTGACCAGTCCTACCCCACCACTGGTCAAAATGTGGGGCTCTTAGGACCTATGGTTCCGGAGATACATGGCTCCTTGTGCAGCCTTTTAGAAGCCACATACAGATTGACCAGTTTAATTACAAGCTTGCACACTCAGTTTGCAGCAGACTGAGAGGATGAGCTCACAGTGCCTCTCACTTCTTGTCAGAAGCACTGAGCTCAATGGACAGCTTGGAGCCTTGGACCAATGGTAAAGCACCATTGGCCCCAGCTGTAAAAAAAAATGCTCTAGTGGAGGCTCCCTTCCAGCCCAGCCCTCATAAAGCGGAGGTCCGCTGATTTTTTGTTTTTTAAGTCAGCAGCTACAAATACTGAAGCTGCTGACTTTTAAAATAAGGACACTTACCTGTCCAGGGCGCCGGCAATGTCGGCACCCGAAGCCGATCTATCCCTCGGCTGCCTCCGCCATCTTCAGTAAGGGAATCGGGAATTGAAGCCTTGCGGTTTCTCTTCCTGGTTCCCTACTGCGCATGTGTGACTCGCGCTGCGCTATCCCACTGGTCCCTGCTGACTTCTGGGACCTGTGTGTCTCCCAGAAGAAAGCGGGGGGGACAGAGAAAGCGCCAGAAGTGGCGTAGATACCCACGGGTGGCTCGGGTATCTATGCCCAGAAGTGGGAACAAAATATCTGTATTAGACAGGTATCTGCTCCCCCCTCCCCCCTGAAAGGTGCCAAATGTGACACCGGAGGGGGGGAGGAACCGGAAAAGCGGAAGTTCCATTTTTGGGTGGAACTCCGCTTTAACTACTAGGAAAAAACATGGGTTTATGGGTATAAGATTTACCCATAATTCCATATTTTTCTCACACAGTTAAGAGGGAGAATGAGAATCTGCAGCTGCTGAAAAGGTACTGTTATATTCAAGCTAAATAATATATTATTATGCTATATATGTTATAACATAATAATTTATTATTTATCTATTTACTGTGAAATTACTGGTTTGAATTTCTAACTTCAAACTTCAGTAATTTGTCCGTTAAGCCATCTGCTTGAGTACAGTTTTTGAAAATATAGTAAATTACCCTAAAAACAATATATAATAATTATTTATATATTACTTATGTAATAAACCCCTTGCCACCCAGGCCAATTCTGACACTTCTTTCCTACATGTAAAAATCAACCTTTTCTTGCTAGAAAATTACTCAGAACCCCCAAACATTATATATATTGTTTTAGCAGACACCCTGGGGAATAAAATGGAGGTCATTTCAACTTTGTAGGTAGCACGGTATTTGCGCAGCAATTTTTCAAATGCATTTTTTTGTGTAGAAACTGTTTCATGAATAATAAAAAAAACAAAACACTAAAGTTAGCCTGATTTTTTTGTATGCTATGAAAGATGATGTTATGCCGAGTAAATAGACACCTAACATATCATGCTTTAAAATTGCCTTTTATAAATTGTACTGTAGTGGGGAATGCAACACATATGTCTTGGTTCCCCCATGTCACCGGAGCAGTGGAGGCCCCCTGCTACATGCATAGAACACAACAATTCAATATACAACAGAAAATTAGGAGATTGCAATAATGGGGTTGCCAAGCAGCAGTTCACCATAAAGGCCATTAGGTTATCACACAGTTTATGAGACATTCAGTAGGGATAGATTAGCAGTCTGAACTAATGGCTAATTGCATTTCTCTTAGGGCAACAGCTCCCTCTGGTGCTCCACAGGGTAAGTGCAGGAAGAATAACTTCTCTGGATACACAGGAGAATGACTGCAGGCACAAGAAGACCCTACCTTAAGTTGGATACACACTATACAATTTTCTGTAGATTCTTTCCTTCAGATTTACTAAAACCATATAATATGAGGTCAAACCTTAAGAGTTTCAATTTGTATGCAATCAGGCAGGCCCTTGCACTACATGGTTTTGATAAATCTAAAGTAAATCTGACAACAAAAGTTGTATAGTGTGTATGGGGTGTTAGGCTTAGCACTCTGGACACAACTGGCATAGTGCTGTTTGTAGTGAGTTTGCCTTGGCAGGAAGTTTCATGTTCAAACCAGGCAGTCCACACTCCTGAATTAATGTAGGAGGACCAATTACCTGGTGACAGTTCACCTGTCTAGTCACTCCTGCCTCATCAGGCAAGGTCTCTCTGAGCATGAGAGGGTGGACAAGAGAGACATGTATATTCCATGGGTGTGTCCTGGGGCCCAAGGATTGTGGGAAACAGAGTTAAAGGAGGTCATGCCCGCATCCACACATAGTAAGTAAAGCAGCACTGTGCTAAAAGGACATTAAGTTTGGTTGCACAGATTTTATTAAAGTGTTTCTAAACCCAGTAATATGAAAATAGTTCATCCCCCCCCCCCCCCCACAGTGCCCACAGCTTCTAAATCTACTTTTTACATTAAAATACTGCCATTATATACCTTTTTGGATGATCTGTATACCACGGTTACATGATAAGCTGCACGGTTTCTCTAGTGCTGAGAGTTAAGATAGGAGGAGATTTCCACCACAGCCTGTAGCCCACATAAGTGATGTCAATATCATGTGGCCTGGCTATCTAGACACAACTGAGCATGTACAGGTTGGCTACCCTGTCTGTGTTAGCTGGCCTTCCCCAGATAGACAGTGCGGGGGGATCTGTGGGGGAATCTAGGATGGAAAAGGACCTGGGTGTCCTAGTAGATGATAGGCTCAGCAATGGCATGCAATGCCAAGCTGCTGCTAACAAAGCAAACAGAATATTGGCATGCATTAAAAAGGGATCAACTCCAGAGATAAAACGGTAATTCTCCCACTCTACAAGACTCTGGTCCGGCCGCACCTGTAATATGCTGTCCAGTTCTGGGCACCAGTCCCCAGGAAGGGTGTACTGGAAATGGAGCAAGTACAGAGAAGGGCAACAAAGCTAATAATGGGACTGGAGGATATTAGTTATGATGAAAGGTTGGGAGCACTGAACTTATTCTCTCTGGAGAAGAGACACTTGAGAGGGGATATGATTTCAATATACAAATACCGTACTGGTGACCCCACAATAGCGACACATTTTATCCGCGGAAGTGAGTTTAACAAGACACGTGGCCACTCATTAAAATCAGAAGAAAAGCGGTTTAACCTCAAACTGCGTAGAGGGTTCTTTACTGTAAGAGCGGCAAGGATGTGGAATTCCCTTCCACGGGCGGTGGTCTCAGAGGGGGGGCATCGAGAGTTTCAAAAAACTATTAGATAAGCACCTGAACGACCACAACATACAGGCATATACAATGTAATACTGACATAAAATCACACACATAGGTTGGATTTGATGGACTTGTGTCTTTTTTCAACCTCACCTACTATGTAACTATGTAACCACTTTTACCTACAGGCAGGGCCGTCTTTAAGGCAGGGCAAAAGAGGCAGCTGCCCTGGGCCCTGCCATGGTTGTGGGGCCCAAAGCAGCTGCCTCATACTTGCCAACTATCCTGGTTTAAATTCCCTTGAAGTTTTAGTCCTGTGCTGTGTCCCGATATCTCAGTGTGAAATGCTGCTACTAATGCTGCCCAGCTCTGCCCTATTGCTGTGTACAGATGACTCACCTGCAGACCCTGTGTTTACATGTAAATAACCAGCATCGATATGTAAATAGCGGCTGCATTCATATGTAAATAGCCGTGGACAGGTGGCATTCATATGTAAAAAGAGGCAGCATTCATATGTATATCATGCCCCCCTGAGGTCATATCCACCATCACCTATACTGAATGCTGCCCAATGGGGAGATAAAGGGGCATGCTTGAAAGTCATGCCTGCAACTGTGGTCATATAGTGTAACATCAGTCTGTTCTGCAAAGGTAAGCAAATTAGTGGAGGGAGGGTAGTGTGGGGTGTGCAGAGGTAGGCAGAGAAGGAATTACAGTTTGGGTGCACAGGTAAGCAAAGAGGGGATGTATGGAAGTAAGGAAGGTGGGTGCAAAGATGAGCAGAGGAGGCAGGTATAGTTAAAGGGGTGGAGAGGATGGGGGAGGTTTGGGGTGCAGAGGTTAGCAGGGGTTTTAGGATGCAAATGTGCACTGACAGGGTGGATAAAAATGTAGGGCAGCCCAATTATTTCAATTACTATTACATTAGTGGTCAGTGTAAATCCCCTTTACATTGGTGGTCATTGTAAATCTTCTCATTACGTTGGGGCTTGGTGTACAATCCTTTTATTTACACTAGTGGCCCGTGTGAAGGTCCCCCTCCTTACATTCGTGGTTACTATGAATGCTTCTATTACATTAGTGGTCAGTGTAAACCCCTATTACATTGGTGGTCAGTGTTGAAACTCCTCTTTATATTGATGGTTGGTAAAAAAAAATCAGCATTGCCATTGATTACACCCTCCCTTCCCCCCCGGCACTGCCACTGATCAGAGGAGTTCTAGGATCCCTAGGAGTTTTCTGTCTATTGATGGGTCCCCTCACCACCCCAGTCCATGGTATGCAGGCAGGTGGAGAGCGAAATTGCATGGAGGGGGGCCCAAGAAAATGTTTGCCTAGGGTCGAATCAGTATTAAAGACGGCCCTGCCTACAGGCAAGCCTATAAGAAGGCTTACCTGTAGATACTGTGAATATCTCTTGCACCGTTTAGGAGATATTCAGAGTGCATGCAGCCGATGACCTCATCAGCACATGTGCTCTAAAGGTCCAGCTTACAGTGCCGGACCTTCAGAGTCTGTACCGAAAACGGCGGCCCCGGCCACTTATATAGCCGGAGGTCACGAACTCGGAAGGAAGACCGGGTGAAGATGTCAAGCGTCTCAGCGCTGACATTGCAGTGCTGGAGGGCTTTGTTCTAAGGTAAGTTTCTCATAATGTGCTGGTATTGCCTTGCAGGATTTTTTTTTTTTTTTTACCATCAGCGGTTTACTACCGATTTAAAGTAAACAGAGTGCACATTCTGATTTTAGCACAGTTGCTGTGCTTACTGGATAGTTTTAGTATTACTGGATAGTATTAGTAGCTCTATGATTTGTTTCACATGTTGGCTGAAATTCCAATTAATTACCAAACACAGCCAACTTCCTGGTGAGATTAGTTTTCTCATTCCAGTTGTTCTGTAAAGGCTACTTTGGAGAAATTCTGACATTTCTGAAATCATTCTCCATGTTTGATGTGTATAAGATGAGAGCAAAAGCGCTGCTTTAACCTCCCTGGAGGTAAGATTATGTCAGATTTTTGATGCTCAAAGCGGTACGTTGTTTTGCATAGAAATTTGGCGTTTTATATTGTAGGCCTGTAATTCTTAGGAATAACACACTTAAATCTGTCCAAACAAGAGTCTAGTAGACATCCCGGGAATGATAAAGTTTGAAACACGATATCATAAATTATAATATAATAAATAACTATAAATAATTATAACAAATAACAATATAATAATAATAAAATGTATTCAATAATGTAATCAAATCAAAAACACTGAAATTTGCTCAGTTGCAGAATTGTCGCGGTCATTACTTACAGTGTTTGATGACGAATTTCACCACAAATCACTATCGCTCAATTCTGCAAGTGATTCTTTATTATTGCTGTTTTCTAGCTGGTCTAAAACCACTTTTGACATAAAGGGACACTTTTTGGTTGCTATGGACAATCTCCAGTTTCCAGGCAGAAAGAATAGTATTTATAATATAAAAGTGCATGCAGGGCACTGGACAAAGCACTAGAGACAAAAGGGATGTGAAATAATCAGATACAGATTACATTACTGTAAGATTACAGTGTACTGTATGTGTAATTTGTTTTTCACTTATTGATTTTGGCGCCGGGCTCCATCCCTGTGCAATCGCGATGCTCGCAGGGAATGGAGCCCAGCACAGTAATACATTGAGCAGAGTACACAGCCCACGGACACAGCGGGAAGACATTGCAGGATCCTGGGGACAAGGTAAGTAACTTTCCCAGGATCCTGCGATGCAATCCCGAGTGTGGCTCGGCGGTTCCCGCTTTTTATACTGAAAATTCACCCCGAGCCACACTCGGTCCAATCCCGAGTGTGGCTCGGGACAGTCCAATCCCGAGTGTGGCTCGGCGGTTCCCGCTTTTGGTACTGAAAATTCACCCCGAGCCACACTCGGGAATACCGCTAAGGAGGTTAAAGATGTAGCCGTAAAATATTTTTTCACACCGACCATGCTATATTGTGTAATCCACAAAAATCTAAATTTACTGCTGCTTAGCGTATTCTGATGGAAAACTATTGCTGATTGGTTGTTAACATCTACTGCAAACTCCACATAAGGTTTGCTTACTGAAGTCCCATTTGATTTATTATAGTCCTTGTTTCTGATGTGGAAAGCAAAAATAAAAATTAAGTACAGCGCTGCGTTTAAGCCAAAGAAAGCTAGGATAGCAGCCAACACACCTATAGACTCAAGGCAAAAAAATAACATCAAAGAAATAAAAGTGTAGCGCTATATTCCACATCCACAAACGTGTGTATCGCAATACATAAGTGCATATATAAAAAGTGAATACTACCAAAACATGTATGACCATAAATATGGATGATGCCGAATAATTAAACAGTGTTGATCAGATGAAAGATTAAATAGGCAATAATAGTACTTAGTTATCAGATGTACCAGTGATTAGTAGAAACCCGTGCTGGTTCCATGAACCAAACACCAACAAATCAAAAAATCATAAAACATAATAGTCCATATTGAGTATAAAAAAATGTGTAGAAAAATAGTGAAGAGAACGTCAGCAAAGGTCTATGGGGTTGATGAATGGCCAGATTGGAAAGAAACTCCCAAATTCACAGATGGATGGTTTTACCAGATCTGGCGAGTGGGTAGAAAGAAGACCACAAGTGTGCAAAGATTTTACATCAGTGCCGGGGCCATCACCAGAAGTAGAGGAGACTTACCGGAACTACTTGACCTGAAATGGCGTACGCCAAACAAGTCAAAAAGGCTTAATAACCGCCGATTCTGAGAAGTGCGTCTTGTCAGATGTCATCAACATATGGTGGAGAAAGGGGTACCAGCACGGCTTCCTCACCCATGGACAATCCAGCATAAGCCAAACGTATAATTCATATATAATTCACAGGAGGAGGATGTCGTCTATGTACCGGGCACTTTTAGGGTTCAGGCTACAACTTTGAAAGATAGGTTCCTGGAGAAAGGCTATAACTCTGTGGATCTAGATAATGAGATTGAAAATGCTTGTGCAATAGATCGCCAGTTACTATTAGAGGATAGACCTCGACAATCAAATGACGAATTCAAATGGTCTTTTCTGACGTCTTTCTCCATGCAGCACAAGCATGTTAAGAAAATCTTTGAAAACCACTGGGATGTTTTAAAAACTGATAAAATCTTGGGACCTTTGTTGCCCAAGACCCCGAAGGTGGTGTTTAAAGGTGTTCCATCTCTCCGGAATAGGTTGGCACCTAATGTCATCAACCCACCGGGGACACCATCTTTCTTTCATAATTTGATTGGATTTTATCCCTGTAAAAAGTGCTTGGTCTGCAAATTTAACACCTGCGGCAGAAAGGCCAGTCATAGTTTTTCTTCTACCGTAACCAGCCGTACTTATAGGATTAAACAGTTCTGTACGTGTGCCACCACGGGGATAGTTTACCTCCTAACTTGCCCTTGTGGCAAGCAATATGTCGGCCGGACCATCAGATCTTTTACCACATGGGTTTCGGAACACATCAATCTCATTAAAGCGGGCAGTACTAAACATACTGTCCCTAGGCACTACAGGGAAGTTCACGATCGGAACCCTGTGGGGACTCAATTTCTCATTATTGATAGGTACGTGCCCCCCTGGCGGGGTGGGTCGACTCTTAGAGGTGTCTCGCGTCTAGAGACATACTGGGTATATGAGTTGGGGTCCCATTTTCCGCAGGGTATTAACGTGGAGTGAGACATCAACTCTTTTATTAATCAAGCTTGAATACAAATATGATCTCTCCTTTACTATCTAATTTATAAAGATCACCATCCAAGGTGATTATTGGTTGTTTTAATATACGGTATGGAGTCTGGGGTGATTAGTGCTTATTTCAATATGTAATATACATTTTTGGTTATGTATTCAATTGATGCCCCCCATTGGCAGTGTCCCTTTAACATCATTACAATATTGAACACTAATAAATGTTAGTAAGATGCCCTTTTATTATCTTTTTCAGGGTAACGTCATTTTAGGGCACAAGTCTTGTGCATCTTTTTTTATTCCTTTTTTACATTTTAATATAAGTGCCCCTTTCTAGTGCATTGATTTATAGTTCCTTTCTGCTGACACTCTGGAGGTTGTGGCCTGCCTCAGATTGAGGCTTGGTTCCACCCTGTGGAGCGCAGCGGCGCCTCACCCTCTCTATGAGATGGGAAGTGTGGTTTACATGATAGTGAGGCTTGAGGAGCAGGCTGGCTGGCATGGACGCCGCCACGCCGAGCGGAATGACGTCACGACGTTTTCCGGATATGACGTTTTCTGTTGTGCCCATACAGGAAATGCCTCCTGGTACTGAAAGTGAGGCTTGGCTTGCGCTCTGATAATTTCCGGTTAGGCGGACCGATTCAGGGCGCAGCTTATTTATTTTTAAAAAACATTCCCCATTTCTAATTCCCTAATTTTTGAAGTAAGTGGCATATTGGTCCTTGCTTTGTAATTTGTCCTCATTATAGTTATTAAACCAGTTATCTCATGACCCTTTGAAACCGGAAGTGATTTTCACTCTTTGCACTTCCGGTATGTAGACACTCCCAGTGGGGGTCATTTCTTGTTTATAGAGCGGTGAGGTGAGGGTGGTCCATACCCCAGATGACGGCTTCTTAGCTGAAACATGTCGGGTGGACCCCTCACGATCGCCGCTATATGATATTTGAGCTTTTTTCGTTCTTCCAAAATGTGAGTTTGTTTTTATTATTTTAATAAATTAGTGTTTTAAAACGTTATCACGCTATGTGAGTTTTTTTGCTCCTTGCATGGCATATGAATTATACGTTTGGCTTATGCTTGATTGTCCATGGGTGAGGAAGCCGTGCTGGTACCCCTTTCTCCACCATATGTTGATGACATCTGACAAGACGCACTTCTCAGAATCGGCCGTTATTAAGCCTTTTTGACTTGTTTGGCGTACGCCATTTTAGGTCAAGTAGTTCCGGTAAGCCTCCTCTACTTCTGGTGATGGCCCCGGCACTGATGTAAAATCTTTGCACACTTGTGGTCTTCTTTCTACCCACTCGCCAGATCTTGTTTCTGATGTGCCCACTCCTCCCTGTTGTATACAGATTGGGGAGATTCTACTTCGACTTTCAGTTTATTTTTTTAGTTTATTTCTTATTTATAAGAAAAGTGATCTAAAACTGTGCTGTGTTCAAATGTATGACTTACAGAGGAGCTTGAATTGGCATTTCCTCATATATTCAGCAACCATCTGTATTTTCAGTGAAATGTCTATTAATGATAATGCCAACGGTAATGATCCAACCAGGTAAGTTCATAAACTGTTCAATATTAAAGTGGTTGTAAACCTCAGACATGACATTTGAACAAAACCCATCCCTCTACGCTGTGTATTTTTCACTCTCCAAAGCACTGAGTGTGATTTCTCTCTTCTCTCTGCTGCCTCATTCCTCTGTTATCTGCATGAGTCACTTCTGACAGATTTTCCAAACTCTAAGAGATAACTAGGGGATTGACTGCCACAGTTGTGCATGTTCCCTGTGTACTGTAAGTACACATCAGAACTCTTCTCACTGAGCTCTGCAGTGTGAGACCTCAAATTCCTGCCCCCCTACTTACTGAGAGATGCTGTGTAAAATGTGTGTTTTGATGTAGAGACAAGATTCCTGCAGACAAACAGGTACAACTTATGTAGGAGGGTTTGTTTAATCTCTGTATATCACCTGAGGCCAGTCACTTCACTGTGTTTAGGTCCCCCCATACAAGAAGTTACAAAAACTCTGTATACCCGGGGTTTGTTCCTGTCTATGTTTAATGTAAATACTTGCTAAGGACTTCCACTGTAAAAATGATGGTGGTATCTTGAAAAACCTCAAAGAATGTTGAGTAAAGGACAAGTGGTCGATTCACTTTTTTTTTTTTTTTTTTATTGGTGGGAATACTGAGATAGCCTTTAATATTTAGCCAACCCACCACGACAGCCATAGCCAAAGATATAAATGGAGCCTCAATGGTCAAGAGGGGCTGTGGTGTCTGGCATCATGATGATTTATTAATTTGATAAAGTATAGTCCAGGCACAGATTTAGGGTCAGATCACTACGAATGCACTTGTTAGACTAAGTAGAGTGCTAATTAGCATTTTAGATTGACCTATACTTCTGTAGTGGGGCTGCTTCAAACTATATGGAAGGCCAGAACTTTTTTAGAATGTTGGGTAGAGTAAGGAATGATTTATAACCTTCGAACCAGCTTTCTCTGTTTCCCTTTCTCTGTAAGATTTCCCTTAAAGGGTTACAAAGTCAGAAGGTTTTTTATCTTAATGCATTATATGTATTACGATAAAAAGCCTTCTGTGTGCAGCAGCCCCCCTAACACTTACCTGAGGTCCCTCTCTGTCCAGCGATGTTCACGAGTTTCTCTTCCTGATTGGCTGAGACACAGCTTCAGCGCCATTGGCTCCCGCTGTCATATAAAGTCAGCTAGACAATCAGGGGAGAGAGGGGGCGGGGCCGGGTCGGGGTTCCGTGTCTGAATGGACACAGGGAGTTGTCACTCAGCTTGGGTGCTCCCACAGCAAGCTGCTTGCTGTGGGGGCACTGAATAGGAGGGAGGGGCCAAGAGTAAAGAAGAGGGACCTAAGAAGAGGAGGATCTGGGCTGCTCTGTGCACATCCACTGCAACAGAGCAGGTAAATATAACATGCTTATTATTTTTTATATGGAAAAAAGGAGACTTTACAATCACTTTATCTTCCTGTCTGAAGATACAAACAAACCCCTTCTTAGACAGTTACCATTGGAATAGGTATCCCCAATGGAAGACCCCCCCCCCCCCCATTAATTTAATGTTGTGGTGAACACTGTGAAATGTGGTCTTTTTCTTCACTTTCTGTTCCAGTAACAATGGTCACTTGTACAAACAGAGAGGGTAAATCCTTCCAGACCAGACCAGATAGGAATTTTAACACTTCCACAATCTACAGTAGCTAAAAAAAACTTGGCTTTAGAGAAAATTTAGGATGAAGCAAAGAGCTGTTATTTTACTGTGAAGTTCTATTATGCACAGTAATTACAATGTTCATGACCTTTTATTGACAGCCATCATTTGCACCTGCCAGAGCTCCCTGGGTTTGGCCATAAATTCTCGTACATGAATTTTAGGAATACATAAGTAATTTTTTGAATGTCAGTCTGAATATCAGTCTGACTGGCCTACTAGAACAACACTCAGCTCAAGTTAAAATACTTTTTTGTATTCTGTTAACATAAAAATGCTTTTGCTTTCATGGAAATGACTATGACACTGAAGTAGAGATCCCTTTTGTAAAGCTCGAATTGCATCTCCTTTGTAAACAGTGTTAGAATATAATGATCCTACAAGATCTCATAGAACACCATGAACTTAATATTTTATGTTGTTTTTTTTTCACTGTTATCATTACTATTTATTCATAAAACATCAATATATTTTACGCAGCGGCAGTTCAGGAATGGGAGACAGAGATGCATATCAGCTGCAGACTGCAAGAGAAAATGGTAATTAAACTTTGATGCGGCTGAACCTCATAGCGGTCATGCTGTCATGAAAAGCAATATGTTTTAGGCCCCGGCAGCAAAAAAGATTTGCTCTTGCTCACAATGGGAGATTCATCAAACTTTTATTACATCTTTACACCATCTCAAATAGTTTGTTTCTCACGGAAAGCAAATTGTACTTTGGCACGCATATTATAGAATCAAAAGGGCAGTGCTACCTGACTAATGTGTAAACAGGCTTTCAATATGCACGTTTTTACAGGAAATCCACATACAAATGTAAAGACCCAAATTTTTTCCATGTACTGTGAATATTCTGTGAAACATACTAGTTGTACACTGCTTGCTGCTTGCATATTGCCTGTCATGCTTATATATCCTTGCATTTTGTACACCAGTTGATATTTAAAATCAGTTTGACCAAGTGCATGCCCGTACTATCAGTAGGTCGGGTATCCTCTTATATCAGGCACCCGGTAAAAGTTCTCTGGCAAAGTTCACAGACTTCAAGCATATTTTTTTAAACAAAGCAGCTAGTAGGATGTATTCAGGCTCCTTGACTGGTTTATATTTAAAGTGAAACTGTGCTCAGACTATGCACATTAAAGTGTTTACATATAATGAACAAACATTAAGCACACTTTAAAACTAGCCTACATTTACATCTTTAACTATAGGCATTTTGGCAATCTTATCTTTAAAGTCATAGGCCTGGATGATGAGTTGCCAAATCCACTTAGCGATACTGTGAAAATCCATACAACAATAGAGAGAAATCTCTTAAAATGAATCTTGTCTTTGTAAATGATGAGAAAATGTTCTCTATAGGTCAAGGCTTTCAACTCAGAAACTTGCCTTGCAGAAGTGATGGTACTGGAAAAGTCAACCTTGTGACTATGAACAGAGGAATATCCCTAATAGGTTTAAAGTGCAGTTTAAAATCCATGGAGTCACTAGCAAAGTTCAGGAAGAAAAATGTGTGTAATTCACTATAAAGAGCCTTCACTATGAGGGAAAGGCAAGAGGCTCTTAAAAAATAACTTCTAAGGCTAACATTTGACCCTCAATAGTATGCTGATCTAAACCCAACTGGAGAAAGCACAGGTTTTGTCCCATGGAGTAATTCCTGTAATGGAACTTCCTGGCCTTGCACCAAGCAAAGTATCCCTTCTAAAGCCATGTACACACGAGCGGAATGTCCGTCAGACGGAAGCTTTTCATCGTATATACCGATCATGTGTAAGCCTCATTGGATTTTTCTTTTTTGAAAATTATGACGGACCTAGAAATGGAACATGTTCTAAATATTTCCAACGGACCCAATTCCTATCAGGAAAAACGATTGCCTGTATGCTGGTCCGACGGACCAAAAAAGACGCATGCTCTGAAGCAAGTACGAGACGGACGCTATTGGCTACTGGCTATTGAACTTCCTTTTTCTAGTCCTGTCATAAGTGTTGTACATCACCACGCTCTGGACGGTCAGGCTTTGGTCGGAATTTGGGTTGACCATGTGTAGGCAAGACCGCTTGAATAGAATTCCGTCAGAGAAACCGTTGGAGTTTATTACGATGGCAAAACCGGTTGTGTGTACGCAGCATAAATCTGATGGTAGACTTTGTGAGATGTGCAGGATGACAGAATCCCTCAGGACCTGGAATTCAGCAGCAAATCTGGGATTCACCAGCAACCAAGCAGCAGGTTGGTAGACTGGCCCCTAGGACAGAATGTCCAGATGATCCTGGAGGGCCTAAGGAAAGTCGGTCAGGAGCTTGACAATATCTAAGAACCATGGTCTTCTTGGCCAATTTGGTGCAATAAAGATAACTAGAATGCTCTGCATCTGATTTCCGTGGAGAAGGTGAGGAAGAAGCTTCAGATGGGCAAAGGCATAGATCAGGCTGAACTGATCATACAAAGTCGCCAGTGCATCCGCTATGAACAGATCTCTGGCCCTGGTGACAAATAAATCTTGTTGTTAAACCTGAAAGCCAGGACGTCCGTGTTAAGCATCTCTCACCTGTCCCAGGAATACCCCTGTGGTCCAGGCACTGATGGCTGAGGAAATCTGCCTGCTAACTCTTTGGATGTGCACTAAGGACAAGACAGAATGGAAAGGTCTGCCCAAGCCAAAATAATGTCTGCTTCAGTTTGAGCAATGCAACTTCTAGTACCTCTCTAATGGGTGACATAAGCCACAGCCAAGACATTGTCTCACTGAATCCTGGCCTGGTGACACCACAACTGAGAGTTCTGGTGTTGAAGGGATAATCAAATTGCCCAAAGCTCCATATTATTGATAGAAAGCCTAATTTATTCAAAAAGACGGTATCCAGAACTGGAGTGCAATAGCATAACGGGTACACAGGTTGGGTTAAGGTCTGACTTACCTCATACTTGCAGTCCCCCCATGAAAGTCGATAGTGGAGTGATTCGAAAAGCTTCCTCCAGATTTTCACCCTCCCAGGGGCCTCACCCGCTAGGGAAATTCCAGGGACAGGACTCTACTGTCAGTAGACCATGGCCCTGGACCTGTATAGTACCCTGTCGTTAAAGGGGTTGTAAAGGTTCAAAGTTTTTCACTTTAATGTATCCTATGCATTAAGGTGAAAAAAACACCTGGCAGTCACCGGACCCCTAGCCCCCCGTTTTCTTACCTGAACCCCTTCATTCAGTTGGCGGAGACGCGCTGTCTCTCTCTCCATGGGCTCCCGGCTCTTGATTGGATAGATTTATAGCAGCATAGCCATTGGCTCCCACTGCTGTCAATCAAATCCAATGACGCGGACACCGGGGGCAGGGCCGAGTCGTGCATTCAGCCTCTATGGATGCCGAATGCTGGACTCGAGAGCGTGCCCGCAAGGTAATCCCCAGGGAGAGCGCTTCTCTTAGAGGGTTATCTGATGCAGGGAGGAGCTGCGAGAGCTGCCGGGGGACCCCAGAAGAGCAGGTTCGGGGCCACTCTGTGCAAAACGAGCTGCACAGTGGAGGTAAGTATGACATGTTTGTTACAGTGGGGCAAAAAAGTATTTAGTCAGCCACCAACTGTGCAAGTTCTCCCACTTAAAAAGATGAGAGAGGCCTGTAATTGTCATCATAGGTATACCTCAACTATGAGAGACAAAATGTGGAAACAAATCCAGACAATCACATTGTCTGATTTTTGAAACAATTTATTTGCAAATTATGGTGGAAAATATGTATTTGGTCACCTACAAACAAGCAAGATTTCTGTCTCTCACAGACCTGTATCTTCTTCTTTAAGAGGCTCCTCTGTCCTCCACTCATTACCTGTATTAATGGCACCTGTTTGAACTTGTTATCAGTATAAAAGACACCTGTCCACAACCTCAAACAGTCACACTCCAAACTCCACTATGGTGAAGACCAAAGAGCTGTCGAAGGATACCAGAAACAAAATTGTAGACCTGCACCAGGCTGGGAAGACTGAATCTGCAATAGGTTGGTGAGAAGAAATCAACTGTGGCAGCAATAATTAGAAAATTGAAGACATACAAGACCATTGATAATCTCCCTCGATCTGGGGCTCCACGCAGGATCTCACCCCGTGGGGTCAAAATGATCACAAGAACGGTGAGCAAAAATCCCAGAACCACACGGGGGGACCAGGTGAATGACCTGCAGAGAGCTGGCACGGAACAAAGGCTACCATCGGTAACATACTACGCCACCAGGGACGTGCCCCCCTGCTTAAACCAGTACATGTCTGGGCCCATCTGAGGTTTGAGAAGAGGATTGGGAGAATATCATATGGTCAGATGAAACCAAAGTAGAACTGTTTGGTAGAAACACAACTCGTCATGTTTGGAGGAGAGAGAATGCTCAGTTGCAAGCAAAGAACACCATACCTACTGTAAAGCATGGGGGTGACAACATCATGCTTTGGGGCTGTTTCTCTGCAAAGGGAACAGGACGACAGATCCGTGTACATGAAAGAATGAATGGGGCCATGTATCATGAGATTTTGAGTGCAAACCTCCTCCCATCAGCAAGGGCATTGAAGATGAAACGTGGCTGGGTCTTTCAGCATGACAATGATCCCAAACACACCGCCCGGGCAACTAAGGAGTGGCTTCGTAAGAAGCATTTCAAGGTCCTGGAGTGGCCTAGCCAGTCTCCAGATCTCAACCCCATAAAAAACCTTTGGAGGGAGTTAAAAGTCCGTGTTGCCCAGTGACAGCCCCAAAACATCACTGCTCTAGAGGAGATCTGCATGGAGGAATGGGCCAACATACCGGCAGCAACAGTGTGTGACAACCTTGTGAAGACTTACATAAAACGTTTGACCTCTGTCATTGCCAGCAAAGGATATATAACAAAGTATTGAGATGAACTTTTGATATTGACAAAATACTTATTTTCCACCATAATTTGCAAATAAATTCTTTCAAAAATCAGACTGGATTTGTTTCCACATTTTGTCTCTCATAGTTGAGATATACCTATGATGACAATTACAGGCCTCTCTCATCTTTTTAAGTGGGAGAACTTGCACACTTGGTGGCTGACTAAATACTTTTTTGCCCCACTGTATTAAAAAAAAAAATACCTTACAATCACTTTAACTTAACACAGTGCATTATGTGCCAAAGTGAGTGCCTAACTCAGGTTCCAGGTTGCCAATAGTAAGGGCTGTCCCACATCTTCCTCCTGGTGGGGTTTAGATTCCCCAAGGCTCTGAAGAAGAATTGAAAAATAGGGGATGCTCTACACATATGGTAAAAGAATATACCTAATTTCAGCCCAGCTGCTGAACATCTAGCTATAATCCAAATATGGACATAGTAGTACTATACAATCATCAGAAAAAAATGGTGCAGTGCTCTAAGGCCTATGCAGATAATAAATAAATGAAACCAATCCTCACAGTGCCAGATTATTAAATTAATAAGGTCTACGTGCACTTTTGTATATGTGTTCCAGCTCCACAGGGTATCCTCCTCTTCCACTCTCTTCTCCGGTTGTACAGCTTAATAACAGCCTCCAACAACCCCCATGCCACTGTTGGACAAATATAAGGAAGATCTGAACCTATTTGTTATACTGGTTTGTTAAAATTTAAAAAAACAACAGCCGAAATTTCACACTTACATACAATTGCTTCCACTAGTCGGAGCGCATGGTCATTTTGGAAAGGGATGGCAACGCTGTGTGTGTCACAAAGCTAAAACTGTGGTAACAACTGGAGGAGAAGTGTTGTGAATCGCTGGAGATTTTTTTGCACAATAAGGGTTTTATATTATCCAGCACTTGGGACTGATATCATTGTTTATTTTGAAATGATTTTGGAATCATTTTGTTTGTATGGCACGGCACATGTGAATGACATTTGTCCCATTCACAAGTATATATGGTTTGATTTCTTTTCTGTTTTATGTCTGATCATAGTAGGAGTAGCACTGCAGTAGCAGGTTTAAGTATTTAAAGTGTTACTAAACCCAGGACCCTGCATTCACTATATCCAGTCTGCCACAGTACACAGAACATGAAAATGCAATCTGTCTGGACAGTGAGTGCTGATTGGTCCTGTGTTGATCACATGTACCCGCCCAAGAAAAAAAAAACCTCTTTAGCAATACACACCAAATTGAGCATCTGCAGCCTGACTCCACAGACTCTGTGTTATCAGGAAATTATTAGGGGACAGTGGAAGGAGGGGAGGACCGGAGAAGCCAGGATCAAACAGCCTTTTTACACAATACAGAGGATTCACTCCTTAGGTTCCACAGTCAGTATAACAAGCATGCTTTACTGCATATACACACTGCTTTTACTGTGGGCTTAGTAACACTTTAAGAGAGGAATATCAGTGCAAGAGTTTAATAACACAATATGATGATGTGCTAACCATGGTACAGTGCACAGGGCAATGGTATTATCAAAGGCAGTCTCTGTATACTCGATTCCTTAAACTTTTTTGTGTCAGGTTGTAATTTAGTCAATTATGGTCCTACTAGTGGAGTATTCAATATATATTCAATTGAGTCAGACGATCAAAACATGATATCTCAGTTATGGGTAGAATCTGGTGAACAGGGTCAAAGTGGTCAATGTCACTTGTGATATAACTCGAACTCGAGCAGCAAGACCATCCATACTATAAAAAAAATGTGTAAATCCAGCAGGGAAACTGGACCCCCCTTGACAATTAATCAGAACCTTTCTTAATTAAACACACAGGTTAAAGTGTATCTTCAGTGATTTTTTCAACTTTCCATCTATTAAATCTTCTGCCCTTGTTGTTTTAACTTTGGATAGTAAAACATTTTTTTTTCTGCCAGTAAATACCTTTTACAGCCCACTTCCTGTTTCTTGTCTGGTCATTAGTCTAGGCCAGTGTTTCTCAACTCCAGTCCTCAAGGCACCCCAAAAGGTCATGTTTTCAGGCTCACCATTATTTTGCACAGGTGATTTGATCAGTTTCACTGCCTTAGTACTTAACACAGCTGTTTCATCTGAGGGAAATCCTGAAAACATGACTTGTTGGGGCGCCTTGAGGACTGGAGTTGAGAAACACTGGTCTAGGCTTATGACTTCAAGCACAGCTTTCTCCCTCTTTCACTCTCGTATGAGTTTGCCAGGAAGGGAGGGAGGATGAGTCATAAGAGGGCCAATGAGAGCTGCAGAGCTGGTGTGTCTGTGTAAATCCAGGAAGTGAACAGGCAGCATCTTCAGCTAACCACAGTTAAAATGATTGCAGCCAGACTTAGTGGAGGGAGATTTGTGCAGCATATTTGTCAAGTACAGAATCACAGTATATATAACATAATATGTAAAGTGGTTGGAGGGAAGCTTCAGAATGGCAAAGATGTTTTTATTACAAATTATGTGAGCAGACTGCAGTTCCTCTTTAAGAGTCTGTCGCAAATATTATTTATTGGCTATGCTTGTTGTCTTGCTATAGCTGCAAATAAAAAAAAATGTTAAGAGAGAAAAACCTAGAAATAACTCATTATGGATGAGCAGTGGCAATGATAATTATATCATGATTAAGTCTCCTGCTTCCCAAGATGATAGGTAATAAAGATAAATGAATATATGACTTAAAAAGGTTATCAACAATTATCTGTGAACATAACTACATTTTATAGAATCATGTAGCACTTTGTAAATGCAGATAATTACTTGACAGTGTTTGATTTTGAATTAACATTTAGAGAGCTTACAAATACAGTAAAATATTCGCTGATTAAACGTGCCACTCCAAATTATATATATTATTTGTCTGTCCACCCACATGTGTATTTTTTTTTTTTTTTTACAGACAGAGGCATTTAGAGTATTCAAATATTTTTGATAGCTTCAGTGATTAAATATCCACAATATTTCTCATCCAAGAGATCTCAGACATGCTGTTTAAGCCTTTAAAAGGTTATGGCAGATGTGCTGGCCAAGGAACTGAAGTGCAGAGATCATACCACTGTAGTCCCTGAGAGATACGTATAACATGTCATTTAAGGCTAAACTACAAGGGAAATTTTATGGTCATGCTATTTATATGGAGAATATTATATAATTATTTTATTTTATATATATGGGAAATAATAAGAATGATTTTATTTGCCATTCTGCAAGTAGGATGTTTGCGAAAAATGGTTAAATTAACTGCAGTAAGGGATTCAAAAGACCCAAAATATTTAGGGAAAACTGTAGGAAGTTTAAAGGATAATAATAGTTTTAAATTACCTAAGCCCAGCTAACACGCCTCTTCCCCAAATCAAATGATCATGCTCTAAATCAGACTCCAAATCACATTCTTCTAACCCATGCTGCAAGTTGCAGCACTTGGAGCAGTTTAATTCACTAATATCGTGTCTGTTGGGGCCTTTCTGTGTGTGTGTTCCTTAAGAGGTCTATTCATAGAACATACCCTGTTTCCCCCGAAAATAAGACCTAGCGTGATTGTCGGTGATGGCTGCAATATAAGCCCTACCCCCCAAATAAGCCCTAGTTAAAGTCCTTGTAGGTCTTATTTTCAGGGTAGGGCTTATTTTCAGGGAAACAGGGTAGGGCTTATTTGGGGGGTAGGGCTTATATTGCAGCCATCACCGACAATCACGCTAGGTCTTATTTTCGGGGAAACAGGGTAACTTGGATGGATGTCACAAGCATTCATTTAGGTTTTGAAAAATGTCTTGTATTGTGGTAGTTCAAAAAAATATGCCTAATTTTGGCCACTAGATGGAGTTGACGATCGTAGGGAGTTATATTAATAGAGAAAATTCATGCTGCATAGACGAAGGCTTCTGACATTTGCACTATGAATTCTTTATAACTAGACCCCTAAGTCTTCAGTATGTACCAAAAAAATTGTTTTTTTTTTCCTTGGGCTGACCATTTATTAACCAGTTTCATTACGGCACATATACACCCCATATGGACCAGATCAATTCTTTTCATTTTTGCTATGGGTCTTTAACTTTGTAATTACTTAAGATAAAAAGTAAAAACATATATAATTTTTAAATACATTCAAGGCATTCTTTTTGTGGTATTGTCTTGTAAAAATGGTTTCAATTTTTTACTGTATAAAAATATATATACATTTTATTCTATAATTTGTCCTATTGCTTTTTGGTGCAACACTAAACTGATAAAACTGAAAAAAAAAACTGTTTAAACGATAAAATGATATTAAACCCATTAAAAAAGGTTCACAATTACAGGCAGCAAACCTGACAATGGAAGAAATAGTGTACAATAGAGTTCACTTAAAAATAAATATGATAAATGTCTTTTTCTTATGCTGCTATGTAGTCTGGTCACCAAGTGCAGTGTACTTGCCCTGCACTGTGGGAAGAGGGGGAGGAGCAAGCAGAAAGTTTAGTTGATGTAAAATATGTGTAAATTAAAAAAAAGTCTGCAAGAAGGGAAAGCAGTTGAGAGGAAACAAGCATTTTTGCTTGGAAACTGACACAGGCCTCGTTTATTTGTGTCCCCCCTCTGTTCACTGCACAGCCAGGCTTATCACACAGGTAGATGAAGGGAGAGCAGCCTGCTGAAAGAAAGGCCTGTATGATAGGAGCTGGCTGCAGTAGGGGTCTAATCGGCTCAGAGGTGGGCTGAGGAGGGACAGAGACAGGGGGGATAGAAGCAGGCACCTGCCATTAAACCTGTTGGAGCCGGCCCTCAAACCAGCAGAAAGAATCACATGGGGCAGCATCCGGGGGGGGGGGGGAAGAAGTAAATAGCCTTTACATGGGAGCTGGCTGAGCATGTGCAGTGAGTATGGAAACGTAGCAGTTAGAGGGCCAGCTACTATATATCATTGCCACTCACAGAAAGGGAGCCCATGGAATTGGCAGGATCAACCAGGTATTTACAAGCTCCTGCAAACTGATTTAGAATACACTTGTAAAGACATGGACACATGTACAGATTTTAGGATTAATCGCTTGCCGACCAACGCACGCCAATGTACGTCGGCAGAATGGCACTGGCAGGCAAAAGGGCGTACAGATACGTCCCCTTTAAGAAGCGGTGTCATGAGCACGTGCACGCCACGGTCTCCGTGACCGCGGGTCCCGCGGACCCGATGTTCGCCAGGTGCCTGTCACGCAGAGGAAGAACGGGGAGATGCTTATGTAAACAAAGCATTCCCCGTTCAGCCTAGTGACAGGACAGCGTCAGAAACCATGAACCAGACCGAGACAGAAGTACAGTAAAATCACACTTGTTTATTAATAAAAATAAAAAAGTAAATAGAGTAAGCATAGTCAAAGCATAGCCAGAGTCCAGTAACCGTATCAGGTAGTCAGCCAAGCCAGAGTTCAGTAACCAGATCAGGTAATCATCCAGGCCAGAAGTCAGGGATCCAAGTAGAGGAACAGCAAGCAGGATAAGGAGCCAGAAGGGATGTCAGCAAAGCCAGTCTTTAAACAAGAGCACAGGCGATGGTTTCTTGTGCTGTGACCAAGTTGAAGGCAGAGATCAAGTGAGCTGGACGGCTTTAAGTAGGCAGGACTGACGAGCGGAATCAACAACAGCTGGGTAACTGTGGAGAGAGATGGGAGCTGGCAATTAGCCGACAGCTGAGCGGCCAGCTCAGAGAGGGAAGGGCTGAGCCCAGCCCTGACAGACAGTGATCTACTGCTCTCTGTGATCAAGAGCAGTGATCACTGCCCTGTGTGTTCAAGCCCAGCCCCCTCACAGTTAGAATCGTTCACTAGGACACACTTAACCCCTTCACTGCCCCCTAGTGGTTAACTCCTTCACTGCGAGTGTCTCCATGCTGTCAGGAGAGAGGAGAGAGATCTGCTGTTCATATTGATTATGAGATCTCCATGCTGTCAGGAGAGAGGAGAGAGATCTGCTTTTCATATTGATTATGAACAGCAATATGTCTCCTCTTCCAGGCAGTCCCATTCCTCCACAGTTAGAAAAACTCCCTAGGAAACACATTTATCCCCTTGATCGCCCCCTAGTGTTAACCCCTTCCCTGCCAATGACATTTATACAGTACAGGTGGTCCCCTAGTTACAAACATCCGACTTACAAACGACTCCTACTTACAAATGGAGGCAGACAACAGGAACTGAGAGGAAATCTTCTCCAAGGAAGGGAAATTCACTCCTGTAAGAGTTATTATGGGAAAAAGGTTTCTCCACTGATGCTTTATCACCAAGGCTTGTTTACACAACAACCCACATTTTTCAAAATCCAGTTATGATTGGGACAAAAAATGAGGCGCAATCTTCTGAACAGGGGCACAGAAAGCAAAACAAACATTACAGTAGTGTTAACCCTTTCCTATGCTATCCAAAAAACTAAAAAATTAGATTTTTGGCTGGAGCTACACTTAAAAAATGTACCTGTTCCGACTTACAAACAGATTCAACTTAAGAACAAACCTACAGTCTCTATCTTGTTTGTAACCCGGGGACCGCCTGTAATCAGTGGCTATTTTTAGCTCTGATCGCTGTATAAATGACAGTGGTCCCAAAAAAGTGTCCAATCTGTCCGCTGCCATCGCAGTCCCACTAAAAATTGCTGATCACTGCCTTTACTAGTAGAAAAAAAAAATAATAATAAAAATGCCATAAATCTATCCCCTATTTTGTAGACGCTATAACTTTTGGGCAAACCAATCAATATATCACAAAAAATAAAAACCGCAGAGGTGATCAAATACCACCAAACGAAAGCTCTATTTGTGGGAAAAAAAGGACTGTGCAATTGTCAGTTAAAGCGACACAGTGCTGTATCGCAAAAAATGCCCTGGTTATTAAGGGGACGAATCCTTCTGGTCCCTAAAGGGTTTGTAAACCCTCGTTTTAAAAAAAAATAACAAACATGTCATACTTACCTCCACTGTGCAGTTTGTTTTGCACAGTGTGGCCCTGATCATCGTCTTCTGGGGTCCCCCAGCAGCTCTTGCAGCTCCTCCTCGTATCGACAAAACCCCCTGGGAGAAGCGATCTTCTGGGGGGTTACCTTGCGGGCGCAGAGTCCAGCATTTGCGTCTACAGACACAGAATTCCGGATTCAGCCCCGTCCCCCGGCGCCCGTGTCATTGGATTTAATTGATAGCAATCTATCCAATCAAGAGCTGAGAACCCCAGGCAGAGAGGTACAGCGCGTCTCCGCCGAGGGAACGAAGGGCTCAGGTGAGTAAAATAGGGAGGCTGGGGGGCCGGACAGCGTCAGAAGTTTTTTCTCCTTTATACATAGCATGCATTAAGGTGAAAAAAACACGAGGGTTTACAATCCCTTTAAGTTGTAAAAATAAATTAGCTGAAAAATGATAGGGGATAATCTTGATCTGTAGATGAATGAAACAAAGTAGATACAAAATAACAATGTTACTCCGTATCAGACTCACTCTCTGGCATCTGAACAGTGCTTATAAACACTGGGGTTGATTTACTAAAAGCCCATAGGCTGTTCACTGTGCAAGTGATTTTTTTTTTTACTTTGCAGGGAATGTTCTTAGTTTAGTAAATGTGGTAAAAATTCACTTTGCAAAGAACAAGCAGTCACGTGCAAGGAAATTTAAAAACTGTATTTTTGCTTGCACATGATTGGGTGATGGAAGTCAGCAAAGCTTCACTTTATTCACTAAGTTAAGGGAAAAATTTCTTGCAAAGTGAAAATTCTTTTGCAAAATGAACGGACTGTTTTTTTTTACAGCAACAGCTTCTACTACTGCTGTATTTACACAGCAACTCCCTGCTGTCATTTTGACTGCAAGAGAGGAGTGGCAGCAGGGAAGAAGCATACTACACATGTCCTGTGTACTTTTTTGGTTATGTGTATCCCACCCATATCTACAACTGGCAAAATATAATTGTCAGTATTTACTTTCACAGAGGTGAATTGTACTCATAGCAATCTGTACGCTTATAACATACTATACTGCTACTGCTAAAGATTTTTGTTAATTTTTTTTTTTAATATAATTGTATTACAAATTTTAAAAATTGCCTCCTCCAACCAACCACTATTGTAAAAATATCCACTTTACAGGGCTGCCACAGGAGTTTAAATATAAAGCAAACCTGAAAAATATATCTATATGCAACCAACTGCTTAACAAATGTATTTTTATTTTTTTTTGTAGAATAGTTTTACTGACAAAAAGCACAAATTAAAAACATAATTATACCTGTTAAAGACAAACTCCGGGGCGTGGCCAAGATGGCGAGGTGAGCGGCGGCGTTTTTAGAGAGCTCCGCTTACCATCACAATAATCCTGATCCATCAGCCTCCAATCTTCCACTGGCACGTCCCTGCTGACTGTGGGGGACCAGTGGATCTCTTTACTACTGAGGGGAGAGGAGAGTTTGCGGTGCTGGGCAGAGATCGAGGCCCGCCGGACGTCCCCGGCCTACATCGCGGCACTAGGCCGCAGCCGCGGCCTTTCCCAGCGGACCGCGCCACGGCCTGGAGGACCCTCGGCGCGGTCGGCGCCTTCAACGACCATCATAGCCTGCTGCGGCCACGAGTGGAGATTAAACAGCGGGCTCGGGCCTGGCCATAATTGCTGAACGGGGCCTGATCTCCCCATCACCCCCCACGAACGAATAGGCCGCAACCCCGGCCTTTCCTGAGGATCCAGGGCCGCCGGATCGCCTGGGGGAGTGATTGATCCCGGACACCTGGAGGAGGGGGCCCTGGGACGGCTGGGGGCCTCCACCTGGACAGCTGAACAGGTTCTAAATCATCCCCATCCCTGACATCCTAGGTGAGGCACTCTGTGGGTGAGCTGCATGTTCCTGTAAAAGCCTGTGGCCTGTGAAGCCTGAAGAGGATCGCTCCTGTTCTACTTAACTCACAGGTGAGGGGGAGGACTCTCTGGGGGACACGTATAGCTCTGCACCCACTCCCTGAACCCACTGACAGGCTCTTACGGCCAGCCACTGTTAATTGCCCAGATCAGGGCTTCAGAATTCTGAATGAGGCGCAGGTCGTCTAGCGCAAAACACAGTAAAGGGGGCAAAAGGCTGACCTTTCCGCCACAGTCGGACTTCCCTCAAACGCCCACCTATCCCGCACCGGAGGCTCACGGCACGAGTAGCACTCATAGAGCCTCACAGACAAGCATCATGGAGTCGGACGACTCTCGTCCCCCCTGGTTGGCGGACGTCATGGCGGCCATCGCAACATGCCAATCCACGTTAACAACAAAAATTGAAGCTGTCGAACTGGATATGGGTCTAATCCGCCAAGATATTGACAAAATCAGGTCGCGAGTTACTGAGACGGAACAAAGACTGAGTACCACTGAAGACAGCACGGCGGAACATGGAGTACAAATCCGTACACTTCAAACTAAAGTAAAGGCCCTAGAATACAGAGCCGAAGACGCGGAGAACAGAAATCGGCGCAATAATCTTCGTATTATCGGTTTACCGGAGGGAGTGGAGGGGAACAATCCTACCTCCTTTATAGAAGGCTTGCTGCGTGACCTTCTACCAGAGGCCCGATGGTCACCCTACTATACAGTTGAGAGGGCACACCGTATGCCGCCTAAGCCAGGGCCTCCTGGTTCCCCTCCTCGCACCTTCATACTCCGTCTCCTTAATTTTAGGGACAGGGATGAAGTTCTTCGTGCCTCCAGAAATGTGGGGGACCTCAGATTCCAGAACACTAAATTGATGATCTTCCCTGATTACTCGGTGGAGACCCAAAAACTCAGGAAATCGTTTGACCAGGTTAAAGCGGCATTGAGAACACGCAACATTCGCTACAGTATTCTCTTCCCGGCTCGCCTGAGGGTCCAAGACGGAGAGACAACTCGATTTTTCACCACACCGAGAGAGGACTCTGCCTGGCTGGAATCACTACCACAGACCCGCTGACCGACTAACCGGTTGTACCGAATGTCCTTTTCAATTGTCTATCTACAACAACCTGGGCCCAGGTTCGAGTTAATACACAAACTACTCCATGGATGACTTAGTTTCGTTGCACAGGTTCTGCCCAGTTCAACCCCATGGTGTGTTAGAAACTGAGGGAGGTAACTAACTATCCTCTACCAGGAAATTATAAGTTAATGCCCCTGCCAAAGAATTTGGTCAGGAGACTGTTGAGATACGAAGCTTCTTGGCACTTGCATGCCCCCTTGGGGAGCACTGAAGTTCTTGCTCTAGATACTCTCTTAATGATGGATCGACTTTACTGTGAGGTCACAATATGGTCCACTTCTCCTTTGTCTGACTTTTAACACCTCACAGCCTGTTATAGTCCATGAGCGGAGTTCTCACATTTGGAAAGCCGCTTGAACTGCTGCCTGCCCCCCCCCGTGTGAATTACCGGGGGGTTTGGGTTCGCCTCTTCCACGGACCCTCTGTTGCAGCCGGCGAGCTGAATTGGTTTGCGATTGAAGCCCGCCTCAGTTTGGGGGGGTCGGGTGGGGTGGGGGGTGGGGAAAGTTCCCCTAATGGGGCTATTTTAATTTACGTTAGATGTTGGGCTGTTTTTGGTTTGGTTTTGTTTTTGTGTTATAATTGCACTAAAAAAAAAATTGACTCATCAGCATTGCAATGTTTCCAGGTGTGTCCGTTGTGGGTCCGGGGGTCCGCTCCGGGAGCCGTGATCTACCGTATTCCTAATATTATTACCATTCTGAGTAACCATGTCCTCCCTTAATATCATTTCATGGAACACTAGGGGACTGAACTCCCCGATCAAGCGTTCCCTGGTGTTCCAATTTGTTAAAGCATATAACCCACATATATGTGTGTTCCAGGAAACGCACCTCATAGGAAGTAGGGTTCTGGCCCTTAAAAAACCGTGGGTGGGCTACCATTACCACTCTACACACTCCAGTTTCTCCAGGGGTGTTACTATCCTGATACTGAAATCTCTTCCTTTCCGGCTCCTGGATTTGGCCCTGGACCCAGATGGTCGTTATGTTATCATCCATGCTAAAATATATTCTTTAACGTGGACCATTGTGGGCTTGTATTTGCCTCCTCCGGCTTCATTGCTGGTGCTCAATCAGATCACCAGCAGGATAGCCGACTTTGCATCTGATAACAATATTATACTGGGTGATTTTAACATGGTCCCTGACCCGGATCTCGACAGACTGACGTCTGCCGGACATCATTACTCTGGGTTGACAGAGTGGGCGAACACTTATGGCCTGACTGATGTCTGGAGGTGGAGACACCCCCAGACCAGGGCATACACATGCCACTCGGCCTCTCACAGGGCGTTCTCCCGAATAGACTTAGTCTTCGCAGCAAGTCCGGTCCTCCCACGGGTCACAGACATACGAATACTGCCTAGAGGAATCTCTGATCACACCCCCCTGTTGTTGTCATTGGACCTTTCATTGGGTCCTGTAGACAAGATATGGAGGCTCTCGAGGTTTTGGATTTCGGACACTGCTGTGGACTCCCAATTCAGAACGGAGTTGCTTGACTTTTGGGCGGTAAATGTGGGCTCGGCTGACCCTACAGTTGTCTGGGATGCCTTTAAGGCCACGACGAGGGGACACTACCAGACCATCATAGCCAGGGTTCACAGGGAGCGCAGGGCAGACTTGGTAAGGGCGGAGAAGGATGCAAGTAGTGCGGAGGTTCTCTTTGTCCGTACCCGAGACCCTGTACACTATTCACAATTACAACTTATAACGTCGGAGGTGGTTCGTCTTCGTACCTCTCTTACCCAGAAAAAAATGTTAGCTCAATCTCAACGTATATTTGAGCAGGGAGAGAGGGCGGGCCGCCTGCTGGCCTGGCTCTCCAGGGAACAGGCGGGAGGGATGAGCATTTCCCATATCAGGGACCCCTCGGGACAGATAGTTCACACACCGAAAGAGATCAATGGCTGCTTTGCGGAATTCTATAAATCCCTCTACACATCCAGGGCAGACTATAGAGAGGAGGATCTGGTAGCATACCTAGATAACATTGATATCCCAACCCTTACGGTGACGTATCGTGAGAAGCTTGATGCCCCGATTACATCCTTAGAAATAATCCGGGCACTCAAGTCAATGCAGACGGGGAAAACACCGGGACCCGATGGTATCCCGGTGGAATTTTACAAACAATACGCGGTAGAACTAGTAGACAAAATTCAGGGCCTCTTCTCTGCGTCGGCGCGCCTCGAGAAACTCCCGGATACAATGCGTGAAGCGATCATAGTGGTAATCCCCAAACCAGGGAAGGACCCTACTTTATGCTCTTCATATCACCCCATATCCCTCCTGAATGTGGATGCAAAAATACTGGCAAAGGTATTGGCCAATAGACTTAACCTAGTCATCACTGCCCTGATCCACAGGGATCAAACAGGCTTCATGCCCGGGAGAGGTACTGACATCAATATTAGACGCCTTTATACTCATATAGACAGGGCTGATGAGGCGTCCAGGGGAACAGTGGCCTCACTCGACGCGGAGAAGGCTTTTGACTCCGTCGAGTGGGGCTACTTATGGGAGGTGCTCTCACGATTTGGGTTTGGCCCGGGTTTCATGAAGTGGCTCCGCATGCTGTACCATAGCCCTTCAGCCAGAATACGCACCAACGGCTGCCTATCGGAGAAGTTTCAATTATTTCGGGGTACGAGACAGGGGTGTCCCCTTTCCCCGAGCTTATTTGCTCTGGCAGTGGAGCCCCTGGCTATACTGCTGAGGGCTGACCCTGGGGTGAGGGGGCTTCAGGTGGGCCCAATTGAGGAGAAAATTTCGCTGTATGCGGATGACGCTCTGCTTTATTTAGCAGATGCGTCATCCTCCTTGCAGACTGCATTAGATCTGATCAACCGATTTGGCGGGTATTCGGGGATCCAGATTAATTGGGATAAGTCGATACTGTTCCCGCTTCACCCGTCGACCCTTAGAGTTCCACAAGCACAGCTTAAATGGGTAGAGGATTTCAAGTACCTAGGGATTAAAATTAGTGGTAAAGTCCGGGATTATAGGGACAACAATCTGCGTCCACTTATGACACAGCTAACGGCTAGGTGCGCTGCTTGGCGTTCACTTCCACTGACCCCGGTCGGCAGAGTAAACCTGCTTAAAATGATTTTCCTTCCTAAATATTTATATTTTTTCCGCAACACACCCACACACATTCCCAGGGCCTTTTTTCAACGGTTGGAGAGTCTGTTGATACAATTTGTGTGGGCTGGGAGGCCACCCAGGGTGGCCAAGCAGATCCTATATCTCCCACTCTCAGGGGGGGGGTTGGCACTACCGAACTTTCAAATCTATTACTGGGCAGCTGTTCTTGTTACGGTCCGGTGGTGGTTCTCCCAGCCCGCACAGAATCCTGCGGTCATTCTCGAAGCAGCCATTCTGGGCTCCTTTGCAGCCCTGAGCAACCTTCCGTTTCGTGGACATAGGGCTAGCCTGTCCATGACAGCCTCGATGCGGACCACTGTTAAGGTCTGGCAGGAGGCTAGAAAGATATATGGGAAACCTAATCATATCTCACCGCATATGCCCCTATGGAGTAACCCCATGCTCCCTCACCTTCACAGTATACCAGACCCCTCTATCTGGGCAAAAAAGGGTATCCTCACACTAAAACATATAGTTCAGGATGGTAGGCTTATGACTTTCCAGACCCTGAGGCAATCATTTGCTATCCCATCCTCCTTCCAGTTTAGATACTGGCAGCTAAAGCATGCTTTTGAAGCTCAGTTCCCTGCCCCCCTTATTTTGGAACCGGACTCCATTGAACGGCTCTTGATTTCTAGGGTGATGGTGATGAAGCCACTTTCAACATTATATTTATATCTCACGGTAGAATATGACACCAAACTAACTAAGACATGGGAAAAGTGGAGGGTTGATATTCCTTCCCTGGACGAAAAGGAATGGAAGGAGTGTTTAATTTCCTACATTCCTTCCATGATCGCAGCAAAAGATAGGTTCATACAATTTAAGTTCCTACACAGAGCGTACTTCACCCCCCAGAGATTGGCCCGCATTTACAATCAAAGGGACCCCAATTGTCAGAGATGCAGACAGGAGGTGGGCACCTTTTGGCACATGGTCTGGTCGTGTCCCAAACTTAGACCCTTTTGGTCAGCAGTGGCCTCCACACTGAGCAATATCACAGGCTTAAATGTACCGGTCGATCCTCAGATATTATTGCTTAGCCATTTGGAGGATCTTGAGGGAGACAGGTATAGTAAATTGTGTCTTACCTTTGCATTATATTATGCTAGGCGTGAAATCTTACTGGCATGGAAACTAGCAGAGCCTCCTACTTTGGCATCATGGAGAAGGTCGGTGAACACGGTACTTCCCCTATATAGGTTGACATATGAAAGTAGGCAATGCCCTGGGAAGTTCGATAAAATCTGGTCCTCTTGGATAGACGCCTCTGGGGTCCCTGAGCCCCCTGATCCATAATTGGTATGCTGTGAAACTCATTGGAGAGCATCCTATATTTCATTGCCTACTCTTGTGCTCATCCCCTCTCGCCCCCCCTTCCCTCTCTCTCACTCCCCTTCCCCCTCCTCTCCCCCCCCTCCCCCCCTCCCCTTTCCCCCCCCTCCCCTTTCCCCCCTCCCCCTTTCTCCCCTCCCCCTCCGTATCAGGCTGGATTGAAATTGGTTACTTACAAAATTTTATCTATGATGGTATAATACTATAATGCAATAAGGGGTATTGTTCTGTGATATTTCTGTCATCTGCATAACTGGATTATCTGATAAACAGAGACTATAGTTTGAAGGTAGATTGTACTGTGATTATCCTTTTTACTTTGAATGTACTAAGTTATCTTGTAATGTAATGCTGATTTGTGCAATAAAATTTTCTGTTAAAAAAAAAAAAGACAAACTCCACCCAAATAGATCCTTCTAATTAGAAAGATGCTGCAATACATCCTGAAGCATAAACATATAAGCAAACTAATACGAGTAATACACATACATATCATAAGAAATGAAAAGAGGATGTTGTAATCACTTAGAAATGGTGGTGATGCTCTCCCAGATACAGAGGTTCATTGATTACTTATATAAAAAAAATATTGTTGGTCTTGGGGTGACTGGAGATAGCTGTAGACCATTAAATTATAAACACATAAGGTCGTCCGTTTAATCCATGGAAACACTGAAATTTAAACTTCCAGATCAAACAAACTAAGGAACTTCATGTATTGCTGTCAAAGTAAGGCAATCCTTGGGAACAGATTATAGGACCCTTTGCTGACATGATCTTCCAGGCATAATGGCTGTAAATATAGACAACATATCAGGGTGATAGCCAAACTATGAATACTATATAAATATATATCCATATATATCCAATAGTACTTGACACTCCAAATATTCAAAATATCAAGGTGGATTTAACCTTTAATTTGTAGCATAAAAGAAATGTTTAACCAAAGGTTTCTACAGGGACCGCCAAGACCACATACAGTACAAATGGCTTACATATCACCCAAAGGACTCAAGGTGGATTTACCCTATAATCTGTAATAGAAAAGGAATGTTCACACATAGATTTCTACAGGGACCACATATAAATAGCTTGCACATTACCCATACTGCTAGTAGCCCAATTGAACAAATGACCATAGAAAAAATAAAAGTCCACTCACTCGCATAGGACTTCAAATTGAAGAAAGTTCATTCCATGTGTAAAGGCAAAAAGTCCATCCATCATAAAGAAATGTAGCTCTCTGTAGCACTGCCACGGGATCATTGGGAGGGAAGACAAAGGGGCTGAATTACTAAAACTGGAAAGTGCAAAATCCGGTGCTTCTAACTTCAGCTTGTTCAATTAAACATTGACAAAAAAAAATGGAAGCTGATTAATTTCTATGCAGAGCTGCACCAGATTTTGCACTCTCCAGTTTTAGTAAATCTCCCCCAAAGCATCTGATTAGTTTCATTAGTCTCTGAGGAAGTTGGGATACCAACGAAACTGGTTCCTGTTCCCTTTTGATGTGAATGGGCACCACTGAAAAAATAGTGATTTCCATTGTCATGTGATTCTGTGTGACTATATATTGTATCTGAAATCTCACTAGTGTGAACCAGGCCTAATACATATCTTGTTAAAACAAAAACATTTGAAAGTGTGCAATACCTTTAATTGGAACAAGTGCTTCTTCCTTGCTATGTATGCATATTTTTTTTGTGACTGCTAGAAGTGTGTCTGAATAATCAGAATTTAAAACGGAGTTCCACCCAAAAGGAGAAACTCCTCTTGTTCGCACCTTCCCTCCCGCCACTGCCATATTTGGCATTTTTTGAGGGGGGGCTGGGTACCTGGTTTTAACAGGTACCCGCTACCACTTTGGGGTAAGATCGCCACACTGCGTACAATGCCATTTCTGGCCCCTCTTCCTTCCCCCCACTGCCTTCTGGAACACACAGAGGTTTCAGAAAATGCAGCCTGACTCGCGCATGCGCATCCGCAAGGCTTCACTTCCTGTTTCCCTTTTTTTTTTTTTTAATTCTTTTTATTGAAATTTTCATTTATACAGTAACTACTGGGCCGCCAACATGGCAGGGCCCAGATTTGACCTCGCAGGGCCCAGTAATAACTCTTACCCGTAACTCCCCCCCCCCTCCCTCCCTGAGTACCTCCCCCCCCCCCCTGTCACAGCCCAATTCTATTAATGGTAACCAAGTATTCCTAAGTCTCATATGGCATGAAGTTATAACACCGCCGAGTCAGAGTGGTTTACACATTATATTTCCCCCAGTCCATCATCTTTTATTTATTTCACTTATTACTGCTTTGGATAGTGTTTCCTCATAACGATAATTTACCATCAGCCAGCCCTCATTTAGACAGTATAATCATACGATCACCCTATTGTACTCTCATCTCCATACCATGTCTGCCATACCTTGACAAATTTATTTTTACATCCTCTAGCTTGATATGTATATTTGTAAAAAGGCATCATATTATTTACCAACTTCTTCCAAAAAGCGACATTTGGGGCTTGAGAATCTTTCCATTTTAGTAGGATGGCCTTTTTTGCGTAGAAGAGCAGAATAGTAAGCAATGTTCTTAATGCTCTGGTCTGTACCACCTCCTGTACTAAACCCAACAGACACACCTTGATGTTTAATGGAATGGGTATTGTGAGAAGGTCCGATATACATAAAAGGACCTCCTCCCAATATCTTTTTATTAGTGGACAGTCCCAGAAAATGTGGCTAGCATCAGCCGGGGAGAAAGTGCATCTCCAGCACTCATCTGATGCCTGCCCAAAAATCTTTCTTAATCTTGCCGGAGTATAGTAACTCCTGTGAAGGAATTTGAATTGAATCAACCTATCCCTGGCTGACACCAGATGTTTAAACGGTTGATCCCATACTTCCTCCCAGTCCTCTCCCTGAAGCTCAGGGACTTCCATTTCCCATTTACTTCTGGTCTTTGCTACAGCTTTTGGTGTAGTTTTGAAAAATTCTTTATAAGATTTGGAGAGGGGTTTGTCCAGAGCCTCCTCCGATAACATTGACTCAAGAGTGGACGGAAAAGATTCTACTTTACGGACCTTGAATTGTGACTGATAAGCATGCCGAAGTTGTAAGTAACGGAATAAATAGGCGTTTTCCAAGTTGTGTCTTGCCTTTAGCTGGGGAAATGTCAGAAGATCGCCGAGGGCTGTTATGTCACCTAGTGTCTTAATTCCTTTAATTGCCCATATCATGGGATCAGGTAAATTATAGAAGTGCTGTAGCATAGGATTCATCCACAGCGGCGTTGTGGGTGAATGGCCCAGAAAGCTCGGGGATGCCAAATGAACCGCCATCTCCCAAGCTTTTATCGTGGCCTTCATGGTTGTAGTCAGTGGCAATTCAGACTTAAGCCCCCTAAATAGTGCCATACGCAGGCTTTCGTAAGACCCAAGGTGAGCAGCTTCCAACACCGTAGCTGCGTCCCCTTCATCCATGGTCAGCCATCTACGAGCAAAAACCATCTGCCCTGCCAGATAGTACTTGTGCCAATCTGGCAGAGCCAGACCCCCCTCGTCTCCTGGTTCCTGGAGTACCTTAATCCCAATCCTGGGTGGCTTTGGAGCCCATAAAAAGCAGCTCACAATACCGTCCAGTTGACGAAAAAGGGATTTTGGGATCCACACTGGAGCATGTCTCAAAAAATATAAAATTACAGGCAGGACCTTCATTTTGAGTAGGCTGATCCTGCCTATCAAGGACAGTGGAAGTCTGGACCATGCCTGTGTTTTCTGTTTAAGAAATGTTATCAGTGGGAGAATATTAAGGGAGATGTAATCATCTATTTTTGCTGTGATCTTTACCCCCAGATATTTCATAGTAGTTACCCATTGTAGTGGCAAATCCGGGTCAACCCCATTCCTTGCTCTATCATCTAAAGGAAGTATTGAAGACTTGGTCCAGTTCACTTGTAGCCCGGAAAACCTGGCAAAATCGTCTAAGATTTCCAATACTACTGGTAATGAATTTTTCGGGTCTGATAGAAACAAGAACATATCATCCGCGTAAAGTGCAACTGTTTCGTGGATAGTGCCTACTTTGATATCCTGTACCCTCCCGGATACCCTCAAGGCAATGGCCAATGGTTCTATCACTAGGGCAAAAAGGAAGGGGGACAGAGGGCACCCCTGCCTTGTGCCTCTTCCTATCTCAAAAAACGGAGACACCCTCCCGCCCATGCGGATCGCCACCTTGGGGTTACTGTAGAGCAGTGAGACCCACTTCCTAAATTGCGGTCCAAATCCCATGACCTCCAATACCTTACTCATAAAGTGCCAATCAACCGAATCGAAGGCCTTTGCTATATCAAGGGATACTATTATTTTAGATTCAGAGTCTGTGGGGGGGAGTTGTAAATGAGTAAAAAGTCTTCTAAGATTTGTGTCTGTCGATTTTCCTGGCATGAAGCCAGTTTGATCTATATTAACTATAGTCTGTATAACCTGGGCCAATCTCGTTGCTAGGACTTTGGTTAAAATTTTTAAGTCAGTATTTAGTAGGGCGATAGGGCGGTACGATGCGCATTCTGTCAAGTCTTTCCCAGGTTTTGGTAGGAGAATCATATATGCTTCCATCATAGAGTCAGGTAAGGAGGAGTGCTCTAGACAATGTTCCAATAACCAATTGAACCTATTGGCTAGTTGTTCAATGTTCGCCCTATAGAAGTCTGCGGGTATACCATCCGGTCCCGGTGCCTTATTGGGAGGGAATGCACACATTGCAGCCTTTATTTCCTTTATTGTTATTTTGGCCTCCAATATATTGCAGTCCTCCTCCGATAAACTGGGTATCGGTAGGTTTCGCATTACATTGTCCAACTCCTCCCTGTCATATGGAGGAGTGGGAGAATACAGCGACGAAAAAAAATCCACAAACTCCTGCATAATAAGTACCGGATCACCGACCAATATCCCATTCCTATCTTTAATAACCGGAATGTGAGCCAACGGAGAGTAATCCGCCACTAGCATGGCCAGGAGCTTGCCATTTTTGTCTCCCTCTGCAAAAATTTTATGTGCCCTTTGAGTTTCCTCTATTTTTGTCTGAGCTTTAACCTACAGTGACAGGCGTCTTCTGACCTCCAGTAGGGATTCATACAATTCTTTTGAAGGGGTTTCCGCATAAGCCCTGGCCCTGTCATTCTCTTCCTGTTGTATATTTTTATATTCCTCATTTTCGTTTACCCTGGCTGTCTTGATAGCCGATATGGATTCCCCCCTAACTACCGCCTTAAAGGCATCCCAAACCACTGGAGGCTCTGCCGTATCAACATTGGATTGCCAGTAGTTTTTTGTCACCTCCTCCAGCTGAGCCGCAACCTGTTCGTTTTGCAACCACTCGGGAGATAGGCGCCAGGACCCCCCTCCTCCCCCCCGCTTAACGGCCAGGGTGAGAAGGAGGGGGTTATGATCCGACAGGCCCCCAGCCAGGTATTCTATACTAGACACATACTGTAACATGATGTTGTTACCAAAAGCCAAGTCTATTCTCGCTGAGGAACCATGTGCTGTTGATATGTGGGAAAAACATCTATCTGCTGGATGTTTCCATCGCCACAACTCCTCCACTCCGACTGTGGAGGCCCAACTCTTTAGGTCCCCTGAGCTTGCCCTGCTTGGGTTGGAGGAGTCCAAGGCCGCATCTAGCACCGCATTGAAATCCCCCAACACCACCATGGGCAGGTGTAAAAATTGTGCCAGTCTTGTTACCATGTCATAGAGAATTTGAACCTGGAAAGGTGGAGGTACATATACCGCTATTAACAACATTTGACTGTTGAAAATGTCTATAATCACTGCTGCGTACCTGCCCCCTGGATCAGTAACTATATGATGAATAGTACAAGAAATAGATCTGCTAATGAGAATTGACACCCCTCTCGCAAACGTGGAATATGTGGAGTGAACCGCTCTTTGGATCCACCTTTTGCGTAAGGCCAACACTTTACTACCCTCTAGGTGGGTTTCTTGTAGAACCACTATGTGAGGTCTGTGATGTTTCAAGTACTGAAAGACTGAGGCCCTCTTGAATTTGTTGTTGAGTCCCCTGACGTTCCAGGACACAATATTAATTTTATCTGTCATATTTTTCTCTCTGCACAGATCTAATCTTGGGGAACATCAGGGGACCCAAACTTCTCCCCCCAACGGTGCTTTCCATACTCGTACACATCAAGAGCTCTCTATACCAGTTTGACAACTCATATCCTTGGGCTGTGACAGAAAAACCTTCCCCCCCTGCTATTATACCAGAAAAAAGTCCCCATCTGAACTCAAAAACAGTTCTGGTGTGTAGCTTCATCCTAAAAAAACAACAGAAAAACTTCTTGTGGAATCTGGTCGTTGCGATCGACAGTTCTGCAACTCTGTGACTGATCTTCCTGTTTCCTCTTCGCTCCCTTTCAAGAGAATTTGGAGCATCCAAAAAAGCAAAAATAAAAATAGAAAAATAACTTTAGCATACAAAAAAAATTAAAGTACCTCAGCATAAGGTGGGGACAGAGCCTTCCTTCCTTACAGAAATGTAGAGATCTTCCTTGGTGTCGTCCTCCTTCATTGAATAATGGCGGTTAACATAGGCTGTTTCCCCAGATTTCTCCGTCACACCAGCATTCGGTCCTTGTTCACCTCGTGATGTTTTGTCCCACAGGTCTTTTATCAGGCTGGATCTAGGTTCACCTTAGAAAGACTCCAGGGTAAAAAAAGTATACCTTTGGGATCTGTTATCATATATGCCGGGATGTTTGCGAATCATCTTGCTCTGTATTACCCAGTTTGCTGGATAGTTAGGGTGATAACTCGTGCCACAAAACAACGCACAACAGGTGCAACTTGCAGTTCGGGTAAGATTGAATTCAGTTCTCTGTATGATTAGGAGAGTTCCTTGTCTAGCCAGTCACTGGCCTCTCCAGGATCTTCAAAGAATTTCACGCTTCCCTTATGTTGGATCCTGAGCTTGCTCGGGTATAACATGCTGTATTGGATCTCTTTGTCTCTCAATCTTTTGCGTATGTCATTGAAAGATCTGCGTTGTTGCTGTGTGGCCGTCGAAAAATCCGGAAAGAACATTACTCTTGCATTTTCATATTTCAGCTCTGGAACTTGTCTGGACTTGGCTAAAATCATATCCCGGTCTCTATAGTTCAGAAACCGGACCAATAGGGGTCTAGGGTATGCTCCCGGCGGTCTGCGTCCTGTTGGTACTCTATGTGCTCTCTCAACCACGTAAGTGGGGGGTAAATCTCTCAGTGACAGGAGTTGTTTGAAAAAACTTTCAGCAAATAGAACAGGCTTGTCTCCTTCTGCCCCTTCAGGTAGGCCTACCACTCTAATATTATTCCTCCTCTGCCGGTCTTCTGCATCTATGGCTCTACGCTGCAAGGAGAGCACCATATCCTTCAGTTCAGCTATGTTTGCCCCCTGAGAGTGTGTGACATCTTCCACATCAGAGACCCTCGTTTCCACCGCGGTGAGCCGCCCCCGGATTTTGTCTAGATCATGCCTTATTAAGGTACATTCAGAGGATAGGTGGTCTATCCTTCCCATAAGTTCCGACTTACTGGTGTTTATGGCTTCTAGGATCGGCCGGATTATGGCATCTGTGTCCACAGCCCCTTGAGACTCCTCCGTTAGGTCCTCAGTGAGTTCCATCTCCGCAGCTTCTCTTTCCGACGCCATCTTTCCTGAAGTCAGCGTGGCGCGCTTTGCCGAGGTCCGTGCTGGCAAGATGGCGGGGGCGGGGTCTTTCGTTCCGTCCTTCTTAGAGCGGGTATGGCACTGATCATATTCGGCTTTCTGCTGCTTCTTTGCGGACGCGGAAGGCATCTTTTTGCTCCTGCCTGCTTCCCCCACCCGATAATCAGGTTGGATTAGCAAAAGGAATGCTCCAAATAGACGGATTTTCTCAGGATAAGCGGAGCTTCTAAGAAACGCTTGTTGCCTTGATCACATCTGGCCACGCCCCTCCACTTCCTGTTTCCCTTACTACAGGTGCTGGTGCCTGCACCTGAAGCCGATTGATGAATGGGCTAGGGGTGCCGACATCGCCAGATCCCTAGACAGGTAAGTGTCCTTATATTAAAAGTCAGTAGCTACAGACTGGAACTCTTCTTTAATTTGCTCAATATCTTTCACATTTTTGAAAATGCAGATTTTGTCAAAGCACACAGTTATGTATTTATTAAAAATGACTTTATTTAAATGCAACTAGTATAAAAACCTATATTATTAGAGTTAATTTTAGCTTTTTGTAATCCCTTATACAGCAGACTGGAAGAGGGAGGGGTAGCACTCTGAGCTAATCATGTGTCCTGCCTTTGCAGCTGACAAAAAAAAAGGGAAATAGAGATCAGAGAGACTACCTCATCAGTTGGTTGCTGCTCCTCCACTTTCCAATCACAGGCTGGGAGTTGCCTACCTGCAGCAAGAAAAGGCCTGGTCACCAGGCTGGCTGTGGTGTATGGTTGGGCTGTGTACATCTCAGGACTTCTTAAACAGAAGTAAAAATCCTCTGGCAGACAAGACAGCTTTCATGTACACATTTCAACAATGTATTTATCTTTTTCCCTGGAGTTACATTTTAAAGAGAGCTCTTGCTAAACCTTATTTTCCTAGATTAGAGAAGGGTTAGATAGACTTTAAGGGGGGGTTGATTTACTAAAACTGGAGAGTGCAAAATCTGCAGTTGTGCATGGTAGCCAATCAGCTTCTAACTTCAGTTTGCTCAATTAAGCTTTGGCAAAGAAAATAAAACAAAACTGGAAGCTGATTCGTTTCTATGCAAAGCTGCACCAGATTTTTCACTCTCCAGTTTTAGTAAATCAAACCCTAAGTGTCCTATATGGCCCTTGGCTATAGGGCATTGCTGCCAACTGAACTTATTTTTTCCTTCTATGGAGAACTCACTAAGGTTGGCTAAAAGTGTGTCCAAAGGAACAAAAAGAAAGAACTGATATTGTAGCATTAGGGCCCACTGCCATTATAGTCTAAAGCCTCGTACACACGATTGGACTTTCCGACTTTCCGACGGGAAATGTTCGATGACAGGCTGTTGGTGGAAAATCCGACTGTGTGTGTGCTCAATCGGACAATTGTTGGATTTTCCACGAACAAATGTTGGCTAGCAGGTTTTCATATTTTCCGCCAACAAATGTGTGTTGTCAGATTTACCGAGCGTGTGTACACAAATCCGTCGGACAAAAGTCCAAAGTACAAACACGCAAGCTCCGAAGCAAGGACGAGCCAGAAGCAGTCAGTCTTGTAAACTAGTGTTCATAATAGAGAATTAACATTCGTGACGTGGCAAATTATGATATCTCGAAATGCAGCGCACAATTCTCTTCTTCTTTAATGGGATAATAATGAAGCTGCTTTGCTGGTGATACTGGTGGAGTTATTGCAAATGAATTTTCAAAGGCTTTTTTTTTCCTAGTGATATCAAGAATAATATTATTATGCTTTTTTTTTTTTTTTTTATTTGGGCAAGTTACCACAACACCATTATTCTGTAGTTTTTAAGTTCGAAGATACAACTATGTTGGTGTCCCTTGTCAATTTTACATTGTATCTTTTTAAAATGTAACTGCCTACTCCCAAAATGTCATTTGAAGTAAAACACATAGCCAAGTATTATTCTCCACAATTTTTTATTGTGCATTAAAAAAAGAAAACATAGACATGCTATCTGCCAATAGAACTTAACCAAAAAGTGCATTCTATGCATCCAAAAATATAGAAAATATAACAAATCAAATCATTATTCAATCAAAAAATAATGTCAAAGCAATAACTCCAAGGCCAATAATAAATAACACATTATCTCCTCTGATTCCGCAACATGGCTGGTTGATGAACGGCCGTTCAGAAACGAACTGAAAAGTGTGGAGTGAAAAGTGTGAAATGAAAAGTGCGCATCAACACTCACCAAACTTCCACTAACATGAAATTAGCAGAAGGAACCCAAATGGGGCGCTAAAGAGCTGAGAAACAATGTAGTAGTAGAACGTAGTATCACTACGTTTGTATTTGTTGGCCAACAACTGTGTGCCCGTGTGTATGCAAGACATGTTTGGGCCAACGCCCTTCGGACAAAAGTCCACGGTTTTGTTGGCCAACAATCCGATCGTGTGTACAAGGCTTTAGGTCATTTCAATTTACCTCAATAGGTATTGTTTTATTCTCCCATTTTTCTACTTTCCCTATGGAAAAACGTGTGCCAAATGCATGATTCTAATTTCTGCATAATGATGAACACAAGCACTGTCCTGACCATCCAGGCAATACTTTACCCGAGTGTCTCAATATTTTTTCAGTCATAACACCCTTTAAAAGTACACAAAATCTCAAGGCACCCCTGGTGTATATGTTACTTGCCATCAATGGGAATTTTGAAGCTGGGATAATGCACACAAGTGCCTAGATGAAATTAACTTTACATCAAAAGCCCCCTTATCAAGCCAGTATCCCCCCATCAAAGAATCCATTCATTACATCAGAAGCCCCACCCTCCTCTTCAAAGTCCCCACTACACTTTAGAGTTCCCGCTATACATAGGAGTCCCATCACAGCCATATCTTAGCCCAGCAGCATGGCAGAGGGCAGGAGGTGGTGCCAGTATGGACACATGTTTGGGTGGCCCTGCATGCTGCCTACCCTAAATCAGTGCCATAGTTTGGGTGGGATGCCATGCATCCTGGCCCTAGAGCTTCATTGTTGTGGTGCTGGTGGGTAACCCACACCATGGCAGAACATGATGCTAATCCAGGGCAAACTATGTCCCGTGCTTGCAGCACCCTGTTTGAGAAATGCTACTTTACTGTATCATACTATGTAAATATAATCCTTTTTCCTCGTTTTCATGCAAGCTATCACTAGTGTTATGTGTAAATTTGCATGCAAAATAGAGGCAATTCTTTTTATGTAAAGAAAATGAAGTTTGCTTTTACCATAGTGAACACATCACTGTGGGTTTTTACTATTATAATATCAAATGAAGTTCACACTGTAGCAGTCAGTGAAAGTACGTGTCATAGAGAATTTACTGGCAAATGTAATGTGCTGTGGAAGAACCACCACTGTAAATACAAAGATTTCTGCTGAGAGCATCTTCAAAGGCTTTACAACAAACTCAATCTACAAATCTCCATTGAGATGAAAAGCGCTACTGTGACAGGCGGAAGGATGGGGAGAGCTGGGACAGAACATCGCTTTCCTTGTAGGAGAAAAGAGAGCAACTAAAGTATCATTTTATATGATAATTTTAAAGTGTCATCTTGGATTTGATGGATTTAGGAATAACTAGTATATTTTTCTTATTACATTGCCCATGCTGCACATAATATACTGTATCTCATCATTTAATCGCAGATGTGTTTGCCGGGTCATTCTGGGGGATGGTACATTCTTAATTTATCTGAAGAGATTTTTTTTCTACAATTGAAGCTTGTATTCAGACCTGAGAAGAGTATTTTCCTGGTGATTTAGAAATGCTTTTTTCAGGCATTAACAAGCGTTTTCTGCAAAAATACACATTAAAAAGAGTGTGTTTCATGTTCACGGGTACTCCCAGTGACTCTATGAGGCCAAAAGTGCATGAATATTTTGCAAAAATGCATATATTGCCACCCCCATCAAATCATTCTTTGCAGCTATTACCTTTTGTACCACCACCCCCTCCCTTTAGAATGTAAGCTCTACGAGCAGGGCCCTCCTGTACCTTTTGTATTGAACTGTACTGTAATTGTGTTGTCCCCCTTATACATTGTAAAGCGCTGAGTAAACTGTTGGCGCTATATAAATCTCGTATAATAATAATAATAATAATATATACTTTCTGAGCGCAGGGTGTAGAACTTCAGGTGTGAATAGGGACAATGGGATTCTACTGCCCCGTACACACGGTCGGACTTTGTTCGGACATTCCGACAACAAAATCCTAGGATTTTTTCCGACGGATGTTGGCTCAAACTTGTCTTGCATACACACGATCACACAAAGTTGTCGGAAAATCCGATCGTTCTGAACGCGGTGACGTAAAACACGTACATCGGGACTATAAATGGGGCAGTGGCCAATAGCTTTCATCTCTTTATTTATTCTGAGCATGCGTGGCACTTTGTCCGTCGGCTTTGTGTACACACGATCGGAATTTCCGACAACGGATTTTGTTGACGGAAAATTTTATCTCCTGCTCTCCAACTTTGTGTGTCGGAAAATCCGATGGAAAATGTCCGATGGAGCCCACACACGGTCGGAATTTCCCACAACATGCTCCGATCGGACATTTTCCATCGGAAAATCCGACCGTGTGTACGGGGCATAAATGTTAAGCGTAGTCATGAAACGGAAAAAAAATTGAGCCAAAAAATGAATTAATTATTAATGATAGTACATACATCCAGTGTACAAACGGGTATTATAAGCAAAGGGCCCAATAGAAGTCCTGGTGGAATTGTGCACATATACCTGGTGTAAGATTGGAGTGATTAAACTCAAGTGGTAGGTGCGTTTTCAATGAGTTACGCCAGTGCAAAACTATTTTAGGGCATGGCAGCCCAGCTTTATTTAAAAGCAAGTGAAAGTTCACACAGATAGCTCTTCTGATGCAGCGCGTTCTCACCATTACTGCAAAGACATAACATTCAGTCTCCTGGCTCTCTTGTGGCAGCGTTACTGCTCAGAGTACCTCTGCAGAGTCTTCCTGACTATCAAACATCTTTTGGTCTTCCTGACTATCAAACACATCCCAGGGTTATGCGCAGATGCTGTACTTTAGCTCTGCACCTTTCCTTGTCTATTCTGGACTCTCTCTACAGGGCCCTGGCTGCTCTCGTCCCACATGGACTTTCTCTCAGGCTTGGGCCTTCCTCGGCCCCAACCTGAGGATGTAGCAATATATATATATATAGATATTATTTACTTGCCATTTTTGATATTTAAATTTAGCCTATCTTGAAAAAACACAAGCACTGCCATTGCCGGGCTCCTTCTGAAAATGCCTTGTTGAGGCACTGGTTCAATATTTTGAGTCAATATGTGAAAAATATTAAAGTCAGAAAAGTGAAAGAAAAGTTAGAAGTGCTTATACTGTATACTTGCTTGTTATGGATCATTAAATCAAAGCAGGGAAAACTGAAAATTGAATTCAAATACTTACCGTAATTTTCCTTTCCTGACGAGCTCCATGGCACAGCTAGGTGAGGCCACGCCCACTCCCTACGTAATCAGGACTTAACCATAAATTTTTAGCTCACATCAGTCTCAGTGTTCTGTAACTCGTACTACTTAACTGGGTGGGCACTGTGCTGCCACGGAACTCGTCAGGAAAGGAAAATTAAGATAAGTATTTGAATAAAATTTTCCTTTTTCCTGATGGCTCCATGTCAGCACAGATGGGAATTAACTAGCCACACAAGGGTGGGTAATGCTTTCAAATATAATTCATACTGGAGGCGGATGTGTTCAATCCTGCCAAAATCTTCATTAGTCTACATTAGGATTTGGCTCTATGCAATAGTGCGTCATAAAGGTATGCATAGATGTCCATGTGGCTGCTTTGCAGATCGTTTCCAAAGACACTTATTCCACCACTGCCCAGAAGGTTGACACCCCTCTAGTGGAATGCGCTGTGACCCCCTCAGGCACAGGCAAACCCCTCGCTCTGTAAGCCAACGATATAGCTTTGACTAGCCACGAGGCAATCACTCTACCAGAAGCCCTCAGGCCCTTCCGAGCACCATTAGGAATGATGAAGAGATGGTCCAACTTTCTGAGCTCGGCTGTTGCGTCCACATAGGCCTTCAGTGAATACCCCACATTGAGTGGATTTGGATTCTGAGAATTCTCTGTGAGAAACATTGGGAGCGTGATTTCTTGTGTCATATGAAATCTAGAGGCTACCTTCGGGACAAATCTCAGCATTGGTCTAAGCACCACTCTATCTGGGAAGAAAGAGAGGAAGGGCTTTTTAAAACCCTAAGACCCCTATCTCGGATACCTTTCTGGCCGATGTTATTGCCACGAGAAAAGTTGTCTTCAATGAGAGATGCCATAGTGAGACAGGGTGAATGAAGGTGTCTGATGAAAGGAAATCCAAGACTAGAGGCAAATCCCATTTCAGAAATCTCAGAGACCTTGGCAGTCTTAGGCAGATAGCTGCTCTAAAGAACTGAATTACCAACTTCTCCAATGCCCATTGGGTACTAGTAAACTCGAGATAGCAGCCACGTGGGCCTTTAATGTACTCACGGAGAGGCCTAGTTCCAATTCCGCCTGGAGAAATTCCAGTATGTGGCAGACCCTTGGCGAATCTGGCAAAAAGTCATGTTTGCTTGCAAATTCCACAAACTTGTTCCAAATTCTGGTAAAGGGACTGTTGGTACTGTCTTTCCTGGCTCTCATTAGGGTATCCGTGACCCTGGTTGAGCATCCCAGACCGATTAGCCTTTGCCTCTCAAGACCCAGACCATCGACCTCAGACTCTCTGGGGCTGGGTGGCGAATAGGCCCCATGCTTCAGCAGATCCTGCATTGCTCGCAGAGGGCATGGTTCTCTGATACTCAGTGATAGGAGCAGCGGATACCAAGGTCTGTTCGGCCAGTCCGGTACTACCGCCAGAATGAACACCCTCTCCTGCCGCAGCCTGCGCAGAAAGCGGAGGATCACCAAGATCGGAGGGAAGGCCTATGCTGTCCTGAAGTTCCATTACGCTGTTAATGCATCCACCCCCATCGCTTGTGGGTGACTGGATTTGGCAAAAAAATGTGTCAGTTTGGTATTTGTTGGAGAGGTAAACAGGTCCACCTCCGGGAGGAAGGCCCATGCCACCAAGCTCCGAAAGACTTGTGGTAACAGAGCCCACTCGTTGTTGTCCAAGTCTGCTCTGGACAGGTAGTCTGCTTGAGTATTCAGATGAGCGGGCACATACACTGCTGTTAACAGCTGTAAGTTGGACTGAGCCAATCCATAAACGGAGTCACCTCTCTCAGGAGAGCAACACTGCGGGTGCCTCCCTGCCTGCGGATGTAAGTCACAGCCGTTACATTGTCCAACTGGTCTTTGTATAGAGCTCCCCAGCCTGTTCAGCTGGCATCTGACTGGACTATCTGTCGATGCATTGTGAACAAAGAATGGCACCAAAGAAGATTGCTCTGCCTCGACCACCAGTCCAAACTGACCCTCATCTGGGCTGTGATCTGAATTCTCAGTCCAAAATCCCCCGACCTCCATTGATCTAGGAGACCAACTTGAAAGGGGTGCGAGTTCCATTGTGCCCATTTGACCATCGGAATGGTCGAGATCATTATACAGTCTATTGTTGGCAGATACAACTTCTTTCAAGCTTCTGACATCTTTTTTAAAGCGGAGTTCCACACAAAAATGGAACTTCTGCTTTTCGGAACCCTCCCCCCCTCCGATGTCACATTTGGCACCTTTCAGGGGGGTGCAGATACCTGTCTAAGACAGGTATTTGCACCCACTTCCGGCATAGACTCCCATGGGAGTCTACGCCACTTCCCGTCCCCACCGCGCTGTCTGCTGGGAACACACAGCTCCCAGGAGAAAGTGGGGACCACTTGGGATGCGCAGCACGACTCGCGCATGCGCAGTAGGGAACCGGGAAGTGAAGCCGCTACGCTTCACTTCCTGATCCCCTCACCTAGGATGGCGGCGGCAGCTGCCGAGAACTGAGCAGGTTCTCGGCGTCCCCTGCCGACATCGCTGGACCCTGGAACAGGTAAGTGACCATGTATTAAAAGTCAGCAGCTGCAGTATTTGTAGCTGCTGGCTTTTAATATTTTTTTTTTTTGGCGGTGTGGGTGGACCCCCGCTTTAAGTCACGGGCTATCTTGTCTTTGGATAATGCCACTGATGCCATTCGAGTATCTATTTTCACTCCTAGGTATACCAGAGATTGAGTTGGCACAAGGTTCTCTTGATTGATCAGCCAACTAAATTTCTCCAACATCAACAAGGTTGTCTTCCGGTGTGCCAGGAGCATGTCCTCGTCTTGGCTTAGAAGAAAAATGTCATCCAAATAGTGATGTATTCGCATTCCCTGCAACCGCAGGTGTGCCACCAGGGCCACTAGGATCTTGGTGAACACTCTGGGAGATGTGGTCAGCCCAAAGGACAGGCATACAAACTGGTAATGGAGTTGTCCCACTACGAACCGAAGAAACCTCTGATAGAACGGGGCAACTGGCACGTGGAAATACGCATCCTTGAGGTCCACTAACAGAAGCCAATATCCCGGTTAAATAACCTTCAGGATTGTTTGGCGCGACTCCATCTTGAACCGATCCTCCTTGATGAACCTGTTGAGGCCCCTGAGGTCTATTACTGGCCCCCAAGCCCCCGACTTGTTCTGCACCTAGAACAGAGGCGAGTAGATGCCGGAAAAACGCTCCTGCTGGGGAACTGCGACTATCGCTTCCTGTTCCAGGAGGGTTTCTATGTATTTCCAAAATACATCCTGTTTTTCCTTTTCTGAAGGCATCTCTGTTGAGACAAAAGTTCTGTGGGGCTGCTTGAGAAATTTCCAGCTGTGACTGTACCAGATGGTAGAGATCAACCACGGCTTCTTTATCTTTTGTGCCCACACTTGACGGAACTAGAATAACCTGGCACCTACACGACAAGAGTGAGCCAGTGGATAGTCAAAAGGACTTCTGAGGTTCCTGCCCCAGGGAAGGGAAGAAGTTGGTCTTTTTGACTTGCGTTTTGCAGCAGAGTTCGGCCATTGCAGACGAAACTCCCTTCCCAGCCTGTAAGACATAGCGTCTCTGCCTCTGAACCTTGGCGTGTTTCTGAAAGCCGTGTTTCTCTTGCGAAGCATTCTCTGATCCTGGAGAATAAACCCTGGTTTTCCACCAGTTGACGTGTCTAATTTCCAAACAAGGAATGTCCATAAAATGATATCTTTTTTTTTTTTTTTTTTGAAAATGGTTTTTATTGAAAATATGCAAAAGTACAATAATGGACCAACAACAAAGTCCAGAACAATTTTGTATATAGAAAACACTGACCAATAGTAGGTGACAGTCCATTTCACTCTTGTATAACGGATTATCTAGGGGCTTCTGTCCCCTTCACCTCCCACACCCCCTCCGGGATCAAGCTGTGCAGGAGGTAGCCAGGTTGGGTCACCCGGGGAGTATATAACATTCAGTGTTTCAAAAAAATTTTTGGCAGAATTGTGGTTTGTGGGTCAGGCACTTGTAGGACAGTGCTCTGGACCATCTATGTTAAAAGCTGACTAACGAGCTAAATTGTGAGCCCAGGTGGGAGAGAGAAATGGATCCTACCCTGGCTCAAGAGGTCAATTTTGAGGTGAAAACCAAAAGAACCCCGTCTGGGGAACAATATATTAGACGCCTGTGGGGGTTCGTACCTGCACTGGGTGCAGGGGAAGGTCAGAAATGAGAAAAGAGAAAAGAGAGGAAGAAGGAGACAAGGGAGAAAGTACTGAAAGGAAGAAGAGAGGTAGGAGAGGAGGAGATACATGGAAGGCTAGTGATAAAGGGAGCTCGGACCTGGCCTTATGTGTCCTGTGGCTTCTATAACGGGTTCAAAGAGGGACCCCGATATGTGTAGCCCAGGGCTCCCAGGTTAGTTTGAATTTGTCCACCGTGTCAAGGATGGTGTTGGAGATCTTTTCCTGGGACATTATCCATGAGATTTTTTGTTTAGTTAATCGATAGGAAACTGTCTGAGATTTACGGGCCCGGGCAAAAGTCATTTTGGTGCCTAGGAGAATAAAGCAAATCAGAGTCTGAGTTGGTTTGGGGGTTTTAGGGTTTAGACAGTTGAGCAACGCAATTGTCGGGTTTTGCTTAATCGCAATTCCAGTGGTTTTGCAAATAAGGTTAAAAATTTTGTTCCAGTAAACCCTGATTCTGGGGCACTCCCACATAATATGTAGGAGAGTGCCCATGTGGCCGCATCCTCTAAAGCATAGGGGAGAAGATTGCGGGTAATATTTGGCGAGGCGGGTAGGTACTAGGTACCAGTGGGATATGACCTTGAGGTTGGCCTCAATGAGGGAAATATTCAAGATGCCCTTGTATAAACGGGCAAAGTTAGAGTGCCAGGAGTCTAGATCCCAGTTAAGTTCAAGGTCACGCTCCCAGCTCAACATTGGCTTAAATGGTATCTTACACTATTCCTGCTTGGACACTGGGTCCGCCATCCAGGGCCTCAGCCACAGGCTCTTCTGACAGTTACTGCATTTAGTATAACTTTAGCCAAAATCTTAACCAAATCAATGGACGCCTTGGCCATAAAAGAAGCTGTTAGCTTCAATTTGGCTAACAAGGCCAGGACCTTAGCTTTGCTCAGGTCATTCTCCACCGCCACTTCCGATTTCTGAATCCAGCCCTCCATGGTCTTAGAAATAGAGGCCAATGCCATTGACGGCCTACATGCCCCACCAGCAAGTGTGTAGATCTTCTTAAGATCTACATCCACTCTCCTATCCAATACATCCTTGAAGGATACCGTGTCATCCAGTGGAAGGGTCACATGTCTAGCGAGGTGCATAAGCACCGCGTCTACTACTCCTCCAGATCCTTCACCTTCTCCGCTTTAAAAGGATACAACTTTGCGAACCGATTCTTGAATGCAATCCTTTTATCTGATTGCTTCCATTCATCATATATTACATATATTATATCCTGAATTTCCTCCACGAAGGGAAAATTCAAAGCTTCCTTCCTCATGTTTGCGAAGTATTTCCTTTGCTTCCTCTGTGGTTCCTCCACTTCATCTTCCCACAGCAGGGCTTGCCTAATCTCCTGCACAAAAGGTTGGACTAAGAAAAAGTCAAATCCATCATACTTACCTAAGGGGAGGAGCACAGCAGGCATAGGCAGACTGCACAGGCACAGCAGCAATAGCATATGCATCTTAGGTAGAAACATCTTTAAAACTGGCTCCCTTAAGGCTTTCTCCGCCTCCCCTGATTGGCCGGGTGGTTCTGCGCATTCCCAGAGCGGACGCCCAGCGTGGGTTCCACACTGGCCCGCATCTCTACCCCGGGAGTGCCAGAAAAGAGCCAATATCGAGCGCGGCTCGCCCCTAGCAGGTACAGCAATCCGCAGTGCTGTCCCAACAGAGAGACACAGCACGCCCCCCCAGCACCCCAAAAGCTGTCTGTTTAAGACAGCATGAAGCCGCCCCGAGGATCAGCAGCAGGGCTCCCTGTCAGAAGTTCTGTTAGCCACATGAGAAGCAGGGACCACGTCCAGCAGCAGACCAAATCTGGACAGACAGCCAGCATATTATACCAGCTAGGAAGGGAGACACCACTAGTCCTGACCTAGGAGGAAGAAAAAGGAACGCTGAGACTGAGGTGAGCTAAAAATTTATAGTTAAGTCCTGATTACGTAGGGGGTGGGCAGGGCCTCACCCAGCTGTACTGACATGGAGCCGTCAGGAAAGAAGAGGATCATCTTGAGAGTCAAGTAACCGGCATTTTGAAAAGGCGAAATTGCTTGATGTTTTTCTCATGACGAATTCCATTTAATGCCACCATTGGTGTCCATTTAGCTTCACAGTTCACAAGACAGCTGCCTGCCTGCATGTGAGTGCTAGATAAATACCCTTTGAATTTATCATCCGTATTACTTAACCTATTTCTAAGTATTCTTAGTCCCTCTTGAACACAATGTCTAAATATTAAGAAAACATTGTTTCACCCTTTGTTATTATGATATTAAAATATGCTATCTTTATGGCAAATCAACTGCATTGAAGCCGAGTATTTAACCGCTGTTCTGCAAATTAACGCCTACTTTCTTGCAAGGTTTATTACTCGAATTCCCATTCCTAAGTGTAGTGGTGTAATTAAAACTAAAGCAGAAGCAAGTAGATGATAGATGCGCCACGTTCTTCCAGCATAATGAAAAGTCACTGTCATTTTTCTTGTGCAATGGATAGAGTGCAGATTTATCATTACGTTGCACAGCATATTTAAAAAGAAAAAAAAAAAAGCAATTACACCAGGGACCTTTGTGGCAGCTTGTCACATGAAACCTTATGAATATTCGTCTGTTGATTTTTAATTACAAATATTGGTTTTCCCATTTTTTGCTATAATTTTTCTAGACTGAGCTGTGAAATGACGACCTGAGCTGGCTTTCATTAGCAGCTCGTTCTGTTAGTGCTTTCACTACAAGGGAAAAAAGGATTTTTGATTACACTGTTGGAACGTTCAGTACATCTTGTTCCAATGCAATAGGTGTGCACTCTGTAGCTCATCATGCAATACCTGAAACACTAAATATAGTTTTATTCTGCATTATTATGAACACTCTCATAAGAGCAGCTGGTCAATTGTCATGGAAACCTAATGGCTATAAAAACGATCTCCCTTAATCATTGCAGTTCCAAATTGCTAATGTTCTACTACTTGCACCATGCTAGATTACTTGTAGTGTGCTTTAATGTCCATCATAGTGTATGCAATGTGAGAAATAAGAAACCACGAAAAGACCTATTCTGCAACTGATTTCCAATCTGTTTACTAAAACACTGTGTATCATAAATAATTGACATTTTGTTAAAAAAAATATTTTTCCTAATTCCTTGTTGCATCCCAGTGATGCCTATTTCCTGCCATTTCCTGTCTGTGTGCATACACACCAGCAATGGTTGCATGGCATTTCTCAGGGTGTGTTTCTTGATAGTGACACCTGTTCTGTCACTCTTTTATGTATATTTTCTCTGTTGTATTGAACTGCATCAGGTTTTTATTGTTCTGTAGTATGCTAATAGCTATTTGTGATATTGGGCTATTACAACTTGTTTACTTATGTGATTTGATATCTCCCTCTTTCCTCCCCTTTAACTTCCCTGGCGGTATGATTATTTCAGATTTTTGATGCTGAAAGCGGTACATTGTGGAGGTGGGGAAAAAGACTGTGCTAAATTAGAACACAAGCTGCTAACACTCAAACATACAAAGTTCAAAGTGAATAATATATTAATAGTGTAGCTCTACTAAAAAGTGAAAATAAATCACAAAAAATGGAAAATAAATAACACATCTAAAAAGAAACCAAAAAACAATATAAATTGGCTATGCTGAATATAACCCAGTGAGGGTGTGAGAAAGAATGTCCACAGAAAATCTTAAATGGTATATTCCTCTGGTGAGAGTAATCCCAATCGTGAGATAATCAGTGTAAGGCTTTTCTGTAGTCAACAACAGCGGAGCCCAAGATATAAATGGGTACTCGTACTCTTACCAGCTGTGATGGACCCCAAATGCCATACGACAGAGGGATCAGACAGGCTTGGGATCTTATATTATGTATATCAGATGTTGTTGTATTCATCAGATGTTGCTCAGATACTGGACACAGATGGAAGAACCCGTTCAAAGGTGGTATCCTCAGCTCCTGGGCCGTGAAGGCTCCAAGTACTCCCCTGTTAAAAAGCCGTCTTCAACGATGTTCCGTGAGGGCTCCAAGGAATGATGATGTAAAGCAGAAGGAAGGAGAAGGACTTCAATGGTGCAGGTCAAAAACCAATGAGGTTTATTAAGAATAAAAGTTCAGATGGTAAACACCAATCAATAAAAGTGATCACAGGAACAGGTAAAAATTAAATAAAAGCAATGTGGGATACAAGGCAGCATTTCTTGTATGTTCTTTTTAGATGTGTTATTTATTTTCCATTTTTTGTGATTTATTTTCACTTTTTAGTAGCGCTACACTATTATTATATTATTGAAAGCGGTACATTGTTTTGCATAGAAATTTGGCGTTTTATATTGTAGGCCTGTAATTCTTAGGAATAACTCACTTAAATCTGTCAAAACAAAAGGCTAGTAGACATCCCGGGTATGATAAAGTTTGAAACACAAAATCATAAATTATAATATAATAAATAACTATAAATAATTATCAAAAAGAATAATATAATAATAATAAAATGTATTCAATAATGTAATCAACTCAAAAACACTGAAATTTGCTCAGTTGCAGAATTGTTGCTGTCGTCACTTTGAGTGTTTGATGATGGATTTCCCCATGAATCATTATCACTCAATTCTGCAAATGATTCTAATTTATTATTGCTGTTTTCTAGCTGGTCTAAAACTTTTTGGTTGCCATGGACATTTTCCAGTTTCCAGGCAGAAAGAACAGTATATATAATATAAAACTGCATGCAGGGCACTTGACAAAGCACTAGGGACAAAAGGGAGGTGAAATGATTTGATACAGTAATGTAATCTGTAAGATTACAGTGTACTGTATGTGTTATGTTTTTTGCACTTGGCGCCAGGCTCCATCCCTGTGCATCGCGACGCTCGCAGGGAACGGAGCCTGGGATACAGTACATTGGGCAGAAGACACAGCCACCGCACACAGCAGGGAGACATTGCAGAATCCTGGGGACAAGGTAAGTAACTTTCCTTGGATACTGCGATGCGTGGCTCGGGGTTACCGCTTTTGATATGGAAAATTCACCCCAAGCTGCATTCGGGAATGCCGCTAAGAAGGTTAAGGCTAGTTAGTTCAGCTCTAGCTGGATCCTCCCAGTTTCTTCCATGTTACCTCAGTCAATGTTAGTTCTTCACAGAGACACGGCTTAGAAAAGCCATTGTCTTTTTACACTTTAAAAGACTGGAAAACATCCTCTGTACTCTGGGTATCTGAAGTAACATTGTGTTGAATTCAATTTCTGAAGACTTAAGCTGCTTAACATGGATGTTGCTAAGTCAGCAGGTGAACATACTGTCTGGACAGACTGGGTCGAAGGAGGTATGTCAAAGCATAAAGTGACATTTAAAGCCAGAAAAACAACATGCTTGTATAAAATTTAATGAAACAGATGATTGGAAGCCTTCTCCCAAAGTAAGGGCACAGACAGGCTGGCTATACTGAAGTCAATCAATAGATTGACTTTAGTATAACCAGCCTGCCTGTAGATGGATCGAAATTCGACTGGTTCCTGCTGAACTGGATGAATTTCAATCTGTCTATGGCTGGCCTAAGACGATGAGATCAGAGATGATTGCCTGGAGAAGACAGCAACAGTTGGTATAATTTACAATTAAAAGTCTGTTTCTCTGGAATCCTGATAAGATGAATTTGTCCCAAATTGCCTACCAGGCCTTTTTCAGTCTTCTCACAATCCTCAGTGGGACTTCCACAGTTCAGCCATTCTGTCAGGATGGATAAGGGGAAATATGTCCTTCTAGATGCATACATGTTCATTGTTTTGTGGCAGGCGGTATCCATGCCTGCCTTACACATCTCAGGAACATCCCAGCTGCCTTAAAGCGGAGTTCCACCCAAAAATGGAACTTGCGCTTTAAGGGAGGTGACCCCCTGACATGCCACATTTGGCATGTCATTTTTTTGGGGGGAAGCCGGGACCCACTTTTCAGAGGGTCCCGTCTCCCACTTCCTTCCGTCACACCGTGGCACTGGAAGGGAGATCACCTCTCCCCCCTCCCTTTCGGCAATCATCTGGGACACGTCACAGGTCCCAAATGATTGCCCGGCCAGTCACGGCGCACGACGCGGCTCACTCATGCGCAGTGGGTGCCCAGATGTGAAGCCACAGCCAGGCGCCCACAGTTACAATGCCGGAGTCGCAGAGAGGAGGGGGGACGAGTGGGGCTTCGTTTTCCCGCATCGCTGGACCCTGGGACAGGTAAGTGTTCGATTATTAAAAGTCAGCAGCTGCAGTATTTGTAGCTGCTGACTTTTTTTTTTTAAGCAGAACTACACTTTAAGTCTATTTTCTGGTCATCCTCCCCCTCCTCTGTCTAACATGCTAAAATTTCCCACCACCATCCCTTTAGAACCAAATGACACTTTTGCGTTGCTGTTACATGCGTTATGCACATTGGTGCAATGTGGTGCTATTTATTTTGATTTGCACCTTCCCGAATGCATGTTACTAAATTGAACCTGTGTTGTAGTACACTGCAGTGCAATGAAACCCACTGTAGTGTATTTCCATGTATTTTTGGTGCATTGAAATGTGCTGCTATGACCAGGCCCATTTGCTTTGTATGGGCCCTCAGCAAATGACTGCAGAGGAAAAAGGCGACCTATGCTTTTCCAGAGCAATACAATAAACACATGATTTTTATTGCATTTTGCTGTGCATTGGAGGTCAGGTAAATTAGTTTTTCTAACATGGATACAAGTTGGGTGCTATAACGTGTTACAATCCTGTTATACAATCTCCTTTAGATCTACCAACAATGTAGTGCAAATACTTGTCTGATTGAATCCACATTGATTGGATAGTACAGGGAGACCCTCATAGTACAAAGTTTTGGTAAATCTAAAGTTGATTGTGCAAAGATTGGATGATCAAGTTGTAGCTTATATGGTGACCTTAATGGGACCTGTGTGTGGCACTCATACTGAAAAGCCAATCAGTTGCACTTCATGTATAAAGATGCTGCCCTGCATTGCAGTACAATTCCAGGACTGGGGCCAGAGAGTGCCTACAACCACCATCAGGTAAGCAAAAGGAGGGTTATTTTAGAACCCTAATGGTACAGTGTGGATGACAGTTCTGCAGCTGTGTTTGACCTGCTTTGTGTTGCGTTTCCCCGTTTCCGTAGCGGAAGGAAGGAAGCGTTGTGATGTCAACCGCGGCCATCTCGCATCCTTTTCTCATTTACACGCTATAGCATCTGGCACTAGATGAGTGCCTTATTTGTAAGTTCATTTCTTATTTGTTCATGATTAAAAGTTTATATTGCGGAGAGCACTATGTTGTACCCTTCTCTATTTTCATGATTCATGTGCTTGGGGATTATCCTATGCTGCATATTGCTCGTCCTTTGCCGTTACCTGATTGATCTGGATCTGCTTCTATTGACCCGTAAGGGAAGGTGCATCTGACCCTCTGTAATTAAAGGGTCCCTGTGCTGAGGTGAGAGGCCATCTTTTACATTGGTGGAGGGATCGCATATACCCACTGAGATTTTTGCATGATGCCACATCACTGATGACCGTTTGGATATAGTGTTTTATGGACTTTATTTACTTATTCAGCACTGCACCATCTGCTTTATATTGTTTTTTAGGGATTTGTAATTGTTGACCCTGGTGTCCAGCTGCTGTTTGTCATTTTATTTACATATTTGCGCTGATTTGTTCCCCCTTTTATTATACCACCACTGTACTACCCTGCACATCTGCCCCACCACTGTACTACTCTGCACATCTGCCCCACCACTGTACTACCCTGCACATCTGCCCCACTACTGTACTACCCTGCACATCTGCCCCACCAATGTACCCCCTGCATATCTGCCCCACCACTGTACCCACCTGCTCATCTGCCCCACCACTGTAACCCCCTGTTCATCTGCGCCATCAGTGTACCACCCTGCTCATCTGCCCTGCCAATGTACCCCCTTTCTCATCTGCCGCACCAGTGTACCCCCTTTCTCATCTGCCCCACCACTGTAACCCCCGGAACATCTGTCCGACTACTGTAACCCCCTGCACATCTGCCCAACCACTGTAACCCCCTGCTCTTCTGCCCCACCACTGTACCACCCTGCTCTTCTGCCCCACCACTGTACCACCCTGCTCTTCTGTCCCACCACTGTACCACCCTGGCACTAGATGACTGTAACCCCCTTTCTCATCTGCCCCACTACTGTACCTCCTGCACATCTGTCCCACCACTGTATCCCCTGCTCTTCTGCCCCACCACTGTAACACCCTGCTCATGTGTTCCACCGATGTACCTTATTTCTCTTCTGCACCCCTCTGCACACCACTGCCCTCTGCCCCACCACTGTAAATGATTTGGAGGGTTGGCCCAATACTTTTGGCAATATAGTGTGGATGAGTGAGTTTGGGGTGGAGGAACTTGACTGTTCTGCACAAAGTCCTGACCCCAACCTGATAGAACTCCTTTGGGATGAATTAGAGTGGAGACTGCGAGCCAGACCTTCTCGTCCAACATAGACACACTTCTAAGCCTTGTGGACAACCTTCACAGAAGAGTTGAAGCTGTTCTAGCTGCAAAGGGTGGGCCAACTCAATATTGAATCCTACGGACATATGTCCCATACACACGGTCGGACATTGATCGGACATTTCGACAACAAAATCCTAGGATTTTTTCTGACGGATGTTGGCTTAAACTTGTCTTACATACACACGGTCACACAAAGTTGTCGGAAAATCCGATCATTCTGAACGCAGTGACGTAAAACACGTACGTCGGGACTATAAACGGGGCAGTAGCCAATAGCTTTCATCTCTTTACTTATTCTGAGCATGCATGGCATTTTGTGCGTCGGATTTGTGTACACACGATCGGAAATTCCGACAACGGATTTTGTGGTCGGAAAATTTTATAGCCTGCTCTCAAACTTTGTGTGTCGGAAAATCCGATGGAAAATGTGTGATGGAGCCTACACACGATCGAAATTTCCGACAACAAGGTCCTATCACACATTTTCCGTCGGAAAATCCGACCGTGTGTACGGGGCAAAAGACTGGGATGTCATTAAAGTTCTTGTGCGTATAAGGGCAGGCGTCCCAATACTTTTGGTAAAATAGTGTATGTGTGGAGGAATACCTCTAAGTGCATATGTTTTTCTTTTTCTGTATATGTTGCCAAAGCTTACAAGATATCTATGAGCTGTCATACTGAGAATGTGAGTGACAAGTAAAACAAATACATGAACTTGAGTTCAGATGAAGGAAGACACTTTTCATTATTTATGTTACTTTTCTGGCTTACATCAGAGCGCTACATGCAATGTCTTTCAGAAAAATGTACCATTACGAATTCAGAATATGGCGCTGTTCTCTGAAAATGATTAAGTAAGCTTCGCAGGACAGAAAGTAAACAGATCCACAAGGACTGAATAAATCTTAACTTCCCCGCCTCTGGGAGTGAGCCTACAAACTGGTTTTGAAGAAATGCTCATTTCTAATGGCCCAATGTATAAACTAATTTGGCAGATGGGCTTAGAGCTAAAACACATCTTACTATTGGAGATGTTCTATTTTATACAGAAACTCTCAAGTGTAATCATAACAGTACTACTTGAGGTCTCTAGAAAAGGCTGCGGGGCTCTGGAATTAATGATTAATAATACCAACCATTTTGAATTTTTCTTCATCTTGAGCAGCATGATCATGTCTATTCTGACAGAAGGACTGTACAAAACAAGGAAATATATATATTATGACTCCCCACCTAATATTGAGTAGATCCCCCTTTTGCCGCCATTATTATCTAGACCCGTCGAATCATGGACTCCAAAGTATCATCCACATGAATGACAGGACCCAAGGTTTCCCAGCAGAATATTGCCCTAGGGAGCACACTGCCTCTACTGGCTTGCTTTCTTCCCACAGTCCTGGTACGAAGCACAGGCCCCCATCCATCCACATGATGTAAAGAAAATTAGATTTTTTTTTTAAATTGTGTCAGACCAGACATCCTTCTTCCATTAATCTGTGGTCCAATATATTTATATAATTTTTTTTTCATTTCCCATGGATGAACATTGCTTTAGCTGTACAGCTTGAAGAATAAATAAGGCAGATCTGTATGTTTTATTTTACAATAATGGACTTAAAGCGGTTTTAAACCCAAAAGCATTTTTATTATAATGCAGCTTACCATTTCTTAGATGTGGTGACTACATTTGTTTTCTTTTTTAGGGTTTCTTTCTTTCATTTTCATCTGGTGATCTGGCCAGTAAGTCTGTTTTTTTTTCAACAGAACAAGCTCTCCTGCAGATGTAGCAGTTACAGAAATGAGACAAACAATTTACTACTGACAGGGTTGCTTACAATGATCAGCTTTTATTTATTATGCTGTTTGCTGTCACTGCTTATAAAGTCTTAGCTGGAGTTCAGCTTCAATTTGTATCAAAATCTGCTAGTGCATCTAACACTCACCTCCCCCCAGACCGACAATGCTGCTCTCCAAAGGTACCCCTGTGCTCCTTCATCCAGAGCGGGGTCAGTTTAATACAGGAGGTGTGTTACTGGCCAGATCGTCAGATAAAAACAGAGGGAAAAAGCCTAAAAAAAAGAAAACTAATGCAGCCACCACATCTAAGGATTGTCAAGCTGCAATATATTACATTTTGACTTTTGGTTTAATACCACTTTAAAATTTCTCTTTACCGAATGTTCTCTGATCACAGATGGTCCATCTGTATTCTTGTTCCCCATAAGCTTGAATATTTGCTTCAACGTCAATGCTAACTCTTACCCTGAAGGATTTATAAGCATATTTATCTACAATACAAAATAATACTCAATTACACACAAGGCTCTCATTAAGTCTTTTTCAAATAAAACATATAAGAAACATACATTATTGAATCTGTCTTAGCAATGAAATACTTCTAATTTACATTTGTGAAATGATTTCAGGTTGGAGAATTCCAGTAAATATAAAAGATAAAATAAAATGGCTTGATTTAATGAGCCATAAAGACTCACTGGTGGGTAAGTAGCATTTATAAACACCATGGGGCTAATTTATTAAAATATGAGGAAAGAAAAGGAAAAGGTGTTGGCCTAAGCAGCCAATCAGAGGCAAGCATTTTTCTTGTACCAGTTAGAAAACAGATAATTTATGTTCAGAGTGGCTATGGGTTAAGATTTAATTGTATCACATTTTCTATATGTGTACATTTTTTTCAATCTATATTCAGTTAAAATACTTCAATGTTAGTATGATAAATTGGTGTTTTGGAGAAAGCACAAGGCTCTGTTTGTTCATTTTCTAGCTTAAGAATTTAACTAAAAGCAAGGCTTTTTTTTATCTTACATGCTTCATTTCCATCTATGTTTTACTGACAAAACATGGAAAATTTACTGGCGGAGCACATTTTTTTACTGACAACCTGAGAACTCCTATTGAAAACTAACACAGTGAATATTTGAACAGTATAAACATAATATGGAAACACTGACAATACCTATAACAAAGTAATTTGCTTGATTTACACTTAAAAAGTCAACACAACATGAAATTATTAGCTTCTGATATTTACTGGCAGTTGTAAAAAAAAATCACAGATTTTTACAAACTGTCAGTAAATTTACTGGCTGTTGGCAAACCTGATATAGATGCAACACTGACACTGTCTGCTCCATTTAATGCAGGGGTCAGAAACAATTTTCCATTTAGGGGCCGGATTCAATGTATGTGAATGTATGGAGGGCCACATTCACCTGCTAATAAATGAAGATAATAATTAAGATACTTTTTTTTTTTACTTCCATTCTTTTTATTGATAACAATATAAAAAGTTACATACTTTACGTGACAAATTGAGTTTGAAGTGCGGTTATCAAAAGCAGTAAAACATAATTCAAGGGCAGTAGTGAATCGCAATACCTCGCATATCTGCTGTGCCCTATGGTGATTGCAAACATTAATAAATATGTAAGTGATAGTATTTTACAGTGTGCTATTTTTACCCCCTTTTTTCCCTTTCCCTTACTCTCCTTACTTTTCCCATAATTAAGATACTTAACATGTCATGCTTTAAAATTGCACACACTCGTGGAATGGCGTCAAACTACGGTACTTAAAAATATCTATAGGCGACACTTTAAAAATATCTACAGGTTTCCAGTTTAGAGTTACAGAGGAGAATTATTGCTCTTGCTCTAACGATCGTAGTGATACCTCACATGTGTGGTTTGAACACTGCTTAAATTTGCGTGCGCGACTCAAGTATGAGTTCGCTTATGCGTGCGAGCACGGAGGGATAGGGCGCTTTAAAAAAAAAATTTTCTTATTTATTTTTTCATTTTTTATTTTTACACTGTCCCTTCATTTTTTTTTTTCTGATCACTTTTATTCCTGTCACAAGGAATCTAAACATCCCTTGTGACAGTAATAGGCAGTGACAGGTACTCTTTATGGAGGGATCGGGGGTCTAGAAGACCCCAAATCTCTCCTTTGCACTTAAAAGCATTAAAAATGCTAAGTTTGGCTGTTATATATGCTGTAATTTTTAAATTTGGCGCCTGTAAAGAGGAAGTGATGTCATGACATCGCTTCGGGGTTACTATATCCGATACCCGATCAAAGCCTATTCCGGCTTCGTTTGGGTCTCCGGCCAGCTGGTAAGCATGCCGGCTGGTCGCTTGAGCCTCCCGGTGGGACGGGAGGGCCACGAAAGGCAGTGGAAGGGGGGGGGGGGGACACGTCCCCTCCCATTGCTTGGGGAGTCGAGTGGCTTCTTAACCGCATCAGTTGTTATCCCAAGAAAGCCAACAGGCTGGCTCTACAAGAAATGTCTGCAGGCCGGGTGCACGTGAATTCATCACATGCACTGACGGGCCGGACATTTAGTGGTGGCAGGCGACATTTAACGTAGGTTGCTGACCCCTGATTTAAAGTGTCACTAAAGGCAAAACTTTTTTTCTTTTTTGATAGTGTAAAGAAGGTGCACCGAATGGAAATTTTGGTGCTGAAACAGAAAATTCAGGATGCACTTGGCCGAAACCTAAACCGAAAATAACAGTTTTAAAGAAAATTTTTTACATATAATTATATTATATTTGTCTTTCTAAATAATATAATGAATTTAAATTGATATGAATTTATTGTCGGCCATTATTGGCACCTTTAACCACTGCAGCCCCGGAAAATTTGGCTGCTCAATGACCAGGCCATTTTTTGCGATACGGCACTGCGTCGCTTTAACTGACAATTGCGCAGTCGTGCGACACTGCACCCAAACAAAATCGAAGTTCTTTTTTTCCCACAAATAGAGCTTTCTTTTGGTGCCATTTGATCATCTCTGCGGTTTTTATTTTTGCGCTATAAACAAAAAAAGACCGACAATTTTTAAAAAAACACAATATTTTGTATTTTTTGCTATATAAAATATCCACCCCAAAAAAAGGCAAATTTTTTCCTCAGTTTAGGCAGATATGTATTCTTCTACATATTTGTGGTAATAAAAATTGCAATAAGCGTATATTTTTACTAGTAATGATGATGATCAGCGATTTTTATCGTGACATTATGGCGGACAGATTGGTCACTTTTGACACCACATTTTTGGCACCATTGACATTTATACAGTGGTCAGTGCTATAAAAATGCACTGATTACTTTGAAAATGTCACTGGCGGGGAAGGGGTTAACACTAGGGGCCGATTAAGGGGTTAATTGTGTTCCCTAGTGTGTGTTCTAACTGTAGGGGGGTGGGACTGACTAGAGGAGATGACAAATTTTCTCTCCTCACAGAACAGGGATTTGTGTGTTTACACACACACACACATCCCTGTTCTGGCTCTCGTGCCCGCGATCGCACGTGGCCAGCAATCATTGCACCCGCAGGCCACGCGCATCAGCACCTCTGCAGTGCAGCAGGTGTGCGTGTACGCCTGCTATCCCCACTTAAAGGGCCAACGTACAGCTACGACGGTTCGTGGGAACGTGATGACCTGCTGCAGTATAATGACGGCGGCTGATCTGCAAGCGGTTCATGCAAGAAAAGCTCAAGAAAAGTGCATCCATTTAAATTCTATATATGTCTTTAAACTGGTCCGTTGCGTTTCCGTTGTGGTGTTAAAAATTGTGCTTGCTGCATTTTTGGTCAGTTATACTAAAGGTACTAAAAACGTACCTCCCCTTTAAAATGCATTAAAAACACATCAATAATGCATCAATAACTCTCCCATGTTACTTTTTTGATGCATGTTTTTGAGTCAAAAGTAAAATTGCGTCAAAATCGTGTGTGTTTTTAGTGCCATTATTCTCTATCGGCAAAAAGCTGAAAACACCATTTTCGGGCGCTGAAATTTCGGTGCATCTCTATTTATAACCCCTATCTGTCTTTTTTTTCCCCTTCACTTCCTGTCTCATAGCCAAAACAGGAAGTGAGAGGAAATCCCTCCAAAGTGAGGAAATCCTGGTGTGTCACCAGAACTAGTGTCCCCATTAGAAGATTTCCTCTCTATTTTTGTTCTGATGTCAACCCAAATTTGGGATTTTCTTTTACCTTCACTTTTTAGTAATAATGATAACCTGGACAAATAAAGAGGGTGCATCTCTCTAATGGGGGCACAGACCGCAATAAAGCCTGACGGGTGTTTTAATCCTTCTCCACTCCAGAAAAAGTCCTTATTATAAACACAATTCTTGATAGCTGTGATTTTCTGTGATATTCTATCACCACTGTGCTTTTCTTTAAATACTGTATACTTGTGCACACCTCCACCTGCTATTTTACATGCTCACCTCAAGAATGAGTCAGGCAGACTCAAACATAGCTCCTTGCCTTTGATTCTTCAATGATCTCTCCCTTCTATTATGGATTAGCTGTTAACCTTCCTCCCTCTTGTAGTTCCAGCTACTCTCAATGTGCTTCGCATGCATAAAGGGTTGATCTCTCATAAAAACAGCCACTCTATTTAGACTCCCCTCCTCTCCTAAGTACTCGTTTCCAGTGTCATGTAATTACAAACACAGCAGATATAGTGCTCTCTGTTTTTTCAAATCTATTAAAAAACCCAGCGTAGCCTCCCTGGCGGTTTTCCCGAGTGTGGCTCGGGGTTAAAATTCAGGACCATTAGCGGCAACCCCGAGCCACACTCGGGATTACATCGCAGGATCCTGGTGTGGCTTTACTTACCTTGTCCCCAGGATCCTGCGATGTCCCCCGCAGTGTCCGTGGGCTCTGTCCTTGTCCGAAGCCTCTCCTTGCCAGGCTCCGTTCCCTGCGAGCGTCGCGACGCATGGGGGCGGAGCCTGGCGGCAAATTTAAAAAATGTAAAAATCATAACACATACAGTACTGTAATTTTACAGATTACAGTACTGTATGAAATGATTTCACATCCCTTTTGTCCCCAGTGCTTTGTCCAATGCCCTGCATGCAGTTTTATGTTATATATACTGTTCTTTCTGCCTGCAAACTGGAGCTTGTCCATAGCAACCAAAAAGTGTCCCTTTACGTCAAAAGTGGCTTTAGACCAGCTAGAAAACAGCGATAGTAAATTAGAACACTTGCAGAATTGAGCGATAGTGAATTGTGGGGAAATTTATTTTATTATTATTATTTTTTTTTTTTTAATTATTTATTTTTATTTATTTTTATTTTTTTTCAAATATAAATTTTTATTATTATTTTCTTATACAGAAAGTCAAAATATAAGACATGTTACAGTATCTCACAACAATAATTCTCGTACACTGAAAGGTATATACGTGTGGTAACTGCAATCGAGCATACTACAACCAACTCTGAACCTTGTTTCTGTATTCTTTTATGTCTGGTTGAATTCCATGTTCCTTTCAGTCAAGCTCAACACATGGATACGTAATGATCTCAGTCTAGGAGCACCAGAATTCTCCCAAAAAGAAAAAGAAAAAACTAATGAAGAGAAAAGAGAAAAGAAGGAGAGACAGGGAGAGGGAGAAGCAGTCATAGAGGTTAATACGAGCTGGGAAGGGAAGTGGGGGGGGGGGTAGTGTAAGGGTGGTCTGTGGAATTAGCGTCTCCAGGTTCCTCAGATGGAGTATTGATCCTATTAGTATATGGTCAAGTCGCTAGCATAGCCTGTCCTTCGTCTGAATATATAAATATATTCCAGAGCGTCCAGGTGTTAAGATGTTGTTCCTGCTTATTCTGTGCCGTAAGGACTAAGTCCTCCAATCTCCTGATCTCCTCCACTCTGCGCAGCCACATTCCCACCGTCGGGGGTGTGGTTTTTTTCCACAATAGTGGGATGCAGGATTTAGCTGCATTTAGTAAATGCCGTATTATTGATTTCTTATAATTCTTTGGCGGACTAGAGGAGACATGCAGCAGTATAAAAGCTGGATCGTCCTTCATCGGGTATTCCGTGAATTTCTGAGAAATCGTTTGGACTGTTGTCCAAAAGTGCTGCAACAGAGGGCAGGACCAAAAAATGTGGAGGAGTGTTCCCCTGGCAGAGTGGCATCTCCAGCATCCCTCTGAGGAACGAGGAAACATCTTGTGAAGTCTGACAGGGGTATAATACCATCTGGTCAATATTTTGTAATTGAGTTCCTGCGTCTTTGTACATATGGATGATTTCAGAGAAAACCTAATTATCGTTAGTTTTTGAGTGTCCGTAAAGTGGCATTTTAAGTCTGTTTCCCATTTTTTTATGTGTGTCAAGTCTGGTAGTTCCACCGGGGTGTTAAGCAAGTTATACATTTTAGATAGAGCTTGGGGTAGAACTCCCTCATCTCTGCAGTAGTCTTCAAAGGTCGTCAAGTCTCTACTGAAGTGCATTGGATTGGGGATTGAGTGTAGAAAGTGATGTAGTTTTAAGGCTTCCCAAAATGATAGTTTGAATTGTCCTCTAACATCCGTAAGGGATTGTAGGGATGGCCAGGTATTATCTATTAAAAAATGTGCTGCTCTGTCTTTTCCTGATGATGTCAATGTCCTATACCCCTCCCTTCCCAGGCCAGGCATAAAAGCAGGGTTGCCCAGTATGGGATAAAGGGGGGAGTCACTGGTGGATAAGAGGTTTGCGGAGATCACTGACCCTCCAATCCGAAGGGTGGCACCGATGACCGGGTGAGGAGATCTGGTCATAACACCAGATTGCTCCTTTTAGTGTAATTTCGGACTGTGCCTGCTCCAATTGTGTCCACAGTTTGTTTTTATAATGACGGTTCCAGTCTATTATTCTACCCAAGTGGACCGCTGTGTAGTACTTTTTCAGATCCGGGAGGGCGATTCCTCCCATATTTTTGGGTAATGTTAAGTAGTTTCTACGTAGCCTAGGTTTAGAGTGTGCCCAAATAAATTGGGTAAATAATGAGTGTATTTGTTCAAAATATTTAGGTGGGATTTTAATTGAGAGGGCCTGGAACAGGTACAAGAATTTCGGGAGTATCGACATTTTAAGCAGGTTACACCTGCCAAACCATGAGTGAAGTCCCTTTCGCCAGTTTTGCAGTAGTAAACGGGTCTCGGTCAGTAAGGGTGGAAAGTTGAGGTCAAAGGTACGTTTCAAGTCATTCGGAATCAGGGTGCCAAGATATTTAAGAGAGTCCGTCGACCATTTGAATTTAAATTGCGACTTCAATGAGTCCACTCTGCCCGGTGGGATATTTATTCCCATCGCGGCCGATTTGTCAAAGTTTATTTTTAAATTAGTCAGGGCTCCATATCTGTTGAACTCTTTGAGTAGGTTTGGTATCGAGATTGTTGGATTGGACAGGGAGAACATGAGGTCATCTGCGTACGCAGAGATTTTGTATTGAGTGCCCTTCACCGTTACCCCGGTTATGTCTGGGTTCGAGCGAACCGTGCACAAAAATGGCTCAAGTGTCAGGGCAAATAGTAGCGGCGATAATGGGCAGCCCTGTCTGGTGCCATTAGTTATTGTAAAGGGGTCTGACAGAATCCCATTTGCCTTGACCTGAGCCGTAGGTATAGTGTAAATACTCGAAATCCACTGTATCATTTTATTCCCTAAGCCTATTTGTTTGAGAACTGCTGACATGAATCCCCAATTGACACGGTCGAACGCTTTCTCAGCGTCTGTGCTGAGAAAGACGCATGGGGTCTTCTGTTGGGAAGCTACGTGAATGAGATTTAGTACTTTTGTAGTGTTATCCCGTGCCTCTCTTGCAGGGATAAATCCTACTTGGTCAACATGAATTAAATCAGGCATGAACTGGGTTTATTTTTATTTATTATATTATAATTTATGTTTTTGTGTTTCAAACTTTATCATACCCGGGATATCTACTAGACTCTTGTTTGGACAGATTTAAGTGTGTTATTGTTAAGAATTACAGACCTACAATATAAAACGCCAAATTTCCATGCAAAATAATTGTTACGCTTTCAGCACCTAAAATCCGAAATAATCATACCGCCAGGGAGGTTAAAAAGAGGACACTTACAAGATAAAAAACAAACACTTGCATGTGTGTATAATAAGAGCGTCACCACCGTGGCTGCGTGACGTAACAGGCTCGGTTCCTCCCCTCTGCACGCGTATAAACCTTTGATTGGTCTTCATCAGAGGTCGACCAATCAGAGGTCGATACCGACTGCAGTTAGTTTACAAAAATGAGTAGAAGTTGGTCAGCTTGCAAAGTACATGTTCAATTTGCAAAATGAATGTTGGTAAAAAAGGCAAACCTGTGTAGACTTTAAATGCCCAATCACGTGCAAGGAAAGTAAAATTATAGGATATTTGCTAGCACACAATTCAAGTGAATACAGCTTCATGTTATTCACTAACATCCAATTGCAATCTGGACATTCATTTTGCTCTGTAAATAGCCTTTAGTCCTTTAGTAAATCAGCCCTCAACTTGTATGACAAGATTCTAGGGAGGAGGCAGAGGATGACATTTCCTTGATGTCTTGGCAGCAGTGGCAACCCCATTACATCATAATGCGGCATAGAGTATTAAAATGCTCAAGTATTCTAAAAAAAAAAAAAAAAAAAAAAAAACTTTTCTATTTTAATCTTTGGTTTCCCAGCAACATTAAAAATGTAATTTGTTGGGCTTTTTTGGATCTGAATGATATATTGTACAAAGGGGCTTGTTTACACTTGCTTCAAAATGTGGCTCGGACATGCTTTTTTAAAGTGCTCTAAATGCCAATCAAAGCACGTCACTAAATGAAATGGCAAGCTTACTGTCCTGTTTACATGTTGCAATTGCTTTGCTTCAAAAATTATACCCCATGTCCCTTTCTTGGTGCTCCAAAGCATCTCCAAAGCCTCCATAGAAGTCTATGACAAAGCTCACTAGCAGCACCTGCAGCTTTTGAGAGGCTTTTAATTAGCTTTAGCAATGCTTTGTTTTGGAGGTATTGCAGGTATGAAATATCCCAAGATGCACTGGGAATCAACAAGTGAACTTTAAAAACATCATCAGCAGTCACTTCCAGTTCATGTGTATATATTCTGGAAGTGCCTGGTGCAGATGTCACATATAATGTGCAGTGAAGAGCAGCAGGAAAGTGAGAAGGGGCGGACCACAGCAGAGCCACTAGCAGATGGCACACATGGTGTGCAACATGGGAACGCTATAGCGGAAGGTGAGCAGGGACCAGAGAGAGAAATGAGTGGCAGAGGAACAGCAGAGCTCAGAGACTGGAGCTGGAGAAACTAGCAATGTCACATGTGGTGTGCACATGTCACATGTGGTGTGCAGCGTAGGAGCAATGTAGCAGGAGATGAGTGGGGACCAGAGAGAGAGGAGCATCAGAAAGCCAGATGATCAGCGCAGCTGGGGGTTACTACTGAGTCGGTGATCAGCAGAGCTGGAGGTTACTACTGGGGGGGGTCAGATGGGGGTTACTAATGAGGGGGGTATCAGCAGAGCTGGGCATTACTACTGAGTTGGAGATCAACAAAGCTATGGATGCTACTTAGTGGGGCATCAGCAAAGCTGGGAGTTCTAATCAGTTTCATTATGCATATTTGAATGAGGCTCAGAAACAACGAAAAGTTGGGGTGTTCCACACTAGGGGGGTTTTCCCACACCTATAGAAAATAAACAGCAGGGAGATCAAGGGTACTAATAAGCTGGGGATCTGCCGAACAATGGTACCAATGAGCTGGGGATATGCTAAACAGGGGTATTAATGAGCTGGGGATCTACTGAGTGGGGGTACTACTGAGCTGGGGTTCCACTGGGCCCCTTTAAAACAAATAGAAAATTAACCCGCACACAGGGCATTTGCCAAGCATTATCGAAGCACCACCAAAGCATCAAAAACATCAAAAAAATGTTGACGTGGAAGGCGCTTTAATGTGTGTTGAAGTTGAAGCAAGTGTAAATGAGCACTAATGTCTTTGGTCCTTTTTAAAACATAATTTGGTAATAGTAAAAAATGATAAAAGTATACTGACTCATTCAATCAGTTACTGAATACTTGCTATTACTGGAAATCGTCTAACCCCAAGCTTGTTTAATTAAAATCTAGGAAGGCTTGGTGTCTGAGTGTATGTCGTGTGTGGCCACAGATGGTTGTACAGGTCACAGCATATTAGTAAGTTGCTACCTGACAGTGCAACCATCTGGGCGAAGTGTTTTATGAGTCTGCCATGTCTTAATAACATAATCTGTTTTAACACTCGGTATTGATTCTGTGAATTGGCTGCATGCTGTTTGACTTAATTGTGGCACTGAAACTGTTCAGAAGAAAACTTAAGTTGTGGACTTTAAGTGAATTATGTAGTAATATACTGTACATTCTGAATCATTTCAAAATTCTCGTAAAATATAGTCTTATTTTTATCATGAAATACAGTATTGTGGAGGAGATAAAGAAGGAGGAAACAAAATAGGTGTTTTATAAAAAGATAGATCGAGGAAAAGAGTATATGTAGTGTAGTGCCCACATACTTAGGTGTGTGCTAACTAGTTAGTAAGGGTTAGTGTTAGGTAAAAATTCCAAGCATTACCCTGTTGGTTTAAGCCTGGTTGGGTTTTATTTTGGTTGGGAGAAAAGACAGAGTAGAATTGGGGGTGTGACCACCTGCATTCTGTGAGAGTGATGCCTTGTTTGTCCAGTGAGAGGTGCTGGAGGGCAGGTAAATTTGGAACAAGATACAGTTAGTTGTATAGGTCACCCTGAACCAATCATTAATTTGAATGGGCAGGGGCTTTCAGGCCTATATAAACTGTGGGTCACATGCTCAAAGAAGGCTGGCTGATGCCAAAGGAATAGCAGAGGAAGACAGTGTGTAGAAGCTGGTGCAGCTCAAGAGCTCTCCCCTCTGGGGAGGGGAACATGTCTTGTAAGGAGGAGAAATGGAGGAGATAACAGGAGGAATCTGAAAAATGTAACAGGAGGAGACTAGTGCTACCAACAGAAGAAGGACTGGGAGAGGACTCTCTATGGCAAGCATGGACGATTGCTCAGGAGTACACGTGAGTGTAATACCCAGGGAAACAGTAATTCCAAAGACTGAGGGTGTTAAGGTGCTGACCGTGGAGTCTTAAATAGTTATCACCCTGGAGGAATCCAAACAGTGAGTTTAAGAACTCTATTCAGAGTATTGTTCTTCGGACTTAAATTTGGAAATGCTGTACGGTTGAGAAGTAGTAGTAAACAGGAGGGAGAAGATAATTAACGGAACCAAAGTTACAAAGCAGCTCCTACGGGGGTAGTGCGCTACAGTAGAATAAGAAGAAAACAAGGGGATTATGGGGCAAAAAAGGGGAACAGTTCTTCCCATGTATATTAATCTACAAGACATTTGGACTAGGAGGTCTGCCAACTGTGGGAATTTGTGTCACAAACACGTTCCAAAACCTGAAGATCCGCAATATGGTGTTCGAGAGGAGTGTAGAACACCTCAACCTTTCATTGTTTCTGAGTCTCATTCAAATATGCATAATGGAACTAAGTTAGCTAGTTCTGAAAATTGAGCAATTTTAAAAACTGCTTAACATTTAATTTCAATGAAATTAATCTGAAGAATGGCCTTCGTTTTAAGAGAAAAATAGTCTGATTCAAAGAATCGAGCCAACTGACACAGTAGGCATGTTTTCCACCTATCCACTGATCAAAGCTGCAGGAACTGTAAAAGGCTGAACATAATGGACAACTGTCTTTTTTTATACTTATCACCTACAAATTATTTATGTAAGTATGAAATAAATTAGACAACTCTAGCTTTCTGTTTATGGCAGAAAATACAAGCCTGTAAATTGGGAGTCACAATATTTTTTTCAGTCAATATATAATAAAACTATATTATGTAATAATAAAGGGGACTCTGTGCTTATAGTGAAACAGACCTGTATAACAGATCAGCTGCTGGACACCTCTCTATAAAATTAAAAAGGAAAATAGTTACACCATATATTTATGCACAAAAGTTACAGTGCTTTAAGACCTTATATTAATAAACCTCCTTAGTTAACAGTATAAAGCTTTATCTAGACGTGTGGTGGGGGAGGGGGGGGGGTGGCAAAAACACACATTTGAGCCGTGTTTTTGTCAACTGACAACTGCCACCCCCCCTTAAGCTGCAATAGGCAGCAGACAGGGGTATTTACATGTATTCTTCAAGGTCCATTTCACAGCTTGAAGTCCATCCTTGTGTGTTATATTAGTGTATAATAAATTAACGTGTGGGAGGTTGAAATTCCTGTGTCCACCAACGGGTGTCTCCCAGCAGATTCCAGTAATCAGTTTGCACCAGATGCTGGCTGCTGACAGGGTATTTAGTCCCTCCTCTACTATTACATTTCACTTTAGTGTTTTGCTTTGCTGCCAGATACTGCTTTTTATTTATCCTGTCCCTGCTGTTGATCATGCCCTTTTACCTATACCCTAAATCCTGCTACCTTATTCCTACTCTCCCTTGTTACCGATTATAGTTTTGGTTCCCGCTTCCTATATGTTCCCTGTACCTTTCCATTCTACCCTTCTTTTCGGTAGACCCCATTTGTATATATTGTATATATATTGTATTATATATATAGGTTGTTAGGTATTTTGTCACTTGGTTTATTGATCACTTGTATTTTAACGTTTGCTGTGTTTCCTGGTTGCTGGTATTTGGATGGCTTTTGGTTTCACTGTAAATAAATCTTACCTACAGCATACATCTGGCCATCCCTGCTGCTGACTCCGGACACACTTTAAGCATGGAAATTAGCTCCTTACTATCCCTTATATAGGATATGACTGTAAAAAAACATCCAGACGTTTCCCTAGATGAGTAAATAGGGAGTGTACCCCACTTACAATGGGTTTCCCTGGGGGAGGTACTTCCTGGTTTTCATGTATTTTCGGGACCTGGTAAATGACATGGGTAATAGGTGCTTCAGGTATCAAGTACTGTATCTTACTTTCATATTATTTAGTATTCCCTCCTTCTTTCCATTTTTTATACATTTTTTGTTTTTTCATACATTTCTTTGTGGGATCCCCAACTTCTTATAAGTATCTTTTGTAGTCACAATATTCTGCTCCCTCTCATAATAATCTTTACTCAATATCACAACCCCCCTCCCTTATCTGCAGGTCAAACAACATTCTTCTTTTTTTATTAATCATAAGTGGCTTCCTATATGTACAGTAAGTTGTATTGTGTTATTTTACCACATGACTGTGATAGAAGGGATCACTGAATATGCCATCATCCTACTTATGCTCAAAAGGGTAATTAATATCAAGAGTATTATTCTGATCAATACCATTTGAAGTGCATGTAGTATAAAAACAGCAGGGTGACTTAGGGCAAAAATTCGATCCCTAAAGATGTCCAAAATATTAAACGCATTGGGTGGGGCTACATCCGTGATGTCATTTCCACCGTCTGAAATGCACGGCCATATTGGATGAGAGGTGGCAGTACTGAGTGTGATTGTATGGCTTAACTCTGTCACAAGGAAATGTAAGTAAGCAAACTCAGATGGGAACAGGGGCCATTGAAATGAATGGGATTTGGCTTGTTAAGCGTTTTAGAGCTACAAGCTTCAAGCAGAAAATTGCTCAGGCGTGAACAGTGCCTTAGCCTTAGTGAAAATTTGCTCTTTGTTTTTAGACAATATTACATTTATTTTGTTGGGTTTCATAAAGCAGTACGTTTTTGGAAGCACCATGAAAAATTACAGATGAACATGCAGGAAACAAAATTATATGTTGGGCAAATTCATAAGAGTAAACAGACAAGAAAACCATTATGGTTCACTCTGGATGTAAGTAGGATAGTAGAGGAGAAAAGAAATCAGCATATAGGAGATACAAGGAAATGGAGAGTGTAGCTGATAGGGTAGTGTATAAAAACAGACAAAAGAAGGCCAAGCATATTATCAGTGTTTGGCTCCATTAATAGAGGAGCCCAAATCTTTTTTAGACATAGATCTATTCTAGATAACAAGGTTACAGAAAAACAAACATAAACAAATAAATTAACAACAAAATTAAAAAAAGACCAAGTGGTCAATCCAGTTGACTAGATTGACCACTTGGTCTTTTCCTGCTGTCAATCTTCTGTGTTTCTATGCAAAACTAACCAACTATAGAAACAATGACTTATGAGCATTATGCAATCAGGTAGGTCTTCAGACAGAGAGGTACTGGGCACCTGCCAGATGGCTGTGGAGAGCAACAACCAATATAGATGATAGAAACATGTTGAGCCAATGGTTGGGGACCAGTAGTACTAACTAGTTCATTAATCAAACTTGGCAGCAGTGAACATTTGCTCTTTGTATTTAGATGATCTCCTATAAAGATATTTCCATTGAATTTGTGTATAAAATGTTGAATCCTATTGTAATGCAAGATTATATCTTCCAGAGTCTTGTTTTTCCAACTTTTCCAAGTTGGCTAGTGAAGAATGAAATTATGCATATCTATGCTAAATTGTTTGTTTATTTAAATTTGACTTAATGAATCAATCCATGCAAATAAATAATGTTCAGTTTTAAAAGGATACAGGATGAAATTATTTTTTCATTTAGCTTTTATGTAACTGGTGTCATTTGCATATGCTTTTACTGATTGCTCGTTTATAAAAGAAATCACCCCAGAGGAAATGTTCAGTGTGAAATAGACTATTAAAAAAAATGGTTGAAGGCTCCAGGGTGCCTTTTTTTCATTTACATGTGGAAGCTGAAACATTTATCTTGGGCTGTTTGTGAATAATTCATGAAAAGTAGAGATTTGCTTTTAAAGAATAAATATGAATAGTTGGGGAGAAATATTTCCATATTATGTTTATGATCCCTGACAATCAGAAGAATAGGCTGACAGGTTTTTCCTAGAACATAAACTAGTTTCCTCTTACTTATAATAAATGAAAAGCTATCCAATTATAATTACCTTAAAATACACTGTAAAGAACTACAGCAGACAGACTGTGATATGTTGCCATAAAAGTATATTACAATACAAATGTGCAGTGTCTTTTGACTGATCTGCATTTAACTTTTAGGTTTTTTTACAACAGCTTCAGGGCTTTGCATGAAGTGCTGTCGTTATCTGGGTTACCTAGAGCACAGAAAAGTAATTGCCCCTGGAAACCACCTATTCAATGTTTAAATAGTTAGAAATGTATATTTAATCCCAATTCTAACAATCCACTACTATTATTTGCTCGCTTTCGGTGAATATACCATTGATAGTGTTTTGTTCTTTTTAATAAGTGCAAAACCACCTATAGATTCTGCTAGAAATCCTAAGAGCTGATAAATTACCGTGCTCTCTGCCTATGCTGCACTCTTATCAGTTGCAACATTTTTGTATTTGTATGTGGGTGCTCTTGAGCCAGACAATAAAAATTGCTTTCCCTTTAGGCCATAAAAAAATTCTGCCCAAAGTAGCCACACTCACCATGTCAGTAGTAAGATCTGACAAACTTGAAATTTTCTCCAGTGATCTCAAGCGGCTTGTAACAAAAAAGGGTTAGATTTAAATCTCATGTCTAAATTAAGTTAAACAGATTATACATTTAGATTGTATTAGGTATGGCCAGCCTTAGGCAGCCAGAGAAGATGAAACATTTGACAAACCACATTCCAGCTTAGCAGGAATGCCCAGCATTGTAACTCTTAGTAAGTAAGGTCTCCAAAGGAATTCTAATAATGAGGCCCTGTCATAAATGGTCAAGTCATAAACAGTCTGGAGGCAGCCTACACAATACACATGAGTGAGTGTGGTATATTCATCTGCAGCTGAGTTTTCATAAATCTTATCAATTCTAATTAATATTCCATAACTCTTACAGTAATGGAGTTACCTTCCAAAAACGTTGCTATACTAATGAAAAAGAAGATACCAATCAGTTAGGCACTAAACATGCCTAATTTTCAAGGTTCAGAGGGCTAATAAAACATATTAATCCCCTTATAGAAACATACATCAGAATTATATCTAAGGTATTTCATTCTAATAAAATTACTCTTGCACATTAGATTGAACTTACTATGCAAGTGACCTGAAAGCTGCACTGAACCAAAGACCGAACTAACTTCACCCAAAGCTGATTTCCATGGTTAATGTCCTTAGAAATAGTTCATTTGTGCCAAGCTGGCCCAAAACTATCTATTAATTACACTGACAGGTGCCCTTGCTGGTCACACTGTATTAACCATGTGCCTCAGCTACAAACAGTATACAGTGCTCTGTTCCAACAGTGAGATGGGGACTGTGAGCCACCCAGCCATTCAGAGGAAGCTTTGTACTGATTTATAGAATACAGAGCTTCCTGTATATGGCTGAGCGGTGTTCAGCCCATCTCTATTTTGCTCCAGGAGTGAGATGGAGGTTCCCATGTTACTGCCAAAACACAGTGCTTTATAGCGTATGAAGCTGAGGTTGAATTGATACAATGCACCCAGCAAACACAACTGATATTGCAGTAAATAGTTTGTTTGGGCCAGCTTGCCAGACAGAGCTATGTAGTGTAGCAGAGCTGGGTATACTGTATCTCAGAACTGGATGAACAGTAATACAAATACTTTGAGAGGGAAAACATCGACCGTATATGTATTCATCTGCAAATTTACCTGGAGTTTGTCTTTAAGCTAATGAGATGGAGCTAGAGATAGAGATGGCATTGTCCCATCATTGGCCTTGTTGCTAGGAAATTGCTAAGACATTCCCAGCAGGTTGAAACCCCCTCATTAATGCTGTCCCTCCCCTTTTAAAGTTGCAATAAGGTCACCAAAGGTGCATCAGAGGAGATAGTGGAACACACATTTGTTGGGATTTGAGAGCTCCTTTGATGATGGAAATGAGCAGTAATGGCTGGGAGTGTCTTGGCAATGTCCTAGCAACAAGGCAGTATGGAATGATATCATCTCTAGGAGTTTTCTCAGTCAGGCTTCCGGAGGTACAAAAATGCCTACACCTTTAGCAAGGGCATTATTCAACTTTAGTCAAGGCTGCACTGTTTTTATTTACAGGCACCCCTTACCTACCTGCAGTTTTTGGGAAAGGTGAACTAACCCTTTAAAGATTCAGCAAATAACTAAAGCCTCTAAAACAAGTGGGTACAATTTATTTATAGAACAAGCTGGATGCCATCTATTAATAGAACAAGGGGGATGCAATGCAATCTATTTATAGAACAAGCAATGTTCAATCAATTTATAGAACAGGCTGGTGCACTCTATTTATAGAACAAGTTGGATGCAATCTTTTTATAAAATAAGCAGGTGCAATCTATTTATAGAGATGGCATCACCCCATCCTGTAAAACAGAGGGGATCAGTTCCTGTACATGCTGCCCCTCCTATCCACCTCCTGGTGTCATCAGGCTTCTATGTACCTCCCCAGCTCCTCACTCATCCCCTGCAGTGCTGCCGGGTTCCATCCTCTCCTTTATCACTGGCTGCTGCAGGGAACGCAGAGGTGAGTGAAAAAAATCCCAAGAAATTCTTTCAGTATGTAAACAGTAAAAACTGGAGGACAGAACATATTGGCCCCATAAAGACTGAGAAAGGACATCTGGTTACAAAGGATTGGGAGATGGCGAAGGTATTGAATTTATTCTTCTCCTCAGTCTTCACGAGGGAATCGGGGAGCTTCAGTAACCAAAACTGCAGTGTTTATCCTTGTGACACATCACAGGAAGCACCTCCATGGTTAACAGAGGACAGAATTAGAATTAAACTTGAGAAGTTTAACATTAATAAATCACCGGGACTGGATAGCTTGCACCCGAGGGTACTTAGGGAACTCAGTCAAGTAATGGCAAGACCATTGTTCCTCATTTTTACTGACAGTCTACTGACTGGAATGGTACCAGCGGATTGGAGAAAAGCCAATGTAGCACCTATATTTAAAGAGGGCCCAAAATATATCCCTGGGAATTACAGACCAGTTAGCCTAACATCAATAGTTTGCAAGCTCTTGGAGGGGATGATAAGGGACTATGTACACAATATTTTAGTAATGAGAACGGTATCATTAGCAGTGATCAGCATGGATTCATGAATAATCGTTCTTGCCAAACCAATCTATTAACCTTCTATGAGGAGGTGAGTTGCCATCTAGATAAAGGAAGGCCTGTAGACGTGGTGTATCTGGATTTTGCAAAAGCATTTGACACAGTTCCCCATAAACATTTTGTCAGGAGACTGAGAGCGTCTCCGCTCGCCGGGCTCTGGGGCGCATGCGCGGTGGACTGGCGCTTCGCCGCACACCCGTCCGCGGCCTGATGGTGCGGCGCGGGCGGGTGCACGGCGGTCCCCGTGTGCGCGCCGTCGCTTGTGTGGGTACCCGGTAGCGCGTCACGCTGACGCGCTTGCCGGGGGGAGACTATTTCTGACGGCTCCAGCACCCAGTCGGGTTGCTGGTTCGTCGTCAGCTCCTCCTGATCCCTGTGCTTATCCCTGTGCCTTAGTTGTTCTTGTGAGACCTGTCTGCTGCTCTGTGTACCGAACCCCTGGCTTGTTAAACACCTATATCGCTGATTGCCTGATACCCTGACCTCTGCCTGCTTATAACGGACTTGCCTCTGCCTGATTGCCTGATACCCTGACCTCTGCCTGCTTATACGGACTTGCCTTTGCCTGATTGCCTGATACCCATCTGACCTCTGCCTGTTATACGGATCTGCCACTGCCTGATACCCGGTTCTGACCTTTTGCCTGATATACGGACTCCAGTGCATCAGTTTCCCACCTATGGATCTCATGCATACCAGAAGCCCGTGCATCCGCGTGCCCCCAGCTCCCTGTATCAAATTCGGGGGTCTGGGTGCGCGTGGTCGTAAGGGTGAGCCGCTCTCGGCATCTTTGCCTCGGTGAGTATTAGTCGTGACAGTACGAACCAGCCAGATGTCCGAGGCCGACAGAGCGCGCTCTCCTCTGGAGATCCTGTGTCAACAGGTATCCACTCTCGCTGACTCAGTACAAAAGTTACAGGAAGGCTATACCAAAATTGATAACCACCTTCAGCAAATCACAGGGTCACTGCCCTCTGTAGCCGCAGCTCCCGCACCCAGCAGTGGGGGCTCGCTCCCTCAGGCTTCCGCCAATCCCACCGTCATCATGGCGCTCCCAGAACCCAGGGTCCCCACACCGGAACGGTTCTCAGGGGACCATAAGAAGTTAAGGGCCTTCAAAAACGCATGCTCCGTCTACTTCGCCCTCCAGCCTAGAACCTTTTCTTCAGAAATCGTTAAAGTGGGATTTGCGATTTCTTTATTGTCTGAGGAACCTCAAGCCTGGGCCCACGGCTTGATGGAACAGAGCAGTCCAGTTCTGAATACAATTGATGCCTTCTTTGAGAGTATGTCCCAGCTCTATGATGACCCAGAGCGTATAGCTACAGCTGAGGCCATCTTGCACCACCTGTCCCAAGGAAGAAGACCTATTGAGAACTACACGGTGGAATTTCGTAAATGGGCGGCCGATACAAATTGGAACGAGCCGGCCCTACGCTATCAGTACCGCCAAGGCTTGTCCGAGTTACTCAAGGACGAATTAGCTAGGATGGGGACCCCTGCTTCCTTGGAAGAATTAATCCAAGCAGCCATGAAATTGGATAGGCGACTGCGGGAGCGATGCTCAGAGCGCTTCCAAGGCCCGCGCCCCACCTGGACGCTACCAAGACCCCACTCAGCTCAGACCCCGACCTCAACTATGGCTGCTGCTACACCAGTTCCTGAGGTCGAACCTATGCAGCTCGGCCTGGTCCGGGGCCTGCTAACCTCTGAAGAGAAGCAATGCAGATGGCAGTCCAACCTGTGCCTCTACTGCGGAGGAGCCGGACACTTCCTGCGCAACTGCCCGATCAGGCCTAGTAAGTCCCCTCAGCCAAATGTGTTGAACTGTCCAAACAACAGTATCCCAAAGACTTACGTGATGTTGTTTGTTTCCCTACAGCTTCCGGAAGGGGAGACCCGCTTGCGGGCCATCATTGATCCTGGAGCATGCAGTTGCTTCATAGATGCTGCCTTGGCTCACAGTCTGAATATCCCTCTGCAAACCAAAACTCAAGGTTTACGGGTACATCTGGCCAACGGATCTCTTCCTTGCTCAGGACCCATCACCCAGGAAACCCAACCTATTCCGGTAACCACTGATTCCGGCCACCGGGAGTTTCTACGGCTCGACCTTATTCATTCCCCCATCTTCCCTGTTATACTGGGCTTGCCCTGGTTACAGGCTCATGACCCACAGATTAAATGGAGCACCAAGGCGGTATCCTTCTCCTCTCAGTATTGCTCTCAACATTGTCTTCTCACGGCTCCTAAAGTTTGTGCTACGATTGCTGCTCCGTCAGGCAACCTCCAACATGTCCCCTCCGAGTACCTTGAGTTTCAAGAGGTCTTCAGTAAACAAATGGCTGACCGCCTACCACCTCATCGGTCTTACGACTGTCCGATCGACCTCCTGCCCGGATCCGAGATCCCCTTCGGCCGTATATTCCCTCTCTCGGAAACTGAACTAGAAGCTCTTAAACAATATATCGATGAAAATCTCAAAAAAGGCTTCATCCATCCCTCGTCCTCACCTGCCGGAGCCGGTATCTTTTTTGTTGGGAAGAAGGATGGTACTTTGAGACCTTGTGTAGATTATCGGCAGCTCAACAACATCACTATTAAAAACCGTTATCCACTACCACTCATTCCCGAGCTATTTCAACGGTTCCGATCAGCTAAAGTGTTCTCTTAACTCGACCTCCGGGGGGGGCCTACAATCTCGTCAGGATCAGGGCTGGGGACGAGTGGAAGACAGCTTTTAGGTCCAGGTTCGGGTATTTCGAGTACCTAGTGAAGCCATTCGGACTCTGTAATGCCCCGGCCAACTTTCAACACCTGGTGAATGATATATTCCGAGAATACCTGGATGATTTCCTTGTTGTATACCTGGATGATATTCTTATTTTTTCCTCCACTCTGGAGATGCACAAGGGACACGTAAAAAAGGTCCTTACCATACTACGACAACACAAGCTATACCTAAAAGCTGAAAAATGTGAATTCGAAAAATCGACCATACAATTTCTTGGGTTCACCCTTTCAACCAATGGGGTCGCAATGGACCCACAGAAGATTCAGGCAATTCAAGAGTGGCCGGCCCCATCTGACAAAAAAGGGGTACAGCGGTTTATAGGGTTCGCCAACTTCTATCGAAAATTTATTGTTGCATTCTCTGCTATTGTGGCACCTATCACCCAACTAACCCGTCAGCACAGTTCTTTTCAGTGGTCCCCAGCCGCTCAAGAAGCTTTTCTGAAATTGAAGAAGTTGTTCAGTTCCGCCCCGATTCTTCGTCATCCTGACCCGACTCAACCATTCGTGCTGGAGGTAGATGCATCAGTAATCGCAACTGGAGCAATTCTCTCCCAGAGACAGGGACCTAAAGCCATTCTACATCCTGTAGCCTTCGCTTCCAGGAGACTCAGTCCACCGGAACTCAATTATGATGTGGGTGACAGGGAGCTGCTGGCCATAAAGTTTGCCTTGGAGGAATGGAGGTATTTGCTGGAAGGTGCAGTACACCCGGTCATGATCTTTACGGATCACAAGAATCTAGAATACCTCCGAACAGCAAAACGACTAAAACCCCGACAAGCTTGTTGGGCTCTCTTCTTTTCCCGTTTCAACTTCCATATATCCTACAGACCTGGGGCAAAGAACGGAAAGGCAGACGCACTCTCTTGGATGTTCTCCGCAGATTTTCAAACATCAGCACCAAGCACTATCCTCTCTCCACAAAACTTTCTTGGATTAACTCAGGCGGACCTAATGTCATCCATCAGATCCTCATCTAGCTCGTGTACTGAACCAGAAGTACACTCCTTGAAGAAATATGAGGATCTTTTTTAGATTCGAGGAAAAATTTTTGTACCACAAGAGACACGGCCTTTAACCCTTAAAATGTGTCACGACCAAAAGATGGCAGGACATTTCGGGATAAAGAAGATGTCTGAGCTGCTTTCTCGCTCCTTCTGGTGGCCTGGATGGAGACGGGACTGTAAGGAGTACGTGGCGTCCTGCCTTCTGTGCCAACAGAACAAGGACCAAAACGCTAAGTCCTGGGGCTTGCTCAAACCTTTGCCCATCCCGGAACGGCCATGGGCCGATGTGTCCATGGATTTTATTGTTGATTTACCAACCTCAGAAAAATTTTCCATCATTTTTGTCGTTATCGACCATCTCTCCAAGATGGCCCATTTTTTAACCTATGAGGGGCACTCCTTCTGCCGTAGACACAGCCAATATCTTTTTGAAAGAGGTCGTTAGGCTCCATGGTGTACCAAGGAGTATTGTGTCGGATAGGGGCGTGCAATTTATGTCCAAATTCTGGAGGGAACTCTGCAAGACCCTTGGCATCAAAGTCTGTCTCTCTTCAGCTTATCACCCTCAAAGCAACAGCCAAATGGAGAGGACAAATCAAACGTTGGAGCAATACCTCCATTGCTTCTGCTCAGGTTCCCAGGATGATTGGGCAAGTCTTCTCCCATATGCTGAATTCGCTTATAATAATTCAGTTCATGCCTCTACTAACCAAACACCCTTCTGGGCAAATTGTGGGTTCCACCCCACGTTCTTTTCTAACGACATCCCTGAAATGACAGTTCCTGCAGTCCAGGACAGGATAACCTCGTTGCAATGCAACTTTCAGAAAATTCAAGACATGTTACACAAAGCGCAAGAAGATTACAAAAAACAGTACGATCGGGGCAGGAAGGTGAACTCAAAGTTTGACTTAGGAGAGGAGGTCTGGCTATCCACCACTAACCTTAAATTACCTTTGCCATCTCGAAAACTTGGACCCAAGTTCATTGGTCCTTTTCAAGTCAAGAGAATTATTAACCCTGTGGCTGTTGAGCTAGCACTACCGAAGACATACCGGATTCATCCTGTCTTCCATGTATCATTGTTGAAGCCTGTTGTGCCTAGCCCTTTTCCGGGAAGAGGAGAGCCTCCTCCTCCGCCAATCAGGGTAGATGGCGAAAATGAGTTCGAGGTGGAGTCCATCCTAAACTGCAGAAAGAAGGGCAGGCAGCTACAGTACCTGATCCAGTGGAAGGGTTACCCACCTGAAGACAATTCTTGGGAACCCGCTAGGAACCTGCATGCTCCACGGCTAATCCAAGCCTTCCACCAAGATCACCCGGAATTGATGGCTAGCCTGGGCGTCCAGTGTCCTCCCTAAGGAGGGGGGCACTGTCAGGAGACTGAGAGCGTCTCCGCTCGCCGGGCTCTAGGTCGCATGCGCGGCGGACTGGCGCTTCGCCGCACACCCGTCCACGGCCTGATGGAGCAGCGCGTGCGGGTGCACGGCGGTCCCCGTGTGCGCGCCGTCGCCCGTGCGGGTACCCGGTAGCGCGTCGCGCTGACGCGCTCGCCGGGGGGAGACTATTTCTGACGGCTCCAGCACCCAGTCGGGTTGCTGGTTCGTTGTCAGCTCCTCCTGATCCCTGTGCCTATCCCTGTGCCTTAGTTGTTCCTGTGAGACCTGTCTGCTGCTCTGTGTACCGAACCCCTGGCTTGTTAAACACCTATACCGCTGATTGCCTGATACCCTGACCTCTGCCTGCTTATAACGGACTTGCCTCTGCCTGATTGCCTGATACCCTGATCTCTGCCTGCCTATAACGGACTTGCCTTTGCCTGATTGCCTGATACCCTGACCTCTGCCTGTTATAGGGATTTGCCACTGCCTGATACCCGGTTCTGACCTTTTGCCTGATATACGGACTCCAGTGCATCAGTTTCCCACCTACGGATCTCATGCATACCGGAAGCCCGTGCCTCCGCGTGCCCCCAGCTCCCTGTATCAACTTCGGGGGTCTGGGTGCGCGTGGTCGTAAGGGCGAGCCGCTCTCAGCATCTTGGCTTCGGTGAGTATTAGTCGTGACACATTTACTGTACAAAATAAGGTACATTGGCATGGACCATAGGGTGAGTACATTGATTAAAAAATGGCTACAGGGGAGAGTTCAGAGGGTGGTGATAAATGGGGAATACTTGGAATAGTCAGGGATGGGTAGTGGGATCCCACAGGGTTCTGCGCTGGGACCAATCCTATTTAATTTGTCCATAAACGACCTGGAGGATGGGGTAAACAGTTAAATCTCTGTATTTGTGGATGATACTAAGCTAAGCAGGGCAATAACTTCTCCGCAGGATGTGGAAACCTTGCAAAAAAGATCTGAACAAATTAATGGGGTGGGCAACTACTTGGCAAATGAGGTTTAATGTAGAAACATGTAAAATAATGCATTTGGGTGGCACAAATATGAATACAATCCACCCAATAGGGGGTGAACCTCTGGGAGAATATAGGATGGAAAAGGACCTAGTAGATGATAGGCTCAGCAATGGCATGCAATGCCAAGCTGCTGCTAACAAAGCAAACAGAATATTGGCATGCATTAAAAAAGGGATTAACTCCAGAGATAAAATGATAATTCTCCCACTCTACAAGACTCTGGTCGGGCCGCACCTAGATTATGCTGTCCAGTTCTGGGCACCGGTCCTCAGGAAGGATGTACTGGAAATGGAGCGAGTGCAAAGAAGGGTAACAAAGCTAATAAAGGGTCTGGAGGATATTATTTATGAAGAAAGGTTGTGAGCACTGAACTTATTCTCTCTGGAGAAGAGATGCTTGAGATGGGATATGATTTCAATTTACAAATACCGTACTGGTGACCCCACAATAGAGAGAAAACTTTTTTGCGGAAGGGAGTTTAACAAGACACGTGGCCACTCATTAAAATTAGATGAAAAGAGGTTTAACCTTAAACTACGTAGAGGGTTCTTTACTGTAAGAGTGGCAAGGATGTGGAATTCCCTTCCACGGGCGGTGGCCTCAGCGGGAGGGGGGGGGGCAATCGTTTTAAAAAACTATTAGATAAACATCTGAATGACCACAACATACAGGGATATACAAGGTAATACTGACTTATAATCACACACATAGGTTGGACTTGATGGACTTGTGTCTTTTTTCAACCTCACCTACTATGTAACTATATAACTATTATGCCCCGTACACACATGATCGGATTTTCCTACAACAAATGTTGGATGTGAGCTTGTTGGGGGAAAGTCTGACTGTGTGTATGCTCCATCGAACATTTGTTGTCGGACTTTCCACCAACAAATGTTGGCTAGCAGGTTCTCAAATTTTCCAGCAACAAAGGTTTGTTGTCGGACTTTCCGATCGTGTGTACACAAGTCCGTCAGACAAAAGTCCATGCATGCTCGGAATCAAGTATGAGCCAGAGATATAACTAGCATTCGTAATGGAGAAATCAGGTACGTCTGGTAGGTCACTGCGTTTGTAATTGTTGGCCAACATTTGTGTGACCGTGTGTATGCAAGACAAGTTGGAGGCAACATCCTTCGAACAAAAATCAACGGTTTTGTTGTCAAAAAGTCCGATCGTGTGTACGGTTCATAAGAGGGAATAGAGTAAATCGTGTACAATAGAAAGCCTGTTAACAGTATGCATTGGCTGTACATGTTCTATTTCTGTCTAGAAGACCAGATATGAGGCTTGTCTACACGGAGCTGTTCCAGCCTAAAGATTTTGTACCATTTTCCTCATTCTCATTCTTTTGCTTGCTGTGACTGCAGCAGTATCAATATCAAACACTTTTCATTTACAGTGCAGTCATTTAACATCTGGCACGAGAAGGCAAACCGAACAATATAGTGGAACAGTTGCCTAGCAACTCGTTGTTCAGCAGTACCTGAGCAGTCTTACCTGCAGGTGATAAATATTGATAAACTCATACCTGTAGAAATCAGATTTTGTTAAAGTGATTTCCTGTTTACATGAACAGTGGTAAACATTCAATTGGAAATATAAGCAACTCTATAGTATATAAAATAAGCATACACAATATGTATGAGATTTTCTGTTTTGTTACCATCAAGTCTAAAAATATATACAGAAGTTTATTGTTTTTTTGGATGCTAAAGTATTTTATGACTGCATAGAAATCCTGCAGAACAGGAGACACTCCTGACAGCATCCATTCTGTACTACTCTATAACATACTAAGGTCTCTTGCACACTGCAGCTTGAAAAAGCTCAGTACAGCTTATTTTTTTACTGAGCTAAAATACAGCCCGTTAATTGTAACGTGACTATGCACACAGGCGCGTAATCAAGCGACGTGTATTCTTTAGTTAAAAGGATTGAAATAAAAATCTGCATTTTTGGTCAGTAATTTACGCCTCATGCATGCACGTGAATGCGAGAATAAGTGTGCAGAAATGCGCAAAATTGCGCGGACACATATGCGCAAAAATACGAAAGATATACAAAAATAGACGGCTGAAAAAATAGATGCTAAAACGGGAGTATTGTGTGCAAGAGGCCTAATAGTGTTACTATTGACTACCTCAAAAGATGTATTCCCTAGGACGATGTGTTCACTTGCAAAGCAAGCAATGATCTAAAAAACATATATAAAAAACATGAAAACAAAGTAAATTGATGTTTGGTTTGACTATCCTTAAGGGTTTGTTCACAGTGTGTGAACATGCTGGCATGTGGTTTATAACTTGCATTGCAATGCACTACACTGCAATGCATTTTAATTTAGACTTAATTTAATTTTAATTTGTGTAGTTCATTTCGTTCTGAATCGAAATTCAGACAAATCTTTGATTATTAGGAAATTTGAATGTATCCGAATTTCCAAATTACAATAGTAACGTATTTAAACGAATCCAAAATAACAAAATTTTTTTATGAAATTCAAATAGTTTTCTAATCAAATTTGAATAATTTTCAAATTGAATTTGAGTTTCAGAAGAGAATAAAATAGAACAGAAAATAAAGGAATAGAAAAGAATATAATAGAATAGAAAATAAAACAGAGTAAAACAGAACAGAATACAAAATAAAAGAATGAAAAAAAAATCAGAACAAAAAAGGATAGAATAGAAAATAAAAGAATAGAATAGAAAAGAAAATAATAGAGTAAAACGGAACAAAATAGAACAGAAATTAAAAGAACAGAATAAAATAGAATAGAAAATAAAAGAATAAAAAATAGAATAAAATAGAAAGAATATATCCATCTTCTGAAATTAAAGTTTCAAATAGAATAAGTTTGAGTTCAAATAGAAAAAAAGAATAGAATAGACTAGAAAAGAATAGAATAGAATAGAAATAAATAAAATAAAATAGAATATAACCATCTTTCAGAATTCCCATTTTGAATAGAATTAATTTGAATAGAATAGAAAAAATAGAATAGAATTGAAAATAAAATAATAGAAAAGAATAGAACAGAAAAAAAAACAATAGAATAGAATAAAATAGAAAGACTGTAACCTTCTTCTGAAATTTGAATTTCAAATAGAATAAATTTGAATAGAAAATAAAAGAATAGATTAGAATAGAATAGAATAGAAAAACAAACAAACTATAGAATAGAATAAAATAGAAAAAATATAACCATCTTCCAGAATTCAAATGTAGAGTAGAATGGATAGGAATAGAATTGAAAATGAAATAATAGAAAACAATAGAATAGAAAAAACAATATAATATAAAGAATATAACACTATAACCATCTTCCGAAATTCAAATTTGAATAAATTTGAATCTGAATAGAATAGAAAGGAACAGAATAGAAAATAAAAGAATAGTATAAAAAAGAATAGAATAGAAGAAACAATATAATACAACGAAATAGAAAGAATATAACCATCTTCCAAAATGCAAATTTCGAATAGAATAAATCTGATTTCGAATGGCATTTTGAATGGAATTTGAATTGATTTGAATTCTCTGAATTCGGTCGAACTGAGTTAGAAAAAAAACAAAACGATTTCCAAAAACAAATTAAATGAATTAAAAGAATTTAACAAAACAAATTTATGTAAATAACAAATTGATTCAAACTCGAATTAATGAAACAAAATCATTTAATTAAATTAATTTAACTAAATGAATTTATGTAGATAATGAAATAAAACAACATTTTTTTCGCTCTGCACATGTCTAATTTTAATGTGTTTCAGTGTATTTTTCACTAAATTGCTTGTAAAGCCTAAAAATGTTTTACCTTAATGCATTCCCTGAAAGGTAAAACAAATTTCAGTAATTGTATCACCTCCTTACCCCATTATATTAACTGAGCCTGATCTCGATCCAGCTCTATGCCCATCTGTAGCAGTTCTCTCCTCTAGTCTCTGCTCCCATAGACTGCCAAAAGCAGCAGGAGCCATTGGCTCCTGCTGCTGTCAGTCAAATTTTGTGACAAACATTGCACATTGCACAGAGCAGGTAAGTAAAACATGTTTGTTATTTTAAAAGAAAAAAAAATTACTTTACAAACACTTTAACCTTTTCTTTTCTTTTTTTTATTTGATTGAATGCTTCTACCCTGCGCTACAGCATGTTGCAGCACATCATACACTACATAGAAAATGCTACATATCCCATTTTTTTTCAGTGTGTATGGGGGAACATGGGATGTGGGGGTAAGCTGGGAGGATCGCCCCCCCCCCTTCCTTATGTCAGTATGTTGTTGGACCACATTTTGCTTTAATTACAGCCTATAGTCTGTTGGGATATGTCTCTACTAACTTTGCACATTTAGACTTTACAAAATCTGCCCGCTCTTCTTTGCAGAACTGCTCAAGTTCAGGTAAATTTGATGGTAACCATTTAGGGACTGCAGGCTTCAACTCATTCCACAGATTTTCAATGGGGTTTAAGTCTGGGCTCTGACTAAGCTATGCAAGGACATTCATCTTTTTTCTCCTTCAACCACTGTGTGGTCATTTTTGCTGTGTACTTTGGGTCATTGTCATGTTGGAAGGTAAAACTTCTTCCCATTGACAACTTTCTGGCAGAGGGGTTATCTTGCCTCTATTCTGACAAGTGCTCCAGTCCCTGCTGCAGAGAAACATCCCAATAACAGGATATTACCACCTCCATGCTGTAGTGTAGGAATGTTGTTCTTTGAATGGTGAGCTGTATTGGATTTCTGACAGACATATTTTTTTCAATTTTAGACTCATCTGATCTTAACAGCTTTTTCCATGTGGCCTTAGAATCTTCAAGATGCTTCAAGAATCCTTAGGCTGGGTTCACACTATTTCGAATTGGACACAGGCTCTTCACAATAGCAGGAGATTTTGACTGGCTCTCTATGGTGCCATTTCACATATCACCGCTGTGGCTCTGGTGCAAATTTGCACAGGAGCCATGTGTGTATTTTGGTCCATTTCATGTCCGAATTCAGCCAAAAATTCGGGCTGAAATCTGACCTGAAATGGTGAACGGGGACGTACCGGACCCCTGCTGTAAACCGCATGCGAAGATAGCATGAACCCAGCCTCGAGGTGGTCAGATCAAACTAAAATGGAATTATTTGGCCTCAACACCAAACGATATGTCTTGCAGAAATCCAATAAAGCTCACCATCGAAATAACACCATTCCTACAGTAAAGCATGGAGGTGCTAATATCCTGTTATGGGGGTGTTTCTCTGCAGCAGGTACTGGAGCACTTGTCAGGATAAAAGGAAAATGGATGGGGCAAAATACCTTAAAATTCTTGAAGAAAATCTGCTGCCCTCTGCCAGAAAGTTGTCAATGGGAAGAAGGTTTACCTTCCAACATGACAATGGCCCAAAGCACACTGTAAAAGTGACCCCACATTGATTGAAGGAGCAAAAAGTGAATGTCCTTGCACGGCCTAGTCAGAGCCAAACTTAAACCCCATTGAAAATCTGTGGAATGACTTGAAGACTGCAGTCCACAAATGGTCACCAGGGGTTGGGGGGGGGGGTCATGATCCTTTTTCCAACTCAGTGATTCTGTTTTTGATTTTTTTTTTAATATTTCTGACATGTTAGCTGTGTTTACTAGTGCAACTTATAACATCCAAGTGAAAGATATAACACTTCATTTCAGGCTGCAAAACAACAAAATGTAATTATTTTAAAGGAGAGTGATTATTTTCTATATCCACTGTACGAATACTGCATGGCTACTGAGACCAAGGTCCATAAAACTGTTTGGTCAATTAGCCTTATGGTTTTATAAGGCCAGGGCATATCATTATGCATCTGCATGCAGCTCATGGTACACACTATCAAAGGAAATAACTCTAATTTGCCTATAATTAATATTTTGGATATTATGAGAAAAACATATTCCCTGTGATCTAAGAAAATGAGTGATGAGTGATAAGTACTGATTTTGTCTCTGTGGACCTTTCTCCTTGTGTGAGTATGGTGGCAATTCCATTGTGTCAGCATGGCACTAATAGGTTTCTGGCTGTGTTAGTATAGCAAAATAGAAAATTGGGAGGAAGGGACTTAAAATAAAGGGCCCTCCAATAAGGTTAACTGGTACCACATTTCTTGAATACAGAATAGTAAAAACAAAATCCTAACATGAAGAAACTAATTGGATTTTTCAGGTACCACAACTCAAAATTAGTACGCTTCTATTACTACATTTAAAAAACTGTCATACAAACATTAAAATGCCCTACATATCAGGCCTGTAAAGGCACAACTTCACACCATACAAATGCAAATGTTAAATGGTACAGCCATCAAGGAGAAGTATAATCCATAATGTTATCTCCAATTGTAGTATATGGAGTATTGATTGCCTATAGCTTCTTCTACGCGTTTCGCAAAATGCATAGAAGAAGCTATAAGCAATCAATACTCCTTATATATACTACCTTTTAGAGATAACACTATGATTTATACCTCTCCTTAATGGCTGTATCATGTAACATTTGCTGTAAATGTTTGCATTTACATGCCTGATATGTAGGGCATTTTAATGTTTGTATGCCTGCTAATTTTTAAACGATTTTGAAGTAGTGGTACCTGAAAATCCCCATTAGTTTCTTCATGGTAGGGTTTTGTTTTTTTCTACTGTATTGCGTCAATATAGCACTTATGTGGTCTCTGCAGGCATATTACTGATTGCAATTGTGGTACGTGCTCTAGCACCACTCACCCTCTGAATATCCCCCCTATGACAGTGGGTGTTGGTTTGTTGGTTTTTCTACCCCTGCAGAAGCTGTCACATTAAAAATCAGCGCAGCTGGTCGGGGCTCTGCCACACAGCCATGTCATTCATTTATAAGGGACCTCTAAATTAATTAAAACTACAAGTCCCATCTTCCATCACGGCAGGCAGCTTTGTAGTTCTCAATGGATTTGTGAGGGCGCTGATGAGTTCCCTCATAGTCAATTGACATTTCCTTCAGTTTTCTAACAGAAAGCCTGTATGGAGGTTCAGGCAGTAGGCCGAAGGATGTGTCTGCAGGAGACTGACATTGCATCCACTGATTGCCGGTGTAATGCTTTGCAGGCTCCTGGGGGGAAAATAATAAATGCACGTTTTTTCTGCAAAAATGTGTTCATTTAATATTTTTTTCCCCTAAATGTGAATTTATCCTTTAAACTTCTGTAAGTATGATTATGTTATTGCTATTGTTCTAGTACAGGTCATAGTGATTTGGTATTAGTGCTATATGCTGAATTTATGTTGGAAGTTGGCACAAGGTATCTGGGAGAAAAATGCAAATATGACTCCAGCCCTGTCTATGATGTTGATATGAGGCAGCATACAGTACGAATACTAATTTACCAAGATTCTAAGGCAGTTTACACAGGGGCTGAAAATACATAAAAAATGTTTGGTTCAGCAGGAATCAGATGACATTCGGCTTGTGTTACAACTGTCTGTTCTACAGAAGCAGATCTTACTACTGGAGGCTATCGAGCGGGCATGCTTGAAAACCAGCATTTGACCAGCATCTGAGTGCTGGTCAGTGTGTTCTGAAGGGGGGCAGAGACCCCCTGTCAGAACACAAAGGCACAGCGAGGATGATTGCCACACTAATGCCCTGTACACACGATAGGATTTTCCGATTGGAAAATGTGTGATAGGACCATGTTGTCGGAAATTCTGATCGTGTGTAGGCTCCATCACACATTTTCCATAGAAATTTCCGACACACAAAGTTTGAGAGCTTGTTATAAAATTTTCCGACAACAAAATCCGTTGTCGGAAATTCCGATCGTGTGTACACAAATCCGACGCACGAAGTGCCACGCATGCTCAGAATAAATTAAGAGACGAAAGCTATTGGCTACTGCCCCGTTTATAGTCCCGATGTACGTGTTTTACATCACCGCGTTCAGAACGGTTGGATTTTCCGACAACTTTGTATGACCGTGTGTATTCAAGACAAGTTTGAGCCAACATCCGTTGGAAAAAATCCATGGATTTTGTTGTCGGAATGTCCGATCAATGTCAGACCATGTGTACAGGGCATAACATCATTTGTGTTAGTATGGCAAACTCTTAGTTTTTTCATTCAAATGAAGTGATGACTTATCAGATGCCTACCTGATGACATTGAATGATGGAAATGAAAGTATTTCTCAGCATTGAGGGGGACATTTTTGATTGCAACTATTCCATGAGGACTACTTCTGATAAATGGAAATAGTAAAAAATACTGCGCTACCAGATCTCTATCAGCAGCAGCTAAATTGTGAGATATACACAAAAAACAACAATAGACCAGGAAAAAACTGTGCTAATGATTGTGTTAAAAAACTAGGTGAAAACAATATATGAATGAATAAAAATCAATAGGTGTTTTGAAATGAGTAAAAGTCAATAAGTGAATAAAAGTATGTGACCATGAAAATCACCAATAGAGACAGAAAAGTCCAAACACAAAAAACACGAATCCCTCAGTTCTTCCCAGTGAAGGCTGTGTAGAAAACATGGGATAAAAAACACCACTCATTGTGATTCACCACCACATAGATATCGCGCTTACCGGAAGGCAAGCTTAATAAGCCTGTGTGTAAACTGGAGATCCGGACGCCAAACCAATGGCGCTACTTCTCTGTGCTCAACGTGAACTTGGAAGTACAGCAGATAACGGACCATACATCAACTCAGGATCATAGAAGTAAAGGAAAACTAGCCATAGTGTGAATCCGCTTACACGTTTAATAAATAAAAGGAATTGCACATATTGGATTTCGTTAATTTCACATATCCATTCTGCGATTGTTGGGCTCTTTGTTTTTTTTCAGTTTCTTGTTACTAATGTTCTAGCGGTGGATGTCATATGGTGGATGATATCTGTTTAAATTGTCTTTATTGATTTAAGTATCAGGGACAGTAATGCGATTTCCACCTTTGGGATCTCCTCTATTCCCGATACTTTATAATAAATCTGGAATATCTTGTTCCAGAATCCTCTCACCAGCCGGCATCCGTACCATATATGTTCCATCGTTCCTTTTTCTATTTTTCATCTCCAACAAAGATCTATATTTCCTTTATTAATTAAATGTAGAGCTACTGGGCTCCTATACCATCTCATTACAATTTTATAATTTCTCTCTTGATATCTATTTGCTGTGGTGGTTCTATGTATGATTTCGAAAACTTTTTCCCATTCTTCCTCTAATAAAGATTTACCCATTTCTGCTTCCCATTTCTTTATACTTTTTATCTCTTTAAGGGGACTATTCGGAATTAGTTCATCGTATATCTTTGATAATTTCTTCATTGGAACCTCTTCTCCCAGCAATATTTTTTCAAATTTAGTTAATGGTCTACATATCTTAGCTAATTTAGGCTCTATAAACGTCCGTAATTGTTGGTACTGCAGCCAATTATTCTTGTTTTCTAATCCCAACTCCTGCAACCTGGGCATTTTCCCTTTATCAAGGATTTGTATCAATCTTATATGTTCAGTTCTATTCCATTTCAGGAAATTTGTAATCCCTATGATTGGAGGAAATTCGGGATTGAAAAACATTGGAGTCATTGGTCCGATTTCTGTGGAGAGTTTCCCCCCTTTCACTATATCGTCCCATATCTTTAATGTAGCATTTACAAAAAGTGTTAATTCATTTATTTTTGGTCTTAAATGGGGCTTTAACCATGGGAGAACTTTTAATTGGGGTCCTATTATTTCCTCCTCTATACTAAATCATTGTTTTACTTCTTTATTATGAAACCAATCTACTATCCTGGTCAGTGATGCCGCTTGCAGATATTTTATGCAGTCCGGTAACGCTAGCCGTCCGTTCCTTTTTTTCCTAATTAGATTTTCTCTTTTTATCCGGGGAGTTTTATGAGCCCATATAAATTCAATTATAGCTTTTCTTAACTCCTTCATCAATTTTTGGGGGGGTTCTAAAGGTATTGTTTGGAAGGTATATAATAGTTTTGGTAGTATATCCATTTTTACTATATTGACTCTCCCCGTCCATGAATACCTTAACTTATCATATTTTTGTAACAGTTTAATGGCATTTTGGATTGTTTCCTCATAGTTCATCACTTGTAATTGCTTCAAATCTTTGGTTATCAAGACTCCCAAATATTTAATTACATTTTGTTTCCATTTAAATGGATAATCTTCTTGCAGGAGTGAGTATATGTTTTCGTTTACTGATATATTCAATATTTCTGATTTATCATAATTTACTTTGAAATAACTTAATTCCCCAAATCTTCTAAATTCTTTCATTAAATTTGGGATGGTTATAATGGGGTTAGTTATGTATATTAACAGATCATTTGCATATGTAGCTATCTTGTATTCTTCATCTCCCACTTTTATCCCCTTAATGTCCCTATTGCTTCTGATTGCTGTTATCAGATGTTCCATTATTAATATGAACAGTAAAGGGGAAAGTGGACATCCCTGATGGGTTCCATTTGATATTTTTATTTCTTTTGATAATATTCCATTTACTCTCACTTTTGCTTTTGAGTTTGTGTACAGAGCGCAGATCCTACTACGCATTTTTGGGCCCATACCTAACTGTATTAATGTTTCTTCAAGAAAACCCCATCCTATCCTATCAAAATGCTTTTTCTGCATCTACAGCCATCATACCTGTTTGGGTGGCTGTTCTTTGGGCATATTCCACCAGTGTACAAGTCTCCATGATGTTATCCTTAGTTTCTCTCCCTTTTGTAAATCCGGCTTGATCTAATTTTATGTAATCAGGTAGGATTGGTGTTATTCTGTTCGCGATGATTTTAGAGTATATCCTTATATCTATATTGAAAGAAATGGGCCGGTAATTTTTACATAATGTATGATCCTTCTCTGGTTTTGGAATCAAAGTAATATGAGCTTCTGTGCTTTGTGGTACAAAGTCTTGTATATTAGATATGGAGTTGTATGTTTTTTTTAATATGGGGATAATAATATCCTGAAAGTTCTTGTAAAAGTTCTTGTAAAATCTGGTAGTATACCCTTCAGGTCCTGGACTTTTTCCTGCAACTAATTCTGCAATAACTTGCTGGATCTCTTCTGTTGAGATAGCTCTTTCCAGGGCCTCTAGCACTTCTTTAGGGAACCCCGGCAGGGCTGTTTCTTCAATATATTTTTTAATTTTCTGCCTATTCGTTTCCTCCTCCTTAGCCCCCCGAAACGTTTTAATATTATAAAGATTGGAGTAATATACATAAAATTCCTCTAATATTTCTTTTGGATCGTACGTATATTCCCCATCCGTTTTTAATATTTTTATTATAGATGTTGTAGGTTTTTGATCTTTTAATGTTTTAGCCAGTACTTTCCCTGTCTTATTTCCCTGCTGATACCATTGTGCTCTATTTCAATCTTTAGTGATTCCTCGTCGAGCATTGCTTGTAATTCCATTCTTTTCCCTTTTAGTTTTATTATATCCGACGAGTTGAGGTTCTGTTTATGTTTTTTATCCAGTTCCTCTATTTCTATTATTAATTGGGATTTCTTTTGTTCCTTTCTTTTTTTTAATCTTGAACCATGCTTGATGAACGTCCCTCTTACTACGCATTTTAATGTTTCCCATTGCATGGGAACTGATGTTTCATCTTTCTCGTGAATTTCTAGAAACTCCCTTATTGTTTTGCGTATGTCCTCTAAACACTCTTTATCTTTTAACAAGTTATCATTTAATCCCCAATCTCCCTTTATTTTTGCTCGTTCTATTACTTTGATATCCAAATATAACGGGGCGTGGTCTGACCATAAGAACCCACCTATGTCTGATGATGGGGTCATCATCATTCCAGAGTGGTTGATAAAAAAATAATCTATCTTATGATAAGAGTCATGGACATTAGAATAATATGAATAATTCTTGTCCAATTGATGTTGGGCCCTCCAGATGTCCACCAGGTGGTGCTTCGCTAATAGCCCTTTAAATTCCTCTATTTGATTGTTGTTTCTATGAACGCTGGTATTAGTTGTGTCCATTTTTATATCCATAACAAACTTAAAGTCCCCGCCCATAATCACTGTAGCTTCCGCTTTCTCCATTATATTGGTTATGGCCCTCATCCTCGTCCTACTTTGATCGTAATTCGGTAAGTAAATATTAATGATTGTAAAAATGTTCCTGTATATCGCTACCTTTATAACCAAAGATCTTGCCCATATGTTTTTGTATTATTTGATAGGGTACATTCCTATGGAAAGCGATGGATACCCTTCTTGATTTAGAATAAGGAAATGTGTCATGTACCCAGTTATTATAGTTTCGATCGTTTCGTTTCGGAATGTGATTTGAACGAAAGTGTGTCTCTTGAAACAGTACAATATAGATTTTTTTGTTTGTTAAATAAATTTAAGATTTGGTTTCTTTTATTAGGAGAGTTAAGGCCTCTCGCATTGAAGGAACAAAGCTTGATCTCGCCCATAAGTAGAGAAAAAAAAAAAAAAGGAAAACCCGCACTCACACTCCCCACGCACACAATCTACCCTATATCTATTTGACTTAAAAAGAAAGTCTTTCTTACTATCTAAAGTAAGTTCCCTACTATGGGGGGTTTTGAGTCTGATGACCAGAAATCACCGCCCGATCATCAACCTCCTGCCGCATTTTAATTGCTAGTCATTTGCTATTACAAGCAGTTTTCTTTCTTCTTTTGGACCTCTTTCATCTCTATTTTCTTTATCTCTCTATTTCCCTTTTTTTTCTCTCTCTTTCCTCTCCCTCTCCTTTTCTTTCCCATCTCTATATACTTGGTTCAAAGAAAGGGGGGGGGGGTAGGAGGGGGAATCCCTATAGTACTTCCAAATCCATATAAAAAAGTGCAATATTAACTCTTCTATACTTATTGTTTCATAATATAAATATTTGTCCAAGGAGAAAAAAAAATTATAATCCCTCTTAGTTCATTATAACCATTTCATATATCCTAGTGCAAAAAACATGCAAAAACATGAATATTATCTCCTCTGTGCTTATTGTTCATATTATAAATTATTATTCCATATCCCCTAAAGAAAAAAAAAACATTTTTAATCCCTCTTAATTCATTATATCCATTTCATATATCCTAGTGCAAAAAAAAAACATGCAAAAAACATAGATATAAATCTTATCTCCTCTGTGCTTAATGTTCATATTATAAATTATTGTTCAAAAAAAAAAATATTTTATAATCCCTCTTAATTCATATTTTCCATTTCATATCTCCTAGTGTAAAAAACATGCAAATAAAAATTATCTCCTCTGTGCTTATTGTTCATTTTATAAATTATTATTCCACAAAAAAAAAAAAATAATAATAATTTGTAACCCCTCTTAGTTCAATACTTCCAATTCATATATCCTAGTGCAAAAAAAAAAACATGCAAAAAACATAAATATAAATATTATCTCCTCTGTGCTTATTGTTCATATTATAAATTATTATTCCACACACACAAAAAAAAACTAATTTATAATCACTCTTAATTGATTATATCCATTTCATATATCCTAGTGCAAAAAACATGCATAAAACATAAATATAAATATTATCTCCTCTGTGTTATTGATCGTATTATAAATTATTATTCCATACCCCCCCCCCCCCCCCAAAAAAAACAAAAAAAAATAAAACCTACTTTATAATCCCTCTAAATTCATATTTTCCATTTCATATATCCTAGTGCAAAAAACATACAAAAAAAATAAAAAATAAAAAATAAAAGGGATTTTAATTTGTAACCCCTCTTAGTTCACTCCTTCCAATTCATATATCTTAAGCAAAAAAAAAAAATCCTGGCACAAAAAACATACAAAAAAACATATATATAAAAAAAAAAAAAACACCCCCGCTCCCCATCGGAGGCCCTCCTATGATTTCTTAATTGTTTGCATATAAAGGGAGGCCGGACCCACCCCGGCGTGGCTCGGGGGCCCAAGTCAGATATGGATCAATATGTGCATAGGCTGGAAAAGTCATATAAAGCAGAGATTCAAGAGCTTAAAATATCCACAAAAAATACACAAGAAAAAATGGATATAATAGATAAGAGAGTCTCAAAAATGGAACAGGAATTGACAAAGATAAAGGAAAAAATACAGAAACAAGGAAATCAATTAAAGCTAGTAATAAATGACTTAGACGAGCAGGAAAACAGAAATAGAAGATCCAATATAAGAATTAGAGGTTTAAAGGAGACGGTGAGCCCAAAAGAACTTATAACAACACTACAAAAAAGTTTACAGGAAATTACTCAGGACATTGATATAAAAGATTTAATTGTTGACCGAGCGCATAGAGCAGCAGGAATAAGGAAAACAGACCTAAATAAGCCTCGAGATGTTATTTGCAAAATGCATTATGCCCATATCAAGGATAAAATTATGCTCGCAGCCCGTCAATATAAAGATATCCAATATGAAGGAGAACCTCTATTGCTCTTTCAAGACATATCAAAATATACGCTGGATCGCAGAAGAGCGCTAAGGCCCCTTGTGGAGCAATTAATAAAAAATAACATTCAATATAGATGGAAATTTTCATTTCAGCTGCAAATTCAAAAGGAAGGACATATTACATCATTTAGAGATTTGGAGGACTTACCGGAATTTTTAGCGATCATTAAAATTTCAGAATTAGCATTACCGGACTGGCCCATAGTTTATATGCAAACAACCATTTGTAAAGCACTTTCCAAAATAAAGGGAAACGGTATGGTTACAATACAGTTCAGTGCAAAAAAGAGAGTCCAGAGGCCCCTGCTCGTGAGAGATTACATTCTAAATTTTGACTTTTAGTATATGCCCTTTTTAAAGTTTTGGCCAACAGTCTATTTAATGGGGAATTATTTACATAATGCAAAGATGTATCCATATAAAATTTCTCTCTGCCGAAATTTAGCCTTACGCTTAAAAATTGTATTTCTTGCATGTTTGTAGATAATCAAACATCAAAGAAGATGTAGTTCAGTAACAGCTGGTAGATTAGAGGTTACTTATTCCTGTGCTAGGTGTTTATAAATTAATTTATGTCTAAGAAGGTAACAAATAGGTCAAGGTCACCTTTTTCCATGACTAACCAATTTATCAACTTAATTACGCTCTGTTTATGTTATCAGTGTCGTGAGTACTTTGGCGACATTGCTAAAATCAAAAAAGGCTACTTAATGTAAAGAGTTTATTAATATATTACAACAACAGCATCATGGTCTTGACTTAAATTGCATCACATCAAAGAGAAACCTGTCTTTAATCTCCTTTATATCCGAAAATCCAATTATATTCATTATGCTTTGTTGTAATTTGATTGTTTACTTCAAGATTAAAAAATCTACAAAGTGATAATAAACTAGGGAATTTGATTATGTCCTGGCATGTTTCTATGCTCATTATAGCAATAAATTGAATGACCTTGAGAGCATTATTGATTAAGAAGAAATTAAACAATTTTGCTGGCTGATATATGAAAGGATAGATGAGCTGAATGGCATAGATTGTAAGCATTTCAACTCCCTGCTTTTACGAAGATAGGCACATAAAATAATTATTCCCTTTTTGTGTGATCTCTTCATCTCACATTTTTTGTTAATTCCATCATTCCTCTTAGCACACTGTGACTCACTTTGCATGCTCATATGCAGTGGCTGCTGGTGACAGGGGGAGGCGGCAAACAGATCACCTGCCCCCCCCCCAGTAGGTGGTACTCACGCGGTTGGGCCCTTGGCGGCAATGCAAAGCAGAGAGATTGCTCCGATGATGTTGGCCATCTCCCGGATCTCCCCGTACATCCTCCCCACCCCCGATACTGACCAATCGGGTCTTAAGAACTGCTTCCTAATTGCCTGGGAGGATAAGTAGGAAGACAATAGTGAATATTAATTTGCTATTGTCACACAACTGGGTGGGCTCAGGGCACAGTGCTCTGCGCCCCGGGCCCACCCTTTTGTGAAGCCAATTAGAGCATCGGGCTCTAATCATGTGCTTAAAAAAAACCCAAAAACATTGGAATCCATGTATCCGGCACCCTGCATGTAGATTAGGGGGGCGGCGCCCCTGCGTCCCGTATGGCGTGACCGCCACTGCTCATATGACTAAAACTCAGGTGCTAATGGCAATTGTTTACTCAAATGTTCATAGTAAAATTCCTTGGCTAATAATTTGAAAATTAGAATAAATATGACACAGCGATAGTAGATTCTCCTTTTTTCCCTTGTTATACTTACCTGCTCTGTGCAGTTGTTTTGCACAGAGCAGCCTCAACCCTTCCCTTCTCAGGTCCCCAACTTGCGCTCCTGGCTCCACCCTCCTGCCAAGTGCCCCCACAGCAAGCACCAGAGCAGGCTTGCTTCTGAACCGCTGCTTTGCGCATCCATTCGGACATGGAGCCACCCCGCCCCCTCTCTCTTCTCATTGGCTCACTGGCTGTGATTGCCATTGGCTCCCGCTGCTATCTCAGCCAATGAGGGAGAGTCCCCGGAGAGCCGATACTTTTGTGCACATCACGATGTGGCTCAGGTAAGTATTTAAGGAGCCTTGGAGGGTGGAGGGCACTGCACACAGAAGTTTTTTTTTTAACCTTCATGCATTGAGAAGGTAAAAAACCTTGCACCTTTAGAACCACTTTAAGGTAGATGTATACCCAATCAATTAATATCTCATATAAGCTTCAACATATTACTTGTATTTTAAAAGTAGTCTTCAATTTTTATAAACCTGCACTAAAATAATATCTGTTGATCATACCATAAATATTTTTGCTCATGTACTTCCAGTTATAGGATGACAACCTTGTCTCCAATGTTCAATTGTGTGCCTGCATTGCCACCCTGTCACACAAGCTGGTATGGTCTACTGTTGGCACTATCAAGAAACCAGCCATGAGAAATGCCATGGAGTTTCATGTATGAGTTCATGTATGATGAAGAAGGTAACTGCAAAGAGGCTTCAGGAGAGCAGCAGTGCTGAAATGCAACAAAGAATGAAATAAAGGTGAAAACAAGTTTTTTAGTTATAAAATTCCAGTTTTAATGCCACTTCAAAAAGAAGTATGGGTTTGGGTTTTTTTAAATATTAATATTTACCTAGATGGATGCAGCGTGGGTCCGATGCTGCATCTGTCCCCTGGTGCCTCTACACTGAAAACCAAGTTATCAAACATCGCCGATCACTCAGTTCTCACAACTTCTTGAGCAGAGAGCTGCAGACTGTCAGTCACAGCTCTCTGCTCTGCATGCTCATTGGAGCGCTGGGCTGTAGAGGGGGTGGAGGGTGGCCGGCTCAGGCTCCTAGCAGCTCGCTAAGAGGCTGAGCCAGGTGCCAGTCCAGGCATCTGGTGGATCCAGACTTTATTGTTGCGATGATGCGTGCCTGGACTGACTTCTGTGACATCAGTAGAGAGCAGACTGCTCTCTGCTTAAAACGGCTCACAGGAGTGCAAAACGAGTTGCACTCCTGTGATCCATAGGAGAAGTACAGCAAAATGAGTTTTGGCTATACTTCTCCTTTAATGCCATCCAGCTTGGGTTAAAATCTACTTTAGGGCCAGTTCACACCGCATGCAGTCCAGTGTGTTTTTTTATGACAATCACATTAAAATGTCACGGCAAACTCAACTGGAAGCTTGGGCCCCTTCCTCCTTCTCCCGCCGTCTGGCCATTCAGAAAGCGCATTGCGCTTTGTGCATGTGCAGTAGGGGACCGGCTGTGAAGCTGCAAGGCTTCACTGCTGGTTTTCCTTTAGCCGAGATGAAAAACCCTGAAAAATCATCTCGGGTGAGGACATTGCTGGATTCGTGGACAGGTAAGTGTCCTAATATTATAAGTCAGCAGCTTCAGTATTTGTAGCAGCTGACTTAATTTTTTCTGAAGGAGCCTGGAGCTCTGCTTTAAAGTGTAATTTCATTATGCTCATATTCTTGTAACTTTCCCATTTATCTTGTTTGATGCAGCATTACATATATTGAATTGTTGATTATCACCGTCTAGTGACTACCTAACTAGCACACAAATAGAATTATCATCCTTGATGAGTCGCTGTAGATATAAAGCTCAACAAAGATTGTTTTCAGTTCATATTTGACCTATATACTACAATTAAGAGAGAATACTAAGCAGGTAGTAGATGCCACATATGTAATATGTCATAAAAAAATAATCACTGAGTTGGAAAAAGGATCACCCCCTTATGTCAGTGTTTTGATGGATTTCTATAATTACAACCTTTAGTCTGTTGGGATATGTTCCTACTAACTTTACACAGCTCAACATCCAAATAACACCATTCCTACAGTAAAGCATGGAGGTGGTAATATCCTGTTATGGGGGTGTTTTTCTGCAGCAGGGACTGAAACACTTTTTTAGAATAGAAGAAAAATGGAGGGGGCAAAATACCATAAAATTCTTGAAGAAAATCTCCTGCCCTCTGCCAGAAGGTTGTCAATGGGAAGAAAATTTACCTTCCAACAGGACAATGACTCAAAGCACACAGCAAAAATGACCACACAGTGGTTGAAGGAGAAAAAGTCAGAGCCCAGACCTGCACCCCATAGAAAATCTGTGGAATGACTTGAAGACTGCAGTCCACAAACGGTTACCATCAAATTTAACTGCTTCCAGATTGCCCACAGCACATTTACTGTGGCAGAGCAGCGGCCTGGCTGCACAAAACAACGCACCTGTACGTTGTGTCTTCTTCCGCGTCTGGGGCACGCGCCGCCGGCGACCCGCTCCCACTGTAATTGGACACAGCAGGAGCCAGGCAGTGGGTCCGGTGGACATGATGTCCACCAGGACCTGCCAATTGTTGACAGAGGATTCAGAACGGCAGTCTGCCTATGTAAACGCCGTTCTGTCAGAGAGGAAGATGGAGATCTTGTGTTTCCGCTAGCAGAAACCTGGATCTCTGTCTTCCTCCAGTTAAGCCATCCCCCACACAGTTAGGAATCACTCCCTAGGATCACACTTAACCCTTTGATTGCTCCTGATGTTAACCCCTTTCCTGCCAGTGTCATTAGTACAGTGAGAGTGCATTTTTTAGCACTGATCACTGTATTAGTGTCACTGGTCCCCAAAAAGTGTCACTTAGTGTTCGATTTGTCTGCTGCAATGTTGCAGTTCCACTAAAAATTGCTGTTTGCCGCTATTACTAGTTAAAATGCCAAAAAAATATACCATAGTTTGTAGATGCGATAACTTTTGCGCAAACCAATCAATATACTTTTATTGGAATTTTTTTTTACCAGAAACATGTAGCAGAATACATATTGGCCTAAATTGATGAATAAATTAGATTTTTAAAAAAAATTATTGGATGTGTTGTTTTTTTAGCAGAAAGTAATATTGTTTTTTTTTTCAAAATTGTTGTCTCTTTTTGTTTATAGCACATAAAATAAAAACCACAGAGGTGGTCAAATACCACCAAAAGAAAGCTGTATTTGTGGGAGAAAAAAAGGACATAAATTTTGTTTGGGTACAGCGTTGCGTGACAATTGTCAGTTAAAATAACGCAGTGCTGTATTGCAAAAAATGGCCTGGTCATTAAAGGGGTTAAGACCTTCCGGGGCGGAAGTGGTTAACTGAACTTGAGCAGTTCTTAAAAGAAGCGTGGGCAAATATTGCAAAGTATAAATGTGCAAATTTAGTAGAAACATATCCCAACAGAGTAAAAGCTGTAATTAAAGCAAGAGGTGCTCCAACAACAAGTTTTCATTTGCACTAGTAAATACAGCTGGATAAAACAAAAACTGTGTCTGTCTTCATTTCAGGCGGCAAAGCAACACAATGGGATTATTTTAAAGGGGAGTGATTATTTTCAATACCCACTATATATATATATGTATATACACAGTATCTCACAAAAGTGAGTACACCCCTCACATTTTTGTAAATTAAATTTTAATTAAATTAATTAAATTTTATTTTATCTTTTCATATGACAACACTGAAGAAATGACACTTTGCTACAATGTAAAGTAGTGAGTGTACAGCTTGTATAACAGTGTAAATTTGCTGTCCCTTCAAAATAACTCAACACACAGCCATTAATGTTTAAAACGCTGGCAACAAAAGTGAGTACACCCCTAAGTGCAAATGTCCAAATTGGGCCCAAAGTGTCAAAATTTTGCGTGGCCATCTTTATTTTCCAGCACTGCCTTAACCCTCTTGGGCATGGAGTTCACCAGAGCTTCACAGGTTGCCACTGGAGTCCTCTTCTACTCCTCCATGATGACATCAGGGAGCTGGTGGATGTTAGAGACTTTGCGTTCCTCCACCTTCCATTTGAGGATACCCCACAGATGCTCAATAGGGTTTAGGTCTGGAGACATGATTGGCCAGTCCATCACCTTTACCCTCAGCTTCTTTAGCAAGGCAGTGGTCGTCATGGAGGTGTGGTTGGGGTCGTTATCATGTTGGAATGCTGCCCTGGGGCCCAGTCTCCGAAGGGAGGGATCATGCTCTGCTTCAGTATGTCACAGTACATGTTGGCATTCATGGCTCCCTGAATGAACTGCAGCTCCCCAGTGCCGGCATAACTCATGCAGCCCCAGACCATGACACTCCCACCACCATGCTTGACTGTAGGCAAGACACACTTGTCTTAGTACTCCTCACCTGGTTGCCACCACACATGCTTGACACCATCTGAATCAAATAAGTTTATCTTGGTCTCATCAGACCACATGACATGGTTCCAATATGCCATGTCCTTAGTCTGCTTGTCTTCAGCAAACTGTTTGCGGGCTTTCCTGTGCATCATCTTTAGAAGAGGCTTCCTTCTGGGACAACAGTCATGCAGACCAATTTAATGCAGTGTGCAGCGTATGGTCTGAGCACTGACAGGCTGACCCCCCCCACCCCTTCAACCTCTGCAGCAATGTTGGCAGCACTCATTCGTCTATTTCCCAAAGACAATCTCTGGATATGACGCTGAGCATGTGCACTCAACTTCTTTGGTCGACCATGGCTAGGCCTGTTCTGAGTGGAACCTGTCCTGTTAAACCAGTGTATGGTCTTGGCCACCATGCTGCAGCTCAGTTTCAGGGTCTTCGCAATATTCTTATAGCCTAGGATATCTTTATGTAGAGCAACAATTATTTTTTTCAGATCCTCAGAGAGTTCTTTGCCATGAGGTGCCATGTTGAACTTCCAGTAATCAGAGAGTAAGAGCGATAACACCAGATTTAACACACCTGCTCCCCATTCACACCTGAGACCTTGTAACACTAACGAGTGACATTACACCGGGAAGGGAAAATGGCTAATTGGGCCCAATTTGGACATTTTCACTTAGGAGTGTACTTACTTTTGTTGCCAACAGTTTAGACGGTTTAGTTTGTTACGTTTTTTTGAGTGGACAGCAAATTTACACTGTTATACAAGTTGTACACTCACTACTTTACATTGTAGCAACGTGTCATTTCTTCAGTGTTGTCACATGAAAAGATATAATAAAATAGTTACAAAAATGTGAGGGGTGTACTCACTTTTGTGAGATACTGTGTGTGTGTGTATATATATATATATATATATATATATATATATATATATTTATATATGTTTATATATATTTATATATACAGCAGGTATAAGTATTGAACACGTCAGCATTTTTCAAGGTAAATACGTAGATTTCTAAAGGTGCTATTGACATGGCATTTTCAGCACATGTCAGTAACAACCCATGCAATCCATACATGCAAAAAAACCGAAACAAATAATTTCAGAAATTAAGTTATGTGTAATAAAATTGAATGACACAGGGAAAAAATATTGAACACATGAAGAAAGGTTGGCATGGAAAGTCAATACACTAACTGAAACCTATCAGTAATTAGACAGCAATTCTGCCCCTTGTTAGTACAAATTAATATCAGCTGGTTCAGTCTCAACTGATGGCCTATAAAAAGGTGTCTCATTACCAAGGTGTCACACAAGAAACATCTCATGATGGCTAAAAGCAAAGAGCTCTCTCAAGACCTTCACACTCTTAGGCCCCATTCACATCTGAGAGTTTTGTAGCTTGAAGCCTGAAGCTACAAAATGCTGGTGGGGAAAAAATCAATTATTCTCTATGGAGATGGTTCACATCGCCACTCCAAAACACCTGAAGCTAGAAGCTCCAAAACACCTGAATCTCAAACTTGTTCTGAAGCTTCATTTTAGGCAGATTACAGGCGTTTTTTTTCTTTTTACATTGGTGACCATTTGACCTGTACAAAATCGCTGCAAAACCGTGGCAAAAAATGTGCAACTTTCTGCCTGAAAACGATACGCTCAGGTGTGAATGCAGCCTTATTGTTGCAAAACATACTGATGGTATTGGTTACAGAAGGATTTCTAAACTTGGGGCCATAATCTGGAAGTGGAAAGAATATCATTTCACCATAAACCAGCCATGACCAGGTGCTCTTCACAAGATTTCTGACAGGAGTGAAAAGAAGTATCAGAGGAGTTGTCCAAGTGCCAAGGGCCGCTTGTGGAGAGCTTCAGAAAGACCTGGAATTACCAGGTACAATTGTTTCAAAGAAAACCATAAGTAATGCACTCAAACGCCAGGGCCTGTATGCACGCTCACCCCTTAGACTCCATTGCTGAAGAAAAAGCATGTTGAAGCCTGTTTAAAGTTTGCTGGACAACATTTAGACAAGCCTGTGAAATACTGGGAGAATATAGTCTGGTCAGAAGAGACCAAAATTGAACTCTTGGGATGCCATAATACACACTATGTTTGGAGGTCAAATGGCACTGCACATCACCCCAAAGTACCATACCAACAGTGAAGTTTGGAGGTGGGAACGTCATGTTGTGGGGCTATTTTTCAGCATACGGTACTGACAAACTTGATGTCATTGAAGGAAGGATGAATGGAAAAATTTACCAAGACATTCTTTAAAAAATCTGCTGCCATCTACCAGGATGATAGAGATGAAACGAGGGTGGACATTTCAGCAAGACAATGATCCCAAACACAAAGCCAAGGAAACTCTCAATTGGTTTCCAAGAAAGAAAATAAAGTTGCTAGAATGGCCCAGCCAATCACCTGGCTTAAATCCAATAGAAAATCTATTGAAAGAACTAAAGATCAGAGTTCATAGAGAAAGCCCATGGAAACTTCAAAATTTGAAGACTGTGTGAAAGAATGGGCCAAAATCACACCTGAGGAATGCGTGCAACTAGTTTCTCCATACAGGAGGTGTCTTGAAGCTGTCATTACCAACAAAGGATTTTGTGTGAAGTATTAAATAAATTACAGTTAGCGTGTTCAATACTTTTTCCCTGTGTCATTTCATTTTATTACACATAACTTAATTTGTGAACTTATTTGTTTTGGTTTCTTTGTATGTATGGATTGCATGGGTTGTTACCGACATGTGGTCAAAATTTCATGTCAATAGCACTTTTAGAAATATATTTACTTAGCAAAATGGTGACGTGTTCAGTACTTACAGTATTTTACCCACTGTATTTAAATGAAATTACAAATTATATATAAAACCGATAACATTAATTGTTAAGAGTATTTTGATTAAAATAATTACTTCTATACGTATAGCTACAGAAAAATTAAATCAGCTATAACTTCCCTTTAACTGAAGGCCCATATTTGTGTTTTATTAGCAGCTGTCATATTGACATACAGTACAACATGATCTTTCTGCAGACCCAAATATCATTTTTCATAAAAAAGTGTTTGATGAAGGCCGAGGAACACTGAGTAGCAATAAGAGATGACGGAGAAGATATGTGACATGATTGACATTTGATGTTTAATGCAAGAAGACTGACTGATGCACAGTTTAATGATTGCTCGAAGAGAGAAAATTGATATGCGCTGTATATTTCCATTTTTCAAAGAGGGAAGGGACAGTTATTTTCAATAATGAAAATCAAAGATGGTGAGCTGCAAAAAGTTTATTGTGTAGCTTAACAAACCTGGACCCCAGTCAAGTGTCAAGGCACGAGCCCTTTCACACTAAAAGCAATATTGGGCCACTAGTGGGGCACTTTTAACTTCTGCTAGCGGCCGAAGAAAGGGGTAAATGCACTGTGTAGAGCCACAATGGGCAGGGGCGGTGGAGAAGCGGTGTATACTTTTTTTAACGTCCTGCTAGCACAGCACCCCAGTGTGAAAGCTCTCAAGCTTTCACATTGGGGTGGCAAGGGAGGCTTTTTTCAGGCGCTTTACAGGCGCTATTTTTAGCTCCTGAAAAACGTCTCAGAGTGAAAGGGGTCTAAAGGCCCGTACACTCAATACCAAAATCAGATAGAAAAATTTGTAAGACTAGCTGTCTGCGGATTTTTGGATCGTTAGTACGGTGCTTTCAACAGCCAATTTCACTTTTTCGTCAGACAAAAGCAGGACGTGCAGGCTATAAAATTTTGTCGGATGTGAACTCAACATCTGATTTTTGGATGGTCAGTACAGAAATCGTCACACAAAAGTTGAAAGTACATGCATGATCAGAATCAAGGAACGACTGGGAAGAGTTTGGTCTAGTAAACTACTGTTTGTAATCTAGAATTAAACACGGCAATTGATGAAATGTCGAAATGCAGTGCACATTCTCATCTTCTTTAATGGGATAATAATGAATCTGCTTTGCTGGTGATACTGATGGAGTTATGCCAAATGTATTTTAAAAGGCTTTTGTTTTGTAGTGATATAAATAATATTAATATTATGGTTGTTGTTTGATTTTTTGGGGAAGTTACCACAACACCATTATCCCTGAGTTTTTAAGATCAAAGATACAACTATCTTGGTGTCCTTTGTTCATTTTCCATTGTGTTGTTTTTAATGTAACTGCCTACTCCCAAACTGTCATTTGAAGAAAAACACATAGCCAAGTATTATTCTACACAATTGTTTTTATTGTGCAGAAAAAAACCAACAGAAATTAAATTAGAGATGCTATCTGCCATCCAAATAAAAATAACTTAACAAAAAAGTGCGAATCAACGCTCACCAAACTTCTGTTAACATGAAATTAGCAGAAGAGGCCCAAAGGGTGGCGCTTGAGAAATGAACTTCCTCCTTATACCCTCATAGTACGTCACTACGTTTGTGTTTGTCGAACGACAATTTACTGATAGTTAGTATGCTAGACAAAATCCTGCACACGTGCCTTTGAAAAAATCAGACGCTCAATCGTACAACAATCGAACTGTGTGTACAAGATTTAACTGAGAAAAAAAAAATTCCTACCAAATTTATAAAGCTGACCAAGCCCCATTTGGGAAGATTTTACTGCACTTCCTATTCCTTCTACATTAGGAAAGTGGTTGTGGGGGGTTGTCACTGGGACAGAAAGACACATATAGTAACAATAACCTGACAGAGGTTCTTAAAGAGACAATGTCACTGTGCCCATTTAGCGATTAGTGACTCCCTTCCTCTCTAAGGGCACTTTCACAATGGTTCACTTCAGAAACTGCCAGTGAAACACGTATGCGTTAATGGAGTGTTTTTGCTGCGCTTTTGCGGTGCAGTGACTCAAAAACTGCACCAAAACCGCTTAGCGGGGGCGTTTTTGCTGCAGTTCCCATTAATTTCAATAGGGAGGAGCGTTATTGGGTATTTTTTTAACTCCCCAAACATGCGCCAGAAATGCTGCAAGCAGGATTTTTTTACACCGCAACACAAGCGCATCACCCCAGTGTGAACACATACATAGATTTTAAAAAGAAGCCTTTTTCTTGAGCTTTTCAGGCACTTTTTTTAATGCAAAAGTGCTTGAAAAAACACCTTATTGTGAAAGCAGCCTAAGGGGGATCGCTGGAGAGAAGAGTATGGTCATTTTGTTACACCCTTTGCCATTGAAGAAGTTTACCATTACTTTTTGTTCTATCAGGGGTTCATCACTTCCTTGCTCCTGACTGTCCAAAATGAAGTAAAACGTGCCAAGTGTGCCCCCTCTCATCCGGGTGAAGTGATTTAGCCACACACCTGCTAAAGATGATGATAATAAAGATGGCATTTGGATATGGCTAGCTGGGCCAGTTGGAGCTGGAACCTCTGTTACCCAATATATATAAATATATGCAATATATATGCAATACATTAACCTCTTTTGGTGATTTGGTGATATTTGGTGACACCAGACCTGTCAGTGCATTCTTTTTTTAATCCATAATATTCATCATCTGAGGAAAATATTCACAATTTACTATAAACATTAAGTAGTTCATACAAGTTAAAATAAGATTTGCAGACGACCTGTATGCTTTCCTTTTGTTGGATGTGAATGGCACTGTTTCCTTGATTTAGTGTTAGATATTGTAAATAATACATTACTTAAAATACATCTTGAGTCACAGCCAACAAAGCAATGTGTGAGAGCAGCTAAATGATTTTATAATGTGGATCTTAGAAATATAAGAGGTTAGTTTTTATGGCCTACTAAATTATACTTAGATTAAAAAATAAATACTGTGCTTCTTTAAACATTCTGCTGCCTATTAATTATTTGGAGTAACTGTGCTGGGAGTAATAAATTATTCATTGTGAAAACCTGCAGTGCTGCTTCTGTTTGTTTTTTATTGCACCTGCTTGCAAAGACCACATGCTGCAAGGGATTGATTACAGGCCCAGTGGGGAAAGATGATGCAATATATTTTCTGCATATGCACACATCTTCCATAACATTTTACTTATATACTGCTATATAACCCCATCGAATCTTGCTGACAAACTTGCTTTTCTTTGACATCAATGACATAATCCCCAGCATGGTACCAGGGATCAATTATGGCTTTTTTGAATTGAAGTGTATAGTGGAAACATCATAGTCATGATGCTGCTATAACTGAACCACTTGGATTTCTTTCAGCAGAGCAGCTTGATCATTTATCACAACCAGAGTGGAACAGAGTAGAGCCAATAGCTCTTTTTCTCTGCACACCTGTCTGATTGCTTCCAGCAGGCTTAATCTACTGCATTTTCAGATGCCTCACTGCATTCCATAGATGCAGCCATCCAGGTGTCCTCTACATCAAATCAATGTACTGGAGACTAGCCAATGTAGCCTGGAGCAAAGGCAAGGCTGCCGGAAAGCAGATAACATTGTACGATTTGGCAGTTGCTATGGCACAGCAAGCAATTACCCTGATCAACCAATAAAAAACTGACAGATACGGATACAAAAAATAAATATTGTTTTGCAGAATGTTTGATACGTTTTTCAGGGCAACATGGTAGTCAATAATAAAGCAAGGGATTTAGGCAAAAATTTATTGTACAATATTATTAACTCTGTTCTAGTGACCCACCAATTGGAAAGGCCTCTTCCTGCCATTTTCACACTTTTGATCATTTTGCATCCCCTGAGTGTGTCAAATGGATACTGCTGATACAGAGCTTATATTGGTGGAGGGATCTACTGAAGAAAATGACATTTTATTTATGGGATTCCAAACACAGGGTCCCGTGGATCACACACAGAAAGGCCTGTAAAAAAATAGTCCTTAGACAGGGCAGCAGCTGAGTCCTGCAAATGTATACTGTTTTCATGATAATAATCATTAAATTAACCCCTAGGTGCCGATAGTACACAAATATGCGGCCTCTCGGCGGGTGGGCCTTGGCGCCAAGCAACCGCATATTTGCATAACAATTAGTGATACAGCTGAGCCAAGAGCATGTGCCCTGTGCACTCCCATCACAGTTATTGTCGGCTACAGGGAAGCCCACTTCAGCCAATCACAGCGGTCACATGATCATAAACCCTGCCCCGCCTCCTCTCATCTGAAATCTCTTAAAGGGCTGGGAGGTGCCGACACAAAGGGGTTAAACAAGTAATAATGACTAGAAATGAAATGCAGACACTAAAAAATCTTTTTACATTTTTTTTTTTACAAAAAAAATGGAAAAGTCTTGCAAATTTGTGATTAGTGCTGCTAACATGTGATTGGTAGAGAATTGCCTCCTTACATTGGTGGTAAGTGGAGAAGTCTCCCCTTAATTTGCTGGTCAATGAGAGAAGGGCCCTAAATTGCTGGTTGGCATTTTGCCCTTTTAAATTGCTGGTCAATGATAGAAGGGCCCTTTCACTTTGGTGGAAAACAAAAAATGTCCCTTACAAGAGGAGTCAGTGGGAAAAGGGCTCCATTACATTGGTGATCAGTGGGGTAAGGGCCCCCTAGCACTGTTGGTCAATAGAAAGAGTTGAGCAATACAAAGATTATTGTGTACAGCGCAGTGTATAGATAAAGCAGTGTGACGTATATCATGTAAATCACAGTGGGAAGGTGAGTATAATAAAATATACAGCACAATATGCAGAATAGCCATGTAGAGCACTGAATGTACAGGACAGTGTACAGATTGAAGCTTTGCATAGAAAGGTTCACAGACCAGTAAACAGAGTGGATTGGCATTTATTAGAGAACAGAAAAAGTTTGTGTAATAATGATGGCTGTTGTCCCGGGACTAACATTTCCAGGGACTAACATTTCCAGGGACTAATCTCAAAAACATTGCATTCTCCATGACATGAATGTAAAACATTCAACTATCAGTATGCCAGGCACAACTGGCATACATGTAGAGAGGCATAACAAATGGGATTTGGGTCAAGATTTCATTATGAACTGCCACTTACTTCCATCCCCATAGTTCTCTCTCTGTGCCATACCTATTCTGCACTTTGTTACTCTAGGTTCCCTTGTATCTGCCTGGGCACAGAGACCTTTGTGGACATCAAATCACCCCCAAATCTCTAGTTCCAGCAATACTTCTTGCTTGCCCTATACCAAGTAGCCCTGATAAGTCAAGTGAATACCTTGACTACCTAAAAGCTGTGAAACCAAGAACCCAAATACTTCCTTGGCCCTTTAGTTATACATGGGTTCTGTATCTGTAAGAATGTTTGGGACACACGAAAGTGCACAAGAATTCAGCAATTTATAATTCTACATTGTGAATATAGACTTGTGACAATGAATACCATAAGTAGGTATCCCAATCCTACCCTCTATGGTTCATAACCCTTCTTCTGATGAGTAAAATGAATTTCAATTAGACTGAAAACTAAGGCTTCTCTGTGTACCCCTTCATGAGCTTCTCACAGGTTACAGTGTATAGTGAAGTGGATTTTGTGACTTATTCTCACATCGTTGTCTGTCATGGACATGCTCTAATCTGTGCTTGGCTGTCACAGTACTGTTCAGGAACTTACCAGCTAACACATTATAGAGGGGGCACCCTGGAGGATGGAGAAGAACATGAAGGGGAGAAGTGGCACATATGATGTCTGTAAGCATTCTAACGTAAGTGTGGGAAAGTCCCACATGGCGTAATAGAATACAGTGGAACCTTGGATTATGAGCATAATGCATTCCAGGAGAATGCTTGTAATCCAAAGCACTCGCATATCAAAGCGAGTTTTCCCATAGAAGTCAATTGAAAGGAAGATAATTAGTTCCTCATTGACTTCTATTACATGCAATACCACATGTGGCCAGGGGTGGGCGCCGGAGAGCCTCGAAAATACTCGGGGACGGCTCGACTGAACTCAGAAAGCCTCGAAAAGGCCCGGAAACACTCGGGAACTGAGTATTTCCGAGTGTTTCCGAGTATTTCTAAGTGATTTAGAGTATTTCCGAATGGCTCAGAACCGTTCCAAGTGCCCCCGGGGCCCCCACACCTCTGGCCAAATGCGGTACTGCACACCCCATTAGCTTGAATTCTGCTCGTTTTGCGAGACAACACTCGCAAACCGAGTCAGAATTAAAAAAAAAAAAGTTGCTCATCTTTCAAAACGCTTGTTAAACGCGTTACTCGTAAACCAAGGTTCCACTGTATATTATATTCAGAGCAATATTATCCTTCCTATTATTTTACCGGGAAATCATTGCTCTGATACTACAGTACATATATACTGAAATACATTGGTAGACACTTGTCTTATCGTTATAAGATGCATTGAAGGAAAACATCTACATGAGTTTTGGGCAAAAAAATCCCTCCTAAATATGCCACTGTGAAACCTGTTTACAGATATATAGACCTCAACAGGTGTCTTTTTGATATATACTGCTTCAAATAGAAATAACAATCTGAGCAATGGAAAAAGGTAACCTGTTGTTTTATTTTTGTGCTGTATAGGTAAAACTGCAAGAACTTATTTTTGGCACTGAATTGTATTTGAAAGAAATAAACTTATAAACAAAAACTTTTCTGCACCCAGGAAATGAAAAAAAAACAACTTATAAATATTGGTGTATAACACAGGAAAATGACCTAATAAGTGACTACCACAGCTGCTATACTCCCTAAGTGGATGTGACTATCCACCCAGTATGTGACCAAGCAGAACAATAAATATTGTGAGCATTGCTATGGTAAAATAATATATGACCGAATAAAGGCACTGTGAAATATTTTCTGAAAAACAAAATATTCAGTACAATAGTGTCAAATTCAAATGCAAACCACATATTATCACACACCAATGTTTTCATATAAATATATAGTTAAGGTAAACATAAATCATGGAAAAAAGTCCCATTAAGCGTGATCCTTGTAATTGGTTTTATGTCAATGCTTCTTCTCTCAGTACTCAAATCATGTACTGACTGTGTACATAAACCACTTACCTATCACTGTATGCCTTTAAACTGTGAAGTGGTGGACACTTATTTTACTCTTGGGCAGAAGCTGCACATGTTAATGGCTGTGAACCAGGTGACAGACACTGTGTATCGAATCAATCTAAGTGCTCTGCTTTGAGCAGGTTTATAAGTAAATACAGTTAGTTCAAACTACTAATAAGAGATCTTTTTAGGTGAGAAGGGCAATGAACATTTAAGCCTTATGTCACAAACCTGAAACTAGTTCACAGGAGCCAACTGATGGAATAGTTTGGAACCTATAACATTTTAATAAAATAAATCCCTGTCCAAATAGTTGGATTATAAACACTTAGCTTCACCCCATTGGGTTACAGAACTAACTATATGCCTTTCTTTCCAGTGGCATATATTATATACCTATTGTCATGCCAGTGCATTGATATTTCCATAACCTCATGACAGCCTTAACCTCCAACCCTTACAGTATATTTGTTTGACTGCCACTGTTTGAAATAATTTGGTTGCAATTATCAGTTTGTTTTGTCAGAAACTACCTACAACTGAAAAAACACAGTAGCTTAACATAACAAACAAAAGCTTACACACTATATCAGAGACAATGTACACTATATTACTAAAAGTATTGTGACGCCTGCCTTTATACGCACATGAACTTTAATGGAATCCCAGTGTTAGTCTGTAGGGTTCAATATTGAGTTGGCCCACCCTTTGCAGCTATAACAGCTTCAACTCTTCTGGGAACACTGTCCACAAGGTTTAGGAGTGTGTCTATGGGAATGCTTGACCATTCTTCCAGAAGCGCATTTGTGAGGTCAGGCACTGATGTGGATGAGGAAGCCTGGCTAGCAGTCCCCACTCAAATTCATCCCAAAAGTGTTCTATCGGGTTGAAGTCAGGACTTTGTGCAGGCCAGTCAAGTTCCTCCACCCCAAACTAAAATCTTTATGAACCTTGTTTGTGCACTGGTGAGCAGTCATGTCGGACATGTTGGAACAGGAAGGGGCCATCCCCAAACTGTTGCCACAAAGTTGGAAGCGTGAAATTGTCCAAAATGTCTCGGCATGCTGACGCCTTTAGAGTTCCCTTCACTGAAACTAAGGGGCCAAGCCCAACCCCTGAAAAACAACTACGCACCATAATCCCCCCTCTATCAAATGATTTGGACCAGTGCACAAAGCAAGGTCCATAAAGACATGGATGAGTCCTGACCTCAACTCGATAGAACACCTTTGGAATGAATTAGAGCGGAGACTGTGAGCCAGGCCTTCTCGTTCACATTAGTGCCTAACCTCACAAATGCGATTCTTCAAGAATGGTTAAACATTCCCATAGGTACACTCCTAAACCTTGTGGACAGCCTTCCCAGAAGAGTTGAAGCTGTTATAGCTGGAAATGGTGGGCCAACTCAATATTGAACCCTACAGACTGGGAGGCCATTAAAGTTTATGTACGTGTAAAGGCAGGGGTCCCAATACTTTTGTTAATATAGTGTATGTTCTCTACAAGGTCCTACAATTAAAAAAAAAAATAAAAGTCTAATAACATGGAACATAAAAACTACAGATAAAAATAATTTGTAAGGTGATCCAATAAGAAAACACATAGTAAGTAAACTGTAACGGTGGACTTGTAAAGTGTTTTAGATAACAATTTTAATTCTTAATGATCAGGCCTCATACAATGGACATTAAATATTTAGCAGTTGTTCTCATTATATGGTGTAATAACAGACCTTTAGAGACATGACTGAGGAAGGTTATTTTGCCTGCTTAATGATAATGTATAGTAATTATAAGTTTCCTCAGCATAAGTTTATGCTTTGCTGTGTTGCCTTTGGCCATGCAGTCTCAGACCATCATCTTTGTTTCTTTGGCAATACAACTCTCACAAAATATTTTGTTCAATACATCCAGGTTTTCAGTGACATGTTCTCGTATTTAACATTTATGAATATTAATAAATGTGGAGAAATGCTTTTTCTTATAAAAGCGGTATAAAAATTATAAAATGCTGCAGAGTCCATAAATCCTTTCGTACTGTAAATGCATCAATTATTGAAAATATTGGTGCATATATGGAAAGAATAATGCAAATATATGAGATTCATGCACTAAAACCCAAAATATAAGAGTTTCACTCTTATTCCAGTGATCAGTTTCTCAGTTTCCATTGAAATCATGTTGTACATTTAGCTATAAGGCTTCATGTACACGGAAAACCTCTCCTGAACGATGGAACTTGACAGTTAGTAACCGATGGCTAAAAACATCCATTGTACCGTGCTTACATACCGGATTTATCCGCATTTGCATTTAGAAGCATTTTTTGCATTGCAAATGGTCAGAAATGTATCTCCATTAAAAACACCTATAAGTGAAACGCAGCTAAATGCGAGTTACCGCGTTTACACACATTTCCAAGCTGTTACAGGCATTTGCCAGAGCACTGTGCCCCGAGCCTACCCACTTGTGTGACATTAGTGAATTATTATTCGCTAATATCTTCCTCCTTCTCCTCCTGGCCAATCAGGAAGCAGGCCGGGAGGAGAAGCAACGCCTGTTCGAGCGAGTCCTCCCTGTCAGAAACGCGGACCAGGAGAGGAACGTGTATTGACCGCACCAGATCAGCCTGACAGGTCGGGACGCCGCTGCAGAGTATCCGGCGCTCCAGCCCGGATCGGCCTCCACCTCGCCACAGAGCACCGAAGCAGCAACAGGCTAGAGAGCCTGCCAAAAATCTCCCAAGGTAAGGCCGCCGTCTTCTTGTCCATCCCACGGGGGGGGGGGTTGTCGTCAGCAGCAGCGGTGGTGCGAGTGAAGAGGGGCAGGTTTGATTGCCACCCCCCCAAAATATTGAGCACCGGCGGCCACTGATCAGTGCCTTCTGTTGTCACTGTTAGGGCCCTTTCACATTGACTGACTCCAGCAGCGGATCTGCCTGCTCAGAGGGGAATCTGTCCGCTGATGACAGGTCTGTGTCCGCTCTACTTATGCAGAGCGGACACAGACACAGCCCACTTTCCTCTTTGCATGATCACATGTAAACAGACTGCCTATCTGCCTCTCATCTAATCTGCCAGATGGATGGGGAACAGATCCCCCATCTGTCTGTTTTTATCAGATAGGATTGGATGTCGGCAGGTGTGACCCGCTGCTCCATAAAGGGCAATGGATGGTCCAATTGGGTCTGCCTAAAAAACTAACAGGCGGACCTGATCAGTATGCCTTATGCCGCGTACACACGATCGCACATTCCGACAACAAAATCCATGTTTTTCTTCCTACGGATGTTGGCTCAAACTTGCCTTGCATACACACGGTCACAAAAATTCAGAACGTCAAGAACGCGTAACAACACGTACAACGGCACTATAAAAGAGAAGTTCAATATCCGGTACGCCACCCTTTGGGCTCCTTCTGCTAATCTTGTGTTAGTAGATGTTTGGTGAGAGACGATTTGCGCTTTTCAGCCTTGTGCTTTTCAGATCGTTACTGCTCTTCAGTTTGTGCTTGTGGGTTCGCATTTGTTTTTCAGTGCGTATTATTATAGTACATATTTGATTCTCAGTGCATTCTTGTCCGCTCGTTTCTGATTTTCAGCTCGCTCTTCTCAGGCCTTTCTGTTTTTCAGTGCTTTCTGTTAGTTCATTTGGACCAGCCGACCGTTTTGAAGCCATGAGGACCCTCACCTTGGACCATAGGGTTTTCAACTACCGGCTGGCCAGAGCCAGAAGAGTGGTGGAGAACGCTTTCGTCATAATGGCCAGCCAGTTCCTCCTATTCCTTATGGCAATCAACATGGCAGAATATAAACTTAACCATATAATCCTTGCATGCTGCATTCTCCAAAACTATTTAAGGAGAAATTCAATGAACTATGTGGCCTCAGTTGGGCTTGAGGTTGGACTTCAAGAAGAAAACTTGACGGCGCTTGAAGCTGGCCGTTATGGCTTGCCCCCCCCAAAGTGCCTACAAAGTAAGACAGAAGTATATCGAGTTCTTTGCAGGTAGGGGGGCCATTAATATTGACATTGTTGAGTAGAAAACCTTTTACTCTGTACACATTCACATGTGCATTAGAAAAGGGTTTTTGAACAAACCAACATATTTTTGTAATAACATTTTTGGTTTTGACAGTACATATAGCCTTTTTGTGTTAAACAGGCATGTTTAAAACCATAAAACAATACACAACTCAGGAACTTACAAACCCCTGTGAAAGCCAAATTTTGAAGATGCCAACAAATTGACAGTCAAAATGGGAATTTCCCTCCTGATCCCATGCCTAATGTCAACATGTGCTAGCTCCCATCATAGGGGATCAATGGACGTGTTTCGGGGGTGCAACCCCTTCCTCTCAGCTACTTGAGTAGCGAGGAAGGGGTTGCACCCACAAAACACGTACATTGATATCCCGTGATGGCAGATAGCACATGTTGACACACTCTGTGCATCTTCAAAATTTGGCTTTCAATATGCTTCAAAAAAGATTCAAAAATTTTAAAAATAACAACAAATGGAAGAATTTAGGTGTGTTTTAGATTCTGCCTAAAACATCAATGATGTTTTTGTTCTTTTTTCAACATCATTGATGTCTTCCTTGATCTTCTGTCCCGATTGCACACCTTGATCTCCCCGATGAGGACGTGTGCACTTGCACTTGTGAAATGAGTTTCTTCTTCCACAACATCCACATCACCTAAAATAAAAAAAACACCATGTATTATAAATATGCAGGCATACATCTATTACCTGAAGCTGTGGTCTCAGACACTCACCTGTTGTGGTCACTATTTCGGCCACTTCATAAACCTCAACTTCCTCCACATTCTCTGGTTGTGGTGTTAATATTTCCCCTTCTTTAGGAGGTGGGAGGTCCCTGGTGTCCCCTGATGTCCTGAGTCTTTTGTTCTGGTGTCCCACACTAGTGCTCCTGTGTTCAGATGTGTAAACAGCTGCTGAGTGTCCTCTCCTTACACTGAATCAAGTTTACATTTTTATTCTAGTTACAAACCCATCTAGACAACAATGTACTAAACTTCTTTGAATACAAATAGGCCTGAACAAATGTAGTTAACCTGTATCTGCCAAAAACATTGTATTAGTGGGCGAATGAACAATGTTTACTATGAACGATTACTGTGCCCACGAACCTGAAAGTTGCCATTTTAAACTGTACAACAGTAAAGAAAAACACATGGAGCAACACGAACGTGATAATAATAATAGAAACACAGGACAAATACTTACTTTTTAGAAGAAGTTTCCTGATCTTTCTGTACTGATCCTGCTCCCTCAATTTCAGGTCTGACCATCAGTTTCCTCAGTTGATCCTTGGATCGCGGTACCCCAAAATCCTTCTGCAGACTTTTCACAACTTTAGCCATGATCTTGGCCTTTCTCACATTTGGGTTTGGGTAAGGCCCATGCTTCCCATCATAGTCAATCCTCTTCAAGATGTCCACCGTCTCCACCATCTCGACAAAAGACATATTTGAGGCCTTAAATCTCCTCCGGGATCGGGATGTTCGTGGCTCTGGGCTTTTGTCGTTGCTGCTCTCCTCTGCATGCACTTGCTCTTTCTCTGCCATGTGCTCTCCCACTGAGCTGAAAGAGAAGGGATGGGGAATAGACTAGAAAGAACGTCAGGGGTGGGCAGAGTTTCACGCATGCACAGTGTATATAAAGCGTAACACGCGTGCATCATACTTACGATCTGTGTGAGGAGGAAGGAGTATCAGAAGCTTAGATCGTTAGAATTTTAACTTGGTGCATCAGTGGCCTATACTGCTTATAGATTGAGGCCTAAATTGGGACAAGATTAGGAGTGTTTAGCCTGACATTATGGTTTGTCTTGTGTTGCGTCTTGCAGAGAAAATGAATCTATTCAATGATGAGGACTTTATCCCCATATTTATTGATATGTACAGGGACCTGCCCTGTCTGTGGCAGGTAAACCACCCCTTTTATAACAATAAAACAAAGAGGAAGGCAGCACTAGATCAATTGCTGGAATTTGTGAAGCAGGTGATCTCCACGGCAGACATCCCCTATTTGAAGGCCCTAATTGGTAGCATGAGGAACACTTATAATAGGGAGTGCAAGAAGGTCCAGGATTCCCCGAGATTAGGAGCTGCAGCAGATGACATTTATGTACCCAGGCTGTGGTACTATGACAGACTGCATCTTCTGGCAGGCCAGACTGAACCCAGGCCAGCAATCTCCAGTCTTCCTTCAAGGCTTCCTTCCACCTCAGCTGAGGCTTCTGACGTCCAACCTGAGCCTTCCAGCCAGGAAGAAGTGGAGGAGCCCAGCTTGAGCCAGGTATAGCATTGTTCAACATATTTCTAGTCAAATAATTATTGACGTTAACTAGATGTTATTATTGATCATTAATTTCTGATTTTACAAAGTGTTTTACATATGAATAGACAGTAGTGGCCACAAATGATTGGGACAAGAATGAAAAATGCTGGGGTCAGAATGATAGTCTTTTCTATTTACTAACATTCAATTTACAACAGTCATGAGCTGAAAATTGTGTGTGATTGATGAACCAAAAACTAAAACTATGTCCCTTTTTCATACACAGGAAAGTCTTAGCCAGGAGGAGGCTGTGGAAAGTAGCAGCCGGGAGGTGGCCGGGCCCAGTAGCCTGCCTGAATCCCAGGTCCCTCCCCTCTGCCTCCCAAAAAAAAGTCCCAGGAAGAGGAGTAACCTGGAGGAGGCAGCACTTGGCCTATTTCAGAAGGCTACTGCGGCCCTCAGAACCAAGACGACTATGCCTACATGGCAGCCTGCAAAATGCAGGAAATGGAGGAGGGCCAATGCCTCTTATGTGAGGAAGTTATGTTACAAGCCCTAAATAAGGGGTTGAGGGGTGAACTCACAAGCCAAAGCCATGTTTGGGAGTTCAACCATGATCCTCCTCCACCTCCTCTACCTCCTGCCACAACTACAACACCAGAGCCACAGCCTGGAAGCAAGCGTGGAAGGAAGACAAAAAAGTGATGGCCTGGGTTCAGTCTGGTCTGACAAAACACGCAGGCTGTTGTAAGACCAGAGCCTGGGGACAGATATGTCAACTGCTGCTGTTCCTGATCTCTTGTAGTCCACTATTATAAGGACCCCTCACACCACCAATTTTGACTGTAAAATAATTGATGTCTGCCCTGGGGTACAAAGGCTTCGCAAATTTCACCAGTTTCTCCAGCGTTGCCTTCCTCTTTATCTTTTTAAGACCCATAAAAAATGGCTATTTATTTTTCACAATTACTTGCCTATGTGTTTTACTTCAAAAAGGACAGTTTGTTTGTGAGTAGGCAGGTACATTTCAAAAATACAATGTCAAATTAACAAGGGACAGCAACAACAACCTCCTTGAGTTTAAAAAATACAAGATAATAATGGTGTTGTGGTAACTTGACACAAAACAAAAGAAAAAATTATGTAGATCACTATAAAAAAAATAGGAGATCTGGATAAAAAAAAAAAAAAAAAAAACTATAAACAAAATTTCTAAACATTATTATGGAGATCTGACGAAAAAAAAAAAAATATTCATGAGATTACGAGAAATAATAAAGAAATCAGGTTGTCAGAACTCTGTGTGAATATCAGCAGCAAAACAACTTAATTATTCTAGCATTATAAAGAAGAAGACAATGCACTGCATTAAAAGATTTTAAAATTTGCAGCGTGACGAATGTGCTATCTCAGACCGAGCGCTTCCGTCTTGTACTTGATTCAGAGCATGCGTGGAACTTTGTGCGTCAGAATTGTGTACACACAATCGGAATTTACGAGAACGGATTTTGTTGTTGGAAAATTTGAGATCCAGATTGTTTGTCAGAAATTCCGACGGAAAATGTCCGATGGAGCCTACACACGGTCGGAATTTCCGACAACAAGCTCCCATCGAACGTTTCCCGTTTGAAAATCCGACCGTGTGTGCGCGGCATTAGAAAGTCAGTCCAGAACAATGATGTGTGGCCAATCTTGGAGCATATGCATGCATACAGGAAATAACTGAAAGAGGCTTGAAGAGATCAGCAGCACCGAGATTCAATAAGGAATGAAAAAAGTATGAAAACAGTTTTCATGGGGAGAAAAATATATCAGTTTGTTATGATAAACAATGCTTTAGCTAGAAAACTAGATGCCCAGTAAGGGTTCAGATCTACACTGTGGTACACTGGGATCATTTACACTTAGCAGAACCAGGATCAGTTGCATCAGAAATTTAAATCACATTGCGACATGTGTCAAGGTATGTTTGCATCATCCCCAGAAAACATTTGGTCACTTTAATCTATTCAAAAAAGTGTTCTTTTTATTACATAAGAATGGAAGTGCGCCATACCATCTAGCCAGTAGAAGCACAGATAATCAGGTTATGTGCCTATACCAATACAGCTAGCTTCATAAATTTAGATGCAATTGAGCACTAATCAATACTTCATGTTCAATGGTGCAAAACTGAAATTAGAATAGATTTTCTGACTGCTGCTCATTTTAATTATTTAAACATTTACTAGCTGTTATTGTAGTTTTCTTATTACAGTCTCTATAAATAATGTCTTTTGGTGTATAAATGAATAATATTATCTAGGGAAATGCCACCATTTGTTTTCAGATGATACTTATCTTTAGATTACTGAGCCTGAGCCAGTCACAGGATGTGCTGTATTATGTACTAGAGGCAGCTGAGGCAAAAAGGAGAAAAAAATAATAAGCAAGTCCTTGTATTGGGCTATCATTGGTTGTGATTATTGGTTTGCTATAATTTTGTATTTTATTGCCCATGAATAACTAAAGGTGTTACAATTATACCTAATGCAAGTATGTTTATTTTATTATTTGCTATTTATTTTTGCCATTTATTGCACTGAGAATACATTTTAATAATTTCATCTTCCTTGTCATTTTAAATAAATATATAAATTATATATATACATACACAGTATCTCACAAAAGTGAGTACACCCCTTACATTTTTGTAAATATTTTATTATATCTTTTCATGTGACAACACTTAAGAAATTACACTTTGTTGCAATGTAAAGTAGTGAGTGTATAGCTTGTATAACAGTGTTAATTTGCTGCCCCCTCAAAATAACTCAACACACAGCCATTAATGTCTAAACCGCTGGCAAAAAAAGTGAGTACACCTCTAAGTGAAAATGTCCAAATTGGTCCCAAAGTGTCAATATTTTGTGTGGCCACCATTATTTTCCAGCACTGCCTTAACCCTCTTAGGCATGGAGTTTACCAGAACTTCACAGGTTGCCAATGGAGTCCTCTTCCACTCCTCCATGACGACATCACAGAGTTGGTGGATGTTAGAGACCTTGCGCTCCTCCTCATTCTATTTGAGGATTCCCCACAGATGCTCAATAGGGTTTAGGTCTGAAGACATGCTTAGCCAGTCCATCACCTTTACCTTCAGCTTCTTTAGCAAGGCAGCGGTTGTCTTGGAGGTGTGTTTGGGGTCGTTATCATGTTGGAACACTGCCCTGCGGCCCAGTATCCGAAGGAAGGGGATCATGCTCTGCTTCAGTATGTCACAGTACATGTTGGCATTCATGGTTTCCTAAATAAACTATAGCTCCCCAGTGCCGCCAGCACTCATGCAGCCCCAGACCATGGCACTCCCATCACCATGCTCGACTGTAGGCAAGACACACTTGTCATTGTACTCCTCACCTGGCTGCTGCCACACACGCTTGACACCATCTGAACCAAATAGGTTTATCTTGGTCTCATCAGACCACAGGATATGGTTCCAGTAATCCATGTCCTCTTTATTTCTTTTTATCCATGTCCTTAGTCTGCTTGTCTTCAGCAAACTGTTTGCGGGCTTTCTTGTGCATTATCATTAGAAGAGGCTTCCTTCTGGGATGACAGCCATGCAGACAAATTTGATGCAATGTGCGTATGGTCTAAGCGCTGACAGGCTGATCCCCCACCCCTTCAACCTCTGCATCAATGCTGGCTGTACTCATTCGTCTTTTTCCTAAAGACAACCTCTTGATATAACGCTGAGCATGTGCACTCAACTTCTTTGGTTGACCATGGCAAGGCCTGTTCTGAGTGGAACCTGTCCTGTTAAACCGCTGTATGGTCTTGGCCACCGTGCTGCAGCTCAGTTTCAGGGTCTTGGCATTCTTCTTATAGCCTAGGCCATCTTTTTGTAGCGCAACAATTCTTTTTTCAGATCCTCAGAGAGTTCTTTGCCATGAGGTGTCATGTTGAGCTTGCAGTGACCAGTATGAGAGAGTGAGAGTGATAACACCAACTTTAGCTTCCCATTCACACCTGTGAGCTTGTAACACTAACGAGTCACATGACACTGGGGAGGGAAAATGGCTAATTGGGCCCAATTTGGACATTTTCACTTAGGGGTGTACTCACCTTTGTTGCCAGTGGTTTAGACATTAATGGCTGTGTGTTAAGTTATTTTGAGGGGAGAGCAAATTTACACTGTTATACAAGCTGTACACTTACTACTTTACATTGTAGCAAAGTGTAATTTCTTTAGTGTTGTCACATAAAAAGATATAATAAAATATGTACAGAAATGTGAGGGGTGTACTCACTTTTGTGAGATATTGTATATCATATAAAATAGTATTTGCTGTATTATGCTGTGTATATGTACAGTGAGAGAAAAAAGTATTTGTTCCCCTGCTGATTTTGTACATTTGCCCACTGACAAAGAAATGACCAGTCTATAATTTTAATGGTAGGTTTATTTTAACAGTGAGAGACAGAATAACAATAAAAATATCCAGAAAAACGCATTTCAAAAAAGTTATACATTGATTTGCATTTTAATGAGTGATTTTTATCCCCTATCAATTAGCAAGATTTATGGCTCCCAGGTGTCTTCTATACAAGTAACGAGCTGAGATTAGGAGCACTCTCTTAAAAAGAGTGCTCTTAATCTTAGCTTGTTACCTGTATAGAAGACACTTGTCCACAGAAGCAAAGAATCAAATAGATGCCAATCTCTACACCATGGCCAAGACCAAAGAGATGTCCAAGGATGTCAGGGACAAGATTGTAGACCTACACAAGGCTGGAATGGGCTACAAGACCACCGCCAAGCAGCTTGGTGAGAGGGTGACAACAGTTGGTGCAATTATTCGCAAATAGAAGAAACACAAAATAACTTTCAATCTCCCTCAGTCTGGGTCTACATGCAAGATCTTACCTTGTGGAGTTTCAATGATCATGAGAATGGGGAGGAATCAGCCCAGAACTACATGGGAGAATCTTGTCAATGATCTCAAGGCATCTGGGACCATAGTCACCAAGAAAACCATTGGTAACACACTACGCCGTGTAGGACTGAAATCTTGCAGCGCCCGGAAGGGCCCCCTGCTCAAGAAAGCACATGTACAGGCCCGTCTGAAGTTTGCTAATGAACATCTAAATGATTCAGAGGAGAACTGGATAAAAGTGTTGTGGTCAGATGAGACCACAATCATGCTCTTTGGCATAAACTCAACACGCTGTGTTTGGAGGAGGGGGAATGCTGCCTATGACTCCAAGAACACCATCTTGGAGTCATAGACACCATCCCCACCATCAAAGACGGAGGTGGAAACATTATGCTTTGGGGGTGTTTTTCTGCTAAGGGGACAGGACAACTTCACCGCATCAAAGGGATGATTGACGGGCCATGTATCCTCAAACCTTGGGTGAGAATCTCCTTTCCTCAGCCAGGGCATTGAAAATGCGTTGTGGATGGGTATTCCAGCATGCCAGTCACCCAAAACACACAGCCAAGGCAACAAAGGAGCGGCTCAAGAAGAATCACATTAAGGTCCTGGAGTGGCTCAGCTAGTCTCCAGACCTTAATCCCATAGAAAATACGTAGAGGGAGCTGAAGGTTCGAGTTACCAAACGTCAGCCTTGAAACTGAGAAACTTAATGACTGAGAGGATCTGCAAAGAGGAGTGGGACAAAATCCCTCCTTAGATGTGTGCTTACCTGGTGGCCATTACAAGAAATGTCTGACCTCTGTGATTGCCAAAAATGGTTTTGCCACCAAAAACTAAATCATGTTTTGTGAAGGTGTCAAATACTTATTTCACTCATTATAAATGCAAATCGGGGTGTGGCTTGCGGCACATGGAGTAAGACGTTCTGACCGCTCTCTCAGCTGAATCTCCTGCATATTATCCTGCCTGCCTTCAGTTACCGCATCTGTGATATAACTACCTCCCAGTATACAGCACACTTCTAGCTATCCTCCGGTGCCAGTCCCGCCTGCCACGGACATGTGAAGAAGGGGAAAAGACCTCTTTTCAGCGCCAGACCATGCTGGCCAAGATGGGAGCCATCTACCACGCTCAGCCAAGGAGGCAACACAGAAACTGTTTTATAAGGCAAACTACAAGGACCCTCCGGCCACACTGACCCCCTTGATACCAACAACGGTAGCGGATATTCCTGCTGTGGAGGAGATGGATCCTAACTGGATTGAAGACCCTGAAGAGTCTGCCATGAGTACCCCTGCCCTCCTAGCCTCTCACCCTGAAGCCAATACAACAGGAGTGGAGGACCCTGAACCCACACTCAGGGAAATCCTGGCTGCGGTCACCTCCTGCAACCTTACCTTACATACATTGACCTCTGAAGTTAAGGGTGTGAAATGGAAATAGCCCTTGTCAGACAGGACATGCAAAAGCCTTTGGAAGACATGGAGAACAGACTGAGAAGAAACAAACAATGTCAGAGCTGTGGGAATACCGGAAAGGGCTGAGGGGAAAAGCCCTGTTGTATTCATTGAGAACTGGCTTACAGAAACGTTCGGCCCGGAATCATTTTCCCGCATGTTTGCAGTGTAATGGGCCCACAGGGTGCCTGCAAGGCCTCCACGCCCTGGCGAACCACCCAGACCGTTCCTGTTCAGACTATTGAACGTTAAAGATAGGGATGCTATCCTACACTTGGCTCTAACCAAAAGAAAGGCAATGAAAATTGATAAAGTCCGGATATCGTTTTATCCTGGCTTTTCGGCTGAACTACAACGCCGGAGGGCGAAATTCACAGAGGTTAAGAAGCGTTTACACTGCTTTGATGTCACCTATGCCATGTTATACCCGGCTCAATTGTGCGTGGCTGCAAACAACCAAACCCACTTCTTTGACAACCCGAATGCTGCTTCTGAATGGCTGGATCACAAGAAGCATGCCCTACACAGACAGGTGCCGACCTGAATATCAGCTTATTCCTGCCCAGTTGGGCTGTATTGCTAATCTGAATACTCTCTTTCCTGCATTATTGGCTTCTCCTACTGTAAGGGGTAAAGAACTTCTGTTTTCCTGTTTAATTTACTGCCACTATTGATAGTGGAACTGCAAGCTCGGAACACTGGATTACCCAGAGACATTGGGGTCCCCATTTGTATCTGTCCCGCGAGGACTCTTAAAGTTAAAGTTCTTTTTCCCAAGTTTTGTAGGGACTGTGGTTCCAAGTTCAGGTTTGGTTGAGCTACCTATCCCTATGGATGAGCCAAAGCCGGCTATGCTGGGCCTCTCAATGGCTGATTGCAGTGTATGTTCTCCACATTTAAAATTGTGACTGCCTATATATGTGACATTTTATTCTGTTATATGATGTCCCTGGGGGTACACCCCTGCTCTACTCTCAGTTTGGGCCCATGGAAGGTCCTGGACCTGAGACCATCATTAATTTTACAAATACTTATGCCACAGTGTTACCTTGTCCTAGATGACCCAGGCGTGAAATGTACTCCTCCCCCATCTGGGCCAATGAACAAAGTTTTTAAGGCGATTAAATATGACTTGCTGTCCTTGAATGTGTGGGAGTTGAATAATGGTGTGAAATGGGTGGCACTGTTCTCCACTCTAAAGACATATCCTAACGCGGTGGTGTGTTTACAAGAAACCCACCTTCAATCTAATACCCTGTTGCTGCTTCGGCACCGGGGTTTTTTGACACAGTTTCACTCCACCCACACTGCTTACTCCAGAGGGGTCAGTATTCGTGTTTCAAAAAATTTCCCTTTCACTTGATCCAATCCCATGTGGATGACCAAGAAAGGTATATCTTTCTGCTGTGTAAAATTGCTGGGGTAGTATGTATTATAGCCAATATATATATATATTCCTCCACCCTTCTCTCCAGACTGCTTGAGATGGCTGGCGCAATTCCTGGCACAGCACTATAATGTGCCTATATGGGCTATGGAAGTTTTTAATAATCTTCTGGATAAAAGCAAAGACAAATTTATATTGAGTCGGGGTGGGATTAACGGTGGTGCGGGCCCTACTCCATTTGCTAGACTGATCTCAGAGTTGGGGGTTATGCGATGTATGGAGGAATATATTCCCTGACCGAAAATGTTACTCTTGTTCCTCTGCTTCACACAAGGGACTGTCCCGTATAGATTACTGCTTTAGTAACCCTATGGCGCTGTATATGATACAAATGGCAACAAGAAGAAGGGGGGTTTTTTGGAGGCGCCAACTCTAATTACACTGTCATATAATGTTAGTGTAATGCATACACTTACTGGTTCACAGGTTCAAAAGGGTGGCGGTGTCCATCAAAGGTTGAGATGTCCTGGGATGTGCTGGTGCTGAGGTGCAGGCTTCAGTAGCGATCCTTCGACTCAGGTTTATGATACAAATGGCAGAATACCTCCCACTAAATATCTCTGATCACTCACCTCTGAGAATACAAATTGCTGTTCCGGGTAACACTGGTCCCAAATTATGAAAGGTTAACCCTTTCTGGTTTAATCTCTTCCCACCCACAGACCCTCTCCCTAAGGGGTTCGAATCCTTCCTATATTATAATAAGGGTACAGCTGACCCTGGGGTGGTTTGGGATGCCCTTAAGGCACATGTCCGTTGGCTTATCATCAAACAAATCTTCAACATTAAAATGGTCAATAAAGCACGTACAGCGGAGGAACGCTATATTACGAATCCTTCACCTGCCTCGGAACGTAGTTGGTTGGCTGCCCAATCTTTAAACCAACAAGTCACCCTTACAGTTGCTGAGAACAAATGGTTCTTTACACAACAGAAGTACTTTTAGGAGGGGGAGAACACTGGGCACTTACTAGCAGTAATATCTCGGTCACAACAGGGAGCATCACATATAGAAACTATCCAGGGCCCTGCAGGGAACAAGGTGCGGGATGTAGCTCAAATCTTAGACGTCTTCAGTGGCTTTTTTAAAGAGCTGTACGCCTCTAAGGTCAGTCCCACGGAGGAGGAACTGATGCAATTTTTGGATCAGTGTACTCTTTCCCCATTATCCACAGAGGGCTGTAGATTACTCAACGAACCTATCACAATTGATGAACCGACTGAAGCATGGCCGCTATGGCCAATAGTAAATCACCAGGGACTGAAGGACTACCTGCAGAAACGTACAAACGATACAGTGAATCTCTCTTGCCCACACTTTTGGAGACTCTGAATGATGCTCTTGGGAGGGGGACTTTGCCTATCTCTATGAGGGAAGCTATAATTGTAGTATTGCCAAAACCAGGTAAGGACCCCGTATTGCCTGTCTCCTATAGGCCAATATCGCTAAAAGATACCAATATTAAACTACTGGCCAGGGTACTTGCCACTCGTCTTGCAAAAGTGGTATCGGGACTCATACACCTTGACCAATCGGGATTCATACCTGCATGGTCAATGACACTAAATATTAGATGGCTCTTTCTAAATATACAGCTTCCTGTTGACAACCCGGGCAATAGGGCTTTTTTCTCGCTCGACGCTGCAAAAGCTTTTGACAGCATCGAGTGGAGATACCTATGGGTTGTTTTGCATAGGATTAGAGTTGGGAAGACCTTTCTTGCATGTATTCAGCTGCTTTATGCAGCTCCCAGTGTGAGAATACTCATTAATGGAGTACTCTCGGAAGCTTTTCCCCTGCACCGTGGAACCAGACAGGGGTGCCCTCCATTCTTCGCCTTGGCGCTGGAACCTCTGGTGGCAATGGTGAGAGCGTCTCCAGCCATAGTGAGATTTCATAGGGGTGAGAGGGTAGACAAACTTTCTCTATATGCCGATGCCACCCTGATATACCTAGGGGACACAGCAGGATCCCTGGAGGCTGTCATGCGACTTATAGACAAATGTGGTCAACACTCCAGATTTGCCATTAATTGGCACAAGTCCTCACTGATGCCGTTGGACCCCTTGCCTGCAGCCCCCAGGTTGACGTGGTTACGTCCTTTAAATATTTAGGGGTACAGGTGACAGGGGATGTAGGAGATTATCTCACATTGAATCTTAAACCTATCTTCCAGAAATTTAGGCAAAAGTGCTCCAGTTGGTGCAGGCTGCCCCTCTCTCTCACTGGCAGCGCTAACCTCATCAAAATGGTGTGGGCTCCCCAGTTGCTGTAAATTCTCCACAACGCTCTCGTGTGGCTCCCTCAATATTGGTTCGCCCGCATTGACTCCCAATAATCTGGAAATATGGAGTTGCTAGGGTTAAACTGACTATGTTACAATATCCCAAAGACCAGGGGGGACTGGCGGTACCTCATTCTTTCACATACTTTCTGACCGCCCAGTTGCAGCACTTGGCTAGGTGGGATCTCCCATTGGTGGCTGACCCCTCCAGGACATTGCTGCTTAAATCCTTATTGGAGTTTTCCGCTCTGTCTCAGATGGAAATGGGCCTGCCAGAAATGCCCGGTCGATGCCCTACAATCCAACTCCTACGGAAACTTTGGGTATAATTAAAGCATAGATTAGGTATCACAGGGTTTTTTGCTGGTACCCCTATAAGGGAACTGGCTATAGGGAACTGGCTAAACTTGAAAACAATTCTACTTGGATAGAAGCTGGAGTTAAATATCTATCGCAACTTTTTCTTGGGCAGGAAGTGAAGTCATTTGACCAACTTTGCTTAGAGTTCCCCTTGCTAAGTACTTGGTTCTATATGTATATGCAACTCCGTCATGCTCTCAGGGTTCAGGGTAGAACATCCACGTTTCAGGTAGAGGATTCTAAAATTTTTACGGATATTTTCTCCACCTCTCACAAGAAAGGGATCATATCTAAGATATATGCATTTCTATTCATGTATATACAGGCCCCGGATTTTCTGCCTTGTAGAGAAAAATAGGAGGCAGATGTTGGCCCTATAAATGGGGATACTTGGGAACAGATTTTAGCGGCTAGTCCACTTGTGTCAGTATCAGCGGCGCATAAACTGTCACCTGTTTGTTCTTCACCGCGCGTATCGTACGCCAGTACAGCTACAAAAATGGGGTAGACGGGATTTGCCCACATGCCCGAAGTGTCAAGTACACCAAGGAACACTTATTCACATGTTATGGAGATGTCCAAAACTAGTGAGATGCTGGCAGGAAGTTATCCAAACTATAAACAATATATTTCAGGTTCAGCTTGATTTTACTGCAGTTACGTGCACTCTAGGTGGACTGACAGAAGAACTTTACTCCCCGACTGCTTATATAGCCCTGGTTAGATTACTCTATCTAGCAAGAAAACTGATAGCAAGATATTGGTTATCCTCTCACATACCTACCTGTCAGCAGTGGATACAACAGGTTAACAATATATTGCTAAGGGAAAAGAAATACATAACTTCATAGGAATAACCCTAATACATTTCCAAAAATTTGGAAGGAGTGGCTGGAGACTTCGGGGGTGGCTCCTCCTCAGCTCATACTTACTAGACTACTTCAAACTTGAGAGCGTCATGTTCGGCTCTAGATGAGGTGTCAAATGGACATTGGCAGATTGGTGCAATATGTATTTAGGTACGGAGGAGATACATACACTGGGAGAGTTTGGGGGGGGCGGGTGGACGAAACAAAAAATAGAAAATTCCTTTTATTGTTATTAGTGATGTTTATGTTTGTTTGGTTTTAATGTTACTCTACCTGTGGTGCAGAATCCACTGTCGAGTTGGTGCGGACTCTATGCTAACAAGTTAATACTTTATTAGACGAAAACGAATCTTTGATTGTCTACTCATTTTGTATGGAGTCTATACTTGATTTTGTTTTATACCTTTGTCTTTGCACAATAAAACCTTTTTTGATTCAAAAAATAAATAAAATGCAAATCAATTTATAACATTTTTTAAATGCGTTTTTCTGGATATTTTCGTTGTTATTCTGTTAAAAATTAAAATTATAGACTGATCATTTCTTTGTCAATGGGCAAGCAAACAAAATCAGCAGGAGATCAAATACTTTTTTCCCTCACTGTATGGAAAAAAGATATTATATACAGTATATGTTGTAGCAAAAGTTTTAGGCCCCTTTCACACGGACGGATAGAATTGTGCTTTTAGCTGCGGATTTTCTAGTTTTCTACAGCAGCTAAAAGCACACAATGCTTTCCTATGGCCCCATTCACACACTGCGTTTAGCTGCGATTTAGTTACATGTGGTTTGGTGCGGATAGAAAAAAATAGAATTGACTGCGTCCAGGAACGATTTAGTGCAGCTATCTGCACATAACTGCAGGTAATCGCAGTGTACTATTTCTCCTGCTGATAGCAGCCGCAACAAGGAAAGAAAAGCAACAGGAAGCACATCAGAAATGACAAGAATGTTCAAATGCAGCCGCATGTAACCGCACGTAAACGCACGTAAACGCACTTAAACGCAGGTAATCTCACTGTACAAATGCAGCTGATTGCAGTGCCTGGAGTCTTGAATTTCACAGAACATATTATATGCTTTTAACTGCGGCAGAACAGCCGTCCGTGTGAAAGGAGCCTTAAGGACTTACAGTATTTTTGCAGAGTTTATGGTTAGGAGAGGAGTTTAGAGGATATGATGGTGGACACTGGCCAGTATGTGCAGGAGATGAGCACAGAGGGAAAGCTATATGTTCAGGGTAAGCGTGCAGAGTGTATGATGACAGCACTCAGTGCAGGGGAGGATCGTGGAAGACATTATGGTGGATGTTAGTGCAGGAATAAAGTGTGGAGTGGATAGTAATGAGCAGTTTGTGCAGGAGAGGAGTATGGAGGGTATGATAATGGTGAAGGGTGAACCAGCCCCAATGTCTGATGTTTGTTGATATGGGTCTATACTAGGGATGAGCTTCGTGTTCGAGTCGAACCCATGTTCGACTCGAACATCGGCTGTTCGACCGTCCGTCGAATTGCGAACGATATGGGCCGTTCGCGCCAAATTCGTGTGGCGCGTCACGGCCCATAATTCACTGCGGCATCGCAGTGCATTGCTGGCTGATGATTGGCCAAGCATGCACTATGACCCGCATGCTTGGCCAATCACAGCGCCGTCAGTAGAGAGAGCTGTAATTGGCCAAAGCCAGGGTGGCTTTGGCCAATTATGGCTCAGGGGATTTAGTACACACCCCACACTATATAAGGCCGCCTGCACGGCGGCCCTGTGTAGTGTGTGTTCCGGTGTGCTGAGAGATAGAGAGAGAGAGAGACAGTGTCATTTGATTTGAGTTAGATAGATTAGGCAGAACAGTCAGTCAGTTAGCTGCACTTACAGTGTATTGTGTATATATATATGCATCCCAGGTGTTGCATATATATATATATATATACACTGTATTCAGTTTAGCTAGATCCGTTCCTGTTATCTTCTATCTAGACTATTTACATTTAGTGCAGTGCGTCCTGCTCACAGTGTTCAGCTAGATCCGTTCCTGTTATCTTCTAGACTATTTACATTTAGTGCAGTGCGTCCTGCTCACAGTGTTCAGCTAGATCCGTTCCTGTTATTTACATTTAGTGCAGTGCGTCCTGCTCACAGTGTTCAGCTAGATCCGTTCCTGCTATTTACATTTAGTGCAGTGCGTCCTGCTCACAGTGTTCAGCTAGATCCGTTCCTGCTATTTACATTTAGTGCAGTGCGTCCTGCTCACAGTGTTCAGCTAGATCCGTTCCTGCTATTTACATTTAGTGCAGTGCGTCCAGCTCACAGTGTTCAGCTAGATCCGTTCCTGCTATTTACATTTAGTGCAGTGCGTCCTGCTCACAGTGTTCCGCTAGATCCGTTCCTGTTATCTTCTAGACTATTTACATTTAGTGCAGTGCGTCCTGCTCACAGTGTTCAGTTAGATCCGTTCCTGCTATTTACATTTAGTGCAGTGCGTCCTGCTCACAGTGTTCAGCTAGATCCGTTCCTGTTATCTTCCTACTGACAGGCAGGCTTGTCTGGTTACAGTATATAAAGCTACCTGAAGAAAATTACAGGTGTTCTATCCCAGCTTAGTGCAGCTACAGGCCATTAGTATGTCTGGAAGGCCAAGAAGGAGAGGCAGACAGTCACAAGCCAATAAGAGAGGGCAAGCAGGCTCTGTGTCTAGTGCTGGTCGTGGAGACGGTGCATCCTCATCAGCACGTGGCCATGGGACACGCTTGGCCTTTTTTTCGGCAGCTGGCCGTGTTGAGCCGCAACATGCGGAAGACTTGGTCGAGTGGATGACCAAGCCGTCCTCATCCTCCTCATCCTCTCTCACCCATGCCCAGGGTGCTTTGTCTGGCAAAGCAGCGGCCTCTTCCCTCAGCTCAATGTCATCAGTGACTCCTTCCCTAGCTCCACCATGTCCTCATGAGGATTCCCTCGAACTGTTTGACCACAGTATTGGGTACATGCTCCAGGAGGATGCCCAGCGTTTGGAAGGCTCTGATGATGATACTGAGCTCGATGAAGGCAGTAACATGAGCACGGACAGAGGGGGTGCCCAAGAAGGACAGCAATCTGGCAGTCATGCTCCCCCTGCTGCAGCATACTGCCAGGTTTGCTCCAGTGATGAGGAGGGAGGGGATGATGAGGTCACTGACTCAACGTGGGTGCCTGATAGGAGAGAGGAGGAGGAGGAGGAGGAGGAGGAGGAGGCGGCACATCACCAACGAGGCAGGATGCCCTCCAGGGGCCAGCCTAAGGGCAGCACATTGACTGCATCACACCCCAAAGCTCCACATGTGCAGGGCGCTGCAGTCTCTGCGCGTTATTCAAAAAGTTCTTTGGTGTGGGCCTTTTTTGAGACGAGTGCATCAGATCGCACCGCTGCTATTTGCAACATATGTCTCAAGCGTATCTCGCGTGGCCAAAACATCTCCCGCTTGGGTACCACATGCTTGACCAGACATATGTTGACCTGCCATGCAGTTCGTTGGCAAGCGTATCTAAAAGACCCACACCAAAGAACAAAGAGGATCTCTCCTTGCTCCTCATCAGCTGAGATTTCCAACCCCACTAGACCTTCAGTCCTCTCTGAGACCTGCAGTGAGAGGAATGAAGGTGTAGAATTAGGTGTGTCACAGCCAAGTACTTGTGGGCAATCTGCTTTTGGTACACCAACGTCAGATTGTACCAGGCAAATTTCCCTGCCCCAGCTGCTGCACCGCCGAAAGAAGTTTGCTCCCAGCCATCCACATGCCCAGCGGTTGAATGCTAGCTTGGCAAAATTGCTAGCACTTCAACTGCTGCCTTTTCAGTTGGTAGACTCTGCCCCCTTCCGTGAGTTTGTGGAATGTGCGGTTCCTCAGTGGCAGGTACCCAAACGCCACTTTTTCTCACGGAAGGCGATTCCGGCTCTCTACCGGCATGTGGAAGGCAATGTCCATGCCTCGCTGGACAGGGCGGTCAGCGGTAAGGTGCATATTACCGCTGACTCATGGTCCAGCAGGCATGGACAGGGACGTTACCTAAGTTTCACGGCGCATTGGGTGACTCTGCTGGCAGCTGGGAAGGATGCAGGACAAGGTGCAGTAGTGTTGGAGGTTGTTCCGCCACCACGCCTCCAAAATGCTGATTGTGACACACCTCTCTCCTCCACCCCCTCCTCTTCTTCTTCCTCCATGGCCTCTTCCTCGGAACCAGCGGTGCTCCGTAGGCGTTCAAGGGGCTACGCAAGTACGCAGGCCAAAAGATGCCATGCGGTGCTTGAGCTGGTGTGCTTGGGGGACAGGAGCCACACTGGGGCAGAGGTTCTGTCAGCTCTGCAGGGGCAGGTTCAGAGGTGGTTGACGCCACGCCAACTTAAGGCAGGAATGGTGGTTTGGGACAATGGCACCAACCTCCTCTCTGCCCTCCGACAGGGACAAATGACCCATGTGCCCTGTTTGGCTCACGTCCTTAACTTGGTGGTGCAGCGGTTCTTGGGCAGGTACCCGGGCTTACAGGATGTCCTGAGGCAGGCCAGGAAAGTCTGTGTGCATTTCCGCCGGTCATATAATGCCAGTGCTCGGCTGACGGACCTCCAAAAGGAGTTTAACCTGCCCAAGAACCGCCTAATCTGTGACATGCCCACCAGGTGGAACTCAACGTTGGCCATGCTGCAGCGGCTGCACACACAGCAGAGGGCCATCAATGAGTACCTGTGCGACTATGGCACCAGGACAGGGTCAGGGGAGCTTGGTTTTTTTTCCCCACGCCAGTGGGCCATGATCAGGGATGCATGCACTGTCCTGTCACCATTCGAGGAGGCCACGAGGATGGTGAGCACTGACAGTGCATGCATCAGTGACACTGTCCCCCTTGTCCACCTGTTGGAGCACACGCTGCGTGGAATAATGGACAGGGCACTTGAGGCAGAACAGAGGCAGGAAGAGGAGGACTTCCTTAGCTCTCAAGGCCCCCTTTATCCAGACAGTGTTCCTGCGTGCCCGCCGATCACACAGGAAGAGGACGAGGAGGAGGAGGAGGAGGAGGAAGATTGTGTCAGTATGGAGGTGGAGCCTGGCACTCAGCATCAGCAGCAGTCTTTAAGGGATCAGTCCCAAGGAACACATGGACTTGTACGTGGCTGGGAGGAGGGGGCTGCGGACGTTGTTGTCCTTAGTGACCCAGAGGACTCCGGACCGAATGCCTCAGCAAACCTACGCTGCATGGCCTCCCTGATCCTGCAAAGCCTGCGTAAGGATCCTCGTATTCGTGGTATCAAGGAGAAGGACCAATACTGGCTGGCAACCCTCCTTGATCCACGTTACAAGGGTAAGGTTGCGGACCTTATCTTGCCATCGCAGAGGGAGCAGAGGATGAAACATCTTCGGGAGGCCTTGCAGAAAGGTCTGTGCAACGCGTTCCCAGAGACTGGGAGGTTACAAACTCCTGTTTCTGGACAACGTGTTGCTGAGGCTTCGGTCAGTCAAAGAAGGAGCGGTGGAGAAGGTGGCCGTCTGACCGATGCGTTCAGACAATTTTTTGGTCCGCAGCCCCAAGGTATGATCAGTTCCAGCAACCATCGCCAGGGTCTGTTTTACATGGTGCAGGAATACCTAGGGGCAAGATCAGACTTGGACACCTTTCCCACCGAAAATCCTCTGGGTTACTGGGTCTTGAGGATGGATCACTGGCCAGAGCTTGCACAGTATGCAATTGAGCTACTGGCTTGTCCTGCATCCAGCGTTCTTTCGGAACGCACATTCAGTGCTGCTGGAGGCGTGGTAACCGATCACAGGGTGTGTCTGTCCACCGACTCGGTCGATCGGCTGACCTTCATAAAAATGAATCAGTCTTGGATCACCACCAGCTACCAAGCACCTGATGCTGATGTAACCGAATAATTTTTTTTGAAATCTCAGATCCCTTCAAAGACTGCCTATGCTGATGCTGAGTGACTATCCCTGAGTAATTATCCTCTTCCTCCTCAATCATCACGCTGATAGCTTGTAAGAACATTTTTGGTTCTGGGCGCCACCACCAGTGCCTAAGGCACAATTTTTCAGCCCCTGTTTAACAGGGGCGTGTAATTACAATTTTTGATGTAATACTTTGCAGCAGGGCTCGTTCCTGCATTCCAACTAGAGTGTCTGTGAGGGGTTGCAGTGTTGTGGCACCAGCACCAGTGCCTAAGGCCCAATTTTTCTGCCCCTGTCTAACAGGGGCGTGTAATTACAATTTTTGATGCAATACTTTGCAGCAGGGCTCGTTCCTGCGTTCCAACTAGAGTGTCTGTGAGGGGTTGCAGTGTTGTGGCACCAGCACCAGTGCCTAAGGCCCAATTTTTCTGCCCCTGTCTAACAGGGGCGTGTAATTACAATTTTTGAAGCAATACTTTGCAGCAGGGCTCGTTCCTGCGTTCCAACTAGAGTGTCTGTGAGGGGTTGCAGTGTTGTGGCACCAGCACCAGTGCCTAAGGCCTAATTTTTCAGCTCCTGTTCAACAGGGGCATGTAATTACAATTCTTGATCTAATATTTCACAGCAGGGCCCTGTGAGGGCTTACAGTGTTGTGGCCACAGCAACACCTAAGGCCCAAATTTCTGCTGAGTATATAGGGCAGGACCCTACTTTCAAACATCTAACTTACAAACGACTCCTACTTGCAAATGGAAGGAGACAACAGGAAGTGAGATGAAATCTACCCCTAGGAAGGGAAATTCTCTCCTGTAAGAGTTAATATGGGAAAACAATTTCTCCTTTCCACTGATGCTTTCCAATCCTTGTTCCACAAAAAAACCCAAATTTTCAAAAAACATTTTTCATTGGGACAAAAAAGTGAGGTGAAATCTTCTGAAGAGGAGGAAAGACAGCAAAACAAATGTCACAGGGGTGATAACCCTTCCCTATGTTTTCCAAAAAGCTTAGAAAAGATTTTTTGGCTGGAGCTAAACACGTTAAAAATGTTCAAAATTACAAACAGATTCTACTTAACAACAAACCTACAGTCCCTGTCTTGTTTGCACCGCCTGTATACTGCTGTTCAGAGTATATAGGGCCTGGTGGCCCCACACCTTTCCTTATTTTAATTTGGGTGCGGGGTTCCCCTTAATATCCATACAAGACCCAAAGGGCCTGGTAATGGACTGGGGGGTACCCATGCCGTTTGTCTCACTGATTTTCATCCATATTGCCATGACCCGACATGACATTAAACCCGCAAGCAGTTTTAAATGAGATTTTTTCCTTTAAAAATGACATTTGGTGCAGGGACTGTTCTAAACATGGGAAACACGCGTCACTTTACAGGCATACTATAGACACCCCCCAGGTACGATATTTAAAGGAATATTTCACTTTTTTTTTTTTTACTTTAACCACTTCAGCCCCGGAAGGTTTTACCCCCTTCCTGACCAGAGCACTTTTTACAATTCGGCACTGCGTCGCTTTAACTGCTAATTGCGCGGTCATGCAATGCTGTACCCAAACGAAATTTGCGTCCTTTTCTTCCCACAAATAGAGCTTTCTTTTGATGGTATTTGATCACCTCTGCCGTTTTTATTTTTTGCGCTATACATGGAAAAAGACCGAAAATTTTGAAAAAAAATGATATTTTCTACTTTTTGTTCTAAAAAAAATCCAATAAACTCAATTTTAGTCATACATTTAGGCCAAAATGTATTCGGCCACATGTCTTTGGTAAAAAAAATGTCAATAAGTGTATATTTATTGGTTTGCGCAAAAGTTATAGCGTCTACAAACTAGGGTACATTTTCTGGAATTTACACAGCCTTTAATTTATGACTGCCTATGTCGTTTCTTGAGGTGCTAAAATGGCAGGGCAGTACAAAACCCCCACAAATGACCCCATTTTGGAAAGTAGACACCCCAAGGAATTTGCTGAGAGGCATGTTGAGCCCATTGAATATTCATTTTTTTTGTCCCAAGTGATTGAATAATGACAAAAAAAAAAAAAAAAAAAAAAAATTACAAAAAGTTGTCACTAAATGATATATTGCTCACACAGGCCATGGGCATATGTGGAATTGCACCCCAAAATACATTTAGCTGCTTCTCCTGAGTACGGGGATACCACATGTGTGGGACTTTTTGGGAGCCTAGCCGCGTACGGGGCCCCGAAAACCAAGCAACGCCTTCAGGATTTCTAAGGGCGTACATTTTTGATTTTACTCCTCACTACCTATCACAGTTTTGAAGGCCATAAAATGCCCAGATGACATAAAACCCCCCCAAATGACCCCATTTTGGAAAGTAGACACCCCAAGCTATTTGCTTTGAGGCATGTTGAGTCCATGGAATGTTTTATATTTTGACACAAGTTGCGGGAAAGTGACAAATTTTTTTTTTTTTTTTTTTTTTTTGCACAAAGTTGTCGCTAAATGATATATTGCTCACACAGGCCATGGGCATATGTGGAATTGCACCCCAAAATACATTTAGCTGCTTCTCCTGAGTATGGGGATACCACATGTGTGGGACTTTTTAGGAGCCTAGCCGCGTACGGGACCCCGAAAACCAAGCACCGCCTTCAGGATTTCTAAGGGCGTACATTTTTGATTTTACTCCTCACTGCCTATCACAGTTTCGGAGGCCATGGAATGCCCAGGTGGCACAAACCCCCCCCAAATGACCCCATTTTGGAAAGTAGACACCCCAAGCTATTTGCTGAGAGGCATGGTGAGTATTTTGCAGCTCTCATTTGTTTTTGAAAATAAAGAAAGACGAGAAAAAAAATGTTTTTTTTTCTTTTTTCAATTTTCAAAACTTTGTGACAAAAAGTGAGGTCTGCAAAATACTCACTATACCTCTCATCAAATAGCTTGGGGTGTCTACTTTCCAAAATGGGGTCATTTGGGGGGGTTTTGTGCCACCTGGGCATTCCATGGCCTCCGAAACTGTGATAGGCAGTGAAGAGTGAAATCAAAAATTTACGGCCTTAGAAAGCCTGAAGGCGGTGCTTGGTTTTCGGGGTCCCGTACGCGGCTAGGCTCCCAAAAAGTCCTACACATGTGGTATCCCCGTACTCAGGAGAAGCAACAGAATGTATTTTGGGGTGTAATTTCACATATTCCCATGGCATGTTTGAGCAATATATCATTTAGTGACAACTTTGCGCTAAAAAAAATAAAAAATTGTCTCTTTCCCGCAACTTGTGTCACAATATAAATTATTCCATGGACTCAACATGACTCTCAGCAAATAGCTTGGGGTGTCTACTTTCCAAAATGGGGTCATTTGGGGGGGTTTTGAACTGTCCTGGCATTTTATGCACAACATCTAGAAGCTTATGTCACACATCACCCACTCTTCTAAGCACTTGAAGACATAGCCCTTTCTGACACTTATTGTTTACATAAAAAAATAATTTTTTTTTGCAAGAAAATTACTTTGAACCCCCAAACATTATATATTTTTTTAAAGCAAATGCCCTACAGATTAGAATGGTGGGTGTTTCATTTTTTTTTTTCACACAGTATTTGCGCAGCGATTTTTCAAACGCATTTTTTGGGGAAAAAACACACTTTTTTACATTTTAATGCACTAAAACACACTATATTGCCCAAATGTTTGATGAAATAAAAAAGATGATCTTAGGCCGAGTACATGGATACCAAACATGACATGCTTTAAAATTGCGCACAAACGTGCAGTGGCGACAAACTAAATACATTTTTAAAAGCCTTTAAAAGCCTTTACAGGTTACCACTTTAGATTTACAGAGGAGGTCTACTGCTAAACTTACTGCCCTCGATCTGACCTTCGCGGCGATACCTCACATGCATGGTGCAATTGCTGTTTACATTTGACGCCAGACCAACGCTTGCGTTCACCTTAGCGCGAGAGCAGGGGGGACAGGGGTGCTTTTTTTTTTTTTTTTTTTTTTCTCTTTATTATTATTATTTTTTTATCTTATTTTTAAACTGTTCCTTTCATTTTTTTTTTTTTAAATCATTTTTATTGTTATCTCAGGGAATGTAAATATCCCCTATGATAGCAATAGGTAGTGACAGGTACTCTTTTTTGCAAAAATTGGGGTCTATTAGACCCTAGATTTCTCCTCTGCCCTCAAAGCATCTGATCACACCAAGATCGGTGTGATAAAATGATTTCCCAATTTCCCAATGGCGCTGTTTACATCCGGCGAAATCTACGTCATAAAATGCTCGTAGCTTCCGGTTTCTTAGGTCATAGAGATGTTTGGAGCCACTCTGGTCTCTGATCAGCTCTATGGTCAGCTGGCTGAATCACCGGCTGCATTTTCAGGTTCCCTGTTGAGACAGGAGAGCCAGAGAAAAACACGGAAGATGTTGGGGGGGGGGGGCATTCCCTCCCACTGCTTGTAAAAGCAGTCTAGAGGCTAATTAGCCACTAGGATTGCTTTTACATGAAAGCCGACCGCTGGCTGAAAAGAATGATACCAAGATGATACCTAAACCTGCAGGCATCATTCTGGTATAACCACTCAAAGTCGTGAATGGCATACCTGAAGACAAAAAAATGGTTAACAATAAAGCACAGTAAACGGTAAAGTATAAATAATTACATACCTGAAAAGCAAACGTGATAAAACATAACAACAATAAAACATTGCAGAATAGAATACAGTAAAAAAGAGCAGAACAATAGAGAGAGAATAGAGAGAGAGAGAACAATAAAATGACAACTATTTTTATTTTATATTTTTGTTTGTGTTTTTTTTTTTTTTTACACTTTTTTTTGTAACTAACTTTTATAACTGTAACCGGTTCCAGGTTCGGGTCTCTCAAAATGCGATGGCATCTCGGGAGACCCTGTGAAAGTGTGCCTAGTCTGTGCAATGCTGTACCCTACGCTAATACTCAACTAGTGCATGGTAGCGTTCAAAACATTCACCAATGCAAAGACCAGGATTGTCAGGACAGGAGGGACAATAATAGCGGGTGTCACGCCTATATCCGCGCTTTCTGCAGACACGACATCTTTTTTGGGGGGGTTCGTTGGGTAGGGGTACTCGGGAGGACATAAAAATGCCTCTCATGCAGCCGACTGCATTTGGTTGGGGATGTGAATGGGGGAAGTACGGGCGCTGCAGAAGCGGTGGGTTCCCAATTAGGATTGGCGAATGCAGCAGGAAGGGCATTATGGGCACGACGGGCCTGTGTTTGTCTTTTTGGTGGCAGCGGGACACTACTTGTGCTTGCCACCTCACTAGCTTCAACTGCACTTATGGGACTCGCCACGTCACCAAGTGTTACTGCAGTGCTGGTTTGACTACGACCGGGGTGTACTAGGCCGCTGGCGCTTGCCAGTTCACCAAAACGCTACAAAAAAAACTGTTAGCGATCACAGGGATCCGGCCTGACTCTGCGAACGCTGCAGTTATGCGTTTAGTGTTTTGTAAGTGACAGTGATCGATCGATACTGCACTTGGGTGGGCTGGGCCGGGCCGGGCGGAGGGGCAAAACGCAGGTGCTAGCAGGTATCTGGGCTGATCCCGCTAACACTGCGTTTTTGGGAACCCTAAACTGCTGGGGACGCTAGTATAGATCTGATCAGATCAGATATTGATCCGATCAGATACTATACCACTAAGGGAGGCGTATGCTGCGTGCGTGGGTGTTAGCGGTACTGGCGCTAATCTGACGCTGCCTGGGGCTGGTGCTTGCCAGTTCACCAAAACGCTACCAAAAAAACTGTTAGCGATCGCAGGGATCAGGCCTGACTCTGCGAACGCTGCAGTTATGCGTTTAGTGCCTTGTAAGTGACAGTGATCGATCGATACTGCACTTGGGTGGGCTGGGCTGGGCCGGGCGGAGGGGCAAAACGCAGGTGCTAGCGGGTATCTGGGCTGATCCCGCTAACACTGCGTTTTTGGGAACCCTAAACTGCTGGGGACGCTAGTATAGATTTGATCGGATCAGATATTGATCCGATCAGATACTATACCACTAAGGGAGGTATACGGTGCGTGCGTGGGTGTTAGCGGTACTGGCGCTAACCTGACGCTGCCTGGGGCTGGTGCTTGCCAGTTCACCAAAACGCTACCAAAAAAACTGTTAGCGATCGCAGGGATCAGGCCTGACTCTGCGAACGCTGCAGTTATGCGTTTAGTGTTTTGTAAGTGACAGTGATCGATCGATACTGCACTTGGGTGGGCTGGGCGGAGGGGCAAAACGCAGGTGCTAGCAGGTATCTGGGCTGATCCCGCTAACACTGCGTTTTCGGGAACCCTAAACTGCTGGGGACGCTAGTATAGATCTGATCGGATCAGATATTGATCCGATCAGATACTATACCACTAAGGGAGGCATATGCTGCGTGCGTGGGTGTTCGCGGTACTGGCGCTAATCTGACGCTGCCTGGGGCGACGCATATCACCGCCGGGCGATCAGGGGGCTAAACCTTTATTCGGTAATAAACGGCGGGTGCCCTGACACTATAAAAAATAAACAAACTAACCAGCGTCACCCGTAACGGTTATACGGTGATCAGTGGTGAAAGGGTTAACTAGGGGGCAATCAAGGGGTTAAAACATTTATTAGGTAGTATATGGGGGTCCCTGTCGCTATAAAACGCTGACGGCGAACCTAAATATTTACGTTCCTAACTAGCGTCACCAGCGACACTAATACAGCGATCAGAAAAATGATCGCTTAGCGACACTGGTGACAGGGGGTGATCAAGGGGTTAAAACTTTATTAGGGGGGGTTAGGGGGGTATCCTAGACCTAAAGGGGGGTAATACTATCTGCCCTAACACTAACTGTCACAAACTGACACTATGCAGTAATCAGAAAAAAAAAAAAATACTGCTAATGTCAGTTTGTGACAGGGGGGGGGGGGTGATTGGGGGGTGATTGGGGGGGGATCGGGGGGCGATCGGGGGGGGATCGGGGGTGTAAAGTATGCCTGGCATGTTCTACTGTGTGTGTGTGTGTGTTGTGCACTCACTTGTCATCTCTCCTCGGCGCTGGAACGGAAACTGCCAGACCGGGGAGAGATGACATCACATCCTCTGCCTGTGTGAAACGACACACAGGCAGAGGAGGATTCCCATTGGCTGGGAGCGATCGCGAGGGGGGGGCCACGATCGGATGGTCTCCCCCTCGCCTCCCGACGCTCCCAGTCAGATGCCGACCGCCGATGGCACCGGGGGGGGGTCCGATCGGACCCCCCGCCCGCGGGAGGCAGATCACGTACGGGTACGTGATTTTGCCTGCCCGTGCCGCTCTGCCGCAGTATATATGCGGTAGGCGGTCGGCAAGTGGTTAAGCATCATTAAAATCACTGCTCCCGAAAAAACGGCCGTTTTTAAAAGTTTTTTTTGCATTGATACATGTCCCCTGGGGTAGGACCCGGGTCCCCAAACCCTTTTTAGGACAATACCATGCAAATTAGCCTTTAAAATGAGCACTTTTGATTTCGAACGTTCGAGTCCCATAGACGTCAATGGGGTTCTAACGTTCGTGCGAACTTTCGGTCCGTTCGCGGGTTCTGGTGCGAACCGAACCGGGGGGTGTTCGGCTCATCCCTAGTCTATACCATAAACAATACAGTCCCCAATAGCCACTAGTGTTTCTTCCTCCCTGGTGTTTCTTAGGGAATAAACCCTATATACAGGGAGTCCAATGCATCCCGTGATATCTCCATCTTGATGTGTACTTGTGCTTTAGGATATAAAGTATATTGGCTACCCTCAATGCAATATTGTCATTTTCTTCATGTGGTGATGTTTTCTTTTTGTGCTTCATTTTGGTCTACATACATGTAAATGTATCTCTGTTGTTTTTATGTAAATTCATTTTGATCAGCTATTATGTGGCCCTCAGGCCAAATCTGTGGCAGGACAAGTAATTTTATTACTTTGTAAAACATTTTTTTACTGTGGTGTAGGGATGAGCCGAATATCCCCCGATTTGGTTTGCAGCAGAACATGCGAACAGGCAAAAAATTAGTTTGAATAAGCAAACACCGTTAAAGTCTATGGGACATGAACGTGAAAAATCAAAAGCGCTAATTTTAAAGGCTTATTTGCAAGTTATTGCCATAAAAATGTTTGGGGACCCGGTCCTGCCCCAGGGGACATGTATCAATGCAAAAAAACGTTTTTTTGGGAGCAGTGATTTTAATAATGCTGAAAGTGAAACAATAAAAAGGAAATATTTCTTTAAATATCGTGCCTGGGGGGTGTCTTTAGTATGCCTGTAAATTGGCACAGTTTTCCCGTGTTAGAACAATACCACAGCAAAATGACATTTCTAAAGGAAAAAAAGTAATTTAAAACTGCTTGCGGCTGTAATGTATTGTCGGGTCCTGGCAATATACAGTAGATGAAAATCATTGAAGAAAACAGCATAGGCCTCTTCCCCCAGTCCATTACCAGGCCCTTTGGGTCTGGTATGGATATTAAGGGGAACCCCACACCCAAATTTAAAAAAAATGGCGTGGGGGTCCCCCAGGCCCCCAGGCACTATATACTCTGAACAGCAGTATATATACTATACGGCCTGCCCTATATACTCTGCAGAAAATTGGGCCTTAGGTGTTGGTGGTACCAGAACACTGTAAGCCCTCATAGTTACTCTTGGTGAGTGCAGTATTTCACAGGCCGTGCTGTGAAATACTATATAAAAAAATTGTAATTACATGCCCCTGTTAAACAGGGGCAGAAAAATTGGGCCTTTGGTGGTGGTGGTACCTGAACACTGTAACCCCTTACAGTTAATCTTATTGGACGCAGGAACAGGCTCTGCTATGAAATATTATATCAAGAATTGTAATTACATGCCCCTGTTAAACGGGGGCAGAAAAATTGGGCCTTGGGTGGTGGTGCCACAACACTGTAACTCAGTGATGGCGAACCTTGGCACCCCAGATGTTTTGGAACTACATTTCCCATGATGCTCAACTACACTGCAGAGTGCAAAAGCATCATGGGAAATGTAGTTCCAAAACATCTGGGGTGCCAAGGTTCGCCATCACTGGCCTTGGGTGGTGGTGGTGGTGCAACAACACTGTAACCCCTCACAGATACTCTTATTGGGTGCAGGAATGGGCCCTGCATTGAAATATTAGATCAAAAATTGTAATTACATGCCCCTGTTAAACAGGGGCAGAAAAACAGGGCCTTGGGTGGTGGTGGCCCTAAACCAAAAATATTGTTGGAAGCTAGCATCATCAAGATTGAGAAGGAATAGAATAGTCAGCATAGGCAGTCTTCAAGGGATCCCACATCCATAGAAAATTCAGTTATTTCAGCATCAGGTGCTTGATAGCTGCTGATCCAGGACTGATTCATTTTTTATGAATGTGAGCCTATCAATGGAGTCTGTGGACAGGCGCACTCTATGATCTGTTTCAAACCCTCCAGCAGCACTGAATGTACGTTCAGAAAGAATGCTGGATGCAGGACAGGCCAGTGCCTCAATTACATATAGACCAAGTTTTGGCCAGTGGTCCATCTTCAAGACCCAGTAACCCAGTGGATGCTCTGTTGGAAAGGTTTCCAAATCTGCTCTTGCCCCTAGATATTCCTGCACCATGTAATGCAGGCGCTGGTGATGGTTGCTTGAACCGATCAGACCTTGGTGCTGAGGACTGAAAAATTGTTTAAAGGCATCGGTCAGCCTCAGCAACACGTTGTCCAGCACCAGGAAATTGTAACTTCCCAGGGTCTGGAAATGCATTGCACAAACCTTTCTTCAAGGCCTCCTGAAGATGTTTCATCCTCTGCTCCCTCTGCAAAGGTAGGATGAGTTCTGCAACCTTACCCTTGTAACATGGATCAAGAAGGGTTGCCAGCCAGTAATGATCCCTCTCCTTCATACCACGAATCCCAGGGTCCTTTCGCAGGCTTTGCCAAATCAGGGAGGCCATGCAGTGTAAGTTTTCAGAGGCATTCGATTCAGAGACCTCTGGGTCACTAAGGATCACATGATCCGTAACAACCTCCTCCCAGTCACGTACAACTCCTTGGGTTTCTGGGGACTGAAAACCATCCCTTGAAGACTGCTGCTGAGTGTTATCCTCCATGTCCATGCTGACACAATCCTCCTCCTCCTCATCCTCTTCTTCCTGTGTGTTTGGCAGGCCCGCAGGAATGCTATCTGGAGCCTTGGGAGGTAAGGAAGTCCTCCTCTTCCTCCTGCTGTTTTGCCTCAAGTGCCCTGTCCATTATTCCATGAATTGTGTACTCCAGCAGGAAGACTAGAGGGACAGCGTCACTGATGTATGCATTGTCGCTGCTCACCATCCTTGTGGCCTCCTCAAATGGTGACAGGACAGTGCATGCATCCTTGATCAGTAGCCACTGGCGTGGCAAAAAGAAGCCAAGCTCCCCTGACCCTGTCCTCGTGCCATACTCGCACAGGTACTCATTGATGGCCCTCTGCTGTGCGTGCAGCCACTGCAGCATTGCCAAGGCTGAGTTCCACCTGGTGGGCATGTCAAAAATGAGGTGGTTGCTGGGCAGGTTACATTCCCTTTGAATGTCAGGCAGCCGAGCACTGGCATTGTATGACTGGTGGAAATGACCACAGGCTTTTCTGGCCTGCTTCAGGAGATCCTGTAAGCCTGGGTACCTGCTCAAGAACCGCTGCACCAAACAAGTGTGCAGCGGTGTGCCAAACATGAAACATGGGTCAAGTGTCCCTGTTGCCATTGTCGCATACAACCATTCCTGGCTGAAGCTGGTGTGTCGTCAACCACTTCTCAGCCTGTCCCTGCAGAGCTAACAGAATCTCTGCCCCAGTGTGGCTCCTGTCCCCTAAGCAGACCAACTCAAGTACCGCATGGCATCTATTTGTCTGACTGCTTGCGTAGCCTCTTGAACGCTTATGGAGCACTGCTGGTTCAGAGGACAAACTGCAGAAGAGGCCATAGAGGAAGAAGAAGAGGAGGGGTGGTGGAGAAAGCTGTGACAGAATTACCACTAGCATTTTGGAGGCGTGGTGGCGGGACAAGCTCCAACAATACTGGACCCTGTCCTGCATCCTTCCCAGCTGCCAGCAGAGTTACGCAGTGCGCTGTGAAGGAAAGGTAACATCTCTGCCCATGCCTTCAGGACCATGAGTCAGCGGGAATATGCACCTTACTGCTGACCGCCCTGTCCAACGAGGCCAAAACATTGCCTTCCACATGCCGGTAGGGAGCCGGAATTGCCTTCCCTGAAAATAAATGGCGTTTTGGAACCTGCCACTGAGGTACAGCACATTCCGCTTTAGACATAGGTTTCAAACAGCAACGGTGCGATCTGCTGCACACGTGTCGAAAAAGGCCCACACCAAGGAATATTTAAAAGTCAGCAGGGAATCAGCAGTGCCCTGCACCTGCAGAGCTCTGCGGTGTGATGCAATAGGGTGGCTGCCCTTAAGCTGCCCCCTAGAGGACATCCTGCCTCGTTAGAGTTGTGCCTCCTCCCCCTCTCTTCTCTCAGGCACCCAAGTAGAGTCAGTGACCTCATCATCCCCTCCCTCCTTGTCACTGGAGCAAACTTGGCAGTATGCTGCAGCTGGGGGAACGTGACTGCCAGTTTCTTGACCTTCTTGGGCACCCCTTCTCTCTAGGCTCACGTTACTCCCTCCCTCAACCTGGGAACCAACATCGGAGCCTTCAAATCGTTGCGCATCCTCCAGCAGCATGTACCCGACACTGTGGTTGAATAGTTCTGGGGTCTCCTCCGTGCATGATGGTGGGGCTACGGAAGGAGTGACTGTGGACAAGGAGCCGGTGGAATAGGCCACTTTGGCAGCTGCATTGGAAAGCAAACTACTCTGAGCCTGGGTGATAGAGGATGAGGAGGATGAGGACGGCTTTGTTATCCACTCCACCAACTCTTCTGCATGTTCTGGCTCAATAACACGACCAGCAGCAGAAAAAAAGGACAAGCCTGCCCCACAGCCACCTGCAGAGGATGCACCATGTCCATGACCAGCACTGTTGATTGTAGACACAGAGGCTGCTTGCCCTCTTTTAGTTGCCTGTTGAGTGTCTGCCTCTCCTTGGTGGCCTTCCGGACATGATGTATATTTTGTTTTGCAACACCACACTACACTGTATTAGATACTGTGTACACTACCAGAAGTGTAGTACAAACTCTACACACTGTATTAGATCCTGTGTACACTGTCTTCACTGTATTAGCAACTGTACTATGGCTGCACTGTATTTTATACTGTGTACATCACCAGAAGTGTAGTGAAAACTGTACACACTGTATTAGATACTGTGTACACTGCCTGCACTGTATTAACAACTGTACTATGGCTGCACTGTATTGTGTACACCACCAGAAGTGTAGTAGAAACTGTACACACTGTATTAGATACTGTATACACCACAGGAAAAGTAGTAGAAACTGTACTACGGCTGCACTGTATTGTGTACTGTGTACACCACCAGAAGTGTAGTAGAAACTGTACACACTGTATTAGATGTGTAAACCGCCTGAAGTGTATTAGAAACAGTACACCACGGAATGCACTGTAGATATAGGCTACAGTACACCACGGAATGCACTGTAGATATGCAGAGTATATATATATATACGCACTGGCGTATAACACGCACCCCAATTTAGGAGGGAATTTTAAGGAAAAAAAACTTTTAGGAGGGAAGTTGAAGGGAAAAAAACTTACATTTAAATGCCCATCATTGCAGCCTTCTCAGTGCAGCCTTGCCCCAGTGCAGCCTTGCTAGTGCAGCCATGTCAGTGCAGCCATGTCGTCAGTGCAGCCTTGTCAGTGCAGCCTTGTCAGTGCAGCCTTCCCCAGTGTCCATTGCAGCCTTGCCCCAGTGCAGCCTTGCCCCAGTGCAGCCTTGCAGCTCGCTGAGCTTCAAAATCCCCGACCGCGATTTGAAAATGGTGCCGCTGGTGCCGAAATACACACAGAGTCGGTCCTCGGCTCTTCTCGGCGGCTCTCGTTCACTTTCGGCTCCACTCGGGATGGGCGTGACTGAGCGGAGCTATCCGAACCTAGCCGAGTGTACTCGGCTAGGATCGGGCGGCGCTCGAGTGAAGCTGAAAGTGGCCGAGAAGAGCCGAGGACCGCCACTGAGTATTTCGGCGCCGGCGGCACCATTTTCAAATCGCGGTCGGCGATTTTTCAAATCTGACAGCTCAGGATCGCAGGGGATCGGCGTATAACACGTACCCGCGATTTTCCCCTGATTTTAAGGGGGAAAAAGTGTGTGTTATACGCCGATAAATGCGGTGTATATATATATATATATATATATATATATATATATATATATATATATATATATATATATATACATATATATATATATATATATATATATATACACTAGACTCAATGTATATATATATATATATATATATATATATATATATATATATATATATATATATATATATATATATATATATATATACAAATACACTGCCACTAACTCAATAACCTGCCTGCTTAATTTAAATCAAGCTATCTCTTCGTCCACACCAACAACACTACATAGGGCCGCCGTGTAGGCAGCCTTATATAGTGTGGGGTGTGGACTTAGTCCCCCTGAGCCACAATGCCAAGCTGCTGCTAACAAAGCAAACAGAATATTGGCATGCATTAAAAAGTGGATTAACTTCAGAGATAAAACAATAATTCTTCCACATTACAAGACTCTGGTCCGGCCACACCTAGAGTATGCTGTCCAGTTCTGGGCACCAGTCCTCAGGAAGGATGTACTGTAAATGGAGCAAGTACAAGGAAAGGCAACTAAGTTAAAAAAAGGGTCTGGAGGATATTAGTTAAGAGGAAAGGTTGCGAGCACTGAACTTATTCTCTCTGGAGAAGAGACACTAGAGAGGGGATATGATTTCAATTTATAAATACTGTTCTGGTGACCGCACAATAGGGATAAAAATTTTTCGCGGAATGGAGTTTAACAAGACACGTGGCCACTCATTAAAATTAGAAGAAAAGAGGTTTAACCTTAAACTATGTAGAGGGTTCTTTACTGTAAGAGCAGCAAGGATGTGGAATTCCACAGGCGGTGGTCTCAGCGGGGAGCATCGATAGTTTAAAAAAACTATTAGATAAGCACCTGAACGACCGCAACATACAGGGATATACAATGTAATACTGACATATAATCAAACACATAGGTTGGACTTGATGGACTTGTATCTTTTTTCAACCTCTCCTACTATAGGTGTAACTATATAATGATTGGCCAAAGGCACCCTGCCTTTGGCCAATTATGGCTCTCTTAGCAGAGGTCAGGTGCATGCTTGGGCCAATCATCATACAGCAATGCAGTGCGATCTCGCAGTGCATTATGGGGCATTCCGTGGCGCTCGAATTTGCCGCAAACATCCCATAATGTTCGCTCTTCATCGAACGAGCGAACACCCAATGTTTGAGTCGAACATCAAGCTCATCCCTACTCTGGTGACTGGTTTATATTAAGGAGACATTAGAGGTCTGTTACAGTAAATGATGGAGCAGTAGCTCCAGCGATTAACATACCAGGACTACTGTCTAAATGACAGCTCTGCCCAGCACATTACATTGGCTGTACAATGTGAAGAGAGGGATTAAGCCTGTGGGTCCTACAGGAAGTTATTAGAAGTGTGAGATGGCAGTGGTGGTTTTGGAAAAGTAGGGTTGGGTTCCTGTTTTGGCAGAGGCCATTAAAAGAAAAACAGCATACACTTGAAAAAGAATGGCTGTATTTCTACTCTGTGAACTGCACCATTAAATTTTTTCGAATAATGTCCTTTGAACAGTGTCTTTCACTATTACAAATATATATTGGTTGTACTTTTTACTCAACCTAAAATTGTTTTGTCTTGTTCTTTTAAGCCATAGAATTTTTGTGATGTTTTTACTTTTCGTGTAATACTGTAGTCTTTGGAAATTCATGACAGCTTGAGTGGGAACAAGTTAGTGGATATAATATTGTTTTAGCTAAACAAATAGTACCAGAATGACTTGTAAAGTGGTCATAATCAGTAATATATTATTGGTTTGGGGAATATAAAGTCACCCATTTAATATACCACGAGCACTGACCATGTGAAATATCAGAGCACATCCAGAGGGTCATTGTGTTTGATTTATTTCACCAGCTCCCTGTTTCTACATTAGTAGAATTGAGCAGTTTGTTTGTTATTGTCATGCTTCAGTTTCTGGTAAAGAAACAGAAAGAGAATGCCTTCCAATGAATGTCAAAAGGGCATTAAGAACTCAGCTAAATGTATAATTGCTGGCATTATTCACATGCTTACATACATAACTCATATTAATGTGTGAATATGATGCTTTCAAAATCAACAGAGTAAAGTCTGAAAGAATCAAAAGTTCTCAAGCACAAGACTGTTAGCTTTGGTTTTGCATTCTTGAATATCTGATTACTTTGAGGACACGCATTGATAAGCTTTGATGGGCAGATGCAGAGTGCATTTGACATCAGTTTAAAATGCTGCTGAAATCATTCAGAATTCATTGTAGGCACAGTTGTCCTGCTTCAGGTGCCTTTTCGTTCCAATTCATTTATATAGGGAGAAAGCTGTTTTGTAGTCCCTGCTTAGTAAAACCAAACTTCTTAACTGAACAGGAGTGCAAATGAAAAATACAATTATTTTCAATCATAAATTAATGCATATCCTGGAGGGGAGCCCTCAAATATTTTGGTGGAAATCACGGATGAAAGCCTCAGTTGTTTTGATATTTCTTGCAATAAACCCAAGTAAATAAACCTGTTCAATGTTTATGTACCTATACCAAACAAGTGTGCAGCATATACAAATCATTTACAGTTACAGGAATACAAGACATACAGAGTGCTACAAATATGTTTACATACACACTTTCACACATTACTAATTCTTTCCTAGCAATGACACTAGTTTATATGCAATAGGGATAAACTAAAAGTCATGTAGCTTCTGTTATAACTTGTCTGTGATTTCCATAGCAAACAGGGCTCCATGCAGCTTGTAGTGTTGCCTCTTTGGCATCATGCTCTTTTCAGCTTGTGGGGAGTTTGGTAGCCATAAATGCTAAAGGTGAAATATGTTAAAAGGTAATATGCTCATCTAAACAATGGGAACAGCTAAAAGATGTACTTTCTCAGCCACATAATCTCTCTCTCTCTCTCTCTCTCTCTCTCTCTCTCTCTCTCTCTCTCTCTCTCTCTCTCTCTCTCTCTCTCTCTCTCTCTCTCTCTCTCTCTCTCTCTCTCTCTCTCTCTCTCATATATAATTTATTTGAAAGCCCAACAAGAAAAAATCATACCACCAATATGGTATGATTGTTGGACTTTTAAATAGATTTCATACAGTATATGCTGCAACCCCTTCTGGATTTTTTGAGAGGTTAGTTTTGATTTACATATAATGTGATTTAAAGCAAACTTGCGAATAAAAGATAAAAGTTTATTTTTAATAAAATGCGTTTCAATGTAAACCCTTATTTGAAAAAATATATAAAAAGATGGAGCTCTACCTCGTATCACACTTTTATAATGATTACCTAGCAATATGAACAATAAGTGCACAACAGTGACCCCTAGTGGGAGTAGTAAATATGACACTTATAACTTTGCAAAACAAAGTGCATAACAGTGGCTCCTAGTGAGAGTAATAAATATGACACTTAAAACTTAAGTGTTAAGTTTTTTAAAAAATGTAAGTTTTAAGTGTCATATTTATTACTCTCACTTAGGGCCACTGTTATGCACTGTGTTTTGTAAAGTTATAAGTGTCATATTTACTACTCCCTCCAGGGGTCACTGTTGTGCACTTATTGTTCATATTGCTAGGTAATCATTATATAAGTGTGATACAAGGTAGCGCTCCATCTTTTTATATATTTTTTCACTTTTCCTGTTAATAACAGTTGGTGTCTAGCAGCAACCTCAATTATTTAATCACACAGACATTTATTAACAGTGGCGCAGAAGTACCTTCTATTTAGTAAACCCTTATTTACCATAAATAAAATTTAATCAACCCTAACTCCTTCTTCCCCTTCTTCCCGTAGCAATTATTTTCTGCTATTTTTTTTTTTTTAACCAGCAATATTTAATATATTTTTTTTCTATTTACTTATTTATTTGTTTTGTTTGCTGTTTGTTAGTGCGGCGGCATGAAAAAAAAACACCAAAAAAACCCCATTTTATTTCTAAAGAACTGTGGCTGTTGTTCTGTTTATGTTGTAACATTTATATTTTGCTACTACATGTTTCTAATGGCTGATTGTTCTGCCCCCCCCCCCCCTTTCATTTTGTGCTGTTAAAGTCTGGCTTCTATGGGTTTCATAGCTGTGGTGACTGATGATATATTTTTTCTGCTCACTAGATCATTGTATATTAACTGTATGATTTTATCTATTTTTGTTCAGCCACAATAATCTTTGCTCCTGAAGAAGCGTGAAGGCATGCGCAACATGTTGAGCACAGTCTCTAGTTGAAATATTTATCGTATGTCCACTGTCCAGCCATACCCTCAGATCTCTACATACCTTGGATTGATGTCTAGATTTCCGGGTTCTGTATATATATGTATGGCTCTATACAGTAGCACCTTTATTGAATATTTATGTATCTAGATTGCTTTGTGGTTTTTTTAATAATTGCATTTTATATGTTTTTTCAATAAATGGAAATTTGTTTTGTAATCTATTTTGTGTTACTGTGCCTAAAAAGTCCAAAGTCCCTCCCTCTGATTTCTATGAACTTCCTGGAATCCCCCCTGCATGCTTTGCAGCTTCCCCTCTGCTATGTACTTTAAATTTTTTAAGGACTAGATATCCCATGGTACCTTGCTGCCTGCAAGCAATTATTCCTTTACTGACTGTGCCTTCTGAAACTCCTCTTGTAGTTCAGAAGGCAAGCTCTGTGAATTCTGTGACACAGCAGTGCCCACTCACAGGGTATTGAGGAAAGTAAATGTGCGGAAATCTTCACAAAGCTTCACAAATATATGATTTTACATTTTGACCACATCTATGCTTTTAATTACATGGTAACTGCCATGAGCAGAGTGATGTTGAAAAGCAGATTTAAGGTAGTTTCATTTCCCTTAGTGTTCTTAGTAGTTATCTTTTGTCACTTTTTTTTTGTGTGTATTTGTTTATTGTGTACTGATGCTTTACATTTTTATTTGACTTTGTGTGAAAATAATGGGCTACTTTTGATACAATAAAAACATTTTGCCGTTTCCATTGACTTCAACACATTTTACCAACATGGAAAATTTCACAAGGAAATTCAGGGAAATTGTAACTCTAAATTTTTCTCATCCCTACATGTCTAATTTCTGCTACTCAAGTTATAATGTTATATTTTACTAATAACATCATCACAAGTTAAATAGGAGACATGGAACCAATACACTATAGACCAGGGGTCTTCAAACTGCGGCCCTCCAGGTGTTCAGGAACTACAATTCCCATCATGCCTAGTCATGTCTGTGAATGTCAGAGTTTTACAATGCCTCATGGGATTTGTAGTTCTGCAACAGCTGGAGGGCCGTAGTTTGAGGATCCCTGCTATAGACCTTCTAGGTAAGGAGGATTATAAGGTTAAAATTGATCATAAAATGAGAGAAGCACAAGTACTCATTTGTTCTGGTTATGTTTCTTGTTAGGAATTAACTAGTTCTTCCTACAAGGCCTTCAGTTCTGCTTCTTTCTCCACATCTTTCTTTATATATCATAAAATATGCTTTCAGTTCTGCAATTTATCTACTCTTCTCATGCTCTGCATTGCTATCTTCTATGGTTGTATTTTAGACTTTTTGCAGACAGAACCTTTACTCTGAAAAGTCTTCTGTTAAAGAACTACTATTAAGTTGACCTCTTATCTTGAATATTTCAGGCTCTAAACATATGTGCCTTATTACAATGCTGAAATATTTAGGAGCTTGTATTTGATTGCATTTTTGGCTAATATTACAAAATAGTGTTTGCTAAAAATGTAATATTCATGTTTGAAAGTTCTCTGTATCTGTAGGTGGTAGTGAGCAGAGCCTTTATCTGGCCATACATGGATCAAAATGATGCTGGTTCAGAAGGGACCGGCCAAATTTTGATCTATGTATGGCTGTTCCCATTTTCATGAGAAGTTGATCTCTTTCATGAACGGGCTTTGTTGTTCTATTTTTGTTCTATCAGCGCATGCAGCCAATTGGCTTGCAGTGTTGATCATTGTATTCTGACAGTGGAGGAGTTCCCCTGTCAGATAACAATGACACAGCAGGGAGGATTTCCTCATCCACCTCAAATGTGTACATGAGGAAATTGTCTCGGTTTTCTTCATTCTGCTGGCTGTCTGAATGAAAAAAAACAAAGCCATGTATGGCCGGCTTTACACTTTTTGCCTCCATGTGTAATCTGTGTGTTATAATATGTAGCAAGGTCTCTGGCCTTGTCCAGTCTAATGAGAACTTTCCAGGCCAAAGATAGCTGACATCCTTCTGTATGTGGTGGGTTGTTGGGCATTGTGGGTGCAAGGTGGACAAAGTTATTGGGAGCCAGACACTTCTTGGATGAAAAAGAGGTTTTATTTCTCTTAACGGTCCTTTTTGTATTTTTGGGGGAAAGAGGGTTAGGGCCAGGACACCCCTAAGTAGCTGTAATTTCAATTAGCAGACTCTGAGACTTCAATAGGAGGACAGCCGTGCAGGGAAAGGCCCCAGCAAGGTGCCACATCTGCACATGCTGGAATGCTGTCTCCTATGGCAACAGTCTTTAACAGTTTCCAAACTCAAACGTAACAGATCCTTCAGCTTCACTACAACTGCTTCTTGTAGTTTTTCAACACTGAGTCCCGGTCTTTTACTAGACCCTCTGATTCACTGACTCTGAATCCCTTGGGCTCCTCCAATCTTTGCAGTGGTATCTCCCTCAAGCGTCACCCACGCTTCCCTGCTGGGTCCCTAGCTTGGTACTCCAGATACTTCTCAAGCTTCACTCCTGCTGACCGGCTCAGTCCCTAACTTGATGCACAAGGCTGCTCTGCAAGCATCACCTCCGCTGGTTGGGTCCCTGACTTGATCACCGCCTGAAGTTACCAGATTCTACACCATGCCCGTTCGGTGAGAATACTGCTCCGGTACTTGCTTCATTTACTCACTGTGGTCCCTAGTAATAGGGTGGTTGGTCCCTTCATGGCGTCAGCTTCCTTTTTACCTCTGACCACTGACAGGTTCTCTGGCCGACAGAACCGTCACTTCTGGTTGGACTGCAAGCCACAATCCCAACCCTGCGCTGCTCTCTTACTTCTCGATAGGCCCTCACACAGCCTAGCAGCCAGATGCCCCCGGGATAGGCCCAATCTCAGGCCTAACAGCCCGAGGCACACGACACACGTCCACCTAGACAGAGGTCCAGGTGGCACAGAACCTAGATCACCTGATTCCACCCGAATATATAGGTTCTACCAGCAGGCCAAGGGGTTCAAGAATTGGCTGAGACACCCCACATACCCATAACTTGACCTTGGGTTGCCCTTCTCATATCTAGTACCACCAAGTACCCGGCCACCTAGCGGTAGAAGAGAAAAGTGCAACAAGAAATCAATGGATCTCTATCAATTAACCAGGATAACTACTCCTGGCAAGTACATTTGTGAGGAGCTCCCTGCCTAAACTACAGGGTGCTACAAATATATTTGTGGTTTACTACCTACTGTAAAGGGATAAGGAGAAATGTGGAAAATAATAATGATAATCAAATAAAAAATAGCAATCTCATCTGAAGTTATTTCAGACATTAATATTAAAGTCAAGGTGAGATCATCAAAATATAAAACTGAAGACATTTTGTGTAGTACAGTTCACATTTTGCCTCAAAGCTTAGGATTGTTCAGCTACACCTCTGTCCTTCTTGACACCCTAGTTATGTCATGCCATTCTCCAAATGTATCTTGCACAAGCAAAAAGAGAATTCACAACTATTCATTTTCATTGCAAAAGAAGTATGATTTAGCATTCCCACTGACGGATCGAAGAAAGGATATTTCCGACACATGCCCTTTATATAGCTTGGGGTGGAGGATTGTATTGCACCACAAAGATTTTAGCATAATGAATCTGTCCCTGCCACTTCCTAGAGTACATTCTTTTTGATAAGATTCTCACCTTGGGGTTTATTTACTCAAGGCAAATAGGCTGTTCACTTTGCAAGGGAAGTTGCATAGTGCAAGATAATGAGGTAAAGCTCTGCTGATTCCCATCATCCAATCAAGCGCAATCAAAAATGCTGTTTTTTTTATTTGCATTGCACGTGATTGAGTATTCTTTGCAGACAAGAATGTAACCACATTTACCAAGCTCTGGGGAAAATTCTCTTACACTGTTCACCTTCTTTACAAATGAACCGCTTGTTGCCTTTAGTAAAGAACCCCCTTGTCTTCTGATAGGAGAGGACCTGATAGTAAGTCAGGAACATATTATGCAAAGTTTTAAAACTACCATGGTGCTTTTTGGGGGAGTCAAGGGATAAAGTGGAATTGTAAAAATTTTGAAGGTTAAATGTATGGAAAGAGCACATTTCTTGTTTAAGCAGTATTCATGGTACAAATTCAATATTTTTCAGACTTCGTTTCATTAAAACGGTTATGTTTGAAAGATATTCAGGCTCTAGGCATTCTAGGAGTTCATGAAGGCATCATTTATCTTTTTCTGTCTGCCAGTCATATTCCATTGTCACTCAGATGTTCCGAGGGGACACAGGATATCTTGATGTATGCAGACATTTTAATATGAAAAGAATAATTTGAATGGTGCTAGGAAAATCCACTTGTCAAGTGACTCTGTGTTTTGAATCTTGCCCTAGCTCATTACTGAAGCACAAATGGATTAGCCATAGAGAACAAACGTAAGGGGAGAGAGGTTAAAGGACAATTATAGAAACATTGTTTTAAATAAGTCTATGGGGTAGATTTACTAAGGCTGGTGCACTCAGAATCTGGTGAAGCTGTGCATGACAGCCAATCAGCATCTAACCTCAGCTTGTTCAATTAAGCTTTGGAAATAAAACCTGGAAGCTGATTGGTTTCTATGCAGAAGTGATCCTGATTTTGCACTCTGCAGCTTTAGTCCTATCTGTCATATTTCTTTGAATAAGACCAGAAACTAAAAGTATTTGGATATATGTGGGGTAGTTCATTAATTCTGTTCTGGAAGTAAAAGGGTTACTGAGAAAAAAAATCAAGGCAGCAAATTAACTATTGACAAGGTTAATCCCATGAAATAATCAACACTGATATTTATCATTGTGTGCATGACTGTCTATCCTTGCCTGTCATTTACTTGCCTTCCAGTTCTCACCTTCATGTATTCCACACACTGCATTGTTTATGCATAAAATGTATATATTATAGATTTAGATCTGTAAAATAAAGGTCATACTTTCTGCTCAATTCTGAAAAGTCAAAAGAATGTGTTAGGGTGAATACACAAAATGCTAATGAGGTTCAAACTTACCCTTGACATCTATTTTATTGTCCTTTTACAGGAAGAAGTCGGAAGGCTTCAACATTCATTTGAACAAATCCATGATGGGGCCTGCTTGCTTGCAAGGTAAAAATACTTCCTGTTGCAAAAAAATACAAAAAAAAAAATTACATTAACCACTTCACCTTCGGAAGATGCACTCCCCTTCCTGGCCAGGCCATTTTTTGCGATACAGCACTGCGTTACGTTAACTGACAATTGCGCGGTCGTGCAATGCTATACCCAAACAAAATTTATGCTCTTTTTTTCCCCCACAAATAGAGCTTTCTTTTGGTGCTATTTGATCACATGTGCGGTTTTTATTTTCTGTGCGAAAAAAAAACTATTTTTTTTTACTTTCTGCTCTATCTAACACATCCAATAATACTCTAATACACTCTAACACATCCAATAATAAATTTAAAAAATCAAATTTCTTCATTAATTTAGGTCAATACAGTGAAGGAAAAAAGTATTTGATCCCCTGCTGATTTTGTATGTTTACCCACTGACAAAAAAATGATCAGTCTATAATTTTAATGGTCGGTTTATTTTAACAGTGAGAGACAGGATAAGAAAAATACAGAAAAGTTATACCGTAAATTGATTTGCATTTTAATGAGTGAAATAAGTATTTGACCCCTTCACAAAACACGACTTAGTACTTGGTGGCAAAGCCCTTGTTGGCAATCACAGAGGTCAGACGTTTCTTGTAGATGGCCACCAGGTTTGCACACATTTGAGGCGGGATTTTGTCCCACTCCTATTTGCAGATTCTCTCCAAGTCATTAAAGAGTAACTCCACTTTTGTTGAGAAAAAAACATTCCCCTCTGGATGATCTCTGTACATTGCAAGGATAACAACCTTTGTTGCAGATTCCTACCTTTTTGTTATTCTGAAGAAATCCCTGTATGTTCCTCTGAGCCTCAGTGATGAGTGGGTCTAATGGGAGTGGTTTCATAAATATCTATCGGGTCTATTAGGTGTTCACCTGCAGTGCTCTAATGAGGAAATCTGCTGGGCCTGTATCCTTTTAGATAAGTTCCTACTGGGAGTGTCTCATCGAAAATGGCATTTTTGTTGCAGGGGATGCCTGAAATCTGACTTGTATCTTAGGCAGACTTCTGGGAAAATTGGTGAGCCAATTACACAAGCAAGAAATTATGTTTCTGGCGGTGGTCAGTACACACTCTGTGTACAGAACAACTCCAGGTAGCCATATTGCAATGCATTCTCCGAAAATTACAGTGGCTGCAGATTGAAAAGAAAAGATAATTTTTAATAACATTCAATTGCAATATTACTTGTGTTGCAATTGTATACGCTATATTATTTTTTCTTTATTTGCTATTTTTTTTCCCCAAGAAAATGGAGTTATGCTTTAAGGTTTCAAGGCTGACTTTTGGTACCTCGAACCTTCAGCTCCCTCCACATATTTTTTTATAAGATTAAGGTCTAGAGACTGGCTAGGCCACTCCGGGACCTTAATGTTCTTCTTCTTGAGCCACTTTTTTGTTGCCTTGGTCCTGTGTTTTGGGTCATTGTTCTGCTGGAATACCCATCCACAACCCATTTTTAATGCCCTGGCTGAGGGAAGGAGGTTCTCACCCAAGATTTGACGGCACATGGCCCCGTCCATCGTCCCTTTGATGCAGTAAAGTTGTCCTGTCCCCAGAAAAACACCCCCAAAGCATAACGTCCACTTTCATGTTTGATGATGGGGGTGGTGTTCTTGGGGCCATAGGCAGCATTCCTCCTCCTTCAAACATGGGGATTTGAGTTGATGCCAAAGAGCTCGATTTTGGTCTCATCTGACCACATAATTTTCACCCAGTTCTCCTCTGAATCATTCAGATGTTCATTAGCAAACTTCAGACGGGCCTGTACATGTGCTTTCTTGAGCAGGGGGACCTTGCGGGTGGTGCAGGATTTCAGTCCGTAGTGTGTTACTAATTGTTTTCTTGGTGACTATGGTCCCAGCTGCCTTCAGATTATAGACAAGATTCTCCCATGTAGTTCTGGGCTGAATCCTCACATTCTCTTGATCATTGAAACTCCACGAGTTGAGATCTTGCATGGAGCCCCAGACTGAGGGAGATTGACAGTTATTTTTTGTTTCTTTCATTTGCGAATAATCACACCAACTGTTGTCCCCCTCTCACCAAGCTGCTTGGCGATGGTCTTGTAGCCCATTCCAGCCTTTTGTAGATCTACAATCTTGTCCCTGACATCCTTGGACAGTTCTTTGGTCTTGGACATGGTGGAGAGATTGGAATCTGATTGATTGCTTCCATGGACAGGTGTCTTTTATACAGTTAACAAACTTAGATTAGGAGCACCCTCTTTTATGAGAGTGTTCCTAATCTCAGCTTATTACATGTATAAAAGTCAATTGGGAGCCAGAAATCTTGCTGACTGATATCCCTATCAAATATTAAATACTTATTTTACTCATTAAAATGCAAATCAATTTATAACTTTTTTGAAATGCGTTTTTCTGGATATTTTTGTTGTTATCTTTCACTGTTAAAATAAACCTACAATTAAAATTATAGACTGATCATTTCTTTGTCAGTGGTCAAACTTACAAAATCAGCAGGGGATCAAATACTTTTTTCCCTCACTGTTTGTATTCTGCTACATATTTTTTGGTAAAAAAAAATCCCAATAAGCCTATATTGATTGGTTTGCGCAAAAGTTATAGTGTCTACAAGCGATGGGATATATTTATGGAATTTTTATTTATTTTTTTTTTTTACTAGTAATGGCGGTGATCAGCGACTTACAGTGGGACTTCGATATTGCTGTGGACAGATTGGACACCTAACTGACACTTCTGACACTTTTTGGGGACCAGTGACATTATTACAGTGATCAGTGCTAAAAATATGCACTGTCACTATACTAATGACACTGGCAGGGAAGGAGTTAACATCAGGGGCGATCAAAGGGTTAAATTTGTACCTAGCTGGTGATTCAGTGTAGTGGGGGAGGTGCTTTTACTAGTGGAAGGCATGGATTAGTGTTCCTGCTTTATTGGCACACAGGATCCATGCCTTCTGTACTGACAAAATGGCAATTTGCCTTGTTTACATAGGCAGACTGCCGTTCTGCCTGTGTATCAAACGATCAGCAGGTGCCGGCGGACATCAGGTAAAATCACAGTGGGAGCGCACCGCTGGCAGCGAATTTTTTCGGAATTCTTTTAGTTTACTTATGTTTGGTTTATTCATATTCAAACTAATTCCAAAATTTTGGAGCGATTACAATTCGATGCAGTTGAAAATGTATCAAGTGATCCAAATTCTGCGTAAAGAATAGAAAAAAACGGCATGTGGTCCCCCAAAATCCATACCAGACCCTTAGAGAAGCATGCAGCCTAGCAGGTCAGGAAAGGGGGTGGCGAGTGAGCACCCCCCTCCTGAACCATGCCAGGCCACATGCCCTCAACATGGGGGGTGCTTTGGGGCAGGGGGGCTTCCATGTTGATGGAGACAAGGACCTCTTCCACACAACCCTGGGCGATGGTTGTGGTGGTTTGCAGGTGGGGGCCTTATGAGAACCTGGAAGTTCCCTTTAACAAGGGGGCCCCCAGATCTCGCCCCCCCATGTGAACACTGTATTCCTAATCATTCACCAATAAGTGTCAAAAATAAATTAAAACAAAGAGACTATTTTTTTTTTTTAATGATTGCCAAAATCCCCGAAGTAATTCCAGTATCAATCACAATAAACGCCACTGCTGCTATTGACCTAAAAACAAAAAACAAAAAAAAGATCTGCATTTTTAGCTTGCCTCCTAGCATCTGACACATTGGGTTCCCACCTACGGTAAATAAACAAATGGGTGTGGTCACAGGTGACAGAGGGTGGTCCTGTCCCTTTGTTTATTTACGGTCACTAGGCATCCGATGACTGACAGCTCCAGTACCCAGTGCATACAGTAAACAAACAAGGGCCGGAGTCACCAGTCAACTGGTGAACACGCCTCTTTTAATGTTTAATTACAGTCAGTGGGAACCTGACATTTCAGGTGCTGGGAGGCAAGCAAGGTGTGCGGACTTGGGGTTTTTTTTCAGGTCAGCGGTGGTGTTCATCGTGATTGACGCTGGATATACTTTGGGAGACATTGTTTTTAGATTTTTTTTAAAAATAAAGGACTTGTCAAAAATGGTCTCTGTTTTTATTTATTTTTGACATTTTTTGATGAATGAGTAGGGGTACAGTGCACCCCATATTCATTCACATGGGGGGGACAGGATCTGGGGGATGCATCTGAATTTTCAAATAAGGAAAATTTTGTCCCAATTTCAATGGAAGGAAACAAACTGCATATGTCATGATCACCAGCTGAAAATAAAGGAAGGAAAATCCAAAATAATAAAACGAATCCAGCCACCACATGTAGGTTTTTTTTTCCTTTTTTTGGGCTGGGGGAGGTAATATTGCTTTGAAGCATGATAAAACATACTGTATCTTTTCATGCAGGTATGCAATAATTTTAACCACCAGCTGCCCCAGCCAATTCTGACAGCAAAATCACGGGGGAAAGAAATGTTGTTAGTTGCAATTTTTTATGTGACATGATAGTCATTCAGCAGTTTTTCAAATGCAATTTTTTTAGAAAAAAATAAACTGTAATTAATTTTAGTGCATGCAAACACAGTATAATACCAATTTTTTAGTAAAAAAATATAAAAGATGAGGTTACACTGAGTAAATAGATACCTAGTGTCGTGCTTTAAAATTGTGTATGTCTATGGAATGGCAACAAACTACAGTATTTAAAACCTCTAAAGGCCACGCTTTAAACGCCTTTACAGGTTACCAGTTTAGAGTTACACAGGAGGTTTGGTGCTAGAATTATTGCTCTTTCTTTGACGTTTGCGATGATACCTTACATGTGGGGTGCTATCACCGTTTACATATGTGTGTAGGATCGACGTATGCGTTCGCGTTCACATATAAGCACAGGGGGCGGGGGAGCTTTACATTTTTTATTTTTGTTATTTTATTTACACGTTCTCTTTATTTATTTATTTTTTATTAACTTTATTGCTATCACAAGGTATGAACAACATTCCTTGTATTAGCGCAAGCGATGACAGGCCTTTTTTTTAAAAAAAATTCTCTTTATTGATTTTTTTAATAGATTTACAAAAACAGAGCCTTGGGGCATTCCCCGGCTCAAAAAGTACCACGTAAATCGGTACCTAACAACAGGTTATCTGCCTAAAACAATGCTGTTAGTGACAGAAAAACAGAACAAAAAAAGAGAAAAAAACTAGATATCACTGCTCAGCCACTCCATTCGGAGATATTATGAAAGGAGAATGTGCAACTCGTCTTCAATAGAGGTGAGGTTTCCCAAGAGGGAACTCTGGTACTAGGCCTAGGGTACTAAGGGTTCAACTATAGGGGTGTGCAAGGGTCTTAGCAAGTGTTAGCACAGAAGGAGAAGTCAATGGGTGTCAGATATACCGTCTACTCTTGAGCGGCATTAGTAGAGGTAAAGTCAAGCCATAGTTTCCACACTTTGTCAAATTTAGCAGTACACCCACGGGAGTGATATGTGGCTTTATATAATGCTATTGTAGAATTGACCAGGGCTTTCCAAGAGTTCAGAGAGGACGCATCTGATTGTTTCCATTTTAGTAATATTGCTTTACTGGCATAAAAGAGCAGAAGTCCTATGAGGGTCGTAGTTGCTGTGCAGTGCGCTAAAGGGCCCACCAGGCCCAGCAAGCAGACTGGTACAGTCAGCAGGATAGGGATTGTTAACAACGAGGCTATAAATTGCGTCACCTCTACCCAGAAAGAGTGCACTTTGGGACAGGACCACAACATATGACAGAAACCGGCCTCTAGACTACCACATTTCCAACAGCTAGGATAGGCCCCAGGATAAATTTTGTTCAGCGGTTGCGGCGTTAAATACACCCTGTGTAGAATCCTGAATTGTATTAAGCGGTCCTTAACTGCCACTAATTGGAGAGAAGGGTATTCCCACATATCCTCCCAATCCTCTGTGTCTAATTCAGGAAAGTCCACCCTCCATTTAGCCTGGAGACTTTCAAGCCCAAAATGCATTGATGGTAGTAGTACCTTATATATGGTGGATAGGGGTTTTACCAGCTCATCATTCCGGAGGAGGAATTCTAGAGTGGAGTGAAGGATTGATAGTGGTTGAGAATCAAATTGGGAAGAGAAGGCATGTCTAAGCTGTAAATATCTAAAGAAGTAACAGTTGGGTAGGTCATGGTTTTGTTTGAGAGTGTTAAAGGGAAGGATAGCCCCGTCTTTACATATATGGTCGAGAATCTTAGAACCCCTTGTTGCCCATAAGCTCGGATCAGGTATAGTGTGGAACTCTGCGAGGAACGGATTGAGCCATAAGGGGGTATCCGGGGACCATCTGTTTGGTTCTGTTTTATGTTTACAAACTTGCGATTGCCACACCTTTATCACTGATGTCATAGAGTGTGTGAGAGTCACAGGTGCTCTGGGACCTCTGTATAGTGCATTTCTCAATGATTCAAAGGACCCCAGCGATGCTGCCTCCAGCACCACCGAGGCGTTTGTATCATCAGAGATCACCCAATTATGTGCGTGGACAAGTAGGGCTGCAAAGAAATATTTTTGGAGGTCTGGACATTCCAGGCCCCCCTCCGTCCAGGGTTTACGAAGGATAGACTTGCTAAACCTGGGGGCTCTAGACTTCCATAGGAATGAAGAGAGGATGGCATCTAATTGTGTAAAGAATTTTATGTGTATCCATACTGGAGCGTGCCTGATGATGTATAGAAAAATAGGAAGTCACTTCATTTTGAATAGGTTTATTCTGCCTATAAGAGATAGGGGCAAATTATCCCAAGCTCTTAGTTTGGATTTAAGGTTTGATAAAAGGGGAGTGAGGTTCAAGGAAATAAAATCTGTCACCTTGGGGGTGATGTTGATCGACAGGTCCTTTTTATGGAGAGATCTGGGATCTGTTAGATCCCATACCTCTCCTTTGCCCTCAAAAGCATCTGATCTTACTTACTTTAAGTTAAAGCACCATATCTGCCCACAGATAGCTACTTTTAGACATGTGCCCGTGTGTAGTAACCACATTTTTTATTTATGTTCCATTACTTGTTGTTAGAATATTATTTTACAAGAATTTTATATTAAAATTGTCCAATTTACTCAATAAGCTAGCGCTTGTTCTTGTTTTGGTTAAATATATAATGTTGAAATATAAACTATTAATTTAAATTTCATTTCTATCATAAATCACAATGGTATTTGGGACTAACATATGGCTGGAAAACATGAAAGCAGATTATAATGTCTGGAGGCAAAACTGTTCAAAGTAAAGGCATTTAATGGTTTTCTTCTTTCAGTGGCTTATTAGCATATTTAATATACTGCCATGTGTATATGACTTTAATAAAAATGTTTTTATATACATTTTTTACAGCCACCAAGATGACATGGATGTAGATAATAATAGTATGAAATGTATGGGCTGTCAACAGCCACTGGAATCGAAAGTAAAAATGTAAGTGAAAAATCTTTAATATAAAAATGAGTTTGAATAAAAATATTTTTAGAATAGTATGGTTATGTTATGTGCTTCTGAATTTCCATGATTTCATATGACAATCTTCTGTGATAAGTGTAACTTAAATCAGTGTAACAGGAACAGGGATGAGAGGTGTGATTTCAGCAAATTAAATTTGCAATTCAGGTATATTGTATCTTTACTGACACATCTTCTATCATGGTATTATGTCCAAATCACTCATGTGGTAAAGGTTACAATGGATAAGCAGAATTATGTTGGTGAAAATCATTTTGTCCCAAATGTACTAATTTTGCCTTGGGTGAAATATTGGTGAAGAGGAAAATGAGCTACATTTTTATCCTTATTTAAAATGCTTTTTGGGGAGAGGGGGGTATTTAGGGTAGTTTAGTTTGTTTAATTTAGTGTTCTTTGTCTTCAGCTTTTTTTGTGTTAATTCATAATATTTCCATTTTTTCACTGTCTTCATTTTTTGAGCATAAAAGTAAAATAATGAGCAAAATGGGGGTCCATTTATAGCACAAAAGCCGATCCAGAATAGTTGAATTGAGATTTTGTAACCCTCATGAGCCATGTAATTTAACTTTAAAATCTACAAAAAAACTATTCATTTTTCCTTCCACATCGACTACAACAAATTTTGTCAAAATGGGGAGTTAAACTTAAAATTTTGCTCATCCCTAGACAGACATTTCAACAAATTATAAGCATAAGAAATTGTATTTAGAATGTTTACATTCTATATCATTGTATGTGACATCAACCTTCACTAGTTAGGACCGGAAGGGTTTGCCCCCTTAATGACAAGGCCATTTTTTGTGATATGGCATTGCGTCGCTTTAACTGACAATTGCGCGGTCGTGCGACACTGTACCCAAACAAAATTTATGTTGTTTATTTTTCACAAATAGAATTTTCTTTTGGTGGTATTTGATCACCTCTGCGTTTTTTGTTTTTTTTTGCACTATAAACAAAAAAAGACCGCCAATTTTGAAAAAAAACACAATATTTTTTACTTTTTTTTTATATAATCTTTATTTTACACATTTTCAATCTTTACACATCAAATACACGTATTGTGATAATTAGATATTTCATATTACAAACAGTACATACATTATCCAATTTATATCTCAAAAGTTCTGTCAATAGTTATATTAAACCACATTAACACACCATTCAACCATATGCACATTCTCACCAAAAAAAAAACAAACCCCTCAAAAGAATGTTAAAAGGCTCCGCCATATTACTCTACGTATAGTTTGATAAATTTGCTGAGGTTCTAAACTACTCCCATTTTTGCCATGTTTCCTGAATTTGATCCCTAAGTACCGCTTATGTCCCTATCATCAACTCCACTGACTGCATCTCGCTCATCTCACACACCCACTCCCCTATTGAGGGAGACACTGTTTTTCTCCAGTTTTGAGCTATAACGGTTCGAGCCGCTGTCAGCATATGTCTTAAGATGTCTCTTTTAATACCTTTCATAGATCTAGGGAGCATTGATAACACTACCAATATATCGGATTGTATTTTTTGTCCCGTAATAAATTGGTATATGCCATACATTTTTAAACAGAATCGCTGAACCCCCAAACAATGATACCATATGTGAGACATTGTGCCTGTTGCATTTTGACATCTCCAACATACCTCTGTATTTTCATTATTTATCCTATGCATATCTACTGGACATCTATACCATCTTGCGAGAATTTTATAATTTCTTTCCTGATGTCTACTCGATAGAGATAACTTATGTGCTAATAGAAATGCTTTTTCTCACTTTTTCTGGGTATAATTATCCCCAATTCTTTTCCCATTTATTTAAGTATGTCAATTCTTTTTTCTTAGTATATGAGTTCAAACTTTTATATAATATAGATAAAACATGAGCTGGTTTGTGTTCTTGCAGTAATAATTTTTCGAATTCTGTTAATGGTCTATCTAATACAATTTTTTTTGTCACAGACAGAGTATAAGTATGAAGTTGTTGGTACTGCATCCATTTAGTCTTATTATCCAGGCCCAAAGCCTCCATTGAAGGAAGCCTATTCTCCACCAGAATCTGAGCCACCCTCACATCCTCATCCAACTTAAAAAAGTTAAAGTTTTCATTGCCGGTGGAAAATCCGGGTTATCAATGGGGAATAGGGCCTTTGCTTCTAGAGAAGATAATGGCTTTATATCATAACCCAACAGCTAGAATTTGCGTAAACGGATCTGTATCTGATCCAGTAACAATATCAAATGGAACGCGACAGGGCTGTCCTCTGTCCCCGCTGTTGTATTAGTAATGGAACATCTGACCACTGCTATTCGTAAAAATGTTGACATACAAGGGATAAAAATAGGGGATAGGGAATATAAAATGTCTGTATATGCAGATGATTTATTGCTATATTTAACCAATCCAATAGTGACAATACCGAATCTCATCTAGGAGTTTAACCGCTTTGGAATATTGCGTAATTTAAAGTCAATTATGATAAAACAGAGGCCCTCAATATTACATTAACAAGTGATATGGTGGAGCTTCTTAAAAAAGATTTTTCTTTTAAATGGCAAAAAGCAGCTAATAAATATCTGGGAACAGAGATTTGAATAAACTTCAAGAACTCAATTATCGTCCGATAATTCAAAATATAATAAAGACGTTGCAACGATATGACAGAACGGTTTTCTCCTGGATGGGTAGGATTAACATTAGAAAAATGGACATATTACCAAAGGTCCTATATATATTCCAGACTATCCCAATATTTTTTCCAACAAAATTACTGGATCAGCTGCGGGAGGCTATAGGGAGTTTTATCTGGGCACATAAATCAGCTCGAATTAGAAGGGATATATTAATCAGGGCTTGCCCTCCCAGATTTTTCAATGTACCTCCGCTCGGTATTTATTTCTAGAATAGTGGACTGGTTCCACAATGCAGGTAATAAACAATGGGTGAAGTTGGAGGAAGATGCCACAGCTGTCAAATTGAAGTCTCTACCATGGATAAAAAGAAAGCATCAACCTCCGAGGAGCAATATGCCATTTTTGTTGTATTCAACATTAAGAGTTTGGAATAAAGGGAGGGAAACTGGTCCACTCAGATGGGACCAATGACTCCATTGCTTGATATTTTTTTACTTTTTGCTATAATAAATATCCCCAAAAAATTGTAAACAAACAAACTTTTTCATCAGTTTTTAGGCCAATATGTATTCTTCTACAAATTTTTGGTAAACAAAATCGCAATAACCGTATATTGATTGGTTTGCACAAAATTTATACCATCTACAAAATAGGGGATATATTTATGGCATTTTTATTATTTTTTTTTTACTAGTAATGGCGGTGATCAGCGATTTTTAGCAGGACTGCGACATTGTGGCGGACAGATTGGACACTTTTGACACTTTTTTGGGGCCAGTGACATTTATACAGCAATCAGTGCTAAAAATAGCCACTGATTACTGTATACAGTGGGGACGGAAAGTATTCAGACCCCCTTAAATTTTTCACTCTTTGTTATATTGCAGCCATTTGCTAAAATCATTTAAGTTCATTTTTTTTCCTCATTAATGTACACACAGCACACCATATTGACAGAAAAACACAGAATTGTTGACATTTTTGCAGATTTATTAAAAAAGAAAAACTGAAATATCACATGGTCCTAAGTATTCAGACACTTTGCTGTGACACTCATATATTTAACTCAGGTGCTGTCCATTTCTTCTGATCATCCTTGACATGGTTCTACACCTTCATTTGAGTCCAGCTGTGTTTGATTATACTGATTGGACTTGATTAGGAAAGCCACACACCTGTCTATATAAGACCTTACAGCTCTCAGTGCATGTCAGAGCAAATGAGAATCATGAGGTCAAAGGAACTGCCCGAAGAGCTCAGAGACAGAATTGTGGGAAGGCACAGATCTGGCCAAGGTTACAAAAAAAATTCTGCTGCACTCAAGGTTCCTAAAGCCGCGTACACACGGTCGGACTTTTCGTCTACAAAAGTCCAACGGACGCTGACGGACTAAAGCTGGCTGGTAATCCGATCGTGTGTGGGCTTCTCCGGACTTTCAACGTACTTTTTTAGCCTCAAATCCGACGTACTTTAGATTTGAAACATGCTTCAAATCTTTACGTCGTAACTACGACGGACCCCGAAATCCGCTCGTCTGTGTGCTAGTCCGACGGACAAAAACCCACGCTAGGGCAGCTATTGGCTACTGGCTATGAACTTCCTTATTTTAGTCTGGTGTACGTCATCACGTACGAATCCATCGGACTTTTGTGTGGTCGTGTGTAGGCAAGTCCGTTCGTTAGAAAGTCTGCCACAAGTCCGCCGCAAGTCTGCCGAAAGTCCTCCGGAAGTCTGTTGGACAGGCTGTCGGACTTTTGTAGCTGAAAAGTCCGACCGTGTGTACGCGGCATAAGAGCACAGTGGCTTCCATAATCCTTAAATGGAAGATGTTTGGGACGACCAGAACCCTTCCTAGAGCTGGCCGTCCGGCCAAACTGAGCTTTTGGGGGAGAAGAGCCTTGGTGAGAGAGGTAAAGAAGAACCCAAAGATCACGGTGGCTGAGCTCCAGAGATGCAGTCGGGAGATGGGAGAAAGTTGTAGAAAGTCAACCATCACTGCAGCCCTCCACCAGTTAGGGCTTTGTGGAATAGTGGCCCGATGAAAGCCTCTCCTCAGTGCAAGACACATGAAAACCTGCATGGAGTTTGCTAAAAAAACACCTGAAGGACTCCAAGATGGTGAGAAATAAGATTCTCTGGTCTGAGACCAAGATAGAACTTTTTGGAATTAATTCTAAGCGGTATGTGTGGAGAAAACAAGGCACTGCTCATCACCTGTCCAATACAGTCCCAACAGTGAAGCACGGTGGTGGCAGCATCATACTGTGGGGGTGTTTAACAGCTGCAGGGACAGGACGACTGGTTGCAATTGAGGGAAAGATTAATACGGCCAAGTACAGGGATATCCTGGATGAAAACCTTCTCCAGAGTGCTCAGGACCTCAGACTGGGCTGAAGGTTTACCTTCCAACAAGACAATGACCCTAAGCACACAGCTAAAATAACGAAGGAGTGGCTTCACAACAACTCCGTGACTGTTCTTGAATGGCCCAGCCAAAGCCCTGACTTAAACCCAATTGAGCATCTCTGGGGAGACCTAAAAATGGCTGTCCACCAACGTTTACCATCCAACCTGACAGAACTGGAGAGGATCTGCAAGGAGGAATGGCAGAGGATCCCCAAATCCAGGTGTGAAAAACTTGCATCTTTCCCAAAAAGACACATGGCTGTATTAGATCAAAAGAGTGCTTCTACTAAATACTGAGCAAAGGGTCTGAATACTTAGGACAATGTGATATTTCAGTTTTTCTTCTTTAATAAATCTGCAAAAATGTCAACAATTCTGTGTTTTTCTGTCAATATGGGGTGCTGTGTGTACATTAATGAGGAAAAAAAATGAACTTAAATGATTTTAGCAAATGGCTGCAATATAACAAAGAGTGAAAAATTTAAGGGGGTCTGATTACTTTCCGTCCCCACTGTAAATGTCACTAGCAGGGAAAGGTTAACACTAGGGGGCGATCAAGGGGTTAAGTGTAAGTGTTCCCTAGGGAGGTGGTTCTAACTTTGGGGGGGTGTAGTGACTGGAGGAGGAGAGAGATCACTGTTCCTTTTCACTAGGAACAGCAGATCTGTCTCTCCTCCCCTGACAGAACGGAGATCTGTCTGTTTACATTGACAGATCCCCGTTCTGTTTCTCTCAGGAGCGATCGCGGGTGGCTGGGCCAGCTATGCGCATCGGCCCACGGCATCACGCCGCGGGCCCCCTAGAGCTCTTAAAGCAGTCGATGTACAATGACAGCGATTCGCCCAGGAGAGCCAACCTGCCGCAGTACAACTGCGAAGGCTGGTCTTAAAGTGGTTAAACGTTACATCTACATAAAAATTATATTCACACCTGCCCACTTCCTAACCATTTCTCAAAGATCTAGCAGGGAGATCTAGGCTGACATTGCAGCTCCACCAACTTGCCATAGCCAATATGATGGGTTCACACTTTTCATTATTCATATTTAACCTTCTTTTTTTATTCTTGCTAGTTGTTTTTATTTATTTCATTTTTGTTGTTCTTTTTATAGATTGCATGGAAATGGAAATAATATTTGCAAACTAATATTGCCAAAAGAAGGTCTTATTTATCCTGAAAAAATCTTAAGGGTCCATGCACATTTGGCTTAAAGAACGCTGCTTCTACAGGAGTTATGTGTTTTGCCTGTAGAAGAAGCTCAATGTTATCCTATGTGTCCATGCACATTAGGATGTTTAGAGGCACATTTTAAGCTCAGCATTTAGAGTCAGAAAAAAAAACCCTTCTGGAATGTGATTTTGAGAGGAGTTTTCTGGCAAAGGAACTGGCGTTTTTTTAAGCCCAGTGTACATGGATTCTTATAATGCTAACACTGAATTAAAAGGCCCAAAGCTAAGATATAAAAATGTATCTTTTCTAAAAAGGGTGTACAGGTTTGACAGCCATTAGGGCCCTTTCACACTGGGGCGGTTTGCAGGCGCTATTGGAGCGGTGCACTGGCAGGACGGGAAAAAACGTCCTGCCAGCAGCATCTTTAGAGCGGGGAAGGAGCGGTGCATTCACTGCTCCTTCCCTGCTCCTGCCCATTGAAATCAATGGGACAGCGCGACTATACCGCCGGCAAAGCGCCTCTGCAGAGGCACTTTGCGGTGGTTTTTAACCCTTTCTCGGCCGCTAGCGGAGGGTAAAACCGCCCCGCTAGTGGCCGAATACCGACGGTAAAGCGCCGCTAACAATAGCTTTACAGCCGACGCCGCCCCCGCCCCAGTGTGAAAGGGGCCTTACTAAGGTCTAACGTCCGAAATGCATAGGCTGTTTTTACAGCGTTTTGCAATTCTTTTCAATAAAGGAATATTATTGTTTGGATGTCATCCTGTGTGCCGACCATCCCTTCCCTTATTCTTCTACGTTGGAAGTGTCAGCAGCCTTGAGGTCTGAACCGGGCGAAGCTGTTATATAGGCAGGTTGTAGCACCTACACACTTGTTTTCCCATGGCAGCTGAAGTGGTCAATTCAGCCTGTGGTTCCAGCCCACAGTACTCTATTTGAATACCTTAAGAACAGTAAAGGTTATTTTGTTATCCCTGGCTGAATGTTTGGGCAAATCACTTGGTAACTATTGTTAAATAATGGAAGTCCGTTCACTCATTTGCTGGCAACAGCTCTCTGTGGTGCTAAACTGTGAAGCTGTTTTTAATACTTTTGTCTGAGGGATCCCTAAGTCAAGTTCACCAAGTAGGGGATGATCACCTACTTGCCTCACTTTGTCGACCCTTCAGCATTGGACATTGGTCGGGAAACCCTTGTTAAAACACATACTGTTGGAATGCAAGCTGGTTTTCAACTTGCAGGGTGTCTGCACACTTATTTCTTGCAAATATAGAAATACCCAGGTTCGACACTCACCAAAAATGAAAACGTTTACAGCTCCAAGGCAAAAAACACTTTGAAATTTGATTTTCTCCACCATAAAACATGGCATTATTCGAATATTGTGCAAGGAACTCACATTCATGCATGATATAAATATAATTAGAGCAGTGGCCTCTCCACAGTAAAATATAAAGGTAGCAGGAGTGTATATGTACCATCATCCAGAAATCAATAATCAAAAAAAGGGGATTGGAAGCCTGAACCCCAGTCAGGCGACCAAAGAATGGAGTATATTGGACTATTCCGGTACAGTAATTAAGGATATGAAGCAGGTAATGGCAGTATTAAAAATTGTAATTCATTTATTGATGCAAAGGACAAAACATGATAATACAATAACACTTAATAAAAGTACAGGTATATCACCAATGGATTCAATAGTATACAGTACAACACAAGATCTCAGATATCATATTCCTCGACTAGTTTCGCGGACGCAATCCGCTTCATCAGGAGGGAATCTGGAGAAGAGTTATTCTGACTAAACAGTTTGAACCTGACAATTAAAAAACATACAATGGAGTTTACTCAAATACATAATCAGTACAATTTATGTTCCAGCATCAAAATTGACAAATGCGTAATAAATATGGGGGGGGGGGGGGGAGGGACGAATCTGCTTACCCAGGTCCCAGCAGACCCCAGGCGCAAGGCCCCACCACCAGCTGATGATCTCCCACGGCGACCTGGGGGGAGCTGAAGAGATAACGGGGTAATAAGGATAGAATGTATATTAGGATATAAATAAATATACTGTATATATATATATGTTGCAGCTAATAACAAACAATCCGTCAAATCACCTCACTGCCAGGCTTCATACATCCTTTCCAGAGACAATGAACAGTCTTTTGCAAGCTTTGTTTTTGTTGTTTTATTGAGGGGTACAACTTGGATAGGGGTAGGAATATGGGATGCCCATAGAACAAGTCTTTGCCATCATATTTAAGCATTTTAGAACACTTTGAATAAAAGTAGAGCCAGAAGGTATAATGTGCATATAGGATTTAGTATTAGTTTCCTGCTGAATCTACATGCAGTCTGTTGCTCCTCCTGCGGATCAACCCCTGCAGACTATTCCATCTAATGCCCCGTACACACGGTCAGATTTTCCGACGGAAAATGTGTGATAGGACCTTGTTGTCAGAAATTCCGACCGTTTGTAGGCTCCATCACACATTTTCCATCGGATTTTCCGACACACAAAGTTTGAGAGCAGGATATTAAATTTTCCAACAACAAAATCTGTTGTCGGAAATTCCGATCGTGTGTACACAAATCCGACGGACAAAGTGCCACGCATGCTCAGAATAAATAAAGAGATGAAAGCTATTGGCCACTGCCCCGTTTATAGTCCCGACGTACGTGTTTTACGTCACCGCGTTTAGAACAATCGGATTTTCCGACAACTTTGTGTGACCGTGTGTATGCAAGACAAGTTTGAGCCAACATCCGTCGGAAAAAATCCTAGGATTTTGTTGTCGGAATGTCCGAACAAAGTCCGACCGTGTGTACGGGGCATTAGAGTTCTCTAGCCATCCGACCGTGTGGTGGCAGAGACATCATTAATGACCGTGTAAAAGCAATGTTCTTAGATCTCTTTCACCTCCTGCTCATAACTTGTTTACTCCTGTACACTTGGTTCCTCCTGCACAAACTTGGAGTTACTATATTGAAATATGACACATCCTCTTCTATTGAATAGTAGGGGCCCAGTCTGAATAAGCCTCTCTACTGTGGCTCTGGTTGCTCGCTGCCACTAGGCCTGAGGCCTGCAGAACCTCTCCCCGGAGGCCCAGTGGGTTAGAAGCATATCTTCTAGGAGATATGGACTACTGTTCCTGTTTCTTCTGATCCAGGACTCCCCATCATCCGCCGTGTGTATTTATGAAGACTCCACTAGTGACCGTGTACTAGCAGAGTTCCTTTCACAGACTCCTCTGCACTCCAGCCCTTGGCACTTCAGCCCTTGGCACCTCCAGCCCTTCTGTGGTAACACTCACTGAACTTCCAACAGCCCTGAGTCCTTGATGAGGAACTTTGACTGGACCATGCGTACCACCAGTTTCATCTTCCCTTCTGCTTCAGGAGTTCCCTGCCATCCGACTGTGTGGTGGCAGAGACATTGCAGAGACATTGCCAATGACCGTGTAGAGGAAATGTTCCCTCACAGCTCTCCCCGGGCCTCTCCTGCGATCAGCGCATCCCCCCCCACACGGAGAAGGCCTCCTGCGACTGACTAACATGCCATTCCTCACTTCACCCAGCCGACTCTCCTCCCTGTGGAGAATCACCTCAGCTTATATATGAGGCCCGCCCCCTGCCAATCTCGATGGGGATTGGTCAGGGTTCACACACAAGCTGCCTGCCACTCCAGTTCTAGGCCCAGCCCCTTTTACAGAACCTTCACTCTGAAAACAGGGAAGGCGCCTCAGAGCCAGAGCACAGGTGGTAATGCCCACAGCTACTCTGACCACTCCCAGCCCCAGATCAAAACAGACAGACCTAGCTTGCAGCATAGGCCTGCCTAAATTTGCCTGTGCTGAATAAACCTAGTAAAATGACCTTACTAGCACCTACCTATTGGTAGAGTGTGCTACATATATATATATATATATATATATATATATATATATATATATATATATATATATATATATATATATATATATATATATATATATATATATATATATATATATATATATATGTAGCACACTCTACCAATAGCTAGTAAGGTCATTTTACTAGGTTTATTCAGCACAGGCAAATTTAGGCAGGCCTATGCTGCAAGCTAGGTCTGTCTGTTTTGATCTGGGGCTGGGAGTGGTCAGAGTAGCTGTGGGCATTACCACCTGTGCTCTGGCTCTGAGGCGCCTTCCCTGTTTTCAGAGTGAAGGTTCTGTATATATATATATATATATATATATATATATATATATATATATGTGTATGTATATATGTATATGTATGTATGTATGTATGTATGTATGTATGTATGTATGTATATATATATATATATATATATATATATATATATATATATATATACACATATACAGTCAGCTCCATAAATATTTACCTTTATGGTGGTGGTGTATAGAGCCAAAAAGATTAGAATTGTGTCGATGTCCCAATATTAATGGACCTGACTGTATATATATATATATATATATATATATATATATATATATATATATATATATATATATATGTTTTAAAAGATATTCCAGTAAACATGTTTTAGCATTTATAGTACTGGAAGAATCTTACCAGATTTTTAGGTAGACCTATATTGGCTTTAAGGCATAATCCTAAATGGTCTTTTCTTAAAATAGGAAAGAACATTGGAATTCGGCAATTTGGGAGTGTAAAATATAATTTATAAGAATTCTATTATTATTCTCTGAATTACCATCATCTTGAATGTCACCACTGTCCACGGTTAAATGAAAATAATAACAGATTAACAGACTAATACAGAGCTCCTGCATTCCAATCACTGTGCTAATGTATGGCCATAAAAACGTTACTCTCTTTCCCCATTATCACATAAGGCATTATGGTTACAGTGATGTAAATATGTTGTAAAGCAAGTGACAAACCACTGTAAAATGCTACTAAAACATTGCTTTACTATAAATGAAATGCCAAGACCCTGATAAGCCACTTGCACAATCTCTTTTCTATCATCATTTTCTATTAGCAACTATCTATCAGTAAACAAATCAATAGATCAGCCTCTGTTCCAACGATAAACAGGAATATGTGAGATAAAATGTTCTCTTCTCAAGGCTCATTGCTCCGGTCCATTTTTCAGACACCAATACTTAATAGCACTCTGCTACTTCACCTACTTTACTCCATAAAGTGATTTCAATTCTTGTCCAATACAGCAGCCATTTATGTGGCTTGATTTATCTCAGGGTTACAGTATAATAATACAATATAAATAAATGTATCATATACGTTGGCTGGCAGTATTGCATTTCAGTGATAGAACTTCATATAGCACTGATACAGATTCAATGTGTTTCTAATCTTTCACTAAAGGACAAGGTTAAATGAGACCTTCTCCCTATGGTGCACTCAGTGTGCAATGATGATGGGGGATAGATTTAGTTGAAATTGAAATCATCTAGTGTAGCTGTCAGAATATTAGAAAGGCAACTAGCTCCAGACTCTTTTTTTTTTTTAGAAGAGCCTTTTCCCAGTAGCAATAACCAGGTAGAGTTTTTATAGCTTTATTGATCAGTGAGAAATCGAGATTTTTTCTTGAGTCAGACAATATGTCTTTATTTCAGTGTACTCCTTTTTCAGTCTTTTTAGTAAAGGAAATCGAAATAGTGTATAGAACTATTTCAAATTGATATTATTATTAATATTATCTTTAAGAAGTTTAATTGCAACCTGCAACAATGTTAAATTGGTACATGTCTGTTGCCTATCTGTAGAATTTATTTTTGTCTGTACAACCAGTTCATGGCAAAAATTATGGTACTGATGTTATGAGGATTCAAACCCGACCTCCAGTGCTCCAATGCTTATAAAAAAAGAGAGTGCTGGAGCTTCGAATGAAAGATTGCAGGTAAGGATTTGTTTCAATTAAAACAGTTTTTTAACTCTTTGTTCCTTTCAGCAGCAGGGTTCATGGTCAGCAGTTGAAACATTAGTACTTAGTACTTCCAAAATGATCAACATTAAACGACCCCTATAGTACAAAATATTTTATTGTGACAACTGTATGCGGTTAATACCTGTAATGATGGTATTCAGTAAATTAATTCCTTTTTTTTAATTTCACATGTCTTCACTTATATTTTTCTGCAGACCAGGCTGTCCAGCAAAAATTATAGGGGTAATGACAAACCATTTCACAATAACGGAAGTGCTTGCAATGGTCAGCATTTATCAATATTGTTAAGCCCCTAGTTGTTCTATTGCTGTAACTGGTTAGCTGGAGTTGGGATTTATTGTGCTTGTTGCTTATTTGACTTCCATTTAAAACTACATATTTATACAAGACTACCCGGTCCACAGGGTGACAACGCTGTTGTGCCCCAATCATAGGAAGTGAAAAAATATTGACTTTTCAGAATTGCCCTAAAATTACACTTCAGAACTGGGCCTTTAGCAAGACAAAGGCATAATGAGCTAGTATGCATCACATACTAGCTCGTTATGAAATACTTACTGTTGCAGGGGTTCCCGCACACGGCTATGACTGGCGATATGTCTACCGGAGTTATTTCCGGGTTTGGCAGGAGCCGCAATGATGTCACTCCCGCGCATGGGCATGGGAGCCGCCAGTCACGGCACAGCTCCTGAAGAAACGGCACGCAGGCCATTACTTCAGTGCTCATGTGCCAATGACGTCGTGACATACAGATACAGTGAATATCTCCTAAACTGTGCAAGGTTAGGAGATATTCATGGTACCTACAGGTAAGCCTTATTACAGGCTTACCTGTAGGTAAAAGTGGTGTAACAGCCTAATTTTTGCACGGTTTACTTATAATGCGCACTTCTTTATTTTGAGAACATATGGGTGGACGAGTCTTTATGAAGCTTGATACTGATAGAATCAGGTACCCATGCAGTGAAAATCCAAGTACCTTTCATTAAAAGTGAAAAATGATTGATAGTACAGGGATAAATCTAATGCTGGGTCTGAAACTATTACAAATATCACAGTCAGCTGTCCAGGATTTCAGACATGGAGTTTATAAATCTTTAATTAAAGTGACCCTGTCAGGTTTAAAAAAAGTCCTAAAGGAAGGCCCCTGCAATAGAAAAGTTATTCTACCTACTTTTGCGATGGCCTGTGTCTCCTACCTTTGCTCCATTCCAGTGCTGCAGCCTCTGCCAGAATGTTCAGCACTCAAGACATCCAGGAGTGTCAGATGCCTACCACTTCTACTGCAGGCTCCATCCTTCAGGATTTTTTTTTAGCCTCAAAGGATCACTTTACCAAAAAAATGAATGTCTGAAATCCTGAACAACTAACTGTGACTGTATTTAATTGTGACAGTATCAAAAGCTGATGGCATCATATTCATCATTGAACTTTTTTTCTTAGAGCAATCGTACAGTAAGTGGTCACTGGCATGTTTTAAATTTGCATTCCAGCAGATGAACTAATTTGAGATCTTATGGAAAATGTGTCTAATACCTACTTTGGGTTAGTTAAAATTTTTATTACATAAATTACATATGATTGAGGGTGTCAGGAATTCAGTTGGAGGGCAGGGTGACAAGCAATGGAGGGGGTGATAATGGATATTGAAAGCAAAGAATGAAGGACAGAAGTAGGATGGAGCTGAAGGGAGAAGTATTGCAAACAGGGAGAGATGATCTTCAGAGGGGGTGCATGGGAAATCACAATTAGAGGATGGGGTGACAGGAAAAATGTTCCACTGGGATAAGAGCAGGACAGCACAGCATTGCTTTTACACCCAGGGCCTTATTGCAACACTAGTGTAACCTTTCTGCAAGACCATACAGCCATGCAGTCCACAGTCCTCATGTTTGAACTTCTGACACAGGAATGTGAAAAAACGACATGATCAATCATCTTATGTAGGTGACAAACACATGGTTACAACAAACTAAGTAAAGGCGCAAAGAACTGGAACAATTAATCACACAATGTTAAAATTACATATTCATCAGGCATATATATGCAGTCTGTAAGACAGTTAAAAAGTCCAAGGACCATGGGGGAGTAAAAAAGAAAATCCAGCACTCAGGGCTGCCATCATATAGGAACAGAACCAGGTTCCAAATGCACTGAAAGAACAAGGAGAGAGGCGCCTCTGGGTGCAGATTTTAAAACAAGTTTAATGGTTAATTAAAAGTGGCAACTCATATTTGAGAAGTAATATATAGGCATTAAGGTGGTCCCAACAAGGGGAAGAAGTAATCGATGAAAGTTCCAATCCTGTGGCGGAGAAGTGCTGTGCTCATGTTCACACTGAAGTTGTTATGCCGGCCGCGGTGGAGGAGAAGTCAAGACGAGGCTTGTAGAGCAGATGGTAGGCAAGGATTAATCAGGTCACGATACGCGACGTGTTTCATGAGCATGCGCGCTGCGGATGACATGGCAGCCAAGCTCATTTCTCAAACTAGCTTGTGGGACTAATAGGCTTCATTATAAAGTATACATATGGGGAGGGGCCAATAGGAACAACTAATCATAGTCATTAACGCCTGAAAACACATACATATCACATTACAAAATCTCTCTATGTTCAAATTCCTGAACAGCATACAACAAAAGCCATACAGATATTATCGCTATATTGATGATATATTCATGATATGGACTGAAGGTGAAGAAAATCTAAACCAATTCTTCTCATTTATCAACACTTTTCACCCATCTATCAAACTAAAAATGGACTATTCGAACACACATGTCAACTTCCTGGACACTACAGTATACATCAGGGATGACAAGCTTCACACGTCGATATACAGAAAACCTACTGACCGATGCAGCTATCTTCATAGTTCCAGTTTTCACCCTCAACACACTAAACGGGCCATCATACACAGCCAGGCCATCAGATACCACCGAATTTGTTCAGACCCAGAAGACAGAGATAAACATCTCAGAACACTGGCAGACTCCTTCCATAAGAAGGGTTACAAAGAAAAAACCATCAACCACAGCATAAACACAGCCTTAAAAACCTGAAGAGAAAATCTCCTCCAATACACAGAGAAAAAAACAAATAACCGAGTACCTCTAGTCACCACATACAACCCAGCACTTGAAGGGATCAAAAAGATAATCAAAGATTTACAACCCATTATAACAGAGGATGAAACTCTAAAAGGAATATTCCAACAACCCCCATTATTGGCTTTCAGACAACCACCCAACCTCAGACACAAACTAATCAGCAGGAAACTTCACTCTGATTATGAAGTCACAAATAATGGTAGCAAACCCTGCAATAAAAAACGCTGCAAACTATGCAACCAGATAAATCTATCCAAAAGTGTCACACACACAAATGGGACCTTCAATGTCATGGGATCTTACAGCTGTACCTCCAGTAACGTTGTGTACCTCATCCAATGCAAAAGGTGCAACAAAGGATCTTATGTGGGTGAAACAGGACAGAAGTTACAAGTGAGGATGAATTTGCACAGACATACCATCAAAGAACATAAAGAAGACAGTTTATGCACACCTGTGGGACATCATTTCTCACAACCGGACCACACTATAGAAGACCTCAATGTCTTAGTTCTTAAAGGGAATTTCAGAACTATCCAGGAAAGGAAAACTTTTGAACTAAGAATGATACTTCTTTTTGACACGAAAAATAACGGCCTGAATTTAGATATTGGTTTCCTTACACATTATGCTAAAGTTTTACGACCCCTCTGTGACTAGAATCCCCCCCTGCATTCTATAGCTCCCTCTCCCTCTGTCTTATCTCACTAACTCTGCTGCTATCTTTATTACCATTGATTTGTATGTGTTTGGCTTTCCCTTTTTTTTTTTTTTTTTTTTCTTTAACATGCTGCTTAAAAATTTGTGAATCAGTACTGCTTGGACCTTGAAGAAGGGGACATACCCCGAAAGCTTGTCCTGAAAAATTGTATGTTAGTGCAAATAAAAAAAGTATCACGGACAGTACTCAATTTTCTCTATGTCTAAACAATTGCTGAGCAACCATGATATGAGTGAAAATATAAAAACGTATTATACGTAAGTATATTAAATAAGTTGTAAAATATATGGTGTGCACAAACATAATCGGATGAATATTAAGTGGACCATTAGGATAGAAATTAATTTAAAATGTAATTGATTAATTAACTAGAAAATGATTAATTAATGGCAATAGAATTAATTGATATAAAGCAATCACAGAATAGATAAATAATCACACATAAATCTAAAGGAACATTATTATGCACATATGAGCAAATAATACACGGATTAATACACGGATTAAAAGGGGAGGGAAGGGGGAGGGTAAAGAGGGGGGAAAGGAATAAGAAGGGGGTGGGGAGTGACCATTGTACACACGATGTAATGGAATAAGTTGAATACGTTTAGAAATTAATTATTAGTTGTTTTACAATACAAGGTCAATGTAATAACACCGTTAGTAATGTATAGGAGAAAGCTGGAATTTTATAAGCGTGATGAATAATGATATTAATAAGAAATGCTGAAAGTGATATGGTACATGAACAATAGTGCAGAAACCATACTCATTGCATTATGTATACTGTATGATAGTATGCAAGGTCATAATACAGTCATGCAGTTACAAAGGATCTAACGGATACATATACATATATGTGCGTACATACACGCGTCCAGGTGCACATATTTATACACATACACACATAAACGCATAAACCTTGGATGTCACCAGATTAGCTACAGCAACAAGCCAAGGACAGCCAGTGTCAGTTAGGCTGGAAATCTGGATCTCTCAGAGGGAAATGTGGGGTATATAGGATATACAAGGAGAGGGGAGGGGGGGAGAGAAGAAGAAAGTGAGGGGGTGTTGGTTCTAGGCTATACAGTAACTAATACTTACGAAGACCCACCACCCCCAGAAGACCAAACCTGAAGAAAGTGTAATTGTAAATTATTAGGTATATACTATATTTTATGAAATTATATATATACACACGTATGCATACGCACACATATATACACTTAGTGCACATAAAGCAGGTTAATGAACAACTAAAGGATAGTGGCAATCTCAATACCCTCGTTAATACCTCCTGGTGAAAGGACATCCAGGTTGTAAATCCAGTACGTTTCTCTGGCGCACAATTTTTTAAAGCGTTCTGCTGCGGGGAGGGATCTAGGGATCTGTTCAATGACCCATACTTGGAGTCCATTGGTGGATTTGTGGTGGACCTGCAAAGTGTCCTGAATGTCCTTTCACCAGGAGGTATTGACGAGGGTATTGAGTTTGCTACTATCCTTTAGTTGTTCATTAACCTGCTTTATGTACACTAAGTGTATACATGTGTATATGTGCAAGTATGCATACGTGTGTGTATATATAACTTCATAAAATATAGCATATACCTAATAATTTACATTTTCACTTTCTTCAGGTTTTGGTATTCTGGGGGTGGTGGGTCTTCGTAAGTATTGGTTATTGTATAGCCTAGGACCCTCTTCCCCCCCCCCTTCTCTCTGTATATCCTATATACCCCACATTTCCCTCTGAGAGATCCAGATTTCCAGCCTGACTGCCCGTTCTTGGCATGTTGCAGTAGCCAATCTGGCGACATCCAAGGTTTATGCGTTTGTGTGTGTATATGTGCAGCTCGACGTGTATATGTACACACATATATGTATATGTATCCGTTAGATCCTTTGTAACTGCATGACTGTATTATGACCTTGCATACTATCATACAGTATACATTATGCAGAGTATGGTTTCTGCACTATTGTTCATGTAACATATCGCTTTCAGCATTTCTTATTAATATCATTATTTATTACACTTATAAAATTCCAGCTTTCTCCTATACATTACTAACAGTCTTATTACATTGACCCTGTATCGTAAAACAAATAATAATTAATTTCTAAATGTATCCAACTTATTCCAATACATCGCGTGTACAATGGCCACTCCCCACCCCCTTCTTATGCCTTTCCCCCTCTCTTTATCCTCCCCCTTCCCTACCCTTTTAATCAGTGTTTTAATCTGTGTATTATTGCTCATATGTGCATAATAATGTTCCTTTAGATTTATGTGTGATTATTTATCTATTCTGTGATTGCTTTATATCAATTAATTCTATTGCCATTAATTAATAATTTTCTAGTTAATTGATACATTTTTAAAACTACTTTTTATCCAAATGGTCCGCTTAATATTCATCTGATTATGTTTGTGTACACCATATATTTTATAATTTATTTAATATACTTAATACTTTTTTATATTTTCACTCATATAATGGTTGCTCCGCAATTGTTTAGACATAGAGAGATTTTGTAATGTGATATGTATGTATTTTCAGGCGCCAATGACTATGATTAGTTGTTCCTATTGGCCCCTCCCCATATGTATACTTTATAATGAAGCCTATTAGTCCCACAAGCTAGCTTGAGAAATGAGTGCGGCTGCCGTGTCATCCGCAGCGCGCATGCTCGTGAAACGCGTCACATACAGGTGACGTCATCTGTCCTTGCCTACTATCTGCGCTACAAGCCTCGTCTTGAGTTCTCCTCCACCGCGGCTGGCATAACATCTTCAGTGTGACTGTGAGCACAGCGCTCCTCTGTCACAGGATTAGAACGTTCATCGATTACTTTGCCCCCTTGTTTGGATCACCTTAATGCCTATATATTACTTCTCAAATGTGAGTTGCCACTTTTAAATGACAATTAAACTTGTTTTAAAATCTGCACCCAGAGGCGCCTCTCTCCTTGTTCTGACAAACACATGGTGCAGGTATGAAGGTTTAAGGCCTTTAAAAACACACAATCCACTTACAGATAGGTGAGACCATGGGACAGATTCACTAAAGAAAATGAACAAAAGAAAGCATTACTTCATTACAGTACACTTGGATTGTAGGTCCATATGCATTACCGGATGTTTGTGCACCCTGAACCTATCTGTCTGATCATACGTGTTGGGCAGTTCCATTTTGCTGCTTCGTTAATGTTGTATTTGTGCCTTTTGTTTTTTAAGGTGCATCACAGAATGTGTTTTTTGTTAAAATGAACTGAAATAAAAAAAGTAAAGTGATATGCTGACTGAGCAATAAACTGCACATGTAAAGCTAAATGGCATTTAAAAAAACCTGTATGCTATGCTGTTATAGCAAAGAGTCTGTGTAGAAATGGTATCAGCATATAAATGCTGGAATCTCATATTTTACCTCAGCTGTGTCTATCAGGTTCCATTTCGATACCTGAAATAACCCTGGAGGGCCTTCTATAATTAAATGATTTAATCTTTGAGGCTTAGCTATACTCACATAGTCAAACCCATTCAGCAGTGTTTTTTCCATTTATAGAGGTTTCCTTTTGAAACTACAGCCAGTTGCAGGAGAATTTTTATCTACACATTTCGTGAGTTCAGGTTCTAAATGATTCCTACCAATGCCAGTTGAACCAGTTGTAGACACGTCTCTGCCCATGCTGGATAAATCTGTGATCCCCGAGCCCCCTCTGAATTGTTGGGCTATGGGTGGAGTAGTGCAAACTCAGGTTGTTCATGTCACTTCCAGTGACACAGTTGGCATGTTTTATAACTTTTGCTGTGCCACTGCATGTGAGCAGCTGGGTTTGGCATGCCTTAGCACAAGATTTAGCTTTCACAAGCTCTTTATGCTGTGTTACTGCAAATCTTTTTTGTTTATTCGTCTTGAGGAGAAGAAATCTGTCTCAAAATGAACCCACAGCATAAATCTTAATGGTTTAGATACTGCAGTAAGCGATTGGATAGCGTTTGGATAAAAACCCAAACTTTTGCATCCTATTAACAATCTAATAGAGACTACTTTTCCGCTTTTGGGGGGTTTTGATGGATAATTATTGCTTCTTCTTTTTGATCAACTCCTATGCCTTTTTGTTCATTTGCAAATAAAGAACTGTAGGAAGATAAGGATGCTTGCTGATGTTGAGGAGAGTGCCATTTCTAATAAGGAAGAAGAATATAAGGATAAGATGGATCCAAATAAAGCCTATAAGTATATGTTTACAGCAGAAGAAACTGACATGCTGTTCAAACCCATTTATGTTTCAGAACAAATCACAGACAGTGTGTAGGTTTTTTCAGTTCAAGGCCATACACAGGATGGCATGTATAAGAGAAAAAGTGGAAGTTATTCTAGTACAGAAAGTTCTTACAGAGGTTATTCAAAAGGAATGAAGACATTCTTTATCCACAGGACCATTAAAAAAGGCCCTTTCCATTGAATGAGTAGGTTTTGACCCTATGTGTATTTATCCTAAATTGCTATAGACTTATCACTTTTTTAAAATATTGGATTTGTTCATTGACAGTGTTGGACCTCTGAGAGAGCCTTTGTATAAGATAGCCACAGCTACCTTCTGAAAAACCTAGGAGACCTCTGCTTCTGCTATTACACTTGATTGTCACTACTTGCATAGGCTCAAATTCCAAAATCTAGACGGAACAGTTACAGAAATCAAAATGAACTGTTAACAGGAAATCCAGAGAACATACTCTAGAATTCTTGCAGGTGTTCTTCAAAACAGCTGCTTTTATCACCAATGCCCTGGCTGAATTGGTTGGAGTACCTGTCCATTCCTCAGTCTTAATTAATTCAGCTTGTAGAGTCATCTGATACAAAACTATGACTTGTAATGTTTCTTCTCTAAGGCTTGATTTCCCATTTCAGGGGGATATACTTTTTTGGTCCAAATTAGAAAAGTTCATAATTAAGAAGTGGAAGACAAGACTCAAGTATGTGGTAGAGCCACTGTTAGTAGGAAGCACTTTTTGCTTATAGCTCTAAGGCCAAGAGAGGATTCTGTCTTTAATACCCAAGAAAATACTTCCTGTTAGGTGCTGGGAGAGGGGACTTTTTCTTCCCTTTGTGATTGTGGATCTCATCAAATCCTTCAGATTGTCAAGAAGGGAGCTAGAGACTGAAGATTTCCTTGAAGCATTAAAGACACAGCCTATCTATAACTTTTCTGGGCAAGGTGCCAATTGACCCAGGGTCCTATAGGCTGATATCATTATTACAGAGCAATGTAAAACTTTTGGCCAAAGTGCTGGCCCTCAGCTTGAATGGGGTTATACTAACCATTATTCATTTCGATCAGGCTGACCTTAATGCCGCATAAATCAACAGCAATCACTCTTAGGCACCTATTTTTAAATATGCATATGCCGGCCAACAACACAGGCCACAGAGCTTTACCTTCTCTCGATGCTAGTAAGGCATTTCACAGTATTGACTGGTGGTGCCTGTGGGTGGTGCTGGACGAATTTGGTTTTGGTGCACGGTTCATCTCCTGGGTCTGCCTATCAAATCATGCTTCACAAGCGGCCATTAGAAATACAGAAAGGGTTTCAGACACATTTGTTCTGGGTAGAGGGACTAAACAGGGATTTTCTTTATCCCTGCTGCTATTTGCTATAGCTATCGAGCCCCTGGCTGCCCTGATCTGCACTAATCTGTAAATGATAGGTTTTATTCATGGCAATCTGCATGGGAAAATAATGCTGTATGATGATAATATCCTGCTACTTTAGGGGGATACCACTTATAACTTTTCTAAACACATGTGAAAGTGTTTTACATTATAGTGAAAGTGCTGCATTCTCTAAAGTAGTTGTGGCCACAAAAAAGAAAAATCCATTATGTGTAGGTATAAGCTACTCTTCAAAGAACATAACATTTCCTTTGAGAAATCTCAACAAGACAATTACTTTGAGGCATTTTACCATTATGGTATCTTAGTTGGAACTTTAAAAAATGTTCTCATTTGCTTTGTGCTGTAAATGAATATTGACATTTTGTTTTCTCTAGCATTGAATCACACTCTGTGATCAATTCCTAGAGATAATTCTGCTCTAGACTGAAAATGGCCATCAGTGACTTTTTCTGATTGTTTTCTTGTGGACTATCTCTTTTCCTATTAAATATTTTTTCTTGTTTGCTTATGGATTTATCCAACCTCCTCTTAAATCTTAAAAGAAATTAAAAGCAAAAGGTAGATTGAAATGAAGGATACAAGTAATGATGCATCTGAATTTTTCCAACAAGCTGGTTAACAGGAAACTCATGTAGAAGGGTGTAGCAACTTTGGTCATCCTCTAGATTTTAGCTGGGGTTTTTATGACCCTGATAGTAACAACTAAGTACTGTCCGTGATACTTTTTTTATTTGCACTAACATACAATTTTTCAGGACAAGCTTTTAGGGTAAGTCCCCTTCTTCAAGGTTTAAGCAGTACTAATGCACAAAGTTTTAACAGAAGAACAAAGATATGCACAGAGTGCATCAAGACTCCTCATGGACTTTGAAGGCAGAACACATATAAAAGTATATTTAACCACTTGTGGACCACCCTACGTACATTTACTGCGGCAGGGCAGCTGCTCTGCACCGTGATCTGACACTTCTGGGTGTGGGGCGCACACTGCCGGCGAACCGTTCCTGCTATCGTGGACACAGAGGGGTTTCTCCACAACACCAGTCGCCGTAAGAATTTGGACCATAGTGTCTGTGTGAAGGGAGGACAGAACGAAAACATTCTTATTATCCCTCCACTTTACAGCGAGCAAATTATTACATCTCAAGCAGGCTCTCTCCCCAGCCTAAGACGGGAATCTACAAGCTGCTGGGGTAACCCCCCGGGATTAGATCGCATGGTGCCACATGCGGCAATTTGATGATCAAACAAGTGATTAAAAAGTGGAATGCTTATGTAATAATTGTCCACATACAAGTACCCCTTTCTGAATAAGGGTGACACCAAGTCCCACACAATCTTACCAGTGCTCCCTATGTAGTCAGCGCAGTTCTCCGGCTCTACGCAACTATCTCTTCCCTCGTAAACCATAAAACTATATGCATAGCCTGTGGCCCTGTCACAGAGCTTATACATCTTGACCCCGTATCTGGCACGCTTGCTGGGAAAATACTGTTTGAATGACAAGCGGCCAGAAAACGTAATCAGGGACTCATCAACGCAGACAACTTGATGGGGAGAAAACAAGGCTGCAAAACATTGGTTGAAGTGGTTAATGAGGGGCCGAATTTTGTAGAGCAGATCAAATTCAGGGTCACCCCGAGGACAACAGAGTTTATTGTCGTTGAAATGCATGATCTGCAAGGTGAATTGGTTCAGTGGACCAATATGACCTCAGCTCACTCTTTTTAGTTACGCCCGGGAGGGAGGGATAGGCCCAGGACGGTCTTAAATTCGGAGATTGTAATAGGTCTCCGATCTCTGGCAAGAGTCAGCTGGGGATTAGCGGCGATGAATTGACCAACGGATAAATAGCTTTGGCCCACAATAGATCTATAGAGATCTTCAGTGAAAAACAGTGAATAAAAATCAAGTAACGTAAAATCAACTGTTTCCACCTGAATTCCGGGTTAGCCAGTGAATGGGGGAAGTACGGGTGCTGCAGAAATGGTGGGTTCCCAATTAGGATTGACGAATGCAGCAGGAAGGGCACTATGGGCTCGACGGGCCTGTCTTTGTCTTCTTGGTGGTAGCGGGACACTACTCGTGCTTGCCACCTCGCCAGCTTGAACAGCACTTATGGGACTTGCCACGTCACCAAGTGTTACTGCAGTGCTGGATGTACAACCAGGATGTACTAGGCCGCTGGTGCTTGCCAGTTCACCAGAAGGATGAGCGACGTCAGTACTGGCTCTCTGCTCCATACGAGGGACCTGTGGTTCTTGCACTTCAACGACAGCAGAAGAAGAACGGGGTCTAGTACGCATGACCTTGGCAGGGACCACAACTCCGTCCTCAGAGCTATCTGTCAGGGTGCCGCTGCTGTCTACAGGTTCATATTCTGAGCCTGAATCTGACAGATGAGTGACTTCCTCTTCACTATCTGTCATGCTCAGAAACATGTAGGCCTCTTCACTACTGTACCTTCGATTTGACATTTTGGTCTCCAAATTTACTGGTACAGTAGTGAGACTCACAAGAAAAACAGCACCTGACTGTCAGTGACTGATTCAAGCGCTACCAAAGAAACTGTAAGCGTTCACAGGGATCAGGCCTGACTCTGCGAATGCTGCAGTTATGTGTTTTGTGTTTTGTAAGTGACAGTGATCGATTGATACTGCACTTGGGTGGGCTGGGCTGGGCGGAGGGGCTAAATGCAGGTGCTAGCAGGTATCTGGGCTGATCCCGCAAACACTGCGTTTTTGGGAACCCTAAACTGCTGGGGACGCTAGTATAAATCTGATCAGATCAGATATCGATTGGTTCAGACACTATACTACTAAAGGGAAGTGTATGGTGCGTGTGAGGGTGTTAGCGCTACTGGCACTGATCTGACGCTGCCTGGGGCGAAGCAGACCCTATCTGACGCTAAAACCTAATTTTGATCACCCGCCGGATGATCAGGGGGTTAAACCTTTATTGAGTAAAATACGGCGGGTGCTCTGACGCTATAAAAAAAAATCTAGCTAAACTGCATCACCCATGACACTTATACAGTGATCACAGGTGACAGGGGTTAATCAAGGGGTTAAACCTTTATTGGGGGGGTTGGGGGGGTCCCTAGACCTATCTGAGCCTAATAATAATTGCCCTAACACTAATTTTTGTCACTAATGACACCAATACAGCGATCCTGGGGATTGATCAGTTCCTGATCAAATCCGATGGTCACGGCCGGGGGGGGGGGGGCGATTCGTCTGTCTGTGCCATTCTGCCACAATACAACTGCGGCGGATGGTCAGCAAGCGGTTAAAGAGAGAAAAATGGTCTTTAACCCTTTCCCATCCGCGCTATAGCCAGATGATGGCTACAGCGCGGACCTACTTTGACGGGAGGCAGTCAATAGACGTTCTCCTATGCTCTAGCGGCCCGTGCACCCCCTGCAGGGCGCGCGTGGCGCGCGTGGCGCGCTCTCTGATCAGTGAGTCTATGAGACTCGGCTGATCACAGATTGAAGTAGGGGGTCGATTCCGACCCCTTACCACGTGATCAGCTGTCAGCTGATAGCGTAAGGAGAAAAAGAAAAGCCAATCACCGGCTGCTGTCAGAGGGACATCATTCCCAATCAAGGATAGCAGCCGCGGAGTCATCTGTGCCCACCAGTGCCACCTGCCAGTGCCCACCAGTGCCACCTGCCAGTGCCCACCAGTGCCACCTACCAGTGCCCACCAGTGCCACCTACCAGTGCCCACAGTGCCACCCATCAGTGCCCACAGTGCCACCTATCAGTGCCCACAGTACCACCTATCAGTGCCCACAGTGCTACCTATCAATGTCACCAATCAGTGCTTCATCAACAGTGCTGCCTATCAGTGCCACCTACCAGTGCTCATCAGTGCCACCTACCAGTGCCCACAGTGCCACCCATCAGTGCCCACAGTGCCACCTATCAGTGCCCACAGTACCACCTATAAGTGCCCACAGTGCTACCTATCAATGTCACCAATCAGTGCCTCATCAACAGTGCTGCCTATCAGTGCCACCTACCAGTGCCCATCAGTGCCACCTATTAGTGCCCATCAGTGCCACCTATCAGTGCTACCTATCAGTGACACCTATCAGTACCCATGAGTGCCACCCAACAGTGCCACCTATCATGGCCCATCAGTGCCGCCTCATCAGTGCCCATCAGTGCTGCCTATCTGTGCCTATCAGTGCCGCCTTATCTGTGCCTATCAGTGCCACCTTATCTGTGCCTATCAGTGCAGCCCATCAGTGCCCATCAGTGCAGTCTATCAGTGCCCATCAGTGCAGCCTATCAGCGCCCATCAGTGCAGCCTCATGTTTTTTTTTCTCAACATTTTTCGTCTTTTTTTGTTTGTTTAGCAAAAAATAAAAACCTCCAGTGGTGATCAAATACCACCAAAAGAAAGCTCTATTTGTGTGAAAAAAATTATAAAAATGTTTATTTGGGTACAGTGTTGCATGTCCGCGCAATTGTCATTCAAAGTGTGACAGCGTTGAAAGCTGAAAATTGGCCTGAGCAGGAGGGGGGTTTAAGTGCCCAGTAAGAAAGTGTTTAAACAATATAATGGGGATGGGTTACAGTCAGCATTCCAACACTACAAGGAATACAATAAGAAGTATAAGAACGCAATCAGGGCGGCCAAAAAAGATTACGAGAGACACATAGCGGACCAGAGTAAAAAACATTTTTTTAGATATATTAACAGTAAAAAGACAAGATCAGAGCACATTGCCCACATAAATTACGGATTGGAGTTACGGATGACACAGAGAAAGCAACTGTACTAAATGCCTTCTTCTCCTCAGATTTTACACAGAAAAAGGAGGGGTATACAGAGTGCAACAGTACTGTTTGTGACACATCACAGGGCATACCCTCATGGCTAACAGAGGCCGGAGTGAAGGAAAGACTTAGAAAACTTAATACAAATAAATCACCAGGACCAGATGGCATACACCCAAGAATCCTCAGAGAACTCAGTCAGGTTCTAGCCAGACGATTGTTCCTAATCTTTGTAGATAACATACTGACAGGATTTGTACCAGCTGATTAGAGAAAAGCCAATGTGGTACCAATATCAAAAAGAACAGAGACAAATTCCTGGAAACTACAGGCCAGTCAGCCTAACATTAATCATTGGTAAATTATTGGAGGGGATGATAAGGGACTATATCCAAAAATGTACTGAAGAAAAAAATATCATTAGTAGTTATTAGCATGGGTTTATGAAAGGTCGTTCTTGCCAGACCAATCTGTTAACATTCTACGAGAAAGTGAGCTGCCATCTAGACAGGGGAAGACCAGTGGATTTAGTGTACCTGGATTTTGCAAAGGCATTCGATACAGTTCACCATAAGCACTTAATCTACAAGCTGAGGTCTGCAGACGTGGACCATAATGTTTGTTCTTGGGTAAAAAAATGGTTGCAGGGGCTTGTCCAAAGGGTGGTGATAAATAATGTGTATTCAGACTGGTCTGGAGTGGTAAGTGGGGTGCCCCAGGGTTCTGTCTTGGGACCAATTCTATTCAATTTATTCATAAATGATATAGAGGATGGGATAAATAGCTCAATCTCAGTATTTGCGGACAACACAAAATTAAGCAGGGCAATAACTTCACTTCAGGATATAGAAATATTACAGAAAGACCTGAGTCTTGGCAAATACATGGCAAGTGGAGTGGGCAAATACATGGCAAATGAGTTTTAATGTTTAAAAATGTAAGGTAATGCACTTGGGGCCAAAAAAACAGAAATGCAAACTAATCACTAGATCTCCAATCTCATTGTGTGGCCCTGTGTCCTCTTATACTCCTTGAGACTGAATGTTTTTTTTCCTATTCTGGAATCGCCATTAAGGTATTTGTAAATCGCTATCATAGCTCCTCTCAAGCGTTGTTTCTCCAGCGAGAATAAATTTAGTGTTTGCAGTCGTTTCTCGTTCACTTAATCTACAAGCTGAGGTCTGCAGACGTGGACCATAACCTTTGTTTTTGGGTAAAAAAATGGTTGCAGGGGCGTGTTCAAAGGGTGGTGATAAATAGCGTGTATTCGGACTGGTCTGGAGTGGTCAGTGGGGTGCCCCAGGGTTCTGTCTTGGGACCAATTCTATTCAATTTATTCATAAATGATATAGAGGATGGGATAAATAGCTCAATCTCAGTATTTGCGGACAACACAAAATTAAGCAGGGCAATAACTTCACTTCAGGATATAGAAATATTACAGAAAGACCTGAGTCTTGGCAAATACATGGCAAGTGGAGTGGGCAAATACATGGCAAATGAGTTTTAATGTGGAAAAATGTAAGGTAATGCACTTGGGGCCAAAAAAACAGAAATGCAAACTAATCACTAGATCTCCAATCTCATTGTGTGGCCCTGTGTCCTCTTATACTCCTTGAGACTGAATGTTTTTTTTCCTATTCTGGAATCGCCATTAAGGTATTTGTAAATCGCTATCATAGCTCCTCTCAAGCGTTGTTTCTCCAGCGAGAATAAATTTAGTGTTTGCAGTCGTTTCTCGTTCACTTAATCTACAAGCTGAGGTCTGCAGACGTGGACCATAACCTTTGTTTTTGGGTAAAAAAATGGTTGCAGGGGCGTGTTCAAAGGGTGGTGATAAATAACGTGTATTCAGACTGGTCTGGAGTGGTCAGTGGGGTGCCCCAGGGTTCTGTCTTGGGACCAATTCTATTCAATTTATTCATAAATGATATAGAGGATGGGATAAATAGCTCAATCTCAGTATTTGCGGACAACACAAAATTAAGCAGGGCAATAACTTCACTTAAGGATATAGAAATATTACAGAAAGACCTGAGTCTTGGCAAATACATGGCAAGTGGAGTGGGCAAATACATGGCAAATGAGTTTAAATGTGGAAAAATGTAAGGTAATGCACTTGGGGGCAAAAAATCAGAAATGCAAACTAATCACTAGATCTCCAAGCTCATTGTGTGGCCCTGTGTCCTCTTATATTCCTTGAGACTGAATGTTTTTTTTTCCTATGCTGGGATCACCATTAAGGTATTTGTAAATCGCTATCATATCTCCTCTCAAGCGTTGTTTCTCCAGCGAGAATACATTTAGTGTTTGCAGTCGTTTCTCGTAATTGAGGTCCAATCCTTTATTTGTTTTGTTGCCCTTCTTTGGACTCTCTCCAGTTCCAGTACATCCTATCTGAGGACTGGTGACCAGAACTGGACAGAATACTCCAGATGTGGCCTAACCAGAGTTTTATACAGTATATCCCTTTTTTATGCATGCTAAAATTCTGCTGGCTTTGGTAGCTGCAGCTACACATTGCATGCTATTGCCTAATCTGTCATCTACTAGGACGTTTCTAGTTTTAACCTTAAACTGCGCAGGGTTTTTTTTCACTGTCAGAGCAATAAGGATGTGGAACTCTCTTTTAACAATTGGTGGCGGCTGCGCGGAGACTCTTCGATGCGCATCTTAAAGAACACAACATACAGGGATATGGGAAATAATCTAAGACACTGACACACGTGTTCCTATACAGGTTGAACTGGATGGACTATTGTCTTTATTCAACCTTACCTACTATGAAACTAAGAATGAACCCTGACAAAAGAGGGGACATAGAAGTATATTACCATATGGAGGATTCTATCAGGTCCTCTTATTGGCAGCCCTCTGAGTGTGTCTGATGTTTTCAGGGTATTTTGAGTACTATTCTATTATGTTTTGTCAACACATATATGGTTACATGGTGTAATGTTATTTTATTAGAACGTATGTCCTTTTTATTGAATGCTTCCAAAATAAAATTGTTTTTTAACCACTTCCCGTCCTGCCCAAGCCAATTTTCGGCTTTCAGCGCTGTCACTTTTTAAATGACAATTCCGCGATCATGCTACACTACATGCGATCATGCTACACTGTACCCAAACAACATTTTTATGATTTTCTTTCCACAAATAGAGCTTTCTTTTGGTGGTATTTGATCACGTCTGCAGTTTTTATTTTTTGCTAAACAAATAAAATACTACCGAAAAAAGTTTCTGTTCTAAAATTTTGTAAAAAAATAAGTTTTCTGCTTCACTGATGGGCACTGATAAGCTGCACTGACAGGCACCGATAAGGTGGCACCGATAAGGTGGCGCCAATGAGATGGCACTGATGAGGTGGCACTGATGGGCACTGACGATGGGCAGTGATAGGCGGCACTGATGGGTGGTACTGATATGCAGCACTGATGGACATTGATAGGCGGCACTGATGGGCACTCATAGGTGGCACTGGTGGGCACTGATGGGCCCTGATAGGTGACACTGATGGGCACTGAAAGGCTGCACTGATGGGTACTTATGGATGGCATTGATAGGCGGCACTGCTGGGCACTGATAGGTGGCACTGCTGAGCACTGATGGGCACTGATAAGTGGCACTGATGGGCTCTGATGGGTGGCACTAAAAGATTGCACTGATAGGCATCACTGATGGCACTGGCAGGAAATATTAATGGGCACTGATTGGCAGCTGCCTGGGCACTGATTGGCATATCCCTGGTGGTATACCTGTTGGGGTTCCTCTGTGGGCATCCCTGGTGGTCCTGACGGCATCCCTGGTGGTCCTGGGCGGACATCCGCACAGACCCCCCTGTCAGGAGAGCTCCCGATCGGCTCTCCTCTACTCACGTCTGTCAGATGGGAGTGATGAAATAACGATAAACAGCTCTAGCTGTGTACATCGTGATCAGCCGGGATTGGACATGGCTGATCACGTGGTAAAGAGCCTCCGCTCTTTACCAAGATCAGTGACGCGGTATGTCAGACTGACACACCACATCACCGATCGCCATGCTGCGGGCCCCTATGGGAGCGTGATCATGGCTTATCCTGCTGGACGTCATATGATGCCCAGTCAGGATAACTGAACCACTTCCCAGCCGTCATTCTGCTATAGACCGGGCGGTAAGTCGTTAAATATACTTTCATATATGGTTCTGCCTTCAAAGTCTATGAGGGGTCTTGATGCACTCTGTAAATATCTTTGTTCTATTGTTATATAGCAGTGGTCTCCAAACTGCGGGCCTTTAGTTGCCTTTATCAGGCCCTTCGGGCACTATTTCTCCCACAGACATTAACAATGGGACAAGATGGGGTACTATTCCTCCCATTGACACCAATGATGGGACACTTTTCTTCCCACTGACAGGAATGATAGGGCACTATCCCTCCCACTGACAGAAATTATCGGGCACTATTTCTCCCACTAAACACCAATTATGGGACACTATTCTTCTCACTGACGCCAATGCTGGGGCACTATTTCTCGGTTCCCACTGTCAGGAATGATAGGACACTATTCCTCCCACTGATGTAAATGATGGGACATTATTCTTCCCACTGACACCAACGATGGGACACTATTTATCTAATACATATGCCAGGACATTTTCTACTCCCACTGGCCACAGACCGGCCCCTCTAAAGTCTGAAGGATAGTTAAATGGCCCTCTGTTTAGAAAGTTTGGAGACCCCTGTTATATAGATTGTTGGCAGGTTGATTTACACCACACTATACCCCTACACCACTTTTTTGTCAAGTTTTATCAGAATGGACTTTAGGCATTACTACTGCTTGGACCTTGAAGAAGGGGACATCCCCCGAAAAGATTGTCCTAAAAAATTGTACGTTGGTGCAGATAAAAAAAATGATCATGGACAGTACTAAATTGTTTCTGTCGCAAGTGCACTAATACGGCTACAATCACCTCAAGTATGACCCTGATGATATTGTGTCAAAACTTTCATATTGTATTACAAGCATTATGCATTTTGTTTCCTGTCTCATTGAGGCGGGACCCTATAATTTCTTTAACAAATCTGAAAATTTATAGAGATAAAAACTTTATAGCAATACAGAATGATTCGGCACATTTTTTTTTTTACCTTGGCAAAGTAAGAACTATACATTTTTGTTGCTGCCTTTTTCTGTCTGTCTGCCACCCATCCATGTGGGTTGAAAAATACACTTGCAAAAAAGAAAAATAAGCCCAGACAACTAGCTCATGATATATAGGCAACGTCCTTATTTTTGCATTTACTGTTTAGGCATCCGTTATGCTAGTAAAGGCTGCCCTCTGGTGAACATTAGGAATATGTACTGGCTATTGGTAGATTTTTCATAGAATGAGAGGATGATCTGTAAAGCAGTAAATAATCACTTCCCAGCTTTTACTTACCTGTGCCTGTCGAGTAATCCTTATGCCCCGTACACACGGTCGGACATTGATCAGACATTCCGACAACAAAATCCATGGATTTTTTCCGATACACACGGTCACACAAAGTTGTCGGAAAATCCGATCGTTCTGAACGTGGTGACGTAAAACACGTACATCGGGTCTATAAACAGGGCAGTAGCCAATAGCTTTCATCTCTTTATTTATTCTGAGCATGCGTGGCATTGTGTGCGTCGGATTTCTGTACACACGATCAGAATTTCCGAAAACGGATTTTGTTGTCGGAAAATTTTATAGCCTGCTCTCAAACTTTGTGTGTCGGAAATTCTGATGGAAAATGTGTGATGGAGCCCACACACGGTAGGATTTTCCGACAACAAGGTCCTATCACACATTTTCCGTCGGAAAATCCGACCGTGTGTTCAGGGCATAAGATTTACTAACTCGAGTTTTTATGTCTCATAAAGGCCATTTCTAAAATGTAACACATAGCTACCCTTTAAATATTTATTCATGAACTGGCATCTGCTCTGCCAGTAAAAAGAAAAAAAAAAGACTGTAGATGTGATACAATCAAATACAGTACTTTTTTTTTTTTTTTCCAACAAAGATTTTTATTGAAGATACATCAACATACATTGCCAACGGTACATATCAATGTAAAGCCCAGTGCAAACACCCCCAAAGTCACTGTTAACAAACCAATAAACCTGATAATACAGTAAACAATTCAAGTTGCCCAACCAGATAAACCAAACTGCAATAAGTTTTATATCATACTAAAAGACAAGATATCCCCTCTCGAGTAGTCTAACAATATACCCTGCAGAAATACACCTACTGTAACTAGCCAGCATTGAGCCGAAGTAGCCTATCCATGGTCAAATGCACCGGAGCTAGCCCCGGAACATCCAACCACGATGCCCATAACCTCTCAAATTTATGCTCATTTCCCCTAAGTTGGTATATAGGCTTTTCCATTGTTAACAGCTCACCAATATTCTTGACCCACTTCCTCACAGTAGGGGGAGCCTCCGACTTCCAGTGTACCATCATCAGTTTGCGTGCCTGAAACAAAGCTCTGAGGATAGCCTCCCTGGTATACACTTCCCAATCATACTCTTCCAATATAGACAGTAAGCAGACTTTTGGGTCTATGGGAAGGACCACCTGAAACACAGAAATTATCCTGTGTACCACCCCTTCCCAGTAGGAATTAAGTTTCAGACACCGCCACAACACGTGTATTGGGTCACCATGGTCCCTCTTACACCTTGTGCAAGTAGAGTCCAATCTTAGGCCTATCAAGTGGAGTCTGTGAGGAGTAAAATACACCCTTATGCCGTGTGCACACGACCGGACTTTTCGACAGCAAAGGTCCGACGGAACGAATCCGTCGGACAATTCGATTGTGTGTGGGCTTCATCGGACCTTTTCTGTTGAAAAATCTGACGGACTTTAGAAATAGAACATGTTTCAAATCTTTCTGACGGACTCGTGTCCTATCGAAAAATCAGTTCGTCTGTATGCTAGTCCAACGAACCCAAAACGACGCAAGGGCAGCTATTGGCTACTTACTATGAACGTCCCTATTCTAGTCCGGTCGTACGTCATCACATTCGAATCAGTCGGACTTTGGTGTGATCGTGTGTATGCAAGTCTGTTTCGTTGGAACTCCGTCGAAAAGTCCTTCGGAGTTCAGTCCGTCAAAGTCCGCTCGTGTGTGCACGGCATTAGAAGGATATACAGTTGAGTTAACCTTTGCAAAACATTTAATGAGCATGTGACCACTGCCTGAAAGGCTTCCTCACACTGTTCACCCTCTAGATGGCCAACATCCCGTTCCCAATGATCCATCACTCTCAAGGGATGCCGACTCAGGTAGGACTGTAGAAGCATGGCATAGCTTTGTGAAATAAATCCTTTGGAGGATTCGGCATCCCTGATGAGACTGAATAATGGAGTGGGCGACAAGTGCCATTTAGAGGAAACACTCTGTGCCTTTACTGCATGCAACTGCTGCATATAATAAAAGTGCATAGACTGTGGTACATTGAACTTACTCTGTAATGCAGCAAATGTCATAAGTGCCCCGTTATGGAATATTTGTTTAAGATGTGTTACTCCATATGCTGACCATCTAGCCCCACACTGCAATTTCGCCAGCTCCATATAAGTGTCATTACACCATATGGGGCTAAATTCCGTGTAGCCTGTTACCTTCTGAAGGTTTTTGGTCTTGTTTCAAACCTTCTGAATGAGGTTATATGTCGGATATCTCTTGTGCGGTAATCCAAAAGCTTGTGCTTCAAAGGTCGGTACTATGGATCCCCTATTGTTGTGTGAGACATCACCGCCATGGATGAACTACACCCTGTGTCATCTAACCCATTCCCCATGTCAATGGTTCCTATGAGGTGTTGTAACTGAGCTGCTAAATAATACAACCATCGGATGGGCAAGGTCAACCCACCATCATCTTTAGGCCTTTGGAAGTGTTCTAGCTTAATTCTGGGAGAGCCCTCCCTCTAAATTAAAGTGCAGAAAAGAGTATTAACTATTCTCAAGATTTTTAATGGGATCACCATTGGGGTATTACAGGAGGAAATAGAGGTGCTGTGGCATACGAATCATTTTAATTAATTCACCCTTCCTGCCACTGATATGCAGAGGGATTTTAATGTTTTAATGCGGTCCCTAAAATGCTGGAGAAGGGGGTGATATTCAAATGAAAAGTCCCTGGGATCTGGCATTACCTAGACTCCCAAATATTTAAATGAGTATGTAAGCGGTATGGGAATAAAATACTTTTTAACTACATAATTTATATTACCTTTTCAAACATTTTCAGTTCATAAAGATTTTAAATAGGTGTCGAATCAGTATTTTTTCACGTAAAAATGATTTTTAGCTACTGAAAGCTTCTATTTTCCCTGAACTGGTACTATATCTTATGAACTAGCATTTTATCTCCACCTTGAAAGGATAATTTTCCTGCTCTCCTCATTATTCACCTCATAGAACTTTACAATTATTGCCAGTCAGAAGCTAAAGACAGTTTAAGAAAGAATAAAGGGTGTGATAATCTTTGTTACATAACTTTGCATACATTAATGGTAGGAAGAGCTAAATATTACATAATATAATACAACACATGATGAAAATGATGTATAGTAATATACACCACTCGTGTAGTAAAGCTTTTGTGAATTGACATTGTAGTCACAATTTTAGAGAACTTTGCTTTAGCGAAGAAGTTCAGTAATTTAGTGTGTTGCCCCATCCTCTCCTCCAGCACCATCATTATAGGGCATGAGCAGATGCGACAAAGGGTTCTGCCCAGACTTCAGGTCCTGGCAGAGCCCTTTGTTACATCTGAACACATACTGAAGATTTTCCATGCACACGCAAAGACAAAAAGTGGGATTTCCTTTCACTTCAGGGATATTTCCACTTGCATCCTGACATGTTTTATGGGGTTCAGTTATATATAAAAATTCTCACTACTTCATCCAAAACTAAAAAGGCTTGGACTTGAGTCCTAACCGGAGAGGCAGCAGGAGCAAGGAGACACATTAAGTAGATCAGCACAGTGCAGGGAGGGATAGACAAAGGGAGAGACTGCCAGCTGCAGCTGGTCTCGTTTGAAGACAGTAGTGTGCCAAGTCTTCATCCAACCTTGCCCTGGGGAGTCTCCATGTGTATGTCAGTCAGGAGGACTGGGAAGAGAAAGCAGCCAGGAAGTCCGGTGGCAGCCAGGTGGGCTAGTATTTCTGCAAGCAGTAGAACTGGGATCAGTGTCTACAGAGAAGCAGAGGGTGGTGCGAGAAGCTCTTCACTCCACATGTGCTACTGTACCAAGGGCTGAGAGTCCCTAGCCTGTAATGGGCTGTTGCTGAGCTAGCAAGAGACTGTTATTTCCTCTGGTAGTGATTCAGCAGATGCTGTACAAAAAGGAACTAAGTTTGTGCAGGAGAAAGGAAGAAGAGGAATCTGTGCATAGGGAGGAAGTTGTCTCTGGTTCTGTTTGTTGGGCATTTGCAAGTTGGGCATCCCATAATCTCTTAACCCAATCCAAGCTATCATCCCCTAATAAAACAACAAAGACAAGCCAAATGACTGATTTCTGTGTCTGGATGCAAGAAGGAAATGCTGTGTGACTGGCTGTGCAGCAGTGTGGAACCCTAACATCAGAAACTACTACATGGGTAGTACTACACTCGTTTATACAAATGTGCAGTGGGAGCTTTATTAACAACATCTAACTGGGAGGAGATTTAGGAGACCCATATAATACTTGCTAAGTTATATCTCTCAGCTGGCCAGTGATCATTATAAGGTACATGCACACTAGTGTCTGAACTGGATTTGAATGGGGTTTAAATTGTGCTTGATGCATTGGGGTTTGTTTACTAAAACTAAAGAGTGCAAAAACTGGTGAAGCTCTGCATAGAAACCAATCAGCTTCCAGGTTTTTTATGTCAAAGCTTAATTGAACTAGCTGAAGTTAGAAGTTGATTGTCTACTGTGCAAAGCTGTACCACACTTTCCAGTTTTAGTAAATCAACTCTATTGTCTGTGTAGCAAAGTCTTTAGCCTCTTCCAATCTAATGTGGACCTCTAAGGCCAAAGATAGCCGACATCCTTTTGTAAGTAGTGGGTTGTGAGGCATATTGGGTGCAAGGTGTAAGTTATTTGGTGCCAGACACTTCTTGAATGCAAAAGAGATGTTTATTTCTTTTACAGTCTTTTATGGGGGAAAGAGGGCTAGTGCCAGGACACCCTTAAGCAATTGCAATTTCAATTGGCAGACTCAGAGACTTCAATATGAGGACAGCCGTATAGGGAAAGGCCCCAGCAAGGTGCCACATCTGCACGTACAGGATTGCTGTCTCCTATGGTAACAGTCTTTAACAGTTCCTAACACAAATCGTAACAGTCCTCTCAGCTTTACTACAACTTCTACTTGTAGTTCTTCGGCCCTTTGAGCTCCTGGTCTCTCACTGGACCCTCTGATTCCCTAACTCTGAATCCCTGGAGTTCCTCAAAGCTTTGTGGTAGTATCTCCCTCAAGCATTCCTCATACCCCTGCCCATTGGCTGAGATACCCCATAAACCCATAACCTTGAGTTGTCCTTCTCATATCTAGTACCACCAAGTGCCCCGCCACCTAGTGGTTGAAGAGAAAAGTACAACAAGGTCAAACATAGGGAGAAATCAATGGATCTCTAACATTCGACTAAGGTAACTAACTACTCCTGGCAAGCAAATCTATGATGAGCATCCCTTACTAGACCCCAGGGTGCTACATCTGCATTTTAGTACAATAGCTGTAGGTCGCTTTGCGGATACTTTTAATTGCTATTGCCTATTGCACTAAAAATTTTTTTTTTTAGAATGCAATTTACTGCAATTTAAAAGTTCTGCAGATAAGTTCATAGAGATTCATTATATCTAGACAAGCTCAGCAAACAAGCAAACCTAAATGTGATCCATGTTAATTTTTGAAGGGCATTACATACAAACATTAGAATGCTCTAAAATGGACTTAATTCTTGACTTAAGGGAAAACGTGCCTGCTTTCATGTGATCCTCAAATAAATAAACAACTAGAAAATAAATGTTTAATTGTTTTGTCATTAGGCTCTTATTTATTTACTCATATCAATTTTTTGCATTTTATTCAGAATCCAAAGAGCATGGAGGGATTACTTACAGCGCCAGGATTCTTTGAATGCACAGTGCATAGAAAAACGCAGTCCATCCCCATCTTCTTTGTCTTCAGATAAAATGAGCAGTTCTATCAGTATGAACACCTTTTCGGATGGCAGCACTCCTGTAAGTACAGATCAATGATTCCACACTAGTATTGACAGTTACTTTTCATTCCACATCAGAAATTGTGTTCTAGAGAGACCACTAGGAGGCACTCAGTGTCAGTATACAGTCCAAAAGCTTATGACATTATAGGAAACATTTTTTCATTAACTGCTTTTTCAGAGTATAAGATTTAGATATAGATAAGCTAACACAAAGCTATAACTAAGTATGCAAAGCACTCTTCGTATCAGGTACATGCACCTTTAAATATGTCTTCTAGTAAACTGCTACTTTTGTTAAATGACTAATTTACATGTGACTGGCAGATGGTATCGTTTCTGGGATACCACTGGCCTAGCTGGTAAAAGCAGGGCTTGATGCCAATGTTAGTACTAGAACAGAGACTTAAAAAAAAATTGGAATGCCGGTATTATTTTCCCAGGAACAATTGGAATCCTATCTAGATCACTGTTATAATATCAAGGCTGGATTGGTCATTTCTTACGGGTTAGAGTACTGTATTGTTATATTGCTTGTTTACCTGCCAGCAAAAAGAAAAAATGGGGTGACAGGCCTGCCCTGATGGAAAACCAGGAGGTCTGTATGGCTCGTTTCACTCCAGATTTTATTTATTCATTTTATTTATTGCTGCTGTTTTTTATCATTTATTATGCTGTATATATTCTCCTCACATGACTCAAATGTTGACATGACCATGTCAGAAATGGCTTACAGTAGAGCAAAATTTCTCCACTGAATAAACTTTATAAATTGCTATGTATTAACAGCGAACCTTGTGAAATATTACTTATATTAATATTATATTTTGTGTCCCAGCTGTTGAGGTTGTTCGACAAGCATACCGATTGACTCTTTCATGTAGATTTCAATAAGAATGTAAAATGAAATGTTGAGAAATACAGTGTGGAATATATTTAGAAAAGTGAATGTAAATTGCATGTACTGTATTTAATAACGATAAGACTAATGGCGTTTTCGTATGCTGTGTATAGTAAGAGTAAGGAAGCACAATTGTAGTGATTGTCGCTTATTATTTAGTTTTTTTAGGGCTGTATCCGTCAAAATTTTTTGTGTAACACATTTTGCTGCTTGCCTGCCAGTGCTATATACTTATCTGAGGATATGATTATGAAGTTGTGATTGTAAGGTGTGCACAATTTGAACTTTTATAGCATTGTATTGTTATTGTTCTCTGTCTCAATCTAAGGTCCCCAATTTCACATGCATACATACACATATTAGGGCCAATTTAGACAGGAGCCAATTTATTTACCAGCATGTTTTTGAAGCGTAGGAGTACCCAAAGGAACTGGTGTAAGGAAAACTCGCAACTCCAACTCTTGTTGAGATTTGAATGGTGGGCCCCAGTGCTGCAAGGCAGGAGTGCTAACCACGAAACTATCATGCTGACTAAACCTTCCCTTTAAAGTGTTACTAAACCCACTACAGTAAAATCTGTCTGTATGTGCAGAATTGCTTGCTTTTTATACTGACTGTGGAACTTAAGGGGTTAATCCTCTGCATTGTGTAAAAAGGCTCTTTGATCCTGTATGGACAGATCCTCCCTCTCCTGCAGGGTCTCTCTTGGCAAGGCCAGATAAGACACAGTAAGGGTAATATTGCTGCATATGCTCAGTTTGGTCTCTATTGCTGGAGAGAACATTTCCTTGCTGAGTAGAGCTAGAAAGGTCACATGGTATTGACCCTCCCTCCTCCTCCTTGCCCAGTAACTAAAAAAGAACACAGTGGGTGGGATGTCACATCTTGATTGATGGGTGATCCACCTCCTATATTAGCATGAGGACACAGGCTGTAGTGGAAATCTCCTCCTGCCTGAACATGCAGCACTCGGGCAGACCCTGCAGTTTATCATGTGACCATTGTATACAGATCAGCCAAAAAAAGGTATATAGTGGCAGTATTTTAATGTAAAAAGAAGATTTACAATCTGTGGGCATTGGCGGGGGGGGGGGGGTGGGGGGGGCAGATGAACTTTTTTTATATTACTGGGTTTAGTAACACTTTAAGTTCAACACTTAAGTTCATGGACTATAGGAAAATCACAACTAATGAAGCAGAAGAATGATAGTCTAGTCACTGCAGGGCTGTAAAGCAAAAAATCATTCAGGTAGCAGTACATACACGGCACCCTAATTTCACCCACTGAAACTGCCCAACTCTTGTAAACACTGGTCTGCCCAAACAGTTTTGGTTTGTAGTTGTTATTTTAATATCACCACTGGTCAGTAGGGAAGTGACAGAGGCAGTGCTCAGAAAAAGGTCATCTAGGCCCCCAGGACAAAGTCGCCATACTGCACCCCCCCTTCCCTTTGGGTTAGAGTTAGGGCACCCTCATCCCTGAAATAAACCATTGCACCCAAGACAGCCTCCCCTCCTGCCCACCCCTTGTCCCAGCCCTGACAGCAGGCCTACCAGAACCTGGTATGTGGTATATGAAACTCCACGACTAGTTCCTTAAATGATTTGAAAAGACCATAATCACATAACTGTACAATAATGTACAGTCAGGTCCATAAATATTGGGACATCGACACAATTCTAATCTTTTTGGCTCTATATACCACCATAATGGATTTAAAATGAAACTAACAAGATGTGCTTTAACTGCAGACTTTCAGCTTTAATTTGAGGGTATTTACATCCAAATCAGGTGAACGGTGTAGGAATTACAACAGTTTGTATATGTGCCTCCCACTTTTTAAGGGACCAAATGTAATGGGACAGTTTAACAATTATCCATCAAACTTTTACTTTTTAATACTTGGTTGCAAATCCTTTGCAGTCAATTACAGCCTGAAGTCTGGAATGCATATACATCACCAGACGTTGGGTTTCATCCCTGGTGATGCTCTGCCAGGCCTCTACTGAAACTGTTTTCTGTTGCAGTTCTTAGGGCATTTTCCCTTCATTTTTGTCTTCAGCAAGTGAAATGCATGCTCAATCGGATTCAGGTCAGGTGATTGACTTGGCCATTGCATAACATTCCACTTCTTTCCCTTAAAAAACTCTTTGGTTGTTTTCACAGTATGCTTCGGGTCATTATCCATCTGTACTGTGAAGCGCCGTCCAATGAGTTCTGAAGCATTTTGCTGAATATGAGCAGATAATAATTGCCCGAAACAGAATTCATCCTGCTGCTTTTGTCAGCAGTCACATCATCAATAAATACAAGAGAACCAGTTCCATTGGCAACCATACATGCCCACGCCATGACACTACCACCACCATGCTTCACTGCTGAGGTGGTATGCTTTGGATCATGAGCAGTTCCTTTCCTTCTCCATACTCTTCTCCTCCCATCACTCTGGTACAAGTTGATCTTGGTCTGTCCATAGGATTTTGTTCCAGAACTGTGAAGGCTTTTTTAGTAATCTTTTTTCATGGTCTGCAATACCATATCCAAGAGCTTTCCTGTATTAAAAATTGGGATGTGGCATAAAGGTTCTGGACTCTAATAGAGCCAGGAGGGGATATTTGCTAGATACAGTAAGCAATACACATTTGATAGGATCTAACTCATCCTGCTTATCCCAATCCATAAAATGTTGCAATTAGGAGGCAATAAAGTAGGATTTAATATGCGGGATGGCCAACCCTCCCGCATCTTTATCAAGCATCAGCGTCAACAATTTTATGCGTGATTTTTTTTTCTTCCAGATCAAGTCATAAAAAAGTGTTCTATTTTCCTAAACCATGTGGAATGTATCCATACCATGTAATTATGAAGTATATACAACAGATGGAGGGCCAAGCTTGTATTTGTTTAGTGTGGTCATTAACAGATTTGGCCAAACGTGAACATGGCTTAATTCAAACTATTTGATCATACACCACCTCTGCCAAATTTCTAGATATTTAAGAGGGCAAAGAAAAATATGCACAACAACAATGTAGTTTATTTTTAGAGTGTATATGAAGCCAAAAATATCTTTGTAATGGTGGAGGGTTAGAAACCCTGTCAGGTTTGTATTGTTTTAACTTCAGGTGACCACTGTCACTGGGAATGAAGGTGAGAAAAAAATCAGTTGTCATTGGAACAGAAAAAGAGGGGAAATCTTTCAAAGGGAAATTGGTTCCATTGACAACTGGCTGGGAAGGGATTTATCTTTAGAGAGAGCTGACTAACCAAATTACTTGTCCACATTCTTGAGTAAATGTTGTATTGATTGGTGTATGTGTCATAGATGTTTTTGTCTTCTACTCATTGAAGCAGATCTTTACTTTGAAAACAAAGTTCCCTCCTTCCTACCCCTCCTCCCCTCTGCTACAAAAATAGGTATAGTACTTCATTGGTATAGCGCATCATTGGGAGAATCTAGAAGCACCAACAGCCTCCCAATGACATCACACAAGATGTTGGCAGGGGACCAGAGCGGTGGCAGAAAGGAAGAGGATCTCGGCAGGACAATGCTGGATCTGCTGGGTGAGAGAGTATATTGGCTGTGAAAAACCTGTAACACTATAAGCAGGGTTTTAAAAAAATGGGGGGGGGGGGGGGTGAAGATCCGCTTTAATACTTAGACATAACCTGGTGCTAACCATTTTTTTTCTCTTGGGTATTATTGGTCATATGATCACCCCAATGTGCACCATAGTGGATGTGCACTTTGGGTGAATAGGCCAGCTTTAAAATCTAATCAATAGACCAAAAGTTTTCTAATTAATTTGTTTCAAGTTGCATACTGTATTGTGTACCTGTATTTTGATAATGACTGCATTCTTAGAACATTGTCCAGCACTTTATATTATAAATTAAAGCTAAACTCCAGGCAAACAGCTAAACACACAGTTGAAATACATTTGTACATTTTGTCTTATGACTTACATAGCCCTGCCGGACAGCACCGTTAGGGTGGTAACCTTTTCTTATCTTTAGGTAAAGGAGAACTCCACATTAATTACATTTAATATAGCATATGAAATTGCTACACAAAACAGTATGTAATGTATTTTTCTCAAAAGTCACCTTTTGATTTCAATCTACAGCCGCTGTAATTTTGTAAACCTGTCAAAAAATGCACTGCATTATGGCAACCTGGTGGTGTTCTGTACACCGTTGGTGTCAGAAAGCCCCAGAAATGTAATTTCCTGCTTCTGTAATTGGGTCATTTATTTTCTCAGATATCTGTACTTAGATACAATAACATTTTTGGGCATCTCCTGCATTGAGAATTTGATTTTTGCTGAGCAAGTCCCTAAAGGGTTAACAACTTCTAACATAATTGCAGACTAAGCACTTTTCCTCATTAAAACACTAAAAGTGCACCAGGTGGTTATAATGAACATAGACTCATTCAGGAATTACTCTGGAAAGGACATGGTAAAACAAATCGCTATTTCTTAAGAACAGAAAATTACTCTTTTTTTTTTTCAGTTTCAATTTTTTTAATTTGTTTTTCAAGTGAAAATAAAACAAGCCAGCTTACATTATTTCCATATAAAACAGAGCATAAAGTAATTCTAGAAAACAGAAGTGTAGCGTTCCCCATCTGGAATGCAACTGAACACAAAAGAAGAATACTCGCCATGAAAGCACATTTGCACATAGACATCCAAGAGTTGGAGAGTGGAGTTACACTTTAAGGAATACAGCTTGGCCAGCTCTAAATCCCCATATTGTGATTGGACACTGAAGGATATGCAGCAGACTAATGATGTAATTTCCCTCTTCCGGTCAGAAAGTTTCTTATCAGCATATGTGCATGCAGCAGAGGTTGCTTCAGGTTACCAGCTATTCCAGTTTGGTTATATTAAGGGAATTACAAAAGACTGATAGTAAAACAAATTCGCTTACATACATTAGTTGCCGTTAAAATAAGTGTAATCATTTAAATGAATTACATAATTGCATTTACTGTTGTCTTTTTTATATCAACCTGGAGTTCAGCTTTAAAATTATAATAAATTGTACTGTCAGTGCGATTCTTCTAAAAAATATCAAAGGAAAAAAGATCATAGCAGTTCTGCAAAATGTTGTCACATACAGTATTTAGCTAGCCTGACCATAAAACGTGCAGAACATATTAGACATAGCATTTGATTTCTGAGTCACCTGACCTTTGCTGTAATGGCTTGTTACACGGTTATTGAAGTGAATTTCCATCCATTGATGTCTGCACTAAAAGACTATCAGCAAACATTCTAATGAGTAAACTGTAGACCTCTGCTGCCACCGTCCCTCTGTTTTCCTTGGCAGTGTTCACTAAACAGGGAGGGCACCAAATCAAAATTAATCTTCCTCCCTGATACTGCTAACATATCAAGCCAGGTCATGCCTTGTGTAACATTTCGTAAAAGATAGTGAGACTCAGCTGAGGGCTTTTTCCTTGAGCTCCATGAAAAATCTGATTGAGAATGAATACCGTGGCTGTCTAGGACTTTATGGACGTACTATGGGAAAATAAAAAGCAAGCCAAGAAGAGATGTGTGGAAGACCTCTCTGCCCCAATCATTTTATATGACAGGCAATTTACTAGCCTATTTATAATGACTTAGTAGAAGGATATAACCCCTTCAGCCATTATTCATTAATATGTTATGTTTTTGATGGATGACTTTTGCTATTCCTAGTTTTTTACATTAAAGGAGAAACAAAGAAAAGCTTTGCCAGTGAACTGGTCAGGGCTTACTATAGTAGATAGGCCTGTGTGTCTTTGCTTGAAGGGCTGATAAAAAAAGTTTCAGTTGCCATTCCTGGTGTGACTCATTGTACTAATCAGCTGTCATTTTCACAGTCGCATTGCTATTCTGGTACTGAGAATGGTATTCTCTGGTTTAGGCAACTGCACTATGCTGTACACATTTAAAAAGAAATATACTGTTTTTCCCACTAAATTCCCCTGTGTGTTCTCTAACAATTTCCCTTATTTTATAGACTTTTTAACCACTTCAGCCCCAGAAGGATTTACCCCCTTCCTGACCAGAGCACTTTTTACAATTGGGCACTGCGTCGCTTTAACTGCTAATTGCGCGGTCATGCAATGCTGTACCCAAACAAAATTTGCGTCCTTTTCTTCCCACAAATAGAGCTTTCTTTTGATGGTATTTGATCACCTCTGCTGTTTTTATTTTTTGCGCTATAAACGGAAAAAGACCGAAAATTTTGAGAAAAATTATATTTTCTACTTTATGTTATAAAAAAAATCTAATAAACTCAATTTTAGTCATACATTTAGGCCAAAATGTATTCGGCCACATGTCTTTGGTAAAAAAAATGTCAATAAGCGTATATTTATTGGTTTGCGCAAAAGTTATAGCGTCTACAAACTAGGATACATTTTCTGGAATTTACACAGCTTTTAGTTTATGACTGCCTATGTCATTTCTTGAGGTGCTAAAATGGCAGGGCAGTACAAAACCCCCCCAAATGACCCCATTTTGGAAAGTAGACACCCCAAGGAAATTGCTGAGAGGCATGTTGAGCCCATTGAATATTCATTTTTTTTGTCCCAAGTGATTGAATAATGACTAAAAAAAAAAAAAAAATTACAAAAAGTTGTCACTAAATGATATATTGCTCACACAGGCCATGGGCATATGTGGAATTGCACCCCAAAATACATTCAGCTGCTTCTCCTGAGTATAGGGATACCACATGTGACTTTTTGGGAGCCTAGCCGCGTACGGGTCCCCGAAAACCAATCACCACCTTCAGAATTTCTAAGGGCGTAAATGTTTGATTTTACTCCTCACTACCTATCACAGTTTTGAAGGCCATAAAATGCCCAGATGGCACAACCCCCCCCCCCCCCCAAATGACCCCATTTTGGAAAGTAAACACCCCAAGCTATTTGCTGAGAGGCATGTTGAGTCCATGGAATATTTTATATTTTGACACAAGTTGTGGGAAAGTGACATTTTTTTTTTTTTTTTGCACAAAGTTGTCACTAAATGATATATTGCTCACACAGGTCATGGGCATATGTGGAATTGCACCCAAAAATACATTTAGCTGCTTCTCCTGAGTATGAGGATACCACATGTGTGGGACTTTTTGGGAGCCTAGCCACGTACGGGACCTCGAAAACAAAGCACCGCCTTCAGGCTTTCTAAGGGCGTAAATTTTTGATTTCACTCTTCACTGCCTATCACAGTTTCGGAGGCCATGTAATGCCCAGGTGGCACAACCCCCCCCTAAATGACCTCATTTTGGAAAGTAGACACCCCAAGCTATTTGCTGAGAGGCATGGTGAGTATTTTGTAGCTCTCATTTGTTTTTGAAAATGAAGAAAGACAAGAAAAAAAAATTTTTTTTTTTCAATTTTCAAAACTTTGTGACAAAAAGTGAGGTCTGCAAAATACTCACTATACCTCTCAGCAAATAGCTTGGGGTGTCTACTTTCAAAATAGGGTCATTTGGGGGGGGGTGTGCCACCTGGGCATTCCATGGCCTCTGAAACTGTGATAGGCAGTGAAGAGTGAAATCAAAAATTTACACCCTTAGAAAGCCTGAAGGCGGTGCTTGGTTTTCGGGTCCCGTACGCAGCTAGGCTCCCGAAAAAGTCTCACACATGTGGTATCCCCGTACTCAGGAGAAGCAACAGAATGTATTTTGGGGTGTAATTTCACATATTCCCATGGCATGTTTGAGCAATATATAATTAAGTGACAACTTTGTGCAAAAAAAAAAAAAATTTGTCTTTTTCCCGTAACTTATAAACACAATATAAAACATTCCATGGACTCGACATGCCTCTCAGCAAATAGCTTGGGGTGTCTACTTTCCAAAATGGGGTCATTTGGGGGGGGGGGTTTGAACTGTCCTGGCATTTTATGCACAACATTTAGAAGCTTATGTCACACATCACCCACTCTTCTAACCACTTGAAGACAAAGCCCTTTCTGACACTTTTTGTTTACATGAAAAAATATTTTTTTTTTTTGCAAGAAAATTACTTTGAACCCCCATACATTATATATATTTTTTTAAAGCAAATGCCCTACAGATTAAAATGGTGGGTGTTTCATTTTTTTTTTTTTACACAGTATTTGCGCAGCGATTTTTCAAACGCATTTTTTTGGGAAAAAACACACTTTTTTAAATTTTAATGCACTAAAACGCATTGTATTGCCCAAATGTTTGATGAAATAAAAAAGATGATCTTAGGCCGAGTACATGGATACCAAACATGACATGCTTTAAAATTGCGCACAAACGTGCAGTGGCGACAAACTAAATACTTTTTTAAAAGCCTTTAAAAGCCTTTACAGGTTACCACTTTAGATTTACAGAGGAGGTCTACTGCTAAACTTACTGCCCTCGATCTGACCTTCACGGTGATACCTCACATGCATGGTGCAATTGCTGTTTACATTTGACGCCAGACCGATACTTGCGCTCGCCTTTGCGCGAGAGCAGGGGGGGACAGGGGTGCTTTTTTTTTTTTTTTTTTTTTTTTTTTGCTTTTTTATCTTATTTTTAAACTGTTCCTTTCATTTTTATTTTTTTTAATCATTTTTATTGTTATCTCAAGGAATGTAAATATCCCCTATGATAGCAATAGGTAGTGACAGGTACTCTTTTTTGAAAAAATTGGGATCTATTAGACCCTAGATCTCTCCTCTGCCCTCAAAGCATCACACCAAGATCGGTGTGATAAAATGCTTTCCCAATTTCCCAATGACGCTGTTTACATCCGGCGAAATCTAAGTCATGAAATGCTTGTAGCTTCTGGTTTCTTAGGCCATAGAGATGTTTGGAGCCACTCTGGTCTCTGATCAGCTCGTTGGTCAGCTGGCTGAATTCTCAGGTTCCCTGTTGAGACAGGAGAGCCAGAGAAAAACATGGAAGACGGTGGGGGGGGGGGGCATTCCCTCCCACTGCTTGTAAAAACAGTCTAGAGGCTAATTAGCCACTAGGATTGCTTTTACATGAAAGCCGACCGCTGGCTGAAAAGAATGATACCAAGATGATACCTAAACCTGCAGGCATCATTCTGGTATAACCACTCAAAGTCGTGAATGGTGTACCTGAAGACAAAAAAAAGGTTAACAATAAAACACAGTAAACAGTAAAGTATAAAAAATTGCATACCTGAAAAGCAAACATGATAAAACATAATAACAATAAAACATTGCAGAATAGAATACAGTAAAAAAGAGTAGAACAATAGAGAGGGAATAGAGAGAGAGAGAACAATAAAACGACAACTATTTTTTTAAAATTTTATATACTTTTTTGTTTTTGTTTTTTTTACACTTTTTTTTGTAACTAACTTTTATAACTGTAACCGGTTCCAGGTTCGGGTCTCTCAAAATGCGATGGCATCTTGGGAGACCCTGTGTTAGTGTGCCTAGTCTGTGCAATGCTGTACGCTAATACTCAACTAGTGTATGGTAGCGTTCCAAACATTCACCAATGCAAAGACCAGGATTGTCAGGACAGGAGGGACAATAATAGCGGGTGTCACGCCTATATCCGCGCTTGCTGCAGAAACGACATCTTTTTGGGGGGGGTTCGTTGGGTAGGGGTACTCGGGAGGACATAAAGAAAATGCCTCTCATGCAGCCAACTGCATTTGGTTGGGGATGTGAATGGGGAGAGTACGGGCGCTGCAGAAGTGGTGGGTTCCCAATTATTAAGATTGGCGAATGCAGCAGGAAGGGCATTATGGGCACGACGGGCCTGTGTTTGTCTTCTTCTTGGACACTACTTGTGCTTGCCACCTCACCAGCTTGAACTGCACTTATGGGACTCGCCACGTCACCAAGTGTTACTGCAGTGCTGGTTTGACTATGACCGGGGTGTACTAGGCCGCTGGTGCTTGCCAGTTCACGAAAACGCTACCAAAAAAATTGTTAGCGATTGTAGGGATCAGGCCTGACTCTGCAAACACTGCAGCTATGTGTGTTTAGTGTTTTGTAAGTGACAGTGATCGATCGATACTGCACTTGGGTGGGCTGGGCTGGGCCGGGCCAGATATTGATCTGTTCAGATACTATACTACTAAGGGAGCCATATGCTGTGTGTGTGGGTGTTAGCGGTACTTGCGCTTATATCACCGCCGGGCGATCAGGGGGCTAAACCTTTATTAGGTAATAAACGGCGGGTGCCCTGACACTATAAAAAATAAACTAACTAACCAGCGTCACCCGTAACAGTTATACGGTGATCACTGGTGAAAGGGTTAACTAGGGGGCAATCAAGGGGTTAAAACCTTTATTAGGTAGTATATGGGGGTCCCTGACGCTATAAAACACTGACGGCGAACCTAAATACTTATCTCCCTAACTAGCGTCACCAGTGACACTAATACAGCGATCAGAAAAATGATCGCTTAGTGACACTGGCGACGGGGGTGAACAAGGGGTTAAAACTTTATTAGGGGGGTTAGGGGGTACCCTAGACCTAAAGGGGGCTAACCCTAACTGTATAAGAAAATTAAAGAATATTCCTGCGCTATCGTAATGCTGGGGTCATGGAGATAGGAGATAAAGAATAATAATGCTGATATATGGAAAAGCAGCTCACACCGGGTAGGGTGCAGCCTGCCCCTCGCTCAGGTAAAACAAATGAAAGTGTGGTGTTGCGCTAATCCTAAATATAAACAAGATAATAAAAGAATTGACTGAAATGTGATGCCGCAGTAGTGGTGGGTGTCTCTAAGATGCGGATCTACTGCAATCAACCATGTGTGTTACTGTGATTGCGTATAACAATAAACCTCTATCTGAGGGTGCCTATATCTGTCTATGTGTCATAAAAAACATAAAAAGATCCCCTGAAGAAGTCACGTGGGCCGTGACGTCACGCGTAGGGACGGGAAAGGCATTTTCTGTTTGTATTTGTACTACGAGCTCGCTGCTCGTCGGATATTCGCCTGGTTTTTCTTTTATAAAATGCGAGTACCTATTTTATTTCAATAAAGTCGCATTGTTATTAGACAATACTACACCATTGTGGATTTTTCCTTTCTGGTTTATCTCGGTGACCCCGGGACACTACTTGATGAGACGCAAGTCCATAAAGGTGACAAGCCAGGATAGGACTAGATCACCACGGCCCCCACTGCCTGCTTATTCCAGGACATTTAAAGGCTGCAATTTCTATATATTGGCTAAATGCGAGTACCCCATTACCTCAAGGTAAGGGGCCATTGCCCACAAGTGTGTGCCCTGCTGCATGAAGAGTTGTATCACCTTTGTCACGTTTATCTCTGCATGGAGTGGATCACATGCTCTGGACTCAGTTTACTACTATTTTACTTTATATCACTTTTTTAAATATAATATTTTTTTCATTTTTCACGTTACCGAGAGGACTGTATATCACACTATTTGGTATTAGTGCACCATTTACTTTACACGCACCTGGTGATGTGTTAAGTGACACCAGGTGCACACAGGCTCGGTCAGCAAGCCACTATATATATTTTTTGTGATATTTTTTGGATACATATATTTTTCTGCTTTTGGAAGTTTTGGTTTATATCATTCTTGCATACGGATTCACTATCACTCCGAATAGCACTTATGACACTTATTTGATGTGTATTTATCAGTTATAGTAGATATTTAAGTGTTTCCAAGTATAAAATCTTTTTATGTTTTTTATGACACATACACAGATATAGGAACCCTCAGATAGAGGTTTATTGTTATACGCAATCACAGTAACACACATGGTGGATTGCAGTAGATCCGCATCTTAGAGACACCCACCACTACTGCGGCATCACATTTAAGTAAATTCTTTTATAATCTTGTTTATATTTAGGATTAGCGCAACACCACACTTTCATTTGTTTTAACCCTAACTGCCCTACCACACTAACTGTCACAAACTGACACCAATGCAGTAATCAGAAAAAAAACTGCTCGGTGTCACTGTGACGGGGGGGGGGGGGTGATGGGGGGTGTAATGTGTGCCTGGCGTGTTCTACTGTGTGTGTTGTGTTGTGCACTCACTCAGATGTCTTCTCTCCGTGGTGCCGGAATGGAAAATGCCGATCCAAGGAGAGATGACATCACTTCCTCTGCTGCTGTTTACTATACAGCAACAGAGGAAGAATCTCATTGGCTGGGAGCGTTCGCGAGGGGGGGGCACTAATGGCCACATACTAGATAGGCTGCAGGGGTAGCTGGAAATCACTGCAATAATCAGCTCTACTACAATAATAGCCACAATATTCTGAGTCATATGTAAACAGCTTCCCCTCTGCATGTCTTGCCTTTTTTCAATGAATACAAGGTGTTCTCTGATTGGCTAAGGTGGAAATCATGATGTCACTGTCCCTCCTCTCTACCTTATCTCATCAGGAAACACCTTGAATTCATCATGGTCAGTGTACAGTAAGGCAGGCACTTGCACAGAATCTAACCAGGGCCTGGAGAATCGTGGCTATCACTGTGGTAACTCTAACATCTACAATTAATGTCAACCTCCGCAGTGGACCCTAAGTTATTAATATGCATACTTACATCGGTAGTAACAGCAAAAGAATGGTGTGTACAGAGGACAAATATAGAAATAAACCATCTATATATCAGGAAGTCATCAACCCAACAATAGTATTCAAATTGGGGAAAAGTAGTAAAAAAGGGCGTTGAACGATGACAACCTGATATCTCTGTAGCGCCCTGCTCCTGAAGAGCAGACGCTATTCTTTTCAAATTTAAGTTTAGTTGAAGCTACAGTTTGGCTCAGCTTATCATTACCTAAAGTTACTGGTTTCTGTACCAGTCTGGCTGGACTGTGCAAATTTCCATCCAACCATGGGTGGTGCTGTTACCATTGGTGGATGTTGTAAATACAGTCTGGTTGGACATATTGAATACTCTTTGCCCAGAGACAGTTTGGTGGGAGTGGTTCATTCCGTTGTGCATTCTGGGTAGGGGTATTTAAGGAGCAGACACCATTTTTTGGGGTTGGCGCTTCCTAAATTCATGGCCTTCCTGGTCTGGGGAATTGCTGCTGCTTAAAATTCTGCCTTGGGGTCGGCGGACCCAAGGCCCAGCTACTACAAGAAGGCCCAAAGTTTGAGTGACCTATTGGTTCATAGGATGGTCTCTTTGCTGTCTGGCCTGCAGGAAGAAGCAAGGGACTGTAGATACCAGGGGAGGACTCTTCAGGGGAGAACCGAGCATAAGGTTGGTATCTTGAGAGGAGCCTGGGAATTCAGTCGGAGACGCATCTGGGATCAAACACAGTAATCAGTTTACTGAAGATTGTCAGGTCTGTGGCAGAGACCATATCAAGCACAGCAATCAGTTTACTCAAGTTTGTCAGGTCTGTGGCAGAGACTATATTCGAGCATCGCATCGGCTGCTAGGTTGGTGAGAGAGACCTATCCGGTGGTTGCTAAATCTAGCGTGGAGCTGCTGCTCGCTGGATATAGGAATTACCCCTAACTGCAAAATTCAAGGTACCTGAATCCCTTTCACCCTCTACCCTGCTATTGCATATTTTTGTTTCTTCAATAAAACTTGGAAAAAGGATTAAGTGTTGGAGTCAGTGTCTTCAATTGAATATTTGCTATGGGACCCCTATGACGAATACTATGAAGATGGTAACGGTAAGCCCAAATTTATTTAGCAGCTCCTTCGGGGGTTAGTGCTTCATCTCTAACATCCATAGATATACAAGTTATTAGTATAAAAAGTCATAACTTTATTACAAACTATTAAAAGCAAACATTTCATATCAAAAGGGCACTGTACTGTGATAATAAAAACAACAAAGGTAGGATAGCAGTCAGACTGTGCGTGGAGCTTGCCTACGCGTTGAGCAGTCAAGACCGCTTTTTCAGGGCTTCAATCTCTCATCATCTACCTAATGTTATCAAGCAAATATATGCAACGAATACAAACATACCAACAAATACATGTCCTCAGAGCATATTTGTAAAAGACCCCATGGTCCTAAAAGTATGCAACACGTAGGCAATATATAGAGAATATTAGTCTGGCCATACATGGTTCGAATCTTGGCTGATTGATCGATCAACTTGGGTTCAACCAGCCTGCCGGATACTCTTGCGGGTATCGCTAATGGCTGCTATAGCCGCTAGCGATAATCGCTGTCTTCTCCCGGCAGGGACAGCTTCCCCCAACCTCCTGCTGGGAGAAGACAATTGCTGATTCCCCTGTCCACACTGCCTGTGCTGATCAGGGAATCCCGTGGTTGCAGGAAAGAAATTAGCACCATGTATGGCCAGGCTTAGGCTTTTTTCCACTCAATCACCTAGATCAGGGGTAGGCAACCTAGGGCCCTCCAGCTGTTGCAGAACTACATGTCCCATCATGCCTCTGGGAGTAATTGTAACTGCCAGCTTTGCAATGCCTCGTGGAAAATGTAGTTCCACAACACCTGACCTAGATAGATATTGCTATGATTGTATACAATTTAAACAATGACAACTTTAGTGAAACCTATCAAAAAACCTTTGCAATTCAAATGTTCAATATCAAATGTAGACTGTATCAGTAGATATCGGCAGCTCAATTAAACTGCAATTTTTCCTGTGATAACCAAGTTTGGCAGCAATGTACCCCTTTCACTTCTCAGAGCTAAGCATTTGTCCTTTAATTTGAAGGGATAACTCACTGGCTCAGGAAGCTCAGGAGGTGAAAGTAGGAAAAGTTGTGCATAAATTTGCACGTAACATCAGCTGCTTGTGTGTCTGGTTTAAAACTACATTTAATATGCATTCTTTAATTAAAACATTATGTGCTAAAATTAAATTGTCTGGGTAAATGGCTGGGTTAATTTAAATTATTCATCTTTGACTGTAAATATATATATATATATATATATATATATATATATATATATATATATATATATATAGATATATAGATATATATATCTATATATACACACAAATTGTATTCATATAGCACAGCTTCCTGTAAAACACTGATGCATGATAAAGGGTGACAACTGCCAAAATAAAGAATTATGTATAGTGAAAATGCAAATAAAATATTGTAATGGAGCAGTCATGACTGGGGTTTTGGGAAAGCTGATGGATATCAGTCATTTCAGAGGGTGGTGAAGCAGCAGACAGTACTATATGTGGTTGGATACTGCTGTGCTGCTGCCACAATGATCCATTGGCTCTGTGAATCTTCAAATACATATCTTAGCTCTACTCTCCTATTTCTCCCACAGGATTTCCACTCTTTGCTCTTCATATGCTTGTACACACAACAGTAACAAATAAATCTGTCTCTCTGACCATTACTGTGTCAAGCATCACTAAATCTCCAACTATAAAACACTCCGGGCAAAAATAACATTACCATGTAACATAAACTGGCAGAGAAATAATAAGGCTTCTACAAATAACTGGTGTGACTCATGTCTTTGTGTACAGGGTTAAATCACACACCTTGCATGCCAGCCTGCTAATGTGTAACGGCACTGATAATGTCTATGTGCCCATGTGGAAAATTCAACCACTAATTGGCCACTTTAGCAAAAATAACCATTTCTCTGTTTAAGGTGATTTGGGTACATAAACGGTGGATCCGAACAATGTTTAAAATATGATACTTGAATGATTTAATAAATGACCCTAAGTGGAATGTATTGTCTGGAATGGTGGAAATTTGGGAATTCCTAGAAGAGAGGTTTTAGCACGATATGGTAAAGTATGTATAGCACACGTAATCATTCCATCCTAGTTTAGGCTAGGGCTTACATAAATGGAAATGGCTTGTGGGCGTCTAGGTGCCCTTAGAGCAGCTGGAGAGAACCTTGCGTTTTGCTGCCTAGAAAGCTTATCTAATTATACAAGGAAAGATTTTTTTAGAAATAGATGTCAAAAGACAATATTGTCCATTTATAAATCAATTGGCTTAAAGGAGAAGAGGACTTTACTAAAACAGTCACAAATTCTCCCACCCCTTCCCCAGCTTATTTAACAAAACACATAATAAAACCGTATGCATTAGGTATGGGCTTATAAGTATTGGGGGGGAGGAGTTTTTATCCTCAAGCTCTCCTAATATTGAAATATGAAAGAGGCAGTATACTTCAAGAGGAATATGGTAGGGTGTGCAGAGCAGGCTGGTTGTAGTGGTGACAACCTGACACAGACCCTGTACACTTCCCAGTCCTCATGTCAGTATCAGATGAGCCAGAAGATGTCAATATTTCCATTTTCACAAGACACACAATTCACATTCACCAAACTTTTAACTCCAGTTTTCTTAGTTTTTAAATATTTTATAGTCTACAATATATACATACATCTTTATCAACAGACATAGGTTCCATTAGCTCTATTGAGACCCAATCCCTTCAAACTTCTTAAATCCTTCTTATATTATATACAACAAATAATTACATTTTTCTCCCATTATCTAAATACACCATTTATTTAATACTCTCCAAATGTCTGAGTGATTCTCCACATTTTTCCCCAAATTCCATTTACTTGTTACTTAGTTGTTACAACTTTCCAAGTGCAATATATGCTTTCACTCTGTTTATATCTGTGACAACCCTATACTTTCTATCCATTCATTTCCATTATCTTTAGTTCCTCAACTATTGTGCCGCGTACACACGGTCGGACTTTACGGCAGATTTTGCCCGGCGGACTTTTCAACGTACTTTACGACGGACTTTCTGTATGAACGGACTTGCCTACACGCAATCCACCAAAGTCTGTCGAATTCGTACGTGATGACGTAAGACCGGACTAAAATAAGGAAGTTCATAGCCAGTAGCCAATAGCTGCCCTAGCGTGGCTTTTTGTCCGTCAAACTAGCATACAGACGAGCGGACTTTTCGACCCGACTCGAGTTTGACGGATAGATTTAAAACATGTTTCAAATCTAAGTCCGTCCAACTTTTGAGCAAACAAAGTCCGCTGGAGCCCACACACGATCGAATTGTCTGACGAAATCCCCTCCGCCGGGCAAAGTCTGCCGTAAAGTCTGCTCGTGTGTACGCGGCATAAGTGTACTAACTACAATATTATCTACCACACAAAAAAACAAAAAAAAAACTGCTCCATCCTAGAAACCTGTCTCTAATTGTACCCAAAATAATCCTGGTATGTCCAACTAGTTGCACCGCCGTTTTGTAAATTTCTCTGGACACCCCCTATGCTGATAAACCATATATTCTCTCTGTAAGACTTCATTTACTGTTTTTACCTATAGATAGTGGGTTAGGGGAGCCGTGGAGATCCATTTCTGCGCTATCAATTGCTATAAATAGCAGTCGAAGGATTGCCATACAGATCTGAGGAGTATATACTTCTCTGTCTAGCCACCCCATACACATACAGTATCTCACAAAAGTGAGTACACCCCTCATATTTTTGTAAATATTTTATTATATCTTTTAATGTGACAACACTGAAGAAATGACACTTTGCTACAATGTAAAGTAGGGAGTGTACAGCTTGTATTACAGTGTAAATTTGCTGTCCCCTCAGAATAACTCAACACACAGCCATTAATGTCTAAATCGCTGGCAGCAAAAGTGAGTACATCCCTAAGTGAAAATGTCCAAATTGGGACCAATTGGCCATTCTCCCTCCCCGGTGTTATGTGACTCATTAGTGTTACAAGTTCTCAGGTGTAAATGAGGAGCAGGTGTGTTAAATTTGGTGTTATCGCTCTCACTCTCTTATACTGGTCACTGGAAGTTCAACATGGCACCTCATAGCATAGAACTCTCTGAGGATCTGAAAAAAATAATTCTTGCTCTACAAAAAGTTGGCCTAGGTAATAAGAAGGTTGCCAAGACCCTGAACCTGAGCTGCAGCATGGTGGCCAAGACCATTCAGTGGTTTAACAGGACAGGTTCCACTCAGAACATGGTCAACCACAGAAGTTGAATGCACTTGCTCAGCATCATATCCACAGATTGTCTTTGGGAAATAGATGTATAAGTGCTGCCGGCATTGCTGCAGAGATTGAAGGGGTGGGGGATCAGCCTGTCAGTGCTCAGACCATACGCCGCATGCTGCATCAAATTGGTCTGCATGGCTGTTGTCCCAGCAGGAAGCCTCTTCTAAAGATGATGCACAAAAAAGCCCGCAAACAGTTTGCTGAAGACAAGCAGACTAAGGACATGGATTACTGGAACCATGTCCTGTGGTTTGATGAGACCAAGATAAATGTATTTGGTTCAGATGGTGTCAAGTGTGTGTGGCGGCAACCAGGTGAGGAGTACAAAGACAAGTGTGTTCTGCCTGCAGTCAAGCATGGTGGTGGTGGCTACAGTTCATTGAGGGATCCATGAATTCCAACATGTACTATGACATACTGAAGCAGAGTATGAGAGTATGATCCCCTCCCTTTGGAGACTGGGCCGCAGGGCAGTATTCCAACAGGGTATGGACCGACCCCAAACACACCTCCAACACAACCACTGCCTTGCTAAAGAAGATGAGGGTAAAGGTGTTGGACTGGCCAAGCATGTCTCCAGTCCAGACCTAAACTATTGAGCATCTGTGGGGAATCCTCAAACAGAAGGTGGAGGAGCGCAAGGTCTCTAACATCCACCAGCTGCTTGATGTCATCATGGAGGAGTGGAAGAGGACACCAGTGGCAACCTGTGAAGCTCTGGTGAACTCCATGCCCAAGAGAGTTAGGGCAGTGCTGGAAAATAATGGTGGCCACACAAAATATTGACATTTAGGGCCCAATTTGGACACGTTCACTTAGGGGTGTACTCACTTTTGTTGCCAGCGGTTTAGACATTAATGGTTGCGTGTTGAGTTATTTTGAGGGGACCTCAAATTTACACTGGTGTACAAGCTGTACACTCGCTACTTTCCATTGTAGCAAAGTGTCATTTCTTCAGTGTTGTCACATGAAAACCATATAATAAAATTTTTACACAAACGTGAGGGGTGTACTCACTTTTGTGAGATACTGTATCTTGGTTTCCATAGGAATATTAACTCCAAACACATTATTAATAGTGTCCAATACACAGGTCCAATATCTAACCAACTTAGGACCTCTCCGCATCATATGCACCAGCGTCCCGACATCCCTTTCATATCGTGGACATAGAGTATTTTCTCTCTTGTGCCACTTAAAAAGTTTCTGGGGGGGGGTATAATATGTTTGGTGTATAATGAACAATTGGGTAAATCTTTGAGATGCAGAAAGGGATACCTGTTCTACATTATAAAGAATGTCAGACCACTCCTCATCATTCAGGGGGCCTATATCTATTTGCCAATACGATCTGTAACTCAGAGATTTTGATGTTGACCTTTTTTGTAGCAGTGTATTATAAAGCCTTGTCATTTGTCCCCTTCAGATGTTGCCCCTAGACTTTGGTTAAGAATTGTGCATGTAACATAAACCCAGGGTATCTGTCTACTGTAGACTGGGTTTGGATAGCATGCCTGAGCTGTAAATATTGGAAAAAAACTTTTAGTAGGCAGACTGAACTCCTCCTGCAAAGTTTGAAAATCTTTCAAATGTTGACCTTGATATAGTTGTGGGATATATGCAAGGCCTCTTTCTGACCATTAATTAAATCCCTGCATCCGGAAAGCTGAAATTCTAGAAAAAATGTGGGTGTAATCAGTATACCCCTTATACTGGCAATGATCTTTAATCCTATTCCAGACCTTGTTTATCTTAGCTAAAGTGGGAAACTGTCTGGCTTGTCTGAATTTGCCTGCCTCTAAACAATCTACCAATTTTTTACCTAAAAATAGCGGAGACAGTATTTTTCTAATTGGATCAATCCTCACGTCTTCCTCCAAATCTGTTAAATGTTGGAACTGCCCTGACACAAAATATAGGAATGGGTTTGGGTCAATACTGCTTTAGTTCCATACAGATCAGGCAATTGGGCAATTATGAACAAACCAGATTCTGTCCTTTTTTCTTTCTCCTGGAACTATAGTTGTCAATGAATGGATAATATTGTAGTTTCAATATGCAAGACATGCATGTTGCATTCACAAGTAGATGTTTTAGCCAGATTACTGACTGAAGTATTTTAGGTAAACATTGTGGATAACTGCATAAGCTCCCAATAACCTAAAGGCTTGATATATATCCTAATGTGTTAAGTGCCAAAACCTGCAGTTTGTGATTGAGAAAGAGACAAATTACCACTGTTTAATGAATTAGCCACGTTGGGAAATATTTCTGAAAACAGTTGAACTGCCCTGTTTGTATCCCCACATGTGTTGCAGCGTATCTATAAACCCCTGCAGGGCACTGTTTTCACAGTCAGAAAAAAAATTGGGCATCACAGATGTGTCCAGCTTCTGTAAGCTGCAGAAGCAAACAGCAGAGCTGACTGCCATCTACTTTCTTGCAAAGCATGCACATTAGAATATCCACTGCTGGTGTAAATTTTAGCTGTGAGGATGCAAATCAGAGGTGATAATAAAAATGGATGGAAAAAGAAAGGTGGCCAGAGTCTAGTGAGCAGCGACTGCTTTTTAACTTATTACAGCAATGATTATTTTTTCTTTTTTTTTATACACATAAATACAAAAACATTAAAGGGCACATCATGACTTTAGAACAACATTTTTGTTTGAAATGTAATACTTCTCAAAATGGTGAGAAATTAGGCACCATTATAAATAAGGATATGCGAAAAAAGTGCAATCAAAATAAAGGTAAAGCCACAGTAACTGTTATGTGTTTAATAAACAGTATGCCTCTAAACATGCCATTTCTACAGCTTCAAACAGCAACTGGACTGACTATGCAGGCTAGCTGGCTAGTAGTCAGATTTTGAGAAATTCCATGGTGGTCAATGGCTACCAGTCAGATTATAAATATTATTCTATCAAATTTCATGCCCTTGTCCTTTAATATAGCTCAGTTTAAAAAGATTACAAAATGCATGCAAAGTTTGAGATAAAATATTTATAGGAGATTTAATCTTTCAAATAGAGTCCATAGCAATCAAAGAAAAAGAAACGGACTCTGAAGCACTCTTGCTGCTCTATCCAGCAGAGAATGGTGATCCACATGTAGCGCTACTCCCAAAGGGGCCGCTGTAACTGTCCACAGGTTTTCTCTCTAATCAGTGCAGGCAGCCAGGCACACATCAGTATCTCTTCCATACAGGTTCAATAAACAGCCCAGGGGTGTCTTTTTTGGGATTTGTTGCTAGGTAACTGATAATTTTGAAAAGTAGTGGTGTATGAGATAATCCAAATGCTTGATATATAAATTGCAGAGGACTCTTCTCTATCTATAAGCGGCAGCAATACTGTATCCCTTCCCAGCTGCAAACCAGGGGGGATTGCTGGACAAGTTTAGCAATAGCAGGCTGAAATGTTCTAACTTCTATTGCCCCGTACACACGGTCAGATTTTTCGACAGAAAATGTTCGATGGGAGCTTGTTGTCGGAAATTCCGACCGTGTGTAGGCTCCATCGGACATTTTCCATCGGATTTTCCATCACACAAAATTTGATAGCTGGTTCTCAAATTTTCTGACAACTAAATCCGTTGTCGTAATTTCCGATCGTGTGTACACAATTCCGACGCACAAAGTTCCACGCATGCTCGGAATCAAGCAGAAGAGCCGCACTGGCTATTGAACTTAATTTTTCTTGGCTCGTCGTACGTGTTGTATGTCACCGTGTTTTTGTCATTCGGAATTTCCGACAAGATTTGTGTGACCGTGTGTATGCAAGACAAGTTTGAGCCAACATCCGTCGGAAAAAATCCATGGATTTTGTTGTCGGAATGTCCGATCGTGTGTACGTGGCATTACAGCTGCAGGACCATCAGACACTGCATATATGGGTTTGTCTCTACTCACAGATCCTGCTAAAGTTCCGTCCAGGGAGACAACCTCCAGCATAGTAACAGAGCTTCCAATCCAAGAATTGAGGTCCAGAGGCAAACAGTCCCCCTTCTTTTGAGCTCCTGGATCCCTCCCCACAAAGGGGATAGAAGAATCAACTCTCAGGATTCCAGCTTATTTAACAGTAACCCTGCCACCTTCTGGGTACACCTCCCCAGGGATTGTCTAGGCCCTACTAAATATTCAGACCGGGAATTTGAATCCTCCCACCCTAAGCTCTAGAAGTTTCTTCTAGAGGCAAGGGGGAGTAATCAAACTCTCAGCCTGTGAAACCCCAAACAGACTGTACTAAACAATTACTGCTTCTGTAGCTACAGCAGAATCCAACACTAAATTTAACAGTCTAGCTATGAGGGTGCAACACACATAATATAGAACTAAGAAAAGGAGAAAGAGCCTAGGGGCCTAGTACATCAAAACTTTCACAGTTATTTTTGGTAAAAACAATATCATATCAACAAAACGATATGGAAATGGTTTGTGCATTAAAGGAAAGTCGACATGCCCAACATATGTGGCCAGCAGCAGAGCTATGCATTGAATGGTACAAAATAACTGTCTCTAAATACAGCAGCAGAGGCCCTGCTTCAATCTATATGAAGCAGCTTTGATGCATTGCTTAGAGATGCCCACAGGGAAGAGGTAGGCACCCTAAAACAAGTTGCCTAGCAAAAAGCCTTATAGTCTGCTGCAACTTTAAAGTGGTTGTAAAGGCTCAAGGTTTTTTACCTTCACGCATTATATACATGAAGGTAAAAAAAACTTCTTTGTGCAGCAGTGCACCCAGCCCCCCAATACTTACCTGAGCACCACCTCGATCCAGTGATGTGCATGAGAGCCTCAGCTCTCTTGGGTCTCTCCCTCCTCATTGGCAGAGAAAGCAGTGGTAGCCATTGGCTCCCACCACTGTCAATCACCACCAGTGAGCTAATGAGCGGGGGTGGGGCCGGGCCACGCTCTGTATGTGAATGGACACATGGAGCTGCAGCTCGGGAGCGAACCTGCTCAGGTGCCCCTATAGCAAGCTGCTTGCTATGGGTGCACTAGGCAGGAGGGAGGGGACTGGAGTGCCAATGAGGGACCCAAGAAGAGGAGGGTTGGGGGTGCTCTGTGCAAAACCACTGCATAGAGCAGGTAAGTATAACATGTTTGTTATTACAAAAAAATAACCAAACCTTTATTATCACTTTAACCACTCACTGCCAGGCGACGTACCCATACATCACAGGACCAAATGATTTATACCAGGTGTTTTTTTGGCCGGCAGTGCACTTTCATGTAAAAGCAATCCTAGTGGCTAAGTAGCCATTGAATTGCCTTTACAAGCAGTGGGAGGGGGAGCTCCCCTCCAGCAGCCTTTTGCTGCAATCCCGCATTCTCCCAACCCACCGGGGAACCTGGGACTGCCAGCCGACCATAGAGCTGATCGGAGACCGAAATGGCCCGGATCAATTCTGTGGTCTAAGAAACGATGAGTATTACGTCACTTCCGGTTTTGCCAGTTGTAAACAAACCATTTCTGGTTTGAAAAGAGCAATGAATCATACCAATCTTGGTATGATCCAAAGCTTTTAAGGGAAGAGGAGAGGTCTGGGGTAGATCCCAGATGTCTCAGTAAAGAGGATCTGTCACTGCCTATTGATATCACAAGGTATGTTAACATTCCTTGTGATAACAATAAAAGTGATCAAAAAAAATAAAACGTAAAGGAACATTCTAAAAAAAAAAAAACTGAAATTCCCCTCACGCGCAAAAGGCGAATGCACGCATCGGTCCCGTGTCAGTATGTAGACAGGGATCGCATCACACATGTGAGGTACCCTCATAAACTTCAGATTTAGAGCAATAATTCTAGCACCAGACCTGTGTAGCTCCTGTGTAAATCTAAAGTGGTAATCTGTAAAGGCTTTTGTACTGCGGCAGGTTGGCTCCCCTGGGCGAACCACCGTAGGCCCTTTAAGACGCTGTAGGAGGCGTGCGCATGCGCCCGCAGCATGTGCCCAGAGCCGATGCGAGTGCCCGGCGGGCGCGATGACTGCTGGGCACCCGCGATCGCTTGTGATTGAGCGAGAACCAGATCTGTGTGTGTAAACAAATAAATAAAAAACAAACAAATACCACCAAAGGAAAGCTCTATTTGTGGGAAAAAAGTTCGTCGATTTTGTTTGGGTACAGCGTCGTAGGACCGCGCAATTGTCAGTTAAAGCGACGCAGTGCCGTATCGCAAAAAATGGCCTGGTCATTGAGCAGCCAAATCTTCCGGGGCTAAAGTGGTTAAAGTGTCACCTATGGGTAATATAATGTACATATGATCCTCGCCATGTGCAATTTTAAAACTTGACATGTTTGGTATCCATTTACTTGGTGTAACATCATATTTTATATTTTACCAAACAATTGGGTATGATATTGTGTTTTTGTGCATTCAAATTAATTAAAGTGTATTTTTCCCAAAAAATTGCGCTTAAAAAAATGTTGTGCAAATACCGACTGACTTAAAAAATTGCAACACCCACCATTTTATTCTCTAGGGCCTCTGCTTTTAAAAATATATAATGTTTGGGGTTCTAAGCGATTTTCTAGCAAAAAATACAGATTCTTACATGTATGTGACAAGTGTCAGAAAAAGGCCTGGCCTTCAAGTGGTTAAAGTCTACTGCATTCAGATAGTTTTCGGTACCATTCAAAGTACAGCCCTGTCATGGATGTTGGACATGCAGACTACCCTTTTGGCCAAATACAATTGCCATTAGATTTTTTCTATAAATAATTGTGAAAGTTTAAAGCCTTAGGTTGCTGCTGTCTTTCTCTTTTTCTTCTTGCTATAGTTTGTGGATCACCACTGTCTGCTGGATGAAGCAGAAAGACAGCTGCAGTGTCTGTTTTTTCTTCATGTTTTGCTGCGGGCTCACTCCACTTTCTTCCCACACTTAAAAGACATTCTGGTATGTTGATTTGCTCTTATAAGAATTGGCCCTAGTATATGTATGTATGCATGTGAGATGGGGACCATAGATTGTAAGCTCCATTAGGCCAGGGGCTGATGTGGAAATACAGTATGTAAAGCGCTGAGTAAATTGTTGCTGCTTTATGAATGCCTGAAATATATAAATTAAAAAATAATGTAAACAGCATGGATAAACTGTAATTTTGGGAAAGTAAAATTACTAAACACATTCATTTTTGTAATTTATACACCAGGGTGCTGAGACCCTTGCAATACCCTTGAACTCAAAAAACATATGCCCCATGCTTTGAGTCTCTGTGAATTATGTGTACATTGGTTATAGATAACCATTTTACAAAGACAGGCAATCAGAGTTTGGTCTGCTTGTCAGTCCCTGGAAAATGATCTGAGCAATGCCTGAAAATTGTAAGGCTTTGTTGTTTCCTTAAGTAGACTTGAAGCCTATTCAGAGAGCTGCACGTGGTCCCAGAATGCCGCTTTATTTTATGGCACCCCTGCAGGAGCTGCTCTATTCTACATAATATTTAAATAGATCAAAGACTTTTTTTTATATTTTTTGTTCTTGCTTTACACTAGTTTCATATTTTACTATTACAATTACAAATATCCTGTTGCTTTTTGATAACATTCTCGGTTTTGTAAATCTCCCCATAGATGAAACAGATGTAAAAGAAATTTGAGTGAAGATTATGTTGTTTTGATAGAGCACACATTTGTAGATTGGAAATGTGGTTGGTTAGAGGCCCATTTATCTCCCCCCCTCCATTTCAGCAGCCTCATTCACAGCTGCTTCCCCTTTCCTCTATATAAGAATTAAAATAGGGGGAGAGAAAGAAAGCAAAATTGAAACCTATCAAGCTCAACTGGGAGCCCAGTGAGGAATCCTAGCAGTGCATTGGACTGAGTCCTGCCTGCTGCTTCCCTGGCAAATGGAAAACGCCATGGGCCAGCTACAGTGAAAACAAATTGGCAGATAATTCCTGGTCCATGGTCAGCCAAGTGAGCAACATGCTTGTGAAGATTTTCAATGAGTGAAATGATGGAGCCCGGCAAGCTATTAACATTTTCTTTGTCATAACTATACAGGGAAATGGTACAGCTAAATGGCAGCAAAAGACTCAATAAATAGGCTGGAAATTGCTCTCTTAGTTGAAGGCATTTATGGGCAGGTCAGGTATATGCCGACCATGGGATTTATAAATATCCAGTGATACAGTGGGCAAGGTATGTGTGTTATATCGTAGGAAATTGTAAAAAAAGATAAAAAGACGTTTTGATACAGTCCATCACACAGCAGAAAACTGTAAAATAGTTGAAATGTTTAATTGTGTTCTGAAAACAATGCACTCAACTATTAGTTGTTATCTTCACAATCAATTATTTCAGATGCAATATACATTCGTTATAGTCCACCATTTACTACACTCAAGAGAGTGAACATATAAAATGATGTGTTCTGCTAACGTATGTGTGCAATCATGCAGCAGTGTGTTTACCATGCACTAAAATTGCTATGCAGTGAATGCATGATAATAGCCTTTCTGGATGTAGAAGTATTCTTGAACTGGAATCACAGGATCTACAGACATTCATAAGGGGTCCAAATGTAGGATGAACCACAGATTCATTCAGACAAATCGGAGGTTCCAGTAAAAAACACAAAGATGTTTTGGTGAATATAGGTGTGAGTTGGAATCTCCATATCAAGGGTCAATGTGTGGGTGTAAGGAATAAATCCTACCCTTGAAATGGTAACTTATGGCCTTCAGACAGCACCCCTATTAAATACTGTAGTTAAGGCCACCAAGATCAGTAAGAAATGGGGTGTATAGTCCCCTGGAAATCATAACTCAAACCTTTACAGTTTAGAGCAGTGACTTTGTATATGTGTATATAATGCTGTTGTAGTGCTAGCATTTTTCCTGTATTATTGTGGAATATCACTTAAACCAGCAGTGATTTTACACATTGCTCCTGCACAGTTCAAGCACTTTTTGTACTGTTATATGCCAGTTAAAAGTACACCAAGCACATTGTCATGCTGAAGTGAAATGCTGAGCATAATAGCCTGCCATTTTGCTAACTCTTAATTCCATAGAGCTATGACCCCTTTATCTACATTACTGGATCATAAAAAGCGGAACTGCACCAGTGGATATTCACAGTGTATCTGGATATTGTGTATCTGCTTTTTAAAAAGGGGTACTAAGGTCCCAGTTAGAGGCAACAGATAGTGTAAAATTGGCCAGGCTGCTAGGGAACCTGGCATTACTTAGAGTTGTGGTGCTTTGAATGATAATTGCATACATGGCCTAGTCGATACAGACCCCATTACATGCCAAGCTTATGTAGAACAGGGGCACTATAATTGTTTTCATGATTTTGAAATGAATACAGCTATAGTTGCATAAAGAAAATGTGTAACCTTCCCTTCCTCCCAAAGAACTGGGCTCCTTACAATTTACTCTTCACTGTAATGGGCAGCTTCACTACACAATAGTAGGGCAAAAGAGGAGCAAGAGAACGAATGTTGGTGACCACAGGTGCTTTCAGCTTACAGAGCAAAACAGATACAAGTGCAACCCTGATTCTCTACAAGGGAGCAAAGATTTCCATTCCGATTTGCTCTTTGTGGAGAGTGTTCACATTTGTCGGTTGCACCATTTGAGGTGTAATATGTTATATATATGCAAAAACTTTTTTTCTAGTTTTGGATTCACTGAGGAAGGATGAGTCCCCTCATAATCAAAGAGAAGTCGCTAGAGATTTTTCTTGCTGGAGGGTTCAGATTAGAGCATCTAAAAAAGTAAACTGTAATTTTTAAATATTTCTTAAGTTATGCTATGTGAATTGGAACATGCGAAAAGTATAAAGTAGGTGTTATCCCAATTTGGATGCTAAAGCAGCTGTTTCCTCTATGGGCACCCTTGAGAACTACTACAATGGAACATGTTGTTGATCTGTATAAACACGGGATGCTTGCAGTTATAAGAGCAAAATAGAACATACAGTATATGTGAAGCATATAATAGAGATACCCTTGAATTTTGCTTGCAGTACACCCTTAAAGTGGATGTTAACCCTCACATATACCCAGTGATGTGAACAGCCTCAGATGATAGACAGAGATAAAACAAATCATCCTACATGTATATCTGCTGTATTCAGCTTTCTAGACTCTTTAAAAAGTGCACATCGTGTTACAAATTTTTCTTCCTGTTTCAGCAGTGGGAGGGGAGTCTGGGCATACACTGTGTGTGAGCTGATTGGAGGAAAGGCACACTCCCCCACTCCACAAAGGCAGAGGAACGAATAAACTTGCAGAGCTGTACTGTGAATAGACCAGCTCACTGCTTATCTATCTCTAAGTTACCTCCCCACCACAAATTTCCAGCTGCTTTTGTCTCGTGTGTTGAAGAACTTTTGAGAAGTTATTATGCTGATAACAGAGGAACGGAGCAGCATAAAGACACGGGACTTAGGGCTTTGGAGAGAGATAAGTAAACACTACAGATAGATGTGCCCAGGTCAGATTTCATGAATGGGGTTTACAACCACTTTATTATAACTATGCGCTAAAACAGTAAATCATTCCCAGCCAATATTTTTAATAATCTGCTGTGTAATTTAAGATTTTTTAACTCCATCCCCTTTTTAAACTAGGGATTACTTTTACATTAGTTCTCTTTTATGTTTCCAGACCCCATGTACATTGTAACAAAATACAACAGAATAAAACCATTAAAATAGCCACATTTAAGAGATTTTTGCTCAGTGTGAGCTTTTACTCAAGTCCATGTTGTGTAGATTAAGACTGTACTTTAAAGATTTATTTCCCTTTAAGATGTGTCTGTTATTTACATTTTAGAAGATGAAAAAATGCCTTTCAAACAAAAAGAATCACACAGTCACTTTATAACTAGCTAACCTGTATTTAAGTTTAGAAAAACAGCACATTGTGTCTTACGTTCTAGCTATTATTTCTTCAAAAGGAGTCATGATAAAACCCAGATCGCTGACTGCATTCTCATTCAGTGGTACTTAAAATTCTAGACTTGTTTCAGGCAGTCACAGACAGTAGTTTATTTTAACGAATTGAGCATCTTCCTCATGGGACTTTAATGGGCAGACTGCATAAAATTATAACCCAATAAAAAAAACATCTTCCATTCTGTATCAGACATCCTGGACAGAAGTTCAATAGATTAGTTGTCTTCTTTATACCAGGTGTATAGCAGGAGGATTTTCATGTAATCTCTTTGTATAGCTCTGCCTTTGCTTAGTTATTTCTTTAAATTTCAAAGGCTTTATACGTTCATTATTGCTAAAATACAGGGCACAAATATTATTGAGACTTGTCAGTAAAGCTCTAGTCACAGTGCATTGTGGACTTCCCATGGTGCCATATTTAGTGATGTTTTTGTGGGTAAAGGACAGAGCTTTGTTACTTGCCTTGCAGGGGGTATATGGGCTAATTTATGTGGTTGTGTGGTTTTGTGTGGCTTTATATAGTTTAGTGTCCCTTTTCATGAATAAAGGTACACTGCAAGTTTGGTTTGTTGGTGCCTGTAGGTGGCAACAAGGTACCTAAAATAATAAACGTCCCACAAAGTATATGGAATTTGCAATGTTTGAAAAGATGGACTTTAAAGGCACGTATATAGATTTTTTAACAAGATAAATTTATTAATATACATATATATCATAATATCACAATACTTATATAGCGTTAAACATAAAAGTTGGAGTACTTGTGGTTTCCCTAATATACGAACTAGATATCATTTCCTGTGTGACAATACTGAAGATGCATCCACACGAGGGTATCCTCTTAGTTGGGGTTCCACTTTTCCACTTATAGATTAAAAACAGTTCTGCTCTACATGTTTCACGACTATAACCATCACTTCTTCAGGAGCTTGAATATTTCTATATAGAAAAATATTTTTAGTAATAATATACCATACAAGACAACTTACAATTATAAAATAAAAATAAAAACAAATTACTGCAAAAAATACATTTAATGTATGTAAAGAATATATCTGAACTCACTTGGGCCGCAGGTACTAGACAGCAAGACCCCCCCCCCCCCCAAAAAAAAGGGGAAACAACCACCAGGGCCTCCAAAACCAGGAAGTAGCCGCAATTGGCACATACTGTATGTCAGGGTGTGGGGACATACAAGGTAACTATAAAAGTAATAGGAAAAAGGGTAGTATATAATTAGGGTAAGTGGGCCTGCTTAGGAAGGCATATAATAAAGTGCTCAATCGCAGTAGAAATTTCCTGTTGTATCCCAATCCAAATACAAATATCATGCAACACACCACCAAGTTCATTACCAAGTACTCCATACAGCATCACCAGCTGCGCAACTGTATGCAAAAACATTGGTACCTTTGAGTGAGGACCCTATCCTCAAAAAATATGTGAGGGAAACCCCGGAAATAGTATTCCGCAAGACTACCTCAATACAGAGTAAAATCACAACCAGCCAATACATACCCAGTGGCAATGATGTGTCGACAGGTAGAGGGATCTCGATCTGTGGACGGTGCACATATTGCCCATGGGTATGGATGGGCACACGCTTTCGCCTACCTAACAGGGAAGTGTTTTTCCCACGTTTTCATGCGGTGTGCGATACACGAGGAGTGGTATATTTGATGCTCTGCCAGTGTGGAGCATTTTATGTAGGGAAAACAATCCGCCAGTTCAAACAACGGATCTACGACCACATATACTATTCACAATATGCCAAAATGATTATACCTGTTATCCCCCACCTGGGTCTATATCACAAATTTAATACTGCCCTTGTGCGACTTCTAGTACTAGAAGTGATACCACAGGACCCACGTGGCGGCAAATGGGATAAACGCATTCTCCAGAAGGAGACTTTATAGATCGGACGTCTGGAAGCCACCAAAACACCTGGCATCAATGAAGTTTTATTATATAGACCATTTTTTTGATTAAGACCGGTGATATGCCCACTATTGGTACCCAGTCATATGTCTCCAGTATATAATTTTTTATTTGGCATGCTAGTATAATGTGGGTCGTGTACCTAATCTCATTGGATATTACTTGGCTTGAAGGCCTAGCGGAATAAATGGAAGCTTAATGCCACTCTCGTTGGTTTATGTGCGTTTTTGTCATTTATATTATTGTTATGTTTTACCCTATTGTATGGACTCATTATCTTGGCCGGCCATCTGGGTATTCCTCCAGAGATGGGCACCGGAAGGAATGGAGGAATCCGGATGTTATTGGGCACGAATATATGCAATCAGGGCTTTGATTGCAAGTTTTATATACACTTGCTGACCATGGAGACCAGACCACAATACCTCCCTTCACCACTGGGGGCCTGCTCCTAGAATTCCCCGCATAGCATGTTCAGTGTGTGCAGCCTCCAGGGACACGGCCAGGGCTCTGCAGAGTGGATGATCCTGCTTCTGCAGATACCACTGACTGTGTCATCCTGCGGCGCCCTGGGGACACAGCTTATTGTCCCCTAACTGCACTGCAGTGCGCTGTTGTCGGCGGAAACTGGGACCAGCTCTGGCTGGAGATCCCCAGTGTGCCTACTCCAACTTTGCGCATGCGTAATGCATTTGGCCAGGCTGGGTGACATCAGACGCTGTTCTGACTCATGATCCCGGTTGGGGCATACAAAGCAGAGGCGAGGTGCCATTTCCCCAGGCTCCTCGAGGAAGACAGACGTCCCCCGCTCCTCTGGCTTTACCCTGGATATATTCGGGAAATGTATCATTCAGGTGGGTCACGCATGTAACGAATGGTACCAAGTACTGGTGGCTAAAGGTATTTTTCCCTCCCCCCTCCCTCTCACTATGGCTCTTTCTTTCTTTTCCCTGCCAGGGAACACCAGCAGTATCAATCTGGCACTGTATTGTCTGTCAGCAGCAGAGTTTTCTTTACACTCTATTAACAGCAGATTTTGTCTCATAATACCAGCAACGGTTTAAAGGTAAATCCATGCTCCTTGCTGTACCATTTACAGTACTATTATGCTTGTACCTTTTGTGCTTATATTGAGCCTCATTTGAGAACTATGTTTTCTTCCCCCCCCCCCCCCCCTTTTTTTTTTTACCATTGTGACAATGTGTAACATATGAAACCCTTTTTCTTTATTATATGTCATTAATATATCACAGTATGTCTTAACTCCAAGCCTGTAAAATGTACTTTGTACTTTTACAAAACTTTCAGAAAATCTAACAAAAAACTATGGAAAATGAAAATGTAGACAGTTGTAACTTGAATTAATGTTCTTGTATTCCTTTTAAACATATCTTTTTACTGGCTCCCCAAAAGGTCAAACCCACAGGTATTAGGAATTTGTTTGTATTTTGACCAGAATATGTAAATTCAACATTTGCATCAAGGGTTGAATTTTTCATTTCAACAATTCTTATTGTTGCCCATTCCTTCAACTTCTCTTTTCATTGCTTAGAGCACCAATCATATTAGTGGGTCAATAGGGAGGCTTAGGAGTTTGCCCAGGTTTATTTGTGTGAATTTGCTTTAAATTTGATATTCAGCCAAAACAAATCTTCTCTATAGTTTTAGTGACCTAACTTAGATATTCGAGGACTTAAGACGGGAATTTAATATATCAAATAAGGCATTTTATAAATATCTGCAGATTAGGCACGCCATCCAGGCACAGTTTAGGTCACAAGCCATTGAATGGACTCAGATCCCCACACTTCTAAAAATAATGAAACCAGCTGCAACTAAAGGATTAATCTCTGAGTTGTATGCTAGATTGGGGGCTAGAATGATAAGTGGAGCAGGGCCATCCAGGAGTAAAGGGGGATGGGGGAGAAATGTGGGGGCAATGACTACGGAACAATGGGATAGGATCTTGGAACGTGGAGACCTGGTCTCAATTTCTCCCTCGCAGAAGGTATCCCATTTGTTCCTAATTCATAGATTTTATTATATCCCCAAAAAAATGTTTAAATTTGGAAGTAGACAAAATAATGAGTGTCCCAGATGTAAGGCATCAGGAGATCTGATCCATATGGTATGGAAGTGTCCTAAGCTATTTAGATACTGGGCGGAGATAGTAGCTAGGATAAATAAAAATCGTGAAACCACACTAGAACCGGAGGTCAAGACCTGCCTATTAGGAAGCCTGGAAGAAGGTAGAGTCCTGACTGGCGCCATTAAAATAGTGTTGATGCCTGTTTCAGGCGAGGAAATTAATAGCACAGAAATGGCAGGCACAGACCCCCCCGACAGTGGAGAGCTGGGTTGAGACCATTAATTTAATGGTTTGAAGTGAGAGGGCGAGATGTATTAGGCATGACAATTATAATAAGTTTGAAAGAATTTGGAAGCCTTGACTGGACAAAATGGGGTACCCCCTATAAGGGGATGGTGAGGGACTCTCTCTTGTTCCTCGCCACTCCCTTGTTCTTGCTTCCCTCCCCTACGTGGTCCCGGATGTTTTTCTCTTTTATATTTCTCCTGTCTAGGGAGATGGTTTCCCCCTTACCTTTTTGGCCATGTGACTAGTAGAAATATATGCATAACTACTAATTGAGTGGTGTGTGGGAGGGTGGGTGGGAATCGGTTGGGAGGGATAGGGCAGATAAAATAATAACAGTTTTATCTTTCGTATTTTGAAATGTTATATGATATTTTATGCCGTTGTATGTTCTCTTTTTGATTCTTGAAGAATAATAAAAATGAAGTTTATAAAAAAACTTACCTGTAATGAAGTATGTCCCATGCAGTATAGACCATTGGATCCTGTAGAAATCTTCTCTGCAGGATGCCTGTTCCTCGTCCTGTCCCTGAACTTCCAGGGCTGCAATGGTCAATAGCTCATCTGTGAAGCTGCAGTGAACAGGCTGCCAATGGAGACCTTCTCCCTTCCTTCCTTTTTTTATCAGTTCATTTATTTACTACACTGCATGTAAAACTATCTATGAATGGAGGAGAGTCAGATGGATCACATGATTCTCTCCCCCATTCAGAGATCAAGTTACATGCAGTATAGACAATATACAAAGAGGGAGGAGGTGGTGGTTCCCTGTCTGGAGCTTGTTTACTGCAGCTTCATGAGTCTCTGAGCTATTAAAGCCTCAGCGCTGGAAGCTCAGCAATGGGAAGATGACTAGGCAGTGGCACCCTGCACAAAAGATTTCAACAGGATCCAACTGCCTGCATGTTGGGGGACATACTTTTTTGCATGTAATTTAGTTTATTAAAACTATAGATTTTTTTGTTGTTTCTGTTTTTATGCTAAACTTCAACTTTAATATAACAAATTTCCTGTACGGATTCCTTCACCTTACTTTTGCCTATTATGCCTCCACACAGACCTCAGATGCTGTGTGGACCCAATCCCCACTGGTCCTTGCCACATTTAATTTCTGTAAGGATGTACTACCTAGGAAAGGGGTGGAATAACCCACATAGTTACTATTTTTACTATTTTTTTTTAGCAAAACACTTACAGTAGGAAAAATAATTATTTTATCCCCTGCACATTTTGTAGGTTTGTCCACTTACAAAGAAATTAAGGGTCTATAATTTTTTTCATAGGTGTATTTTATAGGCTAGAGACAGAATATCAACCAAAAATTCAGAAAAAACAAGATACATATGTTAGAAATTGAGGTGCAGTTCAGTGAGTAAAATAAGTATTTGATCTCCAAGCAAAACATGACATAGTACTTGGTAGAGAAACCCTTGTTGGCAAGCACAGAGGTAAGATGTGTCTTGTAGTTGGTTACCAGGTTTGCACACATCTCAGGGGGGATTTTGGCCCACTCTTCTTTAAAGATCTTCTCTAAATTCTTAAGGTTTCTTGGCTGTCGTTTGGCATCTCAAACTTTTAGCTCCCTCCATAAATTTTCTAAAGGATTAAGGTCTAGAGACTGGCTAGGCCACTCCATGACCTTAATGTTGCCATGCCTTTGTTGCCTTGGTGGTATGTTTTGGGTCATTGTCATGCTGTAAAACCCATCCATGACCCACCTTCAGTGTTCTAGCTGAGGGAAGAAGGTTCTCATCCAAAATTTTACAATACATGGCCCTGCCCATTGGCCCCTCAATGCGGCAAAGTCAGTCTATACCTTTAGCAGAGAAATAGTTCCAAGCATAATGTTTCCACCGCTGTGCTTGACTGTAGGGATGGTGTTCTTAGGGTCATAATCAGCATTTTTGTTTCTCCAAACAGGGCAAGTCGAGTTAATGCCAAAGAGATTAATTTTGGTCTCATCTGACCATAGCAGTTTCTCCCAATTCTTCTCTGAATCATTTAGATGTTCATTGGCAAACTTCATGCGTCTATACATGTGCTTTCTTGAGGAAAGGGACCTTGCAGGCACTGCAGGATTTCAATCCATGGCGACGTATTGTGTTACCAGTGGTTCGTTTGTTTGGTGACTATGGCCCCAACTGCCTTGAGATCATTCACAAGCTTCTCCTGTGCTTTTCTCATGATTATCCTTGCCCCATGAAGCTAAATCTTGCATGGAGCTCCAGACAAAGGGCGATTGATGGGTATTATTTGTATTTCTTCCATTTGCAAATAATCACTCCAACAGTTGTCTCCTTCTCACCAAGCTTCTTGCTGATGGTCTTGTAGCCCATTTCAGCCTTGTGCAGGTCTACAATCTTGTCCCTGATGTCCTTTTTACACCTTTTTGGTATTGCCCATGATGGTGAGGTTTGAATGAAAGAAAGAGATTCTGTGGACAGGTGTCTTTTATACACATAACAAGTTGTCGTTAGTAAATTTCTTAAATTAACAGGACTAATCTGTGTACTGCATGAGCACATACTGTAGCCAGTCTGTGGGAACAAAAATTATTGTTGGTTGGTAGGGCATCAAATACTTATTTTACTCACTGAACTGTAACTCAATTTATAACATTTGTATCAAGTGTTGTTTTCTGGATTTTTGGTTGATATTATGTCTCTATCATTTAAAATACACTTATGATAAAAAATTATAGACCCTTCATGCCTTTGTAGGTGGGCAAACTTACAAAATCTGCAGGGGATCAAATAATTATTTTCTCCACTGTACATGCTAGTGCAAAAATGGGTGCTTGGCAGATCTTTTCAAAGTTCAACAAATAAGCCTCAAACCCCTGAGTAGGAAAGGGTGTCATTACACACTTTTACATTCACGCAGCATCATTGTAATATTTGGCTGCATGATGCATTTACTTCAGTGGGTCAGTGGTGGATTGATACTTATATAGCCTGAATGCTAGCTGAGTTAAAATGTGCACTGGATGTTCTTTGGAACCAGCACCTGGAGAGCATAGCTAATATATATATATTTTAGCACACCAATATTCATATCCAAAAGTAACCTTAACCTAAATCCAAACACCACGCCAGACCCCTAACCATAATCCTAGTCCTTTACCCTAAACCAAACCCCCAAACATCAATAATTAAACTATATAATATTATAATTATATAATATTACTGATTATACTTTGCAACCAAATATTTCTTCTGCCAAATACACCTATGCAAGAAATCTGTAGCACCTTGCCGGAATTGTATACACCAAATATAACTCATCCAGCCTTCCAGCCTATAGAGGCTGTCCATATTTCCTCCACCTATAACAAATTACAGTTTTAATGATGCCAAGCCAAGTTCCAACACATCTATAGTTTGTAGCTTTTTGTTCTTTAGATGCCAGTTTGCTGAACATTTATTTTAAAACACAATCTGCGTCACCTTCTGCAAATTTTTATACTTACAACTACTGTTGTTGTTTTATTTTTTTAATCGGTCCTCTATTTGTGTGTCTTTTGACAAATTCAATGTTGTACATTTGCATTTCATAAAAGCTTTAAAATATGTATCTTATTGAAAGGGATTAGCATAAGCTCATTCAGCATTATATGTTCTGTCGAATATGCCAAGAAGTGAACCAGGGCTGCTGCATTTCCATCTGGCTGCTTTTTTCCTGCTCTCTAAATTTGCATAAATGTTTCAGCAATAAAGTAAAATTATGAAGCATAAGCCCTTTAGAATATGTCCCAAATTGATAACTCTCTCCAAGTTTAATAAGCAAGAGAAGAGTAAGGCTGCTGCTTCCTAACAATAAAGTCTTTTGTATTACTTACATCTCGTGTTTTTAAATTGGGGAGATATAAATTGCTTATCATTTTAAAGAGTTTTTTTGTATTGTGATTTTAGGTTTGTTTCCCTTAAGTGGCAAGTTTGTAGAATAATCAGTTTTCTGACTGCATTTAATCATTGTTTTATTGCGAGGGAGGATTGCATTTTACGGCAAGCAACTGCAAGACTGATGTCGGATGCTTATAAAAGATGTCCTTGTATACTGTGTGTTACTGCAGTAGAATTGCTGTGGGATTTGGCATGCTTCTGTTCAGGGAGATGGCTACTAAACATCCACAGACAGGATTTAAGCCTTAATAGGTGTGGGTGATGTGTAACTTGGGAAAAATCTTTTCTAAAACGGAGTCCAAAGGACGCCTTTTATTAGTATGTGTGACCATTTTCCCATTAATCACCAGACCCAGGCGATTCTGATCATTGGAAAAAGGGCTGTAATAGCAGGTATAACAATTTTCTCCCAGCTAGATTATTGCAATGGGCTTTTTAGTGCCTTAGTGAAAATTAGTCCTGCGATTGCTCCAGCCAAAGAACTGTGCTGCTTGTGCTTGTAATCAGAAACTGTTCAATGTACAGAATTCACAGATTCCTTATAAAACTATTTATGGGTCCTCTTGATGTCTTTGTCAAAAATTCAATTCTAGCATTCCTTATATTGGAATATACTAGCAAATATTATTTAATACAGTCTATAGGGGTAATTTTTATTTCATCAGAAAAAGTCACCAAACCAGGACCAAAGCATTTCTTTACTGAGAGTTGACTAAGTTCAGAAATTGTTGGATTTTTTAGGTTTGTTGAAGTATTAATGTGTATACTGTAAGAGTCACTGGTTATGACTGTCCCTTTCCCTGACCTTTTACACACACAGCCAGATACACTGCATTTTTTCTCTATTGCTCAATAACAGTCTAGGGATACCTCAAAAAGAAACTGAATTAACCATAGACACTTCTCACCCTTCTGACAGAGAGCCCTCTCAAGGTTCACTGCTGGCTGGGAAATGCCTAGGACTTGCACTTGTACAACTGCACACAGTCACAGCATGTAGATCAGTACTCACAATGCCAAAAGATCAGTTGTCTTCTTATATCCATTAGGAGGGAGACACATACTCACAATGCCATAGGACAACTGGACACTCTTCTCCCCCCAATTTGCATCGGGTGTTCTCCTCTGAGGTCTCCAGACTGTAAGAAAATCCCAGCCTTTGGAAGTAGGCCTCCCCAGCATAGACTACAGCTGGCACCTCAATGACCTTCATGGAGCATCTCCAGCAGACTGCCTTGAGGGGAGAATCCCTTAGACAGGGGATTCCTCTTGTAGGACTGTACCCAGGACTCCTACTCCTCTGCTCCAGGCTTCAGACTATTTATTGTCTCTCTGGCCACCTAATGGACATGCCTCCCAAGTAATTAGCTGGGTCCCCTTAAATATTCATGTTGCCTTTCTATTCTTACTCAGATCAGCAGCACGTGAAACACTGAACAGACTAAAGTAATCAACCACTGCTCCTCTGATTACAGGGAAGCCAAACTAGATTTACTGTACCTAGCAACCTACACCAACTAGGAGGGTGATACATGCGTTTTATGTATAGTTTATAAGGACAATATTTTTCTTCACGTCTCATCCTTGAGAGGCAAACAGAAATGAGAAAATCGCTACAGAGTCATATTTCTGTTCTTTTGGAACCCTTTTCCTATAAAAAAAAAGCAGCAAATGACTGCCAATACTTTTTTTCCCTTGCAGAGTAAAGCAATACCCATAAATGCAGCATGACCTTTATGCTGCTGACTCCTGACAAAAATTTGGCAATGGTGAACTTGTTATTTAAAATATGGGCTCTGTGGGTGTGCTTGAGAATTTCTTCTGCATCACAAACAAGAAAGCAAAAGGCACATCACCAGATTCCTGACAAAAGTAAGTGGGATGGATTGTGGTACCACAAATGTACTTGGATGATTATTTTCCTAGTTTTTTTCTTTAGCCTGATATTCAATTTTACATTTCTACTAAATGTTTCAATACATGATAACAAAATAGTAAATTACCTATGTCTATGTTACTGTTGAGGTCAATAAAATGAATTAAAGAGAAAGTAAACCTGATGGGTTTTACTTTTTTTTTCCTCCCTGAAAAGTAAAAGCATAATGGGCTAGTATGCATCGCATACTAGCTAATTATGTGGTACTTACCTGCAAACAAAGCCCGCGTTGTCCCTGCTGGTGGCCGCATCCATCTTTGCCCCTCTTCCGGGAGTTTACAACCACTTTAAGATGTAATAGACGAGAGTTCAAAGAAAGAGTAACTTCTTTATGAAGAGGACAGGCTTATAACAGATACAGTAATGTAAACCTTCTGTACTAAAATAACCAAATGTCAGGAATGCCTCAAAGTATACAGTAGATGCTTTGAAGTCCTTATCTCAGCAGATCAGTTCTGCTCCTCCTCCAAAAGTATAGCTATGTGTTTTTTTAAAGATCAAAGGCTGGAAAGCTGGGTATCTTGAATAACTTTAGCGCTTCTGCTATGAATTTTAGAATGAATTGCTCCACAAGGTCTGCAGCTATAGAGTTCAGTAAGAATTTGTTTTAAAGCTTATTCAGTGCTTGTTAAGAATGCGCTACTTCTCCAAAGGCCTGGACACAAGTTGACTTTAAATCTGTTGGATCATGATTTCTCACACTGGTTTTGGCTTGATCATTATCCAAGAATCTGAGATCAATGAAAGTTTTGGCACTGCATTTCTAAAATCTCCTTTACTTTGGTAAATACCATAGCTATTGTTCAGTCCTGGTTACACTATTGTTAAAAAACAATAGTCTATTTGGCAACTACTACATAAAAATATAAAGATTCTGGATGTGCTTCTACAATGCCATAGCTGTATTACTGAGCAATGCAGACCAGATCAGTAATTTGTCTGGAAAAAAAACTGTACAGAGCTGCTGTTCCACCTTCTTTCAAGAGGTTTTTACTGTTGAACTATTCCAAAATATATGTTTGCAACAGTTCTCATAGGTACATTTCAGAAAACAATGTGAAGATTGAGTAAAAGTCCATTTTTTCACTTTTGACTGGGGTGTAAAGTAAAGCTTTTGCATAGAACATATAACACATAACGAGAGCAGAAGTCTCCTTACAAGTCTTAAAGAAAACATGTGGCAATGTTATGGATAAGAAACAAATGCATGTGCTTAAAAAATCATAAGAATACCTCTTAAATAAGCACTCCCTGACTTTGAACCATATAGACACTGGAATTTAACATCCAAAAAAGCTTACATTAAAACATATTGCACCCCCCGTCACTGCAATCTTTGCATCTCAGTCTATAATCTATCATAATCTCTTTGACAGGATATGCAGTGCAAACAATGCATGTGTTCTGCTTTCAAATGCCAATATACTGTATACAATGATATACCTCCTAGACCCAGTTTGTGAATACATTATGGTCACTTGCTGATTTGGTAAAATCAACAGGCAGCTTAACTCTTCAACAAGGCACAGAAGTTGATTTCAACATAGTTTTAATTCAGATTTGTGCAATACAAATTATGCATTTCCAGTCTTCCGGAATATAAGAAGACAATAGCTTTCCTAAGGGTGTAAAGTAGGGGGCGCTAAAAAACATATGTATCTGCCACTAGATACACACACACTCAGCAACAACCGCAGTGGGTTGTATAATCCTTATTGTACTAAACTATAGTTAACAAATACATAATAAGAAATACAAATACACAAATATATAGAATAAAAGTGAAAAGTGATAATGAAATCAAAAGTTCTTAGTGCAAGTGTGATGAATAAACTCGTGATGTTTGATTGTCCCAATCCAATTGAAAAGATCAGAGCAAACCGATAAATTGAAAACAACATCCAAGCATAGATTTTTCAAAGATGCAACAAATCTTGCGATGTTAATAGATTCCGTCACCCAAGAGGAAAAGACACCTGAAGGTAATAGATATCTGCTTACCAGATACCAATGACTCCTTTAGTTAACCACTTGCCGACCGCCTAACGCAGATATACTGCGGCAGAGCGGCACGGGCAGGCAAAATCACGTACCCGTACGTGATCTGCCTCCCGCGGGCGGGGGGTCCGATCGGACCCCCCCCCGGTGCCATCGGCGGTCGGCATCTGACTGGGAGCGTCGGGAGGCGAGGGGGAGACCATCCGATCGTGGCCCCCCCCTCGCGATCGCTCCCAGCCAATGGAAATCCTCCTCTGCCTGTGTGTCGTTTCACACAGGCAGAGGATGTGATGTCATCTCTCCTCGGTCTGGCAGTTTCCGTTCCAGCGCCGAGGGGAGATGACATGTAAGTGCACAACACACACACACACACAGTAGAACATGCCAGGCATACATTACACCCCCGATCCCCCCCCGATCGCCCCCCGATCCCCCCCCAATCACCCCCCCCCCCCCTGTCACAAACTGACATTAGCAGTATTTTTTTTTTTTTTTTTTTTTCTGATTACTGCTGTGTCAGTTTGTGACAGTTAGTGTTAGGGCAGTGAGTATTACCCCCCTTTAGGTCTAGGATACCCCCCTAACCCCCCCTAATAAAGTTTTAACCCCTTGATCACCCCCCCTCACCAGTGTCGCTAAGCGATCATTTTTCTGATCGCTGTATTAGTGTCGCTGGTGACGGTAGTTAGGGACGTAAATATTTAGGTTCGCCGTCAGTGTTTTATAGCGACAGGGACCCCCATATACTATCTAATAAATGTTTTAACCCCTTGATTGCCCCCTAGTTAACCCTTTCACCGCTGATCACCGTATAACCGTTACGGGTGACGCTGGTTAGTTCGTTTATTTTTTATAGTGTCAGGGCACCCACCGTTTATTACCGAATAAAGGTTTAGCCCCCCGATCGCCCGGCGGTGATATGCGTCGCCCCAGGCAGCGTCAGATTAGCGCCAGTACCGCGAACACCCACGCACGCAGCATACACCTCCCTTAGTGGTATAGTATCTGATCGGATCAATATCTGATCCGATCAAATCTATACTAGCGTCCCCAGCAGTTTAGGGTTCCCGAAAACGCAGTGTTAGCGGGATCAGCCCAGATACCCGCTAGCACCTGCGTTTTGCCCCTCCGCCCAGCCCAGCCCAGCCCACCCAAGTGCAGTATCGATCGATCACTGTCACTTACAAAACACTAAACGCATAACTGCAGCGTTCGCAGAGTCAGGCCTGATCCCTGCGATCGCTAACAGTTTTTTTGGTAGCGTTTTGGTGAACTGGCAAGCACCAGCCCCAGGCAGCGTCAGGTTAGCGCCAGTACCGCTAACACCCACGCACGCACCGTACACCTCCCTTAGTGGTATAGTATCTGAACGCATCAATATCTGATCCGATCAGATCTATACTAGCGTCCCCAGCAGTTTAGGGTTCCCAAAAACGCAGTGTTAGCGGGATCAGCCCAGATACCTGCTAGCACCTGCGTTTTGCCCCTCCGCCCAGCCCAGCCCACCCAAGTGCAGTATCGATCGATCACTGTCACTTACAAAACACTAAACGCATAACTGCAGCGTTCGCAGAGTCAGGCCTGATCCCTGCGATCGCTAACAGTTTTTTTGGTAGCGTTTTGGTGAACTGGCAAGCACCAGCCCCAGGCAGCGTCAGATTAGCGCCAGTACCGCTAACACCCACGCACGCACCGTACACCTCCCTTAGTGGTATAGTATCTGATCGCATCAATATCTGATCCGATCAGATCTATACTAGCGTCACCAGCAGTTTAGGGTTCCCAAAAACGCAGTGTTAGCGGGATCAGCCCAGATACCTGCTAGCACCTGCGTTTTGCCCCTCCGCCCGGCCCGGCCCAGCCCACCCAAGTGCAGTATCGATCGATCACTGTCACTTACAAAACACTAAACGCATAACTGCAGCGTTCGCAGAGTCAGGCCTGATCCCTGCGATCGCCAACAGTTTTTTTTGTAGCGTTTTGGTGAACTGGCAAGCGCCAGTGGCCTAGTACACCCCGGTCGTAGTCAAACCAGCACTGCAGTAACACTTGGTGACGTGGCGAGTCCCATAAGTGCAGTTCAAGCTGGTGAGGTGGCAAGCACAAGTAGTGTCCCGCTGCCACCAAAAAGACAAACACAGGCCCGTCGTGCCCATAATGCCCTTCCTGCTGCATTCGCCAATCCTAATTGGGAACCCACCGCTTCTGCAGCACCCGTACTTCCCCCATTCACATCCCCAACCAAATGCAGTCGGCTGCATGAGAGGCATTTTTATGTCCTCCCGAGTACCCCTACCCAACGAACCCCCCCAAAAAAGATGTCGTGTCTGCAGCTAGCGCGGATATAGGCGTGACACCCGCTATTATTGTCCCTCCTGTCCTGATAATCCTGGTCTTTGCATTGGTGAATGTTTTGAACACTAGCATGCACTAGTTGAGTTTTAGCGTAGGGTACAGCATTGCACAGACTAGGCACACTTTCACAGGGTCTCCCGAGATGCCAGCGCATTTTGAGAGACCCGAACCTGGAACCGGTTACAGTTATAAAAGTTAGTTACAAAAAAAAGTGTAAAAAAAAAAAAAAAACACAAACAAAAATATAAAATAAAAATAGTTGTCGTTTTATTGTTCTCTCTCTCTCTATTCTCTCTCTATTGTTCTGCTCTTTTTTACTGTATTCTATTCTGCAATGTTTTATTGTTGTTATGTTTTATCACGTTTGCTTTTCAGGTATGTAATTATTTATACTTTACCGTTTACTGTGCTTTATTGTTAACCATTTTTTTGTCTTCAGGTATGCCATTCACGACTTTGAGTGGTTATACCAGAATGATGCCTGCAGGTTTAGGTATCATCTTGGTATCATTCTTTTCAGCCAGCGGTCGGCTTTCATGTAAAAGCAATCCTAGTGGCTAATTAGCCTCTAGACTGCTTTTACAAGCAGTGGGAGGGAATGCCCCCCCCCCCCAACATCTTCCGTGTTTTTCTCTGGCTCTCCTGTCTCAACAGGGAACCTGAAAATGCAGCCGGTGATTCAGCCAGCTGACCATAGAGCTGATCAGAGACCAGAGTGGCTCCAAACATCTCTATGACCTAAGAAACCGGAAGCTACGAGCATTTTATGACGTAGATTTCGCCGGATGTAAACAGCGCCATTGGGAAATTGGGAAAGCATTTTATCACACCGATCTTGGTGTGATCAGATGCTTTGAGGGCAGAGGAGAAATCTAGGGTCTAATAGACCCCAATTTTTGCAAAAAAGAGTACCTGTCACTACCTATTGCTATCATAGGGGATATTTACATTCCCTGAGATAACAATAAAAATGATTTAAAAAAAAAAAAAATGAAAGGAACAGTTTAAAAATAAGATAAAAAAACAATAATAATAAAGAGAAAAAAAAAAAAAAAAAAAAAAAGCACCCCTGTCCCCCCTGCTCTCGCGCTAAGGTGAACGCAAGCGTTGGTCTGGCGTCAAATGTAAACAGCAATTGCACCATGCATGTGAGGTATCGCCGCGAAGGTCAGATCGAGGGCAGTAAGTTTAGCAGTAGACCTCCTCTGTAAATCTAAAGTGGTAACCTGTAAAGGCTTTTAAAGGCTTTTAAAAATGTATTTAGTTTGTCGCCACTGCACGTTTGTGCGCAATTTTAAAGCATGTCATGTTTGGTATCCATGTACTCGGCCTAAGATCATCTTTTTTATTTCATCAAACATTTGGGCAATATAGTGTGTTTTAGTGCATTAAAATGTAAAAAAGTGTGTTTTTTCCCCAAAAAATGCGTTTGAAAAATCGCTGCGCAAATACTGTGTGAAAAAAAAAAATGAAACACCCACCATTTTAATCTGTAGGGCATTTGCTTTAAAAAAAATATATAATGTTTGGGGGTTCAAAGTAATTTTCTTGCAAAAAAAAATTATTTTTTTATGTAAACAATAAGTGTCAGAAAGGGCTATGTCTTCAAGTGCTTAGAAGAGTGGGTGATGTGTGACATAAGCTTCTAGATGTTGTGCATAAAATGCCAGGACAGTTCAAAACCCCCCCAAATGACCCCATTTTGGAAAGTAGACACCCCAAGCTATTTGCTGAGAGGCATGTCGAGTCCATGGAATAATTTATATTGTGACACAAGTTGCGGGAAAGAGACAATTTTTTATTTTTTTTATTTTTTTTTGCGCAAAGTTGTCACTAAATGATATATTGCTCAAACATGCCATGGGAATATGTGAAATTACACCCCAAAATACATTCTGTTGCTTCTCCTGAGTACGGGGATACCACATGTGTGGGACTTTTTGGGAGCCTAGCCGCGTACGGGACCCCGAAAACCAAGCATCGCCTTCAGGCTTTCTAAGGCCGTAAATTTTTGATTTCACTCTTCACTGCCTATCACAGTTTCGGAGGCCATGGAATGCCCAGGTGGCACAAAACCCCCCCAAATGACCCCATTTTGGAAAGTAGACACCCCAAGCTATTTGATGAGAGGTATAGTGAGTATTTTGCAGACCTCACTTTTTGTCACAAAGTTTTGAAAATTGAAAAAAGAAAAAAAAAATTTTTTTTTCTCGTCTTTCTTTATTTTCAAAAACAAATGAGAGCTGCAAAATACTCACCATGCCTCTCAGCAAATAGCTTGGGGTGTCTACTTTCCAAAATGGGGTCATTTGGGGGGGGTTTGTGCCACCTGGGCATTCCATGGCCTCCGAAACTGTGATAGGCAGTGAGGAGTAAAATCAAAAATGTACGCCCTTAGAAATCCTGAAGGCGGTGCTTGGTTTTCGGGGCCCCGTACGCGGATAGGCTCCCAAAAAGTCCCACACATGTGGTATCCCCGTACTCAGGAGAAGCAGCTAAATGTATTTTGGGGTGCAATTCCACATATGCCCATGGCCTGTGTGAGCAATATATCATTTAGTGTCAACTTTGTGCAAAAAAAAAAAAAAAAAAAAAAAATTTGTCACTTTCCCGCAACTTGTGTCAAAATATAAAACATTCCATGGACTCAACATGCCTCAAAGCAAATAGCTTGGGGTGTCTACTTTCCAAAATGGGGTCATTTGGGGGGGTTTTATGTCATCTGGGCATTTTATGGCCTTCAAAACTGTGATAGGTAGTGAGGAGTAAAATCAAAAATGTACGCCCTTAGAAATCCTGAAGGCGTTGCTTGGTTTTCGGGGCCCCGTACGCGGCTAGGCTCCCAAAAAGTCCCACACGTGTGGTATCCCCATACTCAGGAGAAGCAGCTAAATGTATTTTGGGGTGCAATTCCACATATGCCCATGGCCTGTGTGAGCAATATATCATTTAGTGACAACTTTTTGTAATTTTTTTTTTTTTTTTTTTTTTTTGTCATTATTCAATCACTTGGGACAAAAAAAATAAATATTCAATGGGCTCAACATGCCTCTCAGCAAATTCCTTGGGGTGTCTACTTTCCAAAATGGGGTCATTTGTGGGGGTTTTGTACTGCCCTGCCATTTTAGCACCTCAAGAAACGACATAGGCAGTCATAAATTAAAGGCTGTGTAAATTCCAGAAAATGTACCCTAGTTTGTAGACGCTATAACTTTTGCGCAAACCAATAAATATACACTTATTGACATTTTTTTTACCAAAGACATGTGGCCGAATACATTTTGGCCTAAATGTATGACTAAAATTGAGTTTATTGGATTTTTTTTAGAACAAAAAGTAGAAAATATCATTTTTTTTCAAAATTTTCGGTCTTTTTCCGTGTATAGCGCAAAAAATAAAAATGGCAGAGGTGATCAAATACCATCAAAAGAAAGCTCTATTTGTGGGAAGAAAAGGACGCAAATTTCGTTTGGGTACAGCATTGCATGACCGCGCAATTAGCAGTTAAAGCGACGCAGTGCCGAATTGTAAAAAGTGCTCTGGTCAGGAAGGGGGTAAAACCTTCCGGGGCTGAAGTGGTTAAAAAGAGAGTCATTAGTGCTTGTACAGGATTGTGCCTGTTCACATGGAGGCTTGAAGGCTGGATGATACTTTAGGCATAGATCCCTCCCGTCCCATTCATTCAGGATAGGAAATATGAGAAACAAAAGGGAATCTCCATAGTGTAAAACCGTTTAATGTAAAAAAGTAAAAACAATAAAGTAGCCAAATGGCCTCTTACATTGATCGGTGCCCACCCGGCACTGGGACTGCTTGCATGTCAGGGTGAATGGAGTCAGGAACCCCTCGCATCACATCGCACATGCGGCGTGCGTTCCACCCCGTGCGTCTAGCTGACCAGATAGTCCGGAAATGGGAGGAATGATCCTAAGACATGTGACCACGTACCGTGGTCACATGTCTTAGGATCATTCCTCCCATTTCCGGACTATCTGGTCAGCTAGACGCACGGGGTGGAACGCACGCCGCATGTGCGATGTGATGCGAGGGGTTCCTGACTCCATTCACCCTGACATGCAAGCAGTCCCAGTGCCGGGTGGGCACCGATCAATGTAAGAGGCCATTTGGCTACTTTATTGTTTTTACTTTTTTACATTAAACGGTTTTACACTATGGAGATTCCCTTTTGTTTCTCATATTTCCTATCCTGAATGAATGGGACGGGAGGGATCTATGCCTAAAGTATCATCCAGCCTTCAAGCCTCCATGTGAACAGGCACAATCCTGTACAAGCACTAATGACTCTCTTTTTAACTAAAGGAGTCATTGGTATCTGGTAAGCAGATATCTATTACCTTCAGGTGTCTTTTCCTCTTGGGTGACGGAATCTATTAACATCGCAAGATTTGTTGCATCTTTGAAAAATCTATGCTTGGATGTTGTTTTCAATTTATCGGTTTGCTCTGATCTTTTCAATTGGATTGGGACAATCAAACATCACGAGTTTATTCATCACACTTGCACTAAGAACTTTTGATTTCATTATCACTTTTCACTTTTATTCTATATATTTGTGTATTTGTATTTCTTATTATGTATTTGTTAACTATAGTTTAGTACAATAAGGATTATACAACCCACTGCGGTTGTTGCTGAGTGTGTGTGTATCTAGTGGCAGATACATATGTTTTTTAGCGCCCCCTACTTTACACCATTACTTATTTGATTGTTTCATTCAAATCAGGGGAGCAGCTTGTATTTAGCAATTTTTAATTCAATTTTTGATAATTAATTTTTTATTTTTATTTTTTTATTTTTTTAATATACCAATTTTTCACATCACTACCACAGGCGCGAGAGTATTGTTTATTTACTTAATAGCTTTCCTAAGACCTTCCCCTGCTGTGAAAAATAAAACTAAACTGAGCAGCAAAAAGGTAGTGGGGTTGCGTTGCTTACTACAGTGATTTCCAATTTCCGGGGGTATCTTCCAGGTGTGTCCAAGCTGGACCAACGACCCTATGCAAAATATGCATACCTAAACTTCAGCTTTAACAACGTTTCCTGACCTGAAAGTGAACCACTAATGGCTGCAGGAAGGTCACATTTCCCAAAGGAGCACCAGGATTCACTGGGGCAGAAAAAAAGCACAGGGAAGAGATTTAAGGAAAAATGTCAGTCATTGTTGCTTTAGCAGGCCTGTGCAGAGCCCAAGAGGAAAATATTTGAATAAAGTAACACCTACTACCTGCAATGTGCTAATGTACTTATTACGCTATAACAAGAATTTGTACTTCTACGTACCTCTATGGTCTGGGCACAGGTCTGCTTAATACAGAGACATTTTTATATATTTGTATTAATGTGGTATTTAATCCTTAGGGAATAACCATACTTTGATACAGTAAATCAAGTTTAACTATACCATACATGCCTGCTCTGTATTAGTAAATATTTGAAAGGTTCTCATTCTAATGAAAGTGCATCGCTTCAGTTGATTCTTTCCAGTGTTTCATGCCAATTGCCTATAATGTCTCTTGTCATAATTACAGAGAATAAGAGCACTTTTCCTTGAAAATTGAAGTTCAGAGTTTTTACATATGAATTTTATATTGATAAATAGAATGACGAGGGTACTTTTAAAACGTCAAAAAAGTACCATTTACGAGAATTGCTATTTGAAAGGGTTTATCTTCTGTGGGTAATTATCAATTTACTCACCGAAAAGCACCTTGGGGATAGATAAGGGAATCTAGAATTATGTTCTTTATTCTAGGATATGGTAGTTTTATAACCTTGGGAACACTTAATCTTCTTCATAATAATTGAAATTAGTCTGTGTGAAGGTTTGTATCAAGGGCTTCTGCACAACATCTTATACACCTGGAATTGGTGGGCTGTGAAAATGAGAAAATATTTTTCTTTGAGGAAGGAAACAGCAGATGGCTAATGGAGAATGGATCCATCACCACAGACATATAATTCTTTATAAAAAAAATGATGGATTTCTTTACATTTGATGTCACTGCTAAAAAAAAACATGACGAGTAAGCCATGTTTGTACACAGAGGTAAAACCAAAACACTGCATGCAATTTAATGGTTATTCCATAAATAAAAACATAACTCAAATATATTTTTCTTGATTTTCAGAATGTCCTGGAAATTTAAATATGCTAGCAATGAACATGCCACCACAATAGCCTAGAGATTGTGTTTCACAAATAGTTTACTTTGAATTTGTCCAACTAACTTATGCAGTCCTTTTATTTGCAGCGTAGACAAAACAAAACTATTTAGAAGCCTCTGCAGTCTGGTAGTCTTCCTCCTGGTTGGAAATATGAAATCATAATGAATAAAAAAGTATATCTAAAGCCAACACCTTGTTTTTTTGTGAATAGAGTGGGGATTGTTTTGGTAATCAAAATAATACTATTTAGAAGCCTCTGCAGTCTGGTAGTCCTCCTCCAGGTTGGAAATATGAAATCATAATGAAAAAAAATTATCAGGCTGGATGTCACACCACTTCCTCAAACTCAATCTATCCAAAACCAAGCTTATAATATTTTCTCTCCCATGTGCCTCTTCCCCTGATTTCTCTGTCAAAATCGATGACACAACTATCGACCTGTCCCCGAATGGCAAGTTGTACTATCCTTTCCGACCCATATCCAATAGCTGTCCGAATCTTGCCGCCTCAACCTATGCAACATCTCCTTACCAATGACACCACAAAGCTCCTAGTGCAGTCCCTGGTCATCTCTCGCCTTGACTACTGCAATCCCCTCCTCGCTGGATTACCTTTACATAGGCTATCCCTTTTTCAATCCATCATCAATACTGCTGCCAGGCTCATCCTGCTTACCAACCATTCAGTGTCTGCTACCCCTCTCTATCAATCCATCCACTGGCTTCTGCTCATCCAATGAATTAAATTCAAAATACTAACAATAACTTACAAAGCCATCCACAACTCGGCTCCCAGCTACTTCAAAAACCTTGTCTTACAATAACAACCTAATCGTTCTCTTCCTTCCTCCCAAGACCTCCTACCCTCTAGGTCCATCGTCACCTCCTCCCATGCTCACCTGCAGGACTTTTTCTGAGCCTTTCCCATCCTATTGAACTCCCTACCCCAATCTGTCTGACTATCTCCTATTCTGTTTGCTTTTAGATGATCCCTGAAAACATTTCTCTTCAGAGAAGCCTGTTCTGCCCCCACCTAATAATTGTACTTTTATTTTCTCCATCAGCTGATCCCCACAGTTATTACATTTTGTATCACTTGACCTTCCCTCCTAAATTGTAAGCTCTAACGAGCAGGACCTTCTGATTCCTCCGGTATTAAATAGTATTTTATTGTAAACAACCAGCAGGTGTTTAATGGCTGTTAAAAACGGAATCAAACTAGACTCTAGAGCGTGGAACTACAGTCCATAAAGGGATTGCAAGCCGATGACAATTACAGGCATGACTCCCAAAGGCAGAGGGATGATGGGAGTTGTAGTTCCACAACAGCTGGAGAGCCACAGGTTGAGTCCCATGCTCTAGAGTGTCTGTTATGATCTTTGAGATTCTTTTATAAGGAATAACTTAACATGATAGTGTCTAGCTAGGTCAGGGATGGCTTGTTTTAAAGTTCCTTTGCTGTTTGTTAATAATGTGTGAATAATTTAATGTTCATAGTCAGAGCACATGTCATTTTTTTATCTGATGTATAGCATTTTATTATGCCCTACTTTTTACACACTGGTTATTAACAAGGTGCTTTAATACAGCTATTTTTGCTAAAGCCACTTTGGTAAAGAGGCTTTTACATCATGCTTTTCACTACAGACACTAATGTGTGGTCTCTTTGGAGGGTTAAGTTTGTCTCTCCTCTTCCCTAGACTTCTGTTGCCGTGGGAAGCATGTAACTATCAATTATTTAAGTTGATATTGCTTAATGCAGCCTGTGAGTTTCTAGTACTAGGATGTATCACCTTGGAGAGCTTGGGTTAATATGTGATTAAAGCAAACCTTACACTTCATGCAAGGTTGGCTTTTCTAGTGTGGCTCAACTCCCCTTGCTGAAACACCACATAAAATGTAAATCAAACACCAGGAGAGAGAAAAGTTAATAAATGTCCTCACCTTTCTCCAGGTTTTCATAGTGGGAGATTTCACCAGTACAAACAAATGGTGATACCACCATCCTGCCGAAGAGATTCTGGAGAATGCCCAGTACTCCAAATCTCACGAGAAGATGCTGCAGAACAGTTCAGAATTGTCTTCTCAGTGAAATTTTGGCAACTCAACATTTTCCAGGATCATGCTGGAAGGGGGGTGACGAAACCCTTGCCTAGACATCATGGGCAGAAGCCTAGGAAAAAATCTACCTATATTATCTATCTTTCTTTCCATCCCAACAGTAGAGATTATTGGGACTGCTGGGTGAGCATGGCAACACTGACTTACAGCCTTTCCTGGGACTTTTCAAGGCATTCCCAAGAAGGGAAATATAATTTCTTCAATGTAGTCTGAATCTATGGCAGGATACTCTTCCAGATGGATATGCCTGGAACACATCCAGTAGGGGCCTCCCTGGAAGAACTTGTGTTTAAAGCCTAAACTACATACATTTTTTCCTGTTAGTCCAAAGCAGTGACAACCCCGATCCAAGCTGCTTGCGGATTAAAAAGCTTCCACTCTTAAAGTAGACAACAGCATATTTAAATTTAGAGTAAAAGCAATGTTTTTTTCCCTGCAGATTAAAAAAAATATTGCATTTTTAATTAGCTCTAACAATTATTTAGGTTCCATAGATGGATCAGCTCTGTAATGGTAAGCCAGAATGTCCAGGGCATTTGTAAGCTACTGCCGTTCCTCAGTTCCTTCATCAATTGTGACGGTTGAGCAATATTGATCTAAATATATTTTTTATAGTACCATTTGCTTTGCAGGCTTTTAAAATCCCTTAAAGTCTTAAGTACAATTGTATGATAGCTTCTTGTTCTTATTGCCATAACTTTTTTCATGGCTTTCGAGGGAAGAGCACAGCAGGAATACAATGAGAAGATAAAGATGAATATATATAAGTATTAGAACAACAGTATTGTTGTTGTGTTGGAAAATTTCTGCGTTACAGGGAGAGTATTGTAGATAATGAAGCAATTCTACAAAGCTTCGCATAGGATAGTTAATGTCCCATCATTGCTTTGTTTCATTATAATGCAGTTTAGCTGTAACATTATCCTAACAATTATTTCTTTAATAATGATGAAAGAACCCTTTCTGCTGAAAGAACTAATTACCATTATACAATGAACAGCAGGAATATAGCAGATCTCATAATACATAAAAACAATTAAACTGTAATTACAAATAGTGTTGTTAAAAATAGATAAAACATGTATTGTTTTTGCTGGGGAAGCTGAAAATATAATAGGGTCTCTCGTGTTCTGCTGCTATTTCATACCTCACCGAAGAATCGGCAAGGGTTTATGGACCAAGAGGACAATGAGGATAACGGGGTATGAACGGTGAAGATGGCCTTAAAATGAACCTATGAGGGAAAAATAGGAAGTCATCTACAACTATTGGTAGGCCTGTTGAGTTCTTCTAGCCACCTTAATTAAGTGAATCCATATTCTATACAGTGTAAGTTCAATTAAGTGATGTTTCCATCTAACATACTAGGATTTGAACAGGTTGACTTGTATGTATTAAGGTATTCTACACATTGGAGTTGATTTGCTAAAGGCAAGGGAATTTTCGCTTAGCTTAGTGAATGTTTGCAAAAAAAAATACTTAATCAAGTGCCAAGTCAATTAAAGAAAACTATTTTTGCTTGCACATGATTGGATAATGGAAGTCAGCAGAGCTTCACCTCATACATAAACCTAATGGAAATTTTAATTGCACACTGAACATTTCCTTGCAAAGCTAACAGCCTATTTGCCTTTAGTAAATCCACCCCATTATGTCACACTAATGTCTTATAATGGAGTGGCATTGAAAGAACCTCCAGGCCTTGTAGAAAAAGATCATTATTTTAAAGAAATGTGATCAATGGATAGCCCAGGCTATATTTGCAAAGACACCTATATATTTTAGTTATTTCTTCTTTCGCAAATTACACCTCTGCATGGAACACAACCATAAAATATACAAAAGCAGATGAACATCGTCTTTTAAGCAGATCAGCAGGTGGCATATCACTGTTAGGTGAACGGATAACATTTGTGTCCTAAGCCGACCATACATGGATTGAAATTTTGCCAGTTTGGCAGGGACCAGACAGATTTCTATCAATTTATGGACAGGGAGGTCATAGAGAAGTCGATCTACCCATCAACTTCTGTATAACTGCCCTGTCGAATTTTACCAGCTCAATCAGTGCCACAGGCTATGAGTGTATTCTGATGGAGGGGAAGCCTACCCGCTGTCAGAATACAATAGCTCAAAAGAGGAATTAACTACGGAGGTTGATCCAGGCAACTAACTATTATATTTTACAATAGCTCAAAAGAAGGATTCCCTCATCCACCTCAAATGTGTGGAAGAGGGAATCAGGTCAGTTTTTTTGTTCAACCCACAGGTTAAATGGAAAAAAAATTGATCCATCTATGGACTGCTTTAATCTTGTTCACATGTGGTTATACATTGTCCAGTTTAATAATTTCAGGACTACCCTATAAATAACTGTATTAGGTAAACACCATTCTTGCTTCTATCAGTATTTGAGGGCAGATATCACATTTGTAGGATAGAAAATCCATATGTATGATGTCCACACCTAATAGTTCATGATCAGGCACTTCTTCCAGTGCCATTACTACGGATCATGGGGCCCCATAGCAAACTTTTGATGGGGTTCCCTAACGATCTCCCTACTGTCATTTATGTAATCATAAATTATGTCTAAATTAGGGACAAGTAGCAGGGGGACTGCCAGCTTAAAAATCAATTTGGCCCTTTTTCTAGGCAAATAGGCAAAACATTATCAAACAAATGACAGGGGAGCTGGGCACTTCCCTGGGGAACATGTATCAAAGCAAAAAATGTTTTTAAAAAAATTCAGTTTGTCGATGAGTAGCAATTTAGAAATGCTTAAATTAAACTTTAAAATTGCAAAATTCCTTTAAATAACATGCCTGGGGAATGTCCTTAGCCTGCTTTGATAAATAGCGCATCTGTAGGAAGTATACAACCTACTGCAGCAAAACTGACACTTACAAAAAAATACTGTATAAATTGCTGGAAATGAAAAGCTTTAGCTGCTTTACTTCTGTTTGCAAACAAACAGCCAGGGATTCCCTTCATCTAGACCATGTACAGTGCCTTGAAAAAGTATTCATACCCCTTGAAATGTTCCACATTTTGTCATGTTACAACCAAAAATGTAATGTATTTTATTGGGATTGTATGTGATAGACCAACACATAGTGGCACATAATTGTGAAGTGGAAGGAAAATGATAAATGGTATTCAAAATTTTTTACAAATAAATATGTGAAAAGTGTGGCGTGTATTTGTATTCAGCCCCCCTGAGTCAATACTTTGTAGAACCACCTTTTACTGCAATTACAACTGCAAGTTTTTTTCAGGATGTCTCTACCAACTTTGCACATCTAGAGAGTGACATTTTTGCCCGTACTTCTTTGCAAAATAGCTCAAGCTCTGTCAGAGCATCAGTAAAAAGCAATTTTCAAGTCTTGCCACAGATTCTCAATTGGATTTAGGTCTGGACTTTGGGCATTCTAACACATGAATATGCTTTGATCTAAACCAGTGGTTCTCAACTCCAGTCCTCAGGACCCACCAACAGGCCAGGTTTTATGTATTACCTTGGGGAGATGCAGACTAGAATACTGCAATCACTGAGCAGCAAGTGATATCACCTGTGATGTATTTCAGCTATCTTGCAAACCTGGCCTGTTGGTGGGTCCTGAGGACTGGAGTTGAGAACCACTGATCTAAACCATTACATTGTAGCTCTGGCTGTATGTTTGGAGTCGTTGTCCTGCTGGAAGGTGAACCTCCACCCCAGTCTCAAGTCTTTTGCAGACCCTAACAGGTTTTCTTCTAAGATTGCCCTGTATTTGGCTCCATCCATCTTCCCGTCAACTCTGACCAGATTCCCTGTCCCTGCTGAAGAAAAGCATCCCCACAACATGATGCTGCCACCACCATGTTTCACGGTGGCCATGGTGTGTTCAGAATTATGTGCAGTGTTTGTTTTCCACTACAGATAGCGTTTTGGTTTTAGGCCAAAAAGTTACATTTTGATCTTATCTGACCAGAGCACCTTCTTCCACAGGTTTGCTGTGTCCCTCACATGGCTTCTCACAAACTGCAAACAGGACTTATTATGGCTTTCTTTCAACAATGGCTTTCTTCTTCCCACTCTTCCATAAAGGCCAGGTTTGTGGAGTGCATGACTAATAGTTGTCCTGTGGACAGATTCTCCCAACTGAGTTGTGGATCTCTGCAGCTCCTCCAGAGTTACCATGGGAGGACGGCCATGTCTAAGTAGGTTTGCAGTTGTGCCATACTCTTTCCATTTTCGGATGCTGAATTGAACAGCGCTCCATGTTCAAAGCTTGAGATATTTATAACCTAACCCTGCTTTAAAGTTCACGACATTATCCCTGACCTGTCTGGTGTGTTCCTTGGCCTTCATCATGCTGTTTGTTCACTAAGGTTCTCTAACAAACCTCTGAGAGCTTCACAGAAGATCTGTATTTGTGGACTCTATTTACTAATTAGAAGACTTCTGATGGCAATTGGTTCTGCTAGATTTTGCTAGAGTAAAGGTGTGTTCCTGGTGTGTTCCTTGGCCTTCATCATGCTGTTTGTTCACTAAGGTTCTCTAACAAACCTCTGAGAGCTTCACAGAAGATCTGTATTTGTGGACTCTATTTACTAATTAGGAGACTTCTGATGGCAATTGGTTCTGCTAGATTTTGCTAGAGTAAAGGGGACTGAATACCAATTTCACGCCACACTTTTCAGATATTAATTTGTGAAGAAATTTAAAAACCATTTATCATTTTCCTTCCACTTCACAATTATGTGCCACTTTGTGTTGATCTATCACATAACATCCCAATAAAATACATTTACGTTTTTGGATGTAACATGACAAAATGTGGAAAATTTCAAGGTGTATGAATACTACTTGTATCTAGGATGTAAATTGGGGATCTCATTTGAAAAAAAAAAAGCAGGTTTGGAATGAATTTTAGGGGAACCCCAAGCCAAAAAAATATTTTTGGGACCCCTCCAAATTCCACACTCTAATCTGAGCATGCAGCCTGGCGCGCCAGGAAATGGCAGGAGTGAGCATGCACCCCACCCCCAGAACCATACCAGGAACTCTGCCCTCAACATGTGGGGGTTACCCCCTGGCAAAGCACCTTGTCTCCATGTTGATGAGGACAAGGGCCTCTTTCCCACAACACTGGTACGGTGGTAGTAGGGATTTGTGGGTGGGAGGCTTATGAGAATCTAGAAACCCCCTTTAACAATAAGGGGGCACCCAGATATCCTGCCCCCCCATGTGAATGAATAATGAGCCTGCCTGATTACATCATTACCGGAAGCCACTGCTGATATCTGCAGAGCATTACCTGTACCTACCACTTCTAAGTACCTTTACTTGAATTTTAAGGCAGGATTGGGGACATACTAGCATCTTTATTTTATGTATCTGAGCGTTTTATTGGCTTTTGATTTTTTTAATAAAGTTACACAGTGAGCACTATTGAAGCTTTCTGTGTATTTGTTTTTTTTGTAAGCTTTGTTTACCCACAAGGCTGTGTGAAGTGTTTACCCTTTTTACTTCCTATGCTGTTTTGGATCAAGCTAAAAGGGCATATACCGGTATAGCACATAAGCTTTTACAGACCTCCTAACATTTAAGGCTCTGTTCTTAAGGTGGAGATATTTGTTTGGTTTTGGACACTACTTGTCTGCACTTTGGAATTTGCACGGTTTCGTTCACAGTGAGTGCAATGGTACACATCATTATAGTTGCTGTGTTGCATGTTGTCATTGTCATATTATGAGTATTTTCTATAGTACTCCTGCAAACAATAACTCTATAACCCTAATACAAGCTTCATGGGGAGGCACTCTGGGCCTACAGCCCCCGCCTGACTCTACTCTTGGTCACTGGTTGCTATAGCCGCCTAGCGGCTAGCAACCAGTGACGTCACTGCCCACTGTGCCCACACTGCCCAGCATTCAAAGCGGAGGAGGATTGCACTTCCTCCTCCTCCGCGCTAGTGCTCATGGGGCCTGCCATTTCTGGACTGGAGCAGCCCTCCGGTGGCGTCGTGGAGTGCAGAGCACCAGGGATGAGGATACCTGGGCAGCCGGGAACAGCCCAGGAGGGAGAGAGAGAAGACACCGCCACCCTGAGCAGCATCCCCAGTGCCTCCCAGAGCCTGTACTCCACCTATCAGTCCTCTCCCAGCGCGCTGTGACTGGAAGAGGAAGAAGGCGGCAATTACAATTTGGCCGCCATGCAACATCGATCGGTGCTTGGGCGGGCGGCTCTCCTCCTCTCCTCTGACTGCCTCATAGGCAGTGTATGTCAGGTAGGTCAGTGTATGTAGGTCAGTGTGGGTCAGGTAGGTCAGTGTATGTCAGGAAGGTCAGTATATGTAGGTCAGTGTAGGTCAGTGTGGGTCAGGTAGGTCAGTGTGTGTGGGTCAGTGTATAGTTGAGCAAAATGTATGCTATGCAAAACATTTTAAAATAGAAAACGTGTATAATGTTTTTTGCAGAATTGGCAGGTTCTTTCCTTTAGTTGCCCAAAAAATGTGTCCAACACAACTAAAAAATGTCCAACACAACTAAAGTTTCAGTATTGCAATGGATAATAAGGTTTTTGTCATATACAAATGTGACCAAGGCTGAAAAATCCAAACATTTGCCATAAGAGATTTCTAGATCATGTAAGGCAGAGCAGAAGCCAGAGGTTTAACATAAGCCTAGGGGCAGAAAGGGAGCCCCATTAAGGGGGCTGTTGGGACAGTTTAAGTATAGAAAACCCATGTGCATGTGAAGATAACACAAATCTAGTACTAGCCCTGTACCCTATGTGGCATTTCCAATCAAGAAAAGCTGAGGCGCGCAGGCCGCTTGGGCACGGGAGGACGTCAAAAGGTGTACTCCGGCAAAGCAGGTCTGTGCTATAGCTGTCATTCAGCTATAGCACGGATCTGAACAGGTTAATAACATTCAATCACATTATGACTTGAGTCGCAATTATTTACACTACATAATTTTTTTGTTTGTTTGATATTTTTTTCCCCACGAAAATGAAGTTACCCTTTAACTTGTAAATAGAGCTTTAGACCCTTTAACTACCTGTTCAGCACCTGACAGTGGTTTTAAAATAACTTCATCAGAACTAAAGACAACCTATCCATTAAGAAAAAAGATAAATCTAATAGAGAATAAAAGAGAATTACCATAATACATAATCATGGTATGTAACTGGGCAAGATCACACATCCTACAATGTCATTGTCAATCAGCTCATTCTATAAGTATAAAACACTGTGGTTTCAAACACCTTGCAACCACTGCGATTCCTATGTAATAACTGTACACATTATTAAAGCGGGATTCCGGCCTGAAAAAAAAAATTAAAAGTCAGCAGCTACAAACACTGTAGCTGCTGACTTTAAATAAGTACTTACCTGTCCTGGGTGCCCGCAATGTCGGCCGCCCGAGGCCGACCCGTCCCTTGGCTCTTGGGTCCCGGCACCGCCATCCTAGTTAAGGTAAACAGACAGTGGAGCCTTGCGGCTTCACTGTCAGTTTCCTACTGCGCACGCGCGAGCGGGACAGCACTCCGCTCTGTGAATGGCCCCGTGGTGTTCTGGGAACACACACAGTTCCCGGAAGACAACTGGGCCGCTCACCGAGGAGAAGAACACACCACGGAATAGGAAGAGGCAGATTATGAAGACTGCCTAGCAACAAGGGTTTAGGTAAGTTTAAATTTTTATTTTTTTTTCAAATTTTTATTTTTTTTTTTAGGATTTTTGGTGATTTTTTTTTTCAGGGTGGCCCTCCACTTTAAACCTCCAGTTTGGTAAATGCATTCATTTTATATCCTTTCCAACATAACAAGTACAATAAGATGCAAGGTGCAGTAAAGATAGCAACTTTCAGCTGTCTTTGTATTTTCTAAAATAGTAAAAACATATTTTACTAGCTGTGGCTGTTTTACAGTTTACTTACAGTAGTATTAACCAGGAGATATAGATCTATGTTCCTATTTATGGTGCTTTCTGCAAAAAGGAACATAGATATATGTCTTTTTTTTACTTCCTAAAGCATGTGTCCATATATCTGTGGGAGCATGTACACATACAGTACGTCCATGGAAGCATTCTCACTAGCTGAACATTAGCATGTTATGCTCATTGCAAGTGACCAGGCTGAGAGCAAAAGATCTACGGGTGATCACTGTCATCTAACAATGATCGCCTGACAAAACAGTAATGTAAAAAGCACTGCTTTATTGATACATCTCCATATCCTAGGACCTTGCTAGCAAAAAACAAAAAAGGGAAGGAATTCCACAAGCAATATTTAGCCATCTTAAGAAAAATAATTTGATGCCTTAAGAAGACCCGAGCCCTTTAAGTATATGAAGTGACCTCATACAGAGTACCAAGTAATAAGTGATAATAACTTCAAGTAAGTATCCAAAGTGCAATATTGCATAATAGCTGAAAAAATATTTACCTACCAACTAAAACTCAGTGATTAAATGAATGATGCTTCACAGATACAAAAAAGTAGTGATTAAGTATCTATAGCACATGTTGTACAATCCAGCTAGACACTGTGACAGTGATATAATAGGTGTCATGGCATGGTAAACATGATGGAAGGTCTCTGTTTTCTTGAATCTCTGTATGAATATTAATGCGATTCCCAGGGGGGCAGAATGCATGTTACATTTGATTGTCCTATGATATATGCTGATCTTACTCTCTTATCGAACCCTGTATTTGTTACGCAACTCACATGGAAATGATTCATTGCATATTAGGCACCTCACTGATACTGCTCTCGATAGTATCATTTACAGAATTAAGTTATAAACAAAGATATATTGTATAAATTGATTGCAAATTATACATATGATAGAGAAAGAGAAATAGGACTTTTAAGGTGTCACAAAAATTTCAAAAAGATATATAAAAATATCAGATTTATTAATACAAAAATATAAAACCAACAAGATGTCATCATACAATAACCATATATTGAATGAATAGCAGTAACTTCTTGCTCTATATGTTTCGCCATACGATGGCATCCTCAGGAGGCTTCAGGTAAGTACTGCATGTATGGTCACTGTAGAGTAAAAACGATATATTAGAAAATACAAATTTGATATACAACATCACCTCATGAAAACAAATGTATGCATAAATCAAAGATTTCTCAGAAGTGCATTGAATGTGGACCTGGGGTGGAGGAACTTGACTGGCCTGCACAGAGTCCTGACCTCAACCCGATAGAACACCTTTGGGATGAATTAGAGCGCAAACTACGAGCCAGACCTTCTTGTCCACATCACTGACTGACCTCACAGATGCTCTTCTGGAAGAATAGTCAAACATTCCTAAAGACACAATTCTAAACCTTCCAGACAGCCTTCCCAGAAGAGTTGAAGCTGTTATAGCTGCAAAGGGTGAGCCTTCTCAATATTGAACCATGCTGACTAAAACTGGGATGCCATTAAAGTTCATGTGTGTGTAAAGGCAGGTGTCTAGTGTATCTACAGTGTGGAAAATTATTATTTGATCCCCTGCAGATTTTGTACGTTTGCCCGCTTACAAAGAAATGAAGGGTCTATAATTGTTATCTTAGGTGTATTTTAAATGGTAGAGACAGAAGATCAACCAAAAATAATTATTTTTGCCACAGTATATATAAAACAGATGTTGACCTTTATCCCAAAGTTCCTTGGCTGTATGTTACACAATCAAATTTTCAAATGAACTTCAAACTATATGGCTATTAGTACCAGGAGCTCCTAACATTACTCAAAAAAAGAGAATATCTTTTTAGAGCGAATTTGGAGAAGCAGCAACCTAAAGACCACAACTAGGTCCCCTTTTACTGTGCCTTCATTACTCAACCTCCTCAAAGAAAAAGTACATTTCTGCATTTACATATAACAAACTCTAGTTTGGATTGGTCCTGCACTAGTACTACAAACCTACTAAAGGTAAGCAGAAAAGTCAGAGCAGGGCAAAAAAACAATACAGGGAGAAAATATAAAGAACAGAGACATAAAAACTTACGGAGATAAAAGGAACAGTTGTGAAAACAAAAAGGGAATCAAAGAATGCTATTAGAGGATTGAACCAAGTTTAAATAGGTACTAAGATCAGAATCAAAGACAAGAGTTATAGCATTAAAATGAGAAGCAAAAGCATTAAATGATTAGAAAATGTAACTGATCATTGTAATGGGTAATAAGCAGACATACAGTAATGGAAGAGCTAGATCAAACAACAGATCTCTTCAGCGATATAGTAATGTACTGTGTGAATGTAAATTACAGTTGTACTCATAAGTTTACATACCCTTGCAGAATTTATGATTTCTTGGCCATTTTTCAGAGAATATGATTGATAACACAAAACCTTTTCTTTCACTCATGGTTAGTGTCTGGCTGAAGCCATTTATTATCAATCAACCGTGTTTACTCTTTTTAAATCATAATGACAACAGAAACTACCAAAATTACCCCGATCAAAAGTTTACATACCCTGGTGATTTTGGCCTGATAACATGCACACAAGTTGACACAAAGGGGTTTGAATGGCTATTAAAGGTAACCATCCTCAGCTGTGATCTGTTTGCTTGTAATTAGTGTGTGTATAAAAGGTCAAAGCGTTTCTGGACTCCTGACAGACCCTTGCATCTTTCATCCAGTGCTGCACTGATGTTTCTGGATTCTGAGTCATGGGGAAAGCAAAAGAATTGTCAAAGGATCTGCGGGAAAAGGTAGTTGAACTGTATAAAACAGGAAAGGGATATAAAAAGATATCCAAGGAATTAAGAATGCCAATCAGCAGTGTTCAAACTCTAATCAAGAAGTGGAAATGAGGGGTTCTGTTGAAACCAAACCATGGTCAAAACCCACAAATAACTTCAGGTGAAATACAGGACTCTGAAAACATGTGGTGTGGCTGTTTCAAGATGCACAATAAGGAGGCACTTGAAGAAAGATGGGCTGCATGGTCCAGTCGCCAGAAAAAACCCATTACTACGCAAATGCCACAATTAGCCAAACAGCACAGAGACAAGCCTCAAACCTTCTGGCACAAAGTCATTTGGAGTGATGAGAGCAAAATTGACCTTTTTGGTCATAACCATAAACACTACATTTGGAGAGGAGTCAACAAGGTCTGTGATGAAAGGTACACCAATCCTACTCTGAAACACGGAGGTGGATCGCTGATGTTTTGGGGATGTGTGAGCTACAAAGGCACAGAAAATTTGGTCAAAACTGATGGCAAGACAAATGCAGTATGTTATCAAAAAATACTGTAGCAACGTTTGTATTCATCAGCCAGGAAGCTGCACATGGGACATACTTGGACAATCCAACATGACAATGATCCAAAACACAAGGCTAAGTCGACCTGTCATTGGCTACAGAAGAATAAAGTGAAGGTTCTGGAGTGGGCATCTCAGTCCCCTGACCTCAATATCATTGAGCCACTCTGGGGAGATCTCAAAAGTGCAGTTCATGCAAGACAGCCCAAGAATTTACAGGAACTGGAGGCTTTTTGCCAAGAGGAATGGGCAGCGTTACTATCTGAGAAGATAAAAAGCCTCATCCACAAATGCCACAAAAGACCTCAAACTGTCATTGATGTTAAAGGGGGCAATACACGGTATTAAGAACTGGGGTATGTAAACTTTTGATCAGGGTAATTTGGCTAGTTTCTGTTTTCATTATGATTTAAAAGAGTAAACACAGTTGATTGATAATAAATGGCTTCAGCCAAACACTAACCATGAGTGAAAGAAAAGTTTTTGGGTTATCATTCATATTCTCAGAAAAATGGCCAAGAAATCATAAATTCTGCCAGGGTATGTAAACTTATGAGTACAACTGTATAATATCTTTAGCTTACATTACATTACAAAAGCTCTAAACATTTCCCCATTGTTGATTTAATAACACAGGTTTAAAAGCAGGGCTACCTAGAAGCCATCCCTTGGTTTAAAATCAATAATTCTCGTAATTTCACAAGCATAAATGGTGCTTGTCAGCCTCTAGTTGTGGTATTAGGGCAAGACCAATTGTCTAACAGTGGAATAACAAGGACCTTTATAAACACACATGAGTGCACACTCTTCTTATCAGGAGAGTGCTGGATACATACATACAATTTGTCAAGGGAAGGATGACACCCCCAAACACAACAGTAGCATCGGGGACAATGTAACCTTTACCATTACCATAAATTAATTACACATTCTTCCTCAATCCAACAAGAAAACCTGTTTCATTATAGAGCCATAACCAGTTTGCCTTGCTATTTGGTCTACAAGAGCCTTTACTATAGTCAGGTTCAGTTTTTATCACTCTTTGAGGCAACAGTTGCACCTTTCAAGCTCTATCTGGAAGTTTCCAGCACCATTATCATCATTTTTACAGTTTCTGTTGGGCTGGGGCAGTGCACAGCAAGGGAATTCATTAAGGTAAAAATGTTTTTGTTTTGGAACCACTTTAACGACACTGTTTTAATTTTGCACATGCACAGGCCTGGATGTTTGTCAGTCTTATCAACACCACATATAGTTTCTTTACTCTTTATATGAAGGGGAATATATAGCAGTTTTATATGTAAGCCCGTACAGGTAACTGCTTTCAAGGAAATCAAACCAACACCACCGTGCTGTCTAATGCAACCATTAAAAAATCTACCTTACTTTGATAAATATAGCAGATCAATTTTGGTTAATATTATTGACCCAGACCAAGACAATAACATTCTGGCGGAAAATCAACCAACATGTTCTGTTTATCCGTCTACGGTGATATATTATAAAGGTTGATATATTCTGTAAAAACAGATTGGGTATATTTGGAAAACCATTGATACTATTTTGTTTTGTACCTTTTATATCTTAGAAGCATTATAACTAGCAACCGGTGAATTTTAAGTAACAAAAGCATAGTGGAGGGAAATCGGGTATTTTAATGGCACACCGTTTTAAACAGCCCTAAAGCATGAGTCTGTTGTGTGCAATACAAATGTGCTATGAAACAAAGGCTAGCAGCTGCCCACTGTAGATTAAATGATCTCTTCATTAGATGCGGATCACATTTGTCAGCAGCACTGAGTTCTGGTAATCGTTTCAATGAGTTCCTCTATTAATAAAGCGTTTGCAGGCCCTAATGAGCTCAGCCTGGAAGTCATACTTCCCAGATAATACAATGTGTCACACGTGTTCTGAGTATGACAGCTTGATAGTTCTATGCATAGAAAGCAGTGTATCTATGTATGGCATAGGGAAGTGCAGTTTTTCTATATGTATTAAAAAGGTAATTTAAATCAGGTAGATTTATAATAAATAATTGGGTAAAGGTGTTATCTATATTTCACTTTCCTTTTACAAATAAAAGGAAAATTAAACAGGGTTTGTGTCTCAGTGTAATAATGAGGGGCTTTGTAATTCTGAATATAAATGGAGAAAATAATAGGAGAAGCCTATTTAGCATAAAAAATATAATCATTGCAAACGTTTCCAACTCCTACATTTACTAATTCAGGTCTTTAGACATGGGCAGAAATGTAAGGAATCTTTTAGCATACATAATTGATTTGACCTCACACAAAGAATCACTCTCTTTCTGGTATTTGCTATTTTGGTGGGCAAGATTCTCTATAGTGCAGCAATATTTTACCTCTAAATTTGGAAAACATTCCTGATGACCAAATTTATTGGCTAGTAGGCTACTGTCCAATAAAACCTGAGCTGCAGCCTCCTGTTTTATAAAGTATATATATATATATATATATATATATATATATATATATATATATATATATATATATTTTTTTTTTTTTTTTATCGAATGCAAGCCTACATCTTAGTGGGGTAAATTAACAATCATAGCAGGTGGGCATATCATTGCTCCCATTTGCTTAAGGCCTCTCTGTTCTTTCTGTGTGTGTTTGTCCAAAGAGCAGCTGGACGTATTAGTATAGTCCTTGGGGGGAGAGCACGCATGCAGTGGTGGATCCATTAAGACGGCACTATTAGCTGGAACCGTTCCAAAAACAGAAGTATCGTACAGAAATGTAAAATATGATCATGGGCTGAATTGAAGAAACTGAAAACAATATGGGTTATCAAACAAGCTTATATGTACTGTAAGGCTTCATGCACACTTAGCTTAAAAAAATGCCACTTCCCTCGGCAGAAAAAAACAATCATATAGAACGTTTTATTGTACAAAGTTTAGATGAGTTTAGGAGAGATTTGCGTTTTTTTCTGACAGAAAGCTCCAATCAGAAATGCAAACCAGAAGGTTTTTTTTTTTCCTGCCTCTAAACGTTGAGCTCAAAATATGCCTGTAATTGTCCTAATGTGCATGGATACATAGGAGAACATTGAGCTGCTTCTACAGGCAGAACACAAAACTCCTGTAGAAGCAACGTTTTTTAAGCCAATGTGCATAGAGCCTTAGTAATACTATGTGATGTTAGTTTTTATCATGGGTTTAATAACACTTTAAAGCCCATAAACACTGACACACACACACACATGTTGCAGTGGTATGTTCACATCTTTGAGGTATCCCTCAAAGGAAAATGATCTCTACTTGAAAGACATTTTTATGCAGTTAAATAAATACTCTGAATATCATTTTCTGATAGCCCGTGACAAAAGTACCCGTGTGCAGAGGCTACTGCAGCTTCCATACCTATGCAAAGCCAACAAAATAAAAGGTTGATTTTAATAGACTATATATCTAATGTAGCAAAAATACATACAGCCTGTGCTCCTGGCCCACTTCCAGCTGTGTCTGTTTGTGAAATCTGTATCATTTCCAAATGCTTTTGACTATTCACTTTCACTCAACATTCATGTGCATGAAATTCAAATAAAAATAATGAGAGACATAGTTGAAAAATCACAATGGATCCTTTAAGCATTTTACTCCTGGACTTCCATAATCCACTATTTGTCCTCTGTGAGCATTCATAGCACAAGCGTAAACCTGAATTTGTCACTAGGCTGTGCAGTCCTTACTGACTGATGAAACTGTCTGACATCTGCCAGACACAAGGACATTTAAGCCACACTGCAGCTGTCGACTCTTTATTAAACTAGTAGTAATATCATTTTAATCAGAGTCAGGGTGTCTGAGCTCATTATTCAGTGCAAGTGATTTATGGATGTATCTGGTGCATCTGAGTCATAGTAATAAGGTAGTAACTGAATATCTTGTCAGGAATGATGTAACATTAAATCTACCAGCTACTATCCGTTTGCTATGGATGGCATATAATAACTTTGACTTTGTTTTATCAGCAATATTAATTGCAAACTGTATGCTGTGGTTTACTAATTGTCTTAAGCCAAAATGATCTTCTAATATATCAACAGAACAGGATACATTACCTCAACAAAATATTGCATACCCAAAGTGTACCTTTGCACAGACTATTAACATTAGAAAAATGTTAACAAGCATCAAAAGAGCTTCAAATAAACCATTCCTGACCTCTGTAGCGTAATGCACTGTTAAGTAATTCATCCTCAAAAATCACAACTGAGATGCTGAATTTGTATTCCAGTCAATTTCTGAACAGTGGAGGCTCACCACACTACTTATAATTTGACCCAACAAGCTCCTTTAGATCTAAAAACAATTACAGAGTGTGAGGGCCTGTCTGATTGGATACAGATTAAAGGGGTTGTAAAGGCAGAGGGTTTTTTTTATCTTAATGCATTCTATGCATTAAGATAAAAAGCCTTCTGTGTGCAGCACCCCCCCCCCCCCCCCCTAATACTCACCTGAGGTGTCTCTCTGTCCAGCGATGTCCATGAGTGTCTCAGCCATCCGATATTCTCCTTCCTGAGAAATTTGTGCCATTGGCTCCTGCTGCTGTCAATCAAAGTCAGCTAGCCAATCAGAGGGAAAAGGGGGCAGGCCGGGTCGGGTCATGCTCCATGTCTGAATGGACACAGGGAGCTGTGACTCAGCTCGGGTGCCCCCATAGCAAGTTGCTTGCTGTGGGGGCACTCACCAGGAGGGGGGGCAGGAGCACAGAAGAGGGACCCGAGAAGAGGAGCATCTTGGCTGCTCTGTGCAAATCCACTGTGACAGAGTAGGTAAGTATAACATGTTTGTTATTTTTATAGGAAAAAAAAAGACTTTGCAATCACTTTAATTGGGTAGTTAAAGTGGTTGTAAACCCTCACATATACCCAGTGAAGTGAACAACCTCAGATGATGCACAGAGATTAAACAAATCTTCCCTCCTACATAGGTGTTACTTATTTATCTGCAGTCTTCTCTTTTCTACACCTCTTCAAAAGAGCAGATTGTGTTAAAAAATCTTTCTTCATCTGTCAGGAGCACAGAGGAGGGGGTGGAGAGATTGCAGTTACAGTGTGTGAGAGCTGATTTGGAGGAAAGGAACACCCCATACACACAGCAGAAGAACGGTGTTGTGAATAGACAAGCTCCGCTCTGAGCTCTCTTCCTCCCTCCTGACACAAATTTATCTCATATGTAGGGAAAATTGCTCAGAAGTGACTCATGCTGATAACACAGGACTGAAGCACCAGAGAGAAAGACACTTAGAACTTTGGAGAGAGATAAGTAAACACTGCAGATATATGTTGCTTTTGTTTTAAGGAAGGTTCTCATATTAAATAATTTTGATCAATCTAAAATTGACTGTACAAAGATTGTACGGCCAGGTTGTAAAATGCATAGTGAGCTTTACAAGCATCTGCTGTTTATGTTAGAAAACTGATAGGTTGCCAAATTTTCTGCCATAGATAGGAGAGTTTTAACTATTTCTTACTCTATCCAAAATGAATTACAATTAAGCATTGGAAAAGCTTTATGCTTAGTTGGCTGGTGGCCCTTGTAGATTATTAACAGCTTCTTGAGGAAGTTCACTGGAGCTATTACTGGCTTACTCTGTTAAGATCAGTTGATACAAATACCTTGTTCTTTATAATAGGGAAGCTCAGTTAAAGCAGACCTTTGCCCAGGATAAAAAACCTTATATTACCTATTTTCTTCTCCTCCCTCCTACAAAATTGGAGACATTTTTCCCATTTGGTAGAGATGCATTGCTTTTTTTTAGTGCTGCAGGCCAGCACTTCTCCTAGGCAAGAATGGCAAGAAAGGGCACCACGTGCTGCCTTCTTTTTGCAGAGGGGTGCATGTGTACCGCAACATTCCATGCATGCATAAACATGGCATTGTTCTCTGCCAGCTATTTAGCAACTGGCAGAGACCTAAGATCCCAGAGACCTGCAAACAGATCTGCACATACATGGGATATGTAAAAGCAGGGTGGAAAATTGTCAGAAAGCAGAGTGACAAAGTTTCTGTGTCTTCTTCAGCCCAATAAAAAAAAGTGTTTTTAATGCTGTGTCACTTCTGTCTTGTTAACCATCTGTCAGTAAAGACAGGAATCTCCCCAGTGGTGACACAGACAGCAAGGTCAACCAAACAAGTTCTAACTTTTACTCCCTTTATCCAAAACAAAAATGTTTGGCTACAGTTTACTTTAACAGCCTTCACTTTAAGGCAGCCCATAGATTGGTCAGTTTTTTTCATTTAACCAGCGGTTTGAATGAAAAAAAACTGACCCCATTTCCCCATCCACACACTTGATGTGGATGAGAGAATCCTCTCTGCTAAACTATTGTATTCTGACAGCGGGGAGACTTCCCCGCCATCAAAATACACTGATCAGCACTGCAGTCTATAGCCTGTGGTGCAGGGAAAATCCAACAGGGCAGTTGTACAGAAGTCAATTGGTAGATCGACATCTGTACAACCACAGTGCCCATACTAGGGATTAGCCGAACGACCCCCTGTTCGGTTCGCACCGGAACTTTCAAACATCGGGAATGTTCGGAATCGGAAAATGAACCCCACTGATGTTTATGGGACCCGAACGTAAAAAATAAAAAGGGCCCATTTTGAAGGCTTATATGCAAGTATTCGGGCATACAAAGGTTATGAGGGTCCGGGTACTGCCCTGGGGGACATGTATCAATGAAAAAAAAGTTTGTAAAAAATGTAATTTTTAAAAGAGCAGGAATTTATTGATGCTTAAAGTGAAAGTATAAAAATTAATTCCTTTTAATATAGTGCCTGTGGGCTCCCCTTAAAGTGGCACACCTATACTGTGTATAAAAGTTGCTGCAGCAATAATAGAGATTTTTTTGGATAAATTCTGGTGTCTCTACCACCGACTTTGGATTTCTACTTCTGTAACGGGTGCGGAAAAATTGTTCTTTAGGTGCCGTGGCACCTTCACACCGTAACCCTATAGAGGTACTCTTGATGAAAGCAAGAATTGGCCTTGCTGTCAAAAATTGTAATGATATGCACCTGTCAAACAGGTGCCGAAAGATTGTTCTTTGGGTGTTGGTGGCACCTTCACACCATAACCCTATAGAGGTACTCTTGATGAAAGCAAGAATTGGCCTTGCTGTCAAAACTTTTAATGATATGCACCTGTCAAACAATTGAGTAAAAATTGGTCTTTGGGTGTTAATTGTGCCCATGAAACCTACACCAAAAACATTCTTTCAGGTTAAATCAACACGCACAACACTAGGCAGCCTAAAAGTCCTGCAGAGATTCCACATCCCAAAAACATTTAATTGGCATCAGGGGCTTCATAGCTGCTGGCAATCCAGGACTGATTAATTTGGATAAAAGTTAGATGGTCCACCGAGTCTGTGGACAGACACGTTCTATGATCATATAGAAACAAACAAATACAGCGCTGATAAAACGTGACTAAAAGTGCTGAGTGCTGACAATAAATGTAAACAGAGTAATAGATATATGATGGACTACATATCACATGCAGTCTAGAATTACACATACAACTTTTGGATGTAAATAATGAAACATAATAGGTGATTACACAAAAAATATTAAACATATGGGCATACCGCATATAATGTGAAAAATAGGAAAATAAATTGAACCATAAGTGTTGACCAATTGATGAACAAACGAAAATAAATATTGGCAGCTGGACTGATGGATATAAACAGTGGTTGCTCACAAGACAGAAATATTAATCCTAGCAATAGTCCCAAAGTGGATACCAACAACAAGACTTGTCACTAAATCAGCAGGCAGGACGGTCCTGCGATGATACAGCAGCTCCTCCTCCTAGGCTGACAGCCTTTCTCAATGGTGATATGCAAGGTATATCTCTAGCGTGGATCAGTGGAAGAGATGGCCGATGCTCAGATCAAATAAGCCATAAGTAGACAATTGACCACCCAAAACAGAGGAAAAAACATATAGTGAAGTACTGTGAATGTTGGCAAATCACTAGCGCTACAAACCGCTACTCGCATACTCCCGGTTGTAATCAGGCATGCCTGATTACAATGAGGCTGCAGATGGGCACAGTGAGGCTGCAGATGGGCACATAGGCTTATACTCGAGTCAATAAGCTTTCCCAGTTTTTTGTGGTAAAATTAGATGCTTCGGCTTATATACGGTATATATATATATATATGTGTGGGAATCCCCTACAACAGAAGGAATGCGAGGTGAAATGTAGCGATTATTCACTATATCACCTCGCATGCCATCACAATATATATATATATATATATATATATATATATATATATATATATATATATATTGAGACGGCATGCGAGGTGATATAGTGGATAATCGCTACATTTAACCTCGCATTCGTTCTGTTGTAAGGGATTCCCTCACATGGTGGATTCAGCGGGCACTTTTCCGAAGAGGGAGGAAATGTTAAAAGCCCTGCTACAGGCCAATGCAGCTCAGAGGGAAACCAACCGCCAAGTCGCAGAGGCAGCTGTAGCACAGCAGGAAATGTCCCGTCAAGTCACAGAGGCCGCTGCAGCATAACAGGCGGCCCAACAGTAAATGAACCGGCAGTTTGCAGAGGCTCTGGTGGAACCGAAAAAGGGGTCCACAGCTCCTGTGCCAGTGGAACCAAAGTTGATACGTGCATCCTACCGCCTACAGAAAATGACACCTGCCGATGAGGTTGAGGCTTACATTGCGACTTTCGAGAGAGTCGCTGTCCGTGAGGGATGGCCAAAAGAGCAGTGGGCGGGTCTGTTGGCCCCATTTCTAACAGGAGAACCCCAAAAGGCCTATTTTGATTTAGAACCAGATAAGACCCAGGACTATAAGACTCTAAAGACAGAGATACTCACACGCTTGGGTGTCACCATGGCAGTCTGGGCCCAAAGAGTGCATGAGTGGTCCTACTCCAGCAACAAGCCACCCTATTCACAAATGTTTGGCCTGGTCCACCTCACCAGGAAGTGGTTGCAGCCAGAGACCTTGACAAGCCCTCAGATCGTGGAGCGTGTGGTAATGGACCGGTACCTGCGTGCGCTCCCTGCTGCCCTGAGGAAGTGGGTCGGACACGGGGACCCCAAAACTGCAACCTAGTTGGTGGACCTAGTGGAGTGGTACACTGCCACTGAGGACTTGGTGAATCCATCTACGCCCCACTTTGGTGTCTCTAGAGGTGCAAGATGGCCCAGTGGTTCTGGTAAGACTGGTCCGGGGTTCAAGAGCATGGGGAAGGTGGATAAGACTTGTTACAGCTTATGAGACTGTGGGTCCTAGACCTAGAGACTGGCTAAAGAAGCCAGGAAGGTCTTTGGAGCCGTTAAGAGGACTGGGGGTAGGCCACATACGGTGTTTTCCTTGCCATGCATTAGGGCATATTGCTGCAAACTGTCCTATAGATGATGAACCTATGCAACGTGATTATGCTTTTATGAAAAGACGCATTTCTCTGTTTGCACAGGTCGCAACTACTGCATCATGCCTGAGTCGCATTGAAAAACAGATGTGTGTTATTTCAGTGGATGGAAAGCCACTCACAGCCTTGCTAGACTCTGGTAGTGTGGTGACCCTAGTCAGGAATGATTGTGTGAACCCCACAAAACTACACCCCAGTACTATTGGGGTAATTTGCATCCATGGGGACACTTGGGACTACCAGACAACAGTGGTTGAGGTTGATACCCCCTGGGGCAGTGTAACACATTCAGTGGCGGTAGTACCTTCACTGCTTCATGAGGCTTTAGTGGGGAGAGATTTTCCACATTTTTGGAATTCATGGGAGAGCAAAGGGAGCCTGGTAGATAGAGCTCCCCCTGCTGAGGAAACACACGGACTCTCACCAGACCCTTTTTGCCAAAGGGAAGGGGATGTTGTTGGTGGGATCGAGGAAGCCGGAAATCCTCTTCCTTTCCCTGTCATGGCTGGGGAGCCGGAGGACCTGGAAGCTAGCTCCCAGCCTGAGGGTAACGAACAGGAGAACACCTCTGACCCTGACAATGAGAGTAGCCAGAATGTGGTACCCGACTTAGAGGTCAGGAGAGAGAACTTCTGTACCAAGCAACTGCGAGATGCCACCCTCATGAGAGCCAGGGAAAACGTTAAGATGTTGGATGGGAAACCCGTAGATCCTAACTGGGGGGTGTCTTTCCCCTACATGGCCATTAAAAACAATTTATTGTATCAAGTGGCAAAACATGGAGAGGACAAGATAGACCAGCTACTGGTTCCCAAACCCTTCCACAGAGTAGTGCTAGACCTCGCCCATGGTCATGTAATGGGGGGACATCTCGGTATTGAAAAAAACAGGGAGAGAATCGCCCAGAGATTTTTCTGGCCTCGGGTGTATGCAGATGTCAAGGAGTACTGCGAATCGTGCCCCGAGTGCCAAATGTCTGCACCATCGCCCCATTTTTGCAGCCCCCTTGTCGCTCTATCAATAATCGAGGTCTCCTTGAGAGGATTGGCATGGACCTCGTGGGGCCGGTTGTGCAATCTGCCCAGGGTCACCAGCATATTCTGGTGATTCTGGATTATGCGACGCGCTATCCTGAGGCCATAGCCTTGCACAACACCTCCACCAAGGCTATCGCCAAGGAGTTGGTCCAGGTGTTTAGTCGAGTGGGAGTCCCAAAAGGGGTCTTAACCGATCAGGGTACCCCATTTATGTCCAGGGTTACCAAGGAACTGTGTAGATTATACAAAATCTCCCATCTCCGTACCTCTGTCTACCACCCCCAAACAGATGGTCTGGTCGAAAGATTTAATAAAACTTTGAAAAGTATGCTGAAAAAGGTGGTCGACAAAGATGGGAGAAACTGGGCTTTTTTGCTACCATATATCATGTTTGCCATACGTGAGGTTCCTCAGGTATCCACAGGCTATTCCCCCTTCAATCTTTTGTATGGTAGACATCCCAGGGGGTTACTAGATGTCGCCAAAGAAACGTGGGAAGGAGAGGCCACCCCATATAGAAGCATCATAGAGCATGTTTCCTTGATGCAGGATCGAATCACAGCTGTCCTGCCCCTGGTGTGAGAACATATGGAGCCCAGGAGGCCCAGAGGAGGGTCTATGATCGGGTGCCAAGGTCCGTACTTTCAGCCCCGGGGACAGAGTGTTGGTACTGGTTCCCATGGTGGAAAGTAAGGTTCTAGCCAAGTTGCAGGATCCCTTTGAGGTTGTCGAAAAGGTGGGGGAGGTAAACTACAAAGTCTACCAGCCAGGGAAAAGGAAACCACACCAAATTTATCATGTGAATCTCTTAAAGCCGTGGAAGGACAGAGAGACTTTACTGGCCGATTCCCCATCTCCAACAGACCAGGTACCGGTGACACCTGACGTCCCCATAACGGATTCCCTGTCCGTGGCACAACAAAGTGACTTTAGGGAGTTTGTGCACAAAAAGACTTTTTCTCCCCCTTACCCGGACTGACCAAGGTGATCCAGCTTGACATAATGACGGAACCAGGGGTTCAGGTAAATGTAAAGCCATATAGATTCCCAGAGGTCAGGCGAGAGGCAGTCGCAAAAGAAACCAAAAATATGTTAGAGCTGGACTTGATTGAAGAGTAACACAGTGAGTGGTCGAGCCCTATAGTGCTGGTCCTAAAACCTGATGGCACTATCAGGTTTTGTAATGACTTTAGGAAACTTAACAGTGTATCTAAGTTTGATGCATACCCGATGCCTTGGGTCGACGAACTTGTGGACAGGTTGGGACAGGCTCGCTACATAACAACCCTAGACCTAACGAAAGGCTATTGGCAAATACTGCTAACTGAATCGACCAAGGAGAAGACTGCCTTTTCCACTCTTGAGGGCTCGTTTCAGTACAAGCGGATGCCTTTTGGTCTGCACGGGGCCCCTGCATCATTCCAGCGAATGATGAACAAAACTTTGAGACCACATCGCCCATATGTGGCTGCTTATTTGGACGATGTGGTCATCCACAGCCCAGATTGGGAATCGCACCTGCCCCGGGTACAAGCAGTGGTAGATCCCCTTAGGGAAGCGGGTCTCATGGCCAACCAAAAAAGTGTGCCATAGGCCTGGAGGAAGCCGGGGACTTGTCAGGCCTCAGACCAATAAGAATGAGGCAATTCAAAAGTTGCCCCAGACAGTAAACAAGAAACAAGTTCGGGCCTTCCTAGGCATTACGGGATATTACCAACGGTTTATACCGACTTTGCCACCATTGCCGTCCCTCTGACCGACCTGACGAAGGGTAGAGGGTCAGTCATGGTCAAATGGAATCCTGAAGCCGAGGAGGCGTTTCAGAAGTTAAAACAGGCTCTTTGCGTACTACCGGTGCTGGTGACCCCGGACTTCACAAAGGGGTTTGTGGTACAGACAGACGCCTCTGAGGTGGGCCTAGGTGCTGTACTATCCCAGAACAGAGATTGTGAGGAGCACCCGGGTATATAACTGAATAAGCATGAAAAAAACTATGCTATTGTTGAGAAGGAGTGTCTCTCTATTAAATGGGCCTTGGAGTCCCTGAAGTATTACTTGTTGGGTAGGTCATTTAAGCTGGTCACCAACCATGCTCCCCTAAAGTGGATGTGTGACAACAGGGAGAAAAATTCCCCCGTGACAAGATGGTTCCTGGCTCTACAGCCCTTTAAGTTTACAGTAGAGCATAGGCCGAGCAAGCTCCAAAACAATGTAGATGCCCTCTCCCGCATGCACTGTATGCTTGGGTCAATTGCTCAGCTGCAGGGGCTTGAGCAGAGGGGGAAGATATGTGACGGTATGCAAGGTGATATAGTGGATAATCGCTACATTTCACCTCGCATTCGTTCTGTTGTAAGGGAATGAACCGGAATCCGGCCCAGGTTTTTCCAGCCTCTGTGGCAGGCTGAGTTCTGGTCCAGATGTTCTGGTCCACTTGAGCCCACACTCAGGTGGACTTTAAATAACCAGGAAGAGAGCTCAACAGGGCTCTGGATTTGAGACTCAGGAAGGAACCTGAGTGAGAGGAGCTCTGGCTATTGGACTATAAGGTTTGCTTTACCGCATGTTTTGGGTGACGGGACCAGCCCTGCACTGTCTAGAGAGGAGAATGTTTGTTTAGTTAGCGCCGGACAGCAAGGATTTACTTTACTGTTTTGTTTATTTTTATTTTGCAAACCGCCTTGTAAATAAACCTGGCATCTGCCAGATTTTTAAGAGAGTGCCCGTTTGCTGACTGTCCTTCAGAAAAGGTGATCCTCACGAGCTAATCTTCCCACAACATATATATATTGGAAATTTCACGTCAGGCAGTAAATTATCCCCTTTCCCTTCCCCCCTTTTTTACCCTCCATTCCCTCTCCGTGTACCCTCCCCCCCTTTTCCATGCACCCTTCCTCCCCCCAACCCTTGACCACGTCCCCCCCCCATGCGTGTGTGTGTGTGTGTGTGTGTGTATATATATATATCTATACAATATTAATTGATTATTATTCTTCCTGTTTTCATATGTACTTTTAATCTCTGTGTGTGTATATATATATATATATATATATATATATATATATATATATATATATAAATCATGTCTGGGAGGACAGCAAGGAGAGGTAGACATTCCCATGGCACTGTAATAGGGCGTACACGCGGTCGGACTTTGTTCGGACATTCCGACAACAAAATCCTAGGATTTTTTCCGACGGATGTTGGCTCAAACTTGTCTTGCATACACACGGTCACACAAAGTTGTCGGAAAATCCGATCATTCTGAACGCGGTGACGTAAAACACGTACGTCGGGACTATAAACGGGGCAGTGGCCAATAGCTTTCATCTCTTTATTTATTCTGAGCATGCGTGGCACTTTGTCCGTCAGATTTGTGTACACACGATCGGAATTTCCGACAACGGATTTTGTTGTCGGAAAATTTTATCTCCTGCTCTCCAACTTTGTGTGTCGGAAAATCCGATGGAAAATGTCCGATGGAGCCCACACATGGTCGGAATTTCCGACAACACGCTCCGATCGGACATTTTCCATCGGAAAATCTAACCGTGTGTACGGGGCATTAGGGGGCCAGCAATGTATGTGTCCACAGGCAAAGGTGGATGTGGTCAGTCCTCGGGCAGGGCATCATTTCCTCTATTTAGTGGTGTTGCCCATGCTATCCAGCCACAGCATGCAGAGGAGATGGTGAACTGGCTTACTAAACCATCCTCATCCTCCGTCACCCAAGCAGAGACTAGTGCGCAGTCCCCTGCAGCTGCCAGAGTGGCAAAACCTGCCTCCTTGCAGTAATGCAATGAAATATATGGCGTTAAACTTGCAGTAATGCAAAGAACTATAGAGCATTAAACTTGCAGTAACGCACAGAACTATATGGCATTAAACTTGCAGTAATGCAATGAAATATATGGCGTTAAACTTGCAGTAACGCACAGAACTATATGGTGTAAAACTTGCAGTAATGCAATGAAATATACGGCGTTAAACTTGCAGTAACGCAAAGAACTATACAGCGTTAAACTTGCAGTAACACACAGAACTATATGGCGTTAAACTTCCAGTAACGCAATGAAATATATGGCGTTAAACTTGCAGTAACGCACATAACTATATGGCATTAAACTTGTAGTAACGCAAGGAAATATATGGCGTTAAACTTGCAGTAAAGCACAGAACTATATGGCGTTAAACTTCCAGTAATGCAATGAAATATACAGCGTTAAACTTGCAATAACGCACAGAACTATATGGTGTTAAACTTGGAGTAACGCACAGAACTATATGGTGTTAAACTTGCAGTAACACAATGAAATATATGGCTTTAAACATGCAGTAACATAATGAAATGTACGCCATTAAACTTGCAGTAACGCAATTAAATATATGGCGTTGAACTTGCAGTAATGCAATGGAATATACAGCATTAAACTTTAAACTTGCAGTTACGCACAGAACCATATGGCGTTAAACTTGCAGTAACATAATGAAATATATGGCGTTAAACTTGCAGTAACATAATGAAATATATGGCATTAAACTTGCAGAAACGTAATGAAATATACAGACTTAAACTTGCAGTAACGCAAAGAACTATATGGCAATAAACTTGCAGTAACGCAATAAAATATTCAGCGTTAAACTTGAAGTAACGCACAGAACTATATGGCGTTAAACTTGCAGTAATGCACAGAACTATATGGCGTTAAACTTGCAGTAACACAATGAAATATATGGCATTAAACTTGCAGTAACATAATGAAATATACACCATTAAACTTGCAGTAACGCACAGAACTATATGGCATATAACTTGTAGTAATGCAATGAAATTTATGGCGTCGAACTTGCAGTACCGCAATAAAATATACAGCGTTAAACTTGCAGTAATGCACAGAACTATATGGCGTTAAACTTGCAGTAACGCAATGAAATATATGGCGTTAAACTTGCAGTAACGCACAGAACTATATGGTGTTAAGCTTGCAGTAATGCAATGAAATATATGGCATTAAAGTTACAGTAACACACAGAACTATATGGCGTTAAACTTCCAGTAATGCAATGAAATATACAGCGTTAAACTTGCAGTAACACACAGAACTTTATGGCATTAAACTTGTAGTAATGCAATGAAATATATGGCGTTAAACTTGCAGTAATGGAATGAACTATACAGTGTTAAACTTGCAGTAACGCAAAGATTTATATGGTGTTAAACTTGCAGTAACGCAATGAAATATATGGCGTCGAATTAGCAGTAACGCTATGAAATATACAGTGTTAAACTTGCAGTAACGCACAGAACTATATGGAGTTAAACTTGCAGTAACGCACAGAACTATATGGCGTTAAACTTGCAGTAATGCACAGAAAAAAATAAACGGTCACTACACTCACACTGGCTGAGCTATCCCTACTTTCACACTAATGTAAAGATGAATGGTGGTCGCACTACACTCAGACTGACTGAACTATCCCTACATTGACATTAATGTAAAGATGAATGGTGGTCACACTACACTCACAATCACTGAACTATTCCTATAATAACACTAATGTAAAGATGAATGGTCGCACTACACTCACAGTGAACTATCCCTAGATGCACACTAAACTGATATTCTACTGACAATAGAATCAGAATAACACACTTTAGCAAACTAACTGTCTAATAGCACTGAACAGAGCCCTGTTCGATTTCTCTCCACGTTGATCACACTACAAATGCCCACTATATAAGGAATACTTTTATAGTGTGAGGCGGGATTAGGAGCAATGAGCCATGATTGGATACAGTCATCATGACAGCGTCCAATCATGGCTCTGACAGTGCTCTGTGCCCTGATTGAACGAAGCTTTCATTGTTCAGCCAATCACGCTTTCAATGCACTGTGTGGCGGCGAGTGCCGAAAAACGGTCAAACGACCTTATAATTTGGTTGTTCGGAGATGTTGGCCCAAACTCATGCTCGGGCCGAACCGTTCCCCCATCCTTAGCCCATACATGAATCAAAATTGGCCAGTCCCTGCGGAATTGGCTTAATTACAATCCATGTATGACAAGCTTAAGTACATTAACACAATGGCATATTTTGAATTAATTACCAAACATGTTAATTTTTTTTTTACCATTCTATGATATATAGTCCAAGAAATACCATGACTATTATAGGCGGTATCTACTTACATGCCAAGTGCACAGAGGAGGGCATCATGTTAAAGTTACAATGTATTTATAACCTTGTAGAAGATCGGAGACACTGTTTGTAAGGCCCATGTGACTACAACCAAACCGGAGAAGAAAGCTCTGTACATACAATGTACACCCAAGGTACTTGAATTAAGTTGCTCCCAAAGTCCACAACTATTTAACATATTCACAATAGCAATCTGTTTATTAACATTCACTTGTATGATGCCCCATGAGTGCCAGTAGATGTGGCCCCAATCAGAGTAATTTCCAATCCTGTTATCTCCATGCTAGATATGACATAGTGATCGCATGTAGGCTGGAAGTTTCAGAGAAAAATTAAAGCCTTCAGTCTTCAGATGAACACGGCCTCCAGGCACTATCTTCAGGCAGCAGGGCTTATCTACAATGCTAACAATTTAAAAAAAATTCCCCCCCCAAAAAAACCTGCAAGACAAAGGCATAATGAGCTAGTATGCATAGCATACTAGCTCATTATGAATAACTTACCTGAGATCGAAGCCCCCGCAGCGGTCCTCGTTCACCACTCCGGTGGCCGACATTTCTCTGGGGGGTTACTTCCGGGTATCGCGGCTGTGCGGGAGCCACCGGTAACAGCACAGTACAACTGAAGCAACAACACGTATGTGCCATTACTTCAGTTTGCTTAAGTGCGCATGTGCCGATGATATCGGCACATGCAAATACAGGGATATCTCCTAAACCGTGCAGGTTTAGGAGATATCCAGTGTAGCTAATGGCAAGCCTGTAGTATAAAGTGGTTGTAAAGGGTTTACAACCACTTTAATAGTGTAACTGTCAGATACGTTTGCATTATTAAAAATAATATTTATTTATTAAAAAATAGAAAATTGTTAAATATATATACATATGGCCTCGGTGAATTTCTAGACTCTAATGCGGCGTACACACTGTCGGACTTTTTGTCTACAAAAGTCCGACGGACGCTGAAGGACAAAATACGGCTGACAATCCGATCGTGTGTGGGCTTCCCCGGACTTTCAGTGGACTTTTCCAGCCGCAAATCTGACGGACTTTAGATTTAAAACATGCTTCAAATCTTTACGTCGTAACTACGCCGGACCCAGAAATCCGCTCGTCTGTGTGCTAGTCCGACGGGCAAAAACCCACGCTAGGGCAGCTATTGACTACTGGCTGTCAACTTCCTTATTTTAGTCCGGTGTACGTCATCACGTACGAATCCGCCGGACTTTTGTGTGATCGTATGTAGACAAGTCCGTTCGTTAAAAGTCTGCCGCAAGTCCGCCAAAAGTCCGTCGAAAGTCTGTCAGACAGGCTGTCGGACTTTTGTAGCCGAAAAGTCCGACCGTGTGTACGCGGCATAAGTCAGATCAACAGTTGAACAAGAACAGCAAACACTACAACTGATAAAATCAGCAATTTCCTTCAATTTACTTTTAAATAAATATATAAGAAAAACACAGAGGCTGACGCTGCTGGCCTACTTCTGAAAATGCTAATTACCTGGCTGTCTCTGGCTTCAATTCTTTTAGTTGCTGACCTAAAACAAGCATGCAGCAAGTAGGGTCAGAGAGACATCTGTCAGAAAGTATTGAAACCTGATAGCATAATAGGTATTCAGTTAATGTTTTCAAAAGAAGAAGACAAAAATGACAGCTTCCATGTTTACCTCATTACAGGTTTCCTTTCATTTGAGTTTTGTTTAATGCACTGCAAATAGATTCCATAGATCAGAGGGTTACTAGAAGTGTACTACCAGAAGCTTGGGCTCTGCAACTTCCTTTTTCTCTAAATCACTAATCACATCTAAACCTCTAATGCAAGCTTAACTCTTGTTGGTAGCTGTGTGAAATCTTTTTTTCCAGTGGGTGTGTTTTGGAATTCCTTTGCTGAATCTCAAGATTGAAAACAAAAGTCGTTACAGCAACACCTGGATGAAAATGTGAAGTACAAAAGAGGAAGGCTGCGCTCTATGGAGGAATTTGAATGCTTCCTCTTCAGTTTTGACTGAAGTTTACCTTTAATGAACTACAAGTGTCAAAGGAGAGTGATGGACATTTCTTATTAGGGCACAGGGGGCGTATTGCTTCTAGAAATATAGCAATATTATTAGCCATGTTCTGTCACTTTTCTTGACACCATAGATATGTGTATTTGTAGTTCCTCATTGCCTAGATGGCAAAAAGATGCCTAGCAGAATTCATTTTTAAAGTACTGTATGTATTTTAATTATTTATTAAACCTAACTGTACAGCATTAATGCATAATCGTATCATTTATTAAACGTAAATGCTGCACAGAAATGTGAATGACCTTTTAAGATATAAAAGATGGTTGGTCTGACATTATTACTGGTCAGTATGTCTGCTTCACAATGTTGACCTTTTTGAAGCTATTAAATAAATAATAAAAATAACACAATTATGGGCAAGACATAATAACTGCTCCATCTGGCACTGTGCATCCATAGATCATCCCTGCATACAGTATGCCTGAGGACTATTACTTCATAGAAATTCAAAATGTGACACAAATATCACAAGACAGAAGAATCTGCCCCTCCTGCTGAAACAAAATTGTGTTTGGAGATTGCCAGTTAAATGACAAACATAAAGTGCTCTGATACCCTGAATGGTAAAAGGCTGTTACTGTACATGTTACATTAATGAGGAAACTTGTTGCAGAATAAAATTGCCTTATACGCTTATCATTCTTCTCTATTTATAGTACTTTCTGTACAGCTTCTATGCAAGTCAAATTGTAACAATCAACCAATATAATATATGAATATTGGAACGTGAGTGTTTATATTTTTTTAGTTGGATCATTAAGATTATTATCATTGCAACAATATCATATTTTATTAGTGCAGAAATATTGATTTATTATTATTATGATAATTGTATGATAATATTATGATTTAGAACCTCCAACTCCCATTGAGCAAAACAGAGGGGTCATCAGCATCATTGTCTGGAACACAAAATTATTTAATGTTTACTGTAACTTTAAATGTGTTACATCATAAACTAATGCCAAAAAATGCACCGTCGCAACTGCACAAATGGAAACCAATGTGTTACATGTTTTGGCATTGGGGCTATTTTCAAACAGGAAAAATGACAGACTGATTACAACAGGCAATGTCATAAAAGGCATTTCATATTTGTATATGTGGGAGCATGCACAAGTCAAAGATTGTGCATTGAATGAGTCAGCAGTATATAGGTGTTTAAAAACTTCAGAACATAAGCAACCTTAGAAGATTAGCAAAACTAGCTTGCTAACTCAGCGACTTATTTAAAGTGATTGTAAAACTTCAATTTTTTTTTTTTAAATAACAAACATGTCATACTTACCTCCACTGTGCAGTTAATTTTACACAGAGTGGCCCCGAACACCAACTTCTGGGGTCCCTCGCTCTCGCAGCTCCTCCCCGCATCAGATAACCCCCTAGGAGAAGCTCCCTCCCGGGGGGGGGAGTATCTTGCAGGCACGCTCCCAAGTCCAGCATTTGGCATCCATAGCCGCTGAATGTATGACTTGGCCCCGGCACCCGTGTCATTGGATTTGATTGATAGCAGCGGGAGCGCCAATGGTTGCGCTGCTATCAATCTATCCAAACAAGTGTGCGCGTCCTCGCCGTTGCAAATTCCAGGGCTCAGAGAAGTAAAACAGGGGGGGGGAGATGGCTGGGGGGCCAGTCACTGCCCTGTGTTTTTTTACCTTAATGCATAGGATGCATTAAGGCAAAAAAACACAAGGGTTTACAACCCCTTTAACAATGATTTGGTTTCATTAGCAGAGTGCCTTAGTGCTGAATCCTTTGCCTACTATCACTATAGTTTTTGGCTATTATTCTTACTCTACCTTAGTTCCTAATATGCTGTACAACCAACTGTTATTCCATTCATGGTTTATATCCATTTAGGGATATACCTAAAAATTCAGACCTGAAAATAGACTAGGGATGTTCCTTACCTCTAGTTATGCATTGTATATTTGATAGAATATGCACCCAAGGCTATAAACAATATTAAAGTGGAGGGCCACCCTGAAAAAAAAATTCCACCAAAAATCCTAAAAAAATTAAAAAAAAAAACATTTGGAAAAGAAAAAAATGTTATACTTACCTAAACCCTTGTTGCTAGGCAGTCTTCCTAATCTGCCTCTTCGTATTCTGCGGCGTGTTCTGCTCCTCGGTGAGTGGCCCCGTTGTCTTCTGGGAACTGTGTGTGTTCCCAGAACACCACGGGGCCATTCACAGATCGCCGTGCCGCTCGCGCGCACAGTAGGAAACTGGCAGTGAAGCCGCAAGGCTCCACTGCCTGTTTCCCTTACCTAGGATGGCGGTGACGGGACCCGAGAGCCGAGGGACGGGTCGGCCTCGGACGGCGACATCCGGGCACCCAGGACAGGTAAGTCTACTAATTTAAAGTCAGCAGCTACAGTGAAAAAATATTTTAGCTGGCCGGTATCCCGCTTTAAATAGCATTCTGTATACTTCTGATAATGCTTTCTTTAAGTGATTTTATTAGTATATGAATATTACTTACTTGCTGCAGTTTATATTGGAAGATATACTATATTTCCTATAGTTCTCCCCATATTACAACAGTCCATCATATCTAATCACATTATGTGTTACAGCTAGATCAAGAAATACACTTTTATGTGCTACAGTCCATCAATATATATATATATATATATATATATATATATATATATATATATAATGATGCTACTGGCTGGGTACAACATCCAAAACTCATTTTGACCTTCAGGCTGCTATGTGCATCATAAAATCCCTTGAGAATAGAAGTGCTGTAAAGTGATTAATAATTGTCCATTTTAGAATGCTTGTCAAGCTAATTTACTGTATCAATATTTTAAACTAGGTTCAACCTTCACTATATTTCACTGAAATGTTTCAGAAGCTGAAAAGGTGAAAATGGGTTAGTCTACTATACAAGTTATCAGTAAACAAATGCTACATCTCTGTATGAGGCTGGGTTCACATATATGCGAAGTGGATGAGGGTTTCCCTGCATCCAGCTGTCAATGGAGCCGCTTCACACAGGTCCGGGGTGGCTGCGGTCTAAATTGCAGAAGGGTCCTGTGCGTCTTTGGGTCTGGTTCAAGTGTGAATTCAGGCAAAAATTTGGACCTGAATCACACCTGAACCGGTAAACAGGGATGTTCCGGACCCCATGATGGGAACCCTAGATGGAGATATGTGAACCCGGCCTAAAAGTACTTTGACATGCTTGTGTAATAATTTGAATGTATGTGGTACAAAAAGTCAAACCCAATAATCTGATAGAAAGTCTGTTTGTTAGGACTGGAATTTTTTCCACATTACTCTTTCAGAAGAGAGGTTGCACCCAGCACTGCTGCCCATAGAATGCACATAAAATAGTGTCCATGTGTATAAAGGAGCTTCTATTTTCCAAATCAAGAACTGAGTTTCTATGTAATGATAATGTTGGGTAATGATTTTGAGTGCAATTGGATTTTGGGGTTGACAAATTCTTTATAGTTTCAAACATATCTTTGATTAGATGCACAGAATTGGGGCACAGATAGATAGGTATAGGATAGAAATGGAGACAGTGTTCTGTATTCCCACTCTGCTTAATATAGATATGTAGAGAAATCCCAGCTCAGTGAACACAGAAAATGCCATTTTTGCATTTAATGCAAAAATCTTCTATGATGATTTACTATTCTTTGCATCTTCATAGCATTGCCCCCTTTATTCATAAAAAATACCAATAGGGCAGAGGGAATGGTGATGGTTTGAAAATTTAAATTAAGCTTGAAGGCTCTCAAAATCAGTGCTTCTTACTGGTCGGCACCAGATAAAGTGAATATAAAGAGGGCTAGTTCTCTTTGCCACCTGTGGAAGACCTTGTTTCCAACACACTAGGCAGGTAGGAAATGACACTGCAAGCCACAATGAAACAGTAGCAGTAAGATGAAGGTGGGTCCCTTTAAACTGAACCTAGAGCTGAAGGTTTTTGCAATGAACAGAAGGTAAATGTGTCTTCGCAACATATCCCAAACCAACTATTAGCAACAGAACGTGACCTCCCCTTTAAATGAGGATCCACCAAACAGCAGTGCCCTCAATTCCTTATAGGGCGTAAAATACACAGAAGGGTGGCCATATTGCCTCTCACCAATTCAGCATTAAACCATGAGCCACCTGATTTAAATCTGTACCCTTTCAACTCGTCCTATGGACCTGGTTGAGGAGAATCAAGGCTAGGTTGCAATGTCTCTTGCAGATTTCTCCTGCAACCTTTTCTTTTTTTCTGGGTCTCCTCCACAGCTCCACCCTGGAGGCCACATGAGATTGAATAACCCCGAACTCTCAATTTTCCTTATGTCAGTGGGTCTTTCACTCCTAGGTATCCTTCTCACACACCCTACCTATTTCTCGTATAGCATGCCAGTGTGTTTTTCCATCACTGGAGGGTGGGTTTAAGTCCCCTGGCCACATGTGCTCCTCCATCCCCTTTCCGCAACTGTCCATCTCCAGCAGGCAATAAATAGGAAAGTTCAGATGTGAAAATTGAGCTGTTATAAATAGGCTCAAGACCAATATAATTGTAAAACATGGTGATGTTGTTTAGATATTTCATTTTAAGAACCCATTGTTTTATTTTGCATAGAAACGCTGACACCTGTCTGAATAGAAGAAAGTGAGGATGATCAAAACCCAACTGCAGCATTTTGCTCATTAAAAGAAAATTATCTTACAGAAAAGAAACTAGTGTTGTCTTTGCATAGCGCACTAACTTCGTGCTGTGAAGTACTTCAGTTTATGTAGCGTTAATCTTGCTTGTGCTCTGTTTGATCTTGCTGCCTAATTATTAAATTGGAAAAAAAACACTGTTATTCTCTCTCACATACCGATATTTGTGCACATATAGAAATCAAACCATTAAATGCCTATTTCCCATTCATTTAATTTAATTCCTTTTTTCAAAAGAACAAAGATAATAAATAGCCTATTGTGAAGGAAAGTCAAGCCATTAGTACTGTGGAGGGGATTGTAAAACATAAAAGTGATATTTTTAATAAGTGTATGTGTAGTCGAGCTTTTGTCCATATGGCAGATTAATATTATCCTTCCACTGTAGCTCTTGGCTTGGCTGTCAGATCACATCATGGAAAACACACACTTATAATGCTCTTATCATGCAAATAGGAATGATCCCGCTCTCTTCTGCCTGCTCGTACTCTCCACCGGAATAGAATGCATGAATAAACTTGATTTTGATCAAAACTGAGTCAGATGATAGACAATGATGTTATTTAACACACACAGTACCTCATATACCAGAAACATGTAAAGTCAATTAGGAGATTTTGAAAAGGCGACGCACAGCTAATTAGGAGTCCGTCAACCTTGAAAATGTGTAGGAGTGCTTCATTTACAGAATATATGTGGTTTATGTAAGTATGCTATGTGAATAAGATGTCACTTGTTTTCGCACAGATGGGGAATGCATGAGATTTTACTAATGTATGGAGTTTAAACTAAATTGTCATTTATAGGTCAAGGAAACCAGTCTGCATCAGCACGAATGCCTTGGAAAGACTGAGATAGCTGTGTACATTCAGTAGATCTATTACCTGGTTAGGTGCTTGAGCAGACCACAATTACCTAACTGCTTTAGTAACAAATTATCACCAAAGTTCCCCTAATAAACAAAGAGAGCAATCAATGAAGTTGATAATTACATAAAAACCAGCATTCAACAGAAAAGTTATAGTGTGTTAAAAATACAAGTTAATGCTCTGGCCTATTTAGCTAATGTCTTTCTCTTAAATTATGCAACAGCACGATATAAAAACAAGGTAGTATACTTACTGCAGATTGAGTTCCTTAATAATTTCTGCATTCTTTCTTAATGCGTCTTTAAAATAACTGCAAAATGTAGAAAAGATTTAACATCTTGTTTTCTGGAGGACCATTCAACGTTATGAAGTGTGCTTTTTTAGATTTGCTGTCCTTACAGTACAGTTCATGAAGGAGCATAACAGAGTAAGCGTCCCTTGCATCATGGGAGCTGTGTTTTTTGTTTTTTTTTTAATTTGGATGCCTTTCTATGACACGTTGTGGAGAAGGAAGAGAAACATACAGGAATAGAAATTTCTGAGCATTTGGTGTTCGTTTATATAAAAAAACCATTATAGGTGTATTTTATAGGAAAAGTAGGGCTGCTACTGATTAAAATTTTAGTGTTCGATTAATTTTGATTGATTAGTTTGATTTTTTTTAATCGATTAATCAACTAATTTTGATTAATTATAACGCACATACAGATCCAACTACTTTTAGCTGATTTAGCACCATTCGTATGGCAACAGCCGAAGCCAGACATAGCGGGGCATGGCTAGGACGTCATACATCATAAACTCAGCCTCACCGTGCCCATAATCTCAGCCTTACCGTGCCCATTATCGCAGCCTCACCGTGCCCATAATCGCAGCCTTACCATGCCCATAATGCAGTCTCACCGTGCCCATAATATCAGACTTACTGTGCTCATAATCACAGCCTCACCGTGCCCATAATGCTGTCTCACTGTGCCCATAATGCTCTCTCACTGTGCCCATAATGCAGTCTCACCGTGCCCATAATCGTAGCCTCACTGTAGTCAGTGACTGTGCCTGGATTACACAGTCTGTGGGCATCTCCCGTTGTGTGTCTCAGACCTGAGTGTGAAAACATTGGCCGCGCTGTGAGAAAAGTCCCGCCTTCCTCCTAGATTAGCTCATGTGATAGACAGAACACTGTGTCTATCACACGAGCTGATCTAGGAGGAGGGCGGGACTTTTCTCACAGCATGGCCAAAGTTTTCACACTCAGCTCAGAGACACACAGCGGGAGATGCCCGCAGACTGTGTATGACATATAGTGGAGGAGGAGGAGGAGGAGGGAGTGGAGCGCTGCACTGCAGCCACAGCTTGGCCCAAAGCGGCCCCAGGGCAGGCAGCCCACTGATCAAAAAAATTTTGATTGATCAAAAAAATGAACGATTAATCGAGGAATTAATCTTTAATTTCCACAGCCCTAAGGAAAAGTTATAGTTTTTGTAAAATTATAATAGTGTAATCATACATTGGTAATGTATTTACAAAAACAACACTTACTAGAGGGCAAATAAGTGCACCAATACAAAAAAAGCACTTGGGGGTAATTTCCCACATATGGTTATTGCAAGCAATATTTGTGTTTTATAAAAAAAAATATTGCATGCGATCAGTGTCAATTCACTGCAAATAACACACTTGATTAGAAAACACAGACTTCTGCAGGGTAAGTGTCATCTGTGCAGGAGGGGAAATTATTTTATTAGCAAGGACCACCACTGTGGGGTGGGTTTTTTTTTACTACAACTGACCACCAATGCAGGGAGGCCATTTAATACTGACACTGATCATCCATCCTGGGGGTGAAACAGGCCTTTTACTGCCTCTGACCACCATTGCAGGGGATTATTTTTACAACCACTGACCAACAGTACTGGAGGGAGGAAGAACATTTTTGGGCTCATGTTGACAGGCATATGTCGAGGGTATCAGTTTCATAAATTTCTGAGATCATGTAGAGTTGACAAATATTTGACCTGCTAGTTGACCTCTTTCTGATCTGTATTTGACCTAATTAAAATGGGTTTTAAACTCCTATAGACCTGCAATACCTGAAGCCAATAAAAGCCCGTCGACACAAGCCTTTAAACTGACACTGACCGCGAATATGGGCAGGGGAACCTTTTCATAATGCCATTTATCACCAATGCTACAGAGGAGGGGGAACTTTTTTTTTACTGTAGCTGACCTGATAATCAAGGTTGCAAGGAAGAAGGACTTTTCTACTGCAACTGACAACCAAAAACTTAGTTAGAAAACACTTTGTGGCTACATGGACTGCAGGATGTGTGCCCAGTGTAAACAGTGAGTACATTAGGCCATTTAACCCTGCCCCTTTATGTCACACATAGTATTCAGCGCAATGTAACCATGCCTACTTTTCACTGTGACACAATGTGTGCTCCACATACTATCCACATCCCTCTGTCCCTCTATCCCATGACCTAAGATAGGGAGATTTTGGGCAGTGTGGAAATGGTCATCCATATATTTTTCAGAAATAATATATACTGCGACAATAAACAATATTTAAAAAGGTGTCGCACTTGGAGCTACTAGCAAAAGCTTGCAAGATGGAAGAGTTTGCTTATTCCTCTGTATACTGATGTAAACTTAAAGTGTAAAAAATACAAAACTTTTTTTAATAGTTAAATATTTTTTACTGGTTTTATGGAAACAGAGGTAGACATGAGAGTGAATACATCAACATCTCAAAGCCAACTGGAGTTTTTTTATCATATACATTTACAAATGCAAGTGGTGGAAAGCAAATATAACTCTCAACATTACCTCCAGCTCTAAGTGTTGTCTGACATCAGAATTTAATATAAACAGCTCAAAAAGAAAAATCAAACAATATGCTTTACAGAACCTACTCCCTCTATCCATAGCATTGCCTCCTCTTGTAGCTTGTTTCTGTACTCAAGTGAAGGGGAGGAGTGAGCTAAAACACATTCTAAAAGTGTTTTCAGCATATAGTGCAATTTATTCAGTTAACCATAAGATTTATAAGATGAATCAGTGAGATTAAATATATTGGATTCACGGACTCCACGCAATCTTATACTTATGTTGTTAATTTTTTAGTATGCTTGTTAATCTATTATTCACCATAATCCAGTTAAGTTCACTCTTGACCAACTCCAAAATGATTGTCTATCCCTTTAAGATCTGGGAGCTAAAATTATATATTACATCAATTTACCCAGCCCCTTGAGTACCACAGTAAAGCTACTATGAAGTAATAAATCATCTGGAAAACCTTTAAGATTTATCAAAGTAGCTGTATAAAAAGCACATACACTCTAGTCTGAAACCTCTAAACTTTGGAGCATAGCCAATTCATGGTTCCATCATCTAAGAATTCTCTAAATCACTGTAATGATGTTCAGGATGTGAATTTGGCTATCTTAGTGGGACCAAGTTCTACTGAAGCATCAACTGGCAGTTTGCTCCTATCAGTTGATTAAACCTTAGATAGTTCCACTGCTATTTCCTGCTACTTTCAAAGCTCAAAGGTTTTCCAAGGATCACTTTCCCAGAAGATCTAAGCTTCTGAGTCTCTGAATATAGTACATTGTCTACCATAGTAATATGGCCTTTTAGACTTGCTAAGATTTTACATAATATTTTGAATGGCTGTAAAGATTATATGTAATGCTATCAGTCTCTGTGAAAATAAGCATATCTGCAAAAAACTAAACATCTCATGTTTCTGATGTTTTGTTTTAAAATAACATACATTATGAATGTTGTTACCAAAAATAAGGTCACCTACTTTGGAGGAATCCTTGTTGGTCTACCACTGAGATAAGCTCACATCCATTCCCAGCAAAAATTCCAGTTTATAAATATTAGGGCTAATGGCACATTAGAGGATCTTAAACCATGTTTAATGTTCACTCTATCCCACAGCGCCAGGAAGCGTGATAATGAAGGACAAAGGACTGTGGTTCTATACTTAGGTCTTAACCATATTATGTCAATTAAAGAACAGAGCGTGGTTGACGAGATATTACCTCCCACCAAAAGTTTTTTACTTTCGTTTTGGATAGAGTAGTTAGAGGTCAGATTTTCATTACTCTCTGTGTCCACACTGGGGTGATTCACTCTTTCTATATGTCCTAGTGTCCACTGTAATCACGGCTGAAAGTGACTGAAAAATTGGATTGATATATACTGTACCTTACCAATTTTAGGCTTTTTCATTCTACGGTATAGGTAAAGCCTGAACAATTATTTCTTTGTATAAAGCTGTTGCCAGCATTGAGTAAGGCGAACTTAATCTCAGGCAAATTCATAGTACTGACATTTTGATACATTTAGCTTTCTGTATGTGTGAAGCAGTAAAGTGTCTGCAGTAAATTTTTATTTGTAAATATCTCTTCTATTTCACGAACAGGTAAGAAAAATGGGTTCCTAGATCACCACATTACTAACAAAATGTAGTGGGTTTGACTGGAGTACCTGCATGTAGATAAAAACCTGAAAGTAGTATTAAACGCTCAACTGTTTTGGTTTAACACATTGAGCATAATAATATAAATAGTCCCCCGTAAACTATTTGTTAAAATTCTTATCCCAGCACTTGCAGTTTTCAGCTTTCAATTCTGCTGACTCAGTTTTAGCAGATCCCTAACAATTTAAAAGTACTTGAAACTCTGTCAAGGGGCCAACTCAAATACAAGGCTGTTAAGGGGCCGAATGATTCTGCCCACAACCACTTTGGAGCCCACACAGACCACACACTGTCTTACAATTTGTGTACAAGTTTTAGGTTAAAAACCCTTAACTACACCATCCCCTTTCCACTAGGGTGTCATGCACCCTCTTGATTATCATCATTCCAGCCAGAAGTAAGTTCAATATCCTTACTGGTAACAAGGAGTATAAATTCCAAACACTGGCAGATAAATAAAGGCACTTTAAGTTTCAATTCAACAAACCAATAATTTCTGGTCACAGTCTTAAGCCCTAGTTCCCTTTAGGTCAGCGTTATATAAAAATATTATTATTATTATTATTCAAGATTTATATAACGCCAACAGTTTGCACAGTGCTTTACAACATGAGGGCAGACAGTACAGTTACGATACAATTCAATACAAGAGGAATCCGAGGACCCTATTCATTAGAGGTTACAATCTAAAAGGGTGGGTGAAGTGATACAAAACAAAATAACTGTGGGGGGTGATCTGATGGAGAAAACAAAAGTACTGTTGTTAGGTGGAGGCAGGATAGTCTTCTCTAAAGATTAGGGATTGCCTAAAAGTGGACAAAGTAAGAGATAGTCGGACAGATTGGGGTAGGGAGTACCAAAGGATGGGAGAGGCTCAAGGGAAGTCCCGAAGGGGGGCATGGAAGGAGCTGACATGGGAGCTAGAGAGCGGGAGGTCTTCAGGGAAATTAAGAGAACATTAGTATTTTGAAACTAGGTTACTGATGTAGCTGGGGCAGAGTTGGGAGTGGCTTTGAACATTGTTGCTAGTATTTTAAATTGAATTCATTGGGTAAGTGAAGGCCAAGGGAGGGATTGGCAGAGAAGGGTAGTCCATAGTTAGGGAAACAACATGGTTACATTCTTCCTGTCCAAGGTACACAGCAACTCTCCTCCCTCCTATGTATTGAAATGGTCATACTAATTCAGAAGATCAAAGGCACCCTCACCCCTAATTTAAAATGTATTAGGAGAATTGGAAAAGGGGATTTTTATGGTGCCACAAATACAACAACAATTTTATAAAAAATCTGAAATATTTTATTAATAGGAAAATATAAAAAAGAGTGGACATATGTTGACTCTCATAAACAGACAAACATAAAATTATCACAACATGATAGCAAACAATATACTGCATATAAGGCTAGTAAAGCTATATAAATGCCTGTTGGCTCAACATGTTTCGCTAAATGCTTCTTTGGGAGCTGTAAGGCATATATTGGCTATCATGTATATGATACACAGATTGATCAAGACCAGCACCTGTTTGGAGCAGTGGAATGCTGTGGAGATACCCCTGTGGGGCCTATTGATGAGGTTTCTTTTTTTTGTCAGCCTGAATCCATCCGGGGCCATTTTGTTTGGAGCTGTTTGCCCCTCTTTTTCCCCATTTGGAAGCTTCATGGCTGTGAACATAAATCTCTTTATCATATAAATCTACTATGATGATGCTACAATCCCTTTTGGGCATTGTCTGGATATTGATCTAAGGACTGATTTCTTTCTTTCTGGTGCCCACCCTGAGATCCCCATTGTTGGACTTGATGCTCCCCTCTCTGCTCCCCTGTTCTGAACAAACAGGATCTTGAACAATCTGTGTATCATATACACGATAGCCAATATATGCCTTACAGCTCCCGAAGAAGCATTTAGCGAAACATGTTGAGCCAACAGGCATCTATATAGCTTTACTAGCCTTATATGCAGTATATTGTTTGCTATCATGTTGTGATAGTTTTATATATGTCTGTCTGTTTATGAAAGTCAATATTTGTTCACTCTTTTTTATATTTTCCTATTAATAAAATATTTCCGATTTTTTATAAAATTGTTGTTATATTTGTGGCACCATTAAAATCCCCTTTTCCAATTCTCGTCACTCCTAGGTTTCACCCACCTTATATCAGTGATCCTGACAGAGGGGCCAGGACAACAGGTCACTTTCTGTAAAGGAGGAGTCCCTAGCTAGGTATTAAAGCAGAACTTCATGGAAAAGGGAAAGTTTTGCTTTTCTTCTTTCTCCCTTCCCTCCTCTACCACAATTATTTTCTTTTAGGGAGCAGGTACCTGGTTTTGACATTCCCAAGTTCACCCCCTCTCCCCCTTTGCCCACAGCCTTCTGGGACTCATCACAGGTCCCAGAAGCCTGTAAGACCATTAACAAAGGGTTAACGCATGCGCAGTGGGACGCCGGCTGTGAAGTCACAAACTGTTTCCCTTAGCAAATATGCCAGCACTGGGGACCCAAAGACCAGCAAAGAACTGGCCCAGGTGGGGACAACACTGGATCTCTGAACAAGTAAGTGTCCTTTATAAAACAAGTCAGCAGCTTCAGTATTTGTAGTCTTTTTTTGAGGGGGAACTGAAGATCCTCTTTAGGTTAACCCCTTAACCCAGTTGTTCTCAACCTTTCTAGTGCCGTGACCCCTTGATAAAATTTCCCAAGTTGTGGGGACCCCTAACAGAAAAATTATTTTCGTAGCATGGTTTGTCAGCACCCAAGTCAAGACAAGTAATTTGCGCCTCTAACCCACGGACATTTAGCGTCCCTGAGTCCCTTAGACTCAAACAGTACTAAAACCCCTTATGGTACATTTTAGGATGTAACACTCTTTCTCTTTGTTCTCCTTTCTTTCCCTTTTTTCTCCATCTATCCTAATTTCTTGTTTTTTTCCCCCATCCCTCTCTCTAGCCATCTTTCTTGTTCTTTCTCTTATTTTTTCCTCTCTCTTTTTCCTTGTTCCTCCTCCTATTTTCCTCTCCCTTCCATGTATTCTCTATTTTTATTCCTTCTCTTACTCCTTGGTGGGGGTGGGTGGGGGGGATAAGTGGCAGTGCTGGTGGGAGTTCTGATCAGCCAACTTAGGTGCTCTTGATCAAGGTCATCTGCTGATCTGAGAAATGTAGTGGGGACTTTGAATGTTAACCATAATCACTTCTCCGACTTTGTGGTGTCTCGCAGCAGTGACACCTATGCCGAAATGAGAAGATGGGGTCTCCTCCAGCCTCTCCCACTTCACATTCCTCAACAGTCAGCTGACCTCTAGTCTCTGCCCCCCAGCCATGCCATCAACTGAATGGGCTGGTGCAGGTTCTAGGAACAGCCCAGCTGGGAGACCGCAAAAAGGCTGGAGAGCCGTGCGGGCTTCAGGAACAGCCCAGGATTCGTGACCCCTGGCAAATCGTCATTTGACCCCCAGGTTGGGAACCACTGCCTTAACCCCTTACAGTGGTAGGTAATTGGCTCCTGTCTAAATTGGCCCCAGTTTGTGTATGTATGAATGGGAGTTAGGGACCTCAGATTGTACGCTCCTTGAGGGCAGGGACTGATGTCAATGTATAATTCCACTTTTTTTTTTATTCCACAGTCAATGTATAATAAATGTGTAAAAGCGCTGCGTAAATTGATGGCGCTATATAAGTCCTTTTAATAAATAGCATGAGGGTCATGAGTTATAGCTGAGAAAGGAGATCTGCATTGAGGGAAGTCTGCCGCTGAACTACTAAAAAAGCAAGTAAACCCTCTTTTTTGCCTTTTTGTTCTGAGTAAGTTGCTCAGAATTCTCCAAAGCCACTTGATCTACATGTCAGCCAGGCAACTAGAAATTTCAGAAGGAAAGTTCATCAGTGGCAGCCTTCGTGTTTTCTTAATATACAGTACATTTGCTTTAACTACTGCCCCAGGCAACACTAACCAAAAGAACACTTCTGAATGAATGTGAACGCTTAATACAATGGAAATGAAAATACGTTGTAAATGCTGTCATTTAACTCTGCCAACGTTAGAAAAAAATAACACTTTAATATTGTATAGATTGACGTTATATTACAGGTTTGCAGAAACTATAACGAGAACATTAACTTGTTCAATAATTGGCATGGTGTAATAATTCAGTCCATTGCCATCATACAACATTCATATTTTAAATTTTGTATATTGCCCTTGTTTCACTGAGGATGCCAAAGAGGGTTTGGCTAAATGGATTTCTTCATTAAAGATTTGTTATTCTTTCTTTTAGTGTATATACATAAAAAAAAAAATAATGGTTGGTTTTATTCTTTAGTAGTACTCTAGTAGGGAGGCAGAAACAGTTGTTAAGGCTTTTAATAGAATGACTTAAATGAATAAATGAAAAAAAAAAGTGATTCCCAGCATATCTTAACATTTATGATGTTGACTATTGGGACATCAATTTTTCATAAAGGGCCTTGTACTGCAGCAAAAGGCTTTCTAAACAGTGTTGGGGATGCATTTGTAAGCTGACCTGACCTACATAACTTTCTACAGTTACTTAAACAACGCAAAGCCTACATAACAATGACATTTACCCTGTATACAACAAACAGGTCATTAGGATGTCTAAGCTAGTGTTTCTCAACCTTTATTTTAGTCAAGGTGCCCTTTAAATTTGTGTACAGTCTTCAGGAACCCCATTCTAAAATGTAAAGAAACTAAACTAATAGTTTTACATAATACAGCAACATCCACACATGTAGTACACCCAACCTAAAAGGTGATTTATTTTTCCAAAGCACAAACACCTTTGCACACTGGTGCTGACTAGTATTCCAGCGTTTCTCTTCTCCCACCCTTATCATTCAATGGCGTCATTGGTTGTCGGAACGCTGGCGGCTGGAAGGTTGTAATGGTGCACTAGTGGTGGCTGGTGCTGAATATTTTTGAGGGGCCGACAAACAACCCCCCAGGTGGGTCGGACAAAGAGGCGGTGATCCGTGCCTTATCATCTGATGACGAGGCGGTGCTGGATCCTGGAAGCGGCTGTTGCTCCCCTTCCGCCCACTGCTCCTCACTCCAGCTGCTGATGGGTCGCCGATTCTGATAAGACACCTTGGCCATTGCTTCTCCTCCCAGCCAAACAAGAAGTGGGTCCTAAGACTCCCTGGCCAATCGAGTCTTAGGGCCCACTTTCTGATTGGCCGGGAGGAGAAGCAGGAAGGCATTAGCGAAATACAACTGGGTGGGTTCAGGGCATAGTACTTTGTGCTCCGAGCCCACCCTTTTTTGAAGCCAATTAGAGCCTCAGGCTCTAATAATGTGCTTTAAAAAAAAAACCCATTGAAGTCCATGTGTCCAGCACCCTGCATGGAGATTAGGGGCCGGGCGCATGGAATAGGGGGGCTGCCCCCGCAATAGAGCAGTCGCCACTGGTGCCCAATGAAAAACCTGTGGCTTTGTGCAACTAAAAGGCAGGCTTCATTCACCTGCTAGCTTGCATACAATTTTTGGACAATTTTTTGGACAATTTTTGGACATTTTACCAAGCTACCTCTAAAGAAACCTGAAGGCACCCTGGTTGAAAAAGGCTGGTTCAAGCAACAAGGAGATCACTTCCTTAAAGTGGACCTTAACTCCAAAAAATTACTTTGTACTTTGCAGGGTTTAGTAACCTTTCTCCTTCCACAATCTTAAAAGCCTGCCTTTTGCTCTTTAGCATGTTTTGCATACTATTTCTTTTTTTCCATGCACGCGCCAGCCCAACCCTTTCCTTTCTCTCTGCTTCCATTCTTGCCTAAGCAAAAATGATGGTGTACCCTGATCCTGTTGCCTCCTGGGATATGCACATTGGATATCCCAGAATGCTTTGGCTTCCACCCAGCAATTCCTTAAGTGTGTTTATAGACGCTAACCCCACCAAACAGGTAAAGGGGATGAAAAAAACAAAACCCAGGGGAGGACATTCCTTTTTAAAGTGTATGTCAACTCTTACAATAAACTTATTTGCTCCGTTATGGCCTGTTAAATGTGCTATTGATGGTGTTTTGTTATATCTGTTCAATAAAAAAAATATATATATATTATATAGATAACACTGAATTTTCTCAATGAATGCAAAGCATTCTCTGATTGGATGAGGTGGAGAGTGTGACATTGTCACACCACCTCTCCACCTCTAATCAGAAAACGATTGCATTCATTCAGAAAATGAAAAGCAATGTCTGAATGGTGTCTGCGCCAAGGGGGCCACCTCCTGTGTGCAAAATGCAGCAGCCGATCAGCATGGGACCCAGAAGCTAGAGGAGTTCACTGTAGTATTGATGAGTACTACAGTGATTTCCTGCTTCCAGGGGAATCCTACAAGTATGGTAAATTCATAGTTACATTGGTCCAAGCTGGACCAATGTAAGTATGTAAAAATATCCATACCTGGAATTTTTTCTTTAATTATGTATTACTGAATACAGTGCTGCATTATTTTGTGTCTTTTATGTCATATTTTTAAAAAAATGATGTACTGTATAGACAAACTTTACATCCCCAATACTGGTTGTGTTTTCTGTTGTTATGGTTCTTTGAAACTCTTGTGGGGTTATTTAGTGTGGCAGTACAGAGAATATTGTGCAAAGTGCAGTAATCCCTAAAAGGGAACCAGATTACAGCCAATGTTATCCGTTCAGTGATTTTTCTTTGCCAACACAATTGTAGATTGCACTGCTTTATTATAAAAGCTTTCATTTCATTTTGTAATTTTTTTCCACAGTGCATGGATTTTTTATACATAGGTTTATTTTAAATAAGTTGGTAAAAATATTCCTGCTGCATGTACCTTACTTTTATTTTACCGTAGAGAAATGGTTGTATTGAGAGAAAAGCATTTCAGATAGGGCTATAAAAGCCCATAAACCATGAAGTAAGCTTACATAACATTGTAATTTGTTTATGACCTTGTGAAAATTCGACCAACATTTAAGAAGATTAGAACATTTAAAGAGCACCTAAAACCTCATGTAAGATGCCTCTGGTCTATTACTGTCTCCTGAAGGATGACCCATGTCTCCAACATCTTCTGCAGCGTGTTTTCAGTCTCCGGCATCTTTTGCAGCATGTCCGTAGTATTTAAATATCTCCTTCCATCTGTGCAGGGAGAAGGATTCAGGATTTTGTATGGAAAAATCTCACCAAAGCGGAGTATCTAGTTTTGGATGGGTTAACCCTTAAATCCCATTCTAAACATCTGGACAAATGTACTGTGTATTTACTATCTTAAAACATTTCCTGACATAGGGCAGTATATCTGTTCTAATTTACCAGATCATATGTTTGTTCCTGAAAACCCTGCACTTAGTCATGTAATGATTCTTTTCTTTCATTCTATCTCTGTACCTCTCCCCCCCCCCCCATAGCATCATGACTGATGGACAAATTGCTCCTGTCTCTAAATAAGATTTGCTACTGCAGTTTCCCCATGAGCTGTAATTCAGTATGTGCTGCAGCAGTCACAGATATGATACATTAATGATACAGTAGAATGTATGCATATTGCTTTCACAGCATACTATACCAAAATTAGCACTGGATTTTGGCAGAAATTAGATAAAAATATAAGTAAGCTAAGGCCAAGTATACGATATACCTTACACATAGCACACACCCCCCAGCTATAAGGGAGCTGTAAAGAGCCAAGATATTACAGATACATTTAACGACTTCATAACTATGGCAAGCAACTGGAATTGGTTTGTTGTCAGGGAATGACACCCTACGGAGCCATAGGAAATGTTGGTGGGGAAGGTGGAATGTCTAAGCTATATTCTGTTGTGTTTCTGGCAGGCAGTTTATAAGATAAGGCCTGAAAGCACAGAGGGACTTTATGTGTCTGTTGAACCAAAGCAGAGCAGTGGAGATTGAGTTCTTATTTTTGGCAGACACACATACCATCTTATGCGTAATTAATGACCTAAACCTTCATCGCTGTAGACTTAATGCATGCTGCTTGTCATCCAGGGCACATTATTACCAGAACTATTTTCTATGTGTTTATAGTTTACTTGATTTGCCTAATAGATAGTAAATTGATAAAATAATTCAAGAACTTTGTAGGCAGAGATACTCGCCCTATTGCATGCAGAGATTTTCCAAGATTTTAACTTTCTGGGAATAAGAACACCACGGGTCTCTGTTTGTACAGCAGTCTTAATAAGACAACCAGATGTCTCACCACTGCTGTTTTCAGTGAAGTATGTTCCAATTTATTTTCTGTTTCTGAGTTACCATTCAATGGAAACCTTTAGTGTCATTTCATGAAGTGCATATTTTGACTATTATGGGCAGCATTTAATTTTCATATTTTTATACACCAGTTATGTCATACTTTTGTCATTGTTTAATAAATAGAGATACGTAGATTGGTCACTAGATGGGGCTTTCAGTGGCTCAGTGCAATTACGTCTCTCTCTCTCGCGCGTGCACGCTCTTTCTCTTCAACCACACAGGGCATACATTGTTTTCATACATTTACCACAATAGACAAATTTTTTAAAAAAAATGTGAAACATGGGTGAAAGTTAGGTGATTGTTTTCGAAAACATTAATAAATTTTAAGCTGCAAAATCCAAGAAGAGCTTTATATTGCTGCCATATTAAATGCACAATGCATTACTTATACATCACAGATAAAACAACAAATAAAAAAATTATTATTATTTTATATACTAGAAATAAAGATTAGACATCAAGGGTTAAAGCAGTCCATGTATTTTGTCCATGGAAGATGGGCACATGAATTTTGTCCGTCTTTACTATTAAATTTGCCATTTATAGAGAGGAAAACCAAGCAGTTTCAAAGAGAATACATTACCCTGCCTATGCAGGCAGAACTCTTATCATGCAGTACAGGAGAACGGTTATGACAAAGCCTTTAAAGTGCGCCGTTCAGGGAGTCAAGATACATCTATGAGCTGAGATGAAAAGGAATGACAGAAATTGGAATTATGTCAGACTAAGACGATATCAAAGTTGTACAGACAAATAATATTGAATTGTTCTCTATGTGATTTAAGAATACATTAGCTGGATCCTCTGTAATCTTCCTTCTGAGTCAACAAGTAGCTGTTAGTTTTATTCAGGGCAAAACAGACACAGAGGAACAAATTTGTTTTCAATGAGCCGTGTATTACAGAAATGCATACAGTTTTTTTGTTTTTTTTATTTGGTCATATTGTTAGTTATAAAAACATGGGGTTTTATTCACTTTAATTTCTTCAAAATGATAAAAGCATATAACGTATGTAAGGCATCTGCATGGCAAACATAGACATGTCATTCTAGATTTATGAACTGATGCAAATCCTTTTTGGAATTTAAATCATAAGAACAGGAATAATAGAAAAAAGAAAATGATAGAAAAAAGATAGTTACATAGCACAGAATGAAAAAGGATCTCTAAAATGGATGTTTTGTCTAATATTCATTTTATATATCAAACTATGATGTGTAATGTTCAATTTGCACTTTTAGTCATAACATGTGTATCTTCTTATTGTGTCATATTTTTTTCACTGCAGTTCATATACAGGTTTTCAGCCACTAGTGGGCACACTTGTCATTATGTCTGATAGTTTATGGCAGCTGGACCATTTTCAGAGATGGGCGTATACTGTATATGGAATGCATAGACCACATTAGGAGAGATCATTTGACAAATGCATGAAAATCTGGTTATCACATGACCACATTTTGCATTGTGGGATGATTGAAACCCATTCAGTATTGAGCAATTACTGTATTCATTGGTTGTGGTTACAAATGAAGTGAATGTAGAGCCAAACACTTTTTTTTAGGTTTGAATACATTGAGGAAGTGTGAGAACCTCTGATGTGTTTTTATTGCTGTCTTTGTCCAGGGGGGAATTCACCCTCTGTATTTGTCCTTCTTATTATTGTAACAGAGATAGAAAATAAAGAGAAATCTAACATTTTTCATTTGTCACAGGAACGGGAGGTACAAAGGAGATCCTCCTTGGTAATGGAATTTTAAAGACAGCAACAACACCAATAGTAAAAATATGTATAACTTATTACAAGAAAAATATTAAACACAACAAAAACAATAAAATGTTTTGTCTGTGTAAAGATAAATAGCATACATGACAAAACATGTACAGATACTTATAGCACTCCAAAATACCCAATGTGTTTCTGGCTAAGAAATTCCTTTCTTCAGGGGTAGGAGCAAAGAGAGCTGTATTCATATAATAACTCTATTAACTACTTGCCGACCGGCTCACGCCGATATACGTCAGCAGAATTGCACAACTGCGCAAAAGAACATATAGGTACGTTGTTCCCTTTAAGAGCCGACGGAGGCGCGTGCGCGCCTGCAGTGCAGGACCCGATGTGCATGGCCGGCGGGCGCGCTTGGCGCCGACCACACACGATCGCGGGCACGAGAGCCAGCACAGGGATTTGTGTGTGTAAACACACAAATCCCTTTTCTGTCAGGGGAGAGAAGACATATCGTGTATTCCTAGTAAGTAGGAGCAACGATATGTCTCCTCCCCCAGTCAGTCCTACCCCCATACAGTTAGAACTAGGGAACACATTTAACCCCTTGATCGCCCCCTAGTGTTAACCCCTTCCCTACCAGTGACATTTACACAGTAATCAGTGCATTTTTATAGCACTGATCGCTGTATAAATGTCAATGATCCCAAAAATTGTCAGTTGAAGCAAAGCAGTGCCAAATTGTAAAAAGTGCTCTGGTCAGGAAGGGGGTAAAATCTTCTGGGGCTGAAGCGGTTAATAGAAAAAGGCATATGACATTAGAAAGGACATCATATGGAAACAATAGAAAGATACAGCATCTTCCGTGATTGAATTATACATAACATATAATATATAGCATGATCTTGCACTTAAAGATAAAAAAACCTTAGGAGGTCAGTTGCAAAAGGGAAAGCCGGGCATAGGAAGATGGAGAGACAGCCACCCAAGAGGTCAAGGTTGCCTCTACGGAGGTCCACCTCAATGAGGGCAATATAAATGAGGCACTGCACACAATGCGTCTGCAAGAATCAAAAGGATATCTGGTAACAGGTAGTGCATTTTAAAAAGAAAGGGGAGAAAAAACATCTATATCCAAAATTACAGAAATTGTCATGTGAGGGAAATATCGACATACCTGGAATGTAGTGTTTGGGCTGTAATTTATGTAGCCATGTCCAAGACCAAGATGGGTCCCTGTGGGACCTCTAGAGAATCCCTTCTTGAAGGGCAGTCCCCTAAGGGGTAAATAGAGGCATAGTATACATTACTCTAAATGCCAGACATAGTTCCTAGTAGAGACCTTAAGTCTGACCCACAAAGGTACAGACCTATGACTCATAGAGTAGCGTAGAAAAGGGGCCAAACTCACATACTTACTGTTTCCAGGATTGCAGTTCATGCAGCGCCTCGTCCTATTATGGTTCTGTAATAAACAGACCGTGGCTGGGTTTTAAATATGGCGCCAGACGCCTGCCCATGCCCAGCGGCATAGGACCAACTGTCTCTGGAGCGCACAGTGCCACCCCACATGAATGGGGTGGCGCCATGCGCTCCAAGGACACCGACGCAGAGTAGCGGCACGCAGCACGACACCCCTCTGGAGGAGGAGGGAACCCGTCCATACCATCGCCGCGCAATGCAGAGGGCCAGAGGCAAGTCAGCACATAAACCCCCTTTATGCACCGGGCAGAGAGCAACTTCCCCAGAGTAGAAAATCCCCACAATTTTCTACCCTTGGGAAAGTTGCTACATGGAGCACATTCGTGTTTCAGAAAATGTGTGAAAAATTCGCTAAAACGTGGGTGGCAATTGAACTTTGCCACACTTTTGCTGCGTTAAAAAGGCATAAAAAATGCATGGCACAAATGAAACTTGGCTCAGTGCCAAAGTTTGGTACATGAGCTTTGTTAGTACATTTCTGGAGTGGAGGGAAGCCCATTCAAATGAATAGTGTCGCTTCAAAAACAAGCTAAAAAAATTACTTTAGCTCACTGTTGACTGAATCTGGCTCACATGAGTGCAGGACAAAGTGAAGTATGGACAAAAGAGCTTTGGCCATACTTCTCCTTTAAGAGATCATAACTATATAAAATCATATAGCATTTGTTGTATAAAAATAACACTTTCTATCAATCATGCACGATTTTGTGTTCTTTTGGCCTAGTGTGAGATTTGACAGAAACAGTATATTTCTGTGTAGGTCCATGTCTATATCATTTATTTTGTGCCAGTATTTCCACCTTTGTTTTCACAATGTAATGGTCTCCAGAATGTGAGTACCATATGTCAGTGTCATATACAATCTCTAGATTTTCTCCTTTTACAAGCGATCGCACAGCTGCTCTGGCAGTTCACTCAGCACAATGTCAGCCAAGGTAGGGAAGGTGTTTTGGTCCATTTCTCCTAGCAGAATGATGTGGGAGTGGTGTAATGCTCGCTGTTACATGCATATTATGGCTTTTCTGTAATATATTGGGACAAAGCAAGCAAACAAACTGCCATCTCTGAAATGTACGAGCACAGCCCGGATTGCCTCTATGTACTAGAAGCTTTATGAGTACATGGAGCGATAAAAGACATCAGTGCTCAACCTTTGTCATCCAGATAGCCACTTTACAAACGAGCCAACTCGTTCTCCAATGTTTCCAGTTCAGTCGCTTCAGTCCGGGCCAACAATACATTTTCAGTACAATATTCTCGTAGACAGAGCAGCTTATTTCAGTTTATCAGCATTTTGTTACTGAGACAGCTGCTGACTGCCATGGAGCAGGTTTGTAAATGTACAAATAAGAAACCTCTACCCGTGCCACATCCTAAATATCTGATCCAAATATGGTTTGCTGGAACACTCCTGCTTCTGATTGGACTTTACTGGCACCCACATGAGACAAAGTCACCTATTTATCAAAAATATCAAAACTTTATTGTACAATGTTTAAAAATCACGCACAATTCGTTAATAATTCATTAAAAATAATATTACCACATTATGTTACATAAGTCACAATCGATACTATTACACACAACACCTCTTGTTATTACATCTGTACTTCAGGTTCAAAGAAATGGAGGTGTATGCGCATTCATGCGCTGGTCTGGACAGGTTTGTAAATGTCTACCAAAAATGTTTACCGGAAAGTTCCAAAAACAATGTGCGCTGTACTGCATTTAGCAAAATGTATACAAGAGATGAATTTACTAAAGGAAAATAGACAGTTCACTTTGCAAGGGAAGCTGCTCTGTGCAAGGGAATTTTCCCCGGAGCTTAGCGAATAAGGTGAAGCTCTGCTGACTTCCAGCATCCAATCCTGTGCAAGCAAAAAAAAACACTGATGATTGGGTATTCTTTGCAAAGTAAAATTTTCACCACATTCACTAAGCCCTGGGGTAAATGTTCCCTCTCAAAGTGCAATTTCCCTTGCAGAGTGTACAGTCTTTTTGCCTTTTGTAAATCAACCCAAATATTCCAGTTAGACAAGACCAAAGAACCGTTTTTCATCCAGAACTCTCTCCTATAAAACTCTGAGTTTTATGTACTCCATATTGCAATTTACCAATTCTTAGATGTGGTGGCTGCAATAGTTTGTTTAGGCTGTTTTACATTTTTTCTCTGTTGATCCCACCTTCAGGTCTGTTATTTTCAACTTTCTTTAGGGGTTTGTTCATACCAGGTCCACTTGGACCGCGCTGGGCAGCCTTGCCCTGGGGAAAGTCCTAGCCCAAGACAAGGCAAAAAGCCTCATATGGTTCCAATTCACACCACTGCATTGCTGTAGCGTGTACTGAAATAAGGTACTGCATGTAGTACTTTTTCTTTCAGAGCAGTGGATTAATGCAGAAAATGTATTAAATGTCCATTTAACATTTCAATAAAGTTGGAAAAAAAACAAACAAAAAAGACAAACAATTTGGTGTGACAGGCTCAGTGCATCAGCACTGTTCATGCCAACGCACACCATATGTTCAGCACAGCTGTCTGATGTAAACAAGTGCTTAGTACAAGTTGTCCAGCAAAAGTGGCAGTTAGAGGATTGCTATAGTTAACACTGATGGGTGCTTACAATGGTGAGCTTTTAATCATATAGGTAAAATTGTTATATGGAGTTAGGCTCCAAAGTTCACCTAACATTACCTTCTCCCCAGGGTGATAATGCTGCTATCCAGAGGTGGCAACATTGCTTCTCCACAGATTCAGAGGAAGAATGAGAGCAGCCACCCTAAGGCAGGAAGTGTGTGCATGGCCAGATCAATCGAATCCTTAAATCTAAGACTTTAGAACCCCTTATGTTTGGCCCTGCCCCTCTCTAACATGTTTGTTATGCTGGCTTTGGGTTCCTGGCAGAGCGCTTCGTCACATCTGCACATGAGTGGGGAACTTTCTACACATGTACAGACACGCCAAGCTTTAAAACTTCCACAACAACCTCATCTTTACATATATGTAGGAAAACGTGCAGATACATAAATGTGCCGGAACCCAGCATCTGCGCAGTTGTGCTTAAGTCTTGCGGCACATATACGCATGTGCATAATCCGGGGGGGCAGGGTTGTGCAAATGTCATTCTCGCCTAGGAGAGAAAGATGGAAGTGCTGCACAAAAAAAAAAACAGTATATCTATAGGCAAAACTTTTTTTTTTTCATTTTGGATAGAGTAAAGGAGGGTTGTAACCCCTGACAGATTTTATTTTTGTATCCCTTAACTTCCATTCCCATAGCCAAACAGGAAGTGAGAGGAAATCCCTGCAAGTTAAAGCTCCCCCGGGTCACCAAAATTAGTGTTCCCCTTTTACTTTTTTTGGGGACAACCCAAAACTTGGGATTTACTTTTACTATCATTTTCAATGACAATGGTTAAAAGATAAGTTTGGGTTTTTTCCCCCCATCATACTTACCTAGGTGGATGCAGCATCGGTCCGATGCTGCATCTGTCCCCGTCACCTCTACACTGAGAACCGAGCCACCGAACACCGTCGATGGCTCGGTTCTCACAGCTCCAGAGCGGAGAGCTGCTGCCTGTCAATCAGCATCTCTCTGCTCTGCTCCTCCACGCTCACTGGATCCGTCTGAGGCTATCAGCGATTTTCTGAGGGGCTGAGACGGGTGTCGGTCCAGGCACCTGGCGGATCCAGACTTCCATTGTGGCGATGATGCGGTGCCTGGACTGATTCCTGTGACATCAGCAGAGAGCAGACTTCAGTTCACTCTCTGCTGAAAACGGGTCACAGGAGTGCAAAAGGAATTGCACTCCTGTGATCCATAGGAGAAGCCCAGCCAAACCAGCTCAGGCTGGACTTCTCCTTTAACAGAACAAATAGAGAGTGTGAAGCTCCCTAATGGGGGCACAGACAGCAATAAAACCTGACAGATGTTCTAATCCCTCTCCACTCTGTCCAAAACTAAAAAAAAAAAGTCTTGCCTTTAGTTATATTTTAAGTTAAAAAATATATATATATAAAAGTGCCTGGACAGAATTACAAATCCTCTTGCAGATATATTTATTTATGTATATTCCATTTCTGTATTTAACTATTTACTTGGAGTTCAGCTTTAATATCATATGTTTAAAAAAACCTTATTGGGTGATGTCATTGGGCTATGTCATTTTTTTAAAAGCAACACACAATAACAAAGTAACCATCGACCTGCAGACACATTTTTCTTTGAAATCCCTTCTGTTTTAAAATGATAGAAATATACCTACTGGGGTGTGTTGTACAAAATTTACTGATTGCACAAAATGAAAGCTGTTATTCAAAATAATCAGCTGCAAAGCATGCAGGGATTTCAGGAAGTTGTGGAAAGAGATAGCAGCAGACAGGCAAAACTCACAACATGAGAGTTTTTTTAAGTCAGCTTATATTGGATTGTCAACATTGACTATTGTTTGCATTGATATTACAATGCTGATGTTATAAAATAAAAGGGTATGCTGTGATCGTAAATGTTCTTTAAAACAATACATTGCTTCCCTATCCTGTCAATTGGGTAATAAAGGAGCGATAACAGTCTAATGGGGTAATCTCTGTGCTCCCACCTCCTGTAAGCATGTTCTCTGTGTTAGGCTGATGTGCAATGCTATGGAGCATTATTGGCTGACACTACCTAAAGTTAGAGGTTTGCGGATTATCCCCTTGAAGCTGGGTAGATAAACTATTACTGAGACTCCACCTAAGGCTACTTTCATACTTACTGGCGTTTTAGTGCTAAAAATAGCAACTGCAAAGTGCCTTACAGATGTTTCAGTGCTAAAAATAGCAACTGCAAAGTGCCTCTCCTGTTACTCCAGTGTGAAAGCCCAAGTGCTTCCACACTGGAGCGGTGCTCTTGCGGGACATTAAAAAAAGTCCTGCAAGCAGCATCTTTGGGGCGGTGGAGGAGCGGTGTATACACCACTCCTCCACTGCCCCTGCCCATTGGAATGCATGGGCAGCGCTGCCGAAGCTCCTGCAAAACGCTTCAGCAGAAGCGTTTTGCGGGCGCCTTTAACCCCTTTTTAACCCCTTCAGGGGGTTAAAAGTGCACCGCTAGCGCCGGCAAAGAGCCGCTTAAAGAGTGGTAAAGCGCAGACTTCAGTTCACTCTCTCTCCGCTTAAAGAGTGGTAAAGTGCCATTAAAACTAGCATCGCTTTACCACTACCGCCCCCAGTGTAAAAGTGCCCTAAGTGAATAAAGTAAAACTGAGATTTGCCCATGCAGGGGAAAACAACAGGTTCACTTCATTGATGGCCCTGCCAGCAGCTTATACTTATCTTCTACTCAGTTACGGTTCAATACAGTTAGCCCAGTCTAAGGCCTTTAACTTCCGCCTCATGCGACAACACTGGTTGCCAGTAACCAAAAACTGGTGCTATTAGAAGAGGAAAAGGGAAGTGAGTCCCATGCTCCCCACATATGGAAGTACCAGGTATTTTTTTCCTCCTGGCCGCACTCTACCAGCTAAGATATCACCTACACAACACACTGTTTTCAGTTACCTTAGACATTAAAGTGCAGTTCCAGTCTGGGGGAAAAAATTTTAAGTCAGCAGCTACAAATACTGTAGCTGCTACCTTTTAATATAAGGACACTTACCTGTCCAGGGAACACCCTGGTGTTTAGGCAGGGTTGCTAACACATATAGTTCATAGACATGTGCATTCGTTTTAGTCCGAATGCATTTTCGTCTGAATTTCGGGTATTTTCGCTATCGTTTTAACAAACTACTATATAGCGAACGTGCAGAATCCAAAAACCGAAAGATCCGACATAAACAAGTGCTTTATTTTCGTTTTCGTTGCGAAAACAGTTCAATATAGATAGGAGATTCAACATGATGCTGACAATAGCGATCTGTGTCTATCGAACCTGTGGTCGAATGTGCCCAACCTTAGCTCTATTAGTCCAAGATTATTCTACATAGAGAGAAAAGATTCGACATTATAGAGACAATAGCAAAAAAGGTTGAACGTGCCTAACCTAACTCTAGAGAGAAAAGATTCGACATGAAGATTCGACAAAGCAGTCACCGCGAGCGGACATTTATGGTTGCTCTGCCCACAGGCTAAAGAAGAATTCTAATGTTGGTTGACTAGTAATATTAATTAATAAATATAATTATTACTACCCTGTTTCCCCGAAAATAAGACCTAGCGGGATTGTCGGTGATGGCTGCAATATAAGCCCTACCCCCCAAATAAGCCCTAGTTAAAGTCCTTGTAGGTCTTATTTTCAGGGTAGGGCTTATTTTCAGGGAAACAGTGTAGGGCTTATTTGGGGGGTAGGGCTTATATTGCAGCCATCACTGACAATCACGCTAGGTCTTATTTTCGGGGAAACAGGGTAGTGTCATACAACATTAGAATTCTACTATAGCTTGTAGGCTGAACATTCGACCGGAAATGTAGGATTGCGGCGTCGTACAGTTTAGCTGCTCCGTCGAATCTTCTTAGAACATTCGACAGACACCATAAGCCTTCAATGACAGATTCGACCTTAATTATTTCGGATTTTCGGACTAATGCATTTTGTAATGAAACGAAATAAATAAAAACAAATTTCGGGAGTAACTAAATAAATTTATTTTTCGGACAAAAACAAAATTCCGAAACAAAATATTTCAGTGTGTACATGTCTATTTGTTTGCCAGGTAGTAATTGTCCTGGCTAATTGTTAGGAGATTCACAGATTTCCCCCTAATTCTGGAATTGCTGCACTTCTCTTTTCTGTCACTAGCTGGCATTGTAGCTGGTTACATTAGATAAGACAATGGCATAGCAAGGACAGATCATGAATGGATGGGGTGTCTCAGCCAATAGGCAAGGGTTTCCTTAAGCCCCTTGGCCTGCTGGGAGAGCCTATTTATTTGGGTGGAGTCAGGGGATTGGGGTTCTGTGCCATCTGTACGGCTGTGTGGGTGGACGTGTGTTATGTCACCCCGGCTGCTGGGCCAGAAGCCTGAGGCCTATCCAGGAGCCCGGGGAAACCTGGCTGCTAGGCTGCCTGAGGCCTATCCAAGAGCAGGAGAAGCAGCGTAAAGTTGGGACTGCAGGATTGGAGTCCAACCGAGTTGTGAAGGTACAGCCGGGGAGGGTGAAGAAGTGGGAAAGCATCAGCAAGTGCCAAGCCAGGGATCCAGCAGGATAGCGGGTGTGACGCTTGAGGAGTATACAGCGGGATAGTTCTGGAAGAGCTCAGGAGATCAAGAGATGACTGGGATCTGGAAGTCTAGTGAGAGACTGGGAGCTCAGTGAGTGAAGATCAACAGTGGGATACTGTGAGATAAGTAAAGGACTGTTCTGTGTTACCAAGAGTTATGTACAACTATAGTTAGTGACTGTTGCAAGATTAGTTGCCATAGGAGACAGCAGTCCGACCTATACAGAAGTGTTATCCGGCTGGAGGCCTTCCACTGTATAGCTGTCTACATAGAGAAGTCTTGGAGACTGCCAATTACCATTGCATCTACTTAAGGGTGTTCTTGCCCTAACCCTCTCTCCCACAGTTCTGTTAAGAGACAATAAATCTCTTGTTCGCATCCAAAAGTGACTGGCACCCATCATTTCTTCTTGCATCACACCCACCATGCCTGGTAACCCACTCTACAAGGAAGGATGTCAGCTCTCCCTAACCCTTGAGGTCACCATTAGGTCTCTGGGGCCCCAGAACCTTGCTACAACTATGCAACATCATGCTACTCTCATATACATACAGTATATTGAAAAGGGAGATTAGCCATTTTTAAAAACGTAAAGTAAAAAAGGCAACTGTATTTGCTCACCACATACTCAGATGGTGTTTTATGCTTAGTAGTGCTGCTAATTGCACTGTGTTTTACCCTTCCACTGTGCGCCTATGATTCTGCTAATGAAAACTTTATCTAAGTGACTAATTGATTATACCTTAGCAGGGATGCTGATTACACCGTCTAATATACCGGCAATAGAAGTAGAAATGTTTAATTTAACTTACATTACAATGTTTAGCTGAACTGTTTGATTCTTCCATTTACTTATCTAAAATGATTATAAAATATAGGGTTATTGTGCTGGTAATAATGTTACTAGAGCTTGTATATTAGAATGTAGCGCAGCATGTTACTATAGGGTAATTATTCTAATTAACCTAATCTAATTAAAGCTGTACCTGTCATCTGATGGCTGCATGCAGAATATATCAAAATAGGTCACAATGTATTTGGCAATATTCTGAGTTTCTGCATAATTTGTACCAAGAATTCTACCACCAAAGATTTCTAATCAGAGGTGATGAAACACTGTTAGGATGGCCCACGTCAGCATATTAGAATGGCCAAATTCTAGAAGCAGAACTCCTAGCATCAAAGTACTTGCACGTTACTTGTACCTCAGAAAACAACAAAAGCAATAACAACCTGAAAAGAAAAGTAAGTTAATGAAACAAACTTTATAAACCTATCAAACAAATATTTTTTTTTAATTAATAACCATGAGCTAAACCAAAAGCTTTAAAATAAATACCAAACACCAAAAGTTCAGCTACCAGGAATTGAGCTAAACGTAACCAGTCCATCAAAGTATTTAATCACCCTGTCTACCAACAAATGTGGGCAACATTATCTAAAGTCGAGTCAGATCCATGATTGCTTTCCAGCTTTTCCCTCCAAAAGTCCAGTCTGAGCTAATTATTAGCAGAGGTTCCTTAGAACCAAAAAGTTATTTCTAAGGGTTCCTCCATGTTAAAAAGGTTTAAAAAGGCTGTTATATCCATTTAATTTTAAACACACATGGTTATGATAAAGAATGCCAATATACTTTTACAATTGATGATGTGTAATTAGGCCATAGAATGGACTCCCCAGAAAAAAACTGTAACAGTTCTTAGATGTAGATACTGAAGGTCAGGTTTATTTTTTGAGATACACACTTTGGGCTAACCGAAAATCAGAAATTTTGGCAAACTGCTAACAGAAGGTTCAATGTTATGTTAATGTACTTGGAAGTTACAACATAAAACGGGTAAATATCTGCTTTAAAAAAGCCCATTCTATGAAAACTGGTGTACAAATGCATCCCCGGAGATGATGATGATAGCATATGACAGAAACAAAAAAACAACAATAAGCACAGTTAGGATATTCTTACATATATTATAAACGGCAAAAGGTATAATACAGCTTCAAAGATATGTCATCATAGGATTGGAACAGCACATTTTGTTTGGGGTACACATACCTAACAATCCATGTACATTTCTAACATTATTAATATTTTAAATGGCATAGAGATCTGAAAATAATGCTACCAAAGTTTTTAGCAAATTTATATTATCAATTGCTTTGGTATCCAACAGCCATAATCTATTTTATACACAATGTCATTAATCATTTTGTTTATTTTGTCGTTTTGATTAATTTGATTAATAATTTGATAAAATCATATTTTTTTTAAATGATAATATGTTAACATAATACTTTTTGCAGTGCGTATTATGCCATTTTACTTCAGTTATGTACATTTATATAAGGCTTTAAATGGCTTGATCTAGAAATACAACAACAGCTTTAACGTAACAATGCAAGTGACTTTGCATAATCAGAATGACTCCTCTGTTTCTATTCTGTCTTTTATTTCTGATACTCTTAATATTACCTGTCAAGAAAAATATATAGTTTTCTTTCATAACCAAAATTTATGTATCGGCTCAAGAGCAGCAGAAAAATGGATCTGACATGAGCTTTGATAAAGAACTGTCTGAGATCTCCATAGCGCTGGCGAAGGCATTGTCAGACAGACTATACCCCATCATATTTATTAGAATAATCCTATCCTAAAACAGGGTCAAGGTTCAAATTCATTAATTGTACCTGTGTGTATATAGGTGTGTGTATATATTAAATTATAGAAACTTTATTATATCCTTCTGCCCCAGACTTAAACGTAGCAACCCTACTTTGGTAGAACTTTCTTACTCTCCATTGCCCACAACTCAGAGAGTTCTTTGCCATGAGGTGCCATGTTGAACTTCCAGTGACCAATATGAGAGAGTGAGAGCGATAACACCAAATTTAACATACCTGCTCCCCATTTACACCTGAGGCCTTGGAACACTAATGATTCACATGACAACGGGGAAGGAAAATGGCTAATTGGGCCCACATTTGTTGCCAGCGGTTTAGACATTAATGACTGTGTGTTGAGCTATTATACAATTATAAAAGCTGTACACTCACTACTTTACATTGTAGCAAAGTGTAATTTCTTCAATGTTGTCACATGTTGTCGTCTTTTCACTCCAATTTCTCTAAGGATAGCTGTGATCTACAGGCCGGCTGGACCAGTATCAACCTTTTTTGATGATGTCTCTGCCTGGCTACCCTACTTTCTTTCCTCTGAAATCCCCACAATGATTCTTGGGGACTTCAACATCCCTATTAATACTAACACTCCTGCCGCTTCCGAACTTCTCAGCCTAACCTCCTCCTTTGACCTGAAGCAGTGGATACATGCTCCTATTCACTCCGAAGGCAATACCCTTGACCTCGTTTTCTCTCACCTTTGCACTCCATGCAATCTCTCTAACTATCCATTCCCTCTCTCTGATCACCACCTTATTAGTTTCACTCTCGCCCTCTCCTCCACCTCCTCTCCCTCCAACCGCCTAAAAGCTACCCGCAGAAACTTATGTCATCTCAACCCTTCTCTTCTCTACTCTGCTATCGACAATCTCTACAACAAAATCTCACCCCCTATCCTGCACCAACCTAGCCACTTCTGTCTAAGAATACAATGAAGATTTCATAAAAGGAAAAATATAGGAGGTATTAAAACTACCCAGAGGGCCCCTTGTAGGATAAAAAGAAGAATATAATAGATTATCAAGAAGTTCATATGATTTTTAATTATAATGTTCAACATAAAAAAATTGAACATACAATCGGGAAGCACTGGCCACTTTTAAAAGCAGATATCCAGCAGAGAACCCCATTTTATCTATAGAAAAGCCCCCACGCTGAGGGAGATGATAGTAAAAAATGTCCCTTACCCTCCAAAAACAAATCAAGATGTCACGTTCTTTCAAGGAAAAGGATTTTATCCTTGTAAAAAATGCTACGCCTGCAGGAATACTGACCAAAAGGGCCAAAAGTGCAATCAATTTATATCCAATACCACCAAAAAAGAATATGCAATAAAGGACTTCATTTCATGTCGAACAGAAGGAGTAGTGTATATGTTGAAATGTTCTTGTTCCTTACAATACATAGGAAGACTCAGGCCCGGATTTACTCCCTTTGCCGCCCCAAGGCCGGGTCCTTCAATGCCGCTCCCCCACACTCACACACTCACACACCACCATTCTTGTCCTTTATGGATGACTGCTACAGTAGATCAGTTAAAAACATATCTCCACACATGAGAACACTGAAAATAACTGACTTTAATTGTACAGACTAAAAATACTTCAGGGTAAGCGCGCGAGGGGTAAGGATTTTTTGCGGGCAATTTTTCAGGGCAATGGCTGGTGTTAGTGCTTCAATCATCCCTGGCACCATGGTTGTTATGGTGTCAGGATGAATGAAACACATTATTTCTATCATTACATTGTAATGTAAAATGAAATAGTTCAACTCACCATAATGCAGAATCATTGGGAGCCCTGAGCGTGTCACTTGCCACTATGCCTGCCACCAGATGGGGATGTCACTTGCCACGCTGCCACCAGATGGGGATGTCACTTGCCACGCTGCCACCAGATGGAGATGTCACTTGCCACGCTGCCACCAAATGGAGATGTCACTTGCCACGCTGCCACCAGATGGAGATGTTACTTGCCACGCTGCCACCAGATGGAGATGTCACTTGCCACGCTGCCACCAGATGGAGATGTCACTTGCCACGCTGCCACCAGATGGAGATGTCACTAGCCACGCTGCCTGCCACCAGATTGAGATGTCACTAGCCACGCTGCCTGCCACCAGATGGAGATGTCACTTGCCACGCTGCCTGCCACCAGATAGGGATGTCACTTGCCACGCTGCCACCAGATGGAGATGTCACTAGCCACGCTGCCTGCCACCAGATTGAGATGTCACGTGCCACGCTGCCTGCCACCAGATGGAGATGTCACTTGCCACACTGCCTGCCTGCCACCAGATGGAGATGTCACTTGCCACGCTGCCACCAGATGGAGATGTCACTTGCCACGCTGCCACCAGTTGGAGACGTCACTTGCCACGCTGCCACCAGATGGAAATGTCACTTGCCACACTGCCACCAGATGGAGATGTCACTTGCCACACTGCCACCAGATGGAGATGTCACTTGCCACACTGCCACCAGATGGAGATGTCACTTGCCACACTATGGAGATGTCACTTGCCACACTGCCACCAGATGGAGATGTCACTTGCCACGCTGCCACCAGATGGAGATGTCACTAGCCACGCTGCCTGCCACCAGATGGAGATGTCACTTGCCACACTGCCTGCCTGCCACCAGATGGAGATGTCACTTGCCACGCTGCCACCAGATGGAGATGTCACTTGCCACACTATGGAGATGTCACTTGCCACACTGCCACCCTATGGAGATGTCACTTGCCACACTTCCACCCTATGGAGATGTCACTTGTCACGCTGCCTGGCTGCCACCAGATGGAGGAGGGTGGAACAGCGGTGCGGGCAATGAGAGATGTCATCTCTCTCCCCCGCCGCCGCACCACTGACATTACTCCTCGATCTTTTAAAAAATGGCGCCGGGCAGCGTAATCACGCTGCTGCGCATGCGCTGCCCAGCCGAGCACGTACGAGCTTTCCCGAGCCCGGCCGGCTTCGGAACGGCGCATGCGCAGTAGTGGGCGGCTCGCGGCCATCATTTCTAAGGGCACCGGTGCCCTTAATCGACTCAACGGGCAGCCTAAAGGGGGGGGCGGCCGCGAAGTCACCGCAGGAGCGGCGCCGCCCCTGCACCACTGCCGCCCCGGTGGCCTTGTGGCAAACCCGGCCCTGGGAAGACTGTCAGGGCTGGGCTCAGCCGTTCCTTCTCTGAGCTGGCCGCTCAGCTGTCGGCTAATTGCCAGCTCCCACCTCTCTCCACAGTTACCCAGCTGTTGTTGTTTTTTCTCGTCAGTCCTGCCTACTTAAAGCCGTCCAGCTCACTTGATCTCTCTCTTCACCTTGGTCACATCACAAGAAACCATCTCCTGCGTTCCTGTTTAAAGACTGGCTTTGCTGAATCCCTTCTGGCTCCTTATCCTGCTTGCTGTTCCTCTACTTGGATCCCTGACTTCTGGCCTGGCTGATTACCCGATCTGGTTACTGAACTCTGGCTTGGCTGACTACCTGATAAGGTTACTGGACTCTGGCTATGCTTTGACTACGCTTACTCTATTTACCTTTTTATTTTTATTAATAAACAAGTGTGATTTTACTGTACTTCTGTCTCGGTCTGGTTCATGGTTTCTGACAAAGAACTAAACGCCCTATGTGGAAGAGATTGCGGGAACACGTACAAAACATCAAATCAGGTTTCCAAAAACATAGTAAATCTCGGCATTTCTCAGAATTTCATGATAAAAATCCCACTGACTTAAAGTTTTGGGCTATTAATAAATATAAGCCTCACTGGAGGGGAAGTCACAAAGTAAGAGCAAAAGTGAATCGAGATGGATATATGAAATCAACTGTTTTGCACCGTTAGGATTGAATATTGACTTTGATTTAAATTGCTTCATATCTAATTTTTGGGTGTAGTATTAGTATCTGATAGTAGAAGGGATCCCCAACTAATTTTCTGTTTACTTTATTTTTTTAGATTTTTTAAATTTTTTTATTTTAATTTTTATTTTTATCTTTATTTTAATTTTAATTTTATTTTATCCTATAAACATTTACCCTATTAACAATTTTATCTTTGGTATTTGTTCTTAATAGGGTCTATCCCTTGGTTTTTTAATATGGTCCATATAGTGGTTTTTAAAAATATTTTTTAATTTTGCACTTTTGTATTAAAGTATTAATGTATTTTATTGCCAATTTTGCATTTTACCTTTTATTGAACTATGTGAACAATTATTATTATTGCATTAGAGCTATCCAAAGTGTAACGGCATGATGTTACAATGAATCCTACGTCACTATGGCAACCCGCATACAATGTGGGGCTATAAATACCTTCACGCTCGCCACAAGGCTTTATTCCCTTGAAAAAGTCACGTGACCTGTGATGCCATGCGTCAGGCGGAGGAGCCAGTGATGTCACCACAGTGTTGAGTGACACGGAAGTGCTGTGAGGAGGAGTAAGCCTACGAGCCTGACTGTTACCAACACACCAGTTTTACCTGGGCACATGTGAGTGTATCCATCTTAGCCTTACATAGCTCAGTTGTTCTTAGTAATATTGCGCAATATTGTTTATTTCCTTTTTTTGAGAATCGGCATCCATGGTAAAAGGAATGTCTTGTATCGAGGATTACGGACATGTAAAAGGGGTTTGAAGAACCCTCCTGTTTTTCACTGTAGATTGGAGTCAATTTGATCGTCACATGTATGTGAGAATTCCAGATACTTTTTGTGCCTAATTTCTTTAAAGGTGACTTGTTATTGCACAGAAGGTTATTATCATTATATTTTGACACAGAAGATTTTCATTGCATTTTTATTTTCATTTTATTTTATTTTATTTCAGGTTCACTTTTTTGGTGTACACTGTCACATCTTTTATGTGTTTAGGTGGCACTGTGCATTTATCAAAGGTTGATAGTAGTGCAACAATTGTTCACAGATAATTTACTTAATCTATTAGTGTGAGATCACTTTTTATTGGCTGCAGCTGTTGTCATTTAGTCATCTTTGTTAAAAGTATTTATTTATTTTTTCAGTCCTAAATCATACCAGCGCTTTAGTATTTATTATCACTGCACAGAAACTGCTCTCCTAAAACTAGCAAACGAACGGCCAAAACCAATTGACACTATTCTGTACTCCTACTCCTGGACTTCTCTGCTGCCTTTGATACAGTTGACCACCCCATCCTCCTCAAAAAACTCCATGCCTTTGGTCTCAGTGACTGTACTCTTCGCTGGTTCTCTTCCTACTTATCCAACTGCACCTTTAGTGTTTCTTACAACTCTACTTCCTCCTCTCCTCTTCCTTTCTCTGTTGGGTTCCCCCAAGGTTCTGTTCTTGGACCTCTCCTATTTTCAATCTACACCTTCTCCCTGGGTCAACTGATAGCCTCCCATGGCTTCCAATACCACCTCTATGCTGACGACACCCAAATTTATTTCTCTACTCCTCAGCTCACTCCCTCTGTCTCCTCACGTATCACTAATTTACAATCAGATATATCAGTCTGGATCTCACACCACTTCCTCAAACTCAATCTATTCAAAACCAAACTTTTAATTTTTCCTCCCCCATATGCCCCTTCCCCTGATCTCTCTGTCAAAATCAATGGCACAACTATAAGCCCATCCCCACTTTCCAAGGTTCTAAATGTTGTCCTGGACTCTGAACTCTCCTTCAAGCAACACATCCAATCACTGTCCAAATCCTGCCGCCTCAACCTCCGCAACATCTTCAAAATATGCCCCTTTCTAACCAATGACACAACAAAGCTCTTAATTCATTTGCTGGTCATCTCTCACCTCGACTACTGCAAATCCCTTCTCATTGGCTTACCTCTACATAGTCTATCACCTCTTCAATCCATAATGAATGCTGCTGGCAGATTCATCCACATTACCAATCGCTCTGTGTCTGCTACTCCTCTCTGTCAATCCCTCCACTGGCTTCCGATCGACCAAAGAATTGAATTCAAAATACTAACAACTACGTACAAAGCCATCCACAATTTCCCCCCCAGCTACATCACTAGCTTAGTCTCTAAATACCAACCTACTCATTCTCTTCGTTCCTCTCAAGATCTCCTGCTCTCTAGCTCCCTTATCACCTCCTCCCATGCTCGCCTCCAGGACTTTTCCAAAGCCTCTCCAATCCTATGGAATGTCCTACCCCAATCTGTCCGCTTATCTCCTACTTTATTAGCTTTTAGACGATCCCTGAAAACCCTTCTCTTCAGAGAAGCCTACTCTACCCACACCTAACGACTGTATTTTAATTTTCTCCATCAGCTCATCCCCCACAGTTATTACCTTTTGTTTCCACTTGACCCTCCCTTCTAGATTGTAAGCTCTAACAAGCAGGGACCTCTGATCCTTCCTGTATTGATTTGTATTGTAAGTGTACTGTCTGCCCTCATGTTGTAAAGAGCTGTGCAAACTGTTGGCGCTATATAAATCCTGTATAATAATAATAATAATAATAATCAAAAGCTATAATAAAATATTTACAAAAATGTGAGGGGTGTACTCACTTTTGTGAGATACTGTAGCTAAAGTTTGCCACTTGCTCTGTACATTTACAAAAGCCTATTTTCCAGGCATAAAATCTGCAAGAATATGTAGAGTACATATGCTACTCTCCAAATCTGTCTGCCACTCTATGGGGATGCATCCAGTATAAGGTTTTCTCAGTTCTGGTGTATGTATTTGTAACATGGAACCAAACAACAATAAAAGCTGACATAGGTTCTGGCATCCCCTACTTGACTTAAAGCAGAACTAAGGCCGGCCATAGATGAGTCGAAAAAAAATGGCACATAGGATTGTGCAATCATTTGTCCTTTTTTCTAAAAAAGAAATTAGCATGTTGGATCAGAAACTTTCGATGGCAGCACAAAAATCGCATGTTGCAGCTGGCACACTAATGATGGGAAAACCAAGCGATCTGATCATCTGCAAGAATTTTTGTGCAATTTTCAACTTATGTATGGCCTGCTTGAACCCCTTGATTTAACTGTTTCCCAAATCTGTTACATTCAAGGCATGCCGTGAATATAACTGTCACAAAAAATGCTTTCAATCAAACTGTCAAGCCATAGGACACAGATGGCACAGGAATTAAATAAAGTAATGTGTATGTTACATAAATGTAACTTTTGCAGTATTATTATAGTGCAGCAGTAATATGTCACAAATACCTACATTACAAAGTATTGCATAAATAGCAACTAAAAGATGGCTCTGTGCCCCCCTCCCTTTTATACACAAAATCCAGCTAATCTTGGTTCAAGAAAAGAGCTACAGCTCACGTGAGTTGAAAAGCTGACATATTTTAGTTGGTGAACTCCTTTAAAGCGAAACTAAACCCAACAAATTACCTGTTTCCAAAAACAGTTACATTCAAGGCATGTTGTGAATGTTAATTGCCATGGTAGCTTGTGCTCTTGACTGAACTGTGAAGCCCACAAATGGCTGGTGTTATAACTAGCGATATGTGCAGCATCATGGCAACTGAAGATCAAAGAGAGGCTAAGATGGCAGCTCCCTTGGCTGTAAAGGATAGGAGAGTTAAGTTCCTCTTTAGGTTCAGTTTGCAGTAAACTGAACAGAATAGGGCTTACCTGAGGGATGGAACCATTGTTTGTTTCTTATTATTTTAAAGCATATCTTATAAATAGTACACGTGATAAAGCTGCAATTTGTGAACATATTAGAAGTTCTGCTCAACCCTCTCTAAACAGGGGGGTGGCAGCAGTGCAGGACAAGTGCCCTTTGCAAACCATTCTAGAGAGATTTCACTGCTTCATGACTTTTTTGAACACCAGAATGATATGTTTCAGGTCGGATATTGTACGTAGTGATAGCTATGTCTAAGGACCACTCCCAATCTAACATACAGGTAATAGTCTTCTTTTTATTATCATCAAGAATATTATGAATCCATGAAGAGTCACCAGTTTTCTACTTACCTACCAGGTACCCAATTTTGTGTGAGACTGTCCTGACCCAAAAAGGCACATTAACTACTGGTCCTGAAAATCGCGGTTGCAAAAAAAAAAGGAAATGTAAATGTCAATGTCTAGTTTTCTGTACTTTTTATGCATGCTAGAAGGCATACCAATATACATTTCATGAAATTATATTTTATAGGGAAAAACAGAATGACATCTTTGAAGTAAAAATTTGAATTTTTGAGTGATTAATTTGGCAGAGTTATTATAACTGCAGATGTCATGATCTATATAATGTTTGTTAGTTTAGCCAAGAGGGGAAACAAACTCGTTTGACTAAACTGGCTTGTGTTAGGTTAAAAAAAAAACTATGTGGCTGGTTGGCAGCCACATAGAGCAGTCATAAAATACCAATTATATGCTCACAGTCAGAGTTTAGCATATTGAATTCCCCCGATCAGTAACAGACCAGATGTAGCTTCTAAACCAAATGGCATCTCTGTTTGTCTTATGCATCCGCTGGGCCGTCTGTCATCAGCTGAAGGGGTGACCATACCATATTGTTCAATAGCTGGGAATGTGATGGCCTGAAGACCATTATATGGCAGCTAATGAAATTTGGGACAATTTAGAGTGGTCCACAGAAACTGCTTCTATAACCAATTCAAAACAATTATTTGTCTACTTATGGAAAAAAGATATGGATGTAAAAAAAAAGAAAATCCTATAAAATAAGGGTGTGGGGTTGCTAAAATGAAGGAGAGACAAAAATGGCGGATGACAACCATAAATTGTCTGCAAACTTTTTTGCCTCCTGCAGAAACCCTATATACCATAATAGACCATATTATGTATACTGTAGCAAACTGTAAGCTCATCTACCTTTCATTAACTGACTCTGACAGGCATAATTGCTGACAACAGAGGACGGCAATATGATTGTAGTAATGTGTTGATCGCACTACTCTCTTTTACACTTTTGATTTGTCACAGTAAGTTAGTGACATGAAAAAGAGCAGTACATTGCGGCTCCATGGCTGGTTGCTGGATCTAAAGGGGGGTCACTGAACCACCAATGAGACGTAGCCTGGCAGGCTCCCCCTTTTTTAACCCTTTTCTTGTTGTACTTGTTACCTTATTTCTCAAACCCATGATAAAACCACCTGCTTTTTTTATTTATTACTATTATTTAAATAAAATATGCATTAATACACAATATAAAAATATGCATGAAAAGTTTACTTAAGACCCCCGAAACCTAGACTTGGTCTTTGCAGGGAGCCAGGTACTCCCACGGGTCACAGACATACAAATACTCCCTAGGGGTATTTCCGATCACGCACCCTTGCTGTTGTCTTTGGATCTCTCCCTAGGCCCAGTGGCAGGGGTATGGAGGCTCTCCAGATTTTGGATCTCAGACACTGCAGTAGATTCCCAATTTAGGACAGAACTGCTAGACTTTTGGGCAGTAAATGTGGGCTCGGCAGACCCCACAGTAGTGTGGGACGCCTTTAAGGCCACAACGCGGGGGCAGTACCAGGCCATCATTGCCAGAGTCCGACGAGAGCGTAGGGCAGATTTGATTAAGGCTGAGCGGGATGCGGGCAGTGCGGAGGCTCTTTTTGTTCGTACCCGAGACCCTGTGTACTATTCGCATCTACAACTCATGACGAAGGAGGTGGTGCGTCTTCGTACCTCTCTCACCCAGAAGAAAATGTTGGCTCAGTCCAAGCGGATTTTTGAGCAGGGAGAGAGGTCAGGCCGTCTGTTGGCCTGGCTCTCCAGGGAACAGGCTGGTGGGATGAGTATCTCATGTATTAAAGACCTATCGGGACAGCTGATCCATACACCGGAAGGGATAAATGGCTGTTTTGCGGAATTCTATGAATCCCTCTACAGCTCCAGGGTAGACTATAGAAGAGAAGATCTAGGAGCATACTTAAATGATATTGATATCCCAACCCTTACAGCTACGTACCGCGACAAGCTCGACGCCCCAATTACGTCTCTGGAAATACTCCGGGCACTTAAATCAATGCAGACAGGGAAAACACCAGGTCCTGATGGCATCCCAGTGGAGTTTTACAAACAGTACGCAACAGAACTAGTTGATAAATTACAGGACCTCTTCTCTGCGTCGGGGCGTCTTGAAAAACTCCCGGACACAAAGAGCGAAGCGATTATAGTGGTGATCCCTAAGCCAGGGAAGGACCCCACGTTATGCTCCTCGTATCACCCCATATCCCTTCTAAACGTCGATGCAAAGGTGCTGGCGAAAGTGTTGGCCAACAGGCTTAATTTGGTCATTACTGCCCTCATCCACAGGGACCAAACAGGCTTTATGCTCGGAAGGGGAACTGACATTAATATCAGACGCCTTTATACCCACATAGATAGAGCAGATGAGGCGACTAAAGGAGTGGTGGCCTCACTTGACGCGGAGAAGGCTTTTGACTCCGTCGAGTGGGGTTACCTATGGGAGGTGCTCTCGCGATTCGGGTTTGGCCCGGGTTTTACGAACTGGCTCCGCATGTTATATCATGGCCCCTCAGCTAGAATACGTACCAACGGATGGTTATCGGGGAAGTTTAGACTCTTTCGTGGCACGCGACAGGGATGTCCTCTCTCCCCGGGTCTATTTGCTCTGGCAATGGAGCCCCTGGCTATATTGCTGAGGAATGATACGGGTGTGAAGGGTCTCCAGGTAGGTCTAATTGAGGAGAAATTATCATTATACGCGGACGATGCTCTGCTCTATTTAGCGGATGCGTCGTCCTCTTTACAGACTGCACTGGACCTGATTAACCGATTCGGTGGGTGCTCGGGGATATGCATTAATTGGGACAAGTCGGTTCTTTTCCCGCTCCACCCCTCGACCCCTAGGGTGCCACACCCACAGCTCAAATGGGTAGATGACTTCAAATATTTGGGGATCCAGGTTAGCGGCAAAGTCCAAGACTACATGGATAACAATTTGCGACCACTCATGATACAGCTTACGGCTAGATGTGCTGCTTGGCGTTCCCTTCCATTGACACCTGTTGGCAGAGTCAATTTGCTAAAAATGATCTTTCTTCCCAAGTATCTCTACTTCTTCCGTAATACACCTATACACATACCTGGGACTTTCTTTCGAAGGTTGGAGAGTCTGCTGATACATTTTGTCTGGGCCGGGAGGCCACCTAGGTAGGCCAGGCAGATTTTATATCTCCCGCTCTCGGGGGGGGAGTGGCGCTACCGAACTTTCAAATCTACTATTGGGCAGCTGTTCTGGTCACGATTCGGTGGTGGTTCTCCCAGCCCATACAGAATCCGGCGGTCACTCTGGAGGCAGCTATTTTGGGTTCCTATGCGGCCCTTAGCAATCTCCCGTTCCGTGGACTTAGAGCCAGCCTGACCATGACAACACTGATGCGAACTACCGTGAAGGTATGGCAGGAGGCTAGGAAAATATATGGGAAGCCCAATTTCATCTCACCCCATATGCCCCTATGGGGTAACCCTATGCTCCCCCACTTTTACAGCATACCGGACCCCTCGCTTTGGGCAAAAAAGGGAATTCTCACATTAAAACATATAGTCAAAGAGGGTAGACTTATGTCTTTCCAAGCCCTGAGGCAATCCTTCGCTATTCCGCCCTCCTTCCAATTCAGGTACTTGCAGCTGAAACACGCCTTTGAAGCTCAGTTCCCTGCCCCCCTCATTCTGGAACCGGACTCCATTGAACGGCTCTTGACTTCCAGTGTGATGGGGAAGCCCCTCTCAACATTATATCTTTACCTTACAGTGGAGTATGATGCCAAATTAACCAAAACCTGGGAAAAGTGGAGGGTCGATATTCCCTCTTTGAACGAGGAGGAGTGGAAGGAGTGTTTAATCTCCTACATTCCCTCCATGATAGCTGCAAAAGATAGGTTCATACAATTTAAGTTCCGACACAGAGCGTATTTCACCCCACAGAGACTGGCGCGCATTTACCATCAAAGAGATCCCAACTGTCAGAGATATAGGCAGGAGGAGGGTACTTTCTGGCACATGGTCTGGTCCTGTCCCAAACTTCACCCCTTCTGGTCAACAGTGGCCTCCACATTGAGCAAGGTCATAGGCTCACACTTGCCGGTTGATCCCCAGGTACTACTGCTTAGTCATTTGGAGGAAGTGGAGGGAGATAGATATAGTAAATTGTGTCTAACCTTTGCATTATACTATGCCAGGCGTGAAATCTTATTGCGACATCCTACATCTCATGTTCATTCTTCTGATGCTCGCCCCCCCCCCCTCATCCCCTTCCTTTCCCCTCCCTCGGTCCCCTCCCCCTCCCCCCCCTCTTCCCCCGCCCCCCCCCCGCCATCCCTACTAGGTTTGACTGTATATTGGTTACCTACTTTATTCTACCTGAGAGGTTATTACGCTTTAATGCCATAAGAAGTATTGTTAGGTGAAACTTCTGACGTTTGCATAACTGACATATCTGCTAAAAAGTGGCTTTTGACTGAAGGCAGATCCTGCTGTCACTATTCTCATCGCATTGACTGTAATTTATTGTATTGTAATACTGATTTGTTCAATAAAATCTTCTGTTAAAAAAAAGACCCCCGAAACCTATATATATATATATATATATATATATATATATATATATATATATATATATATATATATATAGTCAGGTCCATAAATATTGGGACATCGACACAATTCTAATCTTTTTGGCTCTATACACCATAACAATGGATTTGAAATGAAAGGAACAAGATATGCTTTAACTGCAGACTTTCAGCTTTAATGTGAGGGTATTTACATCCAAATAAGGTGAACGGTGTAGGAATTACAACAGTTTGCATATGTGCCTCCCACTTTTTAAGGGACCAAAAGTAATGGGACAGATTAACAATCATCCATCAAACTTTCACTTTTTAATACTTGGTTGCAAATCCTTTGCAGTCAATTACAGCCTGAAGTCTGGAACGCATAGACATTACCAGACGCTGGGTTTCATCCCTGGTGATGCTCTGCCAGGCCTCTACTGCAACTGTCTTCAGTTCCTGCTTGTTCTTGGGGCATTTTCCCTTCAGTTTTGTCTTCATCAAGTGAAATGCATGCTCAATCGGATTCAGGTCAGGTGATTGACTTGACCATTGCATAACATTCCACTTCTTTCTCTTAAAAAACTCTTTGGTTCCTTTCGCAGTATGCTTCGGGTCATTGTCCATCTGCACTGTGAAGCGCTGTCCAATGAGTTCTGAAGCATTTTGCTGAATATGAGCAGATAATATTGCCCAAAACACTTCAGAATTCATCCTGCTGCTTTTGTCAGCAGTCACATTATCAATAAATACAAGAGAACCAGTTCCATTGTCAGCCATACATGCCCACGCCATGACACTACCACCACCATGCTTCACTGATGAGGTGGTATGCTTTGGATCATGAGCAGTTCCTTTCCTTCTCCATACTCTTCTCTTCACATCACTCTGGTACAAGTTGATCTTGGTCTCATCTGTCCATAGGATGTTGTTCCAGAACTGTGAAGGCTTTTTTAGATGTTGTTTGGCAAACTCTAATCTGGCCTTCCTGTTTTTGAGGCTCACCAATCTTGTGGTGAACCCTCTGTATTCACTCAGGTGAAGTCTTCTCTTGATTGTTGACTTTGACACACATACATCTACCTCCTGGAGAGTGTTTCTGATCTGGCCAACTGTTGTGAAGGGTGTTTTCTTCACCAGGGAATAAATTCTACGGTCATCCACCACAGTTGTTTTCCATGGTCTTCCGGGTCTTTTGGTGTTGCTGAGATCACCGGTGCATTCTTTCTTTTTAAGGATGTTCCAAACAGTTGATTTGGCCACACCTAATGTTTTTGCTATCTCTCCGATGGGTTTGTTTTGTTTTTTCAGCCTAATGATGGCTTGCTTCACTGATAGTGACAGCTTTTTGGATCTCCTATTGAGAGTTGACAGCAACAGATTCCAAATGCAAATAGCACACTTGAAATGCACTCTGGACCTTTTATCTCCTCTTTGTAAATGAGATAAGAAGGGAATAACACACACCTGGCCATGGAACAGCTGAGCAGCCAATTGTCCCATTACTTTTGGTCCCTTAAAAAGTGGGAGGCACATATACAAACTGTTGTAATTCCTACACCGTTCACCTGATTTGGATGTAAATACCCTCAAATTAAAGCTGAAAGTCTGCAGTTAAAGCACATCTTGTTTGTTTCATTTCACATCCATTGTGTTGGTGTATAGAGCCAAAAAGATTAGAATTGTGTCGATGTCCCAATATTTATGGACCTGACTGTATATATATATATATATATATATTTTTTTTTTTTTTAAAGCAGAGGACCTATAGAAAAAACAGATGTCATTCCCCATTCTTTGTGTCATATGATATTTGCATAAATGTTTACCAATTTTATATTTTTTCAGTAAAAAATACATTCAAAAACATTACAGAATTATTTTTACACTAAATATAAAAGATGAGACCTTGACAAGTTAATATCACATCTATCTAGCTTCAAAGCTGTGTACAGCTGAAGGCTGTGCTATCCAAAATTATTAATAGGTGACGTGTAAAAACTTTTACAGCTCATTTGTTTAGAGTTAAACTTAAAATGATGGTTCTAAATTACTATTCCACCTGCAGCATTATAGAAATACCTAATATGCTCTATAGGCATTTAAGCAGCTTCCTAACTTTGTGTATATGTGCAAGTGTCCTTGAAGTTCATGATAATTACTTTATTATCTTTGCACATGTTTGTTACTTGTTCTTTAAGGGTGTCAGTGCACTTAATGACAGTTGCAGTTAACCTGCATGAGGTATAGATACTGTATGGTCTCGGCACAGGTGCAAGGTACTGCAGATGTGGCTCAGATGTGATACATTTTTGATATAATGCAGTATTGTGATGGTATAGGTGCAGTCTAGGTTTGGAATAAGTGCAGTATTGAGTGCAATATGGGTGCGGTATGGATTAGGTTCACTTGGTGTCCTGCTCTGAGTGGCTCAGTCTTTGCTAGCACTATCAGCATGGGGTGAATAGCACTCTCACCAGTTCCTGGAATGCTGTGGTGATCTTTCATTCTAGAAGGGGGGGCCCCCTTCAGTCTCTTCTTTCAAGTTTTTGGTAGGAAGCAGAGGGTGAGTGGATGCTCTAGTCTCCCGGTGGCAGCGGTGCAGGTGCTGTGATGTTGGCGGTGCTGCACTGCCCCTGGTGTCCTCATTCCCAGTTTCGGACTCTGATCTCTGCCAGTATAGTTTCCCACTAGCAGGCAAATATCCAGACAGAGGTACTCTCTCTCTCTCTCCCTCTCTCTCTCTAACTCCCTTGGTTCCAAGAGGAAGAACTTTCCCTGGCAGTTTAAAAAAAATCATCTCTCCACTCCTCCTACTGCACAGTGCCTATTGGGATCTGTAGTGTAAGGAGTCTATTCATCCCATTATATGGCTATAGCCTCAAATCACAATTCCCAGAAGTCTCAGCACTCTTGCTTGGCATTAGTTCTCCTACTGCTGGTCAGGGGAGAATGGTGCAGCATAACATCAATATCTCAGTAGAAGAAGAGAAGAAAAAAAAGGCAATGTCTCCTTCTCCATATTGCTGTATCCCAGTACCTAGTTACATCTCCAACTGTTCTTCATCTTTAGCTGGCTCACAATGTGCTCATGCTCACAGAGGAGCCATGTGAGCGATGGAATTGGGAGGGGTTACCACCACCCTGTCCACAGGTAGAACTGATCGCCTGGCTTTACAGGCGACAGAATCAGTTCTAAATAATAACAAAGTCTGAGCTCTTTTTAAAAATGTACAGTATGCTGGCTTTTCTATCATTTCTACCTGCAGAACCCAGGAACCTATCATGCTCTAGGCACCCACTTAGGTCTTTTTCTGGGTGATTTTGCTCTGATGAGTTCTGCTTGACTAGAGTGACAAAGATTTGCAATATTGGGGAATGATTGAAACTCCTGTCAGCTTGTTTTGTTTCATGTGTCAGCTTCCTGCAGATACAAGAAGTAAGAGGAAATCTTAAAAGTGAGATGAATCCCCTCTTAGGGCTCGTTTACACTTGTGGTTGGGGGGTATTAAAAACATGTGGTTGAGCATTTTTACTGTCCCCCAAACATTCCTTCTTAATCTGCAAAGACAGGGGTGTACGCATGCCATGGCAGAAATTAAAGCCTTGTTGCTTTTGGTAGGCAGTAGTGCCCCATTCAAGTGAATGGGGCGGTGCTGCAAAGCACACAGTTGAGGCACATTTCGGTACATTAAAACAGGTGGTGAGAGAGCAAGAAATCACCTCCGCACCACCTGTCAAATTCCTCTAAAAAGCAGTCCTGCAGATCACTTTTCAGAAGGGTGGCAGGCCTTGCCACAAGCAGGGCCGGTGCTACCACTAGGCAAACTAGGCAGCTACCTACGGAGCACTGCTGCCTAGGGCGCCCGGCCGCTGGTTTCCCTACTCTCCGTCTCCGTGCTATGTACGTTTTCGGTGCTGTATTATAAATACCTCTGTAATAAATGTTATAACCTCTAGTGAGCACTGCTGGATAAATCGTGCACACCTAGGGGGATGCAGAGGATGCCTCTGCTGCATGTTACTCATGCAGCCACTCTGTAGTGTCATTATAGAGGCGCAGCACTGAAGGACATGTCCTGATGGAACGGAAGCAAACATCCCCTGCGCACCTTTATGATCAGTGCTCTCTACTGCAGCCGCCTGCTTCCACTAGCGCCGGCTTCTGTCACACTGATGAAGGGGGTGGATTCAGGGGCGGAGCCAAGCGGGGGAGGCAAAATTAGATTTTGCCTGGGGTGTCAAAAATCTTTGCACCAGCCCTGGCCACAAGTGTCAATGAACCCTTACACAGTTGTCCCAAGAACTAGTGTCTGCGTTGAAAAATTTCTCTTCCATTTCTGTTCTGGTGGTAATTTAAAATTTTGGATTCTGTCTTTCTTTTAACCCCGGACAGTGGTCACTTGAAGAAATAAAGTGAGGGAATCTCCCCAGTGGGGACACAGACAGCAATACATGTCTGGGATGTGTCTTAACCCCTTAACTTTTTTTTTCTTTTTGAAAGCCTACGGCGTGTGAAACATACTTAAAAACTTCACCCGGTGCCAAAAAAAAAAGCACACACATAAAGAGCGAAACACAAAAACGTGCAACAGGTGTACACAAGCCATCTAAAATTAGATTGCCTTGCCCTGATCCCCCGAGGCATTAGGCTCCGGACGGAGACTGGGGTACTTACACTTGGTCCATCTAGCCGAAATCAGACAGACCACATTCTCTGGAGGGTCTACCGAAACAGACCCATCCAAGTACTATGTGGGGCTCCCCCAAAGGGAGACCCCATGACAGAGGGCGAATTAAGCCAGAAGGCCATGTCCACCCCCTCCCAAGACTTTCAGGACAGGCCCGAGGACCTGCACCCTACCAGTCACACGTGCAAAATCGTGTACAAACATAAAAATACAAGAAGTGACAAACAAAGGGCTTAAATAAAAGAAAGTGGGGGATAAGGAAGTGTGGAGGAGAGTGAAAAGTGATCATTGTGAAAAACAATGACCAGGTCCTAACCCCTTATCACTCTGCCCAAACCATTAAACATAAATTACCTTTGGACATGTTCAGAAATGCACTCCCCCCCCCCCCGACTGACCACCTGAACAAGGACATGCAGCCGCTCAGGGCTATATACACATGCTGTAGCTGCAATGCTTTGCTTTTCAGTTGCAGAAAAAATTAAACCCCTGTCCTGTTCAATGGACAGTACTGCCAGAGAAGGCAATTCGTTCCTGTTGATGGGGCTACAACGCAGCTGCCCTGCATCCGCATGCAATGGTCAAAACAGGCGATGAGGAGGTGACATATCGCCTCCCAGACGCTTTTTAACTGCCTTCTGAAAAGTGATCTGCGGTGGATCACTTTTCAGAGGGGCAGCAAGGGCTGACACATGTCTGAATGAACCCTTAGAAACACTTTAACTCCCAGCTTTGTAATTGGCATAATATTCTGGGATTTCTAGTTCTACAACAGGTAAGAAGCAACATATTTTCTAAACATGTTCTTGGTTGTTGAAAAGCACAGTTTTGAAATATATGAACACATACTGGTTCATCTTTTTCCCATTACAAAGAATGTTTCACAAGCTGAGCCTGTAGCATTTTCCTTCCTCTATTTTTCAAGATGCTTGAGATAGTTGGAATTGTCGGTCCCGAGTAGAACAATAGAGAGTAAATCCACTCACCTAGCGCATATCCATTATGCTGGATTCAGCTGTAGGCAGATTTTCAATCTCCTTCTACAGCTCATCGTGTATTATAAAAATGCAGTAGGGAATTCACGGAGGTCACAAATAAATCTGAGTTATTAACCCTATCTCCTCAGCTGAGATAATCCAGCCGACACTTTCAAATGTGTCAGTAAATTAATTTTCCTTAATCCAAGAGGATAATTCTGCTTTAATATGGCTACATATTGCTACATGTGAATTGTGCACTAAGTAGCTCTTAAATTTCATGGGGATAATTTGCTTCTTTGACTTTTACGATGTTAGCTTACGTAGGAATTAGCAGAGATACAACTGTTCACCATTATTGTCCCTCTTAACAATAGAAACACATGGTGAGAATAAAAATTGTCTTTTCTTCAAGCCATTTCCAGAATGGATATTTTTCCTGTATGTCTGGGGAGAATTAATAGAATTGTTAAAGTGACAATTTTCCTCCCTATGCCGTCAGAAGAAAATTGATAGTGCCATAGTACTGAAATCATTGGATATGATAAAGGCATAGCATACACTTGCAGCTAGATGGTACTGATCAGAATAGTAATAACCTATGCTTTCCTTTAAAGGGACACTATTCTAAATTGATAAAATAGGGCTCATGCATGTTGCATTTTTTTACCAATTGGCAGGGCTGTCTTTTACGTGGCAAAAGGGGCACCTGCCCTGGGCCAAGTCATTGTTGTGGGGTCCAAAGCAGCTGCCTCTTTAAGTGGTTGTAAGCTTTGTTACACCACTTGTACCTACAGGTAAGCCTTTAATAAGGCTTACCTGTAGGTACTGTAAATATATCCTAAACTTGCACAGTTTAGGAGATATTCACTATATGCGCTCCTGCCGACGTCATTGGCACATGTGCACTGAAGAAACAGCCCGCTTGTGCTGTTTCTTCAGTACCCGTGCCATGACTGGCGGCACCCGCTCGCAAGCGCCGGAGTGACGTAATCGCGGCTCCGGCCAATCACAGCCCACGAACCCGGAAGTAACTCTGGTGAAAGATGTCGGCCGTGGGAGCAGAGTGTGGGCGGCACTGCAGGCCATCATTTTAAGGTAAGTATTTCATGATGAGCTAGTATGCGATGCATACTAGAACATTATGCCTTTGTCTTGCAGGTTGTTTTTGTTTGTATTTTTTTGGAGGTTTACAACCTCTTTAAGCCCAGACTGCCTGCAAATAGCTGATAAGTGGTTTTGGCTATCCTTCAAGTGATGAGGGTGGAATTGAATGTTGGGGGTGCTTTTAATTGGTTGGGTGTTACGTCTGCAGCCTGTTTGGTGATTGGCCAGCTCAGTAACGGAAAATTTGTCCAGGTAGCATCTGTCAGTCCCAGGCACAGTCACATGGACCCATAGGCGTGCGCACAGGGTGTGCCGGATGTACCTGGGCACACCCTAATTGCCCCGTTTGCATTAGCATTAGTGTCTGGCACCCTTCACAGCACTTCCAGATTCCCTCCTCTCCCTCCAGCTGCTGCAGACATACAGGGGAATCTTCAAGATGGAGAGCGACGAAGGAGACATTGACAATATCATTTACTGGCCCCTTCCTTTTCTGAATGAGCTCAGTGAGTATTCAGTACCGATCACTCACTGTGCTCATACATAACTGAAGCATAGTATGTGTTTAGTATGCTTCAGTTTATGAATGGACAGGAAGAATGGGCAGAGCTCTTTGTGTTCAATAATTCTGTGTAGCTGAGGCTATAAAAAGGAACTGGGGAACATGTTTCCCTAGTCCCTTTCTCTGCCTTAAGAGGAAGACTTCAGGGGTCTATTTAGACCTCTGATATATCCCCAAAGCCCCCCACACCCCAAAAGCATTGTGGGAAAAAATATATGATTTTTTTTTTTTAATTCTTTTAATTGCAACAAATTTAGAAAAGTAAAAATAATTAAAAATGTAAAGAATAATAATAAAAAAATAAATAAAAGGACTCATTCACACTGGTTCTGTGTGTGTGTATGTATATTTATAAACAGTCTAGAACAGAAAAGAGACACGCATGTGCATTTGAGCTTTGGGGGTGCACACCCTAATGCAGTAGGCTGCGCACGCCTATGCATGGACCCCTCTTCCTCACTATGTCTGACAAGCTGCAGACCATCGGCCCGCTGAAGAACTTGCCTGGTGTTCCTCTGACATCCTCTGGACACTATTAAGGTCAGACCAATAAGGGCAATGCAGGGGTCTGTGGAGGGAGGGGAGGAGTTCCAGTGTAATGATGGGGGCAATATGGGAGTGAGGGCCCTGTGTAATTATAGGGATAGTATGGGGGGGGGGTCCAGTGTAATGATGGGAGTAGTATGGGAAAGGGGACCCTGGGTAATAACAGGGGTAGTATGGGGATGGGGGGTCCTGTGTAATGATGTGGGAGGGGGGGTCCTGTGGAATAATGGGGAGGGGTCCTGTGTAATGACGAAGGTAGTATGGGGGAGGGGGTCTTGTGTCATGATGTGGGTAGTATAGGGAAGGGGTCTTGTGTAATGATGAGGGTAGTATGGGGGAGGGGGTCTTGTGTCATGATGTGGGTAGTATGGGGAAGGGGTCCTGTGTAATGACGAGGGTAGTATGGGGGAGGGGGTCTTGTGTCATGATGTGGGTAGTATGGGGAAGGGGTCCTGTGTAATGACGAGGGTAGTATGGGGAAGGGGTCCTGTGTAATGATGGGGGTAGTATGGGGGAGAAAGTCTTGTATAATGATGACAGTAGTACATCCTGCATGCTTGAAGTAGGTATAAAAAAGACACTTGAAGCTCTGGTCAATGCAGGAGCACAATTAGGCCTGGTTCACATCTACGCAGGTGCAACAGTCCATGCATCTTGGTTAACATCATACGCACTTTGCACACAACTATTCATTTGAATGGGCTGCCTCTTTTTAAATGAACTGCATCAGAAAGCAGAGTACTTTGTTGCCATGTGTTCTGGTGAGCTAAAAACGCATGAGCTTTAGCAAGGTGCATTGAGCTGCTATTAAAAATTAAGCGCACTTTAGAGAAACTACAATATGGACATATGTTTTTGTGTACTGCAGGAATGAGTGTGACTTTGTTGGTGGTGCACAGATAACAACAGAAACTTAGGAGACAGGGACAGAGCACTGGCAGAATCACCAGGTTTTGTTTTAATGAAACCTGCAGACTTCAAATGTGTGGGTGTAACTAAATGTTTTGCTACTATGTTTCGCTATACAATATACAAAGAATTAGTATTGCTGTTTATCCAGTTCTGAGATTTACACAGCTCTTCCATGCAGCACTGTTCTGTCAAAACAGGGCAAGAGACCTGATTTTCATTTTCTGCAGTTCAGTAACACTTAAGCTGGTTATAGACAGATTCTTCCATCCACATAAACAAGTTGGATAGGGGAGTTCCCCGCCGGGACATTCTGACAGCAGAACCCACCAATTGGCTGCAGCCGGTGATTGACAAAAATTTGAAATAGAAAATGCTTATGAGCAATGTTGTACATAACAGTCATCAGTGTTGAAACTCGGCAGCCGTGGCTACAGTGGGGACAGAAAGTATTCAGACCCCCTTAAATTTTTCCCTCTTTGTTATATTGCAGCCATTTGCTAAAATCATTTAAGTTCATTTTTTTTCCTCATTAATGTACACACAGCACCCGATATTGACAGGAAAACACAGAATTGTTGACATTTTTGCAGATTTATTAAAAAAGAAAAACTGAAATATCACATGGTCCTAAGTATTCAGACCCTTTGCTGTGACACTCATATATTTAACTCATGTGCTGTCCATTTCTTCTGATCATCCTTGAGATGGTTCTACACCTTCATTTGAGTCCAGCTGTTTGATTATACTGATTGGATTTGATTAGGAAAGTCATATACCTTATATATAAGACCTTACCGCTCACAGTGCATGTCAGAGCAAATGAGAATCATGAGGTCAAAGGAACTGCCTGAAGAGCTCAGAGACAGCATTGTGGCAAGGCACAGATCTGGCCAAGGTTACAAAAAAAAATGTCTGCTGCACTTAAGGTTCCTAAGAGCACAGTGGCCTCCATAATCTTTAAATGGAAGACGTTTGGGACGACCAGAACCCTTCCTAGAGCTGGCCGTCCGGCCAAACTGAGCTATCGGGGGAGAAGAGCCTTGGTGAGAGAGGTAAAGAAGAACCCAAAGATTACTGTGGCTGAGCTCCAGAGATGCAGTCGGGAGATGGGAGAAAGTTGTAGAAAGTCAACCATCACTGCAGCCCTCCACCAGTCGGGGCTTTATGGCAGAGTGGCCCGATGGAAGCCTCTCCTCAGTGCAAGACACATGAAAGCCTGCATGGAGTTTGCTAAAAACACCTGAAGGACTCCAAGATGGTGAGAAATAAGATTTTCTGGTCTGATGAGACCAAGATAGAACTTTTTGGTCTTAATTGTAAGCGGTATGTGTGAAGAAAACTGCTCATCACCTGTCCAATACAGTCCCAACAGTGAAGCATGTTGGTGGCAGCATCATGCTGTGGGGGTGTTTTTCAGCTGCAGGGACAGGACGACTGGTTGCAATCGAGGGAAAGATGAATGCAGCCAAGTAAAGGGATATCCCGGACGAAAATCTTCTCCAGAGTGCTCAAGACCTCAGACTGGGCCGAAGGTTTACCTTCTAACAAGACAATGACCCTAAGCACACAGCTAAAATAACGAAGGCGTGGCTTCACAACAACTCCGTGACTGTTCTTGAATGGCCCAGCCAGAGCCCTGACTTAAACCCAATTGAGCATCTCTGGAGAGACCTAAAAATGGCTGTCCACCAACGTTTACCATCCAACCTGACAGAACTGGAGAGGATCTGCAAGGAGGAATGGCAGAGGATCCCCAAATCCAGGTGTGAAAAACTTGTTGCATCTTTCCCAAAAAGACTCATGGCTGTATTAGGGTGCTTCTACTAAATACTGAGCAAAGGGTCTGAATACTTAGGACCATGTGATATTTTAGTTTTTCTTTTTTAATAAATCTGCAAAAATGTCAACAATTCTGTGTTTTTCTGTCAATATGGGGTGCTGTGTGTACATTAATGAGGAAAAAAATGAACTTAAATGATTTTAGCAAATGGCTGCAATATAACAAAGAGTGAAAAATTTAAGGGGGTCTGAATACTTTCCGTCCCCACTGTATATGGCAATCCAGAGGAGAGTGTCCGGACGGTGACAACGATAGCTGGAGGTGGTGAGACACAAACCAGCACCTTAAGCAATGCACCCCTAATACAGATGTACTGAAAAGGCTTGATTGATGTTTTTAAAATGTGAGTGGTTTTCCTATTTTAAATATAGTCATTGAACATTTGGTACTGTACCATTGGAGGCATTTTCTTTCTTTTTTTATATGGGATACTTTGATACATCCACCCCACAGAGGAACTACATGAGATTTGCTTAAGGAGTGGAACAATTCAATGTTCTATTATGCTTGATAAGCCAACCATGAGAATGGAAGGCAAACAGTATCTCACAAAAGTGAGTACACCCCTCACATTGTTGTAAATATTTTATTATACCTTTTTATGTGACAACGCTGAAGAAATTACACTTTGCTACAATGTAAAGTAGTGAGTGTACAGCTTGTATAACAATGTAAATTTGCTGTCCCCTCAAAATAACTCAACACACAGCTATTAATGTCTAAACTACTGGCAACAAAAGTGCGTACACCCCTAGGTAAAAATGTCCAAATTGGGCCCAATTAGCCATTTTTCCTTCCCGGTGTCATGTGACTCATTAGTGTTACAAGGTCTCAGGTGTAAATGGGGAGCAGGTGTGTTAAATTTGGTGTTATCGCTCTCAATCCCTCATACTGGTCACTGGAAGTTCAACATGGCACCTCATTGCAAAGAACACTCTGAGGATCTGAAAAAAAGAATTGTTGCTCTACATAAAGCTGGCCTAGGCAATAAGAAGATTGCTAAGACTCTGAAACTGAGCTGCAGCTCGGTGTTCAAGACCATACAGCGGTTTAAAAGGACAGGTTCCACTCAGAACAGGCCTTGTCATGGTTGACCAAAGAAGTTGAGTGCACGTGCTCAGCATCATATCCTGAGGTTGTATTTGGGAAATAGACGTATGAGTGCTGCCAGCATTGCTGCAGAGGTTGAAGGGGTGGGGGGTCAGCCTGTCAGTGCTCAGACCATACACCGCACACTGCATCAAATTGGTCTGCATAGTTGTCATCCCAGAAGGAAGCCTCTTCTAAAGATGATGCACAAGAAAGCCTGAAAACAGTTTGCTGAAGACAAGCAGACTAAGGACATGGATTACTGGAACCATGTCCTGTGGTCTGATGAGACCAAGATAAACTTATTTGGTTCAGATGGTGTCAAGCGTGTGTGGCGGCAACCAGGTCAGGAGTACAAAGACAAGTGTGTCTTGCCTACAGTCAAGCATGGTGGTGGGAGTGTTTTAGTCTGGGGCTGCATGAGTGCTGCTGACACTGGGGAGCTACAGTTCATTGAGGGAACCATGAATGCCAACATGTACTGTGACATACTGAAGTAGAGCACAATCCCCTCCCTTCAGAGACTGGGCTGCAGGGCAGTATTCCAACATGATAACAACCCCAAACACACCTCCAAGACAACCACTGCCTTGCTAAAGAGGCTGAGGGTAAAGGTGATGGACTGACCAAGCATGTCTCCAGACCTCTGTTGGGCATCCTTCAAAGAAGGAGGAGCGCAAGGTCTCTAACATCCACCAGCTTCGTGATGTCATCATTGAGGAGTGGAAGAGGACTCCAGTGGCAACCTGTGAAGCTCTGGTGAACTCCATGCCCAAGAGGGTGAAGGCAGTGCTGGAAAATAATGGTGGCCACACAAAATATTGACACTTTGGGCCCAATTTGGACATTTTCACTTAGGGGTGTACTCACTTTTGTTGCCAGCGGTTTAGACATTAATGGTGGTGTGTTGAGTTATTTTGAGGGGACAGCAAATTTACACTGTTATACAAGCTGTACACTCACTACTTTACATTGTAGCAAAGTGTCATTTCTTCAGTGTTGTCATATGAAAAGATATAATAAAATATTTACAAAAATGTGAGGGGGGTACTCACTTTTGCAAGATACAGTAAATTGTACATAACATACCTTGCACTGATGACACAGCAAATGCATTTACAAGATTGATTTCGTGAAAATATATTATTGCATCTACGCTATGAATATAGTGACCACTGGTACAATACCGGATCAAGTAGTTTATCAATACATTCCTGTCCAATGCTACTGTAACATAGGATTGAAAGATGTGTCCATAATCCTTGTGCTAGGGCCTTAGAAAATATGATTTGTTGCTGTTGTCACAGACATAATTAGCTCATGTTCATAATAATTGAATGGAAAACTTAGTGAGAAAGTTTAGTGGTGTTCTATGAAGCAGATGATTATCTCTGAAATAATAACAGCAGAGTTGATTGTGTGGAAAGAAACAAGGTTTTTAGCCACATAAATAAGATTGTGAGCATTACAAATAAACAATAAAATGTGTCTTTAGTTAAAGGAGTGCATCCCCACATTCATATAGAAAAATCCAAGATCCCCCACTCCTGTGGCCTCTGTAGCTGATTAGCAAATGTATTTAGGGACCTGTGTTATGAAGTGAAAGCACCCCAAGCTATATGTTGAGTCCTGCACTTGCCATGTTGGAGACAGTGCAGGTTCAGTAAACAATATCTGTCTGCCTGGCCTATGCATCGGAGGTGAGGACAGGCGCCATCATTCTCTGTAGCCAGGCACATTTCTAGCATAGCACTTACCCCCAGAGGGGCCACTGAGAATATACCAAGGTCCCTATTACCAGTACAGAAGCTTCCATCCATATGCACACGGACAATACAGGCTCAGTCTAGGGGATGTTCCCTTAAAATGTATTGCCAAAAAACAGGAGAGGGATTTAGGGTCCCAGGATACTCCAAATGATAGCAGAAATAACAGGGGGACAGCTAGTATATCTAGGACTCTATACGCGTAGTCCCAATCCATATAGCATCCTCTGGCACATAGTTCCCTTCTAGCACTTGCACATCTGAGCCCACAGCAAGGACTTTATTCACAATGTTCCAGAAGCTTTCTGCCACCCAGCATCCGCAGGTAGTTCCTCAGCAGGGCCGGACTGGGAATAAAAACCAGCCCTGGAAATAATTTCATACCAGCCCCATAGCATTATTATACCAGCCCAACAGCATAACGTCGTTATTTTCTTGTTCATAAAAGGGAAAACCATGCACTTTAAAGCACATTTGAAGAGTGTATTATATACAGATAAGACAGATATGAAAGCACATAGGGCATAGGGCTAGGGATATTTGTATATAACAGCAAATTCCAGTTATAAGTGAAGCACTCATCAAGGGGGACACCTGGGACTCTGGGGATGTAGGGGTGACCAGAGACCACCAGAAAGAATACACTAAGGTAAGGTGGGGTGGGTTACTGATTCAAGGAGGAAACTTTATATCAGTGCCCCCTTACATTATTGTATTCACTCCCCCTTACATCAGTGACCCCCCCCCCGTCAGACTGGCCTGGCGGCGCTGTCACTGACCTCCTCTCAGGTGCACCGTGCAGGGATTAATCAGTCGGCTCCGGCTTGGTGGCTCTGGTTTTATCCTATAGTCTCCTCTCCACAGTCCACACAAATCTGACTTCTCCCATGACCCCAATCCTGGCGGCGCTCTCACTCTTGACTCCTCTCCAGACTCCCCATCAGAGACTGCAAACATGATATAAGACAAGAGATGGTCAGAGGTTGCCGACATGATGCAAGAGATGGTTAGAGACAGCGGGCATAGTACAGGAGATAGTCAGAGAATGTGGACATGGTACAGGAGATGTCAGAGGCTGTGGGCATTGTACAGGAGATGTCAAGATGTCAGAGGCTGCGGGCATGGTACAGGAGATGATTAGAGACTGAGGACATGATACTAAAGATGGTAAGAGAAATAGAAATTATACAAGAGATCAATGCAGCCTCACCAGTGCCAATCAAATGCAGCCTCGCTGTGCTTATCAATGCAGCCTCACTGTGCCCATTAATGCAGCCTCACTGTGTCCATTATTGCAGCCTCTGTGCCAGCCCATGCAGCCTCACTGCGCCCATCCATGAAACCTCATTATACACATCAATGCAGCCTCACTGTGCTCATCATTGCAGCCTCACTGTGCCCATCATTGCAGCCTCACTGTGCCCATCAATGCAGCCTCACTGTGCCCATCAATGCAGCCTCACTGTGCCCATCATTGCAGCCTCAATGTGCCCATCATTGTAGCCTTGCTGTGCCCATCAATGCAGCCTCAATGTGCCCATCACTGCAGCCTTGCTGTGTCCATCAATGCAGCCTCACCACCCATTGGTGTATCCTGATTGTACCCATCAATGCAGCCTCACTGTGCCCATCATTGCAGCCTCACTGTGCCCATCAATGCAGCCTCACTATGCCCATCATTGCAGTCTCACTGTGCCCATCATTACAGCCTCACTGTGCCCATCAATTCAGCCTTACCATGCCCATCATTGCATCCTCACCGCGCCCATCAATGCAGCCTCACCGCTCATCATGTAGCCTCACTGTGCCCATAAATGCAGCCTCACTGTGCCCATCAATGCAGCCTCACTGTGCCCATCATTGCAGCCTCGCTGTGCCCATTACTGCAGCCTCACTGTGCCCATCATTGCAGCCTTACTGTGCCCATCAATTCGGCCTTACCGTGCCCATCATTGCAGCCTTACCATGCCCATCATTGCATCCTCACCGCGCCCATCATTGCAGCCTTACCATGCCCATCATTGCAGTCTTACTGTGCCCATCATTGCAGTCTTACTGTGCCCATCATTGCAGCCTCAAGGTGCCCGTCATTGCAGCCTCAAGGTGCCCATCATTGCAGCCTCAAGGTGCCCATCATTGCAGCCTCAAGGTGCCCGTCACAGCCTCAATGTACCCGCCATTGCAGCCTCAATGTGCCTGTCATTGCAGCCTCAATGTGCTTGTCATTGCAGCCTCAATGTGCCCGTCATTGCAGCCTCAAGGTGCCCATCACAGCCTCAATGTACCCGCCATTGCAGCCTCAATGTGCCTGTCATTGCAGCCTCAATGTGCCCGTCATTGAAGCCTCAAGGTGCCCGTCATTGCAGCCTCAAGGTGCCCATCACAGCCTCAATGTACCTGCCATTGCAGCCTCAATGTACCCGCCATTGCAGCCTAAATGTGCCTGTCATTGCAGCCTCAAGGTGCCCGTCATTGCAGCCTCAAGGTGCCCGTCATAGCCTCAATGTACCCACCATTGCAGCCTCAATGTGCCTGTCATTGCAGCCTCAATGTGACCGTCATTGCAGCCTCAATGTGCCCGTCATTGCACCCTCAATGTGCCCGTCACAGCCGCAATGTGCTCATCATTGCACCCTTAATGTGCCCGTCACAGCCTCAATGTACCTGTCACAGCCTCAATGTGCCCATCACAGCCTCAATGTACCTGTCATTGCAGCCTCAAGGTGCCCATCACAGCCTCAATGTGCCCCATTGCGCCGTCATTGCAGCCTCATTGTGCCTCGGAGCTGACTCTGATGTTCGCAAGCGTTGTGACAAAAGTCCCGCCCTCCTCCTAGACCAGATCGTGTGATAGACGCAGTGTTCTGTCTATCACACGAGCTGGTCTAGGAGGAGGGCAGGACTTTTGTCACAGCAAAGCGGAACTTTAGATTCAGCTCAGAGACACAGCGGTCTCCCGCTGTGTAAGGGAGGGAGAGAGGGGGAGCGCTGCCTGCAGCCACGGCTCAAATCGGCCCAAGGGCAGGCAGCCTACCGGGAAATGTCCCGGTATCCGGTAGGCCAGTCCGGCCCTGTTCCTCAGTGAGGAAGATAAAAGGTCCTTCTCCAGTCAAAGACTTCAGGACACTGCCCTCCAGCAAATTATTTTTTTTAGCAATCATCCCCTGGCCATCGGTCCAGATCCTGCTGAGTCCCAGACTGCAATCTCTGTCTCACCAGCCATCTCCTAGGGGTAGGGAACCCTCCTTGGAGAGGAAAGAACACTTTGGAAAGGCCTCCCAAACATTTATCACCTCCACAGCCACATTCTGGACACCTCCTTCCAGGGATTGGCTAGGGCAGTGGTCGCCAACCTTTCAGACCTCACGGACCACTAAACTCACAATTTTGAATCCCGCAGACTACTAACATGAATTTTATACATGCCTTATACACATAATTCTCCCGGCTCTCTGCCCCTCCCCCCCGGCTCACACTGCTGCCTTATACACACAATGCTCCAATTGTCAGCGTGCATAGAGAACAACACTGGAAACAACATTAAGCAGTATACATCCACCACAGTGTTGATTTGCAACAGAACCCCTGGGGACCACAATTTTATCGTGGACCACCAATGGTTGGTGACCGCTGGGCTAGGGCACGATAAATATTCACACTGGTCATTTGAATCCCCCTGCCCTATATCCTGGAATCCTCTTCCAGAAGCAGGTGGAAGAAATCAGTGCACAAAGCAAGGTCCACAAAGACATGGATAAGCGAGTTTGGGGTGGAGGAACTTGACTGGCCTGCACAGAGTTCTGACCTCAACCCAATAGAACACCTTTTGCATGAATTAGAGTGGAGACTGCAAGCCAGGCCTTCTTGTCCAACATCAGTGCCTGACCTCACAAATGTGCTTCTGGAAGAATGACCATAGACACACTCCTAAACCTTGTGGACAGCCCTACTAGAAGAGTTGATGCTGTTTTAGCTGCAAAGGGTGGGCCAACTCAATATTGAACCCTATGGACTAAGACTGGGATGCCATTAAAATTCATCCCAATACTTTTGACAATATAGTGTAAGTTGTTATGGCAAATCTTCTTCACTTCTTGGCAGTGTTTGAAGTGGCCACCTTGTCCTGCCCTAACACATTCCTATTAGCCTATGATGGGTTGCTTCACTGGACAATAGGTACAGTATGTGCAAGAGGCAGGAAGCAGCAGATAGGCTCTCTCACAATAGGAATAGCTGATGTCTGCCAGACTAGCCTGGTGGTCAACCAAAAAACAACAGAATGCAGCAGATGGTAGAAGTACTTTTAACTGTGTTTAGTATTTTCTCACATGACAATTTTCCCTTAAAAACGATCAATTCACAAACACAAATATCACTAAGGTTATTCTTTCCCATGACAGCAATTTTTACCACTGAAAGCCTTTATTTCTTATGAACTGTAATTTTATCTCTCAAATGATTCCTTTTCCTATATTTCTCAATAGACACTTCATTGAAACCCACAATCATTCCTAGATGGGACCAAGTGATGTTTTCAGTAACAATAACCTATGCAATAATTTTTGTAAACTGATTTTTACACCTAAAATACTATAATAATTGATAAAAGAATGTGTGTGCAGTAAATTCAGCTTTCAGTACACTGAAACATTATAATTAACACATTGGGGTTAATTTACTAAAGGCAAAAAGACTGTGCACTTTGCAAAGTGCAGTTGCACACTGCAAGAGCAGTTGCTCGGGAGCTTAGTAAATGAGCAGAAGCTCTGCTGACTTTCATCAACCAATCATTTTTTATTTTCCTTGCATGTGATTGGGTATTCTTTGCAAAGTGAAGCTTTACCTCATTTACTAAGCTCTGGAGCAGCTGCACTTGCAGAGTGCAATTGCACTTTCCAAGGTGCACAGTCTATTGGCCTTCAATAAATCAACCCCATTGTGTATGTTATATTATTCTTTGTATTATTATTATTGATCAATAATGAATACTAGTAAAGAAATACACTATTAGTATTATTATTATACAGAATTTATATAGCGCCAACAGTTTATGAAGCACTTTATAACATAAGGGAAGACAGTACAATTACAATACAGCTTAATACAGTAGGAATCAGGGAGGGAGGGTCAAGAGAAAAAAAGGTAATAACTGTGGGGGATGGGCTGATGGAGAAAATAAAAGTAAATTTGTTGGTTGGGGGCCAGATGGGCCTCTCTGAAGAGATGGGTTTTCAGGGAGAGTCTAAAAGTGGACAGATTGAGGTAGGACGTTCCAGAGGATGGGAGAGGCTACGGAGAAGTCCTGGAGGCTAGCATGGAAGGAGGTGACAAGGGAGCTAGAGAGCAAGAGGTCTTGGGAGGAAAGAAGAGAACAATTTTGTTGGTATTTTGAGACTAGGTTAGTGATGTAGCTGGGAGCAGAGTTGTGGATGGCTTTGTAAGTTGTTGTTAGTATCTTGAATTTAATTAGTTGGGTGAGTGGTAGCCAGTGGAGGGATTGGCAGAGAGCAGTAGCATACACTAATCAGTTTGTAAGGTGGATGAACCTGGCAGCAGCATTCATGATGGACTGAAGGGGGGATAGCCCAAATACTTTCATGAATTGGCTTTAACATCACTTATTTGGTTTATATATTATTATTAATGTAATTTCTCTTATTACCGGCCATCAGTATTATCTAACTACAATATAATATATACTAATCAACTTTAGTTTAGTTGTTGTTTAAACATTTATACAGTGCATTTATAAGCTGTTATTAAGTGGGGTGCCTTTTTATCCACCTTGCTCACAATCCCATATTTAGTGAAGGGGATTATAGCGTGGGTTTTTTTTCCAGGAGTTGGGAACTAATAAGCCATCAGCATACCAAGACATTTTGGACTATTTCATGCTACCAATTTTGTGGCAGTTTGGGGATGGTCCCTTCCTGTTCCAACATGACTGCGCACCAGTGCACGAAGCACGGTCCATAAATACATGGATGAGCGAGTTTGAGGTGGAGGAACTTGACTGGCCTGCACAGAGTCCTGCCCTCAATCCAATAGAACACCTTTGGGATGAATTAGAGCGGAGACTGCGAGCCAGGCCTTCTCATCCAACAGCAGTGCCTGACCTCACAAATGTGCTTCTGGAAGAATGGTCAAACATTCCCATAGACACACTCCTAAACCTTGTGGACAGCCTTCCCAGAAGAGTTGAAGCTGCAAAGGGTGGGCCAACTCAATATTGAACCCTATAGACTAAGACTGGGAAGTTCATGTGCATGTGCGTGTGGCAGTTTTTGTGGCAGTTTGGGGATGGTCCCTTCCTGTTCCAACATGACTGCGCACCAGTGCACGAAGCACGGTCCATAAATACATGGATGAGCGAGTTTGAGGTGGAGGAACTTGACTGGCCTGCACAGAGTCCTGCCCTCAATCCAATAGAACACCTTTGGGATGAATTAGAGCGGAGACTGCGAGCCAGGCCTTCTCATCCAACAGCAGTGCCTGACCTCACAAATGTGCTTCTGGAAGAATGGTCAAACATTCCCATAGACACACTCCTAAACCTTGTGGACAGCCTTCCCAGAAGAGTTGAAGCTGCAAAGGGTGGGCCAACTCAATATTGAACCCTATAGACTAAGACTGGGAAGTTCATGTGCATGTGCGTGTAAAGGCAGGCGTCACAATATTTTTGACAATACTATATATATATATATATATATATATATATATATATATATATATATATTTATATATACATATATATATATTTATATATATATATATATATATATATATATATATATATATATATATATATATATATATATATATATATATATATATATATATATTTATATATATATATATATATATATATATATTTATGGTCGGAGCCCTATGTCCGATATGGACATAGGTAACACTTATAGTAAAGATAAGACTTACCATCGGAAATAGACCTGAAAGTGTGGACTTACCATATGAAATGGACCTGAAAGTGTGCCTTGGTCTAATGGCCGGTATGCCAAAATAAGGGGGCATACCCTGGTTTAAGAAATGATTATTCTGTAAGAGAAATGAATGAAATGAATAGTTGAGAAATGCTGTGAAATGGGGATGGGAGGGTGGGTATCGCGCACAGGAAACCGACAAGCACCACAGGTGAGCGGGCTGCTTAAATACCCCCCGGGCTCCTCCCATAAATTTAGGCCACCATACTGGCCTTCCTACTTATGGTCGGAGCCCTATGTCCGATATGGACATAGGTAACACTTATAGTAAAGATAAGACTTACCATCGGAAATAGACCTGAAAGTGTGGACTTACCATATGAAATGGACCTGAAAGTGTGCCTTGGTCTAATGGCCGGTATGCCAAAATAAGGGGGCAAAAACATTCAGGTAGGGTTATAATTTTATTGGTTTTCAGATATTTATTGAGCCAATTTGGAGAATGCCTGTGCCATCTCTGTTTGCGGATTGGGGATATACCGGGCGAAGCAGGCTGATTTCCACCTGCCTAGTCTTTTGATGATGTGGTCTGGAACCCCGTGGCGGGACGCTGCGGAGGCTGCTCCGATGCGAAAGGAATGTCCGGAATACTGACTCGGGTTAAGGTGAAGATTGCGGAGAAGTATTCTTATGTGTTTCACAAACTGAGAGGCGCTTAAGGGTTTAACTGGGAATGGTAGAAGGGGACTAGTGTCTGGTTGCTCAGGCAGGAGTGACAGGAGTCGGTTGAGTACAGCGACTGGACACCAGTTGTTGTTAGTTTTGTAGAGGTGAATGTTCACTCCTGAGCCCGTTTGCTGAGTTTTAGAGACCTCGAGATGTAGGATGAAATGGTCTTGGTATTGAAGCAAGTGCCGTCTGCATAGTACTTGATCCGTGGGTTTGTAAGAGGTGAATTCACCAGGTCGCAGGAACCCATAGTAAGCTAAATATATGGCTGCTTGTAAGACCGTGCTGGGGAGCAGACCAAATGGCGAAGTAGCCAGAATAGTTGACATGTCCCTAAAGATGGGCCCCGTAATGGGTAAGCGCTTGGTGCTGATGACTGGTTGTCGTTTCTGAATGCCCCTTAGAATGGCTCGTATAGCGTGTGATGAGAACAGTGAAGATTTCGTGGGGTCTTCAAGCGCCATGAAATGTTGAATGCCGGCTAGGTATAGCCGAATGGTATTGTAGGATAAGGCCAGCTGCGTGTGACAGTGTGCAGTGAAGGCCAGTACCTGTTTGATATCTGTTGGTCCTTTACGGCAGGATGTGAGGAATTTATTGAACGCCTTCCAAGCTGTCTGGTAGGCTTTGAGTGTGTTGTGAGAGAGTGAATTATTTATGAGTTGCGTAGCTCCGTGTAGATGTTGAACTAGTCCAGGGTCAGTTGTGACCAGACAGGGATAGGGGCCGACATTGGTTCGGCATCGGGAACCTGTTTGAAAAAGGAGGTATAATTAAAACGTGACAGTGCGTCAGCTGCTGAGTTGAATCTGCCGGGAATAAATGCACAGTGTATATTGAACTGATGCTGTAAAGACAGTTGTACCAACCTGCGCAGGAAGGACATGACTGCTAGGGACTTGGACCTGCCTCTGTTGATGATGTCTGCCGTGGCCTGGTTGTCGGTGGTGAAGACTACGGTTTGTCCTGTCCAGTGGTGGCCCCAGAGTTGTGCAGCAGCCACTATGGGATAAAGCTCAAAGAGGGCAGATGTTTGAGAAAAGCCGGGTATCAACAGTATCTGTTGAGGCCAGGGTCCTGAAAACCAATGATGGCCAAAAATTGCCGCGAAACCTGTGGAGGCTGCAGCGTCTGTCACCACCTGGGGTGAATGGAGCGAAACCATAGGTATAAATAGAGAGATGCCATTCCAGACGGACAAGAATTCCTCCCACATAGATAGGTCCGCTATAGCTGCGGAGTCTAGATTCAAAATCTGATTGGGGTCTTGAGTTTCTGACAGAAATCTAAGCAGGCGTGATACAAATGTGCGGCCTTGTGGGATAATTCGCATAGCGAAGTTGAGCATACCCAGGAGAGACTGCAACTGTTTTTTGGTACAGCCCTTGGTGTGTGTAAACTCGTGAAGGACTGCCCTAATGCGTGTTAGTTTGTCGGGGGGGAGACTGGCTTGCATCGCGCAGGTATCCAAGCTGACCCCGAGAAAGGTGATGATGTGTGCTGGGCCGTCGACTTTGTGCTCGGCGATGGGAACATTGAGGTTTCCAAAAATCACTCTAAGTTTGCCGAGGTCTCCTGGGGGCTTGCTGGGCGGTTCTATCAGTAGGAAGTCATCCAGGTAATGGATGACTTCATGGCATTGACCCTTGTGTAATAGTATCCTAACGAGGGACTGAGCAAACGTGTCGAAGAGCCACGGGCTACTCTTCGAACCGAAGGTGAGTTTTGTGGCAAAATAATATGCCTCCTTCCATTTGATGCCATGCCAGCACCAAAGGGATGGGTGGATGGGCAGGAGCTTGAAGGCATCCGAGATGTCGGCTTTGGAGAGCCAGGCACCTGTACCTGCTTTGATGATCGCTTGTATTGCCATGTCGATGGAGGAATATTTTAGAGAAAACTCTTCGGAGGGGATCAGGGAATTGAGACTGGGTATGTGGGAAGAATGAGGCGCAGACAGGTCGTACACCAAACGCAATTTATTTGAGAACTTGCCCTTGACAAGCCCAATAGGGCTGACTCTCCATGTGCTGAAAGGGGGGCAAGTGAAAGGGCCTATCACGTAGTCTCGATCTACCTCTACTTGTAAGAGCTGATCTATGGCTTGTTCGTCAATGGCTGCTGAACGAAGATTGGCACATTCGTGAGTACTGTGGGGTAGTGAAATGAGGCCGGTGTGAAAGCCTGCTGTGAAGCCTTGGATAAGGTAGGTGGCCAGGGAAGGGGTGGGATGTGAAGTGAGGTACAGTCCTAACCATAAGAGGTTGATCCGGCTTAGTCATGCCCTCTTGTGTTGTTTGACTTCACACAAATTCCTTGGGTGTGCTCTTTGACATAAGGTGCAGATGTGAAGTAGACGGCACTGGCTGAAGTTGCAGGACCCATAGTTAAAATTGTTACAGATGGCTGCCCCTCCCACGGTTCGGACTGGGTGTCCGAGTTTGTCCACCTGAGGCGTTGGTTCAGGGGTCGACTGACCCTGAATTGTACCTGAGGTAGAGGGGAACTCGAAGGGCCGTCTGATCGCCGCATTGGCGCACCAGGTGGCAGTGTGGGTGGAAGACTGACAAATCGCACACAGAGGTGAGCGTAAGCCGGCAAAGTGGCGGCAGAAGAGCTCTGTGTCCATGAGACTCCAATCTGTCGTAGTCTGGAATTGTATGAGTCTGGCGGCGGCCTTAGCTGAAAAGGAACGATGATAGTCATAAAAAGCAAAACCTCCATACTTGTAGCCCAAGTCTACTACAGTATGGAGATACAAGTCCAGCTCTTGCCGCCTGCTAGGGGTGGCTGAGCACAGGACATCTCTGAGCATGCCAAAGGCCAGGGTAAATTCTGGGACTGATAGCTTGCGGTTCAATCTGGGGTCTTTGGCTTTAAGGACCACCGATATGTCGCCCCAGGAGTAGGCCTTATTTTCTGCCAAATCGTGCACGGAAATAAGGAGAGAGGCCAGGTTGACGTCCTTGCCGTCCAAAATGTCCTTCCTGATACTGGTTGGGACCAGATGGGAGGGGTAGACAATGGGGCTCGAGCCTGAGGTACCTGCAGGAAGAGGTGTCAAGGTTTGAGTTGCAGTTGGGTCGGGGACAGCCGTGGCCGGTCGAGCCTCCAGAAGTGCAACTCTGGTTTGGACGTCTGTAACTGAGGTGGATAGAGATGACACCATCGTGTGTAATTGCGAGATGGCTGATGATATTGACTGGAGGGATGCTTGTTGGGAACTGGGTCCTGCTGCTGGTGGGGGAAAGAGGAGTTTGAAGAGCTCGCCTTTCCTCGCTGTGGCAGGGAAGGGGACACCTCTGCGTCTGAGCTCTGCCGTCAGTTTGGGGATAGTCCATCCCCTGAGGGACTGCACGCTGCCGCTCACTGAGACCGGAGAAGGTGACAGAGGGGCCGTGAAGTCTTCGCTGCCGGCCTGGGACATAGTTGCTCTGGTGAGAATCTCTTGAGCTTTGTTTCCTGGTTGACTGTAACCTATTGGGGTGACATGAATTTCAAGTTTTTCCTTTGATCCGCTGAGTCATACTTACCCGACTTATTCTCCCATTCCTTTTTTTTTTTTTTTTTTTTATTTACCTGGGGGGATATCGTCCAACCTGGTGCAGGGTGGACCTACTGAACTTTGACTGACCTGAGGAAAATGGAAAGGTGATAATTCGTGAAGGGATTGCTAACTAACTTGAAGCGACGATTTGTATGGTGCTTGCAATCTTTGTGACAATGAAATGATTCGAAATGTTTGCCTTGATTATGAAATGAGTGAACTCCATGACAGAGGTCCGGCCTGGTCGTGTCGTGACTGATTCGACCATGAACCGGGCTCTGGAGCATGTATTGAAATGAGGCAATTGAAAACATTGGTGCACACCGGGACGAATCGGTGCCTGTTTGATGCATCTGGATTCGAATCGGAGCGCAGTATGAAATGAATGAGAGAAATGATTACCTTGACCGAGGCTCGAATTGGTTGTGCCGTGTTCTGCGACTGGCAACTAACCGAGCTCTGGTATAGGTATGGATACGGTCGAAACAAGCGAGGCATTCCGTGACGAATCGGTGCATCTCAGATGCGACTGGTTTCGAAACGGTGATGTCGTTGTGGGAGTAAATTGGTAGTAATTGCATGACCGAGATACGGATCAGTCGCCCGATATCTGCGACTAGCTATGATCCGGACTCTGGAGCATGTTTCAGAAATGAGGCCAAGCCCTGGGGCACGCCGTAACGAATCGATGCATGGAAGATGCGACTGGATTCGAAGCGGAGCGCGGTAAGTTGCGGTGTAACATATCGTTTGCCATGACGGAGGCTCGAATCGGTCGTGCTGTTGTAGCGACTGACTACGAATCGGACTCCGGAGCATGTACTGAAATGTGGCCAATCCTGGGGCACGCCGAGACGAATCGATGCATTTCCATGCGACTGCATTCATGTCGGAACGTGATACGTGGAAATGAAATGATAACCATGACAGAGGTACGAATGACTGATAATAACGTAACTCTGGAGCATGTATAGAAATGAGGCCAATCCTGGGGCACGCCGAGACGAATCGGTGCATTTCCATGCGACTGAATTCATGTCGGAACGTGATACGTGGAAATGAAATGATAACCATGACAGAGGTACGAATGACTGATAATAACGTAACTCTGGAGCATGTATAGAAATGAGGCCGTAATAACTGGGGCACACCGGAACGAATCGGTGCATCTTTTTGGTGCGACTGGATTCGAATCGGAGCGCGGTAGGTGACTGAAATGAGAAATGTTTGAAATGATTTGAAATGTCAGAAATGAGTTTAGAAATGTTTCAGAAATGAGAAATGATTGGTATCGAACTGACTTGATCCGATAAATTGCAAATTGCGACTCGCTATGGCTGTCTACAGACGCATATTTTAAAATACCGACATGCTAGAAATGAAGCAACGTCTGCGTCGCGGTGCTTTCTCGAGTAAGACGAAATGGTAACATAACGATAGTATGAGCGATATACATTGCAGTTATGTTATGAAATGCGAGTGATACGTAAATTTGAAATCACGGTTTAGTGACATGATATGAAAACTTAAAAACAAAGTCCGACGGGACCCTACCTGCGACAGCCAAGCCAGACGCGTGGTACGAACTACGAACGGAAAACGCGGACTTCGAAAGTTTTGAGTACGGAATAACGAATACGGGAACTTGCGAGGCAAGAACTTGCGGACGCTGGTATTCGAATAGTCGGCCTAGTGACGTATATCGCGCACAGGAAACCGACAAGCACCACAGGTGAGCGGGCTGCTTAAATACCCCCCGGGCTCCTCCCATAAATTCAGGCCACCATACTGGCCTTCCTACATATATACAGTGCCTTGAAAAAGTATTCATACCCCTTGAAATGCATGCCACACCCTTTAGATATATATTTGTAAAAAGTTTTGAAAACCATTTATCATTTTCCTTCCCCTTCACAATTATGCGCCACTTTGTGTTGGTCTATCACATAAAATCCCAATAAAATACATTTTTGGTTGTAACATGACAAAATGTAGAAAATTCAATGGGGTATGAATACTTTTTCAAGGCACTGTATATACATATACCGTATCTAATGTATATGTAGAACCACTATAAATTTTCTTTAATTAATAATTTATATATTTTTTGATTCATTTTACAGCATTTTAGTGTTTCTTCTTTGAAAACGAAAGCAAAGTAGTGTTCTATATGGATTGGGAAATGCCAGAATTACCTTTTAGTATCATATGTTGAAACCAACAGAACTATATAAACATGGCTAATGGACTACTATCTTAAAGTTGTATAGCCAAAAATATATATATATATGTTTTTTTAGTTATGGGTAAAGTAGGGAAGGATTAGAACCCCTGTTAGGTTTAAATTGCTGCCTGTGCCCCTTCTCTGGAGATTCACCCTCTCACCCTCTTGGTCTCCACTGTCACAAAAAGTGATAGAAAAACCAACAGAACTACATAAACATGGCTAATAGACTACTATCTTAAAGTTGTATAGCAAAAAAAAAATGTTTTTTAGTTATGGATAAAGTAAGGGAAGGATTAGAACCCCTGTTAAGTTTAAATTGCTGCCCTGTGCCCCTTTTCTGGAGATTCACCCTCTCACCCTCTTGGTCACCACTGTCACAAAAAGTGACAGAAAATTCCACATTTTGGAGTTGTAATGAGGGTACATAGTTCAGTGGGGACACTTGTTCTGATGACAACTGAGTCGAATTGACCTAACTTTAGAAAGATTTCCTCTAATTGCCTGTTGCCTCCAAAAGACAGATAGTGAAGGAAAATCTCCATACCAGACACAGACAGGCGTTTTAACCCTTTCCTTCTCAAATGAAGACAAACAGTTATGACTTTAGATACTCTTAAAGTTATATCAAGTGTTTGCTAAATAGATGTGATTTAGAAATGTTATTGTTATTATTAATAATAATATATTGAAAACTAACAAAAAATGGCTATACAGCATATACAACTATCTTTTGTAATGAAAATTTGAGCATTGCTGGTTGTGATCAGGTTGTGTGTAATAAAAAGTGGAATAAGAAGCAACAAAAACCGCAGTGATATTATCGGAAAACTTTCAGAGTTTTAGACAATTACCAACCTGCACGCATAAAATAGCTCAGAAAAGCTGGAAAATCATGATGAGCCGAGAAAATGAGCATTCTTTCACTGCACAGCTGCTCTACTGTTGAAGGATGGTTGAGCGTCTCGGCTGTTACAGGTGCTTGTTCTTTACTTTGGCAGTTGGATTGGCAGTTGGATCTTTCATTGTTTAAAACAAAAAATGCTGATGTATTGCCAGAATGAAACAGATAAGGTGCTTATGTAATATTTTCTGGAGACTGGTGACGTGACAGCATTTCATTAGCATATGGATGTGTGAAATGAAGGATAGATGAATGAGCCTAATAGACAGCAGACATGCCTTCTGTCATAGGGGCATTGTTTACATTAATAGAGCTTTCAGGAATGTTGTAAGAGCGCACAAAAGAATTTCTGCTTTACATATGTTTCTCTTTAATTACCACTGACATATTTATTCAGACACGGTATTGTCTTGGTTGCTGATACCAGTGATTATGGTAATTATTCTTTGCATCAGTTAAGAAACTGCATATTTCCAATTAGAGGAATAAGCTTCTTAATTTTCCTTTAATAGCAATATAGTAGTGTTTATCTTTTTTGTTAATTAAAAGTGCTGAATCAAATGGCCTCAACTTTCAGCCATCACTTTTTTTCTATTCCTGCTTTCCATCTGTCAGCAGGTTTCCCTCTGAGGTACAGACGACGCTGCCATCCAAAATGATCAGGTAGATGCCAAAAAAGAGCGAATGTTCTTCTTTTAAACAGCAAGCCGATGAGTTACAAGGTAAACAAAGCCGAATCAGCAATTTCCAGAGGTGACTTGATGAGAAAGACTGACAAATAGACAAAAAATCCCCCACTGTCTAGGTCAGCACTGAACCAATCTGCTCTTATGCTCGGATTTTGCGGCTTGAGTCTCCTGGGATTTGGGCTGCCCCAGATTGCTTTGATAAGTAATCTATACCTCTCTAGCATTGTCATCCTCTTCTCTCCATGGCACTGCTTCATTTCATATTGCAGAAGAATTTCATCACTTTATATAGATCTAGGGAAGTACATACCAATGCAAAAAAAAAATCTATGCTGTACACTAAATTGGAGGATGGCTTCATGCAGATCGCTAACCACTGTAGGACTCTTACGGACTGAGCCCCTTTTTACATTTCTGTTATGCATCTGTTATTTTGACAATAGATTTGTCATAACTTGTGATACCTAACAGCACTAGGGTTGTTGGTTCAAATCCCAACCACTGCACTACCTGCCTGGAGTTTGCATGTTCTCCCTGAGCCTGCTTGGGTTTCCTCCAGGTACTCTGGTACTGTCTAAATTGGCCCTAGTATGTGTTACGCATGAATGTGAGTTAGGGAACTTAGATTGTAAGCTCCTTGAGGGCAGGGGCTGATGTGAATGTATAATATATATGTAATACACTGCGTAAATTGACGGCGCTATATAAGTACCTGTAATAAATACATAAATAAATAAAATACCGAAGTGATACACAGGTTTTTGGGCTTAGGACATATAGTGGGGAAAATAATTATTTGGTCCCCTGCAGTTTTTGTAAGTTTGTCCACTTACAAAGAAATTAAGGGTCTGTAATTTTTATCATAAGTGTATTTTAATTAATAGAGACAGAATATCAACCAAAAATCCAGAAAGAAACACATGATACAAATGTTATAAATTGAGTTGCACCAGTGAGTAAAATAAGTATTTGATCCCCAAGCAGAACATGACTTAGTACTTGGTGGAGAATCCCTTGTTGCTAAGCACAGAGGTAAGACGTTTCTTGTAGTTGGTTACCAGGTTTGCACACATCTCAGGAGGGATTTTGGTCCACTCTTCTTTACTGATCTTAACTAAATCTTTAAGGTTTTTTGGCTGTTGCTTGGCAACTCGAAGCTGCAGCTCCCTCAATAGGATTAAGGTCTGGAGATGGGCCATGCCACTAAAAGACTTTAATGTGCTTCTTCTTGAGTTACTCTTTTTGTTTCCTTGGCGGTATATTTTGGGTCACTGTAATGTTGGAAGACCCATCCACATGACGATTCGAGTTAATGCCAAAAAGGTCAATTTTGGTCTCATCTGACCACAGCACCTTCTTCCAATCCTTCTCTGAATCATTTAGATGTTCACTGGCAAACTTCAGACGGGCCTGTACTTGTGCCTTTTTGAGGAGGGGGACCTTGCAGACACTGCAGGATTTCAATTCATGGCAGGGTATTGTACTACCATTGGTTTGTTTGGTGACTGTGGTCTCAACTGCCTTGAGATCATTCATGAGCTCCTCCTGTGTAGTTCTGGGCTGATCCCCCACTGTTCTCATGATCATCATTACCCCATGAGACGAAACCTTGCATGGAGCTCTAGACCGAGAGCGATTGATGGTTAATCGCTTCAACAGTTGTCTCCTTCTCACCAAGCTTCTTGCTGATGGTCTTGTAGCCCATTCCAGGCTTGTGCAGGTCTACAATCTTGTCCCTGACATCCTTCGACGGCTCTTTGGTCTTGCCCATTATGGTGAGGTTTGAATGGAGAAAAGAGATTCTGTGGGCAGGTGTTTTTTATACACATAACGAGTTGCTGTGAGGAGCCCCTTCTTAAATTGAGAGGACTAATCTGTGTACCACATGAACACATACTGTAGCCAGTCTGTGGGGGCCAGAATTATTGTTTGGTTGGTAAGGGATCAAATACTTATTTTACTCAGTGAACTGCAACTCAATTTATAACATTTGTATCATGTGTTTTCTCTGGATTTTTGGTTAATAGTCTGTCTCTATCATTTAAAATACACCTATGATATAAATGATAGATCCTTCATTTCTTTGTAAATGGGCAAACTTACAAAATCTGCAGGGGATCAAATAATTATTTCCCCAACTGTAGAAGGCGTTTTTTGTGCTATGAGGAGATCGGGATGTGTTTTGTAGTTCAGCAGAACTTGGCAGGGTGGACACCATTCCTTTTCATTTTGGACCAGCAAAGGCACAGTGTTGTCAGCCCACAAGAGGAAATTAGTAGCTGAGTGCACTCCCAGAATTTTTCTGCTCTTGCAGGTTCTGTAAAGGTTAAACAATGTGAAAATGTACATGTGTTGCAGAGATGCATACTTTTTTGCCCTGATATACGCTTTAGGTATTTAAAGGTTACATTTCCTTAAAGTGCACTTACCCTTAGTTTGTTCTGATGCCCTCTGACAGCAGTTCTGTAATAGCACATGATAAACTATATACAGTTCACTAAGATCTTAGTAATATGGACTGTCCAATGCAATACAGCCTCTTCCTCAAAATAAAAAATATGGTCTAAATCAGCCTTTTTTTCTTTTATCAGGATAAAATAATGGGCAGACTCGATGGACTACTTGGTCTTTTTCTGCCATCACTTTTCTATGTTTCTATCTTAGCTATTCACACACCTGTTCCTGGTAGTCTTGCATCTTAATGTCTACAGCATTGAGTATGGGTGCGCAAAAGTGCATGTCAGGAACACTATATCCCCCCATCCCCGCCTCCCCTGTTAGATTGAAAGAACTTCCAAAGATAGGTTAATGGCTGCTGTCATGCTCATCTTGGCTACCATCATCTATTATTCTGTCTATGTCAAGGTCTCCAAGCAATTCTAAAACATGACTTTAATCCAAAACCTGCAAGGAAGTGTAGTTTACTGACAAACCCCATCAAAAAATGACTCCATTCCAGGCTGCCATCATCTAAGCACAGCTGGGGCCACAAAAGTTTACAGAACCCACACATCGATTTTTTTCAATAATCAGTTATTAAGTAGGATTACATACACCTGCATGAAATAACATTTTTAATTCAGTGACAATGCAATAATAGAATAGTGTGAGAAAAATACCTCAATCAATTTTTAGAGACTTAAAGTGTTTTTATCCCTTTTCAATTTTTAAAGCTTTAATGTTTTATGGACTCAATTTGTTCTGGTAAAGCTGTTTATATAAAATATTCCAATAGGGAATAGAAGCAGAGGCTTAAAGGGGTTGACTTGTAGAATGTGGTTAGTACTGTTCTGGCCTGAAAGTTTTTTGTGTTTCTGAAAAGGCTTTGCTTTCCATGCATTCACATGGATAGATGAACATGAATATGAACTGAATCATTTAACAGAAGCATAAAAATTGTAATATTATGAATAAGGAAAAAATTATGGGGTTAATTTACTAAAACTGGAGAGTCCAAAATATGGTGCAGCTCTACATAGAAACCAGCTTCCAGGTTTTATTGTCAAAGCTTAAAGTGTTACTAAACCCAGGAGCCTGCATTCACTATATCTGGTCTCCCACAGTACACAGAACATGGATATGCAATTATTTTAGTAAATATAAATTGCTAAATACCTTTTCTCATCAACAGTTAGAGCAGCCCTGTGACTTCTATCAGTTTCTAGCCAAGCACTGGTTAAAGCTTGTAGGAGGAGTTTTCTGACTGTACTATGAGACTGAAAGACCCCTGACCAGTGGTGGTTGGTGCTAACATTTTTTGGGGGAGCGCAAACAAACCTGTCTAGTTGCGCAAACTCACCGCTCCCCTGATTCCCTCTCTGGTTTTCATGTTAAACCGGTCTTCTTTCCGGGTTCCAAATCTTTAGCGCCCTGATTGGCCGGGACAAGAAGCCAGAAACCTGAAGTGATGCGATGGCGAATATTGATTTTCTAAGATCAAATGTGGGAGTTATGCTCTGCGCGCCCGAGGACAGCTTAAAACAAGCCAATTAATCACATGCTTGTCAAAAATTGATGGACCTAATAGAAACCTAACAGTGTACACACATAGAACAATTTATTTTTTATTTAAATGATAATATGACTACTATTTTTTAACTTTAAGATGTTAAAAATGTTAGTCATATTATCATTTATTTAAAAATAAAGTGTTTTAAGATTAGCTTTCTTATTTGCTAAAACCTTGGGGGGGAGGGGGGGTGGCGCCCCTGCGCCCCTTATGGACCAGCTGCCACTGCCCCTGACCCTCTTTCTGGACAGTGCTGATTGGCAATACAGCAATACTGACCAAACTGAGCATGTGCAGCCTGACTCCATAGACTTTGTGTTATCAGGAAATTATTAGGAGTCAGTGGAAGGGGGGGGATCAGAGAAGAAAGGATCAAACAGCCTTTTTACACAATGCAGAAGATTGACCCCTTAGGTTTCAAAGTGAGTATAACAAGCATGCTTTACTGCATAAACTGATTTTACTGTTGTTGGTTTAGTAACACTTTAACTGAACAAGCTGAAGTTAGAAGCTGATTGGTTTCTATGCAGAGCTGCACCAGATTTTGCACTCTCCAGTTTTAGTAAATCAACCCCTATGTTTCAGTCTTTACTTAGCTACTGGAGATACATGTACACTGTGGGTGATACTTGATGGGGCACGGGATCGACTTGTTCCCCACCAAAGTCTCCATTTCTGTACACTTTCCTGTTTGATGTGGTTTACCGAACTGGGACATTAATACTTTAGCAGACCACAATATTTAAAGGTATAATTTATTCAGAGGAAACTGTGATAATAATAAGCCAAATTAATTTAAATAATGGACTCCCATTGGTGCCACAAAGATTTCCTGGAAATGACTCTGCCAATATTATTCAGTTCTGAAATTAAATACACTGGACAGGTCATTAAAACATGCATTATCGTTTAATATCTGCTTTGGACCATTTAATTGCACAGCAAGCTTCAAAGAGAAAAACTGCAGTGGACAACAAACATTGTCAGATGTTTGCTGTTAAACCCAAGCTGTTATCATCACTTATAACAATTATATTATATCAAATGCCTTAAAGGGGACGTGCAGTGGTTTGGAACATAAATTTTATCTTTGTCAGATAAATATTAAATATTGCATAATAATTTGCATTCTCTTTTGGAGTTAGCAGGTGTGACTTTAGGTTTGTTCTTACATAGATATCCCTATCTATTTGCAGCTTGTTAGTAAACTGCAGCTTGAGCTATGGAACATGTAAACAAAAGGCTTTTTACAACAGATTTGGAACTAACATCACTTTAGGATGACTCAGAAACCTCAATGCAGTCAGGCAGCCACTGTTTTTCGGCTGATAAGGTTTTGTTTAATAACATAGTTCAACAGATACCCATAAAAGTCAATCACAGATTAGCTTCCTACTGTTCGGGTCCATTCACACCGCATGCAGTTGGATACCTTTGTGAACACTTTCGCACTACATAGACAGTCCAACATCCATGTTAGTTAATGAGCACAGTTCACGCCATTGCATGGCGTTGCAGTTCAGTGCAGTGCAATGCTGTGAAAAAAAAGTACAGCAAGCATTTCTTTCACAATGCAAATGTAAATAAACACACGTAAGCCCAACACTCATAAACACAACTTTGAGAACAAAAAAACAGTTTGCCTTCTTTGAAGACCTGTCCATCCCCACGTCAAAAACACATTTAAATGAGCCCTAAATATTTAATAGATAAAAGCTATGTTTTGTTTATTTGTTAGGAATCATAGGATAACATTGTTCTGTTTTAAGTTCCATTATTTTGTATATCTAAGTGTGTTTTTAGTATATAATATACTCTACGGAGACAAAGTCATTTTTCCAATTCAGGGCAAAGTGACAGTGTGGTTGATTTACTGGCTGTTCACTTTGTAAGAACATTTTTACCAAGCTTAGTGAATGAGGTGAAGTTCTGCTAACTTCCATCATCCAGTTATGCTCACGCAAAAATACAGTTTTCTTTGATTTTCCATGTAAGTGATTGAGTTTTCTTACCAAAGGGGATTTTCACCACATTCACTAAGCCAAAACTGCTTCAATTGCATAGTGAAGAGCCTTTCCGCCTTTAGTAAACCATCCTCAATGTGTCTTTAAAGACCCCCCCACCCCCCATTTACGCTACCCATATTACCAGTGATCCAGTGCTGCTTCTGCCTCAACAGTTAGACTTTTCAATCCCAATCTAATGTATGTTTGTGGCCTCGTTTTTGCAGCATACTTTATCTTTTAGTTCTGTCACATCTTGCTAGTCGTAAACATATTTGTGTTTAATAAACCATTTGCTCAAATAGGTTGCGTGTGCATTTTCAATTGCTGTATATTATTAATGTTCCAACAAAAATTGAAAAAAACATCAGATGTAGACTACTTAGTCTGGGATAGACAATAATCTAGACAACAATCCAAACTTAAAAGGAATCAATAGGTGAATTGAGCTGCAAACAAGGGGTTTTCATTCTCTGTTGCCTTGTGCTTGAGTTAAAGTGCTTCACAATGTGGTTGAAGTGGTACTCAGTGTAACTCAGGAACCTTTGACACATGGACCTTTAAGTCTTTTATAACTCTTCTTATATGGACATAAGAAAAGCGCAAGGAAAACTTTCAGAAAAGCAAAAGCACTGTTCGTACTTTTTTAATATTTAGGTTCCTCTCATTTTTACCCTTAACCTCCCTGGTGGTATGATTATTTCAGATTTTTGATGCTGAAAGCGGTACAATTATTTTGCATGAAAATTTGGCGTTTTATATTGTAGGCCTGTAATTCTTAGGAATAACTCATTTAAATTTGTCCAAACAAGAGTCTAGCAGACATCCCAGGTATGATAAAGTTTGAAACACAAAACCATAAATTATAATATAATAAATAACTATAAATAATTATAACAAATAATAAAATAATAATAATAAAAATGTATTCAATAATGTAATCAAATCAAATACTCTGAAATTTGCTTAGTTGCAGAATTATCACTGTCCTTACTTTCAGTGTTTGATTATGGATTTCCCCACAAATTACTATTGCTCAATTCTGTGAGTGATTTTAATTTATTATCGCGTTTTCTAGCTGGTCTAAAACCACTTTTGATGTAAAGGGACACTTTTTGGTTGCTATGGACAATCTCCAGTTTCCAGGCAGAAAGAACAGTATTTATAATATAAAACTGCATGCAGGGCACTGGACAAAGCACTGGGGACAAAAGTGATGTGGAATAAATTAATACAGTAATGTAATCTGTAAGATTACAGTGTACTGTATATGTATTGTGTTTTTTACTTTTTGAATTTGGCGCCGTTCTCTGTCCCCGTCCGTCGCAACGCTCGCAGGGAACGGATCTCAGTTCTGTGATAGATCCAGTGGATGACGGCTCGTACACAGAGCAGGGAGGACATCGCAGGATCCTGGGGACAAGGTAAGTTTGCTGTACCTGGATCCTGCAATGCAATCCCAAGTGTGGCTCAGGGTTACCGCTTTTGGTGCTGAAAATCCACTCCAAGCCACACTCGGGAATATTGTCAAGGAGGTTAAATGGCACTGTGAATGACCGATATATTTAACATAGAGGTCAGTGACCCTTGTTGGACATGGGTGAGGCCCACTAAGCTGTAAAGAAAATGGTGCAACTACAGCGAGAAACTTGGGACAGACACTGAGGTAGGAGGCCATTAGGGTCCATTTTTGTGGTCCCTGCAGTAAAATGTACTGCAGCTCAGGGCCAATACCTATCTAAGCCAATTGGCTTGTTTCACATCATTGCATAGAAATAGCAAAGTCCATATACACTATATTGCCAAAAGTATTGTGATGCCTGCAGGGGAAAGGAAAGGAAAGAAAAAAAAAAGGCCCAGATCCTACACCACAATAGCAATATATATATTCCAGAAAGTTTAACAATCAACAGATAAAGATACTCCAAACACCTGGTGTTGGCGCTTCAATCACCCTCACCTGTGCCCAATGCAGCATGCCCAGTGCCCAATGTGGCCTGTGTGTTCCCAATGCAGCCTGGCCTGCCCGTGCCTCATACAGCCTCACCTGTGCCCAATACTGCCTCACCTGTGCCCACTTGTGCCCAATGCAGTGTGGCCTTTGCCCAATGCAGCCTCACCTGTGCCCAGTGCAGCCTCACCTGTGCCCAATGCAGCGTGGCCAGTGCCCAATGCAGCGTGTCCAGTGCCCAATGCAGTGTGTCCAGTGCCCAATGCAGCGTGACCTGCCTGTGCCCAATGTAGCATGTCCAGTGCCCAAAGCAGCCTCACCTGTACCCAATGCAGCATGACTTGTGCCAAATGCAGCATGACCTGCCTGTGCCCAATGCAGCATGTCCAGTGCCCAATACAGCCTCACCTGTGCCCACCTGTGCCCAATGCAGCCTCACCTGTGCCCAATACTGCCTCACCTGTGCCCAATGCAGCCTCACCTGTGCCCAATGCAGCCTCACCTGTGCCCAATGCAGCATGACCCGTGCCCAATACAGCCTCACCTGTGCCCACCTGTGCCCAATGCAGCCTCACCTGTTCCCAATGCAGCCTCACCTGTGCCCAATTCTGCCTCACCTGTGCCCACCTGTGCCCAATGCAACCTCACCCGTGCACAATGTAGTGTGACCCGTGCACAATGCAACCTCACCTGTGCAGAGAAAGAGGCGAGCCAGTGTCGGAACTACCAGGGAGGATGAGGAATGCATAATGCAGCCCTCAAATGGCTGTTGGTGAGCGTGGGGCTGCCTCAGAGTGGGGGGTCGAGCACCGCCCGCACGGTCCCCCAGCCAGGGGAAGTGAGAAGAGGAAGAGGCAAGCTGTCCGTACGAGCAGAGAGCTGTAATTGCTTTCATTTGAATTTCCTGTGTTCCCAGGGCTCTCCGTCACATAGCCCCACCTCTTGTCTCGCATTGGACCAGCGTTCTGTCTATCAAAGGCGCCAGGCCAAGAGGTGGGGCTATGTGACGGGGAGCCCCAGGAACACAGGAAATTCTAATGAAAGCAATTACAGCTCTCTGCTCGTACGGACAGCTTGCCTCTTCCTCTCCTCACTTCCCCAGGCTGGGGGACCGTGCGGGCGGTGCTCGCCCCCCCGCAGTATGCATTCCTCATCCTCCCCATGGGCCCCTCTCGGCTGCGGGCCCCATAGTGAACGCGTGGCTCGCTATGGCGGTAGTTCCGCCACTGGACGCCTGCCTTTACACGCACATGAACTTTAAAGGTATCCCAGTCTTATGCCGCATACACACGGTCGGAATTTCCGACAGCAAATGTTCAATGTGAGCTTGTTGTCAGAAATTCCGACCGTGTGTAGGCTCCATCGAACATTTGTTGTCGGAATTTCCGACAACAAAAATTTGAGAGCTGGTTCTCAAATTTTCCGACAACAAAATCCGTTGTCGGAAATTCTGATTGTGTGTACACAATTCCAATGCACATAATTCCACGTATGCTCGGAATCAAGCAGATGAGCCGCACTGGCTATTGAACTTCATTTTTCTTGGCTCGTCAAACGTGTTGTACGTCACTGCGTTCTCGACGTTCGGAATTTCCGACAAGATTTGTGCAACCGTGTGTATGCAAGACAAGTTTGAGCCAACATCCGTCGGAAATAAATCCAGGATTTTGTTGTCGGAATCTTGTTGTCGTGTGAATGCGCATTAGTCCGTAGGGTTCAATATTGACTTGGCCTACCCTTTGCAGCTATAACAGCTTCAACTCTTCTGGGAAGGCTGTTCACAAGGTTTAGGAGTGTGTCTATGGGAATGTTTGCATTTGTGAGGTCAGGCACTGATGTTGGACAAGAAGACCTGGCTCACAGTCTCCACTCTAATTCATCCCAAAGGTGTTCTATTGGCTTGAGGTCAGGACTCTGTGCAGGCCAGTCAAGTTCCTCCACCCAAACTCACTCAGCCATGTCTTTATGGACCTTGCTTTGTGCACTGGTCCAAATCATTTAGTGGAGGGGGGATTATGGTGTGGGATTGTTTTTCAGGGGTTGGACTTGGCCCCTTAGTTCCAGTGAAGGAAACTCTTAAGACAGGGGTCAGCAACCTTTTTTCACTTAAGGGCCAGATTCAATGTATGTGAATGCATGGAGGGCCGCATTCACCTGCTAATAAATGAAGATAACAAAAATCCTAACACGGTAATATGAACAGTACAGGTTTACCTCACTTTAACAGCTTGCCAACCAGCTGCCATCATTATACTGTGGCAGGTCGGCACTTTCCCGCAAGCCATCGTAGCTGTACGGCGGCCCTTTAAGCAGGGATAGCAGGCGGGGGCTGCACTGCTGGGGAACCGATGCGCATGGCCAGCGGTCGCGATGACTGCCAGCCACTCCCGATCGCAGCAACCAGAGCTAGAACAGGAAAGTGTGTATGTAAACACACAAATCCCTGTTCTGTGAGGAGAGACAGACCGTGTGTTCCTACTAACTAGGAACAACGATCTTTTATTTCCTCTAGTCAGTTCTTTCCCCGTACAGTTGGAACACACACTGAGGAAACACATTTAACCCCTTGATCGCCCCCTAGTGTTAACCCCGTCTATGCCAGTGACATTTACACAGTAATCACTGTATAAATGTCAATGGTCCCAAAAAATGTGTCAAAAGTGTCCGATCTGTTGCAGTACCAATAGAAATCGCAGATCACCGCCATTACTAGTAAAAAAAAAATAAAAAAATAAAAATGCCATAAATCTTTCCCATAGTTTGTAGACACTATAACTTTTGCGCAAACCAGTCAATATACGCTTGTTACAATTTTTATTACTTAAAATATGTAGAAGAATATATAATGACCAAAACTGATGAAGAAATTTGATTTTAAAAAACATTTTTGGGGATATTTATTATAGCAAAAAGTAAAAAATATTGTTTTTTTTTTTTCAAAATTGTCGCTATTTTTTTGTTTATAGCACAAAAAATAAAAACCGCAGAGGTGATCAAATACCACCAAAAGAAAGCTCTATTTGTGGGGGAAAATGTTGTTTGGGTACAGCATCGCACGACTGTGCAATTGTCAGTTAAAGCTACGCAGTGCCATATCGCAAAAAATAGCCCAGTCGGGAAGGGGGTAAATTCTTCCGGGCTGAAGTGGTTAAGGTGCTTAACTAATACAAAGCCAGTTCACCCTAAGGGAGTATGTAGCTGGGGATTCAGATTTTACTGCACCCCTCCCCCACCCTGGTACCCAAGGGTGGCTGACACCAGCCCTGCTAGCCAGCATGGTCTGGAGATGAGGTTCCTGTCCCTAGGGAAAATGGTGTTCCTGCCCCTAGGTAAAATTGGGTCCCTGCTCTTAGGGGATATGAAAGCCCCGTTCCCAGGGGAGATGGGGGCCCTGCCCCCAGGGGAGAAGAGGTCTCTGGGGTCCCTGTCCCAAGGGGAGAAGGAGTCCCTGTCCCCAGGGGTGATGGGGGCCCTGTCCCCAGGCTTGATTGGGTTTCTGTCCCCAGGGGTGATGGGGTCCCTGTTGCCAAGCGAGAAGGGGTCCCTGTCCCCAAGCAAGAAGGGATCTGTGTTCCCTAGGGGTGATGGGGTCCCTGTCCCCAAGCGAGAAGCGGTCCCTGTCCCCAAGTGAGAAGGGGTCCCTGTCCCCAAGTGAGAAGGGGTCCCTGTCCCCAGGGGAAAAGGGGTCCTCTTTCCCCACCCCACAAACACACGCTGTATAGGTAGAACTGTCCTACCTTACACAGGTGTACAGCAAGCAGAGCAGCAGAGATCAATATCACAGAGCTGGATGGGGGCGGGAACTGCTGAAGTTAACTTTTCACATTAACAGGCTGGTGATTGGTTACTAGGATCACCCGGCAACCAATCACCTGCTGTTTAATGAAAAAGTAAACTCCAGCAGTTCCCCCCCTTCCAGCCCTGTGATATCATTACTGGGCTGGACATTCAGCTGTGGTGGACCGGGTGTGGCCCATGGCCCGCGGGTTGCCAACCCTTCTTAAGGCGTCAGCATACCAAGACATTTTGGACAATTTCATGCTCCCAACTTTGTGGGTACAGTTTGGGGGTGGCCCCTTCCTGTTCCAACCCGTGGGTTATCGTCCCCTGTCTTAAGGTTTTAGCATACCAAGACATTTTGGACAATTTCATGCTCCCAACTTTGTGGGAACAGTTTGGGGATGGCCCACCAGTGCACAAAGCAAGATCCATAAAGACATGGATGAGCGAGTTTGGGGTGGAAGAACTTGATTGGCCTGCACAGATCCTGACCTCAATCCGATAGAACACTTTTGGGATGAATTAGAGCGATGAATTAGAGACTTACCTTCTCGTCCACATCAGCGCTTGACCTCACAAATGCGTTTCTGGAAGAATGGTCAAACATTCCCATAGACACACTCTTAAACCTTGTTGACAGCCTTCTCAGCAGAAGAGTTGAAGCTGTTATAGCTGCAAAGGGTGGGCCAACTCTATATTAAGACTGGGATGCCATTAAAATTCATGTGTGTGTAAAGGCAGGCGTCCCAATACTTTTGGCAATATAGTGTATCTCCACCACAAAGTGTAATGCATTAGCGATAGGAGTGCTGGACAAAAAGCATGTAAATGTACCTAAAACTGCACATAAATGTATGCAATGTACAGGAAATGACATTGCTTTAAAAAAACATAAAAATGCCTAAAAGTGTGTACAGACTCTGGACAGGCTTTAAAATGTGACAGAAGAGAAGATTGACCTCACACTCATGCTTCCCCAACATTCAGAATAATATTAATAGTTTTGCATGAAAGCCTTATTTAATTTCTGAATCCTGCTAGTAGAAAAGTAAAATGAAAAGCCACATCTGGTAAATTGCTGTACTATAATAGGACATGTTCCAAAAAGTTTTCCATCATATTACTTTGTAAATTTCCAAGACAAAGAATCCATTAAGTTACCACTAAATGTCCTAGCCTTTTACTCCATTGGTGGATATTTTTGGGCTGATTTAGTCGAGTGTAGGACAAATTGAGCTCTCTAGTATTAAGCCAAGCTGCAGGGAACAAAAGAAGCTTAGCCTTCCATTCACTGCCTAACCAAAAGGAATGATTGGCTGTTTGTACTGTATTTGGAGCTGAGCAAAAAGTATAGGAGTTACAGGGATTTCATTATGTTGCCATGGCAATGATTTGATTCTATTTCAGTTATAGACTGGACATCACCAATCTTTGTCTGTGATGTCATCAATCAACATTGCTCACTGAAAAATGTACAATGTTCAGCCATTCTTACCCCTACAGATATTGGTAAGCTCCAGTGAAATGTTTGCACTTATTTTCTTATGTACAGGTGCATGTGCTATATATATATATCTATATATCTATATATAGATATAGATATATAGATATATATCTATATATATAGATGTATAGATATACAGTAGACACATGCCATGTATATACAAACCATCAGATGATAAAATGGTTTAAGAATTATTATTATTATTCACAATTTATATTGCGCCAACAGTTTATGCAGCGCTTTACAATGTAGAGGGGGGACAGCACAATTACAGTACAATACAGAAGGGACAGGAGGGTCTTGCTCATAGAGCTTACATTCTAAAGGGAGAGGGTGGTGGTACAAAAGGTAAAATAATTAAAAATGGCTTGATGCTTTTAGAATGTAGAATTTGAAAAACATCATCAAGGCTTTAGAAAGCCGTTTTTTTTTTTTAAAAGAAAGGAAGTCACAACCTATTAATGATTAACACCATGTCCTGGGTCTAGCAGAACTGAACTCATGAATAATTCATATCAGAAACACATTTTCCCCCTGCAAGGTTGATGAATGAAACAGGGAAGGCTTTTGGAAAAGATCAGCTCTCACTCTCCCAGCCTGGCTCACAAATCGTCATGAAACGGGAGGGTTAAGACAAGTTCAGGAGACCCCAGGCACAGTCTGGTTTCTTTTTTTATTTTTATTTTTTATCTCTAAGTAGGGGGGAAATCATAGAGAAATTGGTCGCTGCTGCGTTTAGCATGGTTAGATGCTGACAGCTGCTGCAAAGAGTTAAGGCGTGAATGTTTGAAGTGAATTAAAGTCTATTTTTGAACTGAGCATTCAAGTCCAGGAGGAATAGTCTCTCTGAAGGGAATGGAAAGCAATGAACAATACCGCTGACAGTCGGTGCAGAACACCATGCCGTTCATACGCCGCGATGTGCCGATGACTGGAATTTTCCTGTAAAATGACTTGAAAGGGAGACACATAGAAGATGAATGTAAGTACGGATGCATTTCTTTATCATTCGTCTTTTCCAAGACTGCAGTAGACACCATACGCTCGTTCTAGTCTCCCATATTCTCTGTTACTGCTTTATTGATTGGAAAGAGTGTTAGAAACCTATTACCTATGATTTAGATGGACCTAAATCAAGAATATTTCCTTTTTAAGTAATGTTGATTCTCACCTGTACCCATAGCTTGGAAAATACCTACATGGGTTTAGCAATGGAGTAGGTATCAGGGTTTCTGCTCTCTTTATCTAATATAATATATGTTCCAGTAACATAATATGATGCAGGTATATAGAAAGGTCTGATCTACCCCAGGTATGCCCTCACCTGCACCCATAGCTTGCAAAATACCTACATGGGTTTAGCAATGGAGTAGGTATCAGGGTTTCTGCTCTCTTTATCTAATATAATATATGTTCCAGTAACATAATATCATGCAAGTATATATAAAGGTCTGATCTACCCCAGGTATGTCCTCACCTGTACCCATAGCCTGAAAAATACCTACATGGGTTTAGCAATGGAGTAGGTATCAGGGTTTCTGCTCTCTTTATCTAATATAATATATGTTCCAGTAACATAATATCATGCAGGTATATATAAAGGTCTGATCTACCCCAGGTATGTCCTCACCTGTACCCATAGCCTGAAAAATACCTACATGGGTTTAGCAATGGAGTAGGTATCGGGGTTTCTGCTCTCATTATCTAATATAATATCTGTTCCAGTAACATAATATCATGCAGGTATATATAAAGGTCTGATCTACCCCAGGTATGCCCTCACCTGTACCCATAGCTTGGAAAATACCTACATGGGTTTAGCAATGGAGTAGGTATCAGGGTTTCTGCCCTCTTTATCTAATATAATATCTGTTCTAGTAACATAATATCATGCAGGCATATAGAAAGGTCTTATCTACCCCAGGTATGCCCTCTTCACTTATTATATTCATGCTGTGTGCTCCAAACGCAAGAGACACAAGTCATAACTCTATAAAGGTCACAATGAACTCCTATAATTCATTTGCAGCTGTAGTATCTCTTTGGACTACATAAATCACATAAGCATCACTAACCAGGTTGCATGAAACTGGGAGTCGTTTATTTTCTGCTTAAGCAAAAGATACTTGGCTTTTTTTTTTTAAATCTAGCCAACTGTGTATTTTAGATGTAGAATAATATGGTTTATAATAAGTACAAGAGAAATCAGGTGATCAGATATTTTGGTTTGCTCTGGTTTGCTTCAGTATCTATTAATAAATGTGAGCGTTGCATGCTTTACCTGTCCTTTTTACACTGGAACCCATACAGTAAGCGTGTTCTGCATATTGTTCTGCATGAAAAGTCGTAGCTGTTTGTCTCCCCCCTATCAAGCAGGCTGTGGTGTGATACCAACACTAATTTGTTTGCAAGGCACAGTCTGACTGTGGGATGAGATGGAAAGCTGCTAAATATAACTCAGGGTTCCTCAATAGATGGTGCACACCTAAAAGGTCAGAACAAGTGAAAAACAATTCAGATTCAGTTTACAAGCTGCTAGTATTGGTAATTAGCAAATCCATCTACAACACATTTTGAACCGATTAGCATCTCTACCATGTATAGACAGAATTAGATGCAACCATATAGAATTGGAAAACAGGTCTGTAAAATAATACTGTGTTCTAGGCTAGTCTTCCAGTACCTAATCTTGTTTCAGGTATTCTGCACACAAGTCTTTGAACTGCTTGGTCTTTTTATGAAAGCATCTTGTCTGTCAATGACAGATCATCCTTTCCTTCTGTGAGAGGAAAACATCTTTTCATGGGGACACTAGGCAGCCACTAAACCAAAATGTAATCCCAGTAGCAGACCAGGACTACATATATGTACATATGTACCATTAATATTAAGACAGAATACATTTGTGTCAGTGCAGGGTTTAGCTCTTGTCCTATTTAGTCATTTCTTGTGCATCAAACTTCCAGTCAATGACAATAAATGTCAATAATTGACATTGTACAGGTAATCTGAACTAGTCATTCTAAGAACACTCCTTTTAAATGTAATATTAATGGCTATCTATAAATATATTAAATCAAAGGTGCTCATATCCAAGGACAGATTGACAGATTTAGGGCTAAACTGCTATATCTGAATGTTCTAATACGGGGCAATATTAGGTATCGTGTGATTTTGTGAATGTATGAGTTTGTTCCTAAATGCTGTCTGTGTGACTTAAGACCTTAGAAACTAATATACCAGAATTTTTGTGAGTGTACAATATAATGACTGTCTTTGAAAGTTTACTGAATATTACTTAAAGGGATTGTAAACCCTTGTGTATTTTCACCTTAATGCATTCTATGCATTAAGGTGTAAAAACACCTGACAGTCACCGGCCGCCAGCCCCCTTGTTTTACTTACCTGAGCCCCTACATGTCTTCGGCTGGGATGCGCTGTCCCTCTCGTTGTTTTTGGCCCAGCTCTTGATTTGATAGATTGATAGCAGCACAGCCATTGGCTCCTGATGCTGTCAATCAAATCCAATGACTCGGAAGGCGGGGGCCGAGTCCAGCATTCGTGTCTGTGGATGCAAATGCTGGACTCCGAAGTGCTCCCGCAGGGTAACCCCCTCAGGAGAGCGCTTCTCCTAGGGGGTTATCTGATGCGGGGAGGAGCCGCAAGAGCTGCCGGGGGACCCCAAAAGAGGATGTTCGGGGCCACTTTGTGCAAAACGAGCTGCACAGTGGAGGTAAGTATGACATGTTTGTTATTTGAAAAAAACAAAAAACAATCCTTTACAATCACTTTAATTGTGGTACTGCATGCCTGTATAATATGAAAAAAATAGACTTCACTTAAGGGAACCCCTAAAAATGCTTTCTCAAGATTGGGTAAATGCTGGTGGTTTTAGTCACCTGCTGGTGTCTTATACAGTGTCTGTTTATGAATTTCAGCATCAAGATCACCCTACTGAGCTACCCTATTGAAGTTAATGGATCTGACTATCTTTGAATGTTTACTGAATATTACTTAATTGTAGTACTACATGCCCAAATAGGATGAAACATTTTACTTTCCTTTAAAAAAGATTAAATGCAAGGGAGTTAAGTACCCCTAAAAATGCTGTGTTAAGATTGCGTAAATGCTGGTGGTTCCAATCACCCACTGGTGTCTTATACAGTATCTTTTTTAGGAATTCATTGTCAAGCTCATCCTATAGAAGATCTTGGCTCTGCCCCTCTTGGCACCATCAAGAGGGTCTTAGTCTTACAACTGCATTTTCCATAATAACATGAACACACATATTCACAATACCTTTCAAACATACCGTTTTCACAGTTAACTGGCATCCAGGTGCCTTAATAAGAATTCTATTCCCAATTACTGTAAATCAAGATGCAATGACAAACCTTACATTGCCCTTGACCCTCCATTAATATTTTGAAGGATTTCACAGATCAGTCAAACAAACAGGTTTTACCTACAGTGCTTGCAATCATCTTCCTTCAGACTTGTAGTCAGGAAAAAAAACTTTACCACCGTGGCCCATACTGCCACTCTCACAATGATAACATTTTTGTCAAGCTTTTAGACACCTATCTAAAAAAATGATTGTTTCCATCATTTTTAGGATTCAGTAACAATCAACTTTATTCAATCTCCAGCAAGTTTTGGTAAACACCCAATATTGCCGCTGTGTGCACCATTTTGAATTCAGACAGACTCACACCAATTGGGTTAAAATTCTATATGTATATCTATGTATCTATATGTAGACTCTGGACCTAATATCGTGGTAATTGGAATAACATCATCCACCATAAATTTACACAGAGGCACCAGATAGGGGTGTCTTTTGACTGCTATCCTGTTGCTATTGCAATAGAGACACTGGTCATTCAACTCAGGAACAATGTACGCAATGCAAATTTGATCCAAGGTTCCCAGACACAAATGTAAGTGTCTAGGATGATGACTTTTTATGTTTCTACAAGACTCCACCTTTCTCTAAATAAAGCAATGACAATTAACCAATTCACCCCTCCATCAGTAATGTTTACATAATGTCACAAATGTGTGCTATTCTAATTAGCGCTTGTCAAACCTGGCTAATTCCAAATCAACCCCACTGGCAGCGCTTACCTTATTTAAATAACTTGGAATAATAGTAACCAAACCTTGCTCCCTATTTTAAAATACAAAACCTCTGAGAGATAGCATTGCAGTAGCTGCCTGCCTCGAGGCTTCCTTTGTGTGACTGAAATCTTGGACTGATAATGGATGAGTCACTACGCTGACTATTTCATTTCCGTGTGTATATTGTCCCCTGTGCTATTAATCCCTGTAACCAGGAAAGATTTTTAACAGGCTGTAAGTAGATAACATCTTAATAAGTGAAAAGGAGCTAAGATAGGTAGAAAATGGATATACATTCTTTTAAATTTAATTTGATCAAAATGTTTCTGTTGCCAAAATTTGTCCTCCTTTACTGGGTTGCTCTGGTACCCAAATTCTTTTTCAACTGATTAAATATCTTATTTTTCTCTTTCATTTGAAGCCTAAAACATACTAGGGTATAAGTGAGCACTCTTCAGAGTCCTAAAACCATGCTTGGATTGGTTCTTCTCATTTTCAACTTTGTTGCCTAGCTGGTCAGCTAAAATATTTAATGCCATTGACAGCATTTCAAACATCTAAAAAAAAAAAATATTCCCCATTATTGTATTTCAAAGGAAGAATATATACTCTATTTACTAGTTGTTAAAATATGAAACCAAACCAAACGTTTTACTATGACCAATAAGTGATGTGAGACTCCCTTCTAGAATAGTTATAACGTTCCTCGGCTACTTCTTTTCTCTGGGGCACACAGTTTGTCCTAATGATGTTGCACAATGTCATGACATTATTCCAGATGATTCATTATTATACAACTGTTTAAGTAGTAACTTTAATCTTCCTGGTGGTCAACTGCAAAGACACTGAACATCCACCAGTGGTGTACCCCCATCTACTGTATGTAGGCATCCCTTTGGACATAATTGGTTTAATATAAGTACACTTATCTACTTAAATATCTCCAGAACTTTAAACTTTTGACTTTACATTTACCAGTCCCTCATTTAATCATCTTTGCAAGTGTCAGGCTAATACAGCAGACTTGCGATCCAATCCATTCCCTTATTCTCTTTCAAGCTTATCATTTACCACTCAGCTTAAATCACGTGGAAAGTATCTCCTGCACATATTCAAGTTTTAGCTACTGACAACAGCAGTACCCATGTTCTTGCCTGTCTGTGTTCTAAGTATACTCAATGAAAAGATATAGACACATCATCAAAATGCCTTTATTACTGAACCTTTTTTTATCTTGTAAAAAGTATAATCCTACAATGGGTAGTAACCTCCATAGACTTATTGTGGATTGAAATTGTGAATTAAAATTGACCTTACTATTAAGTGTTGTATCGAAATTTTAAAGAGGACCTGTACTTTTGAAGATGTGCAAAAATAGGCAAGCGAAGGATAAAGGATTAGTTACTGTAAGTGTCTATAGACTCCCTACAGCGGATCTCTCCCTATTATCATCTTTATCATCTTTCCATGCTTTGTTCTGCACCGTGTCTTTTTGTGGATGTAGTCATCTTACTAGAGAAAAAGTTTGCCTACTCATGTCAGAACTGCCTACCCTGGTGACAGGTGATCTCTTGACTGGCGGGGGGAATATTTTAGAGTCAGCAAGAGAGGTGGAGAATGCACAGATCACAGAATGCATGAAGCAGAAGTAGGGAGAACCATGTACTGCTGGTCTTTAGGAATGACTTTCACTCTAGCAAGGAGAACAGTGAGCAGCAAAGCAGCCACATCACCAGATCTCACTCCAAATCTCAGACTAGCAATTACTAATATATATATATATTTTTTTATGTGCAATAAGTTGTAACAGGGTTATTGTCAACCACAGAAGACATAAACAATAAACGTAAAGTTAGACTAGGTATGCAAATCAATCACAAATAGACAAATTATTGGACTTGTTATAGTCACTAATATTTTTAGGGTAATGCTTGGGCTCAATTGACATTTCTAGGTTAGTCCTATTTCAATTCAATTCCACTTGAATGCCCTCATAAGGTCAATAATGTTTCAGATGAGTAGCGTTGTGATGCAAACACACTTTCTTGAAACCAGCCACTTTGACCTTCAGACCCTATATTCTCGGCAATAAACACTATGTATTTTTCCTGTATGATAAGTATGCAATTTATGTTTGATTATTTCATTGTATCATTTTAAATTAAAATCTAGAATGGCATTACATATACTGTAACTCCGTGATAAACCATTGACTTACAGCACCTAGACCAAATAATATTATTTATAATTTTCAGCCTCATCTATATGTGAAAAAAGTAAAGGCTCAGCCTAAGAGACACTGTGGTAGTGGCTCTGACAGATGAACAAATTTGGGAACATAAGGAGGTCTTGCAAATGGAAGAATTGGTTACTTTTAAACACTGATTTTTGTAATAACTTTTTTTTACTTTTTTTTTTTTTAGCTTTGGATAGTATAGGGAAGGTTTGGTACTTCTGAGACTTGCTGTGATGTGATCTCAGTTTAGATATTTGCTCTCACTTCCTTTTGTCACTGTGACTGGAAGTAACCTAGTAATATAGTAACATAGTTAGTCTGGTTGAAAAGTCAATCTAGTTCAACCAATAAATTAAAGTGGAATGGAAGCTCTATAACAGGAGCCTAACACCAATAAAAACATGTTTTAGTTGAGTGAGAAAGGGTAGAACCTCTGTCAGGTTTTTATTGTTATCTTACTGGAGAGATTTCTCTTATTTCCTGTCCCAGTGAAAATATTGTCACTCAAAATAATTACAGACACCAATAAAACCAACACACTAAAGATTTTTGCTGGTGTTACACATTAAGCATACCCTTGCACAAAAGACAATGTTTAAATCAGCCCTTTAACTGGAATATAATTAAGAGCATTAAAAAGCAGTTAAAGGTAGTAAGGCATTTCCAGTGGTAGCAATGTGTAGACATTCTCTTTGTGTGAAAAGGTTGCACTTTATCGTCACAATTTCTTTGTAACCTTTCCCATCACACTGGCCTTTCCTGGTCATCCATTTCATTACATATTGTTCCAGTCTGTACTGTAAATGTTATTCATATCCCAGAGAGATTACATCTAGTCTTCTTTCCATTCTAAGAAGACATGGTTTACGTGAATTAATTAATGACTAGATGTCAGAAAAGAGTCAGTATACCAGAAATAAAATAAATTATACGTCTTCCATGTTTTTCTTATAAGGAATAGTAACAGAGCTTGTGAGCACTGCAGGATGAATAATAATCAGAAATGCACGTTGTTGTGTTTAATGTGAATATAAATAGAAATATACACTATATTACTAAAAGTATTGGGAGATCTGTCTTTACACGTATAAGAACTTTAATGGCATCCCAGTCTTAGTCCATAGGGTTCAATATTGAGTTGGCCCACCCTTTGCAGCTATAACAGCTTCAACTCTTCTGGGAAGGCTGTTCACAATGTTTAGGAGTGTGTCTATGGGAATGTTTGACCATTCTTCCAGAAGCACATTTGTGAGGTCAGGCACTGATGTGGGCGAGAAGGACTGGCTCGCAGTCTCCGATCAAATTCATCCCAAAGGTGTTCTATCGGGTTGGGGTCAGGACTGCAGGACTGTGCAGGTCAGTCAAGTTCCTCCACCCCAAACTCGCTCATCCATGTCTTTATGGACCTTGCTTTGTGCACTGGTCCAAATCATTTGGTGGAGGGGGGATTATGGTGTGGAGTTGTTTTTCAGGGGTTGGGCTTGGCCCCTTAGTTCCAGTGAAGGGAACTCTTAAGGCATCAGCATACCAAGACATTTTGGACAGTTTCATGCTCCCAACTTTGTGGGAACAGTTTGGAGATGGCCCCTTCCTGTTCCAACATGACTGCGCAACAGTGCACATAGCAACGTCCATAAAGATATGAATGAGCGGTTTGTGTGGCTGGAGCTGCCTGTTACTCCATAGGGGTGCAGAAGCTGTGCTAACACAGCAGCAGGTCCTAATTTGAGAGTGAGTCAGGTGTGGGTGAGTGGCCCCAAATGCACCCACGTGCCTTTCAAATTAGGATCTGCGGCTGTGTTCGAACAGCTCCTGTGTCCCCATAGAGTAACACAGCTCCAGCCACATAAACAAAAATGTTGATTTACACTGCCACAGTGCCCATGTGAGTGATCCTCAAGACCTCATTCACACAAAACGCTTTCTTTATTATCTCAATACAGTTTGATCTTTTAGATCTAGCAGGAATTGTGTAAGTTATGTTGTGTTTGTGTCTGCTAATGATTTTAGTGTATTTTTAGTAAAAAAAAGTGTGGGGGCCTATCAAGTGGGCTCTACATGCCCTGTGATTTCTAACAGATGTCCTGCTTGCTCACAATATTTGTAACTTAGGCTAACCTTAGATTGGTAGAAGGCTTCCTGAGACTGACAGGAGGAAACACATCTGCCTTTTGACTCTTTTGTTAGCTACTGCCACAGTTTCTTTTGTGACTTGCCCAATTGAAAGAGGTTATGTATGCGCCCAGAAATAGGCACATATTTACACATATGGTGGACGTGCCCAGTAATCCAAACCTTCTGGAAGGAAGTTTTCGTGATTGCATCTAAAATATTTAAAAAGATAATACAACCAGATCCATATTTAACTTTACTTAATCTAAAACCGGAATGGTTAACACTCTCTCAATTCAAACTTATGATCCAACTAATAACGGCTGCAAAACAAACAGTGGCCAAGGCATGGAAATCTCCTACATTGGTACTAGCAGAAACAATTCACAGAATGAATAATACAATGTCCCATGCTAAGATGGTAGCCATCGATCAAAATCAAATTCCAAAATTTGAAAAACTTTGGCACCCTTGGATAAAACAACAGTTCCTGTCAAACTTCAATGACTCTGTCCTGTTGCCATGGTAACAGATTAAATGACTTACAGAGACACCCATTCTAAGGCTTCAAAGAGAACTAAAAAGAATAATAATCTGACGAGCGGGACAACCTTGTGGACCATACCTCTACCTTTCAACCCTTTTTCTTCTTTCTCTTTCCTTTTCTCCACCTTACGATTAAAGCTCATTATCAGAATTTATTTGACCTATATACACTCTACTTGTAAACAATATGTATAGTAGGTATAAATCATTTAAATACCTACAAAAGTAACTAAGGAAATGATATATATCTTTAATTTAGGTTTACGTGAACCCAATGTTTAATATTTGAAATTTCATGATATTTACCTATATAAACCCTACTGTAAAACAATGAGCTTACTTTATAGATCCTTGTAAACTTACTTTATGTATCTTTATAACATTGTATACTCAATAAACTTCTTTTGACAAGGAAAGAGGTTATGTATGCAATTACGTTTCTTTCCCTTTTTTCAGAGGCAATTCTCCTTGAGTTTTAACAAGTGCCTCCAGTCTTCAACAACTATAATCTTGGGGCAAGATCTTGATCTGTTTATGGCAATATTAAGTTATTATTAGAATTTGAGAATTTTTTATTGGCTTGTGACCCATGCACCATAAAGCAACATATGGGTTAGGAAAACTGTTGGAAAATAACAATGGCTGCAGGCTTACGTTATAAAGATTATAATTAGTATAGGATAGTATAGGATAAGTGAAATGTAGATGGCGCTGAGTAGTTCCAGGTCTGTTTGTCTTTAGTGTACTGAATCTCTATGGCTGTTGTTAGTTCTCTTTATTTCTTGTTCCAGTAGGCTAGAGTGCAAACATGTAATTTCCTGCGTCCTGTTTTACTACGGGCCCAATGAAACCACAACACTGTGCAGAAACCCATGCATTGTCATGCATTGCTGCATGTTGCTTTGCTTCCAGTAGTCCATTTAAATTAACAGGTCAAAACACACTGCAATGCATATGAAGGTGGGGAATGCTTCATTTTCCTGCAGTGCAGCTTAGGACACAATGCAATATATCATGATGGAATGCTTTGCAGGGCACATTTGTTTATAAGGTGTGTTGCGGTGCCATTTATAATGAATGGCATTGTAGTTCAGTAATGTACATAACATGCTTTACCATGGTTGTGGTGACAAGGGCAGTGATGCAGTGTTACTTCACCTTACCAACCATTCAGTGTCTGCTACCCATGTGAGCCAATGAGGAGAGAGCGGGGGCTGGGCTGAGCTGAGCTCCAAGTTTAAATGGACACAGAACAGCAGCTGGGGAGTGAACCTGCTCGGGTGCCTCCCTAGCAAACTCCTTGCTATGGGGACACTCGGCAGGAAGGAGGGGTCAGCAGCAACGGTGAGGGACCCCAAAAGAGAAGGAACAGGGCTGCTCTGTACAAAACCACTGCACGCAGCAGGAAACTATAACGTTTGTTATTTTTTTAAAAATCTGCCTTCAATAATAATTTAAAGGGGTTGTAAAGGCAGAAGGTTTTTTATCTTAATACATTCTATGCATTAAGATAAAAAGTCTTCTGTGTGCAGCAGTTCCCCTCAGCCCCCCTAACACTTACCTGAGGCCCCTCTCTGTCCAGCGATGTCTACAAGTGTCTCAGCCACTCAAGATTCTCCTTCCTGATTGGCTGAGACACAGTAGCGGTGCCATTGGCGCCCGCTGCTGTCAGTCAAAGTCAGTTGGCTTGGGTGCCCCCATTGCAAGCTGCTTGCTGTGGGGGCACTGAGCAGGAGGGAGGGGCCAGGAGCACAGAAGAGGGACCCGTGAAGAGTAGGATCGGGGCTGTTCTGTGCAAACCCATTACACAAAGCAGGTAAGTATAACATGTTCGTTATGTTTATAGGGGAAAAAAACTAGACTTTTCAATCACTTTAACGGCATGTTTTAAATTGGTGCAATATTTCTTCTAACCACTAGAGGGGAGGATTTACAAAAGAAGCTTCACTAGTAAATGCTTCTCAACTTTTCTCAACCTGGTTTAGAAAAGGCTTCCATTTGACTATTGAGAATAATTCACACTAATGTTTCTCAACCCCAAGTCCTCAAGGTTCTCAGACAATTAGCATTTTCCAGGCCCAGACTGATTATCTGGCAAGTCTGTCTTTTGTCAGAAAAGCTGGCATAGTTAAGCGGACTTGGCTGACTGGAGTCTGAGATTTGTACAATGAGGCACCATGTGAAGCCTGCTATTAGGAAAGTGACATTAGTAAAGTGACAGGTTTCATTTGAAATTTCCCTGTCAGGATAAAAAAAATATCCTATGAGAAATTCAGTGAAATAGAAGAGCTAATATATTCACTGTCCAGTGGCCCATGTATCCTACCTTTGCCTTCTTCTAAAATTGCAGACTTTTTTAGTATTTCCACCCTGCACACTGTAATTCCATCCTCCAACACACAGGGGTTGGTGGACTGCACCACAACATGTAGCAGGGGACACAGGTATCTGACTCTCATTTGCTGAAGAGTCTGATGTAGGCTGAAACTTTAGTATGGAGAAAAAGTAGGAGACACAGGCCACTGGAATCGTGAGTATATTGCAGGGAAATTTCAATGTTTTTAAATATGAAAGGGGTAATCTAATAACAAAAGCAAAAATAATTAAGATCAATAGTGTAAAAATTATTGTTAAATTTAAAAAGTTAAAATAACATTTAAATTATTGACTCTTTGCTGTCCTGTAATAATACATATATAGCAGGCAGCAAAAACTGGTGGCAGAGAATATAAAAAAATGTATGCTAAAATATATTCATGCATAATGAACATCCCTTGCTCCTAAGAGCTTACAGTCAATACCAAGATGAACTGATGCCCCTCTATTTTAACACGCTTTTAAAAGGTTTAGTGTTAAACACAATTAAATTAGCAATTGATTTGGCTTTTGCAATGTAGAAATCCTAATTAAGCACTATTTGTGATTTCTCATTTAGCTGCCACTGCATCTGCACAATCAGACAGCCTACAGGAAATCAATTGCTACAGCTAAGCTCAGTTGTATTAGGCCTACTAAGTGTAGCTACACAACCTTAAGGTATTGAGGCAGAATATCACAAAGTGCTGCTGGGAGATTTTAATTAGTTCCTGACCCTTCACTGTTTTTCCTATAGAAGTAGATTTTGTAACACCGGCAAATCAGTATATGTGAAATATGCCTAAATGTGTTACTGTGACACATAGCTTCACCAGTAAGGTGGCAATAAACTAGCATCTGCACTTGTACTAAGACAATATGATATCACCCAACTTACAATATTTGACCAGTAGCCTATGGGGCATTATTTACACCAATTGCATTATTTAATTTTGTTATAATTTTTTTGTTGTTTTTTTTTTTCTAATATTGCCATAGTATTTCACTGCTTTAGTCTTAGGCAAGCCATAGATCATGCGATTATCTTTCCTGTAACCAGGCTATTGTGTCCTGCTGCTGGGCGGGTGTGGGGAGCTATATCCCTGCCAGGAGAACACAGGGATTATTGCTAGTGACTACAGCCACTAGCAGTAACCACATGCTAAAACTCTGACATGCTGGTTGTACCCAAGTCGACCGATGGATCGACTTGAATACAATCAGCCTGCCTATAGATGGATCGAATCTCGGTTGTTCCCTGCTGAACTGGCCGAGATTCGATCCATCTATGGCCAGCTTTACTCTAAACCAGGAGTAGGCAACCTTAAAGAGGTGGTAATCTACCTGAATAACATGGGAGAAGTCAAAGATGACTAGGCACAGTGTCCTGTTGTTGTAGCCAGTTCAAGGCATGTTCCATGCTCATTTCCTGGCACTGCATTCAAAACACACACAGGCTTCCTACTTTCGTATTAGAGATGACGTCAAAGCGTAGCCCCGCCTTATGCGTTTCGTCATTGGATGTTCTCAAACGCGGCTTCTCCTACACACCACGTCTGCTTGTTTAAGCTATCCCATATTCAAAACACACTGCTTCTGTGATTTTCTGTGGGTGCTAATACATTAATAATGGCACCCCAAACACAGTGCATTTGCCTGCACCAAATTGCATGGTACTGCAGTTCCATGCTATTTGATATGGTGTCTTTTTGAAAAGTAGTGCATGCATGCTTCTGTGCTGTCCGGTGCAATTTGCAACTCATTTAAATGAACGGGCTGCAAAATCACACCGCGCTGAATTGCACAGGAGTGTGGGCCCTTAGCCCCTTTAGCTGCAGAGGCAGCAGCTGTGGTAGCACATATGCCATGGCAGGAGTTAAACCCAGTGTCGCTTTTGGTGGGCGCTAACGCCCATTGATCGTTACCCATCCAAGAGAATGTGGCCACTCCACAAGTGCGTGCAATGTTGTTACAAGGTGTATAATTCCTGCTGTGACTGCTGCATGTTTGCACCCCTAGCCATTCCAGCTAAAGAGAGTATAAAGAAACCCCTGCTTTCCTGAGCCCAATATAATAGTTGCTTCCTCTGTTATGCCACAGGTGTACAGCAGTTCAGATTGTGTGTGGGCTTTACTTGTAAATGCACTGTGTGAAAGGCACTGACCTGAACAGGAATATATGATATTGCTTGGTATCTGTTTTTAGGCAACAATTTTACTTTAAAACTTTAGCATGGAAAACAGATTTGTTTTAAATCAAGACAGAAATGAAATGATTTCTATACTTAAATATTATTATTATAATTATACACAATTTATATAGCGCCAACAGTGCAATGTAAAGGGGATAGCAGAACTACAGCACAGCTCAACACAGAAAGAACAGGAGGGCTCTGCTTGAAGAGCTTACATTCTAAAGGGTGGTGGTGGTGGTACAAAAGGTAATAGATGCGGGGAATGATCTAATGGGGGGTGGCTCGGGGACAGTTGTTAGGTGGGTGTGGGATAGGCTTCCCTGATTAAGTGAGTTTTCAGGGATCTCCTAAAGGTGGACAGGTTAGGGGCTGATCGGATATACCGGGACAGAGAGTTCCAGAGGACGGGAGAGGCTCTGGAGCATGAGAGGAGGTAACAAGGGAGCTAGAGAGCAATAATCCCTGTAATCCCTGTAAATAATCCCTGTAGCCAGTGGCACCAACCCCCCCCCCCCCCGAGGCAGTCACAAAAAAAAATTATACATGGCCCTAAACAAAAAAAATAATAATAATAAAAAATTCCTTAAGTGTACTGTGTGCTGGACACAGTGCACTATGGAAAGCGCCACGTCTATACAATCACGAGATTGCAGATGAGGCACTTCGATGGCGGGGTTTTGGGCTGCTTTGTGGCGCAATCCATCGAGCAGCATCCGCCCGGCGCGCGTAGTCTATCACTATGGCCGAGTGCTTTGTTCTCAGTGTGAGAACAAAGTCACTTCCGGCGGGCTACAAAAATATGGCCGCTGCCTAATCCCCTTGCGAGTACAGAGAAGGGCAACAAAACTAATAAAAGGACTGGAGGACATTAGTTATGAAGAAAGGTTACAAGCACCGAACTTAGGGGGTTATTTACTAAAGGCAGATCCACTTTGCACTGCAAGTGCACTGAAAGTGCACTTGGAAGTAAAGTCACTGTAGATCCAAGGGGGATATGCAAGGAAAATAAAAATCAGCATTCTAGCTTGCAAATGATTGGATGATAAAATCAGCAGAGCTTCCCCTCATTTCAGATCCACCCCTTAGATTTAGAGTGACTGCACTTCCAAATGCACTTTCAGTGCACTTTCGGGTGCACTTGCAGTGCAAAGTGGATTTGCCTTTCGTAAATAACCCCTTTATTCTCTCTGGAGAAGAGATACTTGAGAGGGGATATGATTTTAATTTGCAAATACCATACTGGTGACCCCACAATAGGGAGAAAACTTTTCCATGGAAGGGAGTTTAATAAGACACGTGGCCACTCATTAAGATTAGAAGAGGTTTAACCTTAGACTGTGTAGAGGGTTCTGTGCTGTAAGAGTGGCAAGGATGTGGAATTCCCTTCCACAGGCGGTGGTTTCAGGGGGGGGCATCAATAGTTTAAAAAAAACTATTAGATAAGCACCTGAACGACCGCAACATACAGGGATGTACAATGTAATACTGACATAAAATCACACACATAGGTTGGACTTGATGGACTTGTGTCTTTTTTCAACCTCACCTACTATGTAACTATGTAACAACATTTTGGCTTGCACATAATTGGAGAAATGTGGGACAGCTTCACCTCTTTCACTTATCTAAGCAAAAACTCCTTTGCAAAGTGAACAGCGGATTTGCCTTTAATAAATCAACCCCAGTGAGTATGGCTTATGGTCTAAAGTATCTCATTTTTAATTTGCACTTTATTTTCTAATTATATCTCAGCAGCTGTATGCCTTCAAGTGAAACTTTTTTTTAACCTCTGTTTTTACTGTTTTCAACCTGTGTTGACTCAGCAGTTGATATCATGTTCAGCAGCACAGAAGTACATTCAGGGATAGTGTGTTTAAAGTCCAGCTGTCCGTGTTATTTTAGGAGTACCAGATTGTATAGTGGAAGCATCGTACTGCCTCTAGAAATGTCTACAGTATACAGTATGCCACAGAACTAGCTTAATCTGCTGTGCAAGTTTCCAGTATCTATCTATCTATCTATCTATCTATCTATCTATCTATCTATCTATCTATCTATCTATCTATCTATCTATCTATCTATCTATCTATCTCATATATACTGTATATACTGTATATACTGTATAAAGCTGGTAAAGGCCGTCCTTTTTACATTTTTCTCCTTCCCATTTAACATGTATAGTATTTTCATGTAACAAACCAATGGCCCCTGCCCCCATCTATAACTGCCCTTTACAGCAAGGAGCAAATGGAAGGGCAACGCATGCAAGACAAAACCAGAGAAATTCCCAGCTCAACTCACCAACCAGTCTGCTTACTAACCGAATCAACCTGTCTAACAATATACGTTAAAAACAGGGGTTTAGTTGGCCATGTTTGCCAACACATGCGTAGGCTGCAGGGACCCTCCACAGCACCCTGTATTACCTGCAGTCCTAACCCTTGCAAATGTATGAGAGTCTCCAATGGTGGGAGCACATGCATTCTAATGGATAGTTAGAGGGCAGGTGGGCCTGGAGGTAGCTCAGTCCTCCTTAACCAGTTCCCAACTGGAGCACGCCGATGTACATTTGCAGAATGGCATGGCTGCGCAAATGGGCGTACCTGTACGTCCCTTTGAAATTTGCTGCAGTGCCATCGCGTGCCACCCGCCGCGAGCTCCGCGAGTAGGATTGCGAGTCTCGCGGACTCAATGTCCGCGGGGATACCCGCGATTGTCCCACGGAGAGGAAGAAGGGGGAGATGCTAATGTAAACAAGCATCTCCCTGTTCTGCCTAGTGACACTGTCACTGATCATAGCTCTCTGTATTCGGGAGCTATGATCAGTGATGTGTCATACGTAGCCCCTCCCACTACAGTTAGAATCACTCCCTAGGACACATTTAACCCCTACAGCGCCACCCAGTGTTAACCCCTTCACTGCCAATCACATTTACACAGTAATCAATGCAATTTTAATCGTACTGATCGCTGTATAAATGTGAATGGTCCCAAAATCGCGCCAAAAGTGTCCGACGTGTCCGCCATAATGTCGCAGTCACGATAAAAATTGCTGATTGCCACCATTACTAGTAAAAAAAAAAATAATAATAAAAATGCCATAAAACTATCCCCTATTTTGTAGACACTATAACTTTTGCGCAAACCAATCAATAAACGCTTATTGCGATTTTTTTTACCAAAAATATGTAGAAGAATACATATCGGCCTAAACTGAGGAAAAAAATGTTTTTTATATTTTTTTTGGGACATTTATTATAGCAAAAAGCAAAAAATATTGCTTTTTTTCCAAAAAAAAAAACGCAGAGGTAATCAAACACCACCAAAAGAAAGCTCTTTTTGTGAAAAAAAAAAGGATGTCAATTTTGTTTGGGAACCACGTCGCACGACCGCGCAATTGTCAGTTAAAGCGACGCAGTGCCGAATCGCAAAAAGTTCTCTGGTCTTTGGCCAGCCAAATGGTCCGGGGCTGAAGTGGTTAAAGACACAGGGGTGCACCCCCAGCACATAGCACAATGGCAGAAAAGGTGTCCAGTGTGTCCCCTCACCAATATTACACCAGTAACAAACAAATGGCCCCTGCCCCCATCTATAACTGGCCTTCGCAGCAAGGAGCACATGGAAGGGCAACGCATGCAAGACAAAAGCAGAGAAAATTCCCAGCTCAACTTACCAACCAGTCTGCTTACAAACCGAATTAACCTGTCTAACTGTATGCTTTAAAAACAGGGGTTTAGTTAGCACACATCAAGCATAGAGAAAAATAAAATCAAAGTAAAACTGTATATAATGCTGGTAAAAAGTATATTCTCTTTTATTGATCAAGTAAAGTAATTACTATAATAATGTAGCATACAGATTTGTTATAAATATTTTTTATACTATGTTTTATATTATTTGTTACATAATCTTACATATCCCAATTACCAATGAATAAAAGGAAGTTTTTTTTTTTAACACTGGTGGGCAGACGTGTTAGCGCTGTAAGCAGTTCATGAACTAAAAATAAAAACCTGTTTGTTTTCACATGTTCCCCCTGTTAATCCTTGCCGTCACTTATATGTAAACCCAGAAAGTATTCCAGGAATAAGTGTTTCTGTTATCCTTCCTTCTGTGCTTCTATTTAAAGAAACTTGTAAAATTGGTGGAAATCTAGGAGACGTGACATAAATTGGTTGGAGGTAATTGCAGTAAATCTAAAGAGCAAATTTGTGTCTCATCTCACATGGAAAACACATACACTTGAGCTCCAGTTGTAGCAATGTCATGACCTTATAAGAAATGAAAATGGCAAAGAGTGACATATCATGTTGTTAGTCATTTATAGACATTGAAGCAAAAGATACCTAAAAAGTACAGTATGCTCAGGAGAGATCATAGCAAGCATTTTATAATTGCATTTTCTGTGCAGCTTCTCTTACTAATGCATCTGTCCATAAATGCAAAATCTAATATTATTATAGATATTTACACAGCATTTTTACATATTGCACATTTACATCAGTTCCTGTCCTCTATGAGCTTGCAATGTAAGGTCCCTAGCTTGCATACACATTCTAGGGCCAAATGAGGCAGGATCCATTTAACTTACCAGCATGTCTTTGGTGGCATGTTTTCACAGAGAGGACATGTAAAGTCAGGGTAGTATCCTGGATGGGATTTGACCTGAACACCCTGAAGCTGCCAACAAGAGCGCTAATCACTAAGGCAGCCCATTACGTAATTCTTTTTTTTTCCATTCAACCAGCAGGTATGACTAAAAAATTGCCTGGATCCCTCATCCACCTGGAATGTGGATGAACCCTCCCCACTGTGCCTTTGTATTCTGACAGCGGGGAAACTTCCCCACCATCAGACTACACACATCAGTGTTGCCAGCTATAGCAGGCGGCACTGATCGAGCAGAAATTTTCCAACAGGGTGGTTGTACAGAGGCTGATCAGTAGTTTTTACTTGTGTAAAACCACCCTGCTCATACATGGATTAAAATTCATCCGGTCCTTGCTGAACCAGTCAAATTTCGATCCATGTATGCATAGCTCCCAACTGACCCTGATTTTGAGGGACTGTCCCTGATTTGGAACAGTGTCCCTCTGTCCCTCTTCCCCCCTCATTTGTCCCTCATTTTGGTCTGATCCATATAGTTGTATATAAAATGCAATTTTTATCTTTCAAAAAGTGTTTCCCAGTGCTAAACCTTTCATCCAAATTCTAAATTGCTGAATTTGTACATTTTAAAAGCCAATATAAAGGTAGTAGTGGTAAAAAAAAAGCCTTTGTGGGTTTTTTTAAACTTTTTTTTTAGGTTAATTCTCCTTTAAGGGGGTGTGACGGGAGGTGTGTCCTATGCCTACATAGGTTTGCTAGTAGGTGTTAATATGTGTCTACAAGAAATTTATCACATTTTATTTTTAATTTTAATTCATGGAGATTGTTTAATTATTATTTGAGGTCATTCACTCGTTTTTTTGTATTTTTATAGCCATTTCCTTTATCACCACAAGATGGCAGAGTGTCGAGTCTCATAATCCTTTTGCTCATTAGTTTCAAGGAATATTGAGCCAGCCTGACCCCTTGTTATGCCCCGTACACACAGTCGGACTTTGTTCGGACATTCCGACAACAAAATCCTAGGATTTTTTCCGACGGATGTTGGCTCAAACTTGTCTTGCATACACACAGTCACACAAAGTTGTCGGAAAATCCGATCGTTCTGAACGCGGTGAAGTAAAACACGTACGTCGGGACTATAAACGGGGCAGTGGCCAATAGCTTTCATCCCTTTATTTATTCTGAGCATGCATGGCACTTTGTCCGTCGGATTTGTGTACACACGATCGGAATTTCCGACAACGGATTTTGTTGTCGGAAAATTTTATATCCTGCTCTCAAACTTTGTGTGTTGGAACATCCGATGGAAAATGTGTGATGGAGCCTACACACGGTCAGAATTTCCAACAACATGGTCCTATCACACATTTTCCGTCGGAAAATCCGACCGTGTGTACAGGGCATTAAAGGAAGGATTTCTTAATTGGACACTTTTTTATGTATTTTTCCATTTGTTTATTCCACATATTTGCAATTTCATACTAAGCAATTTGGTTTAAGTATAAGATTCAGTTCTGATCCTTTTCCCCTTCTAATACGGGCCGCGATTTGAGTGGCTAGTTTCTCTTCCACCGCTGAGATCTCAGAACGAGGTATGGTTATTTGTACTCTATTTAAAGAGGTAGTAAACCCTCCCACATAAAAACTATTTTCACAATATTCTGAAATAAATATTAATCCCAATTCAAATGGTCACTTTGAATAATTATAAAATTCGTTCTTACTGCAAATATTCTTTATCTTATAATAGTTTCTTCTGCATATTAGCCGGCGCCATCTCCACTGTGGTCTTCTGCGTCTGAATAGCTATGTATTTCCGCCCACAGTACACACTCGTCTCGTAATCCCGCGCATGCGCACTAATATCAAAGTAACCACGATCCTCTTGGGGAAGAATTTGAAGGAAGCATCGCGGGATGTCGGGGCTGACATCTACAACAGGAAATGGCGCAGCCCCGACATACACAGAATTTTTCCGGCTTGCCGGAATGATAGAGTATACGGCGCATGCGCGTTACACGTCATTAGTCAGTAATATATCGATTAGTCGCAACGGAAGCAGGTACAGTAAAAATGATTGATGGCAAATTATTTTACTTATTACAATACAAAATGATTTGCAAAGTCATAATTTTGGGTATACAACCGCTTTAAGGCGATGACTCAGAGCATCGCCCGTTCCCCAGACGACGCCATTTGTGGTGAAACGTACGTCGGGAGGTTGACGCTCTGACGTCATCGCCATCCTAGTGTGGACGGGTGCTCGCTATGCCGGCCGGCTATTTGCCCTTTTTAATCTACTTATGTAAGTTTTCTACCTTCTTTTATTAAACTATCCTGCCAGTATTACACTATGGTCAGATTCTTTTCATCCACATGTCTGTGAGATGAGAGTTTGGGGTCCTTGCTATATCCTCTTAGCCACGTTGTATGCAGTCAAGTCACACCAGCTGGATTTCCCATACCAGGATGGAACACAGGCTGTTTTTTGCTTGCCTTGTGGTAAGCGCAATATTTGTGTGGTGGCGGATCACTGAGTGTGCTGTCTCTCTCATCTTTACCACCAAGTCTGGTTGTGTCCATTCATGGGTTTCTCTCTGGGACTGATTCTGGTCAATTATTATATATAAGGATTCCCATCTACCACATATGGACATCACCTTTTGATTCACAGTTATATGCATGGACTTATATATATATTTCTGATTATCGCAATTTTTCACATACATACATGAATTTTCCAACAGAGGTTTTTGGGACATGGTTATAAGAATATTTCACATATCTTATTCATATATATTTTAGCGCGGTTATTTCTTTTGTTATTTTGGTGCACATCTCACTGTTTAACTGCTGCTTTTTGGGGGGGGTTTATTAATTTAGTGGTAGCGCAGTATTTTTTCTTGTTTTTTATGTTTGCTAGTAGGTGTCCCTCATTCCCATCTCAAAATAATGGGAGGTATGTGTATGGGCAGCTTAAGCCACTTTACTTCCTAAGAGATATATTACTCAATGGAGAGTGAAGGATAGCAACCCTGGCAGACTCTACTGGCAATATTTATCAGAGGAAGGAACAGTAGTGATTAGGGCAGGTTTTCTAACCTTCACTTTCAATTGCTCCTTCAAAAGGCTTGTGTCGATTAGCAAATGCAGCTTTGCATTTAGGTACATTCTGTTTTGATTGGAGTTAGGTGCAAACCATGTCTAAGATCATTCACGGTTCCTTCATAAACACATCTAACCTGTGGTTGACCTCCTGTTCACATAGTTGACCTCCTTCTAAGCTGTATGAACCACTTCAAGCTTTTTTTGTGCTCCCATTGAATTGTATGAGGGGAAGTATTTCTGATATGAACTGGCAGCCATACGCAAGGTTCAAAGACATGAAAATTAATTAATCACCATTTATAGCCAATAATAGCCAAGTTGATTGGCAGTCAGGTGATACTTATGGGTAGCTTTGCATGGGCAGAGATAAACAGATAACCCGGAGAACTGTCCCTAATACGTTGTGCTTGGAATGCAGCTTGAATTGTAGGTGAAACTCTCTTTTAACTTTTCAGTTTGCATTTATATTTTTTTCTGTGATTTACTTGTAAAAAAAAAGGTACTGCTGTTCAGTGGACTTCTGATTCCAGAGAAAACCCTTTTGTCGTAGCAGTAATGCCTTTTTAGATCAAGGATGCTCAACCTTTGGTCCTCCAGCTGAACTACAAGTCCCATGAGGCATTTCAAGGCTGACAGTTACAAGCATGACTCCCAAATGCAGAGGCATGACGGGACTTGTAGTTCCCCAACAGCTGGAGGGCCACAGGTTGAGCACCCATGTTTTAGATCAATTAGGGTCAATAATATTACATTGTCTTCTACCCCTCCCTCACATTTACTACATATACTTCAATTATAATGCAGATATCACTACGATATGACAGCTCACTTCATTACTACCAAACTTCTAGCAGCTTACCAACTGCAACAGGTAAAAGCTCTATAAGTCTGTATGGTCAGCACATCAGCAGTCAGTAAGCCAAAAGCTGCACTTTACTAGACATTACCATTGGTATGGCATAAAAAAGCACTCAAGCACTTTGAGGACATACACTATCATTAGCTATGAAGAAGAAGATAGTGCTTGTCCAAAATTTATTTTGTAAATGCTGTGCACTATATAAATCCATCATTATAGTAATAATCACAGTAACAAAATGCCCAAGCATTTAGAATTTTTTAGTATACCAGAGAGGGCAATGTATTGCAGGCTCTTGTCTCTGCCTCTTCATCAGGTATACACACAAAGTTTCCAATGGGCTGCCAGATTTCAAAAGCGCGGGAAAGTTGGCTTGATATAATCCCGAGTACCTCGGAGTAAGTTTAATACCCAGGTAAGGTAATGAGGTTAACCATTGACATGAAAATGCTGATTGTAGGGATTCTAATTCCGAGGACTGAAGGTTGATAAACATCGCTTTAGATTTCGCTGGGTTAACCGATAGGCCTGAGAATGAGGCGAAGAAGTCTAAGAGAGAGAGTAGGTTGGGGAGGGAGATTCTGGGTTTAGTAATGGTTAATAAAATGTCATCTGCAAACAATGACAATTTGTGTGCGGTACTTGCTACTTCTACTCCTAATATGTCTGAGTGAGATCGAATGGCCTCCGCCAAGGGCTCAAGTGCCAAGATAAATAGAAGTGGGGAGAGTGGGCATCCCTGACGGGTTCCCCTCCTAATAGGGAAAGTAGGCGACTCATATCCATAATAACATGCTTTGGCCTGAGGGGAGTCATAAATGGCTGAAACCCAGCTCAAAAAGGAGGTGCCGAAACCGTAGTGACTGAGCACCTGTGTTAAATAGGGCCAGGATAGGGTTTCAAAGGCCTTATTAACATCTAAAGACAGAAACATTGTCTCCAGGGATCTCTCATGTACTATATGTTGGATTTGGAGGAGGCGTCTAATGGCATCCCCTGCCTGTCTACGGGGGACAAATCCCACCTGATCTTTTTTTATCAGGCGTGGAAGAAAGGAATTCAGGCAGTTGGCCAAAATTTTTGTCAATATTTTCATGTCAATATTAATTAAAGAAATTGGCCGAAAGTTAGCCCAGGAAGAATGGTCCTTATCTGGCTTAGGAATCATCACTATGCTAGCCGTCAGCAAATCTGGTGTAAATGGATGACCTCCTTTGACAGAATTATACATAGTCGCTAAGTGTGGGGCCAGTACATCCTTTCGATAATACAAGGCTGTGAAACCATCCGGGCCTGGTCTTTTGCCTACCTTCAGTTCCTTAATGCACTGGAGAACCTCGGAGACCTGTATATCTCGGTTTATTAGGGAGATATGGGAATCGGATAGAGAAGGTAAGGATAACTCTTTTAAGAAAGCATACAGGCCCTGGGTCGAAGAATTATTTGGGGGGGAGTAAAGCTTGGTAAGACGATGGCAGAATTCTTCCAAGACCCGCTGAGGGTGAGGATGTTATGGCGGGTGCGCAAATTTATGGGAGTAAATTTCGGGGTAAAGGTACGCAGTCTATTGGCCAACTGCGCATTAGGGTTATTCGCCTTAGCATACCACTTCTGGCGGGCCCAATGTAAAGTACGGTCCGCTTCATCAGTTAGACATAAATCCAAGTCCGTACGGGCCTTGTCTAAAGATCTGCGGTAAGCGGGGGTGGGGGTTAGTTTAAAGGCCGCCGACCGGTCCTCCAGATTCTGCTCCAACTTGCGTCGAGCCTGAATCCGTTCTTTCTTGCATTGAGAAGCTGCTCGAATAACGTGGCCCCGGAGGACGGCTTTATAAGCCTCCCATAGTGTTACTGGGGACGAGACTGAACCTGCATTAAGTCTAAAGTATTCCACGGAAGCTTCTTGGATGCCTCTGAGGATCGGTTTGAAGGATAAAAGTGAATCATTCATCACCCAAGGGGCATGTTGTGGTTTGCTGAGCAGGGAATGACAAACAGTCAGAACAGGATCATTATCCGACCAGGGGACTGCTAGGATCGATACTGAATCAATTAAAGGGAGATGTTTCCGTAACACAAACAAATGGTCGATTCTAGAGTGAGAGTAATGAGGATGGGAATAGTGGGTATAATCCCTGCCCAAGGGGTGAAACTCTCTCCAGATGTCTACTAAGTCATGGTTTTGGAGGGCCAGCAAGAATTTTTTAACGGCAGGGGAGGGGGCTTTATGATCCGCCAGGTACTTATCAAGAGCGGGGTTTAGCGTCACATTAGAATGAAAATATTTGCCAGCACACCATGGAACGGCGTAGATAGCATCCAAACATGTAATTTATTGCATGATCACAATACAAGGAGAGTGCAACGTTTCGGAGTCACGCAGGATCCCTTCGTCAGGCATGTGCTGGCAAATATTTTCATTTTGACTTGAACCAGTATCCAGCTGGTTGTTGCTGCAGCACCCATATTTTGTGAGCTCATCCAGGAAAGTGTGCGATGGGAATATGAAGTATTAGCGTCACATTAGAGTCACCCGCCAACAGGAGGGTGCCCTTCTGGTGGACCTGTAGCAAGGAGCAGACATGAGACAGGAAGGGGCCCGGATTGTCATTCGGGGCGTAATAAGTCATAATAGTTACTTCATTTTCCTTAACAGAACCCTGCAAGAGATGATATCTGCCATCAGGGTCAGCTATCTGTTTACTGCAAAAAAAAACGGGACCAATTTTCGTATAGCAATGAAAACCCCTTTCTGCTTAGTAGGACTGTTGGCTAAATAGACTTGGGGGTAATTTGCAGCGAAGTATTTGGGGCAGGAAGAGGAGGGAAAATGGGTTTCCTGTAAACAGGCTATATTTATTTTTTGCTGCTTAAAGAGGAGTTCCACCCAGGGGGGCCGTCCAAAAAAAAAAAAATTAAAAGTCAGCAGCTACAAATACTGCAGCTGCTGACTTTTAATTGGACACTCACCTGTCCCTGGGTCCAGCGATGCGGGGGATCGAAGCCCCGCTTGTCTCCCCCCTCCGCTCGTCGGCGCCGGCATTTCAACTGTGGGCGCCGGGCTGTGGCTTCACAGCCTGGCACCCACTGCGCATGCGCGAATGGCGCCGTGCGCCGTGATTGGCCGCTCAATCACCTGGGACCTGTAATGGGTCCCAGATGATTGACAGGAGGGAGGGAGCAGAGCGGAGCCCTTCCTGTGCCGAGGAGGAAGTGATGTCACCAGCCCAGGCTAAGGGACAGGCAGACTACGAGGAACCACCTAGCAACAGGCATTTAGAGGTAAGTGAAAAAAAAAAAAAAATATCCAAATGTTTTTTTGGTTTTTTTTTTAGAATTTTTACAGGTAGTTTTGTTTTTTGGGTGGAACCCCACTTTAAGGTATTTAAAAACCTAGACCTGTTTTTGGGGGGAAATCATACCCTGAACATTCAGGGACAACCAGTGAAGGGTCATTGGGTCTGATGTATAACGCTGTGGTCTTCTCCGTCCGCATACCCCAGGGGCCGGGGGGAAGGGAAGAGGGGGAGGAAAAGAGAAGTGAGAGAAGAAAAGCGGGGATAGAGAAGAACATAAGGTATGAGAGTGCCGAGAAGAACTTGGATTAGAATGTGTAGTGAATACATAGATGTATCACGACGTGGGCAGTAGGGCCCACAGTGAGGTGGGACCATGACCAAGACAAGTGTCTTAGCCAGGTGCCAACACATGGAGGGAGCAGTGGTCCATCGGAAACCACCGGCCTGTGGTGAAAATAGTTCAAACAACTTAAATAATATTAACATAGAGTCTAAACAATAGTTAGAGACAGCATCAAAACAAACAAATTAAAATGAGTCACAATACGACAACCTCAGTGTGTTATCAGCATTTGGAGGTGTAGATGCAGGGGTCCCCCAGAGACAACAGTCACATGATCGTCCACCCAAGGAGGCAGGGTGAGGCTATATAACAAAACAAAACAGCCAGCCCCACCACTCCACTAAAAAGGAGTGAAGGTGGCTTGGGGGGCAAAGTAATGTCGGGGTCCCACCAGGGAACCTCTTGGGGGGTGGTCCATGCCCCAGACCGCCATCTCACAGGTGGGGCAGTCTACAGTGGGGCAATGACCCCCCCAGCCAAGCAGCAACCGTCTCGGTAGGGTAACAATGTAGCAGGGGGGCACCCTCCAAAACACGCTGCTTCAATCCACGTGTAAGGCTAGCAGTTGGAACTAAAACAGTCAGTGTCACACAGGATCAAGCAGCCAAGAAAATTGAAGTGAACACCAAGGGAAGATAGGGATCTTCATCCATTGTTGGCTTGTTGGAATCTTTGGGCCTGGGAGCCAGATTGAGATCTTTGTGATGCTTGAGAGGGCTGGTGAGGGAGCCTAGGGGGGCCAGGCCTAGAGGATGAAGCCAGAGCATCAGGTTGAGAAGGAGTTGCAGGTCCTGGAGGTGTTGTTTTAGGCCAGATAGGGAGGTGGCGTGAAACTGGCGGCCCTGGTGGGAAAAAGAAAGTTTAAATGGGAACCCCCATCTATATTTTATCTGGTGGGATTGCAGAACTTGGAGATAAGGCTTGAGGCCTCGGCGTCTGGTGACCGGCGAGAGGTCTGCGAATAGTTGGAGGGAGTTGCCTTGGAATGAGATGTCCCGTTGCTCTCGGGCAGACTGTAGGAGCTTCTCCTTGGTTCTGTAATAATGGAATTTGATAATGACATCCCTCGGGGGGCCTTCGCAGGGTTTGGGGGCCAGTGACCGGTGAATGCGGTCAAACTCCAACCTGTCCACCGGGATCTCGGGAGCCAGTTCTTGGAAAAAAGCGGTAGCTGTTCCCTGCAGGTCAGTGATCGTTTCGGGGATGCCGCGCATGCGAAGGTTATCCCTGCGGGCCCTGTTTTCCGTGTCCTCTAACTTATCTCTGAGAGCATCTATTTCGGCGGACATTTTGTCTACCTCCTCCTCATGGCCCTCCAATACAGTGGTGGCCAGGTCCATGCGGTGTTCTAACTGATTAGTGCGATGGCCTATCTCTTTAAGGTCCCGGACCAAGTCTGAGGAGGGTTTTCGGGAGGCAGCTGTTATCTCATCTCTAACGATGCTGCGAAACTTAGCTAACATGGCATCAGAGTCAGCAGGGTGAGGACTCACGTGATCCGTGGGGAACAGATAGAGGCTTTCAGCAGGAGATCCCGGTCCCACTGCTGAGAGCTGAGTGTCATCATCAGGCTCTGGAGGTTGCGCCATCTTGGATCTGCCTTTACCTAAGGCTGGGGATTGTTTGCTGTCCTGCCGGCTTTTAACTTTGCTTTTGGCGGAGCGGTACATCACCGGTTGCAGCTCTGGGTATTCCTCTGTCTCCGGGGGTAGAGATGCAGCCCCCCACTTCTTCTATGTCAGATTAGGCCGGGTAATAGGTTCCGACGGCACGGAGCGGAGGAATCAATCGTCCATTACCTTTACTCGCTTGCATGCGCCCCCAATATTGTTTTTCTTTCAAAATTTTCACACTTTTTTGTTTATAGCACAAAAAATAAAAACCCCAGAGGTGATCAAATACCACCAAAAGAAAGCTCTATTTGTGTGAAAAAAAATGACATACATTTTGTTTGGGCACAGTGCCGCATGACCGCACAATTGTCAGTTAAATTGACGCAGTGCCGTATCACAAAAAATGGCCTGGCCATTAAGGGGGGAAATCCTTCTGGTCCTTAATTGGTTAATGTCAGGGGTGCTTTGAGATTTTGTGTAATTTTAAAGGGTGTCGTGAGCAAAAAAAAAGTTTAGAAAAGCTAGTCTAGCACAGGTAGGGAGGATGAAACCCACTGATAGGAGATTGCTTCTAAATAGATGTAGGGACGATTTCCATTTTTGATGCTTCTTCTGATAACAAGAAATTTGACAGAATGCTTCAAAATCAAAAGGTTAAATCCAGTTTAGGTCATATGACAAGGAAACAAAAGGGCTATAGTGTTTGTATAATGTGTGCACAATTGCAGTTTATTGTTTAGAATAGTTGGGGAAGCCTTGCTTTGTTTCTGTATGGGGCCTTCTGCAGTCTTCCCATTGAAAAGAAGTTCATGCTGATATTCAGACTAGGATCTCAAGCAAATTCCATAGCCAGTTCTGTAACTAATGAGCCATTCTTTCTCCAAGAGGTTATATAGAGCTGCAGGTTTGTTGCACTCAAGAGTCTTATATTAAGAGGCACACATATCATAAATTGTCAGAAAAGAAAAGACGGCATAAACAGCAAGCCTTACTGTCAGGAATACTTGGGGAATAAATAGACAGGTTGTAAACTGAGGACATTATATGTAAATGTGCATTCAACTGCGTTTGTATTAAAAAGAGATGTTTAATGCAAACTTCAAAAAGTAGCTGCTGATCTACTAAAAAAAGTAATATAGAGAACTACCCAAAAAGAATCAGTAGCTAAAGTTGAAATATACAGCCTTTGATAGCTGCAATGTATCTTTAATACTTAGTGTTGATGTTGATGATAACAATGTTGTTGGTTTATTTTTTAAGTATAAAAGGTGCCAATCATTTATACCACACTGTAGATTTCTATACGTTTTGATAAAATACCCCTAAGCTAATAAATCTGGTAACATTTACTGTTACTAGACAACACAAGATACATATTATAAAGGTTAATGTATTGGTCAGTTATTGCTCATTAGGAGCAAGTGGATTATATGACTAATTGACTTATTGTAACTTGATTAGATAATAACAGTTTGATCTATATGTTAGCATAGAACTGTACAGCAGCATGTACCTGTAACATGTAATGACATTAACTTACAAGATGTCCTTTACAATGCAATGTGCAGTTAATATTGAGTGTACTGATACTCAAATATCAGTACTGGTAGGGTTTGTCCTAAAGGTATTCTATGGTCACAGTATAACCTTTCATTTTATAATGTCAGCATTGTAATAGCAATAAAAACAACAAACCAATATAAGACTTGCTTAAAAAAATCTCCTTTCATGTTGGAAGTTCTGCCTGTCTGCTGCCATCTCTTTCCACAACCTCCTGGATTCCCTGCCTGCTTTGCAACTTTTCCTCTGCTGTTTGCTTTCACTTTCTAAGGACTACATGTCCCATGGTATCTTGCTGCCTGCAAGCAGTGATTCCTGTACTAATGCCGCGTGCACACAAGCGGACTTCATGGCAGACTTTGCCCGGCGGATGGGATTTCGTCGGACAATTCGATCGTGTGTGGGCTCCAGCGGACTTTGTTTTCTCAAAAGTTGCACGGACTTAGATTTGAAACATGTTTAAATCTATCCGTTGAACTCGAGTCCCTGTATGCTAGTTCGACGGACAAAAAGCCACGCTATGGCAGCTATTGGCTACTGGCTATGAACTTCCTTGTTTTAGTCCGGTCGTACGTCATCATGTACAAATTCGACGGACTTTAGTGGATTGTGTGTAGGCAAGTTCGTTCATTCGGAAAGTCCGTCATAAAGTCCGTCGAAAAGTCTGCCGGGCAAAGTCTGCCGTAAAGTCCGCTCGTGTGTACGCGGCATTACTCCATCTTCTGAAACACCTCCCCTCTGCACCTCTGTAGTAGTTCAGAAGGCAGGCTGTTCTACCAGATTACTGCTACCCATCAGATCGTGTAACAGAAGTGACGCTCCAACCAAGAAATACTTACTGCACATGCGCTATGTGTTCCAACATGCGTTCCAAGGTGCTATGCATTCCAAACACTTCTTGATCTGATGGGTAGCGGCAATCTGATAGAACACCCATGCGGACATCTTACTACACCCAGCTACGTCTTGAATTTCCGAGTCATTTTAGCAATAAAGTGAGCGCACAGTTAGGTCCATATATATTTGGACACAGGGACAATTTTCATACTTTTGGCTCTGTATGCCACCAGAATAAAATTAAAACGAAACAATCCAAGTAATTAATTAATTAATTTGAAGTGCAGACTTTTAGCATTAAGTTCAAGGGGTTGAACATAAATATTAGGGTTGTCCCGATACCGATACTAGTATCGGTATCGGCACGATACCGAGCATTTGCCCAAGTACTTGTACTCGGGCAAATGCTCCCGATGCTTCCCCCGATACCTGGGGGAGTTACAAGATTCTCCCCCAGCGGCTCTTAGCAGCTTTAGTGACATACAGCGGTGATTGTCACCGCTGACTGTCACTGCATCCTCCTCCATGCCCCCTCTGTTCCTCTGTCCCCCTCCGCTGTCCCCCTCCGTTACGCCATTCCCCTCTCCTTCTCTGTTCCCCTCCGCTGTCACCTCCGTTCTGCTATCCCCCTCTCCTTCTCTGTCCCCTCCGTTCTGCTGTGCCTCTTTGCTGTCCCCCTTCGTTCCGCTGTTCCCCTCTCCTTTTCTGTCCCCCTCCGCGGTCCCCTCTGTTCTGCTGTGCCTCTCCACTGTCCCCTCCGTTCCCCTCTCCTTCTCTGTCCCCCTCCACTTTCCCCCTCCGTTCCACTGTCCTCCTCCTCCTTCCTTTGTGAATGGACAGAGTCAGCTGACTCTGTCCATTCACATAACTGAAACATTGTAATCTCCTGTGATTACGATGTCTCTCCATTCATTCTCAGTGCAGCTGAGGCTGCAGAGAAAGGGACTGGGGATTCTCTATCCTCGGTCTCTTTCTCTGTCTCAAGGGGGAGATATCAGAGGTCTGTTAAGACCCCTGATATCTCACCAAAGCCCCCAAACAGGGCTGATTAAAAAAAAAAAAAAAAAAAACACATATTGCAATAAAGAATAAAAAAAATATTATTGTAAAAAAATAAAAATTGTAAATAATAAAAAAAAAACACACACACATACACCATTCACCCTATCCCCCCCCCCCCCCCCCCGAAAAAAAGAAAGCACTGTTAAAAAAAACAAACACTGTCACGTGACATTAAAAAGAAAGCATCGGTAATCGGTATCGGCGAGTACTTGAAAAAAAGTATTGGTACTTGTACTCGGTCCTAAAAAAGTGGTATCGGGACAACCCTAATAAATATCAAGTACAAATTTTAGGAACCGCAACCATTTTTATATCCAGTCCCCCCATTTTCAGGGGCTCAAATATAATTGGACAAATGAATATAATCATAAATAAAATGTTAATTTTTATTATTTTGTTGAGAATCCTTTACTGGCAATGACTGCCTCAAGTCTGGAACCCATGGATATTACCAAAGTCTGGTTTTCCTCCTTTCTGATGCTTTGCCAGGGTCTAACTGCAGCTGTCTTCAGTTGTTCTTTGTTTGTGGGTCTTTCTGCCTTTAGTTTTGCCTTCAGCAAGTGGAATGCATGCTCAATCGGTTTAAGATCAGGTGATTGATTTGGCCATTGCAGAATATTCCACTTCTTTTCTTTCAAAAGATCCTGGGTTGCTTTTGCAGTGTGTTTTGGATCATTGTCCATCTGTACTCTGAAGCGCCATCCAATCAACTTTGCTGCATTTGGCTGAATCTGGGCTGACAGTATATCTCTAAACACTGCAGAATTCATCTGGCTGCTTCTGTCTTTTGTCATATCAACAATAAACACCAATGATCCAGTGCTACTGGAAGCCAAGCCCATGCCATCACACTGCTTCCACTGTGTTTTACAGATTATGTTGTGTGCTTCAGATCATAAGCTGTTCAAAGCCTTCTCCACACTTTTTTCTTCCCATCATTCTGGTACATATTAATCTTAGTTTCATTCGTCCAAAGAAAACTTTTCCAGAACTGGTCTGCCTTTTTTTAGATGTTTTTTGGCAAAGTCTAATCTGTCTTTTCTATTCTTCAGGCTTATGAATGGTTTGCACCTTGTGGTGGACCCTCTCTATTTACATTTGTGAAGTCTTCTCTTGATTGTAGACTTTGACAATGATACGCCCACGTCCTGGAGAGTGTCCTTCACTTGTCTGCATGTTGTGAATGGGTTTTTTTTTACCATAGAGAGGATCCTGCGATCATCCACCACTGTTGTCTTCCATTGACGTCCGGGACTTTTTATGTTGCTGAGCTCACCAGTGCGTTCTTCATTCCTCAGAATGTACCAAACTGTTGATTTGGCCACTCCCAATGTTGCTGCGATCTCTCTGATGGATTTGTTTAGTTTTTGAAGCCTTACAATGGCCTGTTTCACTTGCATGGACAGCTCCTTTGAACGCTTGATGTAGGTTCACAGAAGTAGATTCCAAATGCAAATACCACACTTAGATTCCACTCCAGACCTTTTACCTACTTAATTGATGAAGAAATACCGAAGGAGTAGTCCACACCTGGCCATGAAACAGCTTTTGATTCAATTGTCCAATTACTTTTGGTCTCTTGAAAAAGGGAGGGGGTAGCTAGTTTTAATAACTGTAATTCCTAAACTCTTTCTCCGATTTGGATGTACATACCCTCAAATTAAACCTGAGAGTGTGCACTTTCAGCACATATCCATTATATAACTATAGCTTGAACATGTACAGAGATATAGGAAATAATAATTGACACTGACACACGTGCACCTACACAGGTTGAATTGTATGGACTATTGTAACCTTACCTACTATGAAACTATGTTTTGGTAAATACCTGAAAAAACTAAAACTGTGCCCGTGTCCCCTGTTTTGATGTTACATTTTGAAAGAAGCTGGATGCCAGCAGTAGGAAGGTGGTGGAGGCCATGTTGGTGCACCCCGCACTGCTCAGTGCTAAACCTAAATGGGAATTTCATCGTTTCAGAGGTGCTTTTCGGCCACTAAGGGTTAACGGCCGATAAAGGCTTAAAAAGGGGTTAATTTCAATGGGCAGGGGCGCTTAAGGAGCCGTGTATACACGGCTCCTTAAGCGCCTCATAGATGCTACTTGCACACTGGAGTGCTTTCACACGAAGGACTTTCACACTGGAGTGACAGGAAAGGCACTATTTTTAGCGATATAGCGCCTGTAAAGCACCTCAGTGTGAAAGTAGCTTTGGCTTTCAAAATTAAAAATCCAAACAGCATCACAGATATCAATATACTATATTTATTTATATACGCTCACTTTATTGCTAAAATTACGCTGAAATTCAAGACGTAGCTGGGTGTAGTAAAACGTCCACATGAGTGTTCTATCAGATTACCGCTACCCGTCAGATCATGAAGTGCCGTGGAACGCATAGCGCATGCGCAGTAAGTATTTTTTGGTCAGAACGTCACTTCCGTTACACAATATGACGGGTAGCGGTAATCTGATAAAACACAGGCTCTATGAAATGTGTAAAATATAATATAAAAAGGTGCAGCGCAATAAAATAAGTCCATACACATAAACAATACAAAGTGTTGAGCAGAATGGAATCCACCACGTGATAATCAAAGTGTTCTCAACTGCAGTACATGGTGTTCGTAGTGACAGGTCCTCCACCATCAATATAATGCACTCTTACCGGATCAGATGGACCACTTGAGTGAACAAATGGTCCGTGTTCTTTCAAATCAAAACAAATGGACCTGTGTTCTTTCCCTGTCACGTGCTTACCTTAATGGAGACTACATGCAGCCATGTCAAGTATCCTGTATATGCCGCTGGACTGATTCATCTCTCTTACTCCATATGTGGGAAACAAGCATTTATGACCATTTGTTCACTCAAGTGGTCCAACTGATCCGGTAAGAGTGCATTATATTGATGGTGGAGGACCTGTCACTGCGAACACCATGTACTGCAGTTGAGAACACTTTGATTATCACGTGGTGGATTCCATTCTACTCAATACTTTGTATTGTTTATGTGTATGGACTTGTTTTATTTCGCTGCACCTTTTTATATCATATTTTATTCATCTATTGAGGTGTTGTGGTTTGCCTTTTGGTGTTCAGCTTGCAATTGTTTATGTTAGCTATCTGTTCATTTTTGTGTGCGCTGATTGTTTTCGTTTCACATCTATGAAATGTGTGACACAACAGTGCCTACTTACAGGGCATTATGAATATGTGTCACAGAATGCAAGGAAGTAAATGTATGGGGATCTTCACAAAGTAAATTTACAGACTCACAAGTTCAGTGTTCAGCTTGAGTTATGTCGGGCCTTATATGAATCTTCAAAAAGAGGGGCTGGTTCAGTGTTCCATATTCATATTTTATATTACATCCACCTTCAGTTCTTGTGACAGACAGTTTATTTGTGTCTGGAAAGGCAGCACAAGGCCGTAAAATGTAATTTAAATAGTTAGGGCCCAAGGTATTTATACATTAAAAAGTCAGTAGACCCTAAAAATAAATTCTCCTTTCTACAGACAGTCATGGGAAGCTGGGATCAAAATCATAAACCTGGTATTTTCAACAGAAACTGCAGGTGGAGATCACTTGGATGTGTGCACCCTTCAGTGCATGATCAGTGTGTTCAAACCAGCAAACCCAGCTTCAATGACAGCCCCGCCACCAGGGACTTACAACACATGCCCAGCTCAAAGAGAAAATACTCTATAGTGTACTTCATATAAAATATTTCCTTAGACACCAATGCACTCACATTATAAATAAACAGACACAGGCGCATCAAAATACCGAGTTGCCACCTCCCCTCACTTGCCGATAAGCATCAATACAAACCATACTCTGCAGAACTCAGTGGGAGCCAGCAGTTGGCGAGATCTCTTGCTCTCTAGGATCGTGTAAGCTCCTTCCTACGGGTTTTGTCACTGTGACATCATCAGCATTTTGATCTCACCTGTACATGGATTTTTCTGAAGCATTCATGATTGCGGCTTTTTGAGTGGAATTTTTTTCACAAGACTGTGTTGTTTTCAATACTCACAGGACTTATTTATTCTGAATGTATAATCATTTTTTTAATATTCGTTTGTTTCACACAATACACAGAGTTATATTTAATATTGATGTTCAGTTTTTAGTAGTGTAGCACCAATAATTACTACTACTATGGCACTGATAATTACTACTAAGGAACTAAGAATTACTACTCTAATAGTCAGGGGCGTAACTAAAAGTCATGCAGCCCTACAGCAAAATTTGAATGAGGAATCCCTTCAACTTCTCTCTGTCAAACCATGCAATATTAATATCATTTGGGACAATAGTCTAACTGATCATAACATAAAATATGTTTAAATAAGTACTGGCTGGCATAACCAAAAGACCAGATGGCTAGGATTACCAGAAGTTCCAAAGGCAATAAATCTACAGACTAGTGGAATGCAAAGGTGATATGTGATTATCAACTGTATGATCCAAAGCATGAACCTGTGCATCTGACATTAGCTCTTCTGAAAGCTCTTCTGGAGACAGCAGAAAGCCCATCAAGCGGGGCCTCCTTCCCACTCTTAGAGCCCATATAACTATAGTTTGGCCACTGATAATGGCTTCAAAATAATCCAATAGAAATCACATTTTTAGATGTATCAGAAAGAGATTTATTCTATGCTGGTAATTCTGGACTATATTTGAGAATCATGTTGCAATAGAGTTATGTTGATGGCTTATCACATACCCTAAAATACTGTGTTCAATGGCAAGAGTGTATGGCATTCTATGATAAAAGTGATACTATGATAGTGCTGCATATATGTATACATTTTTTTTGTTTGTTTATGCTGTATATATGTAGATTACCTGGAGTTGGGCCTCATTTTTTTCACAAACAAAACTGGTCTAGAATGCTAAGAGAAGAAACTATTAAGTATTGAGCACTCTACAAGTATCTTAGGCAGCAACAACAAGAGAGTAGCCATTTTTTATTTTCATTAAAGCTGAAATATATCTCAAGTCTGGCTACTTTGATGTATGTGGTTTGCATATCATCATTGTTGTTTGCTTTGCCTTATAAAATACACCTCTAATTGTAAAATAATCAACAGTTGACAGAGACTTGTAAGAACTCTTGGTTATAATTCAGGTCCAAGAGGACTGATGATGATACTTTTCAGAAGAACCAAATAAAATGGAAACATAGTGCATCCAGGGAGAAGCCTCAGGAAGTTGCTACAGCAAAACAAACACATTACCCTTTGCCAGTGTTCCTTGTTTCTCAGTTTAATTCCTCTGGAATAAATCACAGAGGATTAGCCAGCTGCTCTGTAGGAGAGTGTACTGAATAGCTTAGATTACATTCCATTCATACCCCTCTGCCTTACCCTTTTACTTCTGGGCAAGTCAGCATTCTCATTCCGCCTGGACCACAAGTAAATTACTATTAAACAAATAAACAATATTTTCTGCTTCCTGCACTGTTCTGGGGACAGTAGCTGTATGGCGAGAGCGGCCAGAACCCAAACATTATCAGAATACTTGCAGCAGAATAATTCACAAATAATTCCATGGCAAAGTGGTCAGGATCTAAATAAACACTGCATTAATGGAGCTGCAGGGAACAAACAGTTTACTGTTGGGAAACATAAAAATAGCAGAGATTGCATTCGCTAGGGAGGATATAGGTGTTTGGAGATGGCATGTCCCTTGTGATTGCATGAATATGGAGTAAAACTTAGATTAGATCCAAAGCACAGGGAAGTAAAAGATAAAATACAACTCTATTAAAGATTTGTTCAGACACCTATCTGATAAGGACCATGCTCCCTGTTGTCCATCTAGCACATTATGCGGCCTAAAAATACTTTTCTTTCTTGATATAACATGGGAACTGCCAGACAAGATATAAGGTCAGTACTGATGCACTTGCACATTTTTGTTCCGTTTTGTTAACATAATCACTGTATTAGAGATAAACTATGAATTGAGGGCAATGTCTACACGGAGCGTGTCTTGTTGGGCTAATCTGTACCTTGGAAGAGTCTAGAAGATGTCTTTTTACATGCTACCACCTTTTATTACAGGATGAATGTTAAGGGAAGAAATGTAGTTTCTTTAATCCAAAATAATAATCCAAGTCTGTATTAACCCATAAACCATCAGTTGGGCAATGCAGTCTGTAAAGCAGGGAATCAGAAACCGAGCTCAATGGCCGCTAAATTGGGGGAACTTGCATTTGGTTTTACATCTGCTGTGAAATCTGCAGTTGTTTAGGGTACCCATCAGCCAATTTTAAATCAAAAACCAAAAATGATGGTAAAGAGTGGGTAAAGGAATCCAATATCTCAAGACCACTCCATTTTTCTTCCTATATGTCATTGCAAAAGCACTGTTTATTCCTTTAGACAGCCATTTGTTATTGTGTCAGCCAGGTGGATCACTTTATGTGTTTAATAAATTTATAACCACCAATGTGGTACTGGTACTAAAAAGTATTGAAGCATGCCAAAGGCCAAGCAACCAGACTGCACAGCAGGTAACTGCATAGTTTGATTGGCTTGTCATTGCTGATTGTTTGGCTCCTGAGTTCTGCTTAGGTTGCTATGCACCGTAGATAATTAAGCCTAATGGACTTAAAGCAACTTGTTATTTTGACCTTGTTTAGAAAAAAAAAGTTTAAGTCTGCCAATTTATGCCCAGTTATTCCCTCGTTAGGTGCCGCCATCTTGCCTTATACAACACAGGTGAAGCCATGCTGTCAATCACAGCCCACACCACTTCCCTTCCTGTGACAACCATGTGTCACCGAGCTCTGCATATGTAAGTTCCCAGGAGGAGAAGTTAGAACTGCTGACTTTACACAAAAAAAAAGACAAAATCTGCATATCAGTGACAGCGCCTTTTAGGCTTCATAGACTGAGCATTTTGCGGAAACGAAAAGTTCATTTTCTTTCCATAGATCTATCTTCATTTCAAACAGGTGTGTAATTGAGAAACAGTTGTGGTTAGGGAGCATTATCAATCTACCTGCAAAACATTTAGAATATTGCTAACGGCAAACTGTCATGTGTTTTCAAAGAGTATCTATTCTGAGTTCTTATTTAAAGCTTATCAAAAGTTTTTTTTTCAGCAAAATGTCTGCATTTTTATGTCATGTTGTCATGATAATATTCCATTTGAAAATTTGTAGTTGTATCCTATTTTATTCTCTGTACACCAAAAGTGAAAATTACATATTTAAGAACAACAAAAAATTCTTATGAACTACTTGGATGGAGGAATCCACATTGCTAGCCTCTGGCTTCTTACAGCCGGCACCCACAGTTGTCAGCATATGCAAACTGTGACTGCATCTTATTGGATGCAGATGCTGTTTGGTCAAAAATTTTCCACCGGCTCTGATTAAAAAAAGGACTTTTATCAAGCCACATGGTGGCAACAGAGTCATGCACAGAAGGAATTTTGTCCAATCCAAGAATCAGCCAAAATTTGGTCCATGCATGGAAAGCATTGCAATGCAAGTTTATAAGTTAACCAGTGGCGGCTGGTGCTCAATTTTTTTTTTGGGGGGGGGCAAACAAACCCCCCACTCGCTCGCCAGCCCCGCCCGCTTGCCTGCTCGCCAGCCCCGCACTTACCCCATCCACGTCGTGGGTGGCTTGGATGGCTTCCCCGGCCTCTCCTCGTGGCCAATCTGGTCTCTTCTCCTCCCGGCCAATATGGTCTTAGGACCCGCTTCCTGTCCTGATTGGCCGGGAGGAGAAGCAGGAAGACAATACCGAATGTTAATTTGCTAATGTCACAAGTGGGTGGGCTCAGGGCGCAGTGCCTTATAGAACCTTGTAGAACTCTATGCACCCCGCATGAAGATTAGGGGCCGGCGCATAGAGATTAGGGGGACCGCACCCCTGTGCCACCTAATGAACCAGCTGCCCCTGGTAATAACTGTGGGGGATGATCTGATGGACAAAATAAAAGTACAGTTGTTAGGTGGGGGCGGAATAAGCTTCTCTGAAGAGAAAAGTTTTCAGGGATCGTCAAAAAGTGGATAGAGTAGGAGATAGTCGGACAGGATAGGAGAGGCTCGATAGAAGTCCTGGGAGCATGGGAGGAGGTGTCAAGGGAGCTAGAGAGCAGGAGGTCTTGGGAGGAAGAAAACAATTAGATTGGTATTTTGAGACTAGGTTAGTAGCTGGGGGAAGAGTTGTGGATGTCTTTTTAAGTTATTATTTGTATTTTCAGAATTTAACTTGTTATGTGAGTGAAAGCCAGTGGACACTAAACAGTTGGTAAGGTGGATGAGTCTGGCAGCAGCATTTATGATGGACTGAAGGGGGGACAGACTATGTAAAGGTAACCCAATGATAAGGGAGTTGCACTAGTCGAGGCTGGAGATTTCCAGGGAGTAAATTAGAAGCTTTGTGGTGTCCTTGGTCAGGAAGGGATGTATTTTGGAAACTACAGAGAGTAATGGTAAATTCAGCCCTAACTAACAGGAGCGCAGCTCAGGAGTGAACCTGCTTGAGTGCTTGATTGCCCCTATAGCAAGAGGCTTGCAATTGGGAGCCCTCGGCAGGGGGGGAGGAGCCAGGAGCGCCAGCATTGTGATTTTTTTAAATCGCAACCTTTAGAATCACTTTAAACCTTAACAGAACACTCTGTGCCCCAAACCTAAAGCTGAGTTTCAGTTCCTTCAATCATAAAGACTCAGAATCAGTGGCGGTGCATCCATAAGAGCACAGGGGCCCCTCTCTCCAGCCACCCCCATATGACCAATGGATAGATTCATGCATTGCATGAATCTATCCATGGCTGCCGCTGCCACCCCTATTCAGGCGTTTGGCCCCTTTTCAGGTGCCTGAATTACATTGGCGGGGGTAGTTTTTGAAGCACCTGATTAGAGCCATAGGTTCTAAAAGGTGTAAAAAAAGGTGACCTGCTAGAGCCATGCTTGAGGCCCAGTTCACCCAGGTGTGTTAGAGAAGCAAATGAATATTCGCTTTCCTAACACTGAACCGCCTCTCTGCCAATCAGGTGCTTGGGTCTGTTACCCGTCACCTGATTGGCTGAAACGTCAGGCGCCGTGATTGGACGCCTATCAGGTGTCCAATCATGGGAGAGGAAGGGAGGGGAGGACGGGAGAAGACATCGAGGACATGGGCACAGTGGCAGCATTCGATGGGCACAGTGGCAGCATTCGATGGGCACAGTGGCAGCATTTGATGGCACAGTGGGAACATTTGATTAGCACAGTGGGAGCATTTGATGGCATAGTGGCAGCATTTGATGGGCACAGTGGCAACATTTGATGGGCACAGTGGGAGCATTTGATGGCACAATGGCAGCATTTGATGGGCACAGTGGCAGCATTTGATGGCACAGTGGCAGCATTTTATTGGCACAGTGGCTGCATTTGATGGCACAGTGGCTGCGTTTGATGGGCACAGTGGCTTCGTTTAATGGGTAAAGTGGCTGCATTTGATGGGCACATGTTAATTTGCTAATGTCACAGTGGCGGCAATCAATGGGCACAGTGGCTGTGTTTTGATGGCACAGTGGCTGCGTTTGATGGGCACAGTGAGGCTGCAATTAATGGAGTTTCTTTTCAGAATTTTTCAGTTTGTTTGGACCCCCCAAAAATTTTGAGCACCAGCCGCCACTGCTCAGAATCACATATGGGCTTTACCTAGCTAGCATAGTCTGTATGAAAATGCAGTCTGTATTGGGACTCCTATATCTCCAAACTGGCATCCACCCATCAAGGCATTTTGATATTTACATATACAACTTGAAGGTTCTTGAGAGGAGTACTAAAAACATTTGTAAGTTTAACTAACTGTTGTTTTATAATTCTCCTTTAAGGTGGCCTGGCAGGAGGAGTGTCTTGTGCCTATATACTTTTGCTAATAGGTGTCCCTCGTTCCCATCTCAAAAAGTGGGGAGACACGTGTGTCTGTTAGGTAGAGCCACCCTCTCCATTTGTTCATGCGGAGATTGTCACCAAAACAGAAATTAATTGGAACAGTTCCACCAGAACAGAACACAAGGGGCTATCTACCAACAGAGATACCTGTTTTGGTGACAACTGTCAAAAAAGGGAATTCCCTTCGGAGATGTTCCTCTCATTTCTAGCTGTTTTTCCAGGACAGGAAGTAAAGCAAAATCTCCCAAATAGGACACAGATAGCAAAAACTTAATAGGCAGGGTTTTTAACCTCAGCCCACTCTAAAATTTGAAAAAAGCAATGCCTATATATAAATTGTAATTGTGATGTACTTTTAAGTACAACATGTAAATGTAAGTTTTTGTGTTTTTTTGTTTGTTTTTTTTTGCTGCGAGAGGAATCATGAGGATACGGCTATCCAACTTGTATGTGTATTGCAAAATATGCATTTAGGGATATCTTGGCTATATTGCAAAATTTAGTAGAAGAGGACTTGGATATACACAAGTATTCAGAGGATTAAAGTGGTTGTAAACCCTCACATATACCACACTGGTATACAGCCTCAGATGATATGCAGAGATGAGATCAAACAAATCTCCCTACATCTGTTTTACATGCATATCTGCTGTCTTCAGCTTTCAATATTGTTTAGAAAGTGCACATTGTGTTAGAAATGTTACTTCCTCTTTCAGCAGTGGGAGGTGAGTCTGGACATACACTGTGTGACAGCTGATTGAAGGAAAGGCACACACCACTCCTCCGCACATTCAGAGGAAGAAAGAAACATACAGAGCTGTGCTGTGAATAGATCAGCTCTCTGCTAATCTATTTATAGCAACCTCCCAGACACAAATTTCCAGCTGCTTTTATCTCAAGTGTCAGAGAACTTGTCAGAAGTTATTATGCTGATAACAGAGGAACGGAGCAGCAGAAAGACACGGGACTTAGGGCTTTGAAGAGAGATAAGTAAACACTAAAGATTGATGTGGTTAAATTTCATGAATCCGGTTTACACCCACTTTAATTAAGAATGTGTGTGTGTGTTTATACATATCTATATATCTATATCTAGATATATATCTAGACATATAGATATAGATATATATATACACAGTGTATATGCTATATATATATATATATATATATATATATATATATATATACACTGTACATTTATCACACTCTTTGATGCACTACTGGTATTAAATTGGTTGTGTTCTGTCATCGGGTATTCCTTTGGCAAGCCCTTCAGCATCCCGTTTATACTTTGTTTAAGTGATATCTTGAAATGGAAATGTGGTAAATACGCAGCCGCCAAGTCAGCTCAGGATAAACAAGTTAACGCTTCATTAGGCTGTAATGTAGACTTCACTGGCTGAGCATCTTTCAAAGACCAAGGATAGAACTAGTCTGTCACTAATGATTAATAAAACAGCGGGCAGATGTGCCAGGACATCAGGAGAAGTAAGGACCCAATCAGGACCATAATGAACACAAGATGCTTACAGATACAGTATGTACTTGAGGCCGAAGCTCTCACTACTCCACAGAAAAAAAGAACACATACTAGATCTTCTCAGTAGTGTTAATGAGTGTTGAAGCAAATAGTCCATAAAGAGTATGTATTTTTCTAAAAGCTAGCCAAGTCATAGATAGAGCATTTTCCCCCAATCAGGCAAGACTTGGACCTAATGAATGACACTAATGATTTTTTGTTCTGATCATATGTGCTATATGTGTGACAGATTTTGCACAGTCGCCACAATCATTCGCTTTAAATTTTCCATTTTTTAAAAAGCAATGAAAACCATTAAATGTGATTGTTTTATAGATAACTGCATTATAGGCATCTTTCCTTGTCTTATTCAAAGTCCTGCTATATTGTTGTATGACGATTTCAGCTGTATAACCCCTAAGGATATTGTAAAAAAACACAATGTCAGTTTATATTGGGTAAACCAATACACCTGCATATGATACACATTGCTATTTATCTGTATTGATACTGCAGCCCTCACTTTGTCAGGAGCTCCTCCACACCTATGAATGGAATTGGCTAAAGGCCTCAAAATCTAGGTATGTCAACTACATGGTCAGTTACTCAGAGGAAGGTCCAGTGCCAAAATAGAGACTGCTGGAAGTCATGAATAGATGATCACATTTTTTTTATTTTGACTATGTGTATTCCTTGCAGATAAATACAGAGAAATATATAGGAACCAATGGTGAACTCCTGACATATGGAATAGTATGTGTTACCAAGATTGTTCAAGGGTCAGACTGTACAGGTCAGAAGATTCAGAACACACCTTAATGAAAGGCAAATATATGATTTTGTATTTGTTGTTCTCTCTCTGAGAAAGTGAAAAAGCCAGGACAGACAAAAGAATAGATAATAAGGTAGAGCGTGAAATTAATGGATTTAAAGGCCAAGTTCACCGAAACCAGTATTTACAATGCACACCAGTGAGTTGAATCAACAGCTGACCTTCAATATCTCTAGGGATTCCAGATGTCAAATCTCCTTGCAGAAGCTTCTGGCTCTTTAATTCTGTGGCCATTACAGAGACAGGAAAGGAAGTCTTGTATTTTCTATGATAAAATAAATGGAGAATGTAGATGATGAAGTGATTCCCATTGTCATGGCCACTGCAAATGCGCAGAGCCGAGTTCCTAGGTGATATTAGAGACAACGGCAAATCATTTTGCAGCATCCACCCAAAAACCTACATAATGGGTTGTGCATAGATTTTGCTTTAAAGATCATTTATATTCTTGGGAATATTTCATTTTTAGCCTCCAAATCTCCCAAAACTGGTACATTTGTTGTGCCCAGTACCAATTAAAGTTTTCAGTGAAGAGGGACAGAGTCAGATTATAAAAACCAAAGCAACAGCATTTTCAAAATATGTAGCCCATGTATTTAAAGAGTTATTAGTGCCTTCAGCGTTAGCTCCTAGGTGTTCTTTTAGCTCATTAGACTAGCATGACACATTAATACCTGCTACTTTTCCACCTCTCATGGTTTCATACATGACTTCCAGCATTCTCTGATTCTGGACTTCGTCAAAAGTATCTAAATATGGAGCTGACATCCCCAGATGTAGTCACTTTGGACTTGGATGTAAGGCTGACTTAGTGAGTGTGACTATTTGAATTAATGATATTGAATAAAATAATTTGCCACAGGAAGCAAGAAAAGCTAGCCTCAAGGGAGAGGCCCATGATTTACAAGTAATTAATTAGCATTCTCAGGAAACTTCTGAAAGAAAAGCTAGCACCGGAACAAATTAAAGAAGATCAATAGTAGACAATCATCTTCTGCCACCTGCGATAACTATTCATTTGTGCTCTTCTCTGATAAACAATGTCAAATCTTAGAGTGGATAACCTAGACACAATCTTAATTTAAAAAAATATTAACTGTTTCAAATAGAATTAAAAAGTTGTTCCTTTTTTATTAGTAGAATGGAAAAGAGAAAAGAAGAATCTGATTGAATGTAATATTTAATATAAAATATTATTTTTAGAAAACACCCTTTATCTGCTGTTCTTGTGTCCTTTGTAATGTCTTTACGAGCATAGTTTCTAAAATGACCTATAAAAGGTAGAAATAGCCATTCAGTCATCATCTGATCTGTTCATATTTGGCTAGGTTGGAAAATGGTGATTTAATGTTATTTGGCACCTTTGAATTGACCCTCATAACACTGGAATCCTTATATTAATTAACTTCTATCTTCAATCTTCATCAACCATTCGGCTGCTTAGTATTATATTAAATCCTTCTGTGCGCAAGAAACTATCTTCAGTGATTAAAATTCTGCTTAATAATTCCATGTGTGGAAGCATTTACTATACCTGTGAGATCACTCTAGGAGCTGGAAAACAGTCACTTCAATGAAATCCAATACTTAAAAAAAATTCCAGGTATGGCTATTTCAACATACCGTAGTTATATTGTTCCAGCTTAGAGCAATGTAACCATGCATATACCTTACCTGCTAATAGCTAGGAGCCCCTACTACTGTGATTGCCACTGGCTTCTGGGTCCAGTGCTAAGTGGCTGCCTTGCTGCATTCTGAACTTAGGAAGTTGGTCACCTGCATTGGCACCATTCAGAGAATGCTTTGCATTTTATCAGTAAATGCAAAGCATTCTCTGATTGGACGAGGTAGAGAGTATGATGTCATCGCTCTGCCTCTCTACCTCATCCAATCAGAGAATGCTTTGCATTAGAAAATATAAATCATTTTCTGAATGTTGTCCACGCTTAGAGGCTAACCTCCAGTGTTCAAAATGCTGCCGCAGGTTAGCCGCTCAACACGACCCAGAAGTCAGTGGAGATCACTGGGGTAGTGGTGATCAACTAGATAGAGCGTCCCAAAAGGCAAAAGGTATGGTATATACTGTACATAATTACATCGGTCCAAGCTGGGTCAATATAAATATTTTAAAATATTCATACCTTGAATTCTTTTAAGTGTCAGAAAATCAACAAGTATTAAGCTCTCTGGAGATTACATCTACAAATGCTTGATTTATTAATAATTGCATTTAATTTATGATGACATGGCAATAAATAAATATAATAACATGATGTACATCCCCAACCACATGATCGTCAAAACATTAAAATGAAACAATACTGTTAATCATATGGAAATATTTTCATAATTATTTTGCTGTAACCAAAACATACAGTACTTTGCAGTACAAATGCAAGAAATTAAAAATATTTTTAAAGAAGAAGTAGGACGAAAGCTCTTTTGATCCTACTTCTCCTGGGCATCAAAGGTGCACTTTAGCGGGTCCAGCCTCTGGAACGATCACAACTTTTATGCCGTGTACACACGATCGGGATTTCGGTCGAAAAAAGGTATGATGGCTTTTCCGACGGGATTCCGCTCAAGCTTTTCAGCTTTTGTGCTTTCCATTCTGTTACTGCTCTTCAGTTTGTGCTTGTGGGTTTATATCTGGTTTTCAGTGCGTGTAGTCAGTTCATATCTGTTTTTCAGTGCATTTTTGTCCACTCATTTCTGATTTTCAGCTCGCTCTTCACAGGCTTTGCTGTTTTTCAGTGCATTCTGTTAGTTCGTACTGACCAGCCGACCATTTTGAAGCCATGTTGCAGGTACGTGCTCGTCGTAGAGTTCGTGCTATGCGGATGCTTGGTGTTGGGGTTATTACTTTGACCCAAGTCCAGCCCATAAACAGGGTGGGGAGAAGTTCATGTACCAAGAATTGGTTGCTTCAGCGTGACCAATTCTCTCATATGCCTTTGCTGCGTGAGATCCAGAAGAATAACCCTGATGATTTCAGGAATTTTCTCAGGGTGACTGACCCCATTTTTCACCATCTGTTGGCTTTGCTGTCCCCTTATATTATGAAGCAGGACACCTGCATGTGGCAAGCCATCACTCCGGAGCAGAGGCTCATCGCCACGTTGCGGTACTTGGTGACAGGCAGAAGTCTACAGGACCTCAAGTTCTCTATAGGCATCTCCCCCCAGGCTCTAGGGATCATTATCCCAGAGACCTGTTTTGCCATCATTCAGGTCCTGCAGAAGGACTATATTAGGGTAAGTTTTCTCCTTTAACATCACATTCTATGTATTTAATGTATGCTAATGTATTGTATTTCTTTCATCATTCCCTAATTACCATGATTGTAATATGCTGTGAATGTCCTCTTTATCCTCATGCATGCTGGAAGTTTTTAATGCTCCTTTTTTGTCCTTCATGCATATTTGCCTTCACTAAACTCCCCAGCATGCTATCCTGGGCCCATATACACCTAGCCTAGTCACTTAACAATGTATTTTGTCAGCTTCATTGTAGTGCTTGACCCTAAACACCCCCTAAAATGTGTCCAAATGTTATTGTTGTCCTTAAACTCATTTATAACCCCCCCCCTAAAATTTTTCCAATGGGCCATCAGAGGAGGTGAGGAATGTGATAAGTGGACCTTATATTTTTGTCTTTAAATACTCCTTAAAATAAATGTTATACTGATGTTGGCCAAGAATGTTTGTGTCTAATCTGCTTGCAATGTTATGTGCAAAAGTACTAATTTCTTTTTTTTATGTTTTGACTCCACAGTTTCCTTCAACGCCACAGGAATGGCAGACTGTGGCATCCCACTTTGCCGACCGTTGGGACTTTCCCAACTGTGGAGGGGCAATTGATGGGAAGCACGTCCACATCGTCCCACCACCCCATTCAGGGTCATACTATTTTAATTATAAGGGTTTCAATAGTATCGTGTTGATGGGGTGGTACGAGTTTCTCTATGTGGATGTGGGGAAGAATGACCGGATGTCAGATTGTGGAGTCTTTGCCCAGAACAAGTTCTACACACATCTCCAGAGTGGTGGCATGGGATTGCCACCTGTGGAAGAGAACGTGGAAGAACTCCCGTTTGTTTTTATTGCTGATGAAGCGTTTGGTCTGGGTGATCACATGATGAGGCCATTCACCCAGAGGACCCTCACTCAGGAGAAGAGGGTTTTTAATTTCCGGCTGGCCAGAGCCCGAAGAGTCGTGGCGAACACCTTTGGGATAATGGCCAGCCGGTTCCGCCTATTTCTAATGGCTTTAAATATGGTGGAGCACAAACTTAACCAAATAGTGTTAGCATGCTGCATCTTGCACAACTTTTTAAAGAGAAATGCTAATAATTATGTAGCCTCAGTTGGGCCTGAGGCTGGACTTCATGAACCAACAATGATGGCCCTGGAAGCTGGCCGTCCTGGCTTGCCCCCCCCAAAGCACCCGTGAAGTGCATCAAAAATATGTGGAATATTTTACAGGTAGAGGGGCCATTGCTATGCCAGCAAATTTTTAAATATTTGCAAAATAAAAAAAAATGATATGATAAAATCTTGAATTTTATTTACTGCTTGGATTTCTTTTATCTGTCTCCTAGGTTCTCCTAGTGCACTTGTAGTGCCAAATGTTTTTTCCATTATTAAATAACACCCATTGTCACTGTAAACACCAACTTAATACAAAAACTGGTATTGAGCATTGAAAGAAGAAGCCACACATTATTGAGTATAAAACCTTTTACTCCGTGCACATTCACATGTGCGTTTTAAAACCTTTTTTGTTAAAAAAATAACATCTTTGTTTTATAAATTTTTACCTTGAAAATATTATTTTGGTACATAAACAGGCATGTTTCAAAACATAACATACACAACTCAGGAACTTACAAACAACTGCTAGAGTTGCTAGGAAGGAGTTGCACCCACAAAACGCGTACATTGTAGATTGATATCCCCTGATGGCAGATAGCACATGTTGACACACCATGTGCATCTTCCAAATTTGGCTTTTAAAATGTATAAAAAGGTTTTCATTTTCTTTTTATTTAGATTCTCCCTAATACATCAATCATGTTCTTCATTCTTTGTTCAACCGCCTTGTTTTTTTCCTTGATGAGGTCTAAATTCTGACTACAATACATTATGTCCTGGATTAGCCTTTGTGCACTGTCAGTGGTTAAATGAGTAGACTGTTCTTCCACAACATGCACATCACCTAAAAGAAAAAAATACTCACCATGTATTATAAATATGCAGGCATACCTCTATTACCTGAATCTTTGGTGTCAGACACTCACCTGTTGTGGTGACAATTTCCACCACCTCTCCTTCCTCCACATCCTGAGGTTGTGTCCTCTGTTCCCCTTCTTCAGGAGATGGGGGGGTTCCTGTTGTCCTTCGACTTCCCGAGTCTTTTCTCCCCTATGAGAATGAAACAAAAGGTATACTTAGTACACAGATATTTGTGGCCAGAAATATGAATGTGAAACATTGCTTGGAAGTGGGGTACAATTGTCTGTTTGGGCAGAGTTCCAAGTTGAAGACATTAATTATTCCCTTAACAAAGCTGCAATACTTACCTTTTTTGGACAAGTTTCACACATGGAGAAACCCCAAGTATCCACTGGAGTACCTGTGTGGGACACCCTAAAAAGTTTGTTCTTGTGTCCCACACTAGTGCTCCTGAGTCCAGATGTGTAAACAGCTGCTGAGTGTCCTCTCCTTACATTACACTGAATCAAGTTTGCTATTCATTCTAGTTACAAACGCATCTAGACAACAATGTCCTCAACTTCTTTAAATACAAATTAGCATGACCAAATGTAGTTAAACCTGTATCTGCCTAAAACATCGTATTTAGTTGGTGAACAAACGATGTTTACTACGAACGATTACTGTGCCCACGAGCCTGAAAGTTGCCATTTTAAACTGTACAACAGTAAAGAAAAGCACATGGCGCAGCATGCAAGTAATAATACTAATCGGAACACACGACAATTACTTACTTTTTAGAAGCACTTTCTTGATCCTTCTGTACTGATCCTGCTCCCTCAATTTAAGGTCTAACCAGAGTTTCTTTAATTGCTCCTTGGATTGTCGTACTCCAAAATTCCTGTGCAGACTCTTCACAACTTTAGTCATGATCTTGGCCTTTCTCACATTTGGGTTTAGGTACGGTCTATACTTCCCATCATAGTCGGCCCTCTTCAAGATGTCCACCATCTCCACCATCTCTACAAAGGACATATTTGAGGCCTTAAATCTTCTCCTCTGGAATCGGGATGTTTCGGGCTTCGGGCTTTCCTCCTCCTTGTTACTGCTATTACGCACCTGCTGTGTCTCCGCCATGTTCATCTTTCACTGCGCAGAAAGAGAATGGGCGGGGAATATTCTACAAAGAATGTCAGGGCGGGCAACGCGGGTGAAGTCTCACGCATGCGCAGTGTATATAAAGCTAACACGCGTGTGTCGTACCTACGTTCTGTGTGCGTAGGAAGGAGGACCGGAAGCGCCGAATGTTCTAACAAAGGTAACATTTTAACTTGGGACATCAGTGGCCTATACTGATTCGAGATTGAGGCCTATATTGGGATAAGATTAGGAGAGTTTAGCCTGATGTTAGTGTTTTTGTCTTGTTTTTTGTCTTGCATATGAAACAATTCAAAGACCCTGATTTCATGGCCATTTCATTGACAAATACAGGGATATGCGTAATTTGTGGGAGGTTAAAAACCCGTTATAGCGCAATAAACCAGCTAGGAAGGCATCGCTGGAGAAACTGCTGTGCTTTGTGAAGACGCAGCTCCCCAACGCAAACATCAAGTTTGTGGAGAGGAAAATTGTTAGCTTGAGAAGCACGTATAGGAAGGAGCTTAATAAGGTCCAGGCCTCCATGAGATCAGGAGCAGCAGCAGAAGACGTGTATGCACCCAGTCTGTGGTACTACAACAGGATGCGGTTTCTGGAAGACCAGATGGAAGTCAGGAAATCACTTTCTACACTTCCATCCAGCCTTCCCTCAACCCTTCACCCAACCCCAGCTGAGGCTTCCGAGGACCAACCTGGGCCTTCCATCCTGGAAGAAGTGGAGGAGCCCAGCTGGAGCCAGGTATAGTATTTCTTAACATATTTATTGTCCGAAAATTATTGTTGTTAACTAGATGTTATTATTGCTAACAAATGAATGATTTAACAAAAAGTGTTTTACATATCAATAGACAGTAGGGGCCAAAAATGATTGGGACAAGAATGAAAAATGCTGGGCTCAGAATGATAGTCTTTTCTATTTATTAACATTCAATTTGCAACAATCATGAGCTGAAGATTGCATGTGATTGATGAACCAAAAACTAAAACTATGTCCCTTTTTCATACACAGGAAGACCTCAGCCAGGACGAGGCTCTGGAATGTGGCAGCCAGGAGGAGGCGGGCGTAAGTGTCAGCCAGGAGGTGGCGGGGGTAAGTGTCAGCCAGGAGATGGCCGGGCCCAGTAGGAGCCTCACTCAATCCCAGGTGTCTCCCCTACGCCTTCCAACAAAAAGGGTCAGGAAGGGGAGTAACGTGGAGGAGGCAGCACTGGGCCTCATTAAGGAGGCCCTGAAAAGCCCCCCCGACGCTGAAGAGGCCTATGGCTGCTATGTAGCTGCAAAATTGCAGCAAATGTAAGAGGGCCAATGCCTCAGGTCTGAGAAAATTATTTTTGAGGCCATTCATAAGAGGTTCGAGTGGCAAAATTAGTGATAACATGCACTTAGTTGCCCTCGCCCATCCTCCTCCTCCTGCCACAAGTCCACCTCCAGAGCCACAGCCTCCAAGGAAGGCTGCAGGGAAGGCCGCAGGGAAGGCTGTAGGGAAGTGTGGAGGGAAGAAAGACAAGAAAGTAATGGCCTGGGTTCAGTCTGGTCTGACAGAAGATGCAGCCTGTTGTAGTACCACAGCCTGGGGACATATATGTCATCTGCTGCTGTTCATGATCTCGGGGAGTCCTGGACCAGATTGTGCTTTCTATTATATGGACTTCTCAGGCTAACAATTTTAATTTACAAAGAGTTGATGTGAGCCCTGGGGGCCAAAGGCTTCGCAAATTCAAGCAGTTTCTCCAGCGTTGCCTTCCTCTTTATTTTGTTATGAGCCAGAATAAATGTTTTTTTATATATGACAATACTTGCCTATGTATTTTTCTTCCAATAGGACAGTTTGTTTGTGAGTAGGCAGGTACATTTCCAAAATACAATGTCAAATTAACAAGGGACAACAACCAACCTCCTTGAGCTTTATAAAAATACAAGATAATAATGTTGTTGTGGAAACTTGACACACCAAAAAATAAAATTATAGAGATCACTAGAAACTAATTTAAAAATAATCCAAAAAACAGGAGATCTTGATTAAAAATAAAAAAAAAAGATGACTATAAAAAATTATTCTAAACATTATTATGGAGATCTGACAAAAAATATTCAGGAGGTCACGAGAAATAATAAAGAAATAAGTTTGTGAGAACTCTGTGTGAATATCAGCAGCAAAACAATTTCATTCTTCTAGCATTACAAAGAACAAAAGAATGCGCTGCATTAAAAGATCCAACAATTTACAGCGTGACGAATGTGCTAGCTCCATTATGAACGCTAGTTTTACCAGACTGAGCGCTTCCGTCTCGTACTTGATTCTGAGCATGCGTGATTTTTGGCGGGTCGGAATTGCATACAGACGATCGCATTTTCGGCTAGGAATTTTTTCCGACCGAAAAATTGAGAACCTTCTCTCAATCTTTTGCTGGCTTGAAATCCGCCAGCAAAAGTCCGATGAAGCATACACACAGTCGCATTTTCCGACCAAAAGCTCTCATCTGAGTTTTTCTGGCGGCATTTCCGATCGTGTGTACGAGGCATTAGTCTCTGCTCACTAAATGCTGAAAACTGAGTGATCAGCGGTTTTTAATCAATTTGTTCTCGATCTTAGAGGGAGCGGGGGACAGATGCAGCATAGGACCAATTCTATATCTGCCTAGGTGAGTATAAATGTTTATTTTTCTTAATTCCCATACTTCTCATTTAAGATCATGCAGAGGCAAACTATGTTTATATTTATTAAAGTGACACTAGACAATATCCTTATATCCTATTCTCCAAATATAACCCAAACATTTTCAGTACTTAATGGCCCTGTATTTTTATTTTTTCCATGAAAATGTTTCTTACTGTGTTTTTCTGCCTCTTTGAACTCCCAAACCTCTTTTTCCCCTTCCCTTCTGTTTGTTAGACACAATCAATGTAGGTTACTTGCGGTTGCGTGCACTGCTCTATGCACACTACAAAAGTTCATAGTCCATAGTCCCTAGTCCATCTCGGGAGCGAGCAAGAGAATGAATATAGCCACCCTCCAATAGGATTAAAAAAAAAAATGGAGGAAGCTGAGAACAATAGAAGGCACTTTTTTTAGTTAAAGTGGTTGTAAAGCCTTAAGGCTTTTTATCTTAATGCATCCTATGCATTAAGGTGAAAAACCTTCTGTTTTGCAGCTCCCCCCCAGACTCCTCCTTTTCCCTACCTGAGCCCAATCCGATCCAGCAATGTGCTCAAGAGCAGTGGCTCCCGCCGCTGTCTTTCTCCTCATTGGACAGATTGATAGCAGTGGGAGTGATTGGCTCCTGATACTGTCAATCAAATCTGGTGACACAGGAGCAGGGGGTGGAGACAAGTTCAGCTGTCTGTGTCAATGGATGCAGGAGCGAGACCAGGGGGGTGCCCCCAGGGAAAGCGGATTTCCGTGGGGGCACCCGATGAAGAGGGGGGTCCTAGGGCGCCGGCTGGGGACCACAGAAGAAGAAGATCAGGGCTGCTCTGTGCAAAACCATTGCACAGAGCAGATAAGTATAGGCATGTTTGTTATTTTTATTTAAAAAAATATTAAAAATGAGCTTTACAACCACTTTAAAGATTCATTCTTGAATAGATTTTTTTTAAACCAGAGTTTAGTGTCACTTTAATCCTAAACATACAGAATATGATATGTTACAAACACTTGTGTCTGCAGTCCATTCTAACCAGATGCTGCTCTCTTTACAATGTGGAATGCAAGCTATTTTAGAGGAAGGGAATCTACACCAGTTTTATCTTATAAAGACTACATATATTATCCACAGACTTGTACCACACTTTTAAAGGTTATCTAGGTAAAGAAGAAACTTCACACATTTTCTTTTGAACCCCCCTTGCTTAGTGTGATGGCTTGCATTTGATTCACATATTTACCTGTTCTGTTGATCCAGCATTGTCCTGCTGAAATCTGCTGTTAAGGCGTTACAGCTCAAGTCCCATACCTCCATCTGGGGCCTCCTCAGTGATAGTGAGCCAACTGCCTTATTTAGGTTTAGGCATCTGGCCCACAATGACACGTGCACCTCTGCCCTAGGGTGCCCACGTGTCCCGATTGCCTGGGACAATCCCGCAATTAGCAGGTCTGTCTTGTGTCCTGGGCACAATCATTCTGGGACAATACAGTGTCCCAGAATTGCCCCCTGGCCCAGGACCATTCTGATGCCCTCTAAAATATCCCTCACATCACTGCTGTCACTCACTGACAGCCTGTGGTGGACCCTGGCTGGTGAGAATCCTTTTACATGAGCCGCGGGCTCAGTCCCCAAATGGTTGCTAGCCACTGCCCGCCTCGCATCTAGCAACAGGTGACGTCATGAGGAGGAGAGAGACAGAGCCCCAGCATTCACAGCAGGAAGATATAACTTCCTCCTCTGCGCCTTCTGATTAGCTCCACCCACCTCCTCCCTGCATCGTTCAGCCAGCAGCATGCAGAAGTGCACGAAGGAGAGATGAGTTTTGTAGAAAGGCAAGTGAATCCAAAGCACTCACCATGGACAGATCGGGATTAAAATCCTCAGTCAGCTCTCCCCCAACAGCCAGCATTCTGTGCTGAACTGTCAGCACTTTACAGGAGCTCCAAGTGTGTGTCAGCCTGGAGCTAGCACTGATAAGTGGATGGTAGGCAGATAAGGGGTCTGTAGAAGAGGAGAGGACACTGACAGATGAGATGACACCCTCAGAGGGATGGAAGGAGGACACATTATTAGATATCAGGACAAGGTTCCTGCTGGGATGTGACCCCCCCAAAAGTGAAGGACTACAGGTCCCAGCATGAACCCCTCAGAACTGAAGATGTGATGCCCCCCCCCCAATCAGTGAAGAACAACAGGTCCCAGCATTAGCATGTAAAATCTATGGGGTCACACCCTTAATTCTCAGGGGTCCATGCTGGGACCTGCAGTCCTTCAATTTGGGGGGGATCACATCTTTAGATATCAGGGGTTCATGCTGGGACTTGTAGTCCTTCATTTTTGGGGGATGTGACCCCCCAAAATGAAGGACTACGGATCCCAGCATGAACCCCTCAGAGCTGAAGATGTGCCACCCCCCCAACCCCCGCATGGGAGAAGTAACATCAGCACCCAGCAGCGGGAGGGGCGTTCACTTTCCCGGGGCTCCGTTGTATCAGACTGGTGGCAGGCTATAGGTGACAAGTGGCACACTGCATCTGGTGGAAGGCTATGGGTGGAAAGTGGCACGCTGCATCTGGCGTCAGGCAATGGTGGCAAGTGAAACGCTGCATCTGGTGGCAGGCAATGGGTTACAATTGGCACACTGCATCTGGTGGCAAGTGACACTATGCATCTGGTAGCAAGTGACACGCTGTATCTGGCGGCAGGCAATGGTGGCAAGTGACAAGCTGCATCTGGGGGCAGGCAACAGTGGCAAGTAACAAGTTGCATCTAGTGGCAGGCAACAGTGGCAAGTGGCACACTGCATCTGGTGGCAAATGACACGCTGCATCTGGTGGCAAGTGACAAGCTGCATCTGGTGGCAGGCAACTGTGGCAAGTGGTACACTGCATCAGGTGGCAAGGGACAAGCGCAGGGTCCCCACTGATTCTGCATTATGGAGAGTTGAACAATTTCATTATATATTACAATGTAGTACAATACCAGCCATTCACCCGACAAATCACCCTTGCCGTCGAATTCCCAGTCAACCCTGAGACCACATACCTCCAACCCCCTCATCTTTTTTTTGGGAAGGGGGGCAGGGGGGTGTTCCTGAATAGCAGTTTGGAAATGGGGTCACCCTACTCTGCCCACAGCCCTTGTGTATCCCTGTTCCTGCAGCCTCCTGGGACATGTGAATTGGGGATATGGGATATGTGAAAGTATACAAAGGAGTATAGTGTATCCAAAGACAAAACTGTATATTTAGTTTTTGGATAGAGAAGTCAAGGGTTAGAACCCTTGTCAGGCTTCTATTGCTGTTTGTATCCCCATGGATGCCAATAGGGGGATAGCACTGGCGTTCCCATATGGGTGGGGCGCAGGCCCCCTCAGTTTAACAGTAATGCCGCGTACACACGATCGGAAATTCAGCAAGCAAAAGACCGATGAGAGCTTTTGGTCGGAAAAGGCGACCGTGTGTATGCTCCATCGGACTTTTGCTGGCCGAATTCCAGCCAGCAAAAAATTGAGAGCATGTTCTCAATTTTTCGGTTGGAAAAAGTTCCAATCTGAAATTCCAATCATCTGTAGCAATCCCGAAGCGCAAAATTCCTACGCATGCTCGGAAACAATTTGACACATGCTCGGAAGCATTATAACTTCATTTTCTCGGCTCGTCATAGTGTTGTACGTCACCGCGTTCTTGACGGTCAAAAGTTCAGCGAACTTTTGTGTGACCGTGTGTATGCAAGCCAAGCTTGAGCAGAATTCCGTTGGAGAAACCATCCAAGATTTCTCAGACAGAAAATCCGCCCGTGTGTAGGGGGCATAAGACCCCTGTGTGACCAAACCCCCTTCCCCTCCCCACCCCCCTAGCAGTGCTGCCAGCTTCTCCTCCTCTCCCTCCTGCTTGCTGTCAGCTGCTGTGAGACCACAAAGGGATCATTTCAGGATGGAGAGCGGGGGGGGGGGGGGGGGGCTGGTAAATATGACATGTTTATCAGACCCTTTCTTTCTTGAATGAGCGATCAGTACCAATCATTGTGTTAATTCGAAACTGAAGGAATCCTCTATACAGAATGGTTCCTGTTCATTTATTCTGCAGTGCAGCTGAGGCTGCAGAGAAAGGGTTTTAGGAATCTGTGTCCTCAATCACATTCTCTGTCTCAAAAGTGGTACATCGAGTGTCTGCTGTTTAAACCCTGGATATTTCAACAAAGCTTGGCTGTTAAAAGTATAAAAAAAAAAAACTGTAAGAAATGATATAAAAAAAATATTTGAGGGCTCATTCACACAGGTCCTCTGGCTGTGTAAATAAGTGGTTTGTTCATGTGGCTGGAGTCACCTTTTACGGGGATGCAGCGGCTGTATGAACACAGCTGCAGGTCTTAATTTCATGTGTGGGTGAGTGGGTCTGAATACACACTGCCTGTGTTGGGGGCCATATACCTACACCCACACATTGCATGTCAGGTGGGCTGCACATGATTTCTAAGTCCTGTCTTGTGTGTCCCTTCAATGTAGAATAGAATCACCCTCTCTATTTTCTCTGTTGGCCACTGTCTCTGCTAAGGGCCACTCCAACTGACCTCTTTATATTCACCTAACCAGTGCTCCCCCCTCCTCCACAGGTGACTACAATACATGGCACATTCAGGTAAGGAGCATCATGTGACCTTCTCTCCTGTAAATGTGTTTGGGTCTAGTAAGTTAAAGTGTCACTAAACCCAGACCTTGCATTTACTATATCTGGTCTCCCACAGTACACAGGACATGAGAATGCAATAGTTTTAGCAAATATAAACTGCTAAATATCTTTTCTCACCAGCATTATATAGGAGTTTTGTGACTTGTATCAGTGTCTGCTTAAGCTTGGAGGAGGGGTTTTCATTCTCCCCTGATCCTCTGTCTGGACAGTGCTGATTGGCCCTGTGCTGATCACATGCAGTCTCCCAAGAAAAAAAAAACAACTCTCTATCAATACACACCAAACTGAGCATGTGCAGCCTGACTCCTAATGCTCTGTTCTATCAGGAGATGGGTTGGAGTCAGTTAAAGATGAGGAAGATCAGAGGAGACAGGATCAAACAGCCTTTATACACAATGCAGAGGATTAAAGTGGTTTTAAACCCTTTACAAAAACTTTATGCTACAGGTAAGCCTATAATAAGGCTTACCTGTAGCTACCCAGGATATCTCCTAAACCTGAACAGTTTAGGAGATATCCCCAGTCCCCTGCATGTGCCGATGACATCGGCACATGCGCACTGGGGCAAACTGAAGCAACGGCACGTATGTGCCGTTGCTTCAGTCTGTGTGCCGTTGCTGGCGGGTCCCGCGCGCATGCGCGGGAGTGATGTCATCAGGGCTCCGGCCAATCACAGCGCCAGAGCTGTGATACCCGGAAGTAACCCCCTGGGAGAAATGTCGCCGGCTGGAGGGGGAGATGAGGATGGCTGCGGGGGCTTCTTTCTCAGGTAAGTAATTCATAATGAGCTAGTATGCATTATGCCTTTGTCTTTTTTTTTTTTTTTTTTTACCAGGGTTTACAACCACTTTAACCCCTTAGGTTCCACAGTGAGTATAACAAGCATGCTTTACTACATATACAGACAGATTTTACTGTTGTGGGTTTAGTAACCCTTTTTTATTGCTTGGCCTGAGCACTGCCATTCGACTAGGAGAGTGATGTCACCAATCTCCCATATCCCAACTGAGCAGGAGGAAGGAGCTGCTTGGGACCTCTGGTAAGGTGAGAAAAAGTGGGTCATTTTGTCATGCATTGGGGAGGAATCTGTTTCCTAGAATGCTGCATAGTTACCTACATTTATAACTCCCCCTCATGCTCATGGAACAGAAGAGAGTGGTACATATTTGATGCAATTAAAAACTGATGCAGCTTGGTGACAAGTAACGATAATAAGTTATCCTTCTCTGCTGATAGAAATCCGCCTCCGGTGGTACTCCTCGGGCAATTTTGGCACAGGGATTTTGCTATAGGAATAAAAAAATGTATTAGAATTTTAAAAATGGTAAGTAAAGGACGTAAGACTGGAGGATATTTTGTATGCTGTCTTACTATAAACTAAGGACCTGATATAAATTTAAACTTATAAATAACAAGTCTTATATAAGGTCACCTATAGCTTATTACTGACATGCTTCATATTGGTTGCCAAGGTTGTAGTATACTGTGTTCACTACGGTGGAAGTGGGGGGGAGGAGAAGTGTAAATCCCCCCCAGAGAAGCAGATTGCTATGGTAACTTCAGTGCATTGTAAGAAACTAGATCAGAACCCTATGGAAGGTACTTTAAATGGCCATAGGTTTGTGAGATTGTTGGACATCCTATTCTTAAACTAAGGGTATTAATATGGAATATCCACCTTTGTGAGTATAACAACCTCCACCCTTCTGGGGAGGTATAACACAAGATTTTGTAGGTGTCCATGGGAAGTTGCTCTCGTATGGATGTTGACTAGAATATTTTGCTCACAAGTGGTGTTCCAGTTTATCTCAAAGGTGTTCATAGGGTAAAGAAAAGGGCTCTGTGCAAAGGGCTTGAGTTCATCCACAGCAAATTTGTAAAATCTTATGTTTATAGAGCTAGATTTATGCTTAGGGGCACAGTCATGCTGGAGCAGGAAACCTTCTCCAAAGTGTTGCCAAATAGTTGGAAGTGCACATAAGTCAAAAAATGTCTTTGCACTGCATGCTGTAACATAAAGGTTGACACTGGAATGCAGCCCCGATCCTCTTTTTTTTTGGGTCACCCGCTGGTGTCCCTGGCTCCTCCCCCCTGCCAAGTTTTTTGCTATGGGGGCACTCGAACGGGCTTGCACAAGAGCCACACACCTGTGAATGGACATTGGACAATGGCTCACTCTGCTGTGTGAACTAATGAGGAGAGAGAGACCTGGGAGAGAAGCTGCTCTTGTGCACATCACTGGATTGAGATGGGGCTCAAGGAAGTAAGGGGGCTTGGGGGGAGCTGCACCCAGAAGATTTTTTACTTTAATGCACAGAATGCATTAGGGTTAAAAACCTTCTGCCTTTAGAACCACTTTAAGAGTTCCTTTCATTCTAAGCTCCTGAACTCAGCAATTTGGAGAGGTATCCTCTTACTTTTGCCTTTGCCTATTTAATGTAAGTGTATACTAACAATGGGGCCCAAATTTTGCACAGCTTGCTTATTCGAGATCACAAGCAGTTGTCATTGACATCTTTTTCTTAAAATCTATAAATGAATCCAAGTAGCATAAATTGTTTATTTTTGTGCATCGCTCCTTAAAGTGATTGTAAAGGAAAGATTAAAAAAAAAAATTACAAACATCTATACACCTACCTGCTCTGTGCAATAGAATTGCACAGAGCGGCCCAGATCTTCCTCTTCTTGGGTCTCCTGCCAGTGCTTCTGGCCCCTCCTTTCTGTCCAGTGCCCCTATGGGAAGCAGCTTGTACATGCTCCCTCCCAAGCCCCAGTGCTGTGTCCATTGACACAGACAGCGGGACTCGACTCCGCCCCACACTCCTTCATCACTGGCTTTGATTGACAGCAGCGATCCTTCTGCCACCCCCCTTTGTCCTGGCCCTGGTGCCTAGGCACTCCTCTCAAGCTGTATATCTGCAGTGTAAGACCTGTAGGCACTGCAGCCTCTGACTGCTAGTCACAGATTTAGAGTGGGATTTGACAAAGTCACTGTTGTGCTGCTCGTTGTTTTCCTTGCTGGAGGTTCTGACATGAGAAAGCAAAGCCCCATCTCTACTACGTGCAGAACAAAGCATGGTAAGTCAGTACTGGCCGAAAGATCAGCGGCAGGGAGAACCTAGGCAATGCTGGTTAACAATTCCTCTGCCCCCTGTCTGCCTATTTTTTGACACAACTTTCAGAGTTCAGTTCCCTTTTTAACTGTAGAAAATAAATCATTTAATTGTGAAAGTCATTTGAATAATATTTGTGGGACACTTATTTTTAATTTAATGCCGTGTACACACGAGCGGACTTTTCAGCATCAAAGGTCCGACGGTCTTTCCGACGGACTTTCGATGGAGTTACGACAGACTTTCAAATGACCGGACTTGGCCACACACGAACGGACTAAAGTCCAGTCGAGAGGCCGGTCGAAAGTCCGTTGGTTTGATAGTGATGATGTACAAAGGGACTAGAATGAGGAAGTTAATAGCCAGTGGCCAATAGCTGCACTTGCGTCCTTTTTTGTCCATCGGACTAGCATACAGACAAACAGATTTTTCGACCGGACTCGAGTCCGTCGGAAAGATTTGAAACATGTTCTAAATCTAAAGTCCATCTGATTTTCGACAGAAAAGGTCTGATGAAGCCCACACACGGTCGGATTGTCTGACTGATTTGTTCCGTCGGACCAGTCCGGTGGAAAAGTCCGGTCGTGTGTACACGGCTTTAGAGTGCTCATATATGACTGGAGCGTATCATAATACTTTACATTTATCCCACTATCCTGTTTATTGGGCTTTTACAGTGCTTAGGTCTTGCCTGTAGCCTGTGTTAGAGAGCTGGGGGGTTGGGCTTTTTATTCATCACATTACATATGCAGACTGACTATGAGGCAGGGGAGATGGTGACATACACATTCAGTACAAGCAACAATGTTGGTGCTTTAAAACAGCTCCACTATATAGGAGGCCTTTGGCAGATAGGACATCCCATTTAATATGGGAACCCTCTACGGACCCCAGGGTCTTTTAGGTAATATGTGGTGCTTTATCTCATAAGAAAGTCTGACTAATTACTAGTGGTGTTATCAAAGAGACATCACCAGATATGCTGATCTTTAAATTGGGCAAATTAAAAAAAAGAAAACATGTATGTAATGATTATGCCTTGTATATCATAGGCGTGCACAGGGGGTGTTCCGGGTGTGCCTGGGCACACCCTAAATCACCCCCTGTGCATACCTCCCAAGTGCTTTGTATTGGGCAGGACCATCCAATCCATGCTGAAAGCTGTTCAAGCACTGGACTCCTAGATTCTCTGTCTTCCCTGCAGCTGCGCTTGTCACAGGCACCTACAGAAGAAACAATGCTTATTTATTCCGGGGAGGGGCGGGTAGTAAAAGGGCTGGCACAGGGAGTAGGGAGGTGGGGCTATGATTGAGTGATTGGCTTTGCACAGGAGGGGGCAGGTGCTATAGGCTGACTTGGTAGTGGGGGTGGAGCTACAAGCCAATCATAGCCCCGCCCCCTACTCAGCATGCCATCCTTTAGCACCCGCCCCCTCCCTGGCACAAAAACTGCTTGTAACAAGCACAGCTGTGGGGAAGACAAAAGGATTCACTTATGTCTGTTCTTCCTGGGACTCTTCACAGTACAGTGGGTGGGGCTATAAGTAGTTGTAATTTAGCTTCTGGATGGAGAAGGAGAAGAAGGAGAAGAGTTGGAGCTGCTATATCCTGAGTACTGTGAAAAGTGCAGGGACAAGGAGAATGGAAGTAAACCATGCAGAGGTGACCCACAGTCACTACTGCTCTCTGTCTCACTTGGCACTGACCTCTTAACTCTGCCCCACTTGGCACTGACCTCCGAACTCTGCCTCATTTGGCACTGACCTCCGAACTCTGCCTCATTTGGCACTGACCTCTGAACTCTGTCCTACTTGGCACTGACCTCCGAACTCTGCTTCATTTGGAACTGACCTCTGAACTCTGCCCTACTTGGCACTGACCTCCGAACTCTGCCTCATTTGGAACTGACCTCTGAACTCTGCCACAATTGGGACTGACCTCTGAACTCTGCCTCACTTGGCACTGACTTCTGAACTCTGCCCCACTTGGCACTGACCTCTGAATTCTGCCTCACTTGGCACTGACTTCTGAACTCTGCCCCACTTGGCACTGACCTCTGAACTCTGCCTCACTTGGCACTGACCTCCGAACTCTGCCTCACTGGGCACTGACCTCTGAACTCTGCCTCACTTGGCACTGACTTCTGAACTCTGCCCCACTTGGCACTGATTTCTGAATTCTGCCCCACTTAGCACTGACCTCTGAACTCTGCCCCACTTGGCACTGAACTCTGCCCCACTTGGCACTGACCTCTAAACTCTGCCCCACTTGGTACTGACCTCTGAACTCTGCCCCACTTTGCACTGATTTCTGAATTCTGCCCCACTTGGCACTGACCTCTGAACTCTGCCCCACTTGGCACTGACCTCCAAACTCTGCCTCACTGGGCACTGACCTCTGAACTCTGCCTCACTTGGCACTGACTTCTGAACTCTGCCCCACTTGGCACTGATTTCTGAATTCTGCCCCACTTGGCACTGACCTCTGAATTCTGTCCCACTTGGCACTGACCTCTGCCCTACTTGGCACTGACCTCTGAACTCTGCCCCACTTGGTACTGACCTCTGAACTCTGCCCCACTTTGCACTGATTTCTGAACTCTGTCCCACTTGGCACTGACCTCTGCCCCACTTTGCACTGACCTCTGAACCCTGTCCCACTTGGCACTGACCTCTGCCCCACTTTGCACTGACCTCTGAACTCTGTCCCACTTGGCACTGAACTCTGCCCCACTTTGCACTGACCTCTGAACTCTGTCCCACTTGGCACTGACCTCTGCCCCACTTGGCACTGACCTCTGCCCCACTTGGTACTGACCTCTGAACTCTGCCCCACTTGGCACTGACCTTTGAACATTTGAAAAAGGAGGGAATTGGGACTTTATATCAAACAAGACACTTGGGTAGATTAAATCAAACAATATAATAAAAATAATTTATTGGCAACATGGGAGGAGGTAGTAGAGTGGATAAAATTAATAGTAGATAAATATGTAATTAGCAGAATTGAAAGGCATGATACAATCATAGCACAATAAAATTCATAGTACAACAGCATTGTTACATATAATTGATAATGAACCAGCAGTACACTCCAAAGTAACTATATGATTTTAACCAATATGTTTAAATTGATGATTTAAACAAATCAAACCCATAATAGAATCGTGGTTATTGTGGCATAGCATCCAATCGTTAAAAATCTCGACGCGTTTCGTGGATTGTTTCCACTCATCAGGAGCAGCTATATATTGGGGGTACCTATAATAAACAATGAATTAATAATCAATGGTAATTGATTATAGTAGGAAGAGAGGGAACATAAGCCAGTAGTCCTAACAACTCTTACCTATAGTTTACATGAGGATAGATAATGATATTGGAGATATAAAACGTAGGAATTCGGAGGTGAAAATTCATCCCCCCGGGAGCTGAGGTAACAAACAAGACCTGAATGCAGGCCAGGTGGAAAGGTGAATATCCATATCGGAAGGGGATCACCTTACCAGAACTGAGGTAATGGGGGTGAGCCCATTGGATGCTATGCCACAATAACCACGATTCTATTATGGGTTTGATTTGTTTAAATCATCAATTTAAATATATTGGTTAATATCATATAGTTACTTTGGAGTGTACTGCTGGTTCATTATCAATTATATGTAACAATGCTGTTGTACTATGAATTTTATTGTGCTATGATTGTATCATGCCTTTCAATTCTGCTAATTACATATTTATCTACTATTAATTTTATACACTCTACTACCTCCTCCCATGTTGCCAATAAATTATTTTTATTATATTGATTGATTTAATCTACCCAAGTGTCTTGTTTCATATAAAGTCCCAATTCCCTCCTTTTTCAAATAATAATTAGGGATGGAGACCGGTGTACTGGTTGGTCACGGCTCATATAAAGTCCCACCCATTTTTAATCTTTTCTCGACCTCTGAACATTGCCTCACTTGGCACTGACCTCAGAACTCTGCCCTACTTGACACTGAACTCTGCCCCACTTGGCACTGACCTCAGAACTCTGCCCCACTTGGCACTAACCTCTGAACTCTGTCCCACTTGGCACTGACCTCTGCCCCACTTGGCACTGACCTCTGAACTCTACCTCACTTGGCACTGACCTCTGAACTCTGCACCACTTGGCACTGACCTCTGAACTCTGCCCCACTTGGCACTGACCTCTGAACTTTGCCCCACTTGGCACTGACCTCTGAACTGTGCCCCACTTGGCACTGACCTCCGAACTCTGCTTCACTTGGTACTGACCTCTGAACTCAGCCCAACTTGGCACTGAACTCTGCCCCACTTGGCACTGACCTCAGAACTCTGCCCCACTTGGCACTAACCTCTGAACTCTGTCCCACTTGGCACTGACCTCTGCCCCACTTGGCACTGACCTCTGAACTCTACCTCACTTGGCACTGAACTCTGAACTCTGCACCACTTGGCACTGACCTCTGAACTCTGCCCCACTTGGCACTGACCTCTGAACTTTGCCCCACTTGGCACTGACCTCTGAACTGTGCCCCACTTGGCACTGACCTCCGAACTCTGCTTCACTTGGTACTGACCTCTGAACTCAGCCCAACTTGGCACTGAACTCTGCCCCACTTGGCACTGACCTCAGAACTCTGCCCCACTTGGCACTAACCTCTGAACTCTGTCCCACTTGGCACTGACCTCTGCCCCACTTGGCACTGACCTCTGAACTCTACCTCACTTGGCACTGACCTCTGAACTCTGCACCACTTGGCACTGACCTCTGAACTCTGCCCCACTTGGCACTGACCTCTGAACTGTGCCCCACTTGGCACTGACCTCTGAACTGTGCCCCACTTGGCACTGACCTCCGAACTCTGCTTCACTTGGTACTGACCTCTGAACTCAGCCCAACTTGGCACTGAACTCTGCCCCACTTGGCACTGACCTCTGAACATCTGCCCCACTTGGCACTGACCTCTGAACTCTGCCCCACTTGGCACTTACTTCTGAACTCTGCCCCACTTGGCACTGACTTCTGAACTCTGCCCCACTTGGCACTGACCACTGAACTCTGCCCCACTTGGCACTGACCTCCGAACTTTGCCTCACTTGGCGCTGACCTCTGAACTCTGCCCTACTTGGCACTGAACTCTTCCCCACTTGGCACTGACCTCTGAACATCTGCCCCACTTGGCACTGACCTCTGAACTCTGCCTCACTTGGCACTGACCTCTGAACTCTGCCCCACTTGGCACTGACCTCTGAACTCTGCCCCACTTGGCACTGACCTCTGAACTCTGCCTCACTTGGCAATGACCCCTGAACTCTGCCCCACTTGGCACTGAACTCTGTCCCACTTGGCACTGACCTCAGAACTCTGCCCCACTTGGCACTGACCTCTGAACTCTGCCCCACTTGGAACGTGGCTCTTTAACCATGTGATCAGCGGCATCTCCTCACAGGGGGACATGTAGGAATGTAATCAGGGCATGATCATCAGTGCCCTGATTACAATAAAGAAATACAGTGTCACAATACAGTGCTCACCATTACCCACCAATGCCAGCATACAGTGCCCACCAATGGCAGCAATCAGTGCCCACCACTGCCCACAAGTGCAACCAATCAGTGCCCATTAGCCATGCTAGTCAGTGCTGGCAATCAGTGCCACCTATCAGTGCTGCCCATCAATGCCCATCACTTCTGTCCATCAATGCCCATCAGTGTCACCCATCAGTGCCACCCATCAATGCCCATCAGTGCCCATCTGTACCGCCTATCCATGCTGCCTATCCATGCCCACCAGTGCTGCCTATCTGTGCCCACCAGTGCCACCTATTAGTGCCCATCAGTGCCACCTAACAGTGCCCATCAGTGCCGCCTATCAGTGCTCATCAGTGCCACCTATCAGTGCCCATAAGTGCGGCATATTAGTGCCTTCTCATCAGTGCCACCTCAGTGCCCATAAGTGCCGCCTCATTAGTGGCCATAAGTGCCACCTCATCAATGCCCCCCAGTTAAGCCTATCAGTTTTCATCGGTGCTGCCTCATCAGCGCACATCAGTGAAAGCGAAAAATTACTTCGTTACAAAATTTACTGACAGAAAAAAAGTAAAAAACATTTTTTTTCAACATTTTTGGTCTTTTTTTTTTGTAAGCAATAAAAAACCCAGCAGTGATTAAATACCACCAAAAGAAAGCTCTATTTGTGTGAAGAAAATGATAAAAAATTTGTTTGGGGACAGTGTACCATGACTGCGCAATTGTCATTCAAAGTGCGACAGCGCTGAAAGCTGAAAAATGGCCTGGGCAGGAAGGGGGTGTTAGAGCCTGGTAGGCAAGTGGTTAACACACGCACAATATCGCTTTTCTTTGTGACTTTGTAAGCATGCATTGAATGCAAGTAGCAAATTCATTTTAAATGGACCCCAACATGGCTAAAACTGCACCGAACTGTTTTTTCCCCCATCATTCATCACAGGTGTCATGTCTTCCTGCAGTGGTCTCCAAACTGTGACCCTTTGCTCAAATTTATCCAGCCCTTGGGGTACTTTTCCTCCCACTGATATAAGACACTATTCCTCCCACTGACACCAACAGTGGGCCATAATTCCTGGTGGTGACATCAACAACGGGGCACTATTTCTCCTATTAACACCAACAATGGGGCACAATTCCTTCCACTGGTAACAATTATGGGGCACTATTCCTCCCACTGACACCTATGATGGTACACTATTTCTCCCACTGACACTAGTGATGGACACTATTCCTTCCACTGATACCAATGATGGACACTATTCCTTCCACTGATACCAATGATGGACACTATTCCTTCCACTGATACCAATGATGGACACTATTCCTTCCACTGATACCAAAGATGGACACTATTCCTTTCACTGACACCAATGACGGGGCACTATTCCTCCCACTGACACCAACAATGGGGCACTATTTCTTCCACTGATACCAATTATGGGACACTATTTCTCCTACTGACACCAGTGATGTCACACTTTTCCTTCCACTGACACCATCGACGGGACATTATTCCCTATTCCTCCCACTGATACCAACGATGCACACTATTTCTCCCAGTGACACCAACGATGGGGCGCTATTCCTCCCCCTAATACTAAAGATGCATTGTTTACTCCCACTAACACCAGGACAATTTCTACTCCCATTGGCTACAGTCCAGCCCCCCTAAAGTCTGAAGGACAGTAAACTGGCCCTATGTTTAGAAAGTTAGGAGACCCCTGCCATAGTGCATTGAGATGCCATTAAAAATGAATGACACCACAGTACACAATGCACATAACGTGTTACCGCATGTTGCAGTAATACGGGCCTTAATCTACCTTCATTTCTCTCATTTACCACAAACCTGACCCAGCCCTCCAGCATAGTCCTCAGGCTTCCTTCTTTTTTTTTTTTTTTGCAAGACAGTCCAAGTTGTTTCATATGTGAAAAATGCAGTAACTATATCTTGTTGTTTTTGTTACTGTTTCAAAAAGGTTGACACTTTTTACATATAAACATTGCATATTACTAATTTTGCTACTATCTCCTTTTGTTGTTTTTAGGAAAGCATTTCACAGGACCACTTTACATCTTCTGTATGTGAGAGGAAATTCTCAGTATCAGTTCTTATACTGTCATGTGCTGGGATGCTGCATATAACCAATCACAGACTAGCATTCATCCTTTTTTTTTCATGGCTCAAATACTGCAATATGCTGGGATACGGCATATAACCAATCACAGACCAGCATTCATCTTTTTTTCTTTAGCTCAGATGCTGCCATACACAGGGATACGGCAAATAACCAATCACAGACCAGCATTCTATTTTTTTTTTTTTAGCTCAGATACTGTCATACATTGGGATGCTGCAAATAACCAATCACAGACCAGCAATCATTTTTTTTTTTTTTTTTAGCTCAGATACTGCCATACACTGGAATGCTTCAAATAACCAATCACGGAGCAGCATTCATTTTCGTTTTCTTTTTATTTTATAGCTCAGATACTGGCATACACTGGAATGCTGCATATAACCAATCACAGACCAGCATTCATCTTTTTTCTTTAGCTCAGAAACTGCCATACACAGGCATGTGGCAAATAACCAATCACAGCCCAGCATTCTTTTTTTTTCTTTAGCTCAGATACTGCCATACACTGGGATGCTGCATTTAACCAATCACAGACCAGCCTTCTTTTTTTTATAGCTTAGATATGCCATACACTGGGATGCTGCATTTAACCAATCACAGACCAGCATTCTTTTTTTATAGCTTAGATATGCCATACACTGGGATGCTGCATTTAACCAATCACAGACCAGCATTCTTTTTTTATAGCTTAGATATGCCATACACTGGGATGCTGCATATAACCAATCACAGACCAGCATTCCTCTTTTTTTTCTTTAGCTCAGATATTGCCATACACTGGGATAATGCAAATAACCAATCACAGAACAGCATTCATCTTTTTTTTTTTTAAGCCCAGAAAGTACCTAATTCATTGCAATGGTGCATTAAGCATGTATAAAGAAGATGTATGTCATTTAATAGCATGAATCTTGATATTTACCCTGCATGCAACCAATAACGTCAGCGGCACATGCGCTCTGAAGGTCCGGCGTATTGTTCTAGAACTTCAGAACTCTTTGCCGGAACAGGGAACTCCCGCGCAGATGTGCGGGAGTGACAATACCGCTGCTCCGGCCACTTACAGTGCAAGAGCACGTGAACAGCTGGGTGCCTGTGAAAACTGGGTACCTCTGCTCCCACCCCAAAAAAAAATGACATGCCACCAGTAGTTAAAGCGAAAGTTCCATTTTTGGGTGGAACTCCGCTTTAAGGGCCAGTTCACACCATAGAAACGCAGTCCAGATGTGTTCCAGATGCTTTTCTGCATGCGCATTTTTGATGCGTTCCAGTGTGTTTTTGATGCATTTTTGGTGCGTTTTTGATGCAGTCCAGTGCTTTTTTCCCCATCTTTTTTCTTAACCTTAAATAAGGACAATTGTGTTGCAGTGCGTGTTTGGTGCATTTAGGTGCATTCCAGTGCAGTCCAGTGCAGAAAAAATGCAGCATTTTCTACTTTTTTTCTGGAACTGGAACGCACTGGAACTGGAACGCACTGGAACTGGAACGCACTGGAACTGGAATGCACTGGAACTGGAACGCACTGGAACTGGAATGCACTGGAACTGGATGGCACTAGTGTGAACTATGCCCTTAAAAACCATATAACCTACTTTCCATGCATTTTTGATGCAGACATAAAAACGCACTGGACTGCATGTGGTGTGAACTGGCCCTAAGTCAGCAAGCTTTTATATTTTATTATTTATCTATATTTTTTATCCATATTCTTGTTATATTGTATAACGTGCACATTGGCATCAGAATATTTGAGCCTCTTATATATCAAAGTAAAACTCCAGCCTTCCCTTCATTTTTGCACAGTTGTACAGGCTCCTCTTCAATAAGGACAGTGCTTGATTTTTCTGCACGCTGTAAGCTCGCAGTGTGCTTTAGGAGCTGCAGCCAATCAGAAAGAGTCCACCTCAGTTCTTAATTGGAGGACATCCAGCGTCATCTCGGTCTTTATTTCTGAGCTTGACTGTCCCTGGCCCACCCCTTTCATTCATTGGATGTCCGTACTTTCAATCAGGAAGGCTTTGCCTCACCTATGGGCGTTACTTAGACAGTCTGCATGAAAATAAAGCCTACCTAGGATCTCCTGTTCCATCCATCAAAATGGCGCAACTCCTCCAAAAAATCTGCCTGCTACCTGTATTGGGGCTGGGTAATTTTGAGAGCAGTACTGAGCCAGGGTGCTTTGATGTTTTTAGGAAGCTCCCTGCATGCCCCTCCCACTAGCCATGATCTGCCTGCACTGCATAGAGTAGCACAGGGACCCAGTGATGACATTGCTGGGCCTATAATAGTGTAGTGTCATGAAAATAGGAAGGTTTTATTTTAAAAATGTCATTAGCGCGGTAATGAGGGTGGAAGAAGGAACCAGGGAAGGAAAAATAAAGGCACATTAAACCAGATCCCTACCAGTCTCCAGACTTTCCATGAAATAAATAAAGACTTGAGGGTTGTAGAGATAGTTGGAGGGTGGTAGAAATAGTTGGAGGGTAGTAGAGCTAGTTGGAGGGTTGTAGAGATAGTTGGAGGGTAGTAGAGATAGTTGGAGGGTTGTAGAGATAGTTGGAGGGTAGTAGAGATAGTTGGAGGGTTGTAGAGATAGTTGGAGGGTAGTAGAGATAGTTGGAGGGTTGTAGAGATAGTTGGAGGGTAGTAGAGATAGTTGGAGGGTAGTAGAGATAGTTGGAGGGTTGTAGAGATAGTTGGAGGGTAGTAGAGCTGGTTGGAAGGTAGTAGAGCTAGTTGGAGGGTAGTAGAGCTAGTTGGAGGGTTGTAGAGATAGTTGGAGGGTAGTAGAGATAGTTGGAGGGTAGTAGAGCTAGTTGGAGGGTGGTAGAGATAGTTGGAGGGTAGTAGAGATAGTTGGAGGGTGGTAGAGCTAGTTGTAGGGTTGTAGAGATAGTTGGAGGGTAGTAGAGATAGTTGGAGGGTGGTAGAGCTAGTTGGAGGGTTGTAGAGATAGTTGGAGGGTAGTAGAGCTAGTTGGAGGGTGGTAGAGATAGTTGGGGGGTAGTAGAGATAGTTGGAGGGTGGTAGAGCTAGTTGGAGGGTTGTAGAGCTAGTTGGAGGGTTGTAGAGATAGTTGGAGGGTGGTAGAGATAGTTGGAGGGTGGTAGAGATAGTTGGAGGGTTGTAGAGATAGTTGGAGGGTAGTAGAGCTAGTTGGAGGGTTGTAGAGATAGTTGGAGGGTAGTAGAGATAGTTGGAGGGTAGTAGAGATAGTTGGAGGGTGGTAGAGATAGTTGGAGGGTTGTAGAGATAGTTGGAGGGTAGTAGAGCTAGTTGGAGGGTTGTAGAGATAGTTTAGTTAGAGGGTAGTAGAGATAGTTGGAGGGTAGTAGAGATAGTTGGAGGGTGGTAGAGATAGTTGGAGGGTAGTAGAGATAGTTGGAGGGTAGTAGAGCTAGTTGGAGGGTTGTAGAGATAGTTTAGTTAGAGGGTAGTAGAGATAGTTGGAGGGTAGTAGAGATAGTTGGAGGGTGGTAGAGATAGTTGGAGGGTACACCTCCATTTCCCTAGAGGCAGGCCACTAGGTGGCATTATGAGGCATCATAAATTGTGAAAATCCTAGCTAGACAGGAGTGGGTATCTCCTCATATGAGCTCTCTGGAATTCCTATCCTTACTGATACATACAATAGGGATCTCCTGCATCCCTTTAGATGTACATCCTCTGTTCTTATCTCATTGGGTTACTGAGGGACCAGGATCACTAATCCCAATCACTCCCTGAGCTTCAAATCTTTACAGGATTTAGGGATGGCAACCCCCATAACCACACAACCCCCATGCCTCATAAAAATACCATATAATAAAGGGGTAGAAAACCAAAAAGCAAACTTTTATTAAATTGCAGCTTACTATTTATGTGTGATGACTGCATTCGTTTTCTGTTTAGGCTTTCCTTCTTCTTTTTTCACCTAGTGATCTGGCCAGTATGTATGCTGTTTTTCAAAAGAACAAGCTCTCTTGCAGAATGTATTAGTTACAGAGATAAGACAAACCATTTACCACTGACAGGGGTGATTACAAAGATCAGCTTTTATGTAAAGCCTTAAAATGAAAAAAAACAAAAACTGCCGTAACTGATTATAAAGTGTTAGCTGAAGTTTGTGATTTTACACAATTTGGAGGATTAACCCCTTAGGTTCCACAGTGCATATAACAAGCATGCTTTACTGCATATAAACACTGATTTTACTCTTGTGGGTTTAGTAACACTTTAATGTGTACACGGAGAAGGACTGAGAAGCATATTTTTTTTCTTGTTTTTCAAGTTTGTCTCGTAACAATGTTTCTCTTTTTTCGAAATTAATAAAAATAATTTAAAGAGAAAATTAAAAAAAAACTGCCTTTGGGAATACAGAGTAAAAATAATTATTTAATATAATTAAACTGTTTTAAATTGTCATTCAAATATACATTTGAAATCTTTATTATTTTTTTGACAATAACATGGTGTGGGTGGATTTCTGCAATAGGCAGGAGGTGAAGCCACCATTAATCTACGTGTCATATCCCGCCCCCCATTGGGTTTATCTGGTTAGTGAGCATGGAGGAGGAGGGAGGGAGTGGGCTGTCATTTACCATTGTGTATAAACCCATATGTGTGACTCTATAGTCACATGGGCTGCTTAGATGTGATAAGCAGGAAATGCTCCGCATAGACATTTACTGAAAACTGAGCATGTGCAGAGTTGCCACCACAGCTGCAAAATCCCTAGATGAATTGGGGACATGAACAGAGGGTGGAGATAGAGAACAGCAGGATCAACCAGGAGTTTGTCAGAATACAGAAAATGAATCCCATAGTGACTAAAAGAGTATGAACAGCGTGTAATACAGCATTTATAGATGTTTTTTATGATGTGGGTTTAGTGACACTTAAGAGCGGTACACTTTGTTATTTTTACCTACAGGTATGCCTATAACAGGGCTCTTCAAACTACGGCCCTCCAGTTGTTCAGGAACTACAATTCCCATCATGCCTAGTCATGTCTGTGAATGTCAGAGCTTTACAATGCCTCATGGGACGTGTAGTTCTGCAACAGCTGGAGGGCCGTAGTTTGAGGATCCCTGGCCTATATTAAGGCTTACCTGTAGGTAAAATGAATATCTCCTAAACCTGTACCATTTAGGAGATATTCACCGTGCATGCAGCTGCTGACAGTATACCGTGCCGGACCTTCAGAGCTTCTTGCCGGAACCGAGGGCTCCTGGACACATGTACGGGAGTGACGTCCTCGCGGCTCTGGCCACTTACAGCACCGCAGCCTGCGAACCTGGATGAAAGGCTTATGAAATATGTCAGCCCTCTCAACGGTGACCGGGCGCTGCTGAAGGGCTTCGTTCTAAGGTAAGTATTTCATAATGTGCTAGTATGTGATGATAGCACATTATGCCTTTGTCTTGCAGGCTTTTTGTTTTTTTCAGCATTTTTTTCTTTTCAAAAAGTTTTATTAGCAACAAGTGTCATGTAGTTACAGACAATTTTAGACTAGCATAAATTTTGCGTAGAAGTAGAACTAAAGGCAAAACGTTGTTTTTAGTTTTTAGCGTGTAAAGCAATTAGAAGACCTGTGAGTTTTTATAGCTGTCTGTGCCCCAAAAGGGAGGGTCATCCTCTGTATTTGCCCTGTTTACTGTTATCGCTGCAAGTGAACGTGAAAGAAAATCCCAAATTCCAGGTTGTCCCCAGAACAGTAATAGAGGGGAATCTTCCGACGGGGACACTAGTTCTGGTGACACTGGTTATTACCAGGGATTCCCTCACTCTGGAAGGATTTCTTCTCACTTCCTGGTTTGGCTATGGGACAGGAAGTGAAGGGAAATCTTCCCAATGGGACACAGATGGCAAAACAAAACTGACAGGAGTTATAACCTTCTCTTCAGTTTCACATGTAAGTTAGATAAAGTAAAGTAATAAAGTAATACGATCAAACACAGGACAGTGTACCTCCTTTATATAAATCAATCTGCACAATAGCTTATTTCTTTTTAATGGAACCTGAAAACCCTACAGACTGAACATGTCCAGGCTGGGTTGTGATGTGATGGCACAGTGTGGGCACACACAGCTCCACCTAGCGGCTGCCAGGGCGCCGTGCACATCTATGGGAATGCCGGGGATGCGTGGCTCTGTGCTCGGTGACGTTCTGGGAGTGAGAGGAGTTTCCGGAGCTGGGGATGAGTGTGCCGGGCGGCGCCGGTATATTCACAGCATAGGACTGCTCTCCGGAGGAGGAGGGGGAGCTGCGTCATCCGGGGATGAAGGGGTGCATGGTGCAGGCTACAGGAGGCAGGTATGGGGGGGAGTCATCACCTGTACACCCCATATCAGACACACAGGGTGCATTGTATCCAGTGCAAGGATGGCACGGAAGGGGCAAGGGGGTCTATCTACATATACAATGCATGGACTAGGTACATATAGAGCGATCTGCCCATACAATGCATGGACTAGGTACATATAGAGTGATCTGCCCATACAATGCATGGACTAGGTACATATAGAGTGATCTGTCTATACAATGCATGGACTAGGTACATATAGAGCGATCTGCCCATACAATGCATGGACTAGGTACATATAGAGCGATCTGCCCATACAATGCATGGACTAGGTACATATAGAGTGATCTGTCCATACAATGCATGGACTGGGTACATATAGAGTGATCTGTCCATACAATGCATGGACTAGGTACATATAGAGAGATCTGCCCATACAATGCATGGACTAGGTACATATAGAGTGATCTGTCCATACAATGCATGGACTAGGTACATATAGAGCGATCTGCCCATACAATGCATGGACTAGATACATATAGAGTGATCTGTCCATACAATGCATGGACTAGGTACATATGGAGTGATCTGTCAATACAATGCACGGACTAGGTACATATAGAGTGTTCTGCCCATACAATGCATGGACTAGGTACATATAGAGTGTTCTGCCCATACAATGCATGGACTAGGTGCATATAGAGCGATCTGCCCATACAATGCATGGACTAGGTACATATAGAGCGATCTGCCCATACAATGCATGGACTAGGTACATATAGAGCGATCTGCCCATACAATGCATGGACTAGGTACATATAGAGCGATCTGCCCATACAATGCATGGACTAGGTACATATAGAGCGATCTTCCCATACAATGCATGGACTAGGTTCATATAGAGCGATCTTCCCATACAATGTGTGGACTAGATACATATAGAGTGATCTGTCCATACAATGCATGGACTAGGTACATATGGAGTGATCTGTCAATACAATGCACGGACTAGGTACATATAGAGTGTTCTGCCCATACAATACATGGACTTGGTACATATAGAGCAATCTGCCCATACAATGCATGGACTAGGTGCATATAGAGTGAGCTGTTCATATGGTGCATGAACTAGGTACATATAGAGCAATCTGCCCATACAATGCATGGACTAGGTACATATAGAGTATTCTGTCCATATGATGCATGGACTAGGTACATATTGAGCGATCTGCCCATACAATGCATGGACTAGGTACATATAGAGTGATCTGCCCATACAATGCATGGACTAGGTACATATAGAGTGTTCTGCCCATACAATGCATGGACTAGGTGCATATAGAGCGATCTGCCCATACAATGCTTGGACTAGGTACATATAGAGCAATCTGCCCATACAATGCATGGACTAGGTACATATAGAGTGATCTGCCCATACAATGCATGGACTAGGTACATATAGAGTGATCTGTCTATACAATGCATGGACTAGGTACATATAGAGCGATCTGCCCATACAATGCATGGACTAGGTACATATAGAGCGATCTGCCCATACAATGCATGGACTAGGTACATATAGAGTGTTCTGCCCATACAATGCATGGACTAGGTACATATAGAGTGATCTGTCCATACAATGCATGGACTAGGTACATATAGAGTGATCTGTCCATACAATGCATGGACTGGGTACATATAGAGTGATCTGTCCATACAATGCATGGACTAGGTACATATAGAGAGATCTGCCCATACAATGCATGGACTAGGTACATATAGAGTGATCTGTCCATACAATGCATGGACTAGGTACATATAGAGCGATCTGCCCATACAATGCATGGACTAGATACATATAGAGTGATCTGTCCATACAATGCATGGACTAGGTACATATGGAGTGATCTGTCAATACAATGCACGGACTAGGTACATATAGAGTGTTCTGCCCATACAATGCATGGACTAGGTACATATAGAGTGTTCTGCCCATACAATGCATGGACTAGGTGCATATAGAGCGATCTGCCCATACAATGCATGGACTAGGTACATATAGAGCGATCTGCCCATACAATGCATGGACTAGGTACATATAGAGCGATCTGCCCATACAATGCATGGACTAGGTACATATAGAGCGATCTGCCCATACAATGCATGGACTAGGTACATATAGAGCGATCTTCCCATACAATGCATGGACTAGGTTCATATAGAGCGATCTTCCCATACAATGTGTGGACTAGATACATATAGAGTGATCTGTCCATACAATGCATGGACTAGGTACATATGGAGTGATCTGTCAATACAATGCACGGACTAGGTACATATAGAGTGTTCTGCCCATACAATACATGGACTTGGTACATATAGAGCAATCTGCCCATACAATGCATGGACTAGGTGCATATAGAGTGAGCTGTTCATATGGTGCATGAACTAGGTACATATAGAGCAATCTGCCCATACAATGCATGGACTAGGTACATATAGAGTATTCTGTCCATATGATGCATGGACTAGGTACATATTGAGCGATCTGCCCATACAATGCATGGACTAGGTACATATAGAGTGATCTGCCCATACAATGCATGGACTAGGTACATATAGAGTGTTCTGCCCATACAATGCATGGACTAGGTGCATATAGAGCGATCTGCCCATACAATGCTTGGACTAGGTACATATAGAGCAATCTGCCCATACAATGCATGGACTAGGTACATATAGAGTGATCTGTTCATAGGATGCATGGACTAGGTACATATAGAGCAATCTTCCCATACAATGCATGGGCTAGGTACATATAGAGTATTCTGTCCATATGATGCATGGACTAGGTACATATTGAGCGATCTGCCCATACAATGCATGGACTAGGTACATATAGAGAGATCTGCCCATACAATGCATGGACTAGGTACATATACAGTGTTCTGCCCATACAATGCATAGACTAGGTACATATAGAGTAATCTTTCCATACAATGCACGGACTAGGTACATATAGAGTGATCTGTCCATACAATGCACGGACTAGGTACATATAGAGTGATCTGTCCATACAATGCACAGACTAGGTACATATATAGTGATCTGTCCATACAATGCATGAACTAGGTACATATAGAGTGATCTGGCCATACAATGCACGGACTAGGTACATATGGAGTGATCTGTCCATACAATGCACAGACTAGGTACATATAGAGTGTTCTGCCCATACAATGCATGGACTAGGTACATATAGAGTGATCTGGCCATACAATGCATGGACTAGGTACATGTAGAGTGATCTGGCCATACAATGCATGGACTAGGTACATATAGAGTGTTCTGCCCATACAATGCATGGACTAGGTACATATAGAGTGATCTGTCCATACAATGCATGAACTAGGTACATATAGAGTGATCTGGCCATACAATGCACGGACTAGGTACATATAGAGTGATCTGTCCATACAATGCACAGACTAGGTACATATAGAGTGATCTGTCCATACAATGCATGGACTAGGTACATATGGAGTGATCTGTCCATACAATGCACAGACTAGGTACATATAGAGTGTTCTGCCCATACAATGCATGGACTAGGTACATATAGAGTGATCTGGCCATACAATGCACAGACTAGGTACATATAGAGTGATCTGGCCATACAATGCATGGACTAGGTACATATGGAGTGATCTGTCCATACAATGCACGGACTAGGTACATATATAGTGATCTGTCCATACAATGCATGGACTAGGTACATATATAGTGATCTGTCCATACAATGCATGGACTAGGTACATATGGAGTGATCTGTCCATACAATGCACGGACTAGGTACATATATAGTGATCTGTCCATACAATGCATGGACTAGGTACATATATAGTGATCTGTCCATACAATGCATGGACTAGGTACATATAGAGTGATCTGTCCATACAATGCATGGGCTAGGTACATATAGAGCGATCTGTCCATACAATACACAAACTAGGTACATATAGAGTGATTTGTCCATACAATGCATGGACTAGGTACATATAGAGTGATCTGTCCATACAATGCATGGACTAGGTACATATAGAGTGATCTGTCCATACAATGCATGGACTAGGTACATATAGAGTGATCTGTCCATACAATGCATGGACTAGGTACATATAGAGTTATCTGTCCATACAATGCACAGACTAGGTACATATAGAGTGATCTGTCCATACAATGCATGGACTAGGTACATATAGAGTGATCTGTCCATACAATGCATGGACTAGGTACATATAGAGTGATCTGTCCATACAATGCATGGACTAGGTACATATAGAGCGATCTGTCCATACAATGCATGGACTTGGTTCATATAGAGTGTTCTGCCCATACAATGCATGGACTAGGTACATATAGAGTGATCTGTACATACAATGCATGGACTAGGTACATACTGTATAGAGTGATTTGTCCATACAAGTTCATGGACTAGGTACATATAGAGTGGTCCGTCCTGCCCATACAATGCATGGACTAGGTACATATAGATTGGTCCGTCCTGCCCATACAATGCATGGACTAGGTACATATAGAGCATCTGTCCATACAATGCATGGACTTGGTACATATAGAGTGTTCTGCCCATACAATGCATGGACTAGGTACATATAGAGTGATCTGTACATACAATGCATGGACTAGGTACATATAGAGCGATCTGTCCATACAATGCATGGACTTGGTTCATATAGAGTGTTCTGCCCATACAATGCATGGACTAGGTACATATAGAGTGATCTGTACATACAATGCATGGACTAGGTACATATAGAGTGATCTGTACATACAATGCATGGACTAGGTACATACTGTATAGAGTGATTTGTCCATACAAGTTCATGGACTAGGTACATATAGAGTGGTCCGTCCTGCCCATACAATGCATGGACTAGGTACATATAGATTGGTCCGTCCTGCCCATACAATGCATGGACTAGGTACATATAGAGCATCTGTCCATACAATGCATGGACTTGGTACATATAGAGTGTTCTGCCCATACAATGCATGGACTAGGTACATATAGAGTGATCTGTACATACAATGCATGGACTAGGTACATATAGAGCGATCTGTCCATACAATGCATGGACTTGGTTCATATAGAGTGTTCTGCCCATACAATGCATGGACTAGGTACATATAGAGTGATCTGTACATACAATGCATGGACTAGGTACCTATAGAGTGATCTGTACATGCAATGCATGGACTAGGTACATACTGTATAGAGTGATTTGTCCATACAAGTTCATGGACTAGGTACATATAGAGTGGTCCGTCCTGCCCATACAATGCATGGACTAGGTACATATAGATTGGTCCGTCCTGCCCATACAATGCATGGACTAGGTACATATAGAGTGATCTGTCCATACAAGTTCATGGACTAGGTACATATAGAGTGATCTGTCCATACAAGTTCGTGGACTACTGCTGAATCCCACCTAGACTGATCTAATGCCAGATGTGGAGTACTGGGTTTTATATAGATGAAAGGATAAGGACATTTCTAGGCTGTGCTGATACTATAGAGGAATTATTAGCAGACTGCCGGCTTGATTGTGCAATTCACTGGGGGATGCCCTTCAGTATATTTAAAATCACAGGAAGGAATGCACCTAAATGGAGCAGGGGTTGTGACACTAATGTCTCCGAGGAGAAGGTCAGACTTCAGTGTGACAACCTTGGAGCCATTAACAGGTGGGGTCACACAGGCTCTGGGTGTACCATGCAATGCCTATGCAGTATGCTTGCAGAGAAAGCCTTTGTACTTGAACATGTCATTTATTATCCTGTTCTGCTGCTTTCACTAATATACTTCCAGACAGAAAATCCTAATCTGCTCTGACTCTGACTCTAAATCCCAATTAGTGCTGTGTTTGTCCAATTTTCTGTATGTTTGCTCTGCTGGTTTTGAAGAATTTCCTCCCGTTTTCTGATAACAACTCAGCCCTTTTTATTCTTGGCAAGCTAGCTTATGTCTCTTGTGTCAATGAGGGTGACCCGACTTTGTAGGTTTGCGTTTTTCTTTTGGATCAGTGCGATTGGAAGGTCCTAGGTTCAGAATGGGCTGTATTTACTAAATGTATGACAGATCTGAATATTGCCTGCTAATGCAATAATGGATCTCAGTATTGGATTATATGGAGACATTTTTTTAGCAAACTGAAAAATCTATTGTGATCAGCACTTGTGAGATCTCTTTTAGAACAACCCTTTAATTGGTGATGTATTGATTGCTGGAATTAGCGTGGGGATGCCTTCAGCTGCAATTGGGGTCTGCTGGTCTTATGGGGTCCCCCCGCACCTATAAGAGGAATGGGCGCCTTCCTGGCATACTTGCCCTTATTGTATCTATTGCTATATATGTTCTAACATGGAGACCCTCATAGAGTTAGGAACTCACCATACAGAGGGGCCTTAACAAGCCAGTGTGGCTCCCACATATATTTACAAATGTTGTGCGTATTACCTCTGGATAACTGATTAGTGTGCTGGGAAGAATTCGTTTTGCTTGTTTGATGCATTGCAGATGGCGTCACAACAGTCGAGGTAGGTACAACTTGTACTATACAAACCTTGGGTGAGGCCTAGTGGTTCTTGTGGACAAACTGTTTGGCACTATATAAATCCTGTAAAATAATAGTAATTTACAAGATCTTCCCACAATTATCAAAGGATGTACTGCCCATATATGGGAATGAAATCTACCAAAATATCATCTATTTATAAAGTTCCTTTGTAAATGTACTTTATAGGAAATGATTCAGAAAAGGCTTATATAGTCATCAACGTATCATACAGCTTTATTCATTACTCGATTACTGCCTATGATATGTCTGTAAGATGTTCTTTCTTATTCCTGACACTGTTTTTAAAAGAAGGTATATAGATTTCATATATATATATATATATATATATATATATATATATATATATATATATATATATATATATATATATATATGTATATATATATATAATATTTAATGTTCATTCAATGCTGAGAGTGCCGACTTGTGTTCCGAAAAACAATGATGCGGCAAGACACAGATAGGCTTTTAAAAGGAAAAATGTAATTATGAGTACAATTTGACAGAAGAAAAAGGTGCAGCCATGAGGCATGTTAACCAGGTTTGTAATGGAGGATTGGGTGTTATCACAGTGTCACCGGCGTGTATGTAAATCAGTGTGCTGACTCTGCCTGTGACTAGAGTGCGGCTCATGTTGTGGGAGGACAGGAATCTTTGCTGCCTCAGGGGATGGATATTCTTGCTGGCAGCTTGCAGTTGCTTCATGTATTTTTTTTTTCTTCTGGAGAGCAAGTATAGACAGGGTGCTTGGCTTTGATGCAGACATACATTAATCATTTCTCTTTTTTTTTTTTTTCTTTTGTTTTCTT